>JAUMJM010000025.1:3652500-5118750 GCA_033558235.1 Neomorphus geoffroyi
TAGCAAGTATGCGCTGAGGACAAGGCACACAGGGCTGAGAATCAGGGAGGAGATTTATGTTCCCAGTCCACCGGAGCCCTCCGCTGGGCAAATCCACTGCCCGTTGAGATAGCTGAGTTGTCAGGACCAGTGTGGGAATTTTCAGCTTCTGTTTGAAGAGTGCTTTAAGATCTTTCTGTGGAAGGGTTATAGGAAATGGCTCTTGGTGGCACAGCAGGAAGAGGTAACTGGCCTATGACTGGTTTGGTTTCCTGCAACGAGGACAATGCACAGTTATTTTAGGGAGAATAAATTTAGAAATGTGTCTGTTCATTTCTTATGTTAACAATTCAAATCTTAACTACTCCAGTGGGTGTAGCGCTAATAAGATGGTGGCATCTCAAGAGCTGAGGTTGTGTCAGGACGAATTAGGACCTCTGGTTTTCAGAGTACTGATGAAATAATTCGAGGTACATAATTTATCCTTTCACCCATGGGTGGATGTTCACGTTCCAGGTTAAGAAAGCCATAAAATACAACCTGTGTCCCTTAATTTCAGAATAACCCGTGTCTGTGCCCACCTGAGCTAGTCGGGAGGAACAGAGGTGCCGACCGCTGCCACTAGGGCAGTTCGGACTGGCCATGAATACTTCATCTCCTTGCCCAACAGATGGCTAAGGGAGCATCAAATTTTCCTTAATAAACCAAAGTAGTCCTCTCTTGGACAAAACCCGAGCTGCCCAGCTTCCAGCACGGCTGTTGTAAATGCTGCTGCCAGTTTGAGCGCAGACGAGGCCCGGGAGAGTTACGGTGGAGCTGTGAGAAGGGGAAGTGATTTTTCCGTAGACTGATTAAAATTCTTCTGGCTTTCTGTTTGTTTGTTTTTAAACACCTATTTAGCTTTTAATTAACATTTAAGAGAAAGGAAGCTGGTTAAATATTCAATACCTCCTCCCTTTCAATTAAGGTAGAACAGTACACAACGCGTGATGAGGCCTCTGGGAAGTATGGAAAAACGGAGAAGAGCAGGCTCCTGATTATCGTTTTCAGGGGGACTGAAAAGGTGAAACCCATCTGATTATTGTTACCATTAACAATAATAGTGTGTAGGCTTTTCTTGAACATCGGAAAGCAGTTTTAAAATGCAGTTATTCTTTAAAACCCTATGTGCTGGGTTTTGCCTTTAAGTACTTTTGCTTTTCCCATCCTGTTCTTTACTTAATTTGGGGGCATCCAGGATGTGGAATTTTCTAAACATTTTTGATAGCTTAGTAGAGAGGTTGGAGAAGTTATTATTTGTGCCCTTGTTTTCATTTTGATGCGGTTCTTTCGGTCCAAGCAAGTCAGCAGCCTCAAACCACACAGCCCTGAGAATACAACCGAGCAGGTGGGAAAGGGCTCTGTTGCCGCCACACTCTGTGCTAGGATCCAGTCTTTACCCCTTTTCCTTCCTGTCCCTTGAAAAATCCAGTTGCCTTCCATCTGTGAGTCTGTTGTCTCCCAGAACTACGCATTAAACATTCAGGAAAGAGTGCCTCAATGATAGAAATTGATTGGAAGATGTACCAGTGTATATAATGTAATAATTACCCTTCCTAAACCTAGATTTATTGGTTTTTTGATGTTGTCTCATTCCTAATTTATCTAATTTATCTATATTATTTAACAAGATTATGTTAACTAAAAAAAAAAGACCATTTTACATTAAGAAAACACCTCATACACACTGCCCCAAAAATGTGTCTTTTTCTTTTGTTTTCAAGCTTGGTATTGCTTTTTAACATGGTGAGGAAAGTTACCGGCGGAAAAAAGTTTGCTCAGGTCAAATATCATACAGAATTATTTTTTTTTAGTCATTGCGTTACATAAACAGATTTTTAAAATGGAATTGTTGGCACCAGATATCAGCTGTGTAAATGTATATCCCTGAATCAGTGGCTGATTTTTTTCTAAGGACAAACAGATAGAGGATGCTAAAATGCATAGCTGTTGGATATGTTTCATATCCTATGACTTCAAGGTTTACTGGATATAAGAATGCACTGATTGTTTGGAAGAAAGGTTTCTGACTGCATGTAAAACAAGGCGTTGCAATTCAACTTTAAGGTTAGCTTGTTGTGATGACCTATCGTCAAATACATGGGGTCAGTACGAGGATTTTTAAGTGGCTGCTGTCCTGTCTGTTGTGTGGTGACTTATTCAGTGCCATGGCGTTTTATTTTCAAAAAAACCCAAGGTATTTCCTCCGTGATTCTTCTTTTCTAAATGTATAAACACATGAGTAGCTTTATATGTATCTATCTGTGTTGTGATTGCTCATCAGTGGAGTTAATGAAGTGTGTTTTCTGGCTGGACTAAACCAAAAATTAGTCCAGTTGGTTCAATAATTGGTTAATTACCAAATATTTTCTTAATTATTGAGAGTCCATTTCTACCACAGCTGTAAATAATAGAAAATCTCCCATTGATTTCAGCTAAAGTAATCCTTTTTCTTTTAAAAACCACTTTTTTTGTGGCTTTTTGATTCAAAAGCCTGTCCATACCAGAGGGTACTGAAAACAGTGCCTTCTGTCAGGATATTCATAAGTCAAATTTTCATCCAGGTGAACTTAACACCTTCTGAAGATATTTTTTCTTTATTTATTTATTTGATTTTTAAAGGAAAAAGTCTGGAAAGGCAGCGTGTGTGAGTGTGGAAGCAGTCAAATTCTGTTGTCTAGAAAGTTCTATATATGATTAAAAGTTCTGTGGGTGACCTGAAATGGAAGCCTCTGAATTGGTTGACCTCAGGGGTGTATCCTTTCGATGCAAATACCACTAGTGTCAATTTTATCTCAGCTGGATGTAAATTATACCCAGGTGTGACAAGCCCATGCCGTAGAGCTGTAGAAGCTGATGAAGTCAAAGAGGTGATGAAGGCCAATGTGCAACAAAGATTTTGCCTGTGGATTTGGGAAGGGGGTCCTGCCCACTTGGGTAGCGTGGACTTCCCGTTGTGATGAGAGGAGATGAGACTGCGGAGAAGGCTCGGCAGGTGTTGTTCCTAGTCTTTCTCTGGTAAAAGCATCTTCATGAGGGGTTAGCAAGGATCCATTCAGGAGAGGTCGTGCCCGAGGAGCTCTCCCAGGCATCAAGGAGACGTCAGGTCTTGCTTGCAGGAGGCCACGGTGTAGGCAGATACTTTACTGAAGCAAACACAAGTCCTGCAAACTTTCATGCTACACACGCAGGGATGTGTAGATAAACCTCAGCCTCTGTATTTTATTTTTCCTTTTTAGTCCAAATTCTCTGAAGCACCTGCATAGTAAGGACGATACTGTTGGAAAGCAGGATCAGGAAATCAATAACTTTATTCTTTCTGTTTCTTAAGGTGAACACACGCAAGAAACCAATTCACCTCATTCGCTGAAGAAGGATGTGGAAAACATGGGGAAAGGTAAAATAAATAAGTGCTTCTTGTGTTTTAAAGCTGCTCTTTGTTTTAATAGAATATGAGGATAATAGGGGGCACTTTTGTTCTGCACCATATTTTAAGCTTGTCAAGTAACATATGAATAATATATGGACCTTTGGGTGGATATAATTGAGATTAATGCATATATATCAATCAATACATGACACTGTAATATAATACTTTAAAATAATATATTACATTGATTTATATTCATGGCTTTCTGCACAAAATCTATTGTAGGTCTATGCAACACTTTTTTTTTTAATAACTGCTAAAATATTTTGTCTTATAGTAATGAATTGCTCTGCAACTGTTCTTTCAAGAATTATTTATACAGATTAGCAAAACCACTTTTCTTTTCTCTTTGTTAGAGGAACTCCAGAAGGTTTTGTTTGAACAGATTGACTTGCGGAGGAGGCTAGAACAGGAATTCCAGGTGTTGAAAGGAAATGCATCTTTCCCAGTTTTCAGTAAGACACCCATCTGTGGTTTTGCTGTTACTCCTGGGTGGGTGGTTGTTGTGAGATGGTTAAAATGGAGGAAGTGTGTTGTCGGTTGTGCTGCCAGATCTTCAGCTTAGTTCCACTAAGGCTGATGGCACCTCTGCTGTGACTTCTTGGGCTGCCCAAGCAGGACTTTTTTAGAGAAAATACGAAGCTGGATGTCTAATTTGTTGTATAATTTACTGGCTTTGATAACATTGAATACATTGAGTAGACAGAAAAACATCTGGGGCTTCTCGGAATACAGCGATATCGATGATTTTATCCAGATTCTTGGAGGCTTTTGAGGACAGGGTGCTTCATGGTCACCTTCAGGTGTTTCTGGGCTGATGCTGGAGAATTGATTTTGCCTGTGTTTTGGGGAGCAGAAAGACTTGTTTGGATTTTTCCTTTTGAGATGGGCTGTTTGAAGCAGCCGTTCCACCGCAGCTGGTGAGCGAGGTGCTGCTATCCAGGGATGATGGGATGTGCTGGGCATGTGTTAAATAGGAGAAAACAAAGTGCACACTTAGGCTTTTCGTGAAGCTGCCAGAAAGCTGAACTCCAAAGGAGGTCTGACAGCATCTCCGTTCAATATTTTCCTAATGTTGATAGCGTGAGGGGTTTTTAAACCCTGCTTTTTAAAACTCAGTTTTGGTCCTTGTTTTCCTGTGAGTGGATGGAGCACTGTGGAGTCACTTGGCTCACAGTAAACCGAGACAGATATATTAAAACCTTCCCAGACTGATTGTCAGGCTCTTCTGCCGTTTGCTGGCTTCACTGCTGCGCAGCTAAAATGTTTGACCGACCAGAACTCAGTGCAAAATGCCCTCGTGCTGGTTCCTCAAAGAGTTCAGAAAATCTCTAGTTTTCATTAGTCCTCTGAGTTACTTCGTAAACCTCTGGGGACAAAACTCCAGAGCTGTCAGTACCCATGAGATAAGGAAGCCAACCAGAGCCCACTATAACAAGCTGGTGAGTGTTTCACCTCCCTGCATTGCAGGAGGAGGTGAGAACACAGGCAGCATTTTCCTGTTATTTAAAGAAAATACATTTGTCTGCTTTCTGTAGCATCAGATGGGGTGAGTTCAGGGAAGCACGAGGGCTCTGGGAATGACTCCATCTTTAGTCCAAATATCGAAAGATGCAGGCAGCTTCATAAATAAAGGAGAAGAGCTGCCTGAGGTGATACAGATATTAATGAAAGGAGGATAACCTCATCCTTCGGTATAAATTCAGTCATTACTTGTCTTTGGGAGTGAGGTAATTTTCAAATTATTTGTGTAGATCCAAACGCTGATGTGCGGTATTGGCGAAATGGCATCTTGGAGTCCTGCCATTCAGGTCACTCATTTATCCTTTTGTTCCCTACAATAAAATTAATGCTCTGTCATTGCCTTGTAAATAAACACTGCAATTAAACCACATGAAATACAATTCAAATAAAAGAGAAGAACATATACGGCTGACCAAGGAAGTGGCGACTGTGTATGCTGGCTTGAAAATTATGTGGTTTCAATGTACCACAAAGTAGTGGTCAGTTTTCTTCAGGATTAAAATAGAAAACAGATAATGTGCTATAAACAATATATACAAGTGACCGTAAAACCTGTTTACAGATTTAGATTTACCAAAAAAAACCCCTCCTCCACATATAATAAAACAAGAATAAGGGTCTGTGCAAAGCAAGTAAGTGTAAAATCCAAGATAAGTGTGGTTTGTCCTCTGGAGTGTTTGGGTTCCAGTAGAAGAGATGGCATCTGTTCTGGGCTCTTGCTGCCGGACAGGGCTGCTGGTGTAACCCAGGAACTGGAAATAATTTGTGTTACCTGGTTTTCCAAGTCAGTACCTGCCTGTGGTGGTATCAGATAAGGAGGAGCTAGGGAGAGTTCCAGCTGAAGCAAAGTGGAGGTAAAGTTAAAGTTGTATTGATGTATTTACCGTGGCTTGGAGACACCTGAGGGAGGGAGCGAAGAGCAGGCTGGAACAGGCTTTATATCCCGGTCTGGCTCACTGATGCGTCATGGCCGTGGGGAGTGGATTTCTCTACCATCTCCAAAGCTGCTGAGGGCAGGAACACACAGCCAGGGTGATTCTCACCCCCACAGGAGGTGGTTGTTCTGCTTTTGCTTTGCACTTTTTGTGGATAAATAAGAAGGTTTTGCCTTTTAAGTCTTCTCAGCCTTTTTTAAAAAAGGAGAAAATTCACCCCTGTTTCAGCAGGGAGCCAGCGTGTGAGATGTGAAGGTAATGCCGTGTCTCTGTAGAAAATGCTCCTGTTGGATTAACCAGAATTAACTCCAAAGTCATTTTCTGGGGGGCAAATCTTGCATTTGGAACGGAGCACGTTTGGCATCCAGCCTCCCCCCAGCAGCTCTACGCAGTCTTGTGTGTAAATGGCGTTTGGTTTCCTTGTTCACCTCATGGAAATCGCTGCTAAATCAAAACTGATCTTAGTTGCAAACTCGTTTAGCAGTACCACGCTGCACTCTTCTCTGTGGCTTTGGTACCTCCTCGAAACGTGGACTGTGGTGATTTATAAGCCAGCAGACCCTGTATTCTGCTGTTTGCACCTTTATTTTCCATACTGCTGTTGTACTTTGTAAGAGGAGATTTTCTTTTGCCTATAAGATCTCTCAATGCAGACATCACTGCAAGAAAATTAAAAAAAGATCAGATCACTTGAAGGAAACCAAAGAATTTGCTGTCCTGGTAGAAATCTGAGCACCTGTGCATGGTGGCAGCGTGTTCGCCCAGAACCGTCTGCTGGTTTGGTGTCAGCTGGCACGCGTTTTGTCCGGCTGCATTTAACAATGTGGTAATAAAAAGGCGGAGATGTAGTCTGGATAGTTAAAAGTATTTAATTTTGTGTTAAGAAAACTATTTAAATATTCATATCTTTTCTCTTGGGTCCTTGCTCATGGCTTTGTCTGTAAGCATTCAGACTCGGATAAATGCTGCTGGAAAAAATGCTATCCCTGCCATTAACATCCCATTTCCACTGTGAGCTTGGACATTTGCAGTGCAGGACTGAGCAAGATTTCTGAGCTATTTGTTCTGGGAGGTGATGAGCCTGTGAGGAGGCAGTCGAGAGGAAAATGTGGAGAAGAGAAGGGAAATTTCTCCATATAGCCTTCTCAGAGTGAAACTGGAGGACCTCAGGAGTAGCTGGCACGGATCTGTCAGCCTTTAGTGACCAGGGCAGGAGGTAGTCACCTTTTTATACCACACGACTTTTTAGGATCTAAGAAGAGCAGGATTGCAAGCCTGCTTTATTTCTGTCGGCTTCTTTTTGTGGTCAAGTTGGAGTAGAGGGGATAGGCTGAAAAATTCTGTAGGCATTTACTTTAAATCTGAAGAGGTTTATTAAGATAATGTCATGGTCTTTTCTGTATGGCAGTGCTGGATCCCGATGGTTTCAGCCTGGCAGATTTTGTCCCTCTTTCTTTGTTTCCTTGCTGCGTTCTTGTTGTCCTAAAGTACTTCCTTGCCTTTTAAACAACAACTTGGTCGTCTTTTAGAGAGGGCAAAATTCTTGAGTGAAAGAAGACAGAGCTCAGCTCTCTCGTACTTCCAGCCCCTTCCGATGCTCACACTTGATGAGGACACATCCCCTCTCCCTGCAAGCGAGGTGCACCCTTCCTCTCGGCTGCATGGTGCCATGGCCGCTTACTGTGTCCCTGCCCCTGGGGCTGGAAAGTCATGTAGAGGCTGTGCAGCTGCTTTTGTAGTGGATGAGCTCCCAGCATTGCAGCAGCACATGGAGTGTTCATAGGAGCTGCTCAGTCTCAGCTGGGCTCACATCTTTCCATTGCAATTTAGGTATTTCTGTGGCTGCCATTGCTGTGCTGGTGGAGTGGCCAACAGCCTCTTTAATCCGTTCATCCTCCCAGCGTGCTCGGCGGATGAAGCAGTGCTTTATTGCTGCTTTAGTGGTGATGAAAGTAGCATGGAGGGACACATGTACGGAGTGCAGGTGTTGAACCCAAGCTTCCTGAGTCCTGGGCAGGTGTCCCAGCAACCAGCATGACATTTTAACTCTCTTAGTTGGTTGGTTGTAAATAAACTGTTTTAGCTGCCTTAGCCATGTAGTTCTCTTCTTCCAGCTCTGAGCATTGAGGCGCTCCATGCTGGTTTCTGTTGGCATTCACCTTGGTGCTTCCACAAGCTGCAGGCTTGTTTCCCAGATCAAAATTATATTTGTTGGAATGGATTTTCTTTCCTTTTCCATTTAATAGTCCATCATTGCACCCAGGTCTCCATCATGCAGCTCTCCAAGTTATTTGCTTCTTGTCAATAGTTTTGTTTATATTTTTCTACTCGCCCCCCCCACCTCCAACAGCAAAGTTATTGGACACAGACTCTGACCAAATGAAGTTTTGTCTGAAATGGCTAGTGAGGAGGAAAACAGGGGAAGGACGAGCTACTGGAGCAGGAAGGCTAGCCTGTGCTGTAACCCAGCTCCCTTGGATCTGTCTTTCAAAGCCTTTTTTCCTTCCGAGTTCCACGTCCGGTGTAGAGCTTTAGTCTGAGTTTTGTTCAAAGCCATCCGCACTGTGTTACAAACTACAAATCAAACCCAACATCCTTGAACGCTTGCTGTTCTCACACATTGGACATCCCCGTTGACGTCAACAGATTTATGCCAAAGTGAAGGAGAGCAGGTTTTGCTCTTACTCTTCAGTGTTGGTAGAAGTTTGATTAATGACTGCAGAGTCTGGCCCATTGAAAAAATCACCGTGAGAATGAATGCGGGCGACAGAAACTTAAGCAGCCTCTGTTTGCTAATTGGGAAAGCAGCTGCATCTGATTTTTCCAGATTTTCTACTGTCTACAGTGTTTCCTACTAGAGAAGTTTTTATTAGGTGTGCATTTTAATTGGGTGAGGGGTTTTGTAGTACTTCACAATTCCTCAGCAGCGATTATGTTTGATTTCATTTGCTTTATATGAATTCTGCTGTGTGGTCTCTGTTTTAATCTGCTTCTTTGTCCCCCTCTTATAGATAATTTTCAAGACCAGATGAAGCGGGAACTGGCATACAGAGAAGAAATGGTGCAGCAGCTACAAATTGTAAGTTTGCCTTCTCTGCTAAAACATTACAAACTGTCACTTTTGGGTTTTTAAACGCACTCAAACTTCTCCTCTGTGAGCTGTGCAAGATGTACTATTACTGAGCTCATATTACCTTATATTTTGCAAGACGTCAGTGTGCATTTCTCAGCTGGTTTAGAGTCTTAATTACCTGGAGATTTACTTTCGTACAGTAACTGGATGGGTCCCCGTGTTTCAACTAAAGAAAATGTGTTGACTCAACACTGAGAGATACTTCTTCAGAGGGAAACGTGGGGACTGAATTAGTAAACCTTAAGCAGTTAAAAGCTTCTACCTTGTACGAGCTGCTGAGGGGTGCGTTTCAGCCTTCTGTAGGGAATCGCTGTGAGGCCAGCTCCTCGCTGGTGAATAAACTTTAGGAAGTGTCTTTTCCAAATTTCAGCCTCTAGAAGAAGTGCTTCTCTCAGCAGTAACAGATCCAGTTGCCAAAACACAGTTCAGCGTAGGCACATGTGACCGTTTGGTCTCCTGCTTGTTGTTTTAAAATCAGGAGGGACTTTGCATGCGTGTGTTGGTGCGGCGCTGGATCATTGCATACCACTGAGCTGTTTCAGACACTTGACGTACTCCATCCCTCGCTTCTGGATTAAATAAGTGAGGCTGTTTCTTACTCAGATGCTGCTTAGTGTGGTTTCAGGAGCAGGGCATCGTGACGGACAGGAGGCTGTCAGCCAACACTTGTTACGCTTGTGCATTTTCTGTGACCAGTCTGACATAATTCAACAGAGTTTTTTAAGCAGGCTTGCCAAATATTCCCACTTACCTGAATCAGCCCTGTGCTCAAGCATTTACCTTATCCTCGTGCTTGCCGCACGCCCTGGTAAGGAGAAGGCATTGTCCAGCCTTCTGTCATTTTCTGACGGATGAGTTAGGACATAAAAAGTAAAGCTGAAGGCCAGGATTGTCAGACTTGTGCACCTATGTTTAGAGGCATTTAGGAGTGGCCTTATTTTTAGAGCTGCTGAATGTTCCTGCTCCCCATTCCTGCTGACTTCAGAGATTTCAATGAGAGATGGAGGGTGCTTGAAGGAGGTTGTTCACGGAAGAAATTCAAGTCCAGGACATCTTTGGAGATTTGTTTTGCTGCTGGTCTGCATTCTTTTACTGTGTCTGTGTTCCTCTTTGTCTCCCGATGCCAGGCAGGGAGTTTTGTTGTGATCTGTGGTTTGCGTTGTCACAGAAGGTGGCAGTTAGGATGTCATCATGGAAAGTACTTCCCCTGCTGCTTTGGACGTGAGGCAGGAATCGCATTTAAGCACAGAGTTTGTGGGTCCACTTCAGCCTTTATCTCTTGTGTCAGCTGAACTTGGAGCTCATTCTCCCTCGCAGGGAGGGCGCAAGTCATTTCTGCTTTGTGGCCCGGTTGTGAAGTTGTTTCTGAAACTGGATATGCCAGACCTCCAGGGAGCCAGCTGTGGTGGGTTTTCTTATTTACAAGAAGTGGAGAAATCACAGGGTTCAGCGTAGTGCCTTTTCTCAGGCAGGAAAAGAAATACAATCGTGTGATTCCCACTCTTTTCACCTCCTGATGCATGCTACAGGAAGACTGATAGTCATTTAATCATTAAACAGAGCTGCCTGAATGTACCCAGAGAGAGCACTCTCAGCATTTAATGTACTGCACCAACAGTTCGGGACGTCTTCACTCACTGTGGCTGCCTGAGTTCAATTGTCATTAATAGAAATGTTGTCAAATCATCAGTGAGTCTTTCTGCTCACATCTGGGTATTCCTCCCAGCATTGCTGAGGCAGGTTGGGTGACTGTGAGACCCATAAAACAACGTTTGCTTATGAAGAACTGAGAGATTGCTGCAAATAACCCTGTGTGACAATCCCAGCCGTGACTTTAATGTATCCATGTGACTGCATCTTGCACGGTTGTATCTAGTATGAAGACTGTGCTAAAGACAGGTTTCCTTTGGTCTTCTTGGGTTATGGCATGGATGAATTAAAGCTTTTGCTGCAGGACCCAAAAAGCATGATTACATTTGACTTTTGTTTTTGACAAGGGCAGGTTGTTGTGTTTCGCATGTACCTGGGGCGCTTTAACAGAGCTGCCTACACCTGATTTTCTTCTTAACACGGAACTGCAAAGAGAAAAGCAGAGATGTTTAATGCACACTCTCATCTTAATTTTATTTACAGCTTCGTGAATGTGTAATTTTGTAGCATTAAACTGAAAATTTACTAATGTAATAGCTATGGAACTTGGAATTGTAGAGTCATGGAATGTTTTGGGTTAGAAGCAACCTTAAAGATCATCCAGTTCCAACCCCACTGCCTTGGCTTGATTTCTTTTTTAATTTTACAAACTATATAAATACACGGAGTCAGTTTCCTCTGGCTTTTCTCATCACTGAAAGACAACTTAGGTTTGTCATTCCTGAACTCTTTTGTGTGATGGTGCAGGTTTCTCTTTTAACAGTGGGTACCAAGGGTAGGTTTTGCCCTCACGATGTTTCCACCTGCCCTGATTTAGAATACTTCAAGCTGCGTAACTAAAGTAAACTGGCTTGGAGCATTCAATGTGTCGGAGATGTCTGGAGTACAACAAAGTGAAGCTAAGCATGAAACAATTAGCCAAATAACTGTATTTGAACACTTCTGTGCGGACACCCACTGTAACCTGACTGGAACACGGCAGGGACTGCTTGGAGGTAGCGCTTCATGCCCAGCCAGTTCTGAAAACTGAGCATCACACTTTTTCCCCAGTTCCAGGGCAACACCGTGGAACTGCTGCGATGATGGATCGCCACGCGTGGAGCCGAGCCGTGGTGTGCAGGCTCTGGGTGCCCTCTGCCGCTCCCGCCGGCCGCTGCACCGCGTCAGCTGGGTCAGACAGGGTCTGGCGCTCGCTGACAGCTGCAGATAGAGCAGGGTTTCACCACTGGGGTTTTATTTTAATGTTCTGCCTGCTCTGACTTCTCAAAAATTATTTTATGGCTTCCTGAAAGTCAAGAGAAAGGCTTAGATCGTTGGAAAAATGTGGGGTAGGTCCTGTTTTGTTTCAGCCTGTGCAAGGAATGTTGATTTCTGTGTTTGTACCCCAGCTTGGCTGGTAGCTGGAGCAGTGGGATATTATGCAGCCATCAGCAGTTTCTGTTGAGAAAGGAGCTGGTCAGAGTGCCTGGAGCAGCTACCAGGAATTATTGCATCCTGCTAGTGCCAAGCTCTCAGACAAGTGCCAGGAAGAAACTGATCCTCATATTTAACAGCAAAATGGATCTTAAATCACTGAATGCATTTTTCTTTTCTCACTCTTTCAAAGTGCTGTCTCCCAAATTCGCTAAACATGTTGTGTGTACTTGGAGGTCATATGTAAAATGTGGATTTTACATATGGATTCAGGCATGGATCATTTGGCTTCTGTTATTAAGCTGTACAGAAAGGGCCACTGAGAGGAAATCACTGCCCAGTAGGTCGGGGTGTATTCTAACAGGTTGCCCAGAGGGGGTGTGGATTCCTCATCGCTGGAAACATTCCAGGTCAGGTTGGATGGGGCTCTGAGCAACCTGTTTGAATTGAAGAGGTCCCTGCTCGCTGCGTGGGGGTTGGACTGGATGGCCTTCATGGTCCCTTCCAGTCCAAACCATTCTGTGATTCTAACAATGTCACATGTGGTACGGCCTCAGATCTCACCTGCCTTTAGAGTTGTCAGTTTCTGTCCAGTGTGACCACAATTCCTCTGGTTTAGAACAGCCAAGCTAGCCTAACAAAGCACTGTCACCTCCTGCTTGAGACTCTGCATCCAGCTGATGTCTTCTTAGCAACTGTGTTTGTGGCTCAGATTTGAAAGGCGTCAGCGTTCTTCCTAGCTGCCTGGTGGGTGAACATACCAGAAGCAACATTCCCAGCGTGACAGTTTTTATCCTTAAATACTTTTGTGAACCCCTCTAAAGCATTGCCGCAGAGAAGTAGAGCAGCAAGCAGCAAATTTAAGCCTCCTGCAAAAAGACTACTGGTTCTTAATTTCCTCTCAGGGGTCCCATACACGTAGTTTGCAGATTGCCAGGAAGCACTGACCACAGTTGTATCCTCTTCATCAGGAAAAACTAAGGTGGTGTTTGTCACCCTGACGTTGAGGTTTAGATAATTAACATCAGGTGGTGATCAATCCCACTAATTTTATGTAGGGGTAAAACACAGCAGGTCTTTGAGACATGTTAGAAGTGTGAATTACTCGGGCAGTTCCTTGTCTTTCCAGCTCAGATGGGAAGCGTTGATTGTTTTTCTTTGGGGTTTTTCATTTATTTATACCCTGAACTGATGTCCTCCTCACCAGCTTAGGACTGATATTAATGTTCAGAGCTCAGAACTGGATCCAGTGGGAACTCCTCTGATGTTTGATGGCCTTCTGCTCTCAGTGCTGCTTTGAATCAACCCTCTTCTTCAGAGGCAGACAGTGAAATAAATCAGGGACTCTACCTGCAAAACTGATTTCTGTCTTTGCATCATCTTTCATCCTGATCTTTAAAGATTCATAAGGAATGTTTAAAAGAAAAAATTTACCATGTGGTAACGTTGGTAGATCTTCAGAGGTATGAGATCATGTTCCTCTGGGTCCTGCTGTAATTAAGAAAGGCACCAGTAGGTTTAATTCCTATTTTAGGTTGTATATGGAAAGTAGGTGCTTCGTACAACTGACTTATTCTTTCTATAAACAAGGAATATCGAAATTTTTGTGTGCGGAGACCTTGGTTGCTGCATGGCTGTCATTCAATGTTTTGAAAAGTGGAAATAGGATGTAGCAGTGGTTGGTTGGGATTTGAGTTTTCACCTGTGCTTAAAGTAGTCCAGTCAGGTTACGTGACTTTGACAAGAATGCAAGAGGCAAATGTGGGTTCAGTAGAATGGCTCTTGGATTTCTTGAGCTGTTCTCAGGTGACATCCAGGTTGACGAGGGTGGAGCTGTGCCCCTTTCTTCAGTAAATTCAAATGTTAAAGAAAAGGAAATTTAATTGTTGTGAAACACAGAACTAAAAGCTTCCTTTTCTTTAGAATCTGCAGAAATTCTGATTGAAAATGGACACATACATACCAGAGAGCCACAAGCCATCCTCTGCTATTGCCTAGGTGCCAAATCCTTTTTACTTTGGCATTAGTGTTCTCCAGAAATTAGAAATGCAAACTCCAGCCACGATTCGCTGTTGCCCTACCTCCTGCGCAGACCACTGTGCTGCCCTGAACACGTGCCAGCATCCACCTGGGAGGGTAGGATCTCTGAACTCAGCCTGCGCAGCTGTAAACACTCTCACAGGGCAACAGTGCCAGCCCTTCACTTCTTCCTCTGGCTGTCAAAAGCTCGGTGCCTGCTTTTGCATCTGTACGATCCCAGACACTGTTTTATCCAGAACGATGTGTGCAGACTGCAGTTTTCCAGTGGCCGTTCAGCTCTGTGCCTCTGCCTCCTCTCCTGCGTAAACATGCTTTGCATTTGGAAGGGCTGTCTTGGCCCAGCAGTGTTCTCAGTGAGGATCTCTGGGCATGAGAATTGTTTAAGATGCACATCAGGTCAGAGAGCTGTGGGGCACTGAGAATCCCTGTTCCAGCAGCACAAGTCAGGGTGATGTAGCCTTGTGTAGCCCACTTGGAGGTGGCAGGCAAAGGTGAAGCCTGCAACAGAGGATCAGTGTTCCAAAGCTTCTTGGGTCATAGAATCATAGAATCCTTGAATGGGAAGGGAACTTAAAGCCCATCCAGTGCCACCCCCTGCCATGGGCAGGGACACCTCCCTCTGGATCAGGGGGCTCCAAGCCCCATCCAACCTGGCCTTGAACACCTCCAGGGATGGGGCAGCCACCACTGCTCTGGGCACCCTGGGCCAGGGCCTCCCCACCCTCACAGCAAAACATTTCTTCTGAAGATCTCATCTCAGTCTCCCCTCTTGCAGCTTAAACTGTTCCCCTTGTCCTATCCCTTAAACCCCTGATCAAGAGCCCCTCCCCAGCTTTCCTGGAGCCCCTTTCAGTACTGGGGGCTGCTCTGAGGTCTCCCCAGAGCCTTCTCTTCTCCAGGCTGAACAACCCCAACTCTCTCAGCCTGTGCTCACAGCAGAGGGGCTCCAGCCCTCGGATCATCATCTTGGCCTCCTCTGGACTCGGTGTGACAAATCCATGTCCTTCCTGTGCTGAGGGCTCTAGAACTGAATGATATCCCAGTGTAGCCGAGATCAGACATATGCTTTAGAAATGGATCCCCAGCCCTTTATGTTTATCTGCGCTTTCGTTCATGTTGTGGAGCGGACCCAGAGCTTGCTGGGTGCCTTCTGGATGAAGCAAGCGAGGAGGTGTTTCAGGAGCGCACACACAAGTGGGTGGTCAGTATGTAGGTCCAGACCAGAGCTGGCCTGAAGAAAACACCCGAGAAAAATGCAGCATGGACACTATGAGTGTCTCCTGCTCCTATTGCGATTGTGGACTCGGGAAACAGATTGTTTGCTACTCAAAACCCCACCATCTTCATTTTGCTTATTGCTGACAGAGGTGATAGGTCCATGTATTGGTTCTTCACGCGCATTTGACTGCCAGTCCTATCTCACATTGCAACATGAATGCAGAAAAGGGGACTGTAGCATCATGAAGAGCCCTGAATTCTGTTCTGCAGCAGCACTGAAGTTGTCAGATGCTCTTCCAATGACAAAAGTAGAAGATGACATTGTAGGTGATTTAACTCCAGAAGAAAGTAGTCTTTTCCCTATTGGACGCCCACCTCTCCCAGTTTCATTTATTACCAGGAGGATGGATAAACCAACACACATTGAAAAGACGCTGATGTGCCAAATATAGCAGAGAGGTGGATTAAGAACAGTTAATTTCTGACAGAACGTACCCCGCTGTATTATCTAGGTCAGTACGGCTTGGGAGATGTCCTATATAGCGGGCGGCCGTGCAATCCGGTGTTGCCTGTTGGCCGTCATGAGCGAGAGAGAGGAAGAAAGCTGTTGGTGAAGCATCACGGGTCTCAGCTTATCCAGGCAGTTTGTTTGTGGCTCACCTTTGAATTGAAATCGTGCAAATAGGTGATGAGGTAAACAGTTTCTTTGCATACTCCACTCTGCCGCAGTTCGGAGAAGAGTTTCCCAGCCTATGCAAACACCGTGCAGGGCAGCTCTGGTGGAGGGGAGAGCTCTGCTCCTCCAGGGTAGCTATCAGCAAGCTTCCTGAAGGCTTTCATCTTCTGTGAAGGGCAGGGGTTATAAGAGCAGAGAACACACCTGGATCTGGTCTTTTCAGGCCATCAGCAGTTTGATCCTGTCAGATCCTGGGCTCACATTTCCCCTTTGCTGGGGAAACGTTGTGCCACCTTGAAAGGATTCTGCTTTCATCCAGCCACAGCTCGTCTTCGCAGACACTGCCTTCAGACTGGCCTCCCTTCCCGAGAGATGGAAGGGTTTGTGCCTGAGCTGCAGATGCCACTCTGTCCTCTCACCCTGATCTGCAGATGCCACTCTGTCCTCTCACCCTGAGCCATCCTCCTGAGCCTGAGCTCTTTTCCTTATTGAGGAAGGCAGGGATAGAGAGAGAAGGCACTGCAATTACTGCACTTTACGCCAGCCTAGAGCTCACACAAATGTCCTCACATACTGTGGGCATAAGGGAATTAAGACCAAAACAGGGATGCACAGGAATTGCGTTAGATTTTTGGTCAGTGGACGTGGACATAAATGCACTGCTTCCAGTACATTATGTGTGTATGGGCAGGTCACTGTGTGTTTCCCTGTCTGTCCTTTCGCTGTTAGTGCAGTTTGCACCTTGCTCCTGATTTCAGCCCTGTCTGTCAGCTTCCAGTAACGTATTTGGCATTATTTGGGAATATAACCCGGAGCGCCTGACAGCAGAAGCAGCACCTGGGACCACAGGGACATGGATTCTCTGATCCAAACCTGCATTCCTCCAGTAATCCTTCCAAAAGGCAACATAGAAGAACAGTGGATTTGTAGTCCCAGCTATGAAGAAATCTCAGAGCAATTTAGTTTTGTTGCATTCTAAATGCCCGGCATTGGAAAAGAGCAGCCCCGTGTAGTATTCCCAGCGGCCAGTGAGCACATCATCCCACTTTGCTTCTAAATATAACTGTGTTCCCTAATATGCCTATGTTCTCTGTTTTTCTTTAATTATTTGTTCCACTTCAGTGGCTTCTCCCAGATTGGTGCAAGTCAGAGATAACTATTATGAAGTTCCTAATTATAGTGATATAAATATAAGAAGTCCCGTACTCCCAACCCACTGTATTTCGGCTGCGCAGAGATGAGTGTTTGTTGCCTGCTTTGTCACAGACAGCCGATATTTGTCTTCTCACAGCTAGCAGCATGAGTGGTGGCTTTATTTTTGCCAGCAGCTTATGTAAAAAACATTTGGAGACATTATTTACGTTGGATTTTAATATTTTATTTTATTTCTGCTTTAACATTTTTGCAGTTTTATAGAGTTCAACCCTTCAGTTTAAGGCACTGTTCCCTAAAATGATGCGGGGCGGAAAACAAAACCTTTCATTTGCAGGAATTCCAGCTTGACTGCCTTGTTAGCCAAACCTTGGCTTAAAGCAGTGGCTTTGTTTCTGTGTCGTTGCAGATTCCCTATGCAGCAAGCTTGATCAGGAAAGAAAAGCTCGGTGCGCACCTCAGCAAAAGCTAAAGGTGAGCTTGTGAAAGAAGAGATCTCATTCTGCCTGACCCTGCTGTCGTGTTTTTCTTCGCAGGCATTGCAAGAATTAAGAGAGCAGTTTTGTTGCATGGTGTTATTGATTCTGGTCTAAAAGCTCTTGTTGTGGAGGTGTTGTGCTCCGATCTGAAGCTGGTAACCGACAGGCCACGCGAATTACGAGGCATCACTGGAGTGGGGCGTGCTGCCAGGGGATGTCCAGTGGGTGAATCCAGGCTGGGTCGCCCCAGCGTGTGCTTCTACTCTCTGGCACTGCAAAGTGGTGTCAAAGTCATAAAATCACAGAATGGTTTGGGTTGGAAGGGACATTAAAGCCCATCCGGTTCCAACCTGGGCAAGATTGGATTAGGGGGCTCCAAGCCCCATCCAACCTGGCCTTGAACACCTCCAGGGATGGGGCAGCCACCACTGCTCTGGGCACCCTGGGCCAGGGCCTCCTCACCCTCACAGGAAAACGTTTCTTCCTACAATCTCTTCTCATTCTCCCCTCTTTCAGCTTAAAACCATTCCCCCTTGTCCTGTCCCTGCACTCCCTGATCCAGAGCCCCTCCCCAGCTTTCCTGGAGCCCCTTTCAGCGCTGGGAGCTGCTCTGAGGTTTTCCTGAAGCCTTCCTTTCTCCAGGCTGAACAACCCCAACTCTATCACCCTGTCAAGGCATCTAAATGACATTCTTTTTCTGGTCAAACAAGATCAGTGCTTGGGAGACAGGGGCAAAAGGCCAGTAGCCCTGCTGCTGTGTTGTGCCACAAAAATTTGGCTTCTGGATTCACTGGAAAACATCCCTGAGGTGGAGCAGACAGACAGGACAAAAAAGAGCTGCTCCTACGCAGACCTCAGTAATGCACAAGGCAGAGGTGTTCAAGAGCAAGTCTGGGGACATCCGAGAAGGGTTTGATCGTATCGATGATGGAGACTTAAATGAGCTATGGGAGAAACAGATACTTCAAGATAAAAACGTGAGGAGTAAGTATAGATTAAGCAGATAACCAGTATCTGTGTCCTTGAGCCCTGCCCACTGAGATAAGGAGATTAATCTAAGCATCGAGTCAGGCTGTTTTACCCTCTTGTGCATACTTTCCTACTGACTGCCAGCACTTTCCAGTCGAGTCTACAATAATCTTAGCACTGATTTAAATTAACTTCAGTGATATTAATACTGAATAACAACAGCACGCCTCCCCCAATGAGAAGCAGCGGGTCCTGCCCCGAGCAGCTTGTCCAGAGCGCTGGTTTGCAGTAAAAGTCTGCCTGAGGATGGCAGCATCAGATGAACGGCACCGCTTGTTCCCAGCATCAGGTTTCATCACAGGCCCTGCAAGGAAGGCGCTGGCACCGCAGCTACGAGCATTTCCTTCTCCAGTGCTGAGAGGGTGAAGGATGGATGCGTTTCTCACGCTGTTTCTGTTTCCAGTGGCGCTCCATCCCTGCAGACAACAGGGATTTCTCTAAGCAGGCCCTAGCGCTTTTGAAAGATTAGTTGTTACTTAACTGTTAAGCTAAATCAGTCAAGCAGAGAATCACAACCGTATTGCAGAGAAGCGATTTCATGTTCTCGGTGTGCCAGGCAGAGGAGCGCAGCCTCCAGAAGAAAGGTGTGTGCACACCCATACCCACACAGAGCAGTGCGGGTGAGGGCCCTGCGCGTGGCAGAGCGGCCACTCAATTAATGCTTTGTATTTCTTGGTTGCCCTTACTGGGCTCTGTGGTCTTTCCCACGGCAGGTTTTGTTGTGTTCCGTCACACTTCAGTAAGGGACAGTTCACCCTTCATCTTAGAACAGGATCATAGAATCATTGCAGTTGGAAAAGGCCTCTCAGATCGTACGATTGGTCTTTATGATCTCAAAGGTCTTTTCCGACCAGGCGCTTCTATGATTCTGTGATCATGCAGCACAACCCAACCGTGCCTACTAAACCGTGTCCCAAAGTGCCACATCTACACACTTTGTTGAACCCCTCCAGGAATGGAGACTCCACCGCTGCCCTGGGCAGCCTCTGCCAGGACTTCACCATCCCTTCAGTAAAGATGTTTTTCCTGATACCCAATCTAAACCTCCCCTGGCACAACTTGAGGCCGTTTCCTCTCATCTCATCGCTTGTTGCTTGTGAGAGGAGCCCAGCACCCACTTCACCACAACCTCCTTTCAGGAGCTGCAGAGAGCGATGAGGTCTCTCCTGAGCCTTCTCCAGGCTAAACAACCCCAGGGCCCTCAGCTGCTCCTTTTTACTGTGATTATTTCCACGCGACTCTACAGAGAGGAACCGGCACAGTCTCAGACAACGCTTCTGGAGGAGGCGACTTATCTCAATCCGTTTCTCAAGGATTGTAAATAAATGTAGTAATTCTGTGAGTAAAGAAATCTCAAACTTGGGTTTAGTGTTGGTAATATTTTCTCTCTTTTTTTCCCCCCCCCTTTTCGTGTTCCCAGCAGCACAGGATCTTTTGCAGCTGTAACCTTGTGAGTTATAACCCGCCACTCACAAACCTAACTTGTATATAGACTGAGAAAACAAGGAGAGCTTGGGGATTTAAAGAACAAAACAAATCAGGTTCCTCCGAACCCGAGGACAAGTGACCTCAAAGCATCATGGACAACCATGTAAAATAGAATGTAGCAGCCATTTATTAGTAAAAACAAAACCACACAAAAAAAAATACCATGCCTGTCCTGGATCTTTTTTTGGTGGTACCAAAGTTTAAGTCTTTGTGTTTTTAGAAGGACCACTGGACTGGATAGAGAAAATGCTGTCGATGAGTCGTACAGACAAGCTGTGAAAGGAACCTTTTAGCACCACAGACACTGACAACACCTGCCAGTTCATCTGTTGCTTTTGAATAGTGATTGTTTTATGGGAAGAAATGAGCGTCTTCACCGGATGGGCCAGAACCACGTTTGGATGGATGGATGGATGGACGGATGGATGGATGGATAGAGCAGCGTTAGCCATACTACAGTGCTTTTTAAAAGCAGACTGGAAATTCTCACACCCGTCTCCCTCAACCCTTTCCTCCTCTGGTATTTTGCCTGCTGTATGAATTAAGATTGTACTCCTCTGGAAATATTTTACAGTTTAATATTGAGTGTAATTAAGAATATAATCACTGTTATCAAAAAAAGGTATTTAACTCTGTTGTAGTTTCTTTATCATTCATGTGGATAAAAAGTCTATAATAAAAAAAAGAAAACTATGAGATCATAGTTGAGCTTCCCTGTAATTTAATGCTGCGCTTACTCCACTAAGGAAAAGAACTAGGAAATTTATCCCCAAGAATGTCCTTTTAGAAGGTTTTTAATTCACAAGTGATGTATTCAAGTATTTCATGGCGGAAATCCTCTGCCTCTGGTTACTTAGAAAACGTTTGGAAGTAGATCAGGTGGAATTTCAGGAAGTGCCTTGTGGATTTGATTGAACTCAGGGAGACTTATGCCAAAGTCAGTCGACTTTTGAAGACCTGAAGTAGTCTTCTAGGTCTGTTCCTGATGATGTGCAACACCTGATTGCCGCGGCTTTCCCCAGTGGAATTTGTCTTCATGCAAAAGGTCTCAGCCCCAAGCATGGTGTCACCCAGGAGCTTCCAACCACGTAGAAGATTGTCCACACTGGTACGGCATCACCAGCATCTGGAAGTGGCTTCAGCCACTCCCAGCATTTAGATAAGTCACAGGGTTGCTCTCTCCCTTTTCCCCTCATTCCCAGCAAACCCCTGGGAGATGAAAACAGCTTTACAGTTCCTTGGTGCAGCCCAACAGTTCTGGAAGGCAGGGGAGAAAGCGCACAGCTGGTTTAGGTGCCCTTCGCGGCGTAGTTTGCTCCTGCAAATGGGCTGCATTGTGGGTTTTGTAGCATGGAAAAAGAGCAATGAGAGCACCAAAAAAGCTGGACCAGATCAGACCAAAAGTCCACCTGTGCCGGTACCCTGCTCCCAACAGCAGATGAAATCGGATACTTTGCAAAAGCACAAATGCAGTCAGAGATCTGTTCCCAGAATGTTGTTTTACTGTCTAATGATTTACGGCTCATGGGTTTTCTGATCCAGACATGATGTCTTGTTCTTTATAACCCTCAATGGATTTATTTCTTCCATGAACCATCCAGTGACCTTTTCAAACCTACGCATGCTGTCAGCAGCTTGCAGCGTCCTACGGCAGCAAGCTCTGCAGCTTAAATACAGGGTTTGAGGGAAAACACAGAGCTTCTGATGTTTGGAGCTGTTGTCTCTTTGCCTCATTTTATGCCCTGGGCTTCTTGTTCTGGGTGAGACCAGTTGCCAGTTGGCCACTGGCAATCCTTGTCCGCCTTCTCCATGTCAGTCATGATTTCATAGGCATCCGTCATGCTTTGTCAGCTGGCTTTTTTCCAGGTTGAAGAGTCATAAAATCATGGAATGGTTTGGATTGGAAGGAGATCTTAGAGCCTATCCAGTGCCACCCCCTGCCATGGGCAGGGACACCTCCCACTGGATCAGGGGGCTCCAAGCCCCATCCAACCTGGCCTTGAACACCTCCAGGGATGGGGCAGCCACCACTGCTCTGGGCACCCTGGGCCAGGGCCTCCCCACCCTCACAGGAAAAGAAAGTCATAGTCACCCCTCCAAAAGAAGCATCCGCGTAGCTTTGTAGCCTTCACATACCTTTTCCTGGTATCGTTTTTGAGATGAAGATAAGCTGCGTATTGTACTTGGGATACAGGATACTTACATAGATTATGGCACAGGGTGACATGATGATGTTTTCCGTGATGAATTAACTTGACTGTAGTGTGGTGGTGAAATGTCTTACCACTACGGATCAAAAATCTTGCCCAGACATAAAGTAATCCCGTTGCTCAATAAGAAATTACAGCTCTAATGGCTCCTGAGTGCCAGAGCTCCTGGATGTGGTCAGGCGTGCAGAGTAACCGGTTGTCCCTCACCGATACAGCAGACACAAAGGACCTACAGATTTATTTGTTTTCTCCTCCCCACTCAGCAGCGTTCAGATCCTCATGCTCAGCAGTGACTCTACAGCAAGCAAGTAGATTTGATGGTGGACTGTTCAGTGGATAAGGAATTGGTTGGATGGTTGCATTCATAGAGCAGTGGTCAAGGACTCGATGTCCAGATGGAGACCCGTGATGACTGGTGTCCCTCAGGGGTCCCTACTGGGACCAGTGGTGTTCAATGTTTTCATTAGTGATGTAGACAGCGGGATCGAGTGCACCCTCAGCAAGTCTGAGATGACACCGAGCTGAGTGGGGCAGTGGTCACACCAGAAGGAGGGGACGTCATCCAGAGGGACCTGGACAAGCTGGAGAAGTGGGGCTGTGGGACCTCATGAGGTTCAACAAGGCCAGGTGCAACGTTCTACACATGGTTAGGGGCAACCCCCAGTATCAATACAGGCTGGGGGACGATGTGACTGAAAGCAGCCCTGAGGAAAAGGACATGGGGTGCTGAGGGATGAGAAGCTCAACAGGAACCGGCAATGTGTGTTTGCAGCCCAGAAACCTCCCGTGTCCTGGGCTGCATCCAAAGCAGTGGGACCAGCAGGGTGAGGGAGGGGATTCTGCCCCTCTGCTCTGCTCTCGTGACATCCCACCTGGAGCCCTGTGTCCAGTTCTGGAATCCCCAACATGAGAAGGATCTGGAACTGTTGGAGCGGGTTCAGAGGAGGCTACAAAGATGATCCGAGGGCTGGAGCACTTCCTGGATGAGGACAGGCTGGGAGAGTTGGGGTTGTTCAGCCTGGAGAAGAGAAGGCTGTGGGGAGACCTCAGAGCAGCCTCCCAGTACTGAAAGGGCTCCAGGAAAGCTGGGAGGGGCTCTCGCTCAGGGAGTGCAGGGATGGGATGAGGGGGAATCATTTGAAGCTGAAAGAGGGGAGATTGAGATGAGATCTTAGGCAGAAAGGTTTTGCTGTGAGGGTGGGGAGGCCCTGGCCCAGGTTGCCCAGAGCAGTGGTGGCTGCCCCATCCCTGGAGGTGTTCAAGGCCAGGTTGGATGGGGCTTGGAGCCCCCTGATCCAGTGGGAGGTGTCCCTGCCCATGGCAAGGCGATGGAATGAGATGGGATGGGTCCTTTCCAAGCCAAAACATCCCACCATTCTATGATTTGCACTTGGTTGGTTGTGCTGAGCTCCCCAATGAGGAAAAGGAATCATAGGATCACAGAATCAGAAGGTTGGAAGAGACCTCTGGGATCATTGAGTCCAACCGTGCCTGTCTCCCCACTAAACCCTGTCCCTAAGGAACTCATCCACCCGTTTTTTAAACACCTCCAGGGGTGGCGACTCCACCCCCTCCCTGGGCAGCTGTGCCAATCCCTGACCACTCTTTCAGTGAAGAAATTCTTCCCAATGTCCAGTCTAAACTTCCCCTGGCACAACTTGCGGCCATAGGAAACACCACTCCTCTGGTTTGTACCTACAGACTGGAATATGTGTCAGAATTAAGCATGAATGAAGCATTTTGAATTTAAAAAATATAACCTCATGCTGATAAAACTCAACAACAGGATCCTCGAAAACAAACACGGAACAGCCACCACCTAAGCAAATCTGACTCCAAGGAAGCTTATCATTGGTTGCTTTTTGTTTGCTTTCGTCTTGTGCCCAAGTTTGTATGTGTTAAAGTGATGAGGATCCCATTAAACACTTGTGTTTCACAGCCTCAGCCCTCAACACTTCCACCAGCCGGCACCATAAAGACAAGAAAGAGATACTGGGAGATGACCTGGCAGTTGATAAGGCTCTGTGTGCAGTGAGCATACCCTAATGCTGTTCCTCTACTGATGTTCCTACACTGGCCCAGGTTGCCCAGAGCCGTGGTGGCTGCCCCATCCCTGGAGGTGTTCCAGGCCAGGCTGGATGGGGCTTGGAGCCCCCTGATCCAGTGGGAGGTGTCCCTGCCCATGGCAGGGGGTGGCACCGGATGGTCCCTTCCAACCCAACCATTCCATGTTCTGTGGTTCCCATGTGCCAGAGCTCACCTACACAGGTGAATCGTTGCAGCAGCCCCGGCGGGGTTATATTTGAGCCCACCAACGTCCTGCAGAGCAATTCCCAGCACAGATGGCGAGTCAACCCAGACACACCATCGTCCCCAAAAACAGCTGGGATGCAGCCGCCCTGAGGGGAAACGTGAAGGGTTTGCAGTGTGGGTGCCGCTCTTCAGAGCCACGTGGGAATGGTCCCAGCCACGGTTAATTCACTGGTATAGGTCAGCCTATGTTTTGCTGTGCTTAATTAATATAAAATTAATGTCACTTTAGAGTAGAAAATAAATATTCAGCTTTTCTTTTGGACAAACTGGAGAGCTGGGGCCTGTGTGAACCTCATGAGGTTCAACAAGGCCAAGTGCAAGGTCCTACACGTGGATGGGGGCAACCCCTGGTATCAATACAGGCTGGGGGACAATGTGACTGAGAGCAGCCCTGAGGAAAAGGACTTGGGGTGCTGATTGATGAGAAGCTCAACATGAGCTGGCAATGTGTGTGTGCAGCCCAGAAACCTCCCGTGTCCTGGGCTGCATCCAGAGCAGTGGGAGCAGCAGGGTGATTCTGCCCCTCTGCTCCGCTCTCGTGACACCCCACCTGGAGCCCTGGGTCCAGTTCTGGAGTTCTTATCACAGGGAGGACATGGAGCTGTTTGAGCAAGTCCAAAGCAGAGCCGGGGAAATGATCTAAGGGTCTGAAACACCTCCCAGGCGAGGACAGGCTGAGAGAGTTGGGGAGACCTTAGAGCAGCCTCCCAGTACTGAAAGGGGCTCCAGCAAAGCTGGGGAGCAATATTTTAGCAAGGAAGGCCTTTTGTAACAGGACAAGAGGTGATAGTTTTAAACTAAGGGAGGGGAGACTTAGACTGGATATAAGGAAGGATTTTTTACGCTGAGAGTGATGAGACACTGGCACAGGTTGCCCAGAGAGGTGGTGGATGCCCCATCCCTGGAAACATTCAAGGTCAGGTTGGATGGGGCTCTGAGCAACCTGATTGAGCTGAAGACGTTCCTGCTCGCTGCAGGGAGGTTGAACCAGGTGGGGTCTTTAAAGTTCCCTTCCAACCCAAAGCATTTTGTGATTCTATGAACTCCTTTGAGCTGTGTCTTTCAGACTTGCGACTTCTCTCATTTCCCTCTGAGATACAGCTGTTTATGATGGAGAAGAAGTGCAACAAGCAAAGCATGAAACTATGTCCTTTCCTTTACTTGGGAGCATAGGAACAGGACTTCTCTCAGGACTGGACTCTTAGCTGCCTTCAAACCATCTCCCTCAAAACCCTTTATTTACCTTGGCAGGTGAAACCCAGTGAATCATGGGCAAGTTATTTGAAGCTGACAGGGTACCTGAGCATTTACTGCTTTTGAGATCGATCATACTGACAAATACCTTGGTTACTATAAAAAATTATCTCTGCATGAGTACAGCCAATTAAAGGCATTAGAGTGAAGATTTGGAAGTTCTGTTTGAACTGAGTATAGCAAGGAAGATAAGGCCCTGCTAATTAAATATAAAATCCCTGCATGCTTTTTGTGCTACCAATCAATTCTTGTCTGTTCCTGTGTCTTTTGCCGTGTGTGAGGGATTAAAGTTCTGATTTCCTTAAAATTTATTCTTCGTTTTTCAAAATTTTAATGTAAAACTTTAAGGCATTTGTGCCAAAAGTTTGTATAAATTCTGTAGTTTACAAAACATAGCACCTTCTCAGCAAATCTCTATTTTTTTTAGGCTCTATCAACCAGGAATTTACAGAAATGAAGTCCAGCTTTTGCTCTGAGCTTCTTGGGTAATGACTTTTACCCTCTGGGCTTTCAAAGCAGAATCACTCTGAGCAGCCAAATTGTTGTAAGAGCTTTTGTAGGATGTCTCATATTTTCCTGTCATCTTCTGTAGCTTTTTTTTCCCCCTTCCTTCCTTGGTTTGTCCATGGAGTTTATGCCCAGATGAGCTTGGCAGGGGGCTCGAAGCTGGATGATCTTTGAAGTCCCTTCCAACCTAAACCATTCCATGATTCTGTGAAGTATATTTTGACATAGTTTTATTCTGTTGGCATAGATCCTTCAGTACATTTTGATTTTTTCACTGTAGTATGATTATCACGGAATCATAGAATCATGGAATGGGTTGGGTTGGAAGGAAACTTAAAGCCCATGCAGTTCTAAGGCCCTGCCATGGGCAGGGACACCTCCCACTGGACCAGGGGGCTCCAAGCCCTGTCCAACCTGGCCTGGAACACCTCCAGGGATGGGGCAACCACCACTGCTCTGGGTACCCTGGGCCAGGGCCTCCCCACCCTCACAGGAGAATATTTCTTCCTAAGATCTCATCTCAGTCTCCCCTCTTTCAGCTTAAAACTGTTCCTCCTTGTCCTGTCCATGCTCTCCCTGATCAAGAGCCCTTCCCCAGCTTTCCTGGAACCCCTTTCAGTACTGGAAACCTTCTCTTCTGCAGCTGAACAACCCCAGCTCTCTCAGCCTGTCCTCACAACAGAGGGACTCCAGCCCTCGGATCATCTCCATGGGCTCCTCTGGACTCGCTCCAACTGCTCCCTGTCCTTCCTGTGCTGAGGGTTCCAGAACTGGACCCAGGGCTCCAGGCGAGGTCTCACCAGAGCGGAGCAGAGAGGCAGAATCCCCTCCCTCACCCTGCTGGTCCCACTGCTCTGGATGCAGCCCAGGACACAGGTGGTTTCTGGGCTGCAAGCACACGTTGCCGGCTCATGTTGAGCTTCTCATCCCCCAGCACCCCATGTCCTCCTCCGGGCTGCCCTCAATCCATTTTCCATCCACCCTGTATTTGTACTTGGGATTGCTCCAGCTGAGGTGTAGAACCTGTATTATCCTTGATACATCCACTTACAGGAAGTGTTTCTTCTCCAAACCACTAGTATTCACTAATAAATCCTAGAGCAGGTAAGTAACCTGCAGTTGTACTAAGAAGCTCAGTCCCTGCATGTGGCTCCGATCCTTGTGCCGTATGATGTGTGACTCCGCAGCCACATCCACATTTGGCCGGTCGCCCTGGTCTCACAGGGTTTGTTTTACCTGTGCTGTCAGTTTGCAGTGGCGCACTGCACCCAGTTCACCTGAGATAAGGTGTTCCTGCAGGATAGAGCTGCCTCCTTCACCATAGCTCCCCACTCTGTGATCTTCTCCACTAAACTGAGTTTGGAGTGAGGTGGATACTGGGAATAAAATAGAAATTAAAAAAAGACGTTATAGATGCCCTGCAGGAAGATTCAAAGCATCCCATTGCATTTTCCTTAAGTCTCTGAAAGCTGAATAGAAGTGAATTTCCATTCACAGGAGAAGTTTGTGGAGAAGTTCTTTCATCATGTCTTCACACTGGGTGAGTACAAGGAATGGAGTTCCACTGAGTAGATGGTCAGTGGCCTGTAAGAGTACGGTCTACCATCTCTTTCGCATCCTTTCCCCTCGGGGCATGGTCAGAACTTCTGAGAAGTCAGGAAAGAGAGCCCCATGGACTTGAG
The DNA here is from genome assembly GCA_033558235.1 of Neomorphus geoffroyi. NCBI lineage: Eukaryota > Metazoa > Chordata > Aves > Cuculiformes > Neomorphidae > Neomorphus > Neomorphus geoffroyi. Next base: position 3,680,652 of record JAUMJM010000025.1, read on the forward strand.
TGAACTTTGGATCAGACTCAAAATCACAAATGAGCTTCACAAAGCAATTTAGGTTCCGATTTAAGCTTTCTGTTTGTTTGGTGCAGAAGGAAAGCACTGGCATCTGCCTGAGTATAAAGTTCTTCTCCGGAAGACTTTTGTGGCACATAGAACCTGGAGCTGTTTTATCATCCTTGCTCTGGTTCAAAGCCAAATAAAATGCCGATGATGCCCTGGAGGAAGGAGAGAAGATACGTACACAGCAATGTCCTCCTCTATGGGTGGTACAGAATGGATATTTGATGTGTGGGCTATCCAAGAACACCCCCACACGTATCTGCTCTCCATAGAATCTATTTAATGTAGTTCAGCCACTGGGTTTTTTGCACCACAGAGGAACACTCACAGCCGTGTTCATTGTCTGAACGTGATCTGTGATTTGGATTGTGGGCATCAGAAGCCCTGCCAAACAATCTCCAGGGAACTTGGAGAGGTGCCTTTGTCCTGTTTTGATAGTAGCAGTGTGGCAAGAGGAGCTGAAATTGTTCTGCAGCTCTTTATCTGGGCACAGCAGAAGATTGGGTGTCTCTATTGTTAATATTGAAATACCTGCCAGCCTGGAGAGTATTAATGTGTTCCATGTGACTGCATTAATGGAAAAGGAGTCTCCACCCTTGAGCACCACTCCTTCTCTGATCACAAAGCACCGGTAAATGCATTTTTTCAGAAGATAACTCAGTGCTGTTGCCAGCTCAAGTCCAGCCCAGCGTTCAGGACCAGGGGTTTTTGCAGAGCAAAACAAGGTCCGACTCTGTGGGGATGCCACTGCTCTGAAGGAGGTGCAGGAACAGGTGAGTGTGCAGAGCAAAATTAATCACAGAAACCAAGACTGTTTTGAATTGGAAGGGACCTTACAGCCCATCCAGTTCCACCCCTCCTGCCATGGGCAGGGACACCTCCCACTGGATCAGGGGGCTCCAAGCCCCATCCAACCTGGCCTGGAACACCTCCAGGGATGGGGCAGCCACCACTGCTCTGGGCAACCTGGGCCAGGGCCTCCCCACCCTCACAGCAAAACATTTCTGCCTAAGATCTCATCTCTCTTGCAGCTTAAAACCCTTTCCCCTCCTCCTGTCCCTGCACTCCCTGATCAAGAGCCCCTCCCCAGCTTTCCTGGAGCCCCTTTCAGTACTGGGAGCTGCTCTGAGGTGTCCCCAGAGCCTTCTCTTCTCCAGGCTGAACAACCCCAGCTCTCTCAGCCTGTGCTCACAGCAGAGGTGTCCCAGCCCTCGGATCATATTCGTGGCCTCCTCTGGACCCGCTCCAGTTCTGCCCATGGTGCAGTGAAGAACCGCATCTTCCTGCACCGACTGCATGCAGGCTACAGGAGTTTTGTGGGAGGAGCTGATGCAATCATAGCATGCCAGAAGGGGTCCAGTGCCCAACAGGAGCCCAGCCAGGTTCCCAGATGGAGTCCAACTGTATCTCTTGCTTCACCAGAAGGAACGCAAAAGGAATTGCTCAACAGAAGAATGGTGAGCAAAGCCTCTCCTTGATCCACCTCCAGACTTTATTGATTGGCTATAAACGTAAGAGATTATTCTGCCCTAATAAAAGCCACGGAGAGAAGAAATCAATCAACAGATGCAAATACAGTGAGCAATTAGTCTGCAACCCTTCAGAGCAGCTTTACTTTCATGCCAGCCCTTAGCAGCATGATGGTGACGGAAGGATCTCCAGCACTCACAAGGTAATCCAGAAATCTGTAATCCTATTCTGCTCTAGATTTAAGTTACCATGGTTTATTTCCCTTTTCAGCCTTAAGGGTGAGAATGAGGTGCTCCATAGGAGATCTTCCTGGTATGAGAAAAAATGATGTATCATGGGAGTTTGGATGACTCTGTAGTGAGCAAGGGGTCTTCTGTTCTCAGCTCAGATCACCTTGCACAACGGGAAATTTCACATGAGATCCTGACACAGCTTCTGGGCCAATATTATGGTTATTTACAGATATGCATTAATGGATAAGTGACAAAGCCTGCATAGTCTGCTTAGATACAAAATTATGCTGCCTGGTTTTAGGGTCCAAGCCCTATAAAAGTAGGAGTTGTTGCAGATCCCTGTGGTTCATGTTGAGAGGACAAAGGGTAATGGTTTTAAACTGAGAGACAGGAGATTCAGGCCAGATAGAAGGAAGGAATTTTTTATGCTGAGGTTGATGAGACACCAGCACAGGTTGCCCAGAGAGGTGGTGGCTGCCTCATCCCTGGAAACTGTGAAGGTCAGGTTGGATGGAGCTGTGAGCACCCTGATCGAGGTGAAGATGTCCCTGATCGTTTCAGGGGGCTGGACTGAACAGGACCGTTACATGTACCTTCCAAAACAAACCATTCTGTGATTCTATGTCATTCACAGTATTTCAGTCTGAGCAGTGTTTCAGAGCTTGGATCATTCTTCGTATAAATGTGAGTGTGGGTTTGGCTTGGATTTTTTCCCACAGGGTTGCATTTTCTTCAGGCACTCGACTTTTTCTTTTACACAGATTTTTCACAATAATTCTGCTTCAAGTTAAGCTTATTGATTGAAAGAGAGTAGAAATCTAAGATGTTAGATGCAAGCTCTTGTTATACCTGAGAACATACTCGCAGGCAATTTATTCTTGTGTTTATTACCTGGTTGTCATCACAATCACAGAATCATGGAATGGTTTGAGTTGGAAGCGACCTCAAAGCTGATCCAGTTCCAACCTTCCTGCCATGGGCAGGGACACCTCCCACTGGATCAGGGGGCTCCAAGCCTCATCCAACCTGGCCTGGAACACCTCCAGGGATGGGGCAGCCACAGCTTTCCTGGGCAACCTGGGCCAGGGCCTCCCCACCCTCACAGCAAAACATTTCTCCCCAAGATCTCATCTAAATTCACATACTATGTGTGTAGATTCACACAAACGCATTGTATCACGCATGCACACCCGCACTGTGTATTTCATACAAACATGCATACATTTGTACGTACACTATGTATTTCAAAATCCATACTGTGACACCACCTTTCATTTATATTCCAGAAAAGGAGCTAGAATAGAATAAAATAACAATCAGAAATCTGTGTGTAATACATGCAAGCTAGAAATACATGTGTGCCTCTGTCTGTGTGTGTTCTGTGGTAGTTCTAGTATGAGGTGACACCCGAATCTGCCTTGACCTCTTGCTTTTTATCCATTAGCCAGTGATTAGGTGAGTCACAGTTTTAAGCTTCTATAACAGGAATATTCTGATGGTGACGGCATAACCATAAGAGGTAGGAGATCTGCTTGAAATTCCCAGCCATGCTTGGAACTGCTGGACAAAGTGTTAGCCTCAGTTTCCCTGTCACAGGAGGTTAAGGATCCATCCTGTGCCTCACATGCTTGCTGTGAATAAAGGTTCACACAGCACTTTGAGAAACTCAAAAATGTATCGGGGTGGGGTGGCAAATGGCAATATTGTTGTGGTGAAGTACTGTTGTTATTTGCCACGAAGAAAGAAATTGTATTTTGGACGCAGCATCATATTTCTGTGTAGTTGTTGGTCATTCCTGGGTAATTTCTTATGTGATGGGTGAGATCTTTTTACAGGGGTTAAGCACTCCCCTTCTGGAGGCAGTGAAAGAAAAGGTGTATCCTAGGCTTGAGAAACCTGAGCTCAGTTACCTTTTCTGCTGAAATCTCCCTCTGCATCCTGGGCAAATTGGCTGGGGTTAGAGAGAGGTCTGTGCTGTGTGTGCTGGAGTGTGAGCCAACCTGCTTGTCCATGCCAAGAACCAGTGCCGCAGACAAACATGAAGTCGAACTTAAGGCACCTGGGGACGTTCACAGCCTTAAGAGAAACATTCAGGTTTTTGATGTCAGATTAAATTCTGCCATTCAGATCTGTCCCTGAACTTATCTTGCTTTGATTCCCTGTCTGCAAAAGGGTGATAACAGAATCTATCTCACAAGGAAGTTGTAAAGATAATTCTCATTAGAGACGGTGAAATGCTCAGACATCATAAATGGTTCTAAAATAAATGTGGTGGGTTTGAACATTAATCTATAATCTGAACGCCTGTTGGCTTGCTTTTTCAGGATGGTTCGTGCTGGTGAGGAAGTTTTCCACAACACGGTGCTTTCCAAGGATGAAGGTGATTCACTTTCCTGTTTGTTGGCATTGTAACTCTGTTGAGCAGTGTTCATTTGCGTGGCAACACGGCTGAGAGGCGCCAGGCAAGTTATCAGTGTTATCAAGTCAGCAGTGTTATCAAGGGTGTAAGATTAACAGACACAGAGTGCTGAATAGGCTCAAAAGATACGAGCGAATTAGCCAGGTTAGACCCATTTCTGTTGGGGTTTAAACGGGGGTACTGGTGGAAATAAAAGGAGCTGCTGCAGCAGAAAAAGAACAGATTGCCCAGAGCAGTGGTGGCTGCCCCATCCCTGGAGGTGTTCAAGGCCAGGTTGGATGGGGCTTGGAGGCCCCTGACCCAGTGGGAGGTGTCCCTGCCCATGGCAGGGGGATTGGAACTGGATGGGCTTTCAGTTCCCTTCCAACCCAAACCATTCCATGAGTCTATTATTTTGTGGACTTCATGGCCTGACAGTGCAGGGCACAGTTTTCCACCCTGAGATCCATAATGCTGGGTTGTTTCAACCCTGCAAAGCAGTTTTCCTTTACAATTTGGTAATAAAACCCCACAAGTTAATTAACTGAGCTGTGAAATTTTGATGAAAAAGCAGCTTCCCAGAAATGCCCTCCTACCACAAAGCTGCTCATCCCAATCCATCTCCAGTTTGCAGCAGGACAATCAGTGTCTGTAACCTTTAAAAACCTGAGGTCATTTCACAAAAGGTTATGTTTCTTACAGCTGTTTGTTGGCAAAACTCATTCATGATTTCCATACTCTCTTCAAGGCTCATCACAGTCTACTTATGAGATCATCATGGTGTCGCTGAGTGGAAGCCTCCTACTGTTGGCTGCCATCGGTGCCGCAATAAGCATTCTCCGGAGGTGAGTGCTATGGCAGTAGGAGAAGACTAAAGGCTGCCAAGGAAATGTGTAAGCAGTGAATTCCCTGAGGGAGTCCATGGGAAGGCACTGCCAAACCCTGCTGCTTCCTGGGGTCTTCCTTAATGCAGGCTCTTTCTCCATCAGCCCACAGGAGGGTTCATTAACGGTGGCAGATTGCTAGGGTGGGTGCTTGGGCAATATCAATTTGAACTCATAGAATTGTTTGGGTTGGAAAAGACCTTTAACATCATCAAGTCCAACTGTAAACCTAACAATGCCAACTCCACCACTAAGCCATGTCCCTGAGCAACACACCTATGCACCTTTTAAATACCTTCAAGGATGGAGACTCCACCACTTCCCTGAGCAGCCTCTTTCCAGTGCTTTATAACTGTTTTGGTGAAGTAATATTTCCTGCTATCCAATCTAAACGTCCCCTGGCACCACTTGAGGCTGTTTCTTCTCATCCTGTCAGTTGCTACTTGTGAGAAGAGCCCAGCACCCCCCTTACCACAGCCTCGTCTCCGGGAGCTGCAGAGAGCGATGAGGTCTCCCCTCAGCCTCCTCTTCTCCAGCCTAAACAGCCCCAGGGCCCTGAGATGCTGGGCTCCAGTCCTTCCCCAGCTCCATTGCTCTTTGGGTCAGTGACATTATGTTTTGTTTTCTATTTGGACAAAATTGTTCTCCCCCTCCCCAGATTTTATTGAAATATATATTTACATGCATTGAAATTTTATTGAGGAAACCTGAAAGACCCAAACCCCTCACTTCTCACTGCTGTTGACATTTTCATTGTTTTAAAATCAACTTGAAGTCACAAGACGAGGGACCTTCCTTGAGATGTTGGTTTCTAGACAAAAGAAAATTATATGTTTTGAGAAATCCCTTCAAACAAATGCATTGAGCATCTCATTGGAATGCTTGAAGCCAAACAGAGGAGGGTGATGGAGCCATAAGACATGTTTTATGCTGAAAGGCAGATTAGGGGGAGAGGAAAAGGTCACCTCCATAATTAATTAAATCAACTCTAACATAGAATCGTAGAAAGGTTTCAGTCGGAAGGGCCCTTAAAGCTCATCCAGTGCCACCCCCTGCCATGGGCAGGGACACCTCCCACTGGGTCAGGGGGCTCCAAGCCCCATCCAACCTGGCCTGGAACACCTCCAGGGATGGGGCAGCCACCACTGCTCTGGGCAACCTGGGCCAGGGCCTCCCCACCCTCACAGCAAAACATTTCTTCCTGGTGTCCAATCTAAATCTTCCCTCTTCCAATTCAAAGCAATTCCCCCTCCTCCTACCCCAGCTTTCAGTTCTGTACTGCCATTAATTACATCCTGTTATTAACTGGATTACATTCAAAATACAAACAGCTCTTCACGCTTATCCAACACCTAATGATTTGTTTTCTCCATTTCTCTTCTGTCAGGCACTGCATATCAAATTATTTCTCCAAAGATCTCAGTACACCCGTGGTGGTGGGAAATGTTTCAGTGACAAACAGCTCTGATAAGATTTCCACGGTGGATTTGACCGGCCCAATGTGTCTAAGCTACATTTCTGGCAAGCAGTCTGTATCGCCGGAGTCTCCCATCTCCGAAGAGACCATTTCCATTTCTGAGTTTCCATTCTTCTCCTTTGCTGGCTCAATAACAACCCCAGCTGTGGTGCCAGAGCAGTGATGGCTCGCGGCTTCTTCCACCTGCTGCTTTCTCCAGGAGAGACCAGTGGATGGAGGACTCCAGGTGTCTCCTGGCCAGCCGAGGGACTGACTTGCCCCACTTAATTTTCTCCACCATGGCTTTGGACTGTGAACTTGTACCACACCAGTATTAGAAAATGGAGGCAAGGGGAATTGTTTTTATGGAAGTGGAGAGAAACTGTTAATAAATGTAGCTTATGTCTGCGATGTGTTGTGTTAAAGTTTCACTGTAGAGACATAGTTCTTCCCATATTATCTCCGTCTGTGGGATGAGTCATGGGAAGAAAACACGGGGGATTTCTGGTAATTGTTACAAAGAATTCCTGATCCCTCTGATTCACACGTGAATTCCACACGTTATGCCGAGACCTAATCGTTTGGACATGGTTTCCTAGGAGCTGCAGGACCTTGTGGCTACTCTAATGTTATTGGACAGGTTGCAATTTCTTAAGTCACCAGGTCTGTGATGTTTTATCTGTCCGCTTTTACAGCCCAATGGGAAATATCATCACTTAATCTTTAAATGGAGCGCTGCAGATTTCCCAGCTCCACTGACCTCTGCTGCTGGCTAAGGAAGGCTGGCTGTTGTTCCCATCCAGGTGACAGTTACATGGACAGGTTACTCTGGGATCTGGCACAGAGAGGGATGGGGGCAATCCCTGGCTCTGGCCAGCCTAGTCCAGCTTCCTGCCCTTTGCCTTCAGCTCTGGAGATCTTTCCTGTGAGGATGGTGAGGCCCTGGCCCAGGTTGCCCAGAGCAGTGGTGGCTGCTCCATCCCTGGAGGTGTTCCAGGCCAGGTTGGATGGGGCTTGGAGCCCCCTGATCCAGTGGGAGGTGTCCCTGCCCATGGCAGGGGGTGGCACTGGATGGGCTTTAAGGTCCATTCCAACCCAAACCGTTCTATCGTCTATGAATTGCTGATAGGAATCCTGCCAAAGCTGTAAGGTCTATAGTTTTCCATTTATCTTACCGACTTCCGTGGCCTACCTCCTGCATGTTTTCCATACAACTAGATGGGAAGCAGAAGGAAGCAAGAGAAAAGCCCTTAGACCGACGGGTATTCCTCCAGAAAGAGGGCTGGCACAGTCTGCTCCTCCTTTGTACTCACACAGTTGCAAAGCACTAAAAGTTGTGGTAGAATCATAGAATGGTTTGGGTTGGAAGGGACCTCAAAGCCCATCCAGTGCCACCCCCTGCCATGGGCAGGGACACCTGCCCCTGGATCAGAGGGCTCCAAGCCCTATCCAACCTGGCCTGGAACACCTCCAGGGATGGGACAGCCATAATTTCTGTGGCTGAATAAGCCCAACCCTCTCAGCTCATCCTCCTGTGGGAGGTGCTCCAGCCCTCAGATGACCTTCCTGCCTCTAAGTACCTGCAGGATCATCAAGGCACTCAGCAGTCACCAACAGGCTGGAAGGGGTGTTGATGTCGGTGACTGTGCCTTAGCTAAAGACTGTAGCTAACCCGGTGGAAGTCATGCCTTCGGGACTCACATTTTCAAACCGTAGACCTAAGCTCCACCAAGTGTACGAACAGGAAGGCAACATCCCAAGAATTTCCTCTTCTTCCAGGCTTGGATGGAGCCACTCATTCACTGGAGAAGCTGTTGGTGCAGAGTCTGGAGAGCTGTGACACCAACATATTCGTGTAAAATTCTGTATGAGGGGCTTATTGAAGCTGAGACTTGTAGCAGGCACAGACAGGTGAGGCTTTCCTGCACAGATCCACGCGGGCATTAGGCATTTCACAGAGCTGAGTGAAAACCCGTACGCTGTGCTGCAAAGGCACTTGAGCTTCTGCCACCATTACAGCCTCTTTGTCCCAAAAGGGCAGAATGAGTGACTTTTAGCAGCGATGGAAGCCTAGGGAACGTCAGCCATCCATGGTGGAGTCTCAACCACAGTGGGATCCCGTAACATTAGCCCTATTCCCATTCAAAATATTGCTATGGAAACCACTTTCCATGGCCTGATGGAGACACATACTTTCATGTCCACAGCGGCAAATGCCAGCTCCTTATCTGTAAGAGCCTGTGCCACGTTGTATCCCCCTTTCCACACCTGTAGTTAGTGTGCTGCTCCTGCCTGTCCACTGCCGGTAACACCAACCTCAGCCACCCCTTCCCTTCACTGTCCTTAAAACCCCTGCTTTGTCTTCATGTCAATCGCCGCACAGGGACAAAATCCTCGCCTTGTCAAAATTCATGGAACTGTTTCCTTATCCTCGTGTAAATCCGTCTTTAAGACTCGCTGCTGCCTCAACACTGGCAAATCCTGACTGTCCATCAGTGGCATGGCAGGGCTAAGCAGAGACTTCCGATTTGATGACAAAGTTTCTTTGTTTTATTGCTGCCCCATTCCCCCGTGTTTGGTTTCCTTTGGTACCCACTGCGTTCCAGCTGAGATATGAGCTGGAAATTCCCTGTGTCATCTCAGACAAATAGCTATATGGCTCTGAGCAGACTGGGCTTTGGTTCTGGAATGGTGTATTCCAGCAGGAACACAACGCAAATGGTGACTGGGATGAAGGTCATAGACTCATGGAATGGTTTGGGTTGAAAGGGACCTTAAAACCCATTGATTTCCAACCCCCCTGCCCTGGGCAGGGACACCTCCCACTGGAGCAAGGGGCTCCAAGCCCCATCCAACCTGGCCTGGAACACCTCCAGGGATGGAGCAGCCACCACTGCTCTGGGCAACCTGGGCCAGGGCCTCCCCACCCTCACAGCAAAACATTTCTGCCTAAAATCACATCTCGATCTCCCCTCTTTAAGTTTAAGACCCTTCTCCTCATCCTGTCCCTGCACACCCTGATCAAGAGCCCCTCCCCAGCATTCCCGTAGGCCCCATCCCTGGAGGTGTTCCAGGCCAGGTTGGATGGGGCTTTGAGCCCCCTGATCCAGTGGGAGGTGTCCCTGCCCATGGCAGGGGGTGGCACTGGATGGGCTTTGAGGTCCCTTCCAACCCAAACCATTCTATGATTTTCTGACTTGGTATTTGCTCACCAGGCATCAAAGAAGAGTTTGAGCTGGAAGAGACCTTAAATATCACCCAATTCCAACCCCCGTGCCATGGGTAGGGACACCTCCCACCAGACCAGGCTGCTCAAGGCCCCTAATCCCCAAAGCTTGTATGCAGCGTACTCGAGCCTCGTTAACTGTTGGGGATGTTTAGACCCAAGGAGCCATGCTCTGTCTGGTGATATCGAACAATAAATGGTGAATAAAAAATACGCAGGTCTTCATAATACTTCACCATGCTGAAGCTTAATCTTTTGATGTCTATAAGGTGGTTTAAAACTCTCCCTCATGGTGATGGACTGCACTCCGTATGTGTCACCACAGGAATTTACTGCCCTGAAATGTAACACCTTAATGAAGGAACAAAATGCCTTCTTTCTAATGCAGGTAACTGTGCCTGGTTTTCCCCCCAGCCACGCAACGTGATGATTCAGTGCTAAGACTCGTGTGGTTCTGAAGTTGCCGTGATGGATTTGACAAAGGGGAAAATCACATCAAGTTTATGTAAGCTCGATAGCAGCTGCTCCTTGGAAATACATCTTAATTATGGGTAAAAATACTAAGCCATAACTTGTATACTTATTTTTAAAACCTCATTTTTATCTCAGTGCCATAATTCTGAACATTAGCTCTTCTCTGAGGTTAGTGTTTATTTATAGGTTGGATACCGTAAGGAGGTAGCCCAGGAAACGCTACTTGATGATGGTGGTTACGAGACGAGCCCGTTACTGACCCCTCATATTTATCTGTATGTAATTATAGAATTACTGCCATAGAGCCCTAAGTTATGTCTGAGAACAAAAGGCAGCTCCATTTGTGAGACCATTATCTGCCAGCACTCACAACTCTGTCAAAAATAGCAATGACCTTTGGGATGAAACCTTCTCAGCCCAATATTGACTTTGTCTGCCGGCGAGGGGTTTGGGGTAAAAATCAAGACTGGCCTTTTTTTTTATTATTTATAGGCACACAGGAAAAGATGGCTCGAATGATTGAACAAAGCTTTCTGCAAACTTTTGGGGGTCCTGGGCAACTAGAAATGTCTCTGTTTTAAAAGGTTAAGATGCTCAGTTTTAGGAAGTTTGTAGTTATCCTTGATTTAAAAGCCTGGATGAGAAATACAGAAGTGATGTTCAAATTCCTGAGCTTGCTTGTGTTCACCTGTGCCAGCAGACCTGAGCATTGACACTGACTGCTGACAGACACCAAGCCAAGAAAACGCGTAAGCATTCACAGAATAAAACCCCCATATTTGGAAACATTTTGAGTTTTCACATAACAAACCACCTGAGCACGTGCTTAAATAATATTGATTTCACTGGAAGTGCAGTGACTGTTTTAATCAGTTCCCCGAATTAAGCCTGTACTCATTTTCAAGAGTGAAATGGTAAACATTTATAAAATCACAGAATCACAGAACGAGTTGGGTTGAAAGGGACCTAAAAGCCCATCCCAGTTCCAACCCACCTGCCACGGGCAGGGATACCTCCCACTGGATCAGGGGGCTCCAAGCCCCATCCAGCCTGGCCTGGAACACCTCCAGGGATGGGGCAACCACCACTGCTCTGGGCAACCTGGGCCAGGGCCTCCCCACCCTCACAGCAAAACATTTCTGCCTAAAATCACATCTCAGTCTCCCCTCATGCAGCTTAAAACCCTTCACCTCCTCCTGTCCCTGCACTCCCTGACAAAGAGCCCCTCCCCAGCTTTCCTGCAGCCCCTTTCAGTACTGCAAGGCTGCTGACCAGGTAAAAAAGCTCAGATCAATGTGCTCCATTTTTGTTTCTATTCTCTCTTATTTGATATTCATAATTTTGGGGGTAATGGTCACAAAACGCTGTGGTGATGATGTGCTCTCACTTCCAGTTGCAGTTGTTAAAACATAATGTAATTCTATAATTGCACACAGACAAATACAATGTTATTTAAGTACTTATATCACTTAGTTGCATGGTACTACCTCATAGACTACAGTGAAGCAAGGTTTTGGAAAGGAAAGGGGGAGAAAAGAGGACATAGAGGTGTGGGTTTCTTCATGGCTAATTCTCCCAAGTAACAAGTGAGAGGACAAGAGGAAATGACCTCATGTTGTGCCAGGGGAGGTTTAGAAAATAGCAAAAAATGTCTTTACAGAAAGAGCGGTGAAGCACCGGCAGAGGCTGCCCAGGGCAGTGGTGGAGTCTCCATCCGTGGGGGGTTCAAAAAACGTGTAGCTGAGGCACATGGGGACATGGTTTAGTAGGCACAGTGGGGTTGGGCTGATGGCTGGACTTGATGAGCTTAGAGGTCTTTTCCAACCTGAATGATTCTAAGATTCTATGATTCTAATTTGCATGGTGTCTATTGACCGTATGGTCCTCATGCTTAATTAATTACTGAAGTATCAGATCCTCGTGCTTGCTGGTGAGCAGATCTTAACCCAGAGCTGAAGCGTGGGGACACAACTTTGACCAAGTGTGAACGATTCACCCAGTCCCTGTCAGAAGCCCCCTGGCAGGAGAGGGAGTCGGGATGGGCTCTCGCCAGCAAACCACACCAAGCACCAGGTTACCATTGCTATCACGGTGAATGTCTAATAGCTGTCAAACCGCAGTGATTATGCAAAACCCTGACTGAAAATAAAAGCTATCAACCATCCAGAGTTGAAGGGCTTGCATGTTGTATGATTACTGAGAAATGAAAAAAGAGTCATTATGCAAATCGCCCCATTCAGCCAATCGGACCGAGAGATGCAAGGGGAAAAAATAGGTATTTATGCACCGATAACGATACAGTACCCCTGAGCTCCAGTTGTTATTATTTTTGTTATTTGACAGCTGAAGCACCCGGAGGCCCCAATGGATCCCATACCAAATGCAATTGTTTCCTTTTGGATTCTGCTATGAAACTTGACTTCTGCGGCCCAAACATTTTGGATAAACAGCAATGGGGATCCGAGCCGACTTCCTGCTAGTAGGAAAATGTAAATATAGGAAAAATCATGGGATGGTTTGGGTTGGAAGGGACCTTACAGCCCACCCCGTTCCGCCCCCCTGCCATGGGCAGGGACACCTCCCACTGGATCAGGGGGCTCCAAGCCCCATCCAACCTGCCACGCCCCCTCCTCAAGCCACGCCCCCCGCCAAGTGAACCTCGCCCTCGGCCAATCAACGCTCGCCCGCTTCGTCCCCCCCCCCCCGCGCCACGCCCCCTCCGCAGCCACGCCCTCAGTCAAACCACGCCCTCTCCATGCCCTCAGCCAATCAAGCGGAGGCCCCGCCCCAATTACCCACACCCACCCCCACCCCCTCCCCGCGGCAGCCGCCCACCTCTCAGTACAAGCACGCACTCAATCAAACCACGGTCCCGCAAGACGCGCCCCCTCCGTGAACCACGCCCCCTCGCAGAGCACGCGTTCGATCAAACTACAGAGCCCTGAAATCACTCCCCCCCCCGCAAACCGCGCCCTCAGCCAATCAAACGACGCCTCCGCCCCAAGCCCCGCCCCTCGTGGAAGCTGCGCCCCCTCATTCAAATCAATCAAACTGCACCCAAAACCACGCCCGCAGGCTCAACCAAGCCGCGCCGCCGCTCTAAACCACGGACCCTCCACGCTCTCACTCAAACCCTCAGCCAATCAAACCGCGCCCTCAGCCAATCGAATCACTTCCTCTCGCGGAGCCCCGCCCCTCTCGGCAGCCGCACCCCCTCAGTAACGGCACGCACTCCGTCAATCAAACTTCGCCATTCAAACCACGCCCCCTCGCACACCACGCCTCCTCATTGACCCGCCCTCCGCCACGCTGCAAGCCGCGCCCTCAGCCAATCAAGCTGCGCCTCCGCCGCAAGCACCGCCCCCCGCGGCAGCCGTACCCCCTCAGTAGAAGCACGCATTGAATCAACCCCCCGCCTTCAGCCAATCAAGCCGCGCCCCCGCCGCCAGCCCCGCCTCCGCCGCGCCACGTCCCGCCCCGTCCCACCATGGCGTTCACGCTGTACTCACTGCTGCAGGCCGCGCTCCTCGTCATCAACGCGGTGGCCGTGCTGCACGAGGAGCGCTTCCTCCGCCACGGTGAGGCTGGGCGGGGGCCGGGGGAGCCGGGGGCAGTGGGGCCGGCGGGGTTCGGGGGCAGCGGGTCCTGGCAGGCGCGCCCCCCCCAGCCCGGTGTGCGGTGCCGGCGGGGCCCGGGTACCGGGAGGGGGTGAGGTGCGGCCGAGGCCCTTCCCGAGGCCTCCTGGCCTGGGAGTTTGGGTCTGGAATTGGTTTTCGTTTCCGCTGTGATGACGTCGCTCCTGGCCTTGCTTTGTTCCTCTGGCTTTTTTCCATCATTTTCTCTCGTCCCTCGGCGTTCCCACCGCGTCGCCACCCGTCCTTGTTCTTTAAAGGAAAGCAAACCTCGGGAATGCGACAGGGATGGGCAAAGGGATGGGCAAAGTCGTGGGGGGAATCTTCTGTGATTCAGGGTTTCCTTATTTTCCAGTCCAGAGAGTCTTGGCTTCTCCACGCTGGGATTGTTGGCAAGAGTGCACACAGTTATCCCTTCTCCTGGTCCCCGGTTTCCTGATCCAGATCTTATCTTGGATCCTCCCAACACAGGCCAAGCTGGAATTTTTGGCACAGGAGTGTAAACAGTTATCCCTTTCTCCCTGTCCCCAGTTTTATGATCCAGAGAGTCTGGGCTTTTCCAGGTTAGGCTGAGCTGGGATTTTGGGCACAGGAGTGAGAAGGGTTATCCCTTTCTCCTAGTCCCTAGTTTACCTGATCCAGAGAGTTTTGGCTTCTCCAAGTCGGGCCAAGCTGGTATTCTTGGCAGAAGTGTAAACAGTTATACCTTTCTCCCTTTCCCCAGCTGTATGATCCAGAGAGTCTCGGTCTCTCCAAGCTTGGATTTTTGGCATAGGACTGCAAATAGTTGTCCATTTTTCACAGTCCCCAGTTTCCTGATTGAAAGAGTTCTGCCTTCTCCAAGTCAGGAGCGCAAATTGTTATCTCTTTCTCCCGGTCCCCAGTGGGATTCGCCGCCAGGGATCTGCAGGGTTTTGCTTTCTTGGTGGGCAGCAGCTGGAGGAAAAGGAAGGTGGGACTAACAGGGTGGTCAAGCCATTTGTTGGCCTCGGGAGACTTGGGAATAGCCCCAAGCTCATCTAAGTGGGAAGGCAGTGAGGGAGAGTACTCACCCACAACGTGTATCATGCTGGGACGAAAGGGCCATGTACTCTGCCTCCCTGCAACAGGAAAAGGATTTCTTTCCTGAAGGGATCCATAAACCTTCCCTTCTCCTGCTGCCCTCTGAACAGAGTTCCCAAGTCATTGTTTTTTTAACAGCTACAAATGATCCTGATCTGGAACCCAGTCTCTTGTCCCGCAACTCATGTGTCTGTGCTGAACCATCACCCAACGGTTCTTTCCTACTTCATCTGCTGCTAAAGGACCAGGAACCATGTGGTTTTCCAGTTTTATTTGTGCAGGAATGGTTTTTGAAGGCTAAAACAAACTCATTTGTTTCAATAGTGTATGGAATGGCTGGAATTCCTTTGCAGGAATGCTAACCTGACATTGCTGCTGTGCTTACTAAAAGGTTGAAAAGTTCACAGCCGCTTATTTGGAATCTGATCCTGAAGGAAAGCGAGATTGCTGGTAGTTTCTTCTTCCAGCATTAGCGAAGACCATACTTGAGACGGATCACGCGTTGATATTGCTGACAGCATTTATTGGGGCAGTTGGGCTTCTCCTAACGTGTCTGGCTATGTTTGTGTGACACAGTTGGCTGGGGAAGTGACCAAGGGATCGGAGGATTTGGTGAGGAACCAGGAATTAAAGCACAGCTAACGAACCTTATTCGATCCATACGAACCGTTATGAGAGGTAAGGTGGCAATCTTTTGTTTAAACAACATTCTTCACAAAACTTTGCTACTGTGCTTTACTGAAATAATCTCAGCACTTTGACTCTGTTTCTGCACGTTGTTCCCAACCTGCCCTTCCTTTGGCTCCCTCACCTTCATATGTGGGCTTGGTGTGGGAGGGCAAAGGTGCCCTGGGTTTGATAAAGTGTAACATATTCTCTGGCTCTGGCTCCTGGTGCTGTGGCTGCATCTTGTTTGCTTCCAGACTCTGGGAGCCAGGGGGAAGCTTAGTGATGAGGCAGAGCTTTGCCTTGGCTAAATCTAGTTTTACATTAAGTACCTGATGAGGGAAATTAAATTCCAGGGATTCCTAAGGGTAAGCCAGGCTTATGTGCCCGGGGAGGGGCTTTTTATCAGGGAGTGCAGGGATGGGACAAAGGGGAATGGTTTTAACCTGAAAAGGAGAGATTTAGATCTTAGGAAGAAATTCTTCATGGTGAGGGTGGGGAGGCCCTGGCCCAGGTTGCCCAGAGCAGTGGTGGCTGCCCCATCCCCGGAGGTGTCCAAGGCCAGGCTGGATGGGGCTTGGAGCCCCCTGATCCAGTGGGAGGTGTCCCTGCCCATGGCAGGGGGTTGGAACTGAATGGGCTTTAAAGTCCCTTCCAACCCAAACCACTCCATGATTCTATGATTCTATGGAAAATAGACATTAATTTTTAAGTTACTGGTAGTTTTTTCAGCATAAACCACAACAAACATTCTTTTTATTGGTGATGATGAGCAGGGATTAACAGATCTTGCTCACAACGTAATAAAAATTGATCCGTTTTTTTCTGAATCGTAGTAAAGCCAAGGGTAGAAAGTGACTTTTAGATGACTTAATTTCATTTGTAGAAAGGGTTGTTTGGATCGAACTTTAAATATGATGTGCATAGAAGAATGTTTATGCTGCTGCTTCCTATTTGTTTTTAGTATCCCGGGCTTTGATCCTGGCTCTTTCCACTAGGTAGGAATAGGAAAATGAAGCGTCTTTTAAAAATTCTCATTGATTTTGCCCCTCCAAAGGCAGTCTCCCAAGGTAATGAGAGGTTCTGTTGCTTTGTGATGTGCAGAAGGAAGTTCTCACAGCTACTCCTCCTTCTCTTGCTCCACAGTGCCGTTGATAGCAGTGAACTCCCTTACGATTGTGTTCCTCCTGTTGTTTGGCTGAAGGTACCTGGGGAAAACCTCTTGGACATCCAAAGAATCAAGTCTCTGACCATCTCTGCTCTGAGTTTTTGGGGATCCAGCACCGATTTAGCTGCCGATTTGACATTCGACTTAAAATAATAAAGACACTCTTTCTATTTATCCTATTTCCTAATGTTCATTAACCAAGATATGGGGATCAATGCAACAACGTCGCGAATAAATATATTGGACTATGATGAGTTCTACTGCTGCCTGTTAATAGCGCTGTTAGAGTGCGCATCATAGCTGCAATGGTTGAAGATGGGACGCAGTTTTTATTTAAATGTCTCCTTACTCAGGGATGGATTTCCTTCAGTACACTTCCCAATTTAATTTTAAATTGAGAAAAACAATGCTATTTTCATTTCAGTTACTGCCCCGTAATATTTGAGAGTATGAAATAGGCTCTGAAAACCAGTTAGAAATTGTTGAAGTATAGTTGTAAAACTGTCTGGGTTAAATGCTGGTTCAGTCCACTCTGGAAGTCAGATATTCTCAGTTTGAGGACAGGATTTTTCTTTTAGTGTTTAGTAGACTTTTCATGTCAATATTTCATGCTGGTGGTGTAGTAGGCTGGAAATAGGTGGAATCGGAGTGCAACACCTAAAAAACGTGTAGCTAAAATTGGGTGCTTGCTAATTTAGAGTAGCAATAGTGATTAGCATTTGTTACTGTTCTGTCAAGGGTTATTGTGCTTTTTAAAACATACACTGAGCTTCTGCATGGTGATCTGTGTTGGAAATGGGGAACCGCTTGCATCCTGAGCTTCTTGGGAAATGTGGGAAGGAAATGCCGTGCCCTTTCCAAACATAACTGTTAAAACCAGCCAATTTGCAGCCCCTTCTGTTACTGTTGCTTCTTCCTCCACCTTCCTTTCTTAGGTTAACAACTTATTGAAATCAAAACTGTGGGTATGGTCCTGCAGAGATGATTGCTAAAGGCTTTGGTACAGTTCTTGTCACGACAACAGCTGCTGAGCTGGGTCCAGCGTTATAGAGCGTGTCGGAATAGGGGAAGGCTCTTTCCCATGTACACCTTTAGAAAAGCTGGATGTCTTATCAATCTGTTCCTCTGCTAAAGTTTTCTAGCTTATTTTTAAGGAGGGAAGGCCAAAGGAAACCTGGCAGTTTCATTATTTTAAAATAGCTTAGGTTGTTCTCTTGCGGCATCTCGATGACTAAAGCATATGCTGTTGTGTACCAAGATAAATTTGTAAGATGTGTAAATGAATTTAATGACCTTCGGCTGCAGTGTTTTGAGCAGAGTGTATCCAGGAGGAGAATTTTGTGTTGTTCCCTTTTTTTTAGTGAAAATGTGTAAATAAATTCTGCATTTCTAAGTTAAGCGCTCCCTTTCATACCTTGCTCTATACCGGTGCGCAGTGCGATACCTCAGAACTCGAAGTCATCCTCATCCAGATACCAGAGTTGCCATTCTTATGTGAAATACTGTTTTCTCATCCGTGTGGCACTTGTGAGGATCATCTCTTTGATGCAAAGCTCTAATTTGGTTTTCACAGGGAACTTAATGACCCATGATGACATTGGCCAGAGGCAGACTGGGATCATGCTTGGCTTTAAACTCTAAAGTATGAAGAATCGTGGAATAGATCGGGTTGGAAGGGACCTTAAAGATCATCCAGTTCCAACCCACCGGCCACGGGCAGGGACACCTCCCACTGGATCAGGGGGCTCCACGCCCCATCCAGCCTGGCCTGGAACACCTCCAGGGATGGGGCAGCCACCACTGCTCTGGGCAACCTGGGCCAGGGCCTCCCCACCCTCACAGCAAAACATTTCCGCCTAAGATCTCATCGCAATCTCCCCTCTTTCAGCTGAAAACCGCTCCCCCTCGTCCTGTCCCTGCACTCCCTGATCAAGACCACTCTCCAGCTTTCCTGGAGCCCCTTTCAGTACTGGGAGCTGCTCTAAGGCCTCCCTGGAGCCTTCTCTTCTCTGGGCTGAACAACCCCAACTCTCCCAGCCTGTCCTTGTACAGAAGGTGCTCCAGCCCCTTGATTATCTTCATGGCCTCCTCTGGACTCACTCTAACAGATCTATTAGAAAGTTTTTCTTCTCCTCATCTTGGTGTGATTTGGCGGTGAGGAGGGTACAGTCTGGATCCGTTATTTCCATGTATCTTTCTTCCATGGCAACTGGTCAGTATGTATGTGGAACAGATAAAACATGGAACGTGCAGGCCTTTTCATACGTTTTTTGTGATATAACAGGGCTGGATGTTTCCATTGCTGATGCTTTGGATTGGATAACTGAGTGGTCTGGAGCACAGCTTGTGCATCCTGTCTTTTTCCTATGTATTGACACTAATTCTTACTAAAATAAAAGGCAGGATTAAAGATTACAAGCAGTAGATTTAAAAACGGGTTAGAAGTGATTTCTTACATATTCCTGTCCTTTCAGAAGGTTGATCTTTCAAGACACAGCTTACAGAACAGGGGTAGATGATTTCTATCAGCCGTGCAAAAGGAGAAGGTGTTCTGTGCAGCAGGAATCCTCCATTTGAGGCAAAACTGGGACATGTTTTTACCTAGCAGATGCAAAAGGAGGACTCAAAGCAGGGCAGCAGCTGAAAATCAGCTTTCCCAGTGGGGAAGAGGGCAAAAGGGGAGTCAGCAAACAGGCAGAGAAAGAAGCAGAGAGAAAAAGCAAGAGAGGAACTGCACTGCTGCTGCCTCCTGTGGCTTTGAGCAACTCTGCTGTGACCAAGGGTAAACATAGCCAAGCACCCTCACGCCTCACAGGGTTCAGGTTCTTCAGTAACAAGGAACGTGCAAAGAGGTTTCCACCTGGCAAAGAGCAACCTGCACTGGTCACTTCAGAACATGAAGAGAATTATTGACGCAGAAATAACAATAATCAGAAAATTTTACAAATCAGCATGATGACTAAGACTTCCAAGGGTGGAATAACAAGCTCTACTAAGGACTGGTGAAGAGAAGATACTTTCACAGCTCGAAGTTGTGGTGTGGTGGAAATGAAGCTTTTGGAACGCTTCACAGAGTCTTTGGTGCAAATACAGACAGGACCAAGGGATCAATTCTGTATCTCTGTACTGTTAAAGGTTTGGTTTTGATTGGCATGGGGACAGGTGAAGAGAAAGTAGCAAGGTAACGGTTTTATACACAAATAAATGAATCTCAAACTCACTTTACCCTTGACACCTCAATTTTTGTTGAAAAGCTATGAATTTACAATTATATTGTCTTATATACCTTAGATTTTTTAATGTACCACCACAATATAAAGCTGTGAATATGCATCACACTTAGTTCATCGAAGTGCCCCATTTTCTTAGGAAATTGAATGGCAGAGTTGCATGTGGTTTAAACCACAGCTGCACAAACTCACAGAATCATTACGATTGGAAAAGACCTTCAAGATCATCCAGTCTGACCATCAGCCCAACCCCACCGTGCCTACTAAACCATGTCCAAAGAGCCACGGCCACACACTGTTTGAACTCTCCAGCGACGGAGACTCCAGCACTGCCCTGGGCAGCCTCTGCTTGTGCTTCACCACTCCTTCACTAAGGAAATACTTCCTAATATCCAATCTGAACCTTCCCTTGCACAACTTGAGCCCATTTCCTCTCATCCTTTCACTTGCCACTTGGGAGAAGAGCCCAGCACCCACCTCATCACAACCTCCTTTCAGGTAGCTGCAGTGTGATGAGGTCTCTCCTCAGGCTCCTCTTCTCCAGGTTAAACAGCCTCAGGTACCTGAGCAACTCCCACATCCCCTGGGCTCCAGCCAAGCTTCGTTCCCCTTCTCTGCACACAGTGCACCCCCCCCATGTCCTTCTTGTAGTGAGGGGCCCGAAATGGAACACAGGATTTGAGGTGCAACCTCAGCAGCACTAAGTCAAGGGGCACAACCTCTTCCCTACTCCTGCTGGTCACACCATGGCTGATGCAAGCCAGGATGCTGGTGGCCTTCCCGGCCATCTGGGCATCTGACAGGCTGAGAGAGCTGGGGTTGTTTGGCCTGGGGAAGAGAAGACTCTGGGGAGACCTTAGAGCAGCCTCCCAGTACTGAAAGGGCTCCAGGAAAGCTGGGGAGGGGCTCTGGATCAGGGAGTGCAGGGATAGGATGAGGGTAGATGGTTTTGACCCACAAGAGGGGACATGTAGATGAGATCTTAGACAGAAATGTTTTCCTGTGAGGGTGGGGAGGCCCTGGCCCAGGTTGCCCAGAGCAGTGGTGGCTGCCCCATTCCTGGAGGTGTTCCAGGCCAGGTGGGATGGGGCTTGGAGCTCCCTGATCCAGTGGGAGGTGTCCCTAACCATGACAGGGGGGGTGGAACTGGATGTTTTGTATGGTACCTTCCAACCCAATCCATTCCATCATTCTTTGATCTACCACTTTCCTCTATGCAGCCTCTCTTGCAGAACAATGTGGCACCCTCTAAGGCCACCAGATCTCCAGAGCAATCATCACAACTCCAGAGGAGCCACCCCAGCTCCAGAGAGCTCCACAGTGGTCACCACAGTTCCAGAGTGGTCTATCTCCATGGCTCAAGATAGCCCCAGAGCAGTTGCCACAGCCCCAGAGCGGTCACCACAGTCCCAGAGTGGTCACCACAGCTCCAGAGTGGTCTCCACTGCTGCAGAATGGTTGCCACAGTGATCTCCAGAGTGGTAACCAGAGCCATCACCAGCGCTCCAGAGAGGTCTCCAAAGCTCTAGAGCGCTCACCAGAGCTCCAGAGCAGTTGGCCGCAGCTCCAGAGCCGTCACCAGAGTCTCAAAGTGGTCACCAGAGTGTCAGTGTCATCACCACAGCTCTACAGCGGTCACCACAACTCCAGAGTGGTCTCCAGAGCTGTTTCCCCAGCTCCACAGAGGTCTCCAGAACTCCAGAGCGGTCACTAGAGCTCTGGAGTGGTCTCCAGAGTGGTCTCCACAGCCCCAGGGCGCTCACTACAGCCTGCGCTGTCCCAGCCAAGCACGGCCCTTACAGCCACACCTTCCCAACGGGGCGCTGATCCCCACAAACCCCAGACACGGCCCTGGGCGGCTGCAGGCCCCGTTAGGGCCCCTCTGTGTCCTCTCTGTGTTCTGTGTCCTCGCTGTGCTGTCTCTGTCACCCCTTTCTGTCTCCCCTGTCCTCTCTAGCGTCGCCCCCCTCCCCTCAAGGAAAGACGCGCGGCTTCCCGCCCCGCGCGCGCCCGGGACCTCAGCGCCGCCGCGGGGCTGCCCGCGCGCTGCCTGGGGCGGGGCAGGGCGAGGGCGGTGTTGGGCGGGGCGGGGCCGGCGCGGGGCGGGGCCGGGGCGGGGCGAGGGTGGTGCTGGGCGGGGCGAGGGGGTGCTGGGCGGGGCGGGGCCGGCGCGGGGTGGGGCAACCGCGCGCAGGGCCTGGCGGGGCCGGCCGGAGCCAGGTCAGTGCAGGGACGGGGCCGCACAGGGGGGAGCCGGGAACCACGGGAGGGGTTGGGTGGGAAAGGGCCATGCAGTTCCACCCCCTGCCATGGGCAGGGACCACTGGATCAGTGGGCTCCAAGCCCCATCCAACCTGGCCTGGAACACCTGCAGGGATGGGGCAGCCACCACTGCTCTGGGCACCCTGGGCCAGGGCCTCCCCACCCTCACAGCAAAACATTTCTGCCTCAGATCTCATCTCAATCTCCCCTCTTGCAGCTTAAAACTGTTCCCATCACCCTGTCCCTGCACTCCCCGAGAAGAAGCCCCTCCCCAGCTTTCCTGGAGCCCTTTCAGTACTGAAAGCCTGCTCTAAGGGCTCCCTGAAGTCTCCTCCAAGCTGAACAACCTCAGCTCTCTCAGCCTGTCCTCATATGGGAGGTGCTCCAGCCCTCGAATTATCTTCATGGCCTCCTCTGGACTCGCTCCAACTGCTCCCTGTCCTTCCTGTGCTGAGGGTTCCAGAACTGGACCCAGGGCTCCAGGCGAGGTCTCACCAGAGCGGAGCAGAGAGGCAGAATCCCCTCCCTCACCCTGCTGGTCCCACTGCTCTGGATGCAGCCCAGGACACAGGTGGTTTCTGGGCTGCAAGCACACGTTGCCGGCTCATGTTGAGCTTCTCATCCCCCAGCACCCCATGTCCTTCTCTGCAGGGCTGCCCTCAATCCATTGTCCTTGGATGGGAAGCGCTCCAGGCCTTGGGTCATCTTCATGGCTTCTCCTTTAGTCACTGTAACAGCTCCATGTCGTTCCTGTGCTGAGGGTTCCAGAACTGGACACAGGAATCCAGGATGCAGCCCAGGACACAGCTGGCTTTCTGGGCTGCACGCACACATTGCTGGCTCATGTTGAGCTTCTTATCAACCAGCACCCCAAGTCCTTCTCTGCAGCGCTGCTCTCAATCACTTCATCTTGTAACAATATCAGTTGCCCAACGTAGGTGCAGGACCTTGCACCTCACCTTGTTGAACCTCATGATTTTTTCACAAGCACACATCTCCAGGTTGTCATTCCACAGATGTGTCAGCCTCACCACTCAGCTTGGTATCATCTGCGAACTTGCTGAGGCTGCACTCGATCCCATTGTCTGTGTCATTGATGAAGATATTAAACTACAGCAGTTCCAGAACAGACCCCTGAGGCACCCTGCTTGTCACTGAACTCTATCTGGACATAGCGGTGATCACCACTATCCTCTGGGTGTGACAGTGCAACCATCCAACCAGTTTCTTATCCACCAAATAGTCCAGGAGATCAACGATCTTGTTCTATGACAAGGTTACCCTCTTGTGAACAAGGGAAGGGCTGTGGCTGTGGTGTACCTGGGCTTTAGTAAAGCCTTTGACACTGTTTCTCACACAATTCTGCTTGAGAAACTGGCTGGCATTGGTCTGGACAGGCACACCCTCTTGATGGGTGTTAAGGTCCCTTCCAACGTACACCATTCTGTGATTCTGTGAAGCTCCCTCAGGAGTTCTTTTACAGCCCTTTATCATAGACTTTCAACCTTGGCCTGTGTAGCAACAGATGTACTATAAAACACACTTTTTTTTTCCTCTGATTGCAGGAAACCAGCAGGAATAATAACAGTAGAATCTCAGAAGTTCTCTGCGTGTGTGTCTTGTGCCTGAGACATCAAGTTCACATGATCTTGATCAAACTGTCTGCAAAGATAAAACAGCCCTGATAGGAAATTAAGATTTATTGAGACAGGTTCTAATCACGGTGTTGACTACTCTGAGTAGTTTTTAAGAGTGCTTCTGTGTTACATCTTTTGTCTGTAACCAGAACAGCTTGATGTAACATCGTGATGACAGATCATGTAAGTCGTTATTATCAAAGAAGCAGGAGGAAGGACATTTGCTAATTAATAGCTCAGCAAACAGGCTTGTGGAGCAACCTGCAGTACTTGCAGCACACATAAAGAGAAATACTAGTTTCTGAAGGCAGCTTTTTAGTCAGGTGACTTCCACACTACCTTGCTGTTTTATTTCCCAGTACCTTTACCCTTTGACTTCTGGCTTCTTTTTTGAGCTGAGTCTCCTGTGCTGATTTGTGTGACACAGAACCTTGCTGTAGGAAGAATGGTCAGCTGTCCCCTTTGCAAGAGGAAGGAGTCACCTTTTGGGGTGCTGAGTATCCTTGCATCCTGAGAGCTTCCAGGCTAAATCCATGCCAGCACAGGGGCAGTCAAACACTGAATAAACTATGGGTTAGGGCACCTGCGTTGTGTTCTGGGCTGGATCAGCATAGATCTCGCTTACAAAAATAAAAACTAAAAATCACACAATCACAGAATGGTTTGAGTTGGAAGGCACCTTAAAGCCCACCCAGTGCCACCCCCTGGCACGGGCAGGGACACCTCCCACTGGGTCAGGGGGCTCCAAGCCCCATCCAACCTGGCCTGGAACACCTCCAGGGATGGGGCAGCCACCACTGCTCTGGGCAACCTGGGCCAGGGCCTCCCCATCCTCATCATGAAGAATTTCTTCCTAATGTCTCATCTCAGTCTCCCCTGTTCCAATTTAAAGCTGTTCCCCCTTGTCCTGTCACTACTTGTCCCTCCCCAGCTTTCCTGGAGCCCCTTTCAGCACTGGGAGGCTGCTCTAAGGTCTCCCCAGAGCCTTCTTTTCTCCAGGCTGAACAGCCCCAACTCTCTTGGCCTGTCTTCATAGCAGAGGGGCTCCAGCTTTGGATCACCTTTGTGGCTTCCTCTGGACTCATTCTGACAGATCCATATCCTTCTTATGTTGGGGATTACAGAACTGGACACAGGGCTCCAGGTCGGGTCTTATGGGAGCGAAGCCGAGGCAGGGAATCCCCTCCCTTGCCCTGCTGGCAGTGCTTCTTTGGATGCAGCCCAGGACACGGTTGGCTTTCTGGGCCACTTTTGCAGGGCGTCTTGAACTCTATAATCAGAGCACGTATCGTTGCTTGTGGTGTTGTGTTTATTTTTACTGGTTGGTGTCGATGGGACTTGCTGGAATGTGCTTGCTGAGGCCTTGAACCAGTAATACCAGACCTCACAATCCTTGTCCCAGCGGCCTGAGCTGTTGAGAGGATTTTTTGACGCGCACAAATGAAGGCACTTAAAAAACAAATAGCACCTGATTTCCATATATAGAGTCTTTGGGAAAATACCACCCCATCAATTATGTATTTTTTTTAAACACTGCCTTTTATTTCTCTGTCTAAAGGGGCCCATTTAATACTGCGAGTAATGTTCTGAGTAATACTGGGCTTGGCACAAATGAGGCGCTTAACTGAGTTCCTTATTTTTATTATCCATTGTCTGCTAACCAGTTTTCTGTTGTTTCATTTATTTGCCTTTTCCCTAGGGAAGGAAGAATGGCAGCTCGGCGTGCGCTGAAAGCGGTCTTGGTGGATCTCAGTGGCACGCTTCACGTTGAAGACTCAGCTGTGCCAGGCGCGCAGGAAGCTCTTAAAAGGCAAGCTACCTTTTTGCATGTCCTCAGATAGGTTATCTCAGCCCTGTTTCCACAAAGACACGTCTCTAAGTAAATGGGCCTGAAGCTTCTGCCTTTTTATGTTGTTGTGGGTAAGCAAACATTCGGCCTAATTCTGCTTTTACACCTGTATTTATACCAAGAGAAATCAGCAAAGGTTGTAGATACTGAATAATTGCCACACATCCCCTGAGACTGGAGCTTTCCTGAGTTACTCTCTTAAGTCTTTTTGTGATAGAAAAAGACCATATTCAAAGTGTTTCTGCCAATTCATACTTGTGAGACCTCACCTGGAGTCCTGCGTTCAGTTCTGGAGACCTCAGCACAGGAAGGACCTGGAGCTGTTGGAGTCAGTCCAGAGGAAGTCACAAAGATAATCCAAGGACTGGAGCCCCTCTGCTCTGAGGACAGGCTGGGAAAGTGGGCGTGTTCAGCCTGGAGAAGAGAAGGCTCTGGGGAGACCTTAGAGCAGCCTCCCAGTGCTGAAAGGGGCTCCAGGAGAGCTGGGGAGGGGCTCTTGATCAGGGAGTGCAGGGACAGGATTTTAAGCTCAAAGAGAGGAGACTGAGATGAGATCTTTCCTGTGAGGATGGTGAGTCTGAAGCCCAGGGTGCCCAGAGCAGTGGTGGCTGCCCCATCCCTGCAGGTGTTCAAGGCCAGGTTGGATGGGGCTTTTAGCCCCCTGACCCAGTGGGAGGTGTCCCTGCCTGTGGCAGGGGGTGGCACGGGATGGGCTTTAAGGTCCCTTCCATCCCAAACTGTTCTGTGATTCTGTGACTCTATGACTACAGCCTTAGCCAGAACGCAAAGTATTTCAGTCATCCTGAATTACCCCATGTACACCGAGGTCACTTCAGCTGAGCTGTTTGTCGCTGCTTTGTTTAACTACAGAAGTGTGATTGTTTGTCTGAGTCCTTGGGTCTGAGCTAAAGTCGAATAATAGAATAACTTGTCCCCCTTGACATCCTTGGCAGAGTTCTCATTTAGTTTGGTCTTTCAGCCAAGGTTTTGCTTTGCTGTTTTTAAAATTTCCTTCTTCTGGTTAAACAACCTGAGTAGTTTTTTAGTTTGAGAAACATTTGATAATACGTCCCATCTTCTGTAGGGGTTTCAACGCATTAACAAACAGGGCAGTTAAAGTTCTTTTGCTTCAGATGTGAAGGCACCTGAAGAAACAGAGGCAAAGGGAAATGACTTAATCTGGCCAAGTTAGTAGCAAAATGGGATATGCAACCACAGGGATCTTCGTACTGTGTTATCATGGAATGGTTTGGGCTGGAAATATCCTTTAAGATCATAGAGTCCAACCATTGATCCAGCCCTGCCAAAGTCCACCACCAGACCGTGTCCCCAAGTACAGCATCTGCTCCTCTTTTAAACGCTGTTATGAGACTGTTTTACTGGAGAAGATGTTTTGCAGTGGATGCAGAAAAGCACAAAGTGATACATGCTATCACAGGGAGTGAGGGAGGGCACCTGAAGGTGCTGGAACAGAAAGAATTAATCAGGAGAAAGGTACAGGGCTGAATCAGGATGAGAAGTTTTTGCTGAAGTTGTAGTGGCTGCTTAGATTTTTATGAAGCTGGGCTGTTGCTCAGAGGAAAAGTTCACTTCACAAAGAATTCTGTGGGAATAATTATCTCCTAAAGATGTAAAACTGTAAGGAAGTAAAACCTGCTGAAGTGTTGGGTACTCGTTCATTACCCATCGATTGTTGCCTGGTGTTTCACGCTACCGGGAGAATTTGTGCTTGGTGAGAGTCAGCGTTCTTGAAAATATATAAATGTGTATATATAAAAGTGATGATGTTGTTGAGAAGAACTCAGTATCTGTCCCGTCTGTTGCTCAGCTCCAAACCTGGAGGCAGCAGACTGGACAAAAGGAATGGCTTCTGCAGAACGGGAAGGCAAACTCTTTTCTAAAGCCTGATTCTCCTTTGTCTTCTGCTTCTGCTGGATTCCTACCGAGCCGTGCTTATGCACGCCCGCCCTCTCGATCTGCTTGAAGGCAGGGAGGCTCTGCAGAGGGATCTGGACAGGCTGGGTCCATGGGCTGAGACCAACGGGATGAGGTGCAACAAGGCCAAGGGCAGAGTCCTGCACTTGGGACACAACAACCCCGTGCAGCGTCACAGGCTTGGGGAGGAGTGGCTGGAGAGCTGCCTGGCACAGAAGGACCTGGGGGTGTTGGGTGACAGCGGCTGAACATGAGCCAGCAGTGGCCCAGGTGGCCAAGAGGGCCAGTGGCACCTTGGCCTGTGTCAGACCCAGCGTGGCCAGCAGGAGCAGGGAGGTGATTGTGCCCCTGTGCCCAGCGCTGGTGAGGGCACCTCGAGTGCTGGGGTCACTTTGGGCCCCTCACTCCAAGAAGGACCTTGAGGGGCTGGAGCGCGTCCAGAGAAGGCAACGAGGCTGGGGAGGGGCTGGAGAACAAGTGCTGTGAGGAGAGACTGAGGGACCTGGGGGTGTTTAGCTTGGAGAAGAGGAGGCTGAGGGGAGACCTCATCCCTGCCTGCAACTGCCTGAAAGGAGGCTGTGACGGAGTGGGGGCTGGGCTCTTCTCACAAGTGACAGCGATGGGACGAGAGGAGATGGCCACAAGTTGTGCCAGGGGAGGTTTAGGCTGGACATTGGGAAGAATTTATTCACTGAAAGGGTTCTCAGGCCCTGGCAGAGGCTCCTAGGGAGGTGGTGGAGTCGCCATCCCTGGGGGTGTTTAAAAGATGGGTGGATGACCTCATGGGATCTGGTTTGGTAGCGGACAGGTACAGTTGGACTCGATGATCTCAAAGGTCTTTTCCAACCTAAATGATTTTTTGAAGGGATAAAAGTGCAGAGAGAGTCAGTGCTGTTTGTCAGCTTCAGCCTGTTGTCATGCAGGTCTTATTTCACTGCCAGGAACACCCAGGTCATTTCACTTTGGGCACTGAAAACGTTATTTTTTTATGCTCTCTTCTGCTAATACCTGTCATTGTCCTTCCTACAAAGAAGCTAGAATGATTGGCATATGGCTTGCTTAGGGAGCAAATGCATAGATACAATTTTTAGTGTTAAGTTTCAGTATTTAGGTCCATAAGAAAATAAATATATGACTTTTTTTTAATTAGCAACCAGGGGCCTTTTAACCAGTGTTACACTTATGAAGGGTCAGCGTTATCTGACAGACAAGAGGGTGAAGAGTCAGGTGCCAGCCAGACTCCAGTGCTGACCAACTTTATTCCAATGTTCTCTATGCAGTCGTGATGCCAGT
This sequence comes from Neomorphus geoffroyi, assembly GCA_033558235.1. Classification (NCBI taxonomy): domain Eukaryota; kingdom Metazoa; phylum Chordata; class Aves; order Cuculiformes; family Neomorphidae; genus Neomorphus; species Neomorphus geoffroyi. The sequence continues at coordinate 3,709,584 of JAUMJM010000025.1, forward strand.
GTGTGTTTCTATAGCAACAAACAAAGAAAGTGATGGTGGGGGAATAATAACAGGGAACACCGCTGATATTGTCACTTAAAATTATTTGATTGTTTGGTAGCAAGGACTGTCAGCACAGGGCAATAACATGGTTTTATGTGGCATCGATGTTCCTCAGTAGAGGGAGAAGTGGCTGCAAAAGCTGACATAAATTTACCACACAGGTAACAGGCTCCAAGAGCATCCTGCATCTTGGAATAAGCTGTGGCTGCTGTGAGGTTCATTCGGCATGTGGAGTCTAATATGCTAATTTAGCAAGAAGTTTCTTTTCTTTGTTTACTTTGTTTCAGGATGGTGTTGATGTACAATGAAGGGCTGGTTTGTTATCTAGTCTGAATTAAACCCGTTGTTGTCGGTCATACCTAAACATAGGGTGACAAAAGTGATTCAAGGGCTGGAGCCCCTCTGCTTTGAGGACAGGCTGAGAGAGTTGGGGTTGTTCAGCCTGGAGAGGAGAAGGCTCTGGAGAGGCCTTAGAGCAGCCTCCCAGTACTGACAGGGGCTCCAGAAAAGCTGGGAAGGGGCTCTTGATCAGGGAGTGCACGGATAGGATGAGGGGGAATGGTTTTCAGCTGAAAGAGGGGAGATTGTGATGATATCTTAGGAGGAAATGTTTTGCTGTGAGGGTGGGGAGGCCCTGGCCCAGGGTGCCCAGAGCAGTGGTGGCTGCCCCATCCCTGGAGATTCAAGGCCAGGTTGGATGGGGCTTGGAGCCCCCTGATCCAGTGGGAGGTGCCCCTGCCTCTGGCAGGGCCTTAGAACTGCATGAGCTTTCAGTTCCCTTCCAACCCAACCCATTCCATGATTCTATGATTCCATGATAGATGTGTTTGCTACTGCTATGAAGATCAGGGTTTGTAATCCCTGTTTTTCTCCAGATTTTTCCTCATGGAAGCAAAGCAGTGGAGTCTTGCTCTTGTTCTGGTACCTGTGATTCTTGCTGTCTGTTTTACATGGCCCTCCAGCCTGCGGAAGTTGTCAGCCTCATGGTTCTGGTGTGACACCAGTAGTCTGGAGTGTGCACAGTCCTTTTTCATCAGCAGCCTTTAGGCAAACAGTCCTTTTTCAGTCCCAAAGAGACGTATAGGTGTGTAAATCAAAGGGCTGCTGCAGCCAATTTGCCTTTGCTTTTCATCCACCAGGCTGCGCAGCGCTCCAGTCACCATCCGATTTGTGACAAACACAACAAAGGAGTGCAAGAGAGACCTGCTGGAGCGGCTGATGAAGCTGGGGTTTGACATTGCGGAAAGCGAGATCTTCACGTCTCTGACGGCAGCCAGAAATCTTGTGGAGCAGAAGCAGGTGCGGCCTCTCCTCCTGGTGGATGACAAGGCCCTGCCTGATTTCGCAGGTGAGCTGATCAGGAAGCAGCATGGGGGAAGTTAGGGAATGACTAAGGGAACACAGCGTGTTCAGCCATCAAATGAGGTCTGACACAAAAATTCCAAGACTCCATCTCTAGTAGTTTTTATTTAACACATTAAGAAAATCAGGTATGATCACCTTCACAACAGTTCTCTTCTGAGCTGATACACAGCTGCACACGATGCTGCCAACGTTCAAATCAATTCCACGGATCATTTTCTGACAGGCTGTTGAGAATCTCCATCAGTTGCTTTCATGTCTTTTACTGACAGAAAATGGGTTCCTCTGAACACCGACTGGATCTTTGGGAAGAGGGAGCCAGGTCTGGTGAACAGGGTGGGTGCTCAAGCACAGTGATGTTGTCAGCTAAAAACTGCTTCACGGGCAAAGTGCAGTGGGCTGGTGCCTTGTCTTGACGTGAACTTGCTGTTCACTCCTGCACAGCAACATTTTCTGACCAAGAGTAAGAAAACATCTCTGAACACATGTCCACTGGCACTGAGTGAAGAGATCGAACTGAACCTTGTCTCACTGACAGGTCAGAACATGTTCTGCACCCATCTCTCTGTCTCTTCTCTCCCACTCTTGCTTCCCGAGCTATGGGGTCAGTCTTGGGTTTTCTATGTCGGATCTCATAGATGTAATGCCAGTCGTGATGAAGCCTGAAACGTGGGAGTTCTCCAGCGTCACAAATGTACTTTTTCCTTTATAAATTAACAGTAAACAATCTGAAGTCATAGCTTCTTGAGGAGCAGTGGAAGAGGCAGCCAAAGGCTTCAAATAGTCAGAAATTTGGATAAAACTGTATACTTTTCATTAGTTTCCAGTGTAATCTTATCACTAGATCATTGGATTTATTGCAGTTAACCAATGATGATTTGTTTTATAGCCAGGATGTGTCAGTTTGTTGGAAATCGGGTTCCCCTCAGCTATTGTATAGAGGTTTTGCCTGTAAAGAGCTGAAAAGCCAGTGTGCAGGCACACACAGGAGTCTGTTTCTCTCTTAATTGATTATTAAGACTAAAATCTCCAGGTAGTTACTGTTACTTGCACTGAACATCCAGATCTCTTTCCATGTGCTTTGATACCTTAACTGGTGGCGGAATGTTCATTGCCTTGACTTCTCTAGATTGGCATTTCTAAAGACCTGGTTAGAACTGGCTTTACTTCCAGATGTTCCTATTTCCCTCCCTCAACAATAAAGGGAGTAGAAGACAATCTGTTCTAACTTGGACATGTCTGGCAGGGGCCTGAAGCTGGGAGAGTTAGTCCTTGACAGCCACATTGTTGTTCCAGGGGCAGTGAAGACACCAGTGTATTAACATACTCAGAGTTCAGAACTCTGTGTTGTGTATTCAGACTTTCAGTTGAAGTCAAGGCAGCAAAACTGTGATGGCTTTAACCACTGCTCCCTGCCCCTTGCCTTGTGAACCAGAATCTTTATGGCTGCATGGTTTAAGTAGGCTCTGATCTTACAGAATCACAGAATCGTTTGTTTGGAAAGGAGCTTTGAAATCATCAAGTCCAACTGTCCCTGTCCATTACTAAACCAGATCCCTGAGCACCTCATCTGCCCATCACACCTCCAGTGATGGTGACTCCACCACCTCCCTGGGCAGCCTCTGCCAGGGCCTGAGAACCCCTTCAGTGAAGGAATTTTTCCTGATGTCTGATCTGAACCTGCCCTGGTGAAACTTGAGGCCATTTCCTCTCATCTTTTCACCTTCCACTTGTGAGAAGAGACCAGCACCCACCTTGCTACAACCTCCTTCCAGGCAGTTGTAAGGTCTCCCCTCAGCCTGTGTTCCTTCGGGGTAAACAAATCCAGGTCCCTCAGCTGCTCCTCGCAAGTTATTTTTCTCCAGCCCCTCCCCAGCCTCGTTCCCTTCTCTGGACGCGCTCCAGCCCCTCAAGGTCCTTCTTGGAGTGAGGGGCCCAAACTGACCCCAGCACTCGAGGTGTACCCTCACCAGCGCTGGGCACAGGGGCACAATCCCCTCCCTGCTCCTGCTGGCCACGCTGGGTCTGACACAGGCCAAGGTGCCACTGGCCCTCTGGGCCACCTGGGCCACTGCTGGCTCATGTTCAGCCGCTGCCAACCAACACCCCCAGGTCCTTCTGTGCCAGGCAGCTCTCCAGCCACTCCTCCCCAAGCCTAATAGCGCTGCACGGGGTTGTTGTGACCCAGGTGTGGGACCTGGCACTTGGCCCTGTTGGTTGTGCAGTCCATGGATCAGCCTGTTCTGATCTTGCTAGGAGCTAGATGTTTCCTGTTAGATTTTCATGCCATAGGCTGGTCCGTAATCTTCAGAAAGGTGTTTGGGGGAAAAGCCTATGTGTGCTCTGAGAACCGTAAAAGCTGATAATGCCATCTGCCCAACATCGTATCCAGAGAGATACTCCACCAGCAACCTTCTATATTTGTGCTCTTAGGAAGGTTTTCTTGGGTCAGAAACAGCAAAGACAGGAGCTGTTTCACTGGACATGGTTAAATCAGTTTAATCTCCACCTCTTTGCCATCCAGAGGGACCTGGACAGGCTTGAGAGGTGAGGCCTGTGTGAACCTTAAGAAGTTCAGTGAGGCCAAGTGCAAGGTGGTGGTGCAAACCGTGGGCAGAGAATGGATTGAGAGCAGCCCTGAGGAGAAGGACTCGGTGTGCTGGTGGATGGAAGGCTCAACATGAGCTGGCAATGGGTGCTTGCAGCCCAGAAAGCCACCCGTGTCCTAATCTGTCCACTCAGAGTTGTGTTCTGATTTCCCAGGGATAGCCACTGAGGACCCCAATGCAGTGGTGGTGGGACTGGCTCCTGAGCGCTTTCACTATGAGATGATGAACAGGGCGTTCAGGTAAGTCACCTCCTCCTCCTGGCTTTTTGAGCGGTGGCTGTCTCGTGCTGGGCTCTGTTCCTCCACACATGGAAGGAAATACTTCTTCTGTTGGGAAAAGAGAGTGGCAGCCATATTGCCATTGCAAGCTTGGGGAAGAGAGGCTGGAGAGCTGCCTGGCAGAGAAGGACCTGGGAGTGCTGGTCAACAGCAGCTGAACATGAGCCAGCAGTGGCCCAGGTGGCCAAGAAGGCCAATGGTGTCCTGGCTTGAGTCAGCCATGGGTTGGCAGCAGGAGCAGGGAAGGGATCGTCCCTCTCTACCTGGCACTGGTCAAGCTGCTGCTTAGATCCTGGTTTCAGTTTTGAGCCCCTCACTCCAAGAAGGACCTTGAGGGGCTTGGAGCGCATCCAGAGAAGGGAATGGAGCTGATGAGGGGGCTGGGGAACAAATCTTTCGAGGAGCGGCTGAGGAACCTGGGGCTGTTTAGCCTGGGGAAAAGGAGGCTGAGGGGAGACCTCATCCCTGTCTACAACTGCCTGAAAGGAGGTTGTGGTGAGGTGGGCGCTGGTCTCTTCTCCCAAGTTACAAGCGATGGGACAAGAGGAAATGGCCACAAGTTGCTCCAGGGGAAGTTTGGATTGCATATCAGGAAAAATGTCTTCACTGAAAGAGTGGTGAAGCACTGGCAGAGGCTGCCTGGGGCAGCAGTGGCGTCACCATGACTGGAGGGTTCAAAAATGTGTAGATGTGGCATTTTGGGATGGTTTAGTAGGCACGGTGGTGTTGGGCTGACAGTTGGACTGGATGATCTGAGAGATCTTTTCCAACCTTAATGATTCTGTGAAAGCCAGTTCAGGCCTCCAGCTGTAAATATTATTTCTTTAATGTAATTTTTGTGCTTTCTCCACTCTTTCTTTAGGCTGATTTTGGATGGTGCTCCTCTTATAGCTATCCATAAAGCCAGATATTTCAAGAAAAAAGACGGTTTGGCTCTGGGACCTGGGCCTTTTGTAACAGGACTGGAATATGCAACAGACACCAAAGCGACCGTGGTGGGGAAACCAGAGAAAACCTTCTTCCTCGAAGCTCTGAGGGGGACTGGCAGTACCCCAGAGGAGGCTGTCATGATCGGGGATGTACGTGAGAACCAAACACTCATCACCTGCCCGTTAATGCGGTGCTCATCTTGAAAATGCAGGAACCCGTCTTTCTAAAAGTGCTGGGATTAAACAAGGGGTGAAATCTGAGCCATCAAAACTGGCAGGGTTTAACGTGTAGTCCGTGGGGTGGGTTCTTTTGCTTCAGTGGATTCTGGAGAAGGTCCAGATGTTCCACACAAACACGGTCAGCCTGTTGATGAGTGCATCGTTGGGTCTCCGAGGTCCTTTTCAAAATCCCCATTCCTCCACAACTGGATCTCACTGTTCCATCAGGCAGAAATCACATAGTAAAAGTATTCCAGTGGCAGCTTGTGGAAGAAGGAGCTACAGGATTTGGCTCAGTGTAGCTGCTTCCACATGGCTCGTTAATGATTGGCAAAGTCTGCTTGTAATTGATATTTGAACTAATTGAATGTGATGATAAAATCTTGTTATCAAATAGCATCTGTGACCGCTCACCAGCTGATCTCCTGTTCTGTCCCAGGACTGCAGGGATGATGTTGGTGGCGCCCAGAATGCAGGAATGCGTGGGATTTTGGTGCGGACTGGTAAGTACTGAGTGGATCGGCCCTTTTCGGTGGCAGTGGTGTGTCCAGTGATCTGGCCTTGGGTGCTGGCAGCCCCTGCTCCGAGCGAAGCTGTGTTCGGACCTCTGGGTGTATCCCTGGCACTCTGGAGAGACCCACCATTCCTACAGACTGCTACACTGTGAGGCTGCTTGGACACCCCAAGTTCATCGCCCCTGGGGTGTCCAAGTGTGTCCAAGTCCATCATTCTGGGGTGAATTCAGCAAATCCGTTCCCTCAGAACCTGGCAGGAGCAGATGGTGAGTCAGGATAGGCTGGTAGGTGATGTTTCAACAACAGGGTAGGAGCACAGACCCTGGCCTCAGCAAGACGATATAAAGGCGTAGGTGTGGGCAGCTGGTCTTGTAGGGCATTCTACCCCTCTGCTCTGCTCTTTTGAGACCCCACCTGGAGCCCTGCCTTCAGCTCTGGAGTCCCCAGCACAGGAAGGACATGGATCTGGTGGAGCGAGTCCAGAGGAGTCCACAGAGATGATCCGAGGGCTGGAGCCCCTCTGCTGTGAGCACACGCTGAGAGAGCTGGGGTTGTTCAGCCTGGAGAAGAGAAGGCTCTGGGGAGACCTTAGAGCAGCTCCCAGTACTGAAAAGGCTCCAGGAAAGCTGGGGAGGGGCTCTTGATCAGGGAGTGCAGGGACAGGACAGGGGGGAATGGTTTTCAGCTGAAAGAGGGGAGACTGAGAAGAGATCATAGGAAGAAATGTTTTGCTGTGAGGGTGGGGAGGCCCTGGCCCAGGTTGCCCAGAGCAGTGGTGGCTGCCCCATCCCTGCAGGTGTCCAAGGCCAGGTTGGATGGGGCTTGGAGCCCCCTGATCCAGTGGGAGGTGTCCCTGCCCATGGCAGGGGGTGGCACTGGGTGTTTTGTATGGTACCTTCCAACCCAAACCATTCCATGATTCTTTGATCTACCACTTTCCTCTATGCTGGGGTTTAAGGTCCCTTCTAACTCAAAGCATTCTGTGAGCTATGACCATTCTGTTAATGTGTTACAGGTAAATATCGACCAGCAGATGAGGACAAAATTAATCCGGCTCCTTACTTGACCTGTGAGAGCTTTCTGGAGGCAGTGGAACACATCCTAGCGCACCTGCTCTGAGAGAGGGAATAGCTACTCTTAAGAAATGTCTGTGCCATGTCACTTCCTTTACTCTTGCTTCAAAAATTAAGGTCACAGGATTATTGCATGCATTGCATCGGAAACCCAGCCGTGAGCTCTTTCCACTTGGAGTCGTGGAAGGGCCGAGGAGCAGAGCAGGCTCCAGCATGGTCACGGCAAAGCCCCTTTCCCACTGTAGTTTCACAAGGATGTGATAAGGGATCGCAGACACCCATCAGGTGAGACAGAGCGACTGCAGAAAACAGAGCTGCTTTCCTGAGTGGCACGGGGGGAGCACAGCAGAGACAGAGTTGAGTTCCATTTATTTTCAGCTTTCAAAAAGTAACCCTGCCTGGAACACATCACCTTCTGCTGCTGGAGAAACCAAACTGCAAAAACACACTGAAAATAAGTACATAGAACTGAAAGACTAACAGAGCGGTAGTGGTTTCACCGAGTGTGTCTCTTCTGTGCTCTAATTTACAGGTAGACATTATGCACACTTAGAGGGTGGCTTTTAAATTAAAATATCGCCATTGTTTAACAATAACTACTGTTGGAATCTTCCATTAGAACAGATCTTGGGTTTTGTTTTTCAAATTTTACATAAAATTAACACTGTCAGTGCTTTTACAGATGTTTTAATTAGATGCTGTTATTAAAAAGAATGGTACAGAAACAAAAATCTGGGATAAAATGCCTTAGAGACTGTGAATTTTTGAAATTAGACTTCAGCAGGGTCCTATTAATGCTACAGTTGCAAAATTTCACTACTGTTGTGGGTGGGTTTTTTTGGTTTCTTTCTAATGTTATGGGAAAAATCCTTCACGAGCCACAGGGACAGATTCCAGTTTTACACAGGTGGTTGGTAGAGCTGTAAAATGAGATTTAGTTGTGGATTACACAGTGCTTTTTCCTACGTGCTAAATCCCCCAATAGGAACCCACTTCGTAATGATGGTAAATAGCTTTTCTGGTCCATTTGCAAACTGTAATAATCAAAGTCCTTTACAGTTGTTTTACAGTGCTCCTGAGTGTTAAATTATTAGATTGTAATTACGCATTACCAGAGTATTAACCTTATTGAAAATATAGTTTTCTGTTAATGAGCCGTGCTCGTTCTTGTTGAGAAAACCCCTCGTGATGAATGAATGGGAGGCTCTGCTTACATGAAAGGCTGCCTGTCCGCAGTCTGACACGGTGGGTGGTTCCCGATGTTCAGAACTCATCTCTGACCGAGACAGAGCCTGCGGATGGAGCAGATTTGGCAGCGGAAATAAACGCTAAATTCCCCCTGCCCCCCTTGGAACAAAATCCATCTTCAGATACCATTTGTATGCCCTCCTGAACTGTGACCTGCAGTTCTTGGAGTCATGGAATGTGTTGGGTTGGAAGGGAACTGAAAGCCCATCCAGTGCCAACCCCTGCCACGGGCAGGGACACCTCCCACTGGATCAGGCGGCTCCAAGCCCCATCCAACCTGGCCTGGAACACCTCCAGGGATGGGGCAGCCACCACTGCTCTGGGCAACCTGGGCCAGGGCCTCCCCATCCTCACAGCAAAACATTTCTTCCTATGATCTCATCTCAGTCTCCCCTCTTTCAGCTTCAAATGATTCCCCCTCATCCCATCCCTGCACTCCCTGATCCAGAGCCCCTCCCCAGCTTTCCTGGAGCCCCTTTCAGTATTGGGACCTGCTCTAAGGTCTCCCCAAAGCCTTCTCTTCTCCAGGCTGAACAACCCCAGCTCTCTCAGCCTGTCCTCACAGCAGAGGGGCTCCAGCCCTCAGATCTTTGTGGCCTTCTCTGAACTCTCCAACAGATCCACGTTCAGTGAAAAAACTGTGCTGAAATTCACACGTGTGCTGTTCATGCCAGTGGTTCTGAGCCCGTGTTGGTTTCTGCTTGGAGCCCATAAGGGAGGTCTTTGGCCCGCAGTCAGTCAGGTTCAGGAGGTGAGAGATCTGTCAGCAATCCCCTGCGAAGGCACTGTCGATGACCTCAGTGACGCTAGAACAAAGCAGGGGCTGCCCTTGCTCCAGAGGTCCTGGAGCGTGCCAGAAAGCGTGTAAGATGTGGTACTTGGAAAACCAGCTGCAGCCAAGCCCATGCCGAGAGAACACCGGGAGCACTGCAGGGCTGGTAATCGCCTGAGCAAAAGGGAGGGTACGAGAGGGGCAGCAGTGGGATCCGAGAGCCTAGCAACGTGGATGATAAGAATTTCTGTAATAATGTCAAGATTTCAGGACGTGTAGCAGTCCTGGCTGCTCACCTGGCCACGTTTGTAAGCGGAAAAGTCTCCAACTTGGCTCATATTTACCACTGCACCACAAAGACTTGCTGTTTGTCTGTTATGGCTGGCTGTGAACCCATGGGTAACCACCAATCCAGTTGCTAGTTAGATTTGCCTAAATCTGCTCCTCGCTTTCTACAATGTTCTTATCATTCCTTGCCTTTTTCACCTTGGAAATACACACGCCAACTGGAAAGCAATACATTTGGCACGCTAAGGCTTTGCCCTCCACTGAAAATGGTGACAAATGGACCAAATCTCTGAGGTGCTGCTAAGGTCCAAAATTTCACTTCAGTTTCATTGAAAAGGGTGCAGGTCTCTTGTGATGCTCTGGTGAGTTTCAGGAAGGGAGATTTACACTGATCCTATGGTTGTTCCTAACAAGCTTTCTGCTCCGGTTTTTCTACCCCAAACCTACAAACAACTTGTGAATAAAGACCAAGAAGTAATCCATCAGTTAAGTCTGTATACACAAAATTAAGGCTGGAGTTGTCATTACGCAGCAACTGCCGTTGCATTAATTCCACGAAGAATGTTTTTTAAGTGGTCACTGAAAACGGCCAATAAAAAAATAACTAACACCCACTCCTTGAATTTTGAAAGTAGATTTTTCCCCCGACATTTCTCACTGCTGTCCCTCTCCTGGGACCAGCAGCACCACCTTCCCCATCACCACTCAATCCTTTGGAGACAAGGTGATGCCACATTGGATACCAGAAGTCTTGGAAGTTTTTAGTCTTGCGGGGTTTTCTTCTCAAACTGACTCGAATTCTTTCTGCCAGGCTGTGTATTTCCAGCTTAGGTTCTTTGCTGATGGCTTGGTGTGGGCGATCACATCCTGGAAATCTGCGGTTGTGATGGTGTCTAATTGGATGACGGGTAAGTTACTGTTACCTGAAGAGAAGAGAACTGATTAAATGCTGTTGTTATTACAAAAAGACATTATTTTATGTTACTGCCTAATGCAACGCAGTATATGAAAATGAAAGAATAAACCTAGTGAGACAAATCTGTGTTTGCGCACAGAGCACAGATACAGCTTTAGATAAACGGCTTTAAATTGGAAGGTGGAAGATTTAGATTCGACGTTAGGAAGAAATTCTTCACTCTGAGGATGGGGAGGCCCTGGCCCAGGTTGCCCAGAGCAGTGGTGGCTGCCCCATCCCTGCAGGTGTCCAAGGCCAGGTTGGATGGGGCTTGGAGCCCCCTGATCCAGTGGGAGGTGTCCCTGCCCGTGGCAGGGGGTGGCACTGGATGGGCTTTCAGTTTCCTTCCAGCCCAAATTCTGTGATTCTATAAAGGCCTAATTTTCAGAAATGTAGAGTTCCTAACTTTTCTAAGGAGATAACAGAGCTCCACCTGCTGGGGTTCACATTATAATTCCTAGAGGCACAGCAGCAGATCAGCATTTCCCAGATTGGATTTGCTCCTTGAAGCTGTAGTACCTGGCTGATGATTTTCAAGAGCGTCAAAGATTTTCCTCACTGGTCTCATAGCTGCTTCCTTGCACACGAGCTTTATATCCGAGCCAGAGTACCCCTCTGTCTCCTGTGATCGGATCAGAATCATAGAATCACAGAATCATGAAATTACGGAATCATGGAATTACAGAATCATAGAATCACAACAACATAGAATCACTGAATTATAGAACAGTTTTGGCTGGAAAAGGCCCTTAAGATCATTGAGTCCAACCATCGATCCAGCCCTGCTAAGTCCACCAATCAGACCACTTTCCGAAGTACGACATCTACTCCTCTGCTAAACACCTCTAGTGATGGTGACTCAACCACCTCCCTGGTTTGTTACAGCTGACAGGCTTACAAATTGGACAGGAGTGTCATTGACCAGCATATATATTTTATATATTTTTATATAAAATATTTCTAAAGTCTATTCCTGTCTGGAATACATTTATTTTTCCTCCCCTCAAAATTGCGTTGCTTGTCCTTGTCTTGAATGCCCACAGTACCTTGTAGGAGCAAGGAAACTACTGTGCATTTTCTTTATAAAGGGCAATTTGCTGTAGGTCAAATACAAACCGATCTTTTTGTATCTGCTCCCAGCTTCCCTGTTAATAAAATAACTGTAGTTCCTCCTTAACACTGATGAAACAAAAACTGAGAGGCATTGCTTTATGAACAGACGTAAAAAAGAGCCAACAGGGTAAAATACTTTCAAAGGATTTAGGATGTGGCAAAGGGGTAAATGAAGACGGCCTGGTACCCAGTGAATCGCTTCTCTGAACGCTCTTTTCTCCAGCAGCAGTGGAGCTGTGACAAACCCTCCCCATACAATTAACTGTTCATTACCCTGATGAATTGGAAGTGCTCCCAGCCTGGTGAGAAGAATGATGAAATACACTGGTGCTGGAAGTCTCCCTGTATTTAAGGCTGAAAAGCTGGCCCGACCGAGAGGATCAGAATGCAGCATTTTGTGTGCAGAGCTGTGTGACACCAAGGGTGAAATGCTCCTGCCTGTGCCTCGCTGGTCTCCTCTCGTCTGGAACCTCAAACTGAGCTGAGGTCCTCTCCCCAGCTCTGCATATCACAATCACTGTACAGCGGTGCCATCCCAGCCCTCTGGACCTCTTCTCCCACAGCCCGAGGCCGCTGCTGTGGCTGATGTGTGTCACTTGCTGATGCCTCCCACCCTGAAAGACCTCAAGCCTTGTCCCTGCTGCATTGTGGACTCACCTGGCTCAGCAAGCGGTAGTCCAGATCTGTTCTCAGCTCCACTCCTCCGCTGTTGCTCAAAGGGGGCAGCCAGTGCTGGATCATCACCCGCCGAGCATCTTTACTTGGGAGGTCAACCAAAATCCTCTTCTCCAGCCGCCGCAGCATGGCAGAATCCAGCTCCCTGCAAGAAAAGGAGCAGAGGAATCATCTCAGCACGTCTCCTTGCTGACAGTAAGCTCCTTGCTGCAGGCACTGACATCTTCCAACCCCTCCTGTAATTGTCTCAGCCTCCTTTTGGAAAAAATAGGATGAATTATCCAGTGTATTCCTGTTTGTACGTTAGCGACAACACTGGCTGCTGACAATGAGGCTGAACAATAACGACCAGAAGTTGCCGTTACCTTCCCTGGCTCTGGCACTCATCTGCAGCATCTCTCATCAGTAACAACCTCTCCCTTTCTGCCTTTGCTGTTAGGGAGACACTGCAAATCATCTGTCTGGGGCCCTGTCAGGACTAATTAATTGCTACTTGGAAAGGGATGCTTGATAGGTATAAAATACAGAGTGGCGGTCTTGGATGCGAGGAACACGTTTACGGCAGAGGCTGCTCCTGCAATACAAATTATAAATACTGCAGCCTCAAAGGGAAATATCCTTATAAAAAGGGTCGTGTGAAGGATGGACAGGCTGGAAAAATGTGTCAGTCAACCCGTGGTGCTGTCAACATGAGCACTGATAAAGCTGTTTTGGGAAAGGGGTGGGAGGGGAAAGGAGGGGAAGGGGAAGGGTAAAGAGAAGAGGAAGAGGAAGAGGAAGGGGAAGGAGAGGAAAAAAGAAGACTATAGGTACTCTTCATTTTACCTCCTTGTGATGCACAAGGGAAGCCTGAAAGACAAATGAATGCTCCTTTTCAGTGCATTCCATCACCTCTAGAACCAGTCCTTCTTGCCAGTGCCACAGGTTCTATTGAGCGTCAGGAGTCCTGGTGTGTCCGGCACACCAGCTCCTCTTGGACACATGGCCAAGCAGTTCATTTTAATCTACTTTTTCCCAAGTGCTTTCCAGTTGCTTGCCTCTAATGGTAACAAACCCAAACTGTATACAAATTCCTACTCCAATTTATCCCATTACATCACTTGTGTAATGGCAATGCTCTACAAGTATTCCAGACATCCTTAGAATTTTAAGAAGAAATAGTTGCTGCAGAATATCTGCTTACTCGTCAGACTCCGCTGCCTTCCAGGAGCTGCTCTGAGCTGCTAGCCTTTCAAGTCCTGTACCAATCATGGAGTGGTTTGGGTTGGAAGGGACCTCAAAGCCCATCCAGTGCCACCCCCTGCCATGGGCAGGGACACCTCCCACTGGGTCAGGGGGCTCCAAGCCCCATCCAAGCTGGCCTTGAACACCTCCAGGGATGGGACAGCAACCACTGCCCCAAGTCTGGAAATTCCTCTTCCCTCCTTTGTTGGCCCAGCAGAAGCAGCCAGCTGCTGGAAGATTATAACTACAGTCTGGGACTGTAGGCACGCTTAAATCAACCTGCCTCTACCTTTCCTGCTTCCTTGGGTGAAATTCATCTGTCAGTAAAGACAACATCCAAGAAATGCTTCTTGTACAAAACTCCTCTTTAATTTACTGGGAACTCAAAGCCAGCTCAAGACAGATCCATAGCGAACCAACAAAGCTCATTTCTGTCACCTTTGGTGACTTGTCCTTACTTTTTAATAGTAAATATTTCCTGCTAGCACAGCATGTAATAAAGGAAACCAAAAACTGGTTCCCAAACCCCCAAATAGGTGGTTGTCTAGGTTTTCCACACACCTCAGCACACCTGACCTAGGGAACAGAAGTACATCTTTCCCCAGGAAAGGACCTCTCAGTTTGCGAGAGCTTGTCCTGGGTGCACTGAGCCAAGGGTAAAGAAAGCAAAGATTAGAAAACCTGATCAACAGGAACTTAGGAGAAAACAGGAATTCACTCAGATCCATCCCAGTGCTTCAAATCAAGGCTCCAGAAGTAGATACCAGTGTCAGAGGCATGGACAGCAGGATTCAATGACACCCTCAGCCAGTCTGCTGATGGCACCAAGCTGTGTGGTGTGGTCAACAGGCTGGAGGGAAGGGATGCCATCCAGAGGCACCTGGACAGGCTGGAGAGGTGGGACTCACCAGGTACAACAAGGCCAAGTGCAAGGTCCTGCAGCTGGGCCGGGGGAATCCCAAGCACAAATTCAGGCTGGGAGGAGAATGCATTGAGAGCAGCCCTGCAGAGAAGGACTTGGGGTGCTGGGGGATGAGAAGCTCGACATGAGCCGGCAATGTGCATTCACAGCCCAGAAACCTCCCGTGTCCTGGGCTGCATCCAGAGCAGTGGGAGCAGCAGGGTGAGGCAGGGGATTCTGTCCCTCTGCTCCGCTCTGGTGAGACCCCACCTGGAGCCCTGGGTCCAGTTCTGGAACCCTCAGCACAGGAAGGACAGGGAGCAGTTGGAGCGAGTCCAGAGGCCATGAAGATGATCTGAGGGCTGGAGTCCCTCTGCTGTGAGGACAGGCTGGGAGAGTTGGGGTTGTTCAGCTTGGAGGAGACTTCAGGGAGCCCTTAGAGCAGGCTTTCAGTACTGAAAGGGCTCCAGGAAAGCTGGGGAGGGGCTTCTTCTCAGGGAGTGCAGGGACAGGGTGATGGGAACAGTTTTAAGCTGCAAGAGGGGAGATTGAGATGAGATCTTAGGCAGAAATGTTTTGCTGTGAGGGTGGGGAGGCCCTGGCCCAGGTTGCCCAGAGCAGTGGTGGCTGCCTCATCTCTGGAGGTGTTCCAGGCCAGGTTGGATGATCCAGTGGGAGGTGTCCCTGCCCACAGCAGGGGTGGCACTGGATGGGCTTTGAGGTCCCTTCTGACCCAAACTGTTCTGTGATTCTCAGGGCTGCAGAAGTGCCCATGCAGCCACCACAAACTGCCCTTGAAGGCAAAGAACAGCTACCACCGGAGTGTCTGCAAACACCCTAACAATTATGTAACTGTTGATGTTTACTATCAGTCCCTCTGCCTCAGAGCATTCCTGAGGTGTTGCCCAGGATGAGTTTCATGAGTGCCCTCACCATGTTCTGTTAATAAGTCCCCTGATACACAGAAGCTGCTCTGTTTATCCAGAAAGGTTGCAGTGACTCTGCTTTTGTCTAAACAGGACAATAAAGACATAATATTTTGTTATCTTCAGTGTTTAGTTTCAGTTTGCTAAATTACTTTTTTTCAGTGATCAAATGCACGGTTAAGACATCAACAAGAACAGAATTAATAAGCACTGATCCAACCAAAATATTCTCTGAAAGAACAGGCAGTAAAAGTGTTAAAAAATGCTCATGAAAAGATACCCAAAGCTCTACTTGACCTACAAAAGAGGATGACCTTTTGGAGCTTCCCCAGGTTGACAGCACAAGGCCATGTTATGACTCCCAGATTTCATGAAGATAAACAAGTCAAACACCTCTTTTCAATTCCAGAAGAAGAAGGGTAACAGATGTGTGTTTTAGGCAGAAACTAAGAGACCTCAACAACTCCAGGGGTGAACCCAGAAACAGCAGCATGGGCATAATTAATCCCTGCCTAGAGTATTCACCGCCGCAGTGCTCTGGAGGAAAAGGCACCAAGAATGAGGGAGCTCTTCATCCTTCCCATCTCCCATCCTCATGTGCTAACGGCCTGGGCAGAGCTCCCCACAAGCTGAGGGCTTGTTTGCACTCCACAGCTTCTCCTGCTCCTCTTAGGGCTTCCCCACGCTGTCCTCCTCCCCTCTCTTTCCCCAATCTCCTCCACCCTACACACTGTGCACTGCTGAGAGCGAAGGAAAGGGCTCGCTATGGGGTAATCTCAGATCAGGTGTCCCTGCCCATGGCAGCGGGGTTAAACATAAGATGATCTTTAAGGTCCCTTCCAACCCAGACCATTCTATGATTCTATGATCTCACTTGGATCTCACAGCCCACATCTCCTTGAACCCATCTTGGCCAGACAAAACACTCCAGGTCAGCTTGGATGAGGCTCTGTGGCACCTGAGTTGAAGATGTCCCTGCTCATTGCAGGGGGGTTGGAAGAGGCAGCCTTCGCGGATCCCTTCCAACTCAAACAGAATCAAATTCTGTCATTCTGTGCTTCACCCACCCTGAGGGTGGGAAGGGAGAAGAAATCAGCACTCCAGCACTCAAACTAAATGCACTAATACATTAGGCTTTTACATGGTTAAGGACCACTTTATTTCTTCACTAATGAGCCCTTCATTGTATTTAATTATGTTGGATCGTTTCAACAAGTAATTTGTCAATAGAAAGTGCCTTGCTGATGAGTAGAGGGAGCGAGGCTGGGCAGTGAGCAGTGGCTGAAGAGGAAGATCGATAGCTGCATTGCAGCTTAGGGCAGCGTAAAGAGCTTTGTTTAGGCTTCTTTTCATTCCTCTAAAAGCAGCTTGGCAGTAATTTTTTTTTCATGATCGATAAATATCTAAGTTAAACAAATCTCTTGAAATCCAGCTTAATGCCAAATATTTGCGAGGGCACAGGGCTGTGCTGTGAAGCCACCACCTCAGGCTGCGGTACCCGGTGTTGTGAAACTTTGTTATGAAATACCCCTACAGAGCTGCATTCTGGGTCAGAATGTTGCCTAATACACATAAAAATAATCTGTAAACGTATACATGAGATCTTAAGGGGGGTCCAAACCCCATTGACCTCTCTGGAAGCAGACTCTCCCAAATTCCTCACTGATGTAAAATGCTCATGGCTTTTCCTAGCCTTCGACCCTGCTAAAACACCTTTCTAAGCATATGCTCAGGCACATCTCAAAGCATATTCTGTGTGGTAGGCATATTTTTGCCAGACAACCCAGTCATCACACTCATGGGCTGGATTTGTTTAAGAAAGGGTGAAATCCAACCTGCCCATGAGCAATGTTCAGACAGCCCAAAAGCAAATCCTAAGCTCTTGGCTATAAAGCTTCCAAAAGCAAGAGCTGGCTTCTCCCAGTGGCTCAGCTTGCACTCCTCTTACCAACACAGATATCCCCCAAACAGAAATCTTGTCATTTTTTGATTTACCTTAACAAAGTTGTGTCATCACAACTAGACTGGATGATCTGAGAGGTCTTTTCCAAACTTAATGGTTCTGTGATTTTTTGGATGTTTCAAAGGAACAATTTTGTAGAAATTAAGACTTCAGAATTGCAAAATGATCCAAAATCAGATGTGTAAAACACCTGAAACTGTATTCTGTGAAGAGTTTATCATCAGTTGCACCAGGCAGACACACATTAACAAGCGTATGGAGAGAGGTCAGCCTCACGCTTACGTTAAACACATTTCCAAGATCCCTACACCCAGCACCAGCCACACAGGACCTTCAGGTCCGTTGCTGCCTCTGAACTTCTCCTCAGTGTGTTTCAAATACCCAATTTCTCCTTTCAGACCAGTAAGGAAGAGCAAGAAGACAGGAATCCTCCTAAGACACCTGATCCTTTTTAACACTGTCATGCTGCAGCATGACTTGTGAAGCTTAACTACTCAGGGGATCCTTTAAGAGACCATGGAAAGATGCAACACACTGCCTGGAGTTTCTCTTTCTACAGGCGTAGCGATGGTCCAATAACATAAACATTTACAGTGCATTACTAATGAGCTATAAAGAGACAAACAGGTTATTAATGTATTAATTATCTTTCAGAGTTAACTGTTCACACACTCCCAGTAGCTGTTTATTTTTCAGCATTTTCTTACACAATTGGAACATAATTAAATCAAATCCTGCTCTGATCCTTTTGTGTAGATACTGTAACACAAAATGGGGTGGATTTTGTGCTGATTTAAATTCATGCATTTGTCTAAAGCATAAATCCCCCAAACCAACACACACATATGCTGCTATTATGGCTATAAAAAACAGCAATGGCTTTGTACTTGCACTGCTGGGCCAGGATAGGAACCAGCCTGACTTGTAAAGCTGATTTCTACATGAATTTTAGCTGCCCACACAGCCATTCTCCTACTTAAAGAGTCTGAAACTCCTGGGTAGCCCATAGAGAGAGGCAGATGGAAGCCTCTGCACATGTTGCCACTTCGGCACTTGAATTTCAGCAGGTAAGACCTCTGCCTTGTGGTTCTCAGAAGCATCAGTCTATAAATGCATGGGAAACGTAACGTTTTGCATTAAAGAAAGCACAGAGGGAAAGACAGGCTTGTAGGAGGTGGAGCACTGGATCTCTTCCCACAATGGACAGAAATTACAGCCTTTACATCAGAGAATCGTGTGATTCTCAAGTGATTTCTTAGGGTATTTGTTTTAATTTATCTAGTTTTAACGAGGGATATCGAAGGGTAACACACTGCCTGCTTGTATGCAGCAACTGTGCCTCTGGGCCTGACTCCCCTTAGGGTTTCTTATATTCAGAAGACAGAAATAGTTGGAATTACTCTCACGGTACCCGGCTCAGGATGCTGCTCTGGTTTACAGAATCGCAGAATGACTGAGGGTGGAAGGCATCTCTTCATAGAACCACACAGCTGCCTGGTTGGAAACAAACTTTGAGACCATTGAGTCCAACTGTACCTGTCCACCACTAAACCAGATCCCTGAGAAACTCGTCTGCCTGTCTTTTAAACATCTGCGTGGATGGGGACCCAACCACCTCCCTGGATGTGATGTGAACACTGCCTACAGAGTTGATGGAAGATGATGGCCTGGGGTAAAACAGCTCGCTGTTCATCGTGCAGGAAATACTGCCTAGCAGAGCCATGGAGGCATGGGTACCCAACCCACAGAACCATACAATGGTTTGGGTTGGAAGGGACCTTAATCATCATCCAGTTCCAACCCCCTGCCATAGGCAGAGACACCAGCACTCGCTGGAGGTGTCACCTCACCTACCCTGTTGCAGCAACCCTCGGGGATTAAATAAATCCAAAGGAATAAGGGTATAAACGTAATGCCAGGGCTCAAAACCTTAAGGTCCTGGTGGGACATGGGCAAAAAGTACCTCCAGCATCCAAGGGATGGAGGCAGCAGGTCCAGAGGGGTGGGAGAGAGGAGGGCAGTGCAAAGGTGAGTACTCTGGTGGGGAAGGGTAAGAAAACCTCGTTCTGTGAGAAAGGGACACTCGGCTCTTACAGGGTTTACAGGCTGCAGACTTCTCTGAAACACCATAGCCAAAACTGCTCTGTTGACTCTTATTTGTCACTGAACTGACCTACCAACCCACCATAAATGGTGGAATTAGGCTCTGGATCCTCCCATATCCCTGAAGAACTCCAGCTTCTCAGCCACCAACATGTTTTGAAATAGGCCAGGCTTACAGGCCACATGGCACTCACTGAAAACATCACCTTTGAGCCTTGAGTACAAGGGACTAACACCACTTCTGTTCTTCTCTTTGCCTGTTTCCTCAGCCTCTCAGCCAGGCCTGCCAAAAAGGGGGTCAAGCTGAGGAGAGGAGCAAAGCCTCACCACAAACTTTGCAAGAGAACATTAGGTGGTGTAAGATGACCAAGAAGTGCATTTTTATGTTATACAAAATCTTTGAGAAGGGCAACGAAGCTGGGGAAGAGGCTGAAGAACAAGTCCTGTGAGGAGCGGCTGAGGGAACTGGGCTTGTTCAGCCTGGAGAAAGAGACTGAGGGGAGACCTCATCAGAGTCTACAACCACGTGGAAGAAGGTTGTAGCAAGGTGGGCGTTGGGTCTCTTCTCCGAAGTGAAAGGTAATAGAATGAGAGGGAATGGCCTCAAGTTGCACCAGGGCAGGTTCAGATCAGACATCAGGAAAAATGTCTTCACTGAAAGGGTTCTCAGGCACTGGCAGAGGCTCCCAGGGAGGTGGTGGAGTCTCCGTCCCTGGAGGTGATTAAAAGAGGGGCAGATGAGGTGCTCAGGGATGTGGTTCAATAGTGGACAGCGATGGTTGGACTCGATCTCAAAGGTCTTTTCCAACCAGGCAATTCCATGGTTCTATGATTCCAAATAAATACGCACCAGGAGTTGAGGCTTTTTTGTAAGCACTCAAACCCAATCAGCTGCGGATACACACACTGTGTCGTTCAGACTCAGACACTTCCCATGGCCAGCAAGAGCCTGCTGGCCACAGCCCAGAGCCCTCCAGTGACATAGAGAGGTTTTTCCAGCATGTCCCCCTATGGCAATCGCATGAAAATCATCCCAAAAGTCACTAATTGCAAAAAACAATCCAGGCAGGAAGCCTGTGGCTTTGTGGGTGCAGGGTTTTGGTTGCCCTGCTCTGCAGCTGCCACACTGCAGGGCTGGGCAAGTGTGACATCAATGAACAACAACCCTTTCAGTCAAATTGTAAGTATTGCCACTTGAAATGCTGCAGAGCCACTGCTCACACAACATCATTCCTGGAAACATCTGCTGCTGGGCTCCACCAAACGCTTCCCACACCATGGTTTGAATTCCCTGGAAACAGGACTGCTGTCTTCTCCTCCTTGGACACCTCTACACGTAAGAGGTGAACAGGCCCACTAGATCTGCACGGCTTTAGGGACAGAGGTATCAAGAAGATTTCAGGGCTGCAATGATCAGCAAGCTGCAAAACATTAACCATTTGGTCTGGTCCCAGCAGACTCTTTGGATTTCTTTGCTTCACGTACAGTTCGAGGGGAGGAGGAAGCATGGAAAAACCCGTCTTATCCCTAATTCACCTATCTTGCAGACATCTACCTCCAAGACGGTCCTTCACCTAACAGATAATTTCCATGGTTTACTTGGCTGAGGTTGCCCTCTCTGCTTTCAATTCTCAGATTCCTCAGCAGGAAAATATGTTCTTTGACTGAAGATTTCATGGTTCGTTAGCCCATGGGCAGAGAGTATCTTGGAGCAGGTAGAAATCCACAGATTACTCCCACACCTATGAAATTAACTTTGAAAACAAGCCAATGTGCTTCAATTCCCTGTAGAGGTGTCGGTTTTTGCTCTGGAAACTGAAGAGTGAGCTACCATCTGAATTGTTGTAAAGAGCCGTGCTTAACCGACAGCCGTTGTTTTCTCCATGTACCCCTTGCAGCCTTGATTTTGGTTGATATGAAAGAAAAAGACACATTACACTAGTTCACAGAATCACAGAATGGTTTGGGTCAGAAAGGACCTTAAAGCTCACCAGTTTCACCCCGCTGCCACGAGTAGGGACACCTCCCACTGGATCAGAGGGCTCCAAGCCCCATCCAACCTGGCCTTGAGCACCTCCAGGGATGGGGCAGCCACCACTGCTCTGGGCACCCTGGGCCAGGGCCTCCCCACCCTCACAGCAAAACATTTCTGCCTAAGATCTCATCTCAGTCTCCCCTTTTTCAGCTTAAAACCGTTCTCCCTCGTCCTGTTCCTGCACTCCCTGATCAAGAGCCCTCCCCAGTTTTCCAGGAGCCCTCTCAGTACTGGGAGCTGCTGTAAGGATGGATGATCAAGCCAGAGCAACACGCTGGCTCTGACAGTGGCCACGCTATTCAGAGAGAGCAAAAGTTGGCCATTTCTGCTGTCTGCTGGACCCCCCCCCAGCACCCACAGGTGCTGCACGAGAAACACCACCTCCCTGCCTCATTCTCTCCTGCCTCTTGTGTTTTCAGTACCTGTCCTGCCCAGTTTGAGAACACAAGGAAGCACCCCAGTTCCAAACTTTATTCTTCCATTCTAAATTACATTAAAGATACTGTAGAATTTTGCACCTCAACTTTTAAAAGTCACATTTGATACCAATAAAATCCAACATTCCTATTTATGGAGTATCCTTCTAAGCACTAGATGTTTTAAGCACCTTACAGTTCCAGGCTGAAACCCTTCTTAGCTTAAACATAGTAAATAACTTGCCTACAAAGTCAAATACTCCACTTTAAATATTAGCAGCTGGTGGCACCAGCATATGTTGTCTTTATTATGGATTATTCTCATGTGGCACAAATAGCAAGAATTGTAGAGTTTAAAAGTAAAAGCTCCAAATTAATCTTTAAATGCTTTAACCAAATATCAAGGCTTTTCTGCAAAAGTCTAAATAAAATCTTTATCTGTGCTTAGAAGCTCATGAAAATGTATTCAAAATGTACTCTCTGGATCTCTTACCATGGCAGATTGGAAGCTGCTAAAACAAATACAAGATCATCAGATCGGGCCAAGCCATCCATCTGTACCAGTAATTCTGTTTTCATCCGCCGACTTCCTTCGTGTTCACCACTACCAAGATTCAGAGAAATATTATTTGCTTGGTGCATTAAAGTAATCATCTTTATTTATACAGTGTCATTCACAGAAACTGAGCCCCTGTCACAGTTTTGCCCCAGTTCAAAGCATGATTAAGCTCCATTAGCTAACATCCAAGCATTAAAATCAAGCTCTCTAATGATTACTTAAATGGACTCCTTTCAGTGTATTAAAGTAAGGAGAATTCACTATTAGTGAACCCAAAGAAAATATAAATATTTTTTCTCTTCATAATAATCTCCAAGCAAGGCTGACATTTACTGGAAAACAGCAAAGGCTTTGATCGATTGATCCATATAACAGAATTTTTGTGATATGATAGTTGCCAATAAATAGCTAACACACCTGCCTATTCCGGGCAACTGCTGGCATTTTTCGTTGAGTGAACGCTAAGTGCCCACAAGAAGACAAACCTATCACTGAATTCAATATTTTGCAAAACGTTCTGTCAAAAGCAAACAGAAATCATGCTGTATTGAAACGAATTTTAAAAATGGGGCAGATATCACACAGAAAGGATCCTTCCACAAAAAGAGAGGGGGAACTAGAGCAAAGTGCTAAGAATTCTGGCCCTGATCCAGGCACCCAGTTTTGCAGGAAGCCAGTTTGAACTCTTGGTGGCAGATACAGATTTCTTGAAAACTCCTCGATCAAACCCAAAGAAAACACCAGGGTCTTAGACAGTAAAAAGTGAAAAATTCAGGTTTAATGGCTTATTTCTGCACAGGCATCCACACATCAGTGCTAGACCAATATTTAATAAGGATCTGTAAAAGGAACTACACAATCTTAGATTAAAATCCTTATTAAAATATAATCCAGTGATGTTAATGACAGCTTTAAAAATATTAATATAGGAAGGCAACATTTTGGCCCATAATTTCTAGCTATTAACTGACAAATATCACAAGTTGCATCTTTACAATATGGCATTTTCAATTTAACCACCTTTGTGTGCATACAATTTACAGAACATAAAATGCGCTGTAGTGGGCTCCGAATGGTTATACAAGTATTTTTATATTTCTTCTGCTTCTTCCTTACTCTTAACGTTTTCAATCTGGTTTTAAGTCTAAACTGTCTACACACCCTGGATAACAATAATAACATCCTCCCATTCCTGCATCTGGAAGTCCTGACAATGCCTCCAAAATCTGTCCCATTAATGAAAACGGTGTTCTGCTGTGTATCCTCATCCTACCCTGCTACGCCAAAGCCCGTCCAAAGTGTCACAAAATCAGCTACTTCTTGCTTGCCTCTGACAAGCCACCTGTTGTTTCCCCTCACTGCCTGTATTTCCACTTCAGGTGTTATTTTAAAGTACAGCAGCACTAGCCGCTCACCCTCGCACCTCTCGCCTTCTCACACCCTCAATGGACCCACAGTCCCTGGCTGATCTTCACACAACCTGTCTGTCACGCTGGCTTCTCTACTGATCTCATCTACTGTGAATGGAACAACTGCTACATCTCGCTCTCACACGCCCAAAGCCTACGCAACGCTTCTGTGGAGCAGCACTTTGGGTGCCAAGAGGCTTTCTGACAACCCCACACTGCAAAGCACGTAAAGCTTAACCAAAAAAAACCTTAATATAAAGTCATGGAAATTATCATTATCACTCAAGGTAATTATAATGTCCATAAAATCATAGAAATATAGTATGGTTCAGGTTGGAAGGGCTCTTAAAGCCCATCCAGTTCCATATCCCACTAGATCAGGGGGCTCCAAGCCCCATCCAACCTGGCCTGGAACACCTCCAGGGATGGGGCAGCCACCACTGCTCTGGGCACCCTGGGCCAGGGCCTCCCCACCCTCACAGCAAAACATTTCTGTCTAAAATCTCATCTCAATCTCCCCTTCTTCAGATTGAAACCGTTCCCCCTCATCCCATCCCTGCACTCCCTGATCAAAAGCCCCTCCCCAGCTTTCCTGGAGCCCCTTTCAGTCCTGGGAGGCTGCTCTAAGGTCTCCCCAGAGCAGTCTCTTCTCCAGGCTGAACAACCCCCACTCTCCCAGCCTGGCCTTGGATGGGAGGTGCTCCAGCCCTCGGATCATCTTTGTGGCCCTTCTCAGGAGCCCAGCCCTGTTGAAGTTTACGGGGCATCCTCAAGCATCAATTCAGCTGAGATTTGTTTCTAACAGGAGACTGTACGATTAAACATTGGTCAGCACCGTAACACACACAGCTGCTACTGAAAAGAGAGGTCAAATATTCTTCTAAAGCCACAGGAAATTGTTACATCAATTACCCAGAACCAGTGCCTCTTTGACTCATAACTGACTCCAGCTCATCCAAGAATATTGTGGAAGGAGCATGGTACCGGGCAAGCTCAAATAACACCTGTTTAGAGAGAGGAGTAAACATGGCAGAAAAGATTTACAAGAAAATTAACACAAAAAAAGCAGAGAAGATAACAATACCCACATTCCAAACTTCTAAAATAAAGAGGGATACTAGCTGGGGAAAAGCTCTGGGTAGGCTGAGGGTCCCTCAATCCTCTCACGTTCTGAAAGGTTTGTAAAGGAGATATAAAGAACACAGGCTTGTAATCCTGTCTTTACATGTAAATCTTTCTTGCTAAATCCTATCAGAGTACCCTGTGAATAATGGGATAGAAGAAAATGATCCCTCAGAGGACTCTGGGAACTCCTAAGTTGTTATCAGAGATTAAGCATCCATCTTTTGTTGTCGCTCCATTCGTAGTTTCTTAAATAAGGATTTGAGAAAATAAAAATTAAAAGCCATCTGAAGCACCGTGTCAGAAAATGGACTGATTCTCTTGACAAGAATTAAGGGGTTCTTTTGTTTTTCCTGGTGAAAACAAACACAAACTGCTTGAACAGTTAAGGATTAAAAAATAGAATATTAAGCTGACACAAAGAAATCTGGGTCTGCCCTTTGGAGAAAGAAATTTTATCTATTTTTCTGTAAACATGGAGAGGCTTATATTAGAGTAAGACCATACTGTTGGTTCTTCTTTAGTGAAGTGTTCTTTGAGTATTTAAATAAATATCATAACAATATATACTAATCCAGTACCTTTTTAATCTGAACACTTAAAATACCCCCCAAATTTAAGCAGATATATGTTATTTTCTACACTTCGGGTATGAAGCACAGGGTTTAAATTACTTGCCCAGTAAGTAGTCCACGACCAGTGTAAAATTTTACTACAAATCTGAAATACAAAGTCACACCAAAACACCTGAGATCTGAGGAAAACAGGAGTGAACATTCCTCTGAATGACCACAAACCCCATTTATACCTCACACAACTTCATAAAGCTGCACCAGCCTCATATCATTTTAAGATATAAATTCACACAATTCTTTCCTTAGAGCTGTCCCAATCCACAATCTTATTCCATTTCTAGGTTCTGCCCAAAATTCAGCTAAGGGCAAAACGCCACAAACTCAATACCATAGCAAATGCTGCAGCATCTTCACAAAATCCCTTCTGGATTGTGGTGTCAAAACCCAGACTGTCCCATCTCTACTCATGCCAGAAGTGAAGCTTCTAGGACGCTACTGAGACAGATGTCAAGAGGATCAATAACATGAGGTGAATGTCAGAAGAAAAACGTGTCATTTTAAAGGACAAAAGACACACGAAGAATAATTATGTTGCAGACACTGCCTAAATTTCAAGATAAATTAACAGCGCTTGTAATGCCATTTGCTGAGTGCAATCTGTTACGATTATTCATTTTCAAGAGCTCTGTATCTGTCTGAAGTGTAGGCTAAGAGATCAGTGTAAATGAAAGCTAAGAGCCTGTGGCTTTCTTCCACTGAAATGGTGAACATCGTGGAGAGATTAGGAGGGGCACCTTAGGGCAAGGATGCCTGAATCCTTCAAATGTTTTGTACGACAAGTGAGCCATGCACGCCAAACCACCTTCCTTAAAACGTTACATCTGGTTTTGACTGCAAGATCTCTGTGGCAAGGGATTTCTTTGCCAGCTCTTTGCTCTGCAGACTAAGAATAGTAGAGACCTTGGGAATCTAAATAACATTTTGTAGGGAGCCTAAGAGTTAAGTCTGGCAGAAAGCATGTGAAGCACTTTGAAGGGGTCACTCAGCAAACTCTGCTTGCCTGTCTCTTATTTGATGAGTAAAAAACCTTTGCTGCCTTCAGGTCATCTGCTTCATCTTACATCACGGAACTAAAACTGCACAGCAAGAAACCCCTGTGAGACTTCTGCAGAAGTGATGTCATTCCCATTTTAAGAACCAGATGCGAACAGAGTCACATGTTTTGTCCAAAACAGGAAAAACTATGAGTATCAGAGGAACAGCTCTGTGTTAAACATTGGTTCTTTCAGTGGAAACATGATGTTTGTTAAATTATTACAAAGTAGACAATAATTCTTACCCGCACGAGTTTTTCCGAGTCGCCCCTCCATTTGCTGACAATGGTGGATGCTGAGATGTTGAAAAAGGTTGTGTTGCATTCTGTGGCAACAGCCTTCGCCAGCAAAGTTTTTCCAGTACCTATGAACAACAGTGTTGAACAAATTCACTCTCTAAATAAATACAATAAAAATGTTTCAATAACTCCCCTTGTCCTGTAATCAGTCAGGTAAAAACACCGAAAAAGTCATACCATCATGGAATGGTTTTGGTTGGAAGGGACCTTTAAAGGTCTCATCCAGTCCTCCCCAATCACTGGATCAGGGTGCTCAGAGCCTCATCTAACCTGGCCTCAAACGTTTCCAGGGATGGGGCAGCCACCACGTCTCTGGGCAACCTGGGCCAGTGTTTCAACCACCCTCAGCACCAGAAATTTCTTCCTGATATCAAGTCTAAACCTCCCCTCTTTTAGTTTAAAACCATCCCCCCTTTTCCTACTGCTATAGCCTCTGCTAAAAAGTCTATCCCCATTTTTATTAGTCCCCTTGAAGTACCGAAAGGCTGAATAAGGTCTCCCTGAAGCCTTCTCTTCTCCAGGCTGAACAATCCCAGCTCCCTCAGCCTGTCCTACAGGAGAGGTGTTTCATTCCTTTGATCATTTTGCAGCCCTTCCAGGATTGTCTGGAGAAACTCAGGAACTGCCCAGTTGGTAAAGACCCTGGAGATCATCGACTCCAGCTGTACCTGTCCACTGCTAAACTTCATTTATATGACCCAAGCTAAATAAAACTAGAGTTATACCAGGGTTCTCACTCCTCAAATAGTAAAAGCACTGGGGGTTTTGAAAGATTCACATTTAGAAATAGTCAATGGTTGTGAGAAAGACAAAGGGACAGGTTTCAGTGTGAGTGACAGACGTTATCCACCATTGTTTCTTTTATTTCACATTACCCAACATGATCTTTATTAATGCATTTGATCTAATTAGCAACAATTATTTGCCTGTGGGGCAAAAACAGAAGTAGTGATAAACAAATGGATATGATGTAAAGCTCTTCATACCTGGTGGTCCGTACAGCAATAATCCTTTCCAAGGAGACAGAATGCCTGTAAAGAGCTGGGGGTACTGAGGAAACCAAAAAGTTATTCAGGAATTAAAAATGTATCATCTATAACAAAACTCAAGGTCTCTTGACTCCTACCCTCAGTGCTCCCAACACATTCAGGAATCCTAAGAAATTCGAAGAGAGGCGGATAAACCCCCTCCAAAATAATGTAATATGAATAATCTGAGTCCTGAGAGAAATACTGCATTTACCATTTAAAACAGATTTCAAATGAATTCTACAAACACAATTGGTTTGCTATTCTATAATTCATGTCCCATTGAATTAATACAAGCCAAACCCAGCACCTGTTACATTGCCAAGGGTGCCAAAGAATAGGATCCGTTGAAAGGCCAGTTTCCTACAGGAGAATGGGTGTGCCGTTGTTAGATGAAGGAGGAACAGGAATAATTCTAACATGAATTGTCTACAAAAGCATAGCAACAGTGAGAGCTCTAAAACATCACTGTGATTACAAGCAAAATGCTAACAAGCCCAGTGCTGGTTTTCTCAAAATTGTTTAGCACCTTACCCTTATGGGATAAACAACTGCTTCCTTAACCAGCCTTTTAGCTGCATCCAGTCCAATAATATCATCCCACTTCACGTTTGGATTATGGAGATAAATGTCCTGCAACACATATCACATCCCGTTAGCAAAACTTAACTTCTACAGTAGGTTAACCACTTCTGGCAAAGTAAATCATAGAATCACAGAATGGTTTGGGTTGGAAGGCACTGTAAAGCCCATCCAGTCCCACCCCCTGCCATGGGCAGAGACACCTCCCACTGGATCAGGGGGCTCCAAGCCCCATCCAACCTGGCCTTGAGCACCTCCAGGGATGGGGCAGCCACAGCTTCCCTGGGCAACCTGGGCCAGGGCCTCCACACCCTCAGCATGAAGAACTTCTTCCTAATGTCTGATCTAAATTTCTCCCCCTTACAATTTAAAGCCAACACGTCATCTTATCACTCCAAGCCCTTGTGAACAGTCCCTCCTCAGCTTTCCTGGAGCCCCTTTCAGTATTGGAAGGCCACTATGAGGTCTCTCCGGAGCCTTCTTTTCTCCAGGCTGAATTTTCTCAGCCTGTCCTCATAGCAGAAGGGCTCCAGAGCTCAGATCATCTTTGTGGCCTCCTCTTGAGCCACTCCAACAGTTCCATATCCTTCTTACACCGGGGACTCAAGAACTGGACCCAGGGCTCCAGGTGGGGTCTCATAAGAGTGGAGCCGAAGGGCAGAATCCCCTCCCTGTCCTGCTGGTCCCCTTGCTTTGGATGCAGCCCAGGACATGGTTGGCTTTCTACGAGCGCACATCAGCTCAGTTGAAGAGTACCTGCCATAAAGTGACATAAACTGTGATTTAACCCTACGTCCTAGGCAGCTCCCAAGTGCAAAGCAAACATGGCCATCACTTCTGCGGAATGCCCACGTGGTGCCTTGCCCCATTTCACTAACAGCACATACGCTGCCAAAGGTACTCGCTGAGCAGATCTGCTTCTCAGATCTGTTTTCGTAACCAACTCACATGAAGAGTTGTTGTGATATGAAGGCTCACCAAGCCTAACATTTTCTCTCTGCTGCTGGCAAGTACTGGATGTTTAGAAAAAGCATAAGCAAGAGGAGTGACACATTGGCTCATATTTACATCCACCTTCTGGAAATTTGCAACCAAAGGACTTTGAGAAGTAAAATTACATCTTAGTCTTTAAGTTCAAACAGCCTTTGACATTCATTCTTCTGTGAATTTCTCTTGCCTCTTTTTTGAACTTGCTTGTTCTGTAGTAATGAGTTCCAAGGTTTAATCAACATGGAAACACTTCTGTTTGTTTTAAACTTGATGCTCAGCAACTTTATGGCTGCACCTATTACTTACATATTACTTACAAGTAACAGAGAGAAATTTCTATTTACTTTACCATACACTGCAAGAAAAGGTATGAGAAGCCCTGTTACAGGAAGAAAATTTCCCCCTAAGCATCTGTCAAAAGTTAGTCAGTAATTAGCCTGTGCCCCGAAGCACTCACTAAGTTAATTTCATTTCATTTATCAAATCTTCTATGAAACTTCCCATTTGCCTTACTAATACTTTGTGGCTTTGCATGCCAGACACTAATTGTTCCGCAGAAAATATCATATCCTCAGTACAAATACTTAGGATAAATTCTGCTCTCCAATGAAAACAGTCAGTCCCCAGAGACTGTAGAAAAAATATGTGCTTATATCCAAGGGGAAAATGTGATTTAATACAATTAGAAAAATTATTTATATAGAATCTATTACACTTTCCCTTTCTGTTAACAGCAGATTAAGATGAATCATGATACTAAGTAGAGACTTCCATAAGTGTTTCCAAATTAAATTAGATTGTGTTGTGGAATAGATACCACATGCTATTTATTTTTATTGATTTACACAGTGTTGATTATCATAGCAACTAGGAACGTACCGGTGCAATTTAAAAAACATACCATAACGAAGGCTAAGGCAACCCTATTGCTTTTTGCTAAAGTAGCAGCAAGAACAACATTATTTTAAACATTTACCATAAATTTAAAAACAGACAGGAATTGAAATTAATGAGAAGTTTCTTACTTTAAGGTTGGAAATCTTGTAGGCATCAGTTCTACTAAACTGTAAACCTAAAACCTGCAGATCAAGAATTTGGGCCACGTATAGCTATATAAATCAGACAGCAAAAACCTTCTAGGCAGTTTAAACTTGTGAGAGCAACCATTTCTGATGCTTATACACAGAAGGAGGCACAACACGATCAAACACCACGATGCTACAAAGCCTCTTGGACAAGTGCCTGGTGGGTTTGGCAGGTGATGCATGCGAAGCATTTATCCACTCCCCAGCCAAGACTGATCCCCAGCAGCCCAGGGTCCGTTTCCAAGACTACACCTCTTTCCATGAGTGAAATGAAATGGTGCTGGCAATGCTGGGATTCCATCCAGGTGCCAAAGTGTCCTGGAAGAATCCCCAGCCTACCCTGGGATACAGTGTGTAACCGATGCTGCCCATGCAGCTCCTGTGCTGGGATGAGGGGAGGACATTGCTATGTGCTTTTGCTGCCCATGGCAGCAGCAATCTCTCGACTGTGCCAACCGAGAAAAGAGGGAGTCCAGCTCACGTGGGCAGTGCAATGCTCAGTCTGGGTGTCTCAGCACAGGAAAGGCATTGAGCTGCTGGAGTGCGTCCAGAGAAGAGCAATGAGGCTGGTGAAGGGTCTGGAGAACGTGTTATGAGGAGCAGCAGAGGGAACTGGGGTTGTTTAGGCTGGAGGAGGCTGAGGGGTGTCCTTATTGCTCTCTACAGCTACCTAAGAGGAGGCTGTAGTGAGGTGGGTGCTGGTTTCTTCTCCCGTGTAACAAGAGATAGGAAGAGAGGAAATGGTGTCAAGTTGCACCAGGGGAGGGGTATTAGGAAAAATATCTTTACTGAAAGAGTGGTGAAGTCCTGGCAGAGGCTGCCCAGGGCAGGGGTGGCGTCTCCATGCCTGGAGGGGTTCAAAAAAATATGTAGATGTGGTGCTTCAGGACATAGATTAGTAGGCACAGTGGTGTTGGGATGACAGGTGGTCTCAGAGGTTTTTCTCAACTATAACGATTCTACGGTTCTGTAATGCAAGGCACAGGACCAGTACTGAAAAGAATGTGGGAATATCAGTCTAATAAATTTGGCACATGGTATCTCATAGGCACACTTGGAATGGGGATATTGCTGTGATGCTGGCACACCATCCACACTGAACACAGCCCTTGAATTGAAACTGCACCCAGAGCTGAATTAAGGTTTTTCCTACCATTTGAGCACAGTTAGCTAACACATTAGATAACAGTTGGTGTAAGCTAATATATTTAAGTCTGTCTTTTCATTGAAGTATTGTACATTTGCTGTAGTAACAAGAACAAAGGGGAAAGTCCCAGCAGTCTCACGGGCAAAGCATGATTAGATTACATGCTCCCCATTAGAAAGGAATGGTCTTAATTACTTTCTCTCACGGTGTATCAGAAAGAAACATGGTTACATGTAAAGAAATGACTCGTTAGGAGCTGCTTGATAAGAAAAATGGCTTGCACATTCAAGAATAAGCACTATCAGTGGCAGGAAGAAGAAAACAAACAGCATTATCAGATAACCAAGACGTAACTGAAATCAAGATCCAACCTTACTTTGCTTACAACTGTTGCAAGTTCTCTCATCTCACCAGTCATACCGATAAAAGCACCGAGGGGTTTCAATAATCGTTCCTAAAAAAGACAAACACAAGCTCTTGTCAGGCTTCTTTTATTTTTAATCAAATGAACTATAAAAGAATTTCAAAAAAGCTGATGCATTGTAATAATAGCAACTTTTATAGCTGCAAAAGCATGGATAATAATAAATATTTTTAAGTAAGCCACATTTGTAGTAATTCTTCATCTGACGGAATATAATCCTGAATTAAAATTAAACCCAGCAACTCTCTTACTGCACACATAGTCCCCAAAATGTCCTGCATAGGTTAAGAAGAGTGAAAAGTGTAACTGTGGGTCATCACATTGTCACATTCTCTGTTTGGGAAGTCTCTTCAGGTATAGTGTTTTCAGGCAGACTGGCACTGTGTATGCTGGATGCACTGTGGGGGACGCTACTCCTTGAAAGTTTCTCTCAATCATCTAAACTCTGTTCTTGCCTTAGCTGAAGTGAATGCTGAACTCAAAGGAGCCAGAATTTCACCCTCAGAAGTTCTGTGGGTTTCTGTAATTATTTTCTTTTTTTGTGAATCATAAGGTACCATTAATCATAAGGAAACACAAGGTAACCTTCCAGTAATGAAAGGGGCTCCAGGAAAGCTGAGGAGGGGCTCTGGATCAGGGAGTGCAGGGACAGGATGAGGGGAAGGGTTTTAAGCTGAAAGAGGGGAGATTGTGATGAGATCTTAGGCAGAAATGTTTTGCTGTGAGGGTGGGGAGGCCCTGGCCCAGGGTGCCCAGAGCAGTGGTGGCTGCCCCATCCCTGGATGTGTTCCAGGCCAGGTTGGATGGGGCTTGGAGCCCCCTGATCCAGTGGAAGGTGTCCCTGCCCGTGGCAGGGGGTTGGAACTGAATGGGCTTTAAGGTCCTTTTCAACCCAAAGCATTCCATGATTCTATCCTTTATATTTGTTCCCTGTTTTCACATGCAAGGAGTAAACAACTGTCAACAAATTAGGCCAGTATCAAATAAGACTGTCCACTCAAGAAGGAAATATAGCACTCAGAATTTCAAGCCCTATTTTTAGCACTTATGAACAAAGACAACAGTGTTGTAGTATTTTATTTTGCCCACGGTTATATGAAACTGATGTTTATATTCATTGCACAGAAACACAAACAGAAACACTTACTGATGGATCTGGATCGTAATTAAGGCTGTTCAAGGCTCTTCCATTTGATACTTTGACAGCATCCTGGTTTGTTCCATGGAAATCAGCTACTTGGCCCTAAAAAAGAAAATAATGTTGTGACAGGCTTTACCCTGATGGTAGCTCTGCTGTTAAAACTGCATTGTAACAAATATTGGTTGTCATTGCAGCAATGAGTTTCCTTACTGCACTTACAGTCCTGAACATGGCAAAACCTGACCACAGAACCTGTAGCACCAATGGGAAAAGAATACAAATCTCTTCAGTCAGTGCAACAATTTACTTGCAGAGCCTCTTATCATCTTATTCAGGAAAGTGAATATTTATCTTCCATTTTAGCTATTATGACTACGCTTTAAAAACAGAAGTATTTTTCCTTCTTGATGGTGTCTGAAATACTATTTAACACAAGCAGAGCCTC
Source organism: Neomorphus geoffroyi (assembly GCA_033558235.1). NCBI lineage: Eukaryota > Metazoa > Chordata > Aves > Cuculiformes > Neomorphidae > Neomorphus > Neomorphus geoffroyi. The sequence continues at coordinate 3,743,130 of JAUMJM010000025.1, forward strand.
CTACACAAAAAACTACTGCCCAAATAATAAAGTTGACACTTCAGCTAATAACACAGCAACATTTTATATAAAAATAGACACAAAAGGCTTGCATTTGATATTTGCAAAAGACTAATGCATTTTTTTCTAGATACAGATTTCCCGCACAAATCACATAGTAGGTTTTCACCAACCCTTCTTGGCTGAGCGCTGTCTCCTCCAGATCTGTTGATGGCCAAGATGCTTAAGCCAAAGTCACATTGCTCCAAAGTAACTGCACCATCATTATTCTAAAGAGAAATCAATATTAAACAGATGTGTTGCCAAGTAGATGAGTTGCAGGTATCATTCCATTACAAGTACCATCCCACCTCTTCATACATGCCCAGGTGAGCTGTATCGTTACATGGAAGTGGCAACACTAATCCTGTATTTGTCACATAAACACCATTGGGTGCTTAGACTTATAATCATAGAACCATAGAATGCCCTGATTTGGAAGGGACCCACAAAGGTCATAGAGTCCAACTCCTGTCCCTGCACAGATCACCCCAACATTCACACTGTGTGTCTGAGGGCATTGGCCAAACGCTTCTGCAATATTGTCAGGCTGTGACTGCTTCCCTGGGGAGCTGTTCCAGTGCTCCACCACCCTCTGGGTGAAGAACCCTTTCCTGGTATCCAATCTAACCCTCCCCTGGCATCTTCCTGCTGTTCCCTTGGGTCCTACCATTGGTCACCAGAGAGAAGAGCTCAGCACCTCCTTCATCTGACCTGTGACAACAGCAGTGAAAGCCATGGCTCTAGAGCCCAGTATTCAAATTCGTTCGTGCACAGAGCTTCCATGTTAAGTTGCAGAAATCCGCATTTTACAGTCTCAACCCCTCAATCTCAAACCCTTCATGCACTGTGAAGACACAGACCCCAGACTTTCTACTTGGTGTGTTTGCCTTGCTTTCTGGCACTAAGGGATGAATCTACCAGTGTTAACAGTAAAACTCTGGTTGTTTTCAGTATGGGTTGGATTATATGACTTCTTTTCCTCTAATCTTTGCCTGTGACTTGCTCCCCAACTCACAGACAGAAAGTATATTCTCCTGAAGTGTTCCATCTATACTCCATCGACTACTTACTTAGTAAAACCCATCAGTTATACTATTACAACTGTGTAACTCATATCGTCTTGCTGCTTACAGCCTCCCACAATAAAATCACATTAATCTCAATTCCAACACTGCCAAGATAGAACTCGTTTAAACCTGTTTGGGGTTCTCCTTGGTGAATGATCTAGATTCTGTTGTACTCCCAGGTGAAGATTTTGACAGTGGTTGTTGCACAGTCTGATGTTTCATCCTTGGAGGATTCTGAGAAGAACTTGCTTCCCTAAAATTTAAAAAAAAAAAAAAAATCTTGAAAGGCTTTCACACTTGTTTTCTCCTTCAAAATACCGAAAGATTAATCATAGAATGGTTTCGGTTGGAAGGGATCTTAAAGCCCATTCTGTTCCATGACACCTGTCACGATGGGCAGGGACACCTCCCAGTGATCAGGCTGCTCCATTATACACACACAAATCCCTGGGGTCAGACAGGATCCATTCAAGGATTTTAAGGGAACTGGCAGAGGTTCTCGCCAAACCCTCATCTCCCAGCAGACCTGGCTGACTGGGGAAGTGCCACTTGACTGGAGACTGGTGAATGTTACGCCCATTTGCAAGAAGGGTTGAAGGGAAGATCTGAGGAACTCCAGGCCTGTCAGTCTGACCTTGGTACCAGGGAAGGTCATGGAACAGATCATCTTGAGTGCTATCATACAACACACGTGGGACAACCGGGTGATCAGGCCCAGCCAACATGACTTCACCAAAGGCAGGTCCTGCCAGACCAACCTGATCCCATTCTGTGACAAGGTGACCCATTTAATGGATGAGGAAAAGGCTATGGATGTGCTGTACCTGGACTTCAGTAAAGCCTTGGACACCATTTCTCACAGTGTCCTGCTGGAGAAACCGGCACAGCCTCTGCTGGGTTAAAAACTGGCTGGATGGCCGGGCCAAAGGGTTGTGGGGAATGGAAGTAAATCCGGTTGGAAACTGGTCATGAGCGGTGTTCCCCAGGGTTCAGTGCTGGGTCCACTCCTGTCCAACATCTTCATCAATGATTTTGATGAAGGCATCAAGTGCCCCCTCAGCAAGTTTGCGGGTGACACCAAGCTGGGTGCGAGTGTGGATCTGCTGGAGGGCAGGGAGGCTCTGCAGAGGGATCTGGACAGGCTGGGTCCATGGGCTGAGACCAACGGGATGAGGGTCAACAAGGCCAAGGGTAGAGTCCTGCACTTGGGACACAACAACCCCGTGCAATGTCACAGGCTTGGGGAGGAGTGGCTGGAGAGCTGCCTGGCACAGAAGGACCTGGGGGTGTTGGGTGACAGCGGCTGAACATGAGCCAGCAGTGGCCCAGGTGGCCAAGAGGGCCGGTGGCACCTTGGCCTGTGTCAGACCCAGCGTGGCCAGCAGGAGCAGGGAGGGGATTGTGCCCCTGTGCCCAGCGCTGGTGAGGGCACCTCGAGTGCTGGGGTCAGTTTGGACCCCTCACTCCAAGAAGGACCTTGAGGGGCTGGAGCGCATCCAGAGAAGGGAACGAGGCTGGGGAGGGGCTGGAGAACAAGTGCTGTGAGGAGAGACTGAGGGAGCTGGGGGTGTTTAGCCTGGAGAAGAGGAGGCTGAGGGGAGACCTCATCCCTGTCTACAACTGCCTGAGAGGAGGCTGTGACCAGGTGGGGGCTGGGCTCTTCTCACAAGTGACAGCGATGGGACGAGAGGAGATGGCCACAAGTTGTGCCAGGGGAGGTTTAGACTGGACATTGGGAAGAATTTCTTCACTCGAAGAGTGGTCAGGGACTGGCACAGCTGCCCAGGGAGGGGGTGGAGTCAACATCCCTAGGGGTGTTTAAAAGACGAGTGGATGAGTTTCTTAGGGACAGGGTTTAGTGGGGAGACAGGTACAGTTGGGCTCAATGATCTCAGAGGTCTCTTCCAGCCTCATGATTCTATGATTCTAAAGCCCCATCCAACCTGGCCTGGAACACCTCCAGGGATGGGGCCGCCACCATTTCTCTGGGCAACCTGTGCCAGCGTCTCATCACCCTCATCGTGAAGAATTTCTTCCTAATGTCTAATCTAAATCTTCCCCTTTCCAGTCTAAAGCCTTTCCCCCTTGTCTTGTCACTCCAGGACCTTGGAAAAAGCCCCTCCCCAGCTTTCCTGGAGCTGCTTTCAGTACTGGGAGGCTGCTATAAGGTCTTCTCAGAGCCTTCTCCTCTCCTGGATGAAGAACCCCAACTCTCTCAGCCTCTCTCAGTTCTCATAGCAGAGGGGCTCCAGCCCTCGGATCACCTCTGTGCCCTACTCTGGACCTGTTCCAACAGTTCCATCTCCTTCTCATACTGGGAATTCCAGAACTGGACCCAGGGCTCCAGGTGGGGCCTCACAAGCGAGGAGCAGAGGGGCAGAATCCCCTCCCTGCCCTGCTGCTCGCACTGCTCTGGATGCAGCCCAGGACACGGGAGGTTTCTGGGCTGTGAGTGCACATTCCTGGCTCAGGTCGAGCTTCCCTCCCATCAGCACCCCATGTCCTTCTCTGTAGCGCTGCTCTCAGTCACATCGTCCCCCAGCCTGCATTGATACCGGGGGTTGTCCCTACTCAGGTGTAGGACCTTGGACTTGGCCTTGTTGAACCTCACGAGGTCCCACAGCCCCACTTCTCCAGCTTGTCCAGGTCCCTCTGGATGACGTCCCGTCTTTCTGGTGTGACCACTGCCCCACTCAGCTCAGTGTCATCTCAGACTTGCTGAGGGTGCACTCAATCCTGCTGTCTACATTGTTAAAGAAAACATTAAACGGCAGTGGTTCCAATACAAACCGAAATACATCACTTGTTATGGGTCTTCACCTGGAACTCGAGCCATTGACCGGTACTCTCTGAATGTGAGCATCCAAACAATTCCTTATCCACTCAACAGTCCACCCATCAAATCCATATCTCACCACACAGACAGTACTGTAACTCTAGGCTTTACTGTTCCTACGGTATTGTAACATTAGTTCAATCACACTGCAAATTACTTTTATAGGAAAACTTTTCTGCCCAGAAAAAAAACAAGAATTTCTCTTACCTTCTTGGTCTTCCTCCAGTTATCAGTTGTTGTTTATTTTCTGCTGTAGCAAAATTCATATTAAAATGGAAAATAATTAATGATATATAAAAAAGGGCAATTTGATTTTTTATTCTTGTTCAAGAACATTTTTCCAGCATACATGAATTACCTTCAATACAAACCCACATAATCAGGAACAGAACGTTTACAAGCAATGCCAGCTTGCAAAAAAGTTTTGAAGACAAACTGATACTGGAGAGAGCAGATTGGCTTTAGGCTTGCTTATCCAGTCTTTGTTTTCTTTGCTTACATTTTAAAATTAGTATCATTTTCATAGTAAAATGGAAACTACCAGAAATTAAATTAAGCACAATAAACTGATTTAATATATCACACAGGATCCTTATTTAATCCTAATATTTTTTTCATTGCTGAATTTTGAAATAAGAACTGGCCTTACTCCTCTTACTGGCAATTTGACTACAATCAACATACCAGGACAGCATAAACACTGCATTGTGATAGTAGTTATCAAACTATGTTTCTATGATTCTATATGTCATTTTTTACACATGTATGATTCGAAGCAATTTCTGCTAAAGAAAAGCTTTTTTCATAAAACGTTAAACTTGGGAAACCCAGATGTGAATTCACAAAGTGGAGAGTTTGTACCATACTAGCAGGCACCCCGCTGTTCCAAGGTTCACCTCATATCAGTATGCCTTGCACAGTGCTCTTGCACCCAGATTCTCATACGCTTACGTTAAATAATCCTTCCCAAAAAGCTGTTTCACTGAAAAAAATTGGGAACGCGGTGTACTCAGGGGCAGCAGAGCCAACGTGTGAAACCTATAATCCTTTTGGCTGCATCTAAACACTGCAAGCTGTGATTCTGTGTGGAAAGGAGTTGATTCTGTGGGACTTGCTGAGAACGTTACAAATAGGCTACCAGGAAGGTGCACCTCACTAATAATTTTGCTTGGCCTGTACATACCACGATTTGACCATGGAGACAATTTAAGGCAGGTCATAAAGAACCAGGCAGAAGCTTTTCCAGAGCAGAGACACAAAGAGGAGAGGCTGCTTAGGCTTCAGGGAAAAGGCCTTCCAATGCATGAAGGGGCTACATAGAAGTTCGGGAGGAACTTTTTCCGAGGGCTTGGAGTGATAGGATGAGAGGGAACGGATTTAAACTGGAAGAGGGAAGATTTAGATTGGACATTAGGAAGAAATTCTTCACCATCAGGGTGGGGAGGCCCTGGCCCAGGTTGCCCAGGAAAGCTGTGGCTGCTCCATCCCTGGAGGTGTTCAAGGCCAGGTTGGATGGGGCTTGGAGTACCCTGATCCAGTGGGAGGTGTCCCTGCCCGTGGCAGGGGTTGGGACTGGATGGGCTTTAAGGTCCCTTCCAACCCAAACCATTCCATAAACCTATGATTCTAAAACAGATTTTGAATTGTGGACTCAAACCATTCTATGATTCTATGACACATCCCTGCCGGCACGGTTGCAGTTCTGAGCTTGGTTAACGGCAGAGTGGCCCATGTCTCAGTAGCTTTACTGTCCAAAACTGGGTACTAAGAGCTTGTAAGTGCTTGTAAGAGTGGCTTTTTGGGAATCATTCACCTGGATCAAACCTTGGCTACTACTTAGTTTGATGAAGCATGACGGGACAAATGCTTTATAATAATTTTTCATTCTGGATTCATATCAAATCCCTTTGGTTTTGCCCTGCAGGACTGCTGCTCTTTGTGTTAATGCCAATCAACAGGTTCTAGACAACTCTCTCTTTCCTAGAGATGCTCCTTGTGTTCAGCTAGTACTGATCTGCAGCACTGGGAATGCAGTGATGACTACTGGATTTAGTACCATTCAAAATAATTTCACCTGTGCAAGTAATTTTATTATATTTATATATGATTTTTAATTTACTGGTGATTTCAAAGTTGCTGGCAGCCACATGAAACAACGATAACTGCTCAGACATGTTTCCTGGCCAATCACTCCTTTCTCTGATGATTACATTTTTCTTACAAGACAAACAAGCAGACATAGTGGTGTTTTCTGTACCCTCCAAGCTCTTCCTAACTGATTATTGCACAGCTGTTCTTATCCATTCTTTAAGTTACATGTTGTGCTCAAGTACAAAACCATTCAGGCTCCTGGGGTCATGATGGAATGTTCATAATTGGATTTGTCTTTTTCTATATCATTCATTTATCCTCAGAATTTAAGTACTTTGGAGAAAATAAACCTATTACTTGTTTGGTACATTACCTTTAGTATATGAAAATGTGCAAAGTAAATAGTTAATGAGACTAGTGGTGATGATAAACTTCTAAGCACTAGCTAGGATGAGCTAAGATACAGTTCTGTGTTTAAGTGGTTTATTTTAATTTACAAATTAAATTAAAAATAGAACAGATTTAATGTTCTCTCCCCATGAGAAGAAAGTGAATATATTTATGCTATAATACTTTGCATTCACGTGGCATTTTCCAATATGAAAGCAGTTTTTCAAAGCCAGAAAAACAACACCTTCTCGTTACTCTGCACGAAGAGAGAATGAAAAGCACAAGGGCTCAAAGCCCTGTCTCTCAGTTCTTCTGTCCTACACGCTAGAACTATAGCTCTGCAACCATAAGAGAGCTCAAGCAACAAACGCTGACATACATGAGCGTTACAGGCAAATAGACATTTCAGGTCCTGAAAAACAAAAGCTTTCTTTTGGGAAAACAGCTACATACCAGTATTCAGGAGCTTTTTGGTAATTTTAGGATACTTTTGAAACTTGACAAAGTAATAGCTTTCAAATTCCATCAAAATTGTCTCAAGATCAATGTTGTCACAAACTTCAAAGCCACGTAAATTTAATTTTGCCTCTTGTTCCAAAGCATTTGCAGCATCCACATACCTGGTAATTTAAAAAAAACCAAATAAACCACAAAGATCAAAAAACAAGGGTTATTATCTTATTCTGATTGTTGAGAGAAAAATCAAGCAATAGCATTAGTAACTATATGGTATTTTTAATCTGTCCACAGCTCTATTCATTAAAAAAACATAAAGTCTATTTGAAGACCCTTTGCTGATTGCTGTAAAGTGGTTTTAAACTATATAAGACATATTTGTTCAGAAATTGAAACAATTTAGCAAAGTAAACAGCCAGGATATGAACAGTAGTTTACCTCCTCTTCACATCAAACCAAAGGGTCACATTGTCCGTCCACCTAGCAGAGGACACAACACATTACAGGTCAGACATATAAACCCCACACATTTACAGCACTATTATTTAAAAAACACTTACCCTTCCTCCACTAAATAATGGAAAATTAGAATGAGGAGATTTTTTCGACGAGCTTCTGTTCGCATCTCATCCTGTAAATTAAGACAGAACTCTAGATCAAATGTAATATTCTCTTTATTGCTGTAAACAGCATCTAAATGTAGCCTGTGGAAACAAACAAATTAAGACAGCAGCATGTAAGAACTGTAAAACAACTCACTGTTAATAAACAGAAGTGAAGTGGTTTTCAATGTGATTTTTCTTACACGTTATCAGGCCTACTGCACGAGTAGAAACCTTTTCCCAGAGAAGAGAAAATTATTTTGAGGTTGAAAAAAAATATCTTACTCCCTTACTATGGGTAAGGATCACCAGCATGTTCTGGCTGCTGCGAATTTCAGGATAGGACTCTTGCAGACCTCACTTACAGCATCTCCAAGGGCTGCACAAGGAAGTCCTGTGGTCCAGCATGGCTCTCCCTTTCTCTCTAGAAACTAGAGAGCCATTTTCTGAGTGCTTGGAGAAGGGCAGATGGAGAAAAGCTCTGGAATCTGCATAACTACACGGCGAAGACCAGCTGTATATTGATGGCATCTCCCAATTCATGGACTTTGATATATAAACACAAGTGTAGCACAGCCTACTTGAAGAATTGTTTTGGATAACACCAAACTTGTCCAATTCTAATGCAGGAGTGACCCAAGTCAGGTCCAAACATGCAGGAATTTCAATATGGATCCAGTTCCATGGATTTCTTCATACGCATTGGAGAACCCAAAGTCATTAAAAAATGGTTCAGCGATAAAACAGGTGTGAGAGTAGCTGTGATCCTATTTGCCAACACACAAGAAATACGAGGTAGAGCAGGCAAATGGTCTCCCAGCACGGTAGGAATTTTCTGGGATGTCTGCTTCAGATGTGGGGCCATCTAGTGACACAACTCAGAAAGGGATGGGGCCTGCTTCCAGTAATGCTTCCTCTGGGCTAAACCTGTATTTGTATTTCACATAATAATAAAGAGATCAGTGGTATCTTCATTCTGGTTTCCTAGAAAATGAAAAATCAGTGGCCAGGGAAAAAAGATAAACCAATGCCCCGCTCCTAGCCTTTACACTTTCTATTGTCTTTAAAGTTACAGAGCTGCTCTGTTTCTGAGTCCGTAAGGAAACTACACGACTGTTTGCCTTTTAGTGGCGGTACAAAGATGATCTTTCTAGACCAATTTAGGGTGGGAGAGTGCTGTGTAAATGCTTGGTAGATCAGTAACTCTTGAATGAAGCAGATCAGTTACTGAGAGATGCTGCAACAAGAAATGAATCAATTCTGAGAACGTTCACTGGGATGAAAAGATCTTTCTCTTCCAATTGTTTTAAGGTGCTCATGTTTGGCTACAAAGATGATCCAAGGGCTGGAGCCCCTCTGCTATGAGGCCAGGCTGAGAGAGTTGGGGTTGTTCAGCATGGAGAAGAGAAGGCTCCAAGGAGACCTTAGAGCTGCATCCCAGCACCTGAAGGGGGCTACAAGAAAGCTGTGGAGGGACTTTTTACAAGACTGACAGGACAAGGGGGAAGATTTGGAGTAGATATTTGCAAGAAATATTTCAAAATGAGGGCAGTGAGGCCCTGGCCCAGGTTGCCCAGGGAAGCTGCAGCTGCCCCATCTCTGGAGGTGTTCAAGGCCAGGCTGGATGGGGTCTTGAGCAACCTGATCCAGTGGGAGGTGTCCCTGCCCATGGCAGGGGTGGTTGGACCCACATGGGCTTTAAGGTCTCTTCCAACCCAACCCATTCCATAAATCTATTATTCTAAGACAGATTTTGTATTGTGGCCCTTATACCATTGCTCCTGGTTGATCTGAAAGTTCAGAAACACCGATGGAGATGCAAGAGAAAGCTGGAGTCAAAACTCGCTGACAGTCCCACCCGTACCTTCTTCTAAACGCAACTGCTCCGGCTGTTGTATGCTGAGAAGAATTAACTGTTGCATTTGGCCACATATCAACAGAGAAGATCACAGCTATCTCTGAGTATTTTAAGAGAGAAAGATAACACAGTTGCCACAGAAGACAAACACATCAAGTGTTTCATACTTGAGTATTTGCAGCAATACCCTGATGAGAGAGGAACCGCATCTGCCTGATAAACTGACAGGGCTTACAACGCATGTCTGGAAAGAATCTGTATTCCGGTGTGTCTTCTGCTGTCGTTAATCCCACCAGGTCACTTCTGCTATCCCTAGAGGAATTTTAAGTTCTACCTAAAGAGAGATACGATGATGGGCAGCATCTCAAATACTCTTCTAGGAAAGACTCACTAGAGACTCACTTTGAGCAGTACAGAACAGCATCGTGCCTGTGTAAGAGCAACCCACTTCAACCTTAACACAGAGACATTCTTCTTGTGTTGACCAAGCAGAACTGAAAGTGAACTTTTACATCCAAAAAATGTAAATTTAAAATCAGAAGACAGTTTACACGGAGAGGTTAATTTGTATTTATCTTGTGTTAACGAGAATGCAAACAGTAATGGTTGATTTTGAGAAGTCTAAAGAAAACTAAGCTGTTAATCAGTTGGTCAGCTCATTAGATTGGATCTGAAAAACAGACCAGATATAGCAATATCTCCAGTCCCATTTCTGTGAAGTTTCCATAAAAGAAATAAATATTAAGGACCTTCCAACATGCAACTGCTACCAAATCATAAACCCTGCGAGTCAGCAGAGCACAGACCACTGCTTCCCTGACCAGCCCCACAGAGCCACAACTCCTTACACCTGCCTTAGCCTAACACAAACCTTTTCCAAGAGCTAAATGAACGTTAGACTGCCAGCATTTTGCTGCCTGCTTAAACAGCTCCCTGTCCACACTGGTCTCCTTTCCTGAAATCCCATTTATTCCCTAGGGACTGACTCCCACCACAAAATAAGGTGCCTGCTGCAGTACAGACAGATACCAACACTGCCCAGGGCTTCTGCTGTGTTTAGAGAACAAATGGTAAATCTTACACAGCGCGAAAAAAACAGGAGTACTTACGAGGGCGAAGTTACTTAAAATTCAGTTTAGCTTTACAGTGATTTAGCCTTCCTGTTTAATTAGTATTTAGAATTGCATGTTGTTTATAGCCACTGGTATTTCAATAGATGTTTAAGTGTTTAAAGTTTAATAAGCTTCCATTCTTAAAAGAACAAAAAAATTGTATGTAATTAAATTTTCAATTACTATCGGGGATTTTGGGGTCCATGCAATTAATAAAAGCTTAAGGCACTTAAGCGTGATCTTGTTTTACAAACTAAATAGTTGAGCACTTAACTAATTAGCTCCAACACTTATAGAGTATCTTATTTATTTCGAGCTTAACAAAAGAGTGGTACGCATTCCTTTCTTTGCAGCCATTTAAACTCTGTTAGAGTTGTGCATCTAAAAAAGCAATTGTTTGTTTAGTCATTTCTATACCTTTTACTGAAACGGATTTACATTATAAATCAACCTGGTATCTTGTGCAATACTAGCAAATTAATGGTCCTACCGAAAGATTAATTTAACCCTATTATGTTTCATTATTATTACCTTATATTTCTGCATTAAGACACTTGGTAGAATGAAGAAATAAGTTACAGGGTAAATCGTGGCCTGGGAAGCTTGGAAATAAGAACTCTGCTGCTGTGCCGTTGTGCCCTTGTATCACACACTCAGCTGAGGCAGTCAATGAGTTCAGAGGGGTCTGTGATCAGGAAATGAGACGAGAGCAAAGCATTAGCTCTGCAATCACACGAGGAAAGATCTTATCATACTACACATGTAGTGTCCTTTCCCTCTTTTTCCTTTTCCCTTTCAAAGCTGCCAAGCGTGGAGTTCCTCGAGATCAAGCTGACACCATGTGCCAGGACAGAGAGAGTAGCTGAGGGATGATGGGCTGGCCCAGTTGTCCCCCTCCCTCCATCACCTTGTACCCCCACAGCCTTCCCTCTCCCCTAACCCTTTGCATGTGACGTTTGCAGCCTTGCCAGGCTTTCTAGAAGGCTGATGTTCCATTATTGTTTGGCTTGCTGTGAGTATGTTTAGAGAAACACAAGCAGGCAAGGGAAATGGTGAGTTTCAAACAATGTACAACTTGGCTGCCAATGAATAGAATTTCCCAGCACAAAGAAAAGGCACTTCTTTACTCTCTTCTCTCTTCCAAATTATACAAGCTTGCCACAAACAATAGAGTTGGCAAAGTCTCTCTTGAAAGATAACAAGCCTGCTTTCATAATTACAGACATGAGTTCACCACAGAAGTTACGGCTGTCCCAGTAGTAACACTAGGACACATTCAAGAGTTGTAAATACATTTTACAGCTTGAGTTTGGAGCACTGAAACCAGGTGCCTTTGGATTTCTCCTCTCACTGTGATAACTACACACTATCTTTCATTAATTCATGCTCTGATGTTAAGGGCCACTCATGTACCTCGATTATCAAAGAATGGTTTGGGATGGAAGGGACCTTAAAGCCCATCCAGTTCCACCCCCCTGCCATGGGCAGAGACACCTCCCACTGGATCAGGGGGCTCCAAACCCCATCCAACCTGGCCTGGAACACCTCCAGGGATGGGGCAGCCACCACTGCTCTGGGCAACCTGGGCCAGGGCCTTCCCACCCTCACAGCAAAACATTTTTGCCTAAGATCTCATCTCAGTCTCTCCTTTTTCATCTTAAAACTGTTCCCCCTTGTCCTGTCCATGCACTCCCTGATCCAGAGCCCCTCCCCAGCTTTCCTGGAGCCCCTTTCAGTACTGGGAGCTGCTCTGACGTCTCCCTGGAGCCTTCTCTTCTCCAGGCTGAACAACCCCAACTCTCCCAGCCTGTCCTTGTACAGGAGGTGCTCCAGCCCTTGGATCATCTCTGTGGCCTCCTCTGGACTTGCTCCAACAGATTCATGTAAGAATGAAAAACCTCTTGGCATCTTTAGCGTGAGAAAAAGCCAGCTCAGAGATAAAATTTTAGAGAGGACAAAGTCTTGGAAGCAAAGAAATGTATTCCCAGCGCTGGGTGCATTAAAGGATAGACCCTCCTTATGCACACCTTTTGGTCCCGTTCTCATACATTTATTTTGGGTACTTATACATGTTCAACTGAGTTCCAGTAATTCATTTACATTTTTTACTCTCCCTCAACTGTACATACATACCACCACCCCCAGGATCTTTTGGAGGGGGTCACAGAAGGAAAACAGGCAGCCTTTCTCACTTAACCCCCCTCCTCCATTGTTCCTGTGCCTGCATTCTTTCACCCTAAATAACCATAAGCTGACAGATGAAACCTGCCCCCTTTCTGTCTACACAGTTAGCCCCAGTTTACAGCTTTGCTAGATTCCACCTTCCATCCGGCACATTCCCAATCTCCTTCTTGATTTACACCTTGCTTTATCCCATCTTTCATATGGCAATGTAAATCCCTGTCTCCTCTTCCCTTAATCGGGTATTTGGAAACTTACAGTCTTCCTGACCGTTTACTGATTTCAACTATCACAATTTGGCTAAAGCAAAACTTTTATTTATCTGTTACATTCAGGTTATTCTTTAATCACTGACTGGCTTAAACAAAGCAGGCTCCAGACTTCTGCCCCTCTCCAGAACAGGAACATCTCCCTCTGTTCTGTACCCAAAATATAAACTCTGACCTTCACATCCATCCTGCTAAAAGGCCATAGAGAACTCAGCTTACAAAGCAAATCAACCCAAAGCCTTTGGTGCAGCAACTCAGAAGGGAGGAATCCTTGAGCTTCCGATACTGTTGCCACAAATCATTGAATCATAGTTTGAGTTGGAAGGGACCTTAAAGCCCATCCAGTTCCACCGCCTGCCATGGGCATGGACACATCCCACTGAGTCAGGCTGGTTTAAATGTTTCTGCATTTAGCAGCCAAACAGTCCTTGGGACTAAAGCCACCCAAATTCCCATCAGGGAGGTTAAAAATCAGAACTCTTTTTCTCCTGTGTTACTTAACACCATTTCAGTTCCACACCTTGGGTCACCATTCTCAGGGGCTGGCATATGAACCCACTATAGGTCTCAGAACGGGACTGACTTGGAGGCTGCCACTCTTAGGTAAATACAGAACCTGTTAACCTAAGAGGCTGACACAACTTAAAACTCAGTCTCAGAGGTCCTCCCAAAGGTACCTTTTCTTGTGAGCAATCCTGTCCTTCTCAGGCACAAGGATTTATGCATGCGTGCACGGCACCCAACATGACTGTGGGAGGCTTTCAGCGATTCTGCAGTGCAGCCTCGTCTTACTTGAGCTGAATTCAACCAGTAGATGGAAGCAAAATAACAGAAATTCAGCAAAATCCTGCTGCTTGTGGGCTTCCTACAGCTTGGCACACCCCCCCCGGGGGATAGAGGCATGCTGGGTCTGTAAGCCATGATTTACCTGGGGGTTCTAGTGGATGAGTAGCTCGACATGAGCCAGCAATGTGCGCTTGCAGCCTAGAAAGCCAGCTGTGTTCTAGGCTGCATCAAAAGCTGCGAGATCAGCAGGACGAGGGAGGAGATTCTGCCTCTCAACTCCACTCTGGTAAGACCCCACCAGGAGTTCTGCATTCAGTGCTTGAGACCTCAGTACAGGAAAGACATGGACCTGTCGGAATGTGTCCTGAGGAGACCATAAAAATTATCAAAGGGCTGGAACACCTTCCCTGTGAAGACAGGCTGAGATAGTTGGGTTCAGCCTGGAAAGACTCCAATGAGACTTACTGCAGCCTTTCTGTACTTAAATGGGGCTGATAAGAAATACTGGGACAGACTTTTTAGAAGAGCCTGCAGCGGTAGGAAAAGGGATGATGGCTTTAAACTAAAAGCAGGGAGATTCAAATTAGATAGAAGGAATACATTTTTTACCTTGAGGGTGGTGAGACATTGGCACAGGTTGCCCAAGGAGGTAGTGGATGCCCCATCCCCGGAAACATTCAAGGTCAGGTTTGGTGGGGCTCTGAGCAGCCTCATCCAGTACAAAGTGTCCCTGCTCATTGCAGGGGGGCAGCTGGAGGAGACCTTTCAAGGTCCCTTCTCACCCAAACTATTCAGTGATACTATGACTTTTTCTATTTTAATGGTTTTGCCCAACTGATAGCAGGGCAAAGGGAATTATTCAAAGATGTGAATTTTATTTCTTTAGAGGCTGAATTTCTTCAGTGCTGTTGTTCATAGGTACTGGAAGAACTTTGCTGGCGAAGGCTGTTGCCACAGAATGCTACACAACCTTTTTCATCTCAGCATCCACCGTGGTCAGTAAATGGAGGGGAGATTCAGATAAACTTCTCTGGGTCAGAATAATTGTCTTATTCATTATAGTTTAAGAAAAAAACTTAAAGAATCGGTGTTTAACACAGAACTGGAAAGTGAGTATTCACAGAATCATAGAATGGTTTGGGTTGGAAGAGACCTTAAAAGTCCATCCAGTTCAAACCCCCTGCCATGGGCAGGGACACCTCCCACTGGATGAGGTTGCTCAAAGCTTCATCTAACCTCATCTTTAACATCTCCAGGTATGGGGCAGCCACTAGTCCTCTGGGCAACTTGTTCTAGTCTTGCCCGTCTTGGACACAACACGTGACTTTGTCTGTATCTGGTTCCTAAAATGGGAATAACTTTACTTCTGCACAAGTCTCATGGTCCCTTCTAAGCCCGACCATTCTGTGATTCTTTGAAAAGGGACATGAGGAAGGACTCAGCCCCTTTTGCTGTACCTGCTGCTGCCATGCAGGGCAGTGGCTGGGAGAAGAAGGGGCTTGCCCTGTCCTAAGAAGCAAGCAGGACAAGCAGCACCTCCCTCCTCCAAAGGGAAGGGAAAAGGGGGGAAAGTGGAAATGGGGAAAAGGGGAAAGGGGGGAAGTGGTAAAGGAGGAAAGGGGGGAGAAGGGAGGAAAAGGGGAGGAAAGGGGGGAGAAGGGAGGAAAAGGGGAGGGAAGGGGAGGGGAGGGGAGGGGACGGAAGGGGAGGGGAGGGAAGGGGAGGGGAGGGGAGGGAAGGGAAGGGAAGGGAAGGGAAGGGAAGGGAAGGGAAGGGAAGGGAAGGGAAGGGAAGGGAAGGGAAGGGAAGGGAAGGGAAGGGAAGGGAAGGGAAGGGAAGGGAAGGGAAGGGAAGGGAAGGGAAGGGGGGAAATAGGTGGGGGAAAGAGCAGGCAAGGGGAAAAGAAGGCCGGGGAGAGAGAGGTGGCAGAGAAAAAGAGAAGGAAGGGGGGGAGGAGGGAAGAGGAGAGAGAGATGGGGGGAAAGAGAAGGGAAAAGGGAAGGGAAAGGAGAATGGGGAGAGGGCTGTGGGAAGCCTTAGTGAGAGCAAGGCCAGCTCCAGCTCCCTCATCATCACTAGCCCACCCCAACGCCCTCCCCTCGGCCGCCATGACATCGGCCCCCCAAGCGCCGGTGCCGTCTCCATGGCAACGCGGACGCAGGCTCTTACCTCCTCGCGCGCACGGCGCACAGCCCCCAGCCGGGACAGCTCCATGGAACGGGGCGGGGCGACAGCGGCGGGGGCGCGTCCAGCCCCTGCAGCAACGGCGCGAGGTCAGAGCCCGCCCCGCTTACCAGGAGCAGCCAATCAGAACGCCGAGATTGAAAGATTGACAGCCAAACCGACCAGTCATGAGCGGAGAAGGGGCGAGTTAAACAATTGGCTCAATGGTGGAGGGGAGGAGGGGCGTTCAATAAAAATAGACTCAGAATTACTCCAAAAAGTGGAATATTTTGATATAAACTGAAGCAAAATTAGTTTTCTATAGAATCATTTTTCTATGGAGTTTTCTATAGAATCAGTTTTTCAGCTAACTTCGGTGTAGTTTCATTAAAGTAACTGTATTTTTTGAAAGTTAGACTCAATAAACTTTTTAGAAAGTTAGACTATCAGAGGAATATTTCCCTCTGACAGCACTTCTTATTTATAGCATGTTTTCCTTTGAAACAGTGTTTATCCAGACACTGTTCCTTGTAAAATGATAGCGTCTTATGTTAAGTATGGTATGTTTTGTGGTACAAGTAGTTACTACTGCAAAAAGTGGAATGCGGAGGGGACCCCCCCCCCCCCCGCTGAGTCCAAGAGAAATCCTTTAACAGGTCGGCACGGGGAAGCAGGCAGTTAAATCAGTATGAGTGATAAAGCAAGCTTCAACTTTATTGCTCCAAACCATCACTTATATACACAATTGGCCAAGCTCTAAAGGTAACATTAACATACTCATCCTACTTGCCGCTACAGCTTCTATGTTCCTTTTTCTCACACCCGGATCTCGGCTCCTCTTTAGTTGTTTATCTCCTTCTCAAGGACAGGCTGTCCTTGCTCTCTGAGCCAATTTCCAACAGCGGAAAATTTTTATTTATGCTAAAGTAGAGTTAGTTTTCTGTAGAATTTGTTTTCTATAGAATTCGTTTTCAAGTGAACTTCAGTTTAGTGTCTTCTAAGTAACTATTTTTTGGAAGTTAGACAGAATGTGCCCCGATGGCATGTTTTCTTATAGCATGTTTTTTTTCAAACAGTGTTTTTCCAGCCACTGTTCTTTGAGAAATGATAACGTCTTGTGTTACGTACGGTCTGTGCTGCACAGATGTGTCTGCTTCTGTAATCACCTCTGTTCGCGGTCTTTCCCCTGTCTAAAATGCAAGGTCAGACAGAGCTGGCTCCAAAGCTCTAACTAGCAAGAGATTTGGCTGTTGTGAAGTTCATGATAACAACATTAAAATCAGTCTTTGAAAATCAATATAATATGCATAAGATATCTGGGAACATTTGTACATCTGCATTTAAGTGGGAAATACATTATGTCCCTAGCTTTTGTCTCATTACACATGATTGATGGAAATCATTCCCTCGTGTACAGTGCTGAAATAAAGGATGCTGATTTCTAAAACTCTGAAACAATTTTAAAGAGTTTATTTTCTGTCATTTTCAGTGTCAGAATAATAGAATCATAGAACTGGTTTGGTTGTAAGGTATCTTAAACCCCATCCAGTTCCAGTCCTCCTGCTATGGCAAGTAACACCTCTCACTGGATCACGTTACTCAACGCCCCTGCCAACCTGGCCTTGAACACCTCCAACACATGTTTTATCTTAACATGGCAGCTTAAATGATCTTCAGAGCAAATAAATACTGCCTTTGGTCAAGTTTTTACCACTTGCTTTGCCATTAGAGTTGCATTTCAAGATGAAGGGCCACAGTTCTGCCCCAAAACTCATGGTTTGAGAAACATGGTGACCTTCTGTGTCACCAGTTAGTTAGTCCTATCACTGCCTTTAACTCACACTCAGCTGCCTGTTATCCGCTGGTTAAGCAGGACAGGAGGACTTTGTTGAGGAATAATGCTGAGGAGTGTCACTACTGCAATGCTAGGGACACCTGTAGGATGGGTTGGTTTTTCAGTTTGAATTTTTTTTTTGTCTGTCTTGTGTTTGTGGGAAGCAAAGAGAATTTATGTAGATGGTCAGGTGCCCCTATTTCAGTAGTAATGCAGCTGTGGTGAGAGTAAGAGCATGTGTGGACACGCTGTGCACAGAAACATTACTAGAGAAGGCTGAACCATGGAACCACAGAATGGTTTGGGTTGGAAGGGGCCTTAAAGCTCATCCAGTTTCAACCCCCCTGCCATGGGCAGGGACACCTCCCACTGGGTCAGGGGGCTCCAAGCCCCATCCAACCTGGCCTGGAACACCTCCAGGGATGGGTCAGCCACCACTGCTCTGGGCAACCTGGGCCAGGGCCTCCTCACCCTCACAGCAAAACATTTCTTCCTAGTAGCTAATTTCAATCTCCCCTCTACCAGCTGAAAACCATTCCCCTTCACCTGCACTCCCCGATCAACAGCCCCTCCCCAGCTTTCCTGGAGGCCTCAAACAAGGTCCTGAAACTCAGATGTATTTTTTTATTTCCTGACACAATTTAGGGGGCAGGGTGCTGAGCACCTACAGGTTCCCTTCTTACTATAATTAGAGCCCTTTTGGGAATAAAACCCCAGCAAATGCTGCAGTCATCTTCTCTCTGATGAGAGTACAAAGTGTTTGCTTTGAGGAAGGAGAGGTTTTCTGCTCTTTCCTATGGCTGGTGCTGGGCCTAACTTTAAATGTATTCCAAAATCTGAAAGAACTCAAGGAGAGAGCGTGGGAAATGCTTTTGGATCCACAGCGGCAGGCTGTGAGAGGAGAAAGAAGAGAGGAAGGAAGCGGTATCGGGCATGGAGGTGGAAGAAGCAGAAGCAGCAGCAGCAGAATGGGGTGCTTGAAGAATCTCTCACACTTAGGGTAGGTTGCTGAGAAGTTTGGTGGAAAGAGAAATGCTAGAAACCTTGGTAAGGCTGCTCACATGTCCTCCTATCTGGGGACTGTTAAGTCTGGAGCTGATGTGTGCACACGGGGTTTTGGAAAACCAGCAGTTTTGAAGAACCAGATCAAAAGGGCAGACTGATTATGTTACTGGAAAACGCAGAAAAGGGAGATAGGAGAGAAACTTTGGTGGGGAGATACAATAACAGAGCAGGAGACTATAAGCCCTGTGTTTTTATGGATGGGGGATGTAAGAAAAACCTTGAGGAGGACCAGGAATAAGGAAGGAGTACTTGCTTTTCACCAAGGATCTGGCCCAAGTGACAAGTAGGAGAAAAGTTGGGAGGGGAACAAGATATGATGAAAAGAAAGAACTCTTAGCAGCTCTTTCGCTCACAAAAAAATCAGGAGAGGCTGATGTGTAAACTCTTATTTCTTTCTGTGTGCGAGGCGTTGAAGAACAAACTGATCTATTCCCTCTTATCCTGGTGGATATTAGAGTTGAGATGTATGGGAAGGCTGAAAATCTTTTTGACCCCCGTTCCCCCTCCCCCCATTTTGCCCTCCTCCCCTTCTCTTGCGCCCCCCCTCCAAATTCTCTCCCCTCTCCTTCTCCCCACCCACCCCAATTAATTTCCTCTTGTTTTGCCCCTCTCTCCCCCCGCCAGATCTCTCTCTCTCTTCCTCCAGGTTTCTCTTCCCCCGATTATTCCCCCCCAGATTATTCCTCTCCATTATTCCGCCCCCACGGGCCCGCCCCTATGGCCCCGCCCCCGGGGTCACGTGCCGCGGCGCGCGGGGCGCACGATGGTGGCGGCAGCGCCGGGTGACGGCGGGGGAGGCGGGGGCGGTGGCGCCCGGTAGAAAATGGCGGATTTCGAGGAGCTGCGGGTGAGGAGCAGGAGGGAAGGAGGTATCGGCGGGAGGGCGTTGGGAACACCTCACCCACCACTCCCTCTTTGCCCTGGCATTTTCTCACGGAGGGGGTGTCGGGAGGGTGGTGGCGTTGAGGTGAGGCGAGGCGGTAACGGGTACCGGTACCGGAAACCCCGCTGGTTCCCTGTGGGTCGCTTTGGTGCCTTCTGATTCTGCCTGAGGAGAACCCGTCCTGTCACATTCCTGGATATGGAATTGCGGCGGAAAAGCCTGCTTTCCGTGCGGGGTTCTCCAGGCCCATGTGGAGACTTGGAGCTCGGGGTGGGAGGGGGAAATGCTCAAAATGCTGAAAATGCTGAATAATCACCGGTCACGACGAATCCTGACAGGATCCCCGTGGCAGTAGGGGTTAGACTGGACGGGCTTTAAAGGTCCCTTCCAACTCAGACCTTTCGGTGATGCAAAATCGTAGGATGATGAACCGGGGAGAACTTGCAGGTTTTTACTCAATTACTTAAGGTTTATCACAGTCAAATGTCAAAATAGTGACAGGGAGCACTCGGGATGGAGCAGAAAGTGGAGATGTGATTACGAAATTGTGACCTGCACTTTCTTTTTATGAAACAGCAGTTTTGTTGCTTGTAAATCATGGGGTGGTTTGAGTTGGAAGGGACCTTAAAGCCCATCCAATTCCACCCCTGTGCCGTAGGCAGGGACAACTCGCACTAGAATGCCTTCAAACTGCTGCAAGGTTTTAAATCCCAGTTATTTCCTTTCAAAACTGTTTTGCCCTTGATTGGACCCCATTTTATTGCACACGGGGACTTCATTGTAATAGGTTTTTGAATGTGAGGAGAACCTTCCGTATCTCAAGCTGGGTACACAAAGAACCGGCTGCATCATTCCTGCTTTTTCCTTATGTTTCTGAAGTATCTTTGTTTGGAAGAAGAATATTGCCCTTCTGAAGCATCCACACCCTCTGCTCTCGTGACACCCCACCCGCAGTGCTGTGTCCAATTCTGGATTCCCTAATATAAAAAGGATATAGAACTGGTGGAATGAGTCCAGAGGAGGCCACGAAGGTGATCAGAGGGCTGGAGCGCCTCTGCTATGAGGACAGGCTGGGAGAGTGGGGGTTGTTCAGGCTGGAGGAGAGAAGGCTCCAGGGAGACCTTAGAGCAGCCTCCCAGTACTGAAAGGGCTCTGGGAAAGCTGGGGAGGGGCTTTTTCCAAGGGCCTAGAGTGACAGGATGAGGATGAATGGCTTTAAACTAGAAGGGGGAAGATTTAGATTAGACATTAGGAAGAAATTCTTCACAATGAGGGTGGTGAGACCCTGGCCCAGGTTGCCCAGAGCAGTGGTGGCTGCCCCATCTCTGGAGGTGTTCCAGGCCAGGTTGGATGGGGCTTGGAGCCCACTGATCCAGTGGGAGGTGTCCCTGCCCAAGGCATGGGTTTGGAACTGGGTGGGCTTTAAAATCCCTTTCAACCCAAACCGTTCTATGATTCCAAGTGCTGCTGAGGGAATACTGCATGCTCACTGAACCTTCAACCGGGGCTTCCCTTCAGAATAAATAAAATCAATTTAAATGGGAACGATGGTGAGTTAGGAACTGCTTGTGAGTCAGGCTTTAGTGCGGAGAAAGATCTGGTGGCTGAGCAGTCTGTAGGCTGAGCAACAGGAAGAAATATGCTGTGATTGCCAGGGAATTTCCTATACCAAGACTTCTTCCAGCACTAGCACTGTGTGATTTGAAGTGGCTGTAGTGTGGCTGAGGAGCTCAGTTATAAAAATTGCATGGAAAGAACTGAGTCTGTTTGAGGATGACAGTGCTCTGTCTCAGTCTTGTAGGTTTCAGAAGGGTTGGTTTGTTTTTTCTGAAGTTGTTAGACAGTTATTTTCTTTAAGCTTGTTTATGTGTACATGTTTACTTGGTGTCCTGACTCATTTTTAGCCCTCTTCCCAAAGTCTCTCACAGGGTGTAGCCATGCATGTGGCTGAACCCCCCAGCAGAGAGGAGTTCTTTGTGTAGCTCCTCTTCTCCAGGCTTGAGCCAGAGATGTGATCTGCATTTTCCAGAGTGCTGTAGTGGCTTATCTAGATATCCATAAGTATTGATTGACTCTGTCTGAGAATTGAGTACCTAAATACCTTTGAAATTATGTATGCACCTGAGTTGCTTGCCAAAAGTAGCACAGAGAACTATGGAGGGAAAAGGTAACAGGCTACCTATGGGGCTGCCCTTTCATCATGCAAAATAAGAAGTTACTAGTAGTTAAGGTAGTCTGAAAAAAAACCCAGAGAATCTGAGAGAGTTGGGATTGTTCAGCCTGGAGAAGAGGAAGCTCCAGGGAGGTCTTAGAGCAGCCTCCCAGTACTGAAAGGGACTCTAGGAACGCTAGGGGGGGGAGCGCGTTAATCCCTATATTCCCTGACTAGGTAAGGGGGAGTGGTTTTGAACTGCAGAGGCGAGATTGAGATGAGATTTTAGGATCCACATGTTGATCCTGTGAGCGTGGGGAGGCCCTGGCCCAGGTTGCCCAGAGAAATCGTGGCTGCCCCATCCCTGGAGGTGTTCAAGACCGGGTTGGATGGGGCTTATAGCACCCTGATCCAGTGGGAGGTGTCTCTGTCTGTGGCAGGGGAGTTGGAACTCGATGATTTTAAAGTCTCTTCCAACCTAAGGCATTCCATGATTCTGTGATATGTCTTTTGATGTTTCCATTTGTCTTGTCTGTCAACAGGAGTGACTGTGAAATGTATCTGTTTGCCTGGAGCCTCTCAAAATTTCATCCAGCTGATAATAATTCACGGTCTGTCTTGGGAAAGCTCTAAATATTTTTTGGAAGAGAATACAGTGTACTGCTTCTTGTCTTCAAGACCTTTACTGCCTCCCTTTTTTAAAAAAGAGGTTACCTTTACATGAGTCTGCTTCTTTGCAGGCACTTGGTTCGCAGGTTCAAGTTTTATTTCAGACAACCAGTTCTTCCTGGTTTTGGCCAAAGAAGAGAGATACTTCTCCCCACCTTTGTAGAATTTATGAATTGACTCTTAGGAGTGATCTCAAACTGCTGCTTTATAGATTAAAATACATGGTGGCTTTTATGGCAGTATCATTTGCTGCTCGTGTTGATTGCAGATTTCCTGTAGTACTTGATCTCTGTTGGCCTCATGGAAGGCCGCTGGGGCAATTTGAAGGGTTGACTTTATTTTAGTAAGTCGTTAAGGAGTGACTAAAGGCATGAGGTCAGAGTTCTCTCCTGTTTTTTGAGGGAAGCATGCAAAAGCAGAGTTTTTCTGTTCTTGGGGCAAAGGATTGTTTTAATATTTATTACTACCATTCCTGTTGACCTTTGGATCTTCACAGTGAAAGTTCTGGGGAGCTGTGACCACAGGGTGGCAACTGAGAGGCCGTGGTGAAAGAGAGCAGGGAGACTCAATGGAACCTGCTGTCACATCATGACTTTTGGAAATCCTTAATGTTTAAATTAAAGGATTCAGAAGTAGGTGTAACTGCTGTCACTGCTTTTCAAGGTATTTGTGAAAATGTCTTGCCCTTCCAGACTTTCGGATTGACCTTTAATTAATTAGTAGGGTTTATTCAATTCTGTAGGTTCTCAGTTTTCTGGGGTGTTAGGGAGTTGCTGAGAAGATACGGTGAGCACAACTGTATCTTTCTTGTGTTTTGAGATGCAGTTTCCAGGCCTGCTGCTCACAGATGTTTTTAAACACAGCTTGTACCTTTATCCATGATCCTCACTGTCAGGCAGCCCAAAGAATGTCAAAGGGATTACAGAGGCATAGATGTATATGGAACAGAAGTCAGCAGTCCGGTGTACAGGCCAGAGATGGCATGTGAATGTGTTTTTGAACAAAATTGGCCCTGAAGTGGGGAACTACAGCTCCTTCTGAGAGCCATCTGTGAGAAAACTGTTCCAGCTCATAGCGAATTCTGAACTCACAAGTATTTGGCTTGAAGAGACAGTTTGCATCCCAGCAAAATACTGCAGATAAGAGGATTGGTTATATATTATTATTTAGAGTGAGAGGATCCCTTGGGTCCCCTGAGTTTCTGCTGGCATCCTGACATGATCTGGAAACAAATTGTGCAGAGTGCATGCTATTCTTGAAACACTACACGTCTCTAGTTTAGAAGATAACAAGTGTAGTCTCATAGTTTTGTATTTAATCAGGCTTTGAAGTAATGTGTCAGCTTCATTTTTATGGAAAACAATAGCTCTTTTTAGTTGAATGAATGTGCTGGTGCCAAAACTAATTTGTGTGACACAAGTGATCAGTTTCTTGGCCGTTGAGAATGAAACTTGCTTCAGTTAGAAGGGAGGGAAGTGTGCTCATGTGTCCTGTACAGAGGGGGAAATCATACAAAATTTACAGGGAAAAAGGGTTTATAAATGATGAATGTTAAGGTTCAGTCTTAATTTTTACTGTTGTACATCCAGTAATGAAGTCACGCAATTCAAACACGAAGTGCAGCAATTGAAGCCTTGTTCTTGTATGTTTGACCTTTTGTTCATATAAGACTCAGAGTCTGTCCACTTCTCTTGCTCTGTTTTTCCAGTCTGAATGGACAGCATTTGCCTGTTTTGCTAGGTGAAGCAGCACTCTGTGCTAAATCATTAGTCAAGAAAACACTGACAACTATTTTCACGTGTCCTCTTCAAGCTCATTGCTAAATATGCTGTTGTACTCTGTTTTATTTTATCTGTGTTAATAATATTGTGTTGTATGTACCAACTAGTGGGGGTTGAAATAAAATTCCGCATGTTTATCATGGGTAAACTTAAAATGATGGACAGAACCCAGAGTCCAGAGGAGGCCACAAAGATCATCTGAGGGCTGGAGCGCCTCCTCTCCAAGGATAGGCTGAGGGAGTTGGGATTGTTCAGCCTGGAGAAGAGAAGGCTTCAGGGAGACCTTAGAGCAGCTCCCAGTACCGAAAGGGGCTCCAGGAAAGCTGGGGAGGGGCTCTTGATCAGGGAGTGCAGGGATGGGACAAGAAGGAGTATTTTTTAAGCTGAAAGAGGGGAGATTGAAATGAGATCTTAAGAAGAAATGTTTTGCTGTGAGGATGGGGAGGGCCTGGCCCAGGGTGCCCAGAGCAGTGGTGGCTGCCCCATCCCTGGAGGTGTTCCAGGCCAGGTTGGATGGGGCTTGGAGCCCCCTGATCCAGTGGGAGGTGTCCCTGCCCATGGCAGGGGGTTTGGAACTGGATGGACTTCGAGGTCCCTTCCAACCCAAACTGTTCTGTAATTTTAGAATGTTGAGAAGTTTATGTTGGTGGTGTAATGATATTTAGATTGCAATTAACATTGAGCATATTAAATAAGAAATTCTGACAAAATGCTGCTAATGACTTATAACAATACACTGTTTTCTTGTATCTGTATGTATTTCCCCTATTTTTCTTGGATGCAGTCACCTTTTCAGAGCAGTGAGGCTTATTGTGGCACCTTAAAAGTTTGTTGTGTCTCGAATAGTTAACAGTTCATAGTTGCGCTGAGAGACTGTGATTACTATGGTACTTAAAAAAATGAGGCTGCAATGAAATGGGTCCAACTTTGTTTTGAGCATCTCATGTGAAATGAACGTATTTGATTTAAGACAGTCACTGTTACTTTGTGTGTGCAACTTTGAAGACTAAAGCCTAATTTTTGTAGCCAAGCTAGAGTTAGTCCAAAGAGAAATCCCTGTAATACTGAGGACATGATGGCCATGCTGTTTGCACCAACTGTTGTGTTTTTCAGAGCAGCTCTTACTGTGCTACCACTTAAACAGATTTAACTGGTGACATCTTCATTCTTTCCTGGGTTCTGCAGTTTTTATCTGTAGTTACATCAGTTTCCAGAATACATTCGTGTTTAGGATGGGCATAGAGGTCTTCAGCCATCCTGAGACACAAGTTGCTCTTTGTGATTATTACATGTTTCCAGCCTGCTGTAAATCAGCATGTATACAGACATATTGCAAAAGCTGTCACAAGTGTACTTCTCTGCCATGAATGTCCAGAAAAGGGCTGGAGGTCAGGAGTAAGCATTTGTGGTGTTGGTCCCTTCCCTGTATAGCCCTCAAACACTTCTGAAAGCATGAGGAAGCCAGTTGGTCTGAAACAGCTCTCAGGTGGAGACTGGCCAGAACTCTTGAGTTGACTTGGATTGCTGCTGCCGGTTCAAGTGTTGGGTTCACTATCTGAGCTCCTGTTGCTGCCCTGGAAGCTGACAGCAGCAGCAGCAGACACTGGTGCTTGTTGTAGACATATGCCAAGAATTTAACAGGCTTTCTTGGTTACCTTTAATTCCTGCATGTAAGGACAGTGGCTGCTAAAATTTCAGTTGGCTTCCGCAGGGGGAGTGTAGAGAATTGCGTACCTCCTGTTTGAGAGATAGGTTTGCTCCCTGAGTTTGCTCTGATACACGCCTGCCCTTAATTTCCATGGCATGTCAGCATTTCCTGGACTCCCTAACGTCATCGTCCCTGTGAAATGAATGCCATTCCACATACACCTACAGATTAGTGTGGTATTTCTGCTTATGAATCATGGTTGCTGTAGTTTAACCATAAGAAACAAAAAACCCTGTGAAAGTCCTTATGACCTTCAAGTAGGTATTTAAGGGGGGGAAAAAGTTTCTGGAACATAAGTACTTAATTATCCACTCTGATTTCCTTCCTTAAAGTTCTGTCAAACTACTCCTTTTGTGTTCATGGAGAAACATTAAAACTAAAATTACTTTGGTCTTCTGCGTTAAAAAAGCTTTTTATTGGGCTGTGCAGCTGTAAAGAACTTCTCTTAAGAGAAAATTGATGGCATTTACATGACACAACTTGAATGTCTAATCTTAATGCAGTGATGTGAGAAGAATGTTAATGGCTAGACTGCCGTCTTCTGCAATACTGCTAGAACCCTGAAAGAAAATAACTTGCTAGGGTTTGTTGGAAGCAGTATCTGTCTTTCACCATGGTTATAAATGCTCCTAAGCTTGTGTTATGCCTCCATAAAACAGTGTTGATTATAACAAGTGTCCACTTAGATATATCTGTAAACAGAGTAATAAGCTAAAATGTGTAGATCAGACTGGCTGTGTTTCCATGCACGTGGCTGTTGTTGTGGTGTGTCCTCCCTTTATGGGGGAAAAGTGTTGCAAAAGGCATTGTTTAATTTACTTCCAGTAAAACTCACTTTTGCAAGGCTTCTTTCAATTCATTTCTAAGATTCCTGCATTGATGGACAAAACTGTTATTTTATACTCCCAAGAATTTTGAACGGAAGTGTCAGTTTAAGATCTTGCTGACTGTGGTATTGAAGCCAGTCAGTGTCTTCTAATAAAATGAAACACATCTTGTAACAAAATGCTGGTTTGTGGAGTTCCCCCATAAAACATTAGCTGTTTCAAGGCATGATTGGCTGCACATTTCACCTTGATTAACTTGCAGGAATGCATAGAAGGCAGCAGGCAGGGTAAGAGACAGCGTTTTGCAATACATGCTGTTTCCTTAATCTCAATGTAAAGGATTATTTTACTCATTTACATTCTGATGATGGCATCCAGAGTCATCCTTACTGCCTGCATCTGAATAAAGGAGCTGACGTTGCCATTAAGCTTGTGCAGCTATTTATGGAAGCACGCAATGTGAAGTTCTCAGTAAAGTCTTGAATATCAATATTGTCTCTTAAAATTAACACAATTTCACTTTTATGTGTCTTGACTTTGAAGCTGTTAGAGTACTTCAAGCATTTTTTTATGAGTGCTGAAACAGTTTATTTTCACAATTGGACTGTGAGAGTAAGGAAATGTAGCAAGGGAAGGACAGGCAGAAACTAAGCACCTCCAGCAGCTTGCAAACTGGATGGAGTTCTGCCTCCATCGCCTCTTCTTCTATTTTTTTGCTGTTGAGAGAAGTTTCTGGGGTGAAATTAAGGTGATGTCTGTTGTTGGTCTGTTCTTCAGAAGTTGGGATGTGCCAGTCAGCACCTGATGTGGCACTGCTTTCACTGTAACTTGCGTCCCTGGTGCAACAGTTGTGGTATTGGGGCAATACAAGTTTGAAGGCTTCTGGGTTGTCTTCCTGATAGCTGCTTGATAGAAGCATCACCGTGCCCATGTTGTCTGTCTGGAAATGCTGGAATCCAGCAGGTGATACAGGATACTTGTGTCACCTGAACTGTGAGGAAAGAGTGTGCCTGATGAGAGTCCTCCCATAGTATTTTGGGTGGTTGTTTTGATATGCATAAATAATGTGGCCCTGGAAAAGGCAGGTCCTGATCACTTGCTCCTGATGTCTTGTCATTGCACAGGGTGAGTTTTTCCCTGGCTCAGTTTTCTGATCTGTCTTACAGTAAAAATGGTTCTCTCTACATCAGTGAGGATAGGGAGCACGGAGCTGGGGACATGAGGAAGTTCAGACCATTTTTTGGTGTCTGACTGTGTGGTTGTAGCAGGGTTGTATTAAAACTGCTGCTGAGATCAGATCTGTGTTAGAATACACGGGTGCAACCTCTGTAACTGCGTAGTAGGGATTGGCGCAGGTAAACACACAACACTGCGTTTTGAGGCTCTATCCCTTCCAAAATCAACACCCAGGGCTTTAAATATTGGATTACTGTTTAGAAGTCAGCAATGCACTTATGAACTGCTTTTAAAAGTACCTTCTGTTAGGGCCTTCACCTGCCTGCCCTGGAGTGTGCAGTTGATATGATACACGAGTGCAGGCTGAAGTCAAACTTTCTTTCATCTTTAAAACTTAACCTTTGTGTTATGCCAGAAGAGCCTCACTGAAGTAGGAAGAAACTTGCTTAGAAGAATTTTGGACTGTTTTCTACCTCTCTGGAAAGAGAGGTTGCTTACTTAGAGGTTGTGGCTCTAAGTTACTCATTTGTAGTAATGGGGGGAGGATATTGCTTCCTCTTGCATAGTGGGCTTTTCTTTTTTTATTTTAAAAAGAAAAAAAAATGAGAACCCTTCTGCTCATGCACTTCATAGTTCAATCCTCAGCCTTCTGCAGCTGACTGATAAACAAGTAAATAGTATCATTTTCTTTGTATAATGATACCAGAACCTGATAAAAAAAGGATAGGAAGCTTCCAGTGGTGTTCTCGAGGTATCAGTTATGTTAGTTAACAGTTTGGTGTGATATAATGCGGCTTTTTAAGACATATCCACCTTGCTGTGCAATTCCTCACTCTTTGAAGAGTGAATCCATGTGTGCCTCCTGCTTTGTGCATGCTTTTAAAATGCTGCACAAAATAAAGGATATTTTAGAATAAAGTATGCAGAACTTACATTTTCTTATTTCTTATTTCATTCCTTAAAATGTGTTGGAAGAGAGATGATAATACTGATGAATTTGATTTTTTTGTTGTTGTTGTTGTTGTTTCATGAAGTGAGGCTGTTATTTTGTGGTCAAGCTTCTGCTTCTGCCTGTGAATTTAAAATAGCAGTGCATGGGTTGCATTAAGTTTTTGTTGTTTCAGTGTGAAAACAGTTCAAAGTCTTTGAAATCAATAACACAACCGAACAGCCTTTGTCCTAGCCACCTTGTTTCTTTACTTTAACCTAACAATTCTTCAGTTGTGTAAGGGTGTAGGTGGAAGCTAAGATGACAGGTGTAAAAGGACAATGATGGAAGCTCGGATGCTTCACCGTGCCCCTCCCAAAAGCCTACTTGTACATTGGTTCACCTGTGCTTATATCTCTTTTCTTTCTAGAATATGGTATCAAGTTTTCGTGTTTCTGAACTACAAGTGTTGTTGGGGTTTGCTGGACGTAATAAAAGTGGGCGGAAACATGACCTCCTGATGAGGGCACTGCACTTACTGAAGAGTGGCTGCAGCCCAGCAGTTCAGATAAAGATTCGAGAGCTCTATAGGCGTCGGTACCCAAAGACCATTGAAGGACTTGCGGACTTATCTGTAAAACCTACAGTTTTCAGCTTGGACAGTAGTTCCTCTTCTGTTGAGCCTGACCTGGCTGTTGCTGGCATTCACCCGCTCCCTTCCACTTCGGTCACGCCTCAGTCTTCTTCCTCGCCTGTCAGTTCTGTGCTCCTTCAAGACACTAAGCCTCACTTTGAGATGCAGCCATCATCACCTCCGATGCCACCTGTTCATCCTGATGTTCAACTGAAAAGCCTACCTTTTTATGATGAGCTTGATGTGCTCATAAAACCTACAAGTCTAGGTAAGTGTTTAATAGCTCTGCAGGTTGCTTAATTTGTGAAATAAATGTGACTTGTGACAGTACTAAGTCCAGACTTGAGTTGTTTTTGCAGCTGAGGAGAAGTGAAAAGTCCCTTCTCTTCTTATGGAATCACAGAATTGTTTGGGTTAGAACAGACCCTTAAAGGTCCCATCGGTCCCACCTATCCCATCCTCCTTGCAGTGTGCAGGGACATCTTCAACTGGATCAGGTTGCTCGGAGCCCTGTCCAATCTGACATTGAATGTTTGCAGGGGTGGGGCAGCCACCACCTCTCTGGGCAACCTGTGCCGGTGTCTCACCACCCTCAGCATAATAAACTTCTTCCTTCTGTCTAGTCTGAATCTCCCCTCTTGTAGTTTAGAACTGTCACCACTTGTCATATTACTACAGGCCCTGCTAACAAACATCTGTCCCCATCTTTTGAACAAGTCCAGTTTCAGTAATGGGAGGCTACTCTGAGGTTTCCCCAGAGCCTTCTCTTCTCTAGGTTGAGGAACTCCAACTCTTTCAGCATGTCCTCAAAAGAGAGGTGTTCTTTTTTACCCTTGCCTGCTCTTCATCACCTGAAAACAAAAGTGCAAGCCACACTTCAAAAAATAAGAGTTCCCTTCTATAAATATTATATGACTGAAGGTCTTTGTGTTCTAAATGTTAAATACCAGTAGAATAGTTGAGTAGAAAGATACCTACAGTGATAGTCCAACTTCCTGACCACTTCAGAGCAGACTGAAAGTTAGAGTGATAGTTCATCATGGAATGGTTTAGGTTCAAAGGGACCTCAAAGCCCATCCAGTGCCACCCCCTGCCATGGGCAGGGACACCTCCCAGTGGATCAGGGGGCCCCAAGCCCCATCCAACCTGGCCTTGAACACCTCCAGGGATGGGCAGCTGCAGTGTCACTGGGCAACCTGGGCCAGGGCCTCACCACCCTCATCATTAAGAATTTCTTCCTAGTGTCTAATCTAAACCTTCCCCCTTCCAATTTAAAGCTGTTCCCCCTCATCCTGTTGCTACTTGGCTGTGTACAAAGCCCCTCCCCAGCTTTCCTGGAGCCCTTTCAGTACTGGGAGGCTGCTCAAAGGTCTCCCCAGAGCCTTTTCTTCTCCAGGCTGAACAGGCCAACTCTCTCAGCCTGTCCTCACAGCAGAGGGGGTCCAGCCTTTGGATCATCTTCATGGCCTCCTCTGGACCTATTCCAACAGCTCCATGTGCTTATATTGGGGATTCCAGAACTGGACATAGGACTCCAGGTGTACACAATGCTCATACAGGGGAGGAGAAGGTGGGTGACTCCAAGGAGCCAGGGAGTGTAGACCACCTGCTCCTGCCTGACCAGCAGCCTGGGTCGGGCTGCCTGGCATGGACTCCAGAGCCCAGGTGAGGCTGCCTGCACCCAACCTCTGCCACTGGACATCGCCTCGTTTGGGGCATTGTCCAAATGCCTTCTAAACACTAACAGGCTTGGGGCATTCCTGTAGGAAGCCTGTTCCAAGGTTTGACCACCCTCTCTGTAAGGAAGTGTGTCCTAATATCTAGCCTGAACCTCTCCTGGACTTAACTTTAGGCTGAAAGATTCAGATGTGAAGTCTGCCTGGTACAAGTGAGGGGCACATCTGTCAAGGCCAACAGGAAAAGCATTTGAGGGTCAGTAATAAGCTGCAACAACATGAAGAGAACAGAGTTGCTGGTTCCTTAGTTGCATTTATCTCACTGCAACAGTTCTGCTGATTCTGATATCTTGCACTGAAAACAAGTGTTCAGTGTTGTACTGGGCTTAGTGAAGATTTCTCAGCCTACACACTGTGGCCATACTGAGTGTTAAAATGTGAAGTGGACCTTTGTCTTCCACATAACCTGAAGTGTCCATTTAGCTTCCTTGAACCCCTCACTCAAACTTAATTATTTGGGAGTATGTTGTTTCCTGCTTTGAAATTCAGCCTCTCTTTTCCTGTGTGGTAGAAAATATTCCCTAACGATTTATTAGTGCCATTCAGAAACACTTTCATCATCTTGCAAGTTGCTTGCATCCTCTTAAACACTTTAGTTTTTGAATGATAATAGAGACTTTTAGGTTGTGACTTGTACCTCAGTGAGACGTGTGCTGAAGACTCACCATCCTCCAGTACCCAAAGAGGCAAATGTTACTAGCAGTTACTTCAGTCTGTGTGTCGTGACACCCTGTTAGAGAAGAGTTTGATATTGCAGCTGTGTGTTGGTGTGAAGGCTGCTGTGCTGTGGGATAACTCTGTGGTTCATCCTGCCTTCACCTTTGCAGAGATCGTCTCAGTGCTGCGATGTCCTGGCCAGCTCCCATTCACTCTGTGCAGTAGCCTAGTGTCTTAACCAGTTTCCTGAATTCTGTACCACAGGACAGCTGCTGGCTTGTAAGCTAACCAGACTGGTTGCCAGCCTTGTAGTCACCCTGTCTTGAGTAATGCAACCTGTGCTCTTCGTTACCATCCTGCTCTGCAGTTACCTTTTGTTTTCTCGTCAGTGATACCTAAAGGTGCCAGTGATATGCTATAAGATTTCCTTGCAGGTGTCTTCCTCAACTTTAGAAGCAATCCTTTATTGTGAAAGGAGAATGCTTCCTTGGGTATGTCACCATGTTAGAGTTGCATGTAAATTGCTTTTTTCCATGACAATTGAAGACTCTTTGCATGTTGCCCGGTTTTCACATGGGCGAGGTTTAATCTAGCTCTGTAACATCTCAGTTATTTTAGGATGTGGATGAGGGAGGAGAGGGTTAATTAAATGGAATTCTTGCATGCCCTCAAACTCTTTCCAGAGTGTGGTACCTGAAGGTGGCAGCATCTGAGCTAGAGCTTGGATCTGTGTGAGGAGAAGTGGGGAAATGGGATGCAAGGAATGGCTTGCAAGGCAAGTAACGGGCCCTTCTGATGTTAGGGGGACATGGACATTGCCTGAAAATCACTCTAATGTGGATTGACAAGCAGACTTGGAAAAGAGCCATCATCTGATGCTTCTAGATCACTATGGATAGATTTTAGTCCCAGTTAATACGCTTGGGGGACTGGGACGTGGAGCAAGCAAGTTTTCTGTGTTTGAGAATTAAGGATTCAGAAACAAGGTAGGTCAGAGAGCTGTGGGTGTCATCAGCTTCACTGTGACCCTTTTAAAAGGACAACTGTAGGTATTCTTTTGTGCTAATATGGGAACATATGAAGAGGTGTAGGTATGGGGTTTAGTTTTAACCCACACTCAATTCAGTAACAAAATACTTCCATCATCTTTTGAACACCTTCTTAATATTATTTTGAAATATACAGTGCTATCTGTGGTGTGTTGTGCACACATATATGCATGATGTAGTTGTTTTGAATTGTTTGTGGAACTTGGGGTGTGTGTGTGTGGTCCACCGTTTTGTTTTTGTGACTTGGTGTTCTGGCCACAGAGATCACCTTCTCCGAGTGTTACAGTGTACAAGACAGCCTAGCTCTTCCAAATTTACCTGGTTTAGTTGCATTTATCCTTCTTTCTGGTTACTTTAAATTGTGGGACAAGACCAATCTACCTTTGTTTCATGTCAAGATTTCTAATTTCTCGGACTGAAAAAGACAGCTGAAAAGGAACATGTACTTATTATGAATCTTTAATACTAAAATGTTACTGCTTCCTATCACTCACAGACCACTAGGGTTCTGATATGAAAAGTTTTAGGGGTGTTTTTAGTTTTTTCCCCAAATGTTAATGAGAGGTAATTTCCACATGTGAAGTCCAGCTGCTTTCTCTGGTGTTAGGGTTGTGCTTCCTCCCTTCCTTCCCAAAGCTTAGTTGCCTTTAGCAGGTTTTGAATTGAGTGACTTTCC
Organism: Neomorphus geoffroyi; assembly: GCA_033558235.1. Lineage (NCBI taxonomy): Eukaryota > Metazoa > Chordata > Aves > Cuculiformes > Neomorphidae > Neomorphus > Neomorphus geoffroyi. The sequence goes on from JAUMJM010000025.1 coordinate 3,776,758, forward strand.
AGATAGCTCTTAACTTTTGGTGTACATGCTTGTCTTGTAGTACCTTAAAATAGTTGTAAATTTCTTCTTTGTGGCGCTCTGTTATGTGTCCAGTGTGTTTTGTTGTGTTTGTTTGAATCTTCCTCCCTTGGAAAGAGGGATTGTAACACACCTTGCCAAGCTTCTTTAGTACTCAAGTGTAATGTAATATTAAGCCATCTGAATATAGCTGAACGAATGATTTGTTCTGTTGCTTTCCTGTTGACAGTTACGTGCAGATCAACAACAATTTGATTATACTAACTGGCTTGTGCCTTGTTCCAGGAAAAACTCAATTGCAGATCCTGTTTTAATCAATGACTTCAATCACTGTGGTTAAAACTCTTCTGTATATCTTTTTTCTTTTTTTTTTTTTTTTTTTTTTTTTGTTTCTAGTACAGAGCAGTTTTCAGAGGTTCCAAGAGAAGTTTTTTATCTTTGCTTTAACGCCTCAGCAGGTCAGAGAAATTTGTATTTCCAGGTAAGACCTAAGAATGTGTCACAATGTTACATTACCTTTGCAAAATTTCAGGAGGAAATGTGAGTGTTTTGATTCATTTTGTGCATCGCATAAGCTTGCAGATGCAGAGGGATAATCCTCACCAAAGTAATGCTGAATTTACCTGTTGTGTTTTCTTCAGGAACACAGAAATAATGTGTAGTTAAGGTAAATCCTATGCCATGAGAAAATTAACAATTACTCAGTTCCAAAAAATTGTGACTATTTAGAGCCGTGGTACGGTTTTCTTCCCTGCAGGATTCCTGGCTGCAGGAATGGAAAGCTGCTTTTATCTTTTGTCCCAGGATTCGTGTTGTTGCAAGACCTATGGTGTAAGCCAAGAGAATTCCTAGGGCTCTTTCCTCTCTGGCAACATCATGCTTTATTGTTGCTATAAATTCTTGACAGAGGATGCTGATCCTGAATTCCCGCTTAACTTGCTAAACAGTAGCTAAACAGTCGTGTTGCTCGTAAGACATGTTCATAGCACAATAAAAGTAAGATAAGTGTAGAGTGTAGTGATGTTGGGGCAGGTGTGCTGGTTCTTTCTGTTTATGACTGGAATATGCCTAACTTCTGCCTAACTTCTTTCTTTCCTTCTTATTTTCACAGGGACTTCTTGCCAGGGGGAAGGAGAGATTACACAGTCCAAGTGCAGCTGAGGTACTTTTCCTGTGCGCTTAACTTCTGAATTGGCTAATGTGACAATAGCCTGGGTGTTTGTGGGGATGTACGAATGTGGTGATACTTGAAAATGACACTTTCTCTGTTTTGGGGATATAGGTTGTGCCTAGCTGAGACAAGCTGCCCTCAAGAAGATAATTTCCCCAATAGTTTGTGTATTAAAGTAAATGGGAAGCTGTTTCCGTTGCCGGTAAGATTGTTTCTGTGTGTTTGTGGCTTCTTTGTGACTTGTGCTGTGTGTGGGTTTTTCTGTAATGTTGCTAAAATGATCAAGCCGTTTTGCTGTTATCACTCAGATTTATCCAGCTGCTGATGTGAGGCACAATGTTTATACACTTGCTGTGTGAGATACCCATTACAGCCAGTGCATGTATTAATTGTGTTTTAGCCATTTCTGGTAAACCTCATCTGTTGCAAGTAACACAACAAAGCATGTCAAAACTAAACCAGTGTCTACGCAGGGAATCCTCCTCAAAGGTCTTCAGACTGATTTTATTTGATGTGACTGGTAGCAGACTTTGTTGGGGCTATTTATATTTCACTGGCTTGAGTTTCTTCTTGTTACAATGGAATAGTGTCACTGTCTTATGTACATGTTTGTGTGCTGCTCTGCATCTGTCTGGTTAGAGCAGGTTTCATCTCAGGATAAAGAGTGGACACATTTTAGGGTGCCTAGCATTAGGTGATCCTGGAGCAGAACTTCTTTTAAGAACACTTGTCACATTCTTGGTGTCAGATGTGTTGTCTCCTGTGCCCTTCCTACTGCCATATGTGACCATGACTGTTTTTCTGCCTCTGCTCAGTTAAGTGAGACTCCATAGGTGCTCTTCCCCCTACTGGATCACTGTTCTTTGTGTCTTCAGTGCATTAGAGGATTAATTTCATATGTTTTCTGGCCAGTATTTTCTGCAAATTCTGGATATATTCTCTGTGATGAACTTCCAGGATATTCTTTCTTCTTTCTTGAAGCAATCCATGTCTGCTGGTTCCCAGTCTTGCTATTAACAGTTTATGCCCTACCAAGCTGTGTTATTTTGTCCATTTTGTGTCTGACATCTGTCACAGTCACAGCAGAAATAGTTTGTGATCTTGGATTCCTGCTTTGCTTTAGATCTAGACCCCCTCTTAAGTTCATCCTGCACGTGGTGAGATGGTTCTTTAAAATGTTAAGTGGAAACTCTAGGTGAGAAAGTGATTAAATGACCATAGTATTGGCAACTTCCGTTCCTCTCCTCCTTCAGTATGAGCTGAATGACAGCTGTAGTCATAAGTCTGAGTGCTCTTGCAAACGCTTTTTCCTGTTAGCCTGCGGATTTGGTCACTGATGCATCACTCTGGTGGTTCCTTCCTGTTGCAGGAAGTGCAAGGTAACTTCATTGCCTTAAAGACAACTATCATCCAACCCTGTAGTATTGATGTTAGATAATTAATTGGTGATGCCAATCTCTGTTGCAAACTTGTACTACTCTTTACTCTGTCTTTCCCTGATATAGAAGTACGTGCCTCCGCTGATGTCTGTAAATTTTTCTTGGTTGTTTCCTTGGCTGCAGTCTTTACAAAAAGCTTCAGAGAAATGCTGACAGTGTGCCAGTGCTTCTTTAGGCTGTGAGGACACACATTAACAGTGTTTTCTGGTATACGTGGAATCATAGAATCCTTTGGCTGGGAGAGACCTTTGAGATCATTGAGTTCAACCACACCTGTCCACTACTAAACCATGTTCCTGAGCGCTTCATCTCATCTTTTAAACGCCTCTAGGGATGGTGACTCTACCACCTCTCTGGGCAGCCTCTGCCTGTGCCTGAGAACCCTTTCAGTGAAGAATGTTTTCCTGATGTCTAATCCAAACCTCCCCTGGTGCAACTTGAAGCCATTTCCTCTCATCCTGTCACTTCGGAGAAGAGACCAGCACCCACCTCACTGCAGTCTTCTTTCAGGCAGCTGTGGACAGTGATGAGGTCTCCCCTCAGCCTCCTGTTCTCCAGGCTAAGCAAACCCAGTTCCAGCCTGTTCACCAGCTTTCTTGCCCTTCTGTGGATTTCTCTTGTAGCCAGGACAAATGTGAAAGTCTGAAAAGCTAATTTGCCTTTTTTCCCCAGGAGATCTCCAAAGACTACTGCAGATTTGTTCCAAAGGACAACATCAGATGTGTTGAGACAGGCTGGAAACTGCCACGTAGAAGAGCAATCATACTTTCTGTTGTTAGATTTTTCTGGCTGTAGCAGGTTCCACTTACTTTGACTAATACGCTTCTTATGAGGAGCCCAGAAGATTTAAAGACCCAAATAATTTTGGCACTTGTTAGACACTGCAGCTGGCAGCTTAATTAAACAGTGCTAGACCATGCTGGTTGTGACAGGCAAACAAAGTGCTCTTTACTTAACTCCTGGAACGGCAGGAAGGGAAAGTTTTGAAGTGTTCTAAGAATACAGGATTTAATCTGATCTCAAGGTCACTGCTTTGAGGGGGAAAACATCAAAAAATTGACTGAAGTGAAGCATGTGAGCTGCAGGGTCTCTGAAAAAGAAGAAAACCTGTGAAATATAGGAACTTGTATCCTTGCTCTCTTGAAAGCAAGGCAGCTTCATTTTAGGTTGGAGAATAGCAGGATTATTGTGGCTGGTACAGTATGTGTGGAAATACTCTCCCAGATATTGCAGGGACAGTGTGTTTGTCCATGTAAGCTCTTTATATAAAGTCACTGCCAAAGAGAAAGGCCGACTACAGCAAAGCAACTGGGATTGTACTCATTATAAATGGCTGCAGCTGTTCTGAGTGAAGAAATGGCAAATCATTCTTTTAAATGTGAAATCATAAGCGTGGCCATACATCTGCTGCCTCTGTTCTGCAGTGAAGGACACATGGCAAGGTTCCTGATAGCTATTGGGTCACTGATCTGGGCTGAGAACTGCTGTGGGGAATGCTACTCAGCAAGTGCTGTCTGCTGCTTGGGCCCCATGGACCTGCCCGGAGAAGCTGAGTCCCTGTTCTGTCGCTGCAAGCAAGGGTCCTGTTTGAAACTATAATAATAAAGGGCAGTGGTGAGGCACAGCCAGGGCTTGGCTGTCAGGTGAAATGTGTGGACCAGAGAGAGAGCTGCTTTGGAAACCTAGGAAATGGCATGGCAGCTGCTGAGTCTGCCATGGATTAAAGGCAGTGATTATGTTGTGGTAAATGTGGCTGAGTGGAAGAGGCTCTTTATTTGTGGTATTTTATTTTCCAGAGTTACTTACTTTCTGAGCGCTGGGCTGTGAATGTGTGCGCTTATCTGGGTAGAGCAACGTGTTACTCGTAGGGTTGCAGTGTATCCTTTCTGAGAGAGTTTTTTGTACAGAAAAACAGTCTTGAACCAAACAAAACCTGGCAGTCAGTTCTGTGCAGACACAGACCTGTGATCTCCTATTGATATCCTGCTGGTGCAGGATGAGTTTGAGAGGAGTGGACTGCAGGCTGTTTGTGCAAGCTCAAAGCAGAGATCCTGAGTTCCTGTTACAGACAGGCTCACTTTCACATTGACAGATGCAGGGTGAAATGAATAAGCTGCTGTGAGGCTGTGTGCTTCTTCACACAGCTCAAGTACTTTCTGCTCATGATATGCTGGAGAGTATGTGCTTGCCTGGAAGCAAAAGGGATCCATACAGCTCCCGATTCAATTCACAAACATCACATAGAAATAAAACTAAAGAGGAAAGCTGCCCAGGTTAGGAAATCCATAGAATGATTTGGGTTGGAAGGAACCTTAAAGCCCATCCAGTTCCACCCCTCCTGTCATGGGCAGGGACACCTCCCACTGGATCAGGGGGCTCCAAGCCCCATTCAACCTGGCCTTGAACACCTCCAGGGATGGGGCAGCCACAGCTTCTCCGGGCAACCTGGGCCAGGGCCTCCCCACCCTCACAGCAAATCTTTTCTTGGTAAAATCTCATCACAGTCTCCCCTCCTTCAGCTGAAAACCATTCCCTCTCATCCTGTCTTTTTACTCTCTGATTAAGAGCCCCTCCCTAGCTTTCCTGGAACCCTTTTCAGTACTGGGAGGCTGCTCTAAGGTCTCCCCAGAGCCTTCTCTTCTCCAGGCTGAGCAACCCCCAACTCTCCCAGCCTGGCCTGCTATGGGAGGTGCTCCAGCCCTCTGACCATCTTTGTGACCTCCTCTGCACTCAATCAAAAAAATCAGTCTCCTGCCTGTGCTGGGGGCTCCAGAACTCAATGCAGGGCTCCAGGTGGGGTCTCAGAAGAGCAGTGTAGAGGGGCCAAATGGCCACCCTCACCGTGCTGGTCAGTCTTCACAATATCTAGTTTATTTCTGCACACAACAGCAAAGCCTGTTGGCTCTGAAATACAGCTGATACTCCATGTACAGCCCTTCTTTGGGGTCCTGGCAGTGTGGATTACAACCTGCTGCTAATGGATCAGGTGAAGTTGATGCAAGGCAAAGCAGGCACCAAGAAGATGTGGAACTCTTGGAACACGACTTTATTGTTTCTTAAATAGAATCAGTGAAGTGTGTTCTGGGTGTGAAACACTGAATAAACCCTTTGTGACTTACTGTGTTTATCACCAAGGCTTTGTCCTTGTGATGTTCCAATCTTTTCCATGGGGTGGAAGAAAGAAAAGGACAAAGGATCAACATTACTTTTTGCTCTTCAAGTGAACTTACCTGGACCAACACTGTGTTTGCTTCCATCTTTCCAACATGCTGCAAAACCACTTTAAACCCAAGAAATGCTTTGAAGTTGTGGTTGACTTATGGTATTAGACTGTCAAAGACTGGTGTTGAATTTGGTCTCTGGCTGAGAGAAACTCTGGGTTTACCTGCTTCTCAGATACGTTTAAAACCAAGTCTGTTTCAGAGTACAGCAGGTAGACTTGGTAACACTTTCCTTGTCCTTTCTTCCCACAGGGATATGCTCCACCACCAAAAAATGGAATTGAACAGAAGCGACCTGGGCGCCCCTTGAATATAACATCTCTAGTTCGGTTGTCATCAGCAGTGCCAAACCAGATATCTATTTCCTGGGCTTCTGAAATCGGAAAGGTAAACTGTATGTTCTGTAGGATATGGAAAGCTGTCCAGGTACCCTCATCTAGCATTCCTTATCCCTTGCTGCCTAAATGTTGCTGGCAAGGCACACAGCAGTGACAGTGTAGTGTCAGGTGGCTGAACTTACCAGTGTCAGGAATTAGTTTGCTCTAGAAGTACAGTAGTTTGCAGTAACTTATATAAGATTTGCATAGAGATGGCAGAGACTTCCTTATAGAATTCACATTGGAAAGCCTACTGTTAGCGGTTTCCTGAAACACGTGTGAAAAATACCTAATATTTGTGGTGTAAATAGTACAAAGCAGTTCAGACATGACAAACACACCCCCATCCCCCACCCCCAAAAAAAAACAATAACAAAAGGAAAACTTGCTTCTTTCCTTGTAGCCTGATAAAATGAAAGGTGCAATTATGTAGCCATATGTTCTAAGGCACGTTTCTCATCAGTTGTAACTGTCCATTGGAGAAGGCTTTTTAAACTGACCAGGTGTCCCAAGTTTTTTATATTTCCTAACCGGGTGAAACGAAGTAGTTTTACAACAGCAATTTTTCAAGATTCTTTTTAACATGAAAATGGCCTCTCTGAGTTGATTCAAAACTGCAATTGTAAATAAACTGAAAGGGGTGGAATTTCCAGCTCAGAAAGCTCTTTGGCAGGTTGCCAGCCGGGGTTTTCTGGCGAGGTGTCAGGCTGCTGTTGTTGGCTGGTTTGGGGCTTAATGGCTGGAGCACACTTGTATATTGTGTGTGTTTATAATGCAGGGTATCTGAGCAGTGTGTTTTTTCTTACAAATTAAGATTTTCCTGGAAGGCTGGGTGACTTGAGGGGGAACTGGCTTGATGTGGGGAACGACAGAGAGCTGGGGGTGGTAGAAGAAAAAGAAAACTGAAGCTTCTTCATGATGCTGTTCTAAACTTCATGGGAAGCTGCAGTGGGGAGAAGCATGCCGGACTTCAGGCAGCAGGAAAAAAAGAAGGGCTTAGCGCATGAAATGCGATACCTGTTGCTTTCTGATGACAGCAGTTACTAATCATACTTTTAAAGGAATTAACCTTTAAAATGGCTTTGTGGCTATTCAGAATTTCCCCAATGGATTTGCAAAGGAAAGAAAAGCAGTGTGAGGAATTTCTGAATTCTTTCTGTGTTTAAATGGCTGTTGGTCATTCAAGAACTATTTATTCTTCCAGCTGTGTAAATCTTTCTGGATTCAGTTGTCAAATTAGCTTACCTTTTACTTATTTTTCAAAAATATGAGGACCAGAGGCATCCCATGTTTCCAAGGAAGATTCCAGTAAACCTTGCACACTAACTATAATTTTAAAAAGAAATTAGAGAGAAACCTAACATTCAGACAATAGATGAAATGCAGTGCTGACAGCAGAGCTTCTAAAATGGGTGGGGAAGGGGATATCCAAGCTGTCACTTCCCAGTCATTAAGCACAAGAACTTGGAAGTGACTGGACCTTATGTGTGGTCTTGGACTTTCCCACTGACCTTGGCTTTCTTACCCTGTTGTATCTGCCAAAACATGCTCCTCATGGAAGCAGCTGAATCAGAGTATGTCCCAGCATTCCCCCTTACCCTGAGATGTACAGCAAGTTTGTCGTTTACTGCTGGCGCTCTGCTCTGAGTATCAAAACTTGCATAGCAAACTGTTGCTGTTCCTCCTCTAAACGAGGCCCTTGGGGACAGTGTGGAATGTCAGCAGGCTCATGTGGTAAGGGTTTGCTGGCGTGCGCTTGACTGATGGTGGGGGCTTCTGAGCAAAGGAGACATCGATCCCACAGAACTCGTCAGACTTGAGCCTACAGAATTCATTCTGTAGGCAATAAACTGTGCAATACATGGCCATCCTTTAAGGAAAAAGGTTCAGTTTTTCTTAGTGGTTTCCTGTGCATTTAGATAAATTTTTCTGTTCATCTAGGTACGATCTCTTTTTCCTGCAGGTGGTAGAGGTGCAGGGCAGTAGGTGTTCTTGTTTAACATTCTTGTGCTGTACCCAGACAGTATAGGAGCCATAAGAAGGCAGCTGGCAAGGAGTAGAGGTAAGAAATAGCAGGTTGTGTTTAGTGTACAGATGAAACCATTATTATTCTGCTGCAGTGGGGCTTGCAGAATTCTCTTCAATTAGTGACCTTGAAGAAAATGAATGCTTAACAAAAGAAACTGGCAAGTGGTGTGAGTTAGGGAATAGTAACACATGCTAGTGAGCGTGGCCAACCTCAGAGAAGTGGGTACAGTCTAAGGAGGTTTGGCTTGAAAATGCAGAGCAAGCTAAAGAGAAGGCACAAGGGAACTGGTGCAGCTGCGTGCTGCTTTAAGGTGCTGCTTCTACACTTGAAAGAGCACTTTTCTTTTGTCACATGATTGTCTTTGGGCTCCCCACTAACACAGTGACACTGAAAACGGGAAGGATTTAGGAGACAAGTGTGAGAAGTTCTTAAAGACTGCGTGCCTGAGAAGGTGTATCACCAGCCTCAGTCTTCTTTCCAAGAGAAGAGCCCACGTTGTCTCTTGGTTGTGTAGAATAAGACTTCTTAAATTGGTCACAGCTGGAGGAAGGCAACAGACTTGACCAGCAGGCAGAGCGTCAGACTCTGTCACAGTAGTAAAGCTGTCTGTCAGTGCTTTCCATAACTGTTAAGCAAAAAACCAGCACTTTTTTGGTTTTACTGTATGCTACAACTGGCATAAATATTAATCTGGTGTCATAGTGGAAGTGCTGTATGAGACCAGTGTGTCACATTTAAACACTGTTAATTCACAGTTGCTTTAATCACTCTTTTTGTAGAACTACTCCATGTCTGTGTATCTCGTCCGTCAGCTCACCTCAGCTATGCTTTTGCAGAGGTTAAAGATGAAAGGTATCAGAAACCCCGATCATTCCAGAGCGCTAAGTAAGTCTAATTAATTCGCCTGTCTGTACCTGTTGAGGGTGGTTGGTGGCTCTTTAAGTCTAGAACTGGTAACACTGAGGGGATTTGCATTGTTCTGAAAAGAAAGTCTGTGCCCAGAGAATCAAAGCAATCACACACTTCTTCAGTGAAGGTAGCTGAGCTGGTTGGGAGCACACTTAGAGATCCCATCTGTAATGTTCTTATGGGAATGCCATGAGCACCACATAATGTGGTGGACTGGGAGATGCAGGTAGATGTCGTGAATTCTTTTCATGGGTGTGTGAAGCTGATCGTACCTCACTGACTGATTATTCTATTTATCTCTTCGCACGTTGAGTTTACTCACTAACCATTGTGGCTGTTAGTGCATCTGCTGCACTTCAAACAACCTTGTGAAGCACACTGTTTGCCAGTTGCTTAATTGTTGTTGAAACTTGCTGTAAGCAAGTTTCCTAGATGCTTAAATATTTTAGATAGCTGGAAACAAAGTACATGTACTGGTGAAGCAAAATCAGTGTTTTAAATAATGATGCCTGTGTATAACTTCTTAATTTGTTTTAATAGTTAAAGAAAAACTAACTGCAGATCCTGATAGTGAGATTGCCACAACCAGTCTGCGGGTCTCGCTGATGTGTCCTGTAAGTATGGCTGGAAATCACTATACGCAGATTTCTGTTTTCACCTCTGGTGCAGAGTTGGGCTGCTTTTGAAACCTTAGCTGGCTTTTCGGTTTATACTGATTTGTTATATAAAATGGGGCTGCATCTACAGGCACCTGGTTGTAACAGCATTCAGCCAGCTGTGATTTAGAGCTGTGAATGCCTCAATTGTAGTGGTCAGAATCAAGTTGCTACTCGTGTGTAGAGAGGCCTTTAGAAGACTAGTTGGACAGTGTGACAGGATAATTAAAGGGCACAGTGATAAATAAAACTTTGGATCCACTTGTCTGGGTGGTATCGCTCATACTGCCAGCTACCAATAACAAACAACAAATTGGTCACCATGTAACAAGGCAATGCTGCCGTGGTTTCTCTTCCTGAATGGAAGCTGGCCTTGTGGAAGTGGCTGGTCTGTTGAGTGTCAGAACAGGTATTGTGCCATTCTGAGTCCAATATAACTGCAGCTCACAGACCCCTTGAAATATTTGGCTAAAAGAAGATGATAACGTGAATGAGATAATGTAATAATGCAGAATAAAAATAAAATCCTAGGAATAACATCAATGTTTCTGACTGTTTCCAGCTCAGTGAAGACTGAGGATGTCTTTATTGTACTTTAAAGTGTACTGTGCAGCGGCTGTTGCACTAGGCACCTCTGTAGCAAGAAGACAGTCAGTGACTGCCTCCGATTTCAGTGTTAGCTACACAGCTTCTGCACTGTCTTGTGTTCTGATGCTCTTTAAATGCATCTCCTGCAGCTGGGAAAAATGAGACTGACAATCCCCTGCCGGGCTGTTACTTGCACACACCTGCAATGTTTTGATGCTGCCCTCTATCTTCAAATGAATGAAAAGAAGCCTACTTGGATCTGCCCTGTCTGCGACAAAAAGGCAGCTTATGAGAGCCTAATATTAGATGGGTAAGAGATGGCCTTTGCCCATTAGTTACATAACATTTTTCATCATGTACTTGGTAGCTACTTTTGTGACTTGAGCTTTAGTCATTTGATTGTTTTATTTAGACCAGGGGGAACCATTAGACTCTGTTAGTTTCTGTTCCCATGTAACAAACTTGCGTAAGTTTATCTCCCAACTGCTTCATCAAACTTTTGAGCCTCAGTGCATTTTCAATGGAGAAATCTCAAGTGTGACATCTAAGCAGAGATCTCCCTTTTACGTGACCCAATCTGTGAAGTTATTCACTTTAAAATTTAGCTTTAACTCGTGAACAAGTGTCAAATTTGGTTGAGAATGATGATTTCTGCTTCTGTATGGAAACCTATGAATTGTAGAAATGTTGGAGTGGAGTATGGGGAGGCTGGGCTACTCTTTTAGGTTTCGATGTCTGCAAAGGCTGTTATTACAGGCTTTCAGGTAAGATGAAGCAGAGAGGGAGCAAATGCAGTGGGTTGAAAGTGATCATCATTAGCCTTTCAACTGCCTCGCTTCACTTAGAATACAAAATTTCACTTGGAATCAGAATCGCTCAACTTTATTTTTCAGGCTTTTTATGGAAATCCTTAATGAGTGTTCAGATGTGGATGAGATCAAATTCCAAGAAGATGGTTCCTGGTGCCCCATGAGGCCAAAGAAAGAATCTGTGACAGTCTCAAGTCCACAGTGCACCAAAATAGAAAGTATGTATGTCTGGGTGCTGGTTGCCAACCAACAAAGACTTGGAGACTTGGTTGTAGCTGGGACAACGTGTGTGGATGTTGGTTTGTTTTGTGGTGGGGTTGATACTTCTCAATTTAATTTCATTTAAACTTATAAAAAAAAAAGGGTTGTATTTGTAAAAGTGTGCATTTACGGGTTTTGCCTTTGCTTTTTGTAATAGCAGTTTGGAAAAGGAAAGTTTAATTGTGTTTTAGGTCCTTAAACTGATAAGGTTAAAGCATGTGTTTTCGTAATCTCAACTCGATGCAGAGTAGTAATAAAAGAGTTCCTGGGCTGCAACATTCTCTGTAATGGCCCAGAAGGTGAGTTAAAACAGGATTTGAGATCTATTGCAAATAGATTTCAGATCTATTGCAAATAGAAACTACTGATGTCAACAGCCTTTAAAAAACCAATGATATTGTATTTTCTTGTTTAGGTTCCAGTGTTGTTAGCAAACCCTGTTCTGTGATGGTGGCCAGTGAGGTGAACAAGAAAGTTGACGTTATTGACTTGACAATAGAAAGCTCTTCTGATGAAGAGGAAGATCCTCCGGTCAAAAGGAAGTGCATATTTATGTCTGAAAAACAAGGAGACCCAACCAAAGGGTTTGTGAATTTTCAACTTAGTTATTGTTCTGTAATGTCTCAGATAAACTGATAGTAGACAAATGGATTTGTAATCTCCCTTTGGGATCCAGCTCCACACTTCCAGAGAGTTTCTAGGCCTCTCCATGCAGAGGGTTGTATTGATACCATTACCCTAGTACAGGCAAAACACTATTTAATAGTGTCACGTCTCACAAAAGACTTGTGCTGACTGTTACTGTGTTTGCAGGGATGTTTCTCCATAAAAAAGGAAGCTGATTAAGCTAATGGACAGGATTCTCCTGAGAAAGCAGATTATGCCAAGTGGAGGAGCTTTATGCACTCTTGCTAAGTTAGTGTCATCTTAAAGGCTTTTCTCTTGCTGTCTTGTTACGCCCTTTATCTAACCTACTCTGGTGCCCATGAAATGAGGCTGCACTGTGTTTCATCCATCCTGTCAATCTTTGAAGGCAGGTGCTCTGCTGTTTTGAATCAAGACAAGCTTTTTCTCCATATCTTTGTTAAGCTCTGGAATGTCTTGGACATTGCTGTTAGCTGTGGTTATCAGTCAGTCCTGCGCCTTGGTTAGCACAACCAGTGACTTCCCCAGTCCTCGTCAGCTGCTCTGTCTTTGTAGCCATGTCTGACTCCAGCAGCAGGCTTAACCAGCTTCTTCCCTTTCCTCGTCTGTCCCAATCTGCGCACGCTGGCTGCAGTTCCTGTTTGTGGCTTCCACAAAGTACTTGCTCTTGGTCCTGCAGGGAGAGAGGGGCACTGGTTAGGCTCACTGGCAGTCACAATGTGATTCCACGCATCATCTTTGAGTAATGCCTTATTGGCTTGTCCTGCTGCATGCATGAGGTTTGTGTCCGTGTCTCTCGGAGCACTGGCTTATGTCTCGTACTAAAATAACAGTAACAAAACCAACCCCCTTTTGTTTTGCCAGCTCTTGTAACTGTGAGCAGGTGTGCTGTGTCTGTTCTATGGAAATGTGTGCTCTTCGGTGTGCAGATAGTTGGTTGTCTTTGATAACTTTCAGCAGTGACAGTGAAATGCTGTTGCTTGTTGTGAGGACTGGAGGAGTCCTCCTGAAACAGACCTCGTTTTTTATTCTTGTAAGAAAAAAAAATAGCTACAAATGTATCTCTTAATAAAGTTTCAGAAGGCACCAAGACTTCCTTCCATGCTCCTGCTTTTGTCCGAGACGGCTACCTGCAACCATAACTGTAGAATGACCTGAGTTTTCTTGTGTATATGTATTTTCCCTTGTATGGATATGGAAAACCAGGCTTTTGGGGAATAGCTTATCTCCTGTAAACGGTGTTGCCTGAATGCTGGTTGTAAAGCTGTGGGGTGTTTTCCTGCAGACAGAAGCAACACAGGCTGAAGTACAGGTGGTACTTGAAAAGGGAGGGTCTGAGAGGAGAAGTAGCACAAATGCCCCAATATAGGGGAGGCAGACACAAATGGGTGGTGCTTATAGCTGGGGGCAGAGACACAGAGAAGCTGTGGGACCCCTGGTGTTCCCATCTGCTGTGGAGTTTGTGGAAGGTTTTGTGTTCAGTTCGTCCCTGAATGCCTGTGGTGGTGTCTTTTAACAGTGCTGTTCAGTAATCAGAAGGTAGGGACGCAGAAAGACTTTATCAGATTGCAAGCTCCTAGAGAGCTATTCTAGGTTGGAGTCAGGCTGTGAGTAAAGGTGGTTTGATATTTAACTTCCACATGTGTGATCTGCGCTCCAGGGGCTGAATAATGGCCAGTGACAGGTTAGCACCAAGGAACAGTTACATGGAGAAACCAAAACGAGCAGTCTCCCAGCTCTGGCTGCCAGCACATGCCTCCAGGATGCTCTGCAGATACAGATGCCCCTCCATCCCTGTCCCTGAACAGTAGGTTGTTACAAATGTGGCCAGCACTGCCCTGTGTTTTAATGCCACCCTGTTCCTGTGTCACAGTTGCTGTTGAGGGCTGAGGTACGGTCATGTTATGAGGAATTTAGAGCTGAATACTGAGTACTGAGTAGCCAAGCTGTAGCTGTGTTGTAACATAGTGACCTTGTGAATGAGAGTGCACAGCACTGCATAATTTCAGTAACTAATGTCCAGGTTGTTTGTAACTTCCTGTGCCTTTCAAAACAGGGTTCTCATGTATCAGCCATCTGCTGTCAGAGTGCCCAGTGTGACAACGGTCGATGCTGCTGCTATTCCTCCTTCATTAACAGACTACCCAGTACCATTCCATCATCCTCCAATATCCAGTATTTCATCAGACTTGGCAGGTAGGTGGTGCCTTTTTATGATGCGTATTCTGACAGCCTTATTTATTTGTGGGATGGGTAGAAATTGGAGAATGGATCAACTCTGTTTTAATGGAACAAGACTATATGCAGAACTGCACCAGTGTGATGCCTAGACAAGTCTAGTAGAGGCTGTCTTTCCAGTTTCAGGTTGCAGTTGGCAACAGGGATGTGAAAACCATGGCTTCTGGGTTACACCCTCAAGCTAGCACTGCGGAATGGCAGCCAGAAGCCCCTCTCGCTTTATTCCATTAGATCTCGTGTGACATTCTCGCATCGGTTGTGGCGTGCCATCGGCATGAGGGCCAGTATCTGCCTATCTAAGTTCCAAGACCCTGAGCCCTAGACATAGAGATGTTCTTTAACTGGTTCTAGTGGGGCTCTGTCTAGACTGTATGAAAAGGTTAAGGTGAGCTACAACATGTAAGCTGACCTCTATTGACTTTCTTTACCTAGACATTCCCTAAATGCCTATGATGTATTCTTCAACACTGCTGCTAAATATCAGACAAAAGGTGGGGATACTGATTGTTTTCTATCCTGGCTCGTTGAAAAGAACATTGTATGTAGGGACTCTGGGGTTCTCTTTGCCGGCTGTAACGAACCCAGAGCCCAGGAAATGGCGAATTGTGGTGGCAGGTGTCACGTTGGCCTTCTGTACTTTCCCCCTCCATTGCCTGTCTCCATTTATCCCCTGCAACATCCCTGGGTTTTTTCCTCTTCTTTCAGCACCAGTTTGGCAGTGGGATAGATATCATTCCCTTTGTTTCTTTGTCCATTTCGGTTCCCTTACTACTCCCTCCCTCCACTTCTCCCTTCTTAAGAAATCGGATGTCTTCCCAAATTGGATAGAGTAAGCCAAGAGAATACAAGACTAGAACTGTGTTGTCCGTCTGCATCAACTGAAGTTCTAGAACATGCAAGAACCAAAGAAGCTGCCAGTTCTGTAGAAGCATCTGAGCCTAAATCTCCTACAAAATGTTTCTCTATTGGAGAAAAGGAGGAGAGATGCCACGGCCAGAACAGATCTGGAGGTGAGGGGAGAGAGAGAGAGAGGGAGTAAGTTTGCCATTTTTTTCTGTTGCCATAGCAAACACAAGGCCAATATTTAGAAACAAATCAAAAATGGCTGTAATTTCTCATTGGTTTTGTAATTTATAACATCTTGCCCTAAATGCTTATGCAGTAATGGTATAAAAGACAGACGCTAGCTGTCACTGCAGCTAGAGGATATATGTTGAACTACTTGTAGTCTCCTCTTCTTCATTCCTTTTATTTGTCTAGACACAAAACGGGGATGATATTAGAAATGTTTCCTTATTGGCTGCACATGGGTGGAGGAAGAGACCTGCTGCTTGTTTTTGGACTTGTGCATGTTGTGACTTTACTTCATTCCAGCATCTTTAATGTGATGACACTCTTCATGTCCCAGTTTGGCCGAGTCAGGTACAATATGCAGTGAAACTTGCATTGTGAACCAACAGCTCCAAATGGCAACCTCCATCTAAGCAACCACATTTAACCACCCTGCAATGCCCAGTGAATAAATCCATCATTACGTCATCCTCATTCCTAAAAAGAGCCACTTGTACGAGAGAACTCGTTTTGCTGCTGCCTGAAGTAGTCGTTGAGAGTGGTGTCACAGTGGTATATTCCATTTAGAAGCTATGTAACAATTGGAAAGTCTGTTCTATGACCTCAGAGTTCCTTAAGTTTTGTTGTAAATCAATAAAGACTGACTGATCAATTCATTATCCTTCTCTCCCTAGGTCTGGACTTCCTTTCACTAATCCCAGTTGATTCACAGGTACGTTTCCAAACTACTGTGGGGTTAACTGTCAGGCTGCTGTCCTTTTGTACTGCATTTGCAGTCCACTTGCTCAGACCTAACTCCAGACCAGGAAAATGCTTTTTCCTAACAAGGGGCAGTGAGTGAATGAATCCAGGCATGGAAACTCGCTTGTTGTTGATGGTCTGCTGCCTTTCTGAAGTGGATACTTGCAGAGCACTAACTTGCATACACCTACTTCACACTCCTAGTTGATGTTGTATATCTGTAAATACACTTCATTGGCTGCTCTTTTAGTTGGTTTTGATATTAGGAGATTAAATCTTAAAAATACCTTCATTAATGTGATGGGCACCTGCCAGAACACCTGTATAGTACATCACTCCACCTAACACCAAAACCCCACTGGCTTTAGATTATAGGGAAAAGTTGTAGGTCAGAAGTAACTATGCAGAGCTTCTCCTTCCCTGGAAACTTGAACTTCCCACAGTTAGGGAAAACAATTCTTACTGTAACTAGATTCTTACACAGACGAATACAGCCTTGAAATGTGGAGAATACTGGCTTCCTAACTAAGACAAGAGGATCTGACACAGACCCTCTGTTTCATTTCCCTGTCACTAGAAGGCAACAGCAACAGGACTCTCCAGTAGAGTTGACTTTCTGGTGCCTGAAAAACAAAGGATGAACTCCCTCCTTTTCTTTGCACTTATTGCAACACTGTGTACCTGACTTTGAGATCTGAACTGCCGATAGGGAGCAACGGAAGTCAATTCATGTGAGAAACTGGAAGCAGGTATCTGCTATCAAGTGTCCACTTTGGACAGTTCACACAGTTCAGGCTCAGTTCCAAACATATGCCCTGAGACTGGAATCCACAGGGAAAGAAGAAAGTAAGAGGTCTTGAACAACATGCATCGGAGTGTCTCGTATCATCTTATTCTTTGACACCTGGCAAACTTGTTCTATTTCCGGATACTCTGAATGTTCAGCTCTGCTTTGAGAAGGCTTTGTCTTCCACTTCAGGAAGCTGAAACCAACTTAAGAATTTTCCTTAATCAGACTTGATCGGGGCTCCTTTATTACTGCTGAAACATGTAAAGATCTACATGTATCACTGCAGATATATATGGTGAGAATGTTGATGAGTACAGCCACTGCCATTTGAGGCGTTTAGGTTATTCCAGCCTCCGTTGAAGCAGCAGAAAGCGTTCTGCTACCTTTTGGGCTGACAGGAGCCCAGAATACACAGTTGGGCATAGTAGCTGTAGGCAGTCAACATTCTCCAAATGCTAAGGGTATTTTTGTGATCATGAGACCATTTCTTAATGTGCTACTAAATGATGAAGTGAACCAGTTAGCCAGGCAAAACAATGGGAAAGACGAGGGAGAAGGACTTATGGCTACCATCTCTGCTTGCCCACTTGCTGGTGTGCAGAACTCTAGAGGTTTCTTGCTGTGCATGTGTTACAGAGGTTCTGTGTGTAAGGAGTTTTGTGCTTGTTGTAGGGAAGATGTATCTTCAGAGCATACATTTCCCTTGTGCAGTTAGTCTCCTCATTCTTCGTTGTTTGTTTCAAGCAGTACTGTCCTCCTATGTTTTTGGATAGTCTCACCTCAACCTTAACAAGCAACACGCCTGGCAGCATCATCACGTCGACCAGTCGCCACGAGAGCAGCACACACGTTAGTTCCTCCAGCAGGAGCGAGACCGGAGTGATAACAAGCAGTGGCAGTGCTCCTGACATCATCTCGCTGGACTGAAACATGGGGCGGCAGGGGATTCCAGAGAAAAACTGCACAGAGTTGCCGCTTCTGTTTCTGGAACTTCAGCATCTTGGAAGTTATTCTGATATTTATTGAAAGGATCTGCCTTCTAGAAAATGGAGTAAAACTCATCTACACTAGGAACCGAAGCGATAGAGTTCTGTGATTTTAGTTTTTTTTTTTCTTGCTCATTAAGTAGCTGGTTTAGAAGAAGCCCCCAAAGAACATGCTTTTGTGCTTTGTTCTGGGGATATTGATTTTTGTTGCTGGGGGATTCCACAAATGTGGCTTTTTTTGTTTTTATTTTGGTTTTTTTTAATGTTTTTGTTGTAAAACAGCAATAATGTAAAAAAACAACTTTTTTTAAATGAAAAAGGCACTTAACCACTCTAGACCACCACCAACCTGGACAAAGGTGCAGAACTGTACACTTTGCTGCATTTTTACTATTTTCACTGGGGTCTGTAATAAACTTCATTTAGGGTAATGAAGCTTTGTGAAACAGCCATGATTTGTGTTGTATGTCTCTTGTTCCCCGCTCCTCCCTTACCTGGGCGTGGAGGGGAAGCTGCTTTAAATGGGATTGTTTTTTCTATTTTCCTCTAGATATCGTGTTTTTCACAAATGCAACACAATCCGAAGGTGTGACTTAAAATCACAGAGTGGTTTGGGCCGGAAGGGACCTCAAAGCCCACACAGTTCCAAACCCCTGCCCTGGGTAGGAACACCTCCCACTGGATCAGGGGGCTCCAAGCCCCATCCAACCTGGCCTTGAACACCTCCAGGGATGGGGCAGCCACAACTTCTTTGGGCAACCTGGGCCAGGGCCTCTCCAGCCTCATTGGGAAGAATTTCTTTCTAATCTTAAGTCTTTCCTCTTCCTACTTAAAGCCAGTCCCCCTTGTCCTATTACTACAGACCCTTGTAAAAAGGACTTCTTCCTTTTAATGGTCTCTGGGCTGGGGAGGGGACAGACCATCTATGCAACCCCGCACCATGCTATCTCTCTGTGCTGTCATATCAGAGTTGAGATGCTTCCCCACCACCAGAAACTCCAAACAATGCACAGTTGACCAATAGGTGAATGTCTGGTTTAGTAACTCTAAGACATGACAGGGGAAAGAAAAAAAGCCTATAACCTCAAATTTAGATTATTAAGTTCCTCTTTGGAACTGCCACCCCTCACGAGTTGATGAAGCGCACACTTTCTTTGGCAGCTGCAAGGAGAAAAACTGGAATTATGTTCTCCAGTGCAGGATTACTTTCTAGGATATCTTGCCCATGGCTTCTGTCACTTCAGTCACTGCTGTATTCTGTTGGGAATACCGCACGCAGACATCACTGGAAAGGTCTGGCTTTCTGGACAATGAAAGCTGTGGCTGCACAGTGTTCTCACCTAACTGGAATTATGTTGTTTGTGGCTTCATGGTGCTTTGTTTCGCATTACAGGGCCCCAAATCATGGCTTTTCTAATTCAAAGGGCATGGCTTACTCCTGTTCTGCTCCTCCTCTGATGAATCCACTGCTCTTTGTGTAAGCAGCACCTCCAAGTACCCCAGCCGTAACCTTGGCAGTACCGTATGCAGAGGGGTTACAGACCAGGAAACCCGTGTCATTTCCATAGAGCTGGAATAATGGTATTACCTATATATGTGGACACAGCAGCCTATCCAAGTGTTGTGTTTCTGATGAGTAACTGTATTTGAGATTATTCCTTCCCTAATTTCAGTTTTTCCTAATGTTGTATTCCCTTTTTTACCTGTTCCTTTAGTCAGGTTTCTGGTGCTTTTTGCCTTCCTTTACTGTTAAGAGTATTCGAATGGAGTTCCTGGATAAGAAATATTGAAGCAGGATGTATTGTACTCTCATCTGCCGTGTACTCCTACCTTTACACTGCGTTACTACTCCTTAATGCCTTTTCTGGTATGATTTTCACAGCAGTCTTCAATTCACATGTTAGTCTTAATACCACATCCAATCTTACTTCTCCTTCCCTTCCCTGTTGAATTTTTTGTACTTGCTAAGGATCAGTTTTTAGCATGATTTATTTCCAATAAAGCCATGCTACTCATGGAATTTGTTTTCCTAATGGCCTGCAGCAGATCGGTGCTTTCTGTACCACAGCTGCACAGTGACTTGAACTATAAATCGGGTGCAGAGAGAGAGAGGTTCCAGAGCCATTCCAAATAAAATGTTTTAAAAACGTCTGTTGCTGGAGGTCCTGTTTGTGCTGCGAATGGTGGATTGAAAGCACGATGCGGGGCAATTGCTGAAGCGACATAAACGCCTAACTCGTACGTCAGAAAAGTTGAGTAAGGGAGAGCACTGTTCTTAGGGCACATGCTCTTAAACGATTCATGGTGTTCATTACTGTGCCCTGCTGGTAGTTACTTCTTAGGGTTGAGGTATGGTTGTGTGAAGTATGGTTGTGTTCTCCGGCTGATCTGGACAGTTCTGCTGCTGTGTTTAGCTCTAAACCTTGATCCATGGCCAAAATGTCAAATGCAAACTTCAGGAATCTGAGCCTTGCCCAGTCTGGAGAGAGGTGGATCGGTGTAGGCTTTGGAGTGAGCCAAGCGTTTGGATGAGCGGCAAAGCTTTCCTGCAGTGCCCGTGTCCAGGCAGCGGGCAATTACTGGGCTTTTGTTCGTGTAGATCCTTCAGTTCGTTGCAGTCTGTGGATGATATGCACGA
The DNA here is from genome assembly GCA_033558235.1 of Neomorphus geoffroyi. Lineage (NCBI taxonomy): Eukaryota > Metazoa > Chordata > Aves > Cuculiformes > Neomorphidae > Neomorphus > Neomorphus geoffroyi. The sequence continues at coordinate 3,797,345 of JAUMJM010000025.1, forward strand.
AGGGGGCATTGGGGGGGAGAGGGGATGGGGCTGCAGCTCAATCAAGGCCTGCACGACTCGAGCCCCATTCCAAGCAAACCCTGACCATCATGGCCAGAGGAGGTTTGGGGTTGTTTTTCCTTCAAGTTCTAAATCCATTTGAATGTCTGTCCAAACCCTCTGACGTGACACATTCATAGAATCACAGAGTGGTTTGAGTTGGAAGGGACCTTAAAAATCATCCAGTTCCAACCCCCCTGCCATGGGCAGGGACCCCTCCCACTGGATCAGGGGGCTCCAAGCCCCATCCAACCTGGCCTGGAACACCTCCAGGGATGGGGCAGCCACCACTGCTCTGGGAAACCTGGGCCAGGGCCTCCCCACCCTCACAGCAAAACATTTCTTCCTAGGATCTCATCTTTTTCAGCTTAAAAGTGTTCCCTCTCATCTCATCCCTGCACCCTGTAGTGGAGAGCCCCCTCCACAGCTCTCCTGGAGCCCCTTTCAGTACTGCAAGGCTGCCCCTATCGTAGATCTGTTGGGTACTGGTCTCTTCTTCCAGGTGGCGAGTGGTAGGATGAGAGGAAATGGCCTCAAGTTGTACCAGGGGAGGTTCAGATTAGAAATCAGGAAAAATCTGTTCACTGAAAGGGTTCTCACACCCTGGCAGAGACTCCCAGGGAGGTGCTGAAGTCCCCATTACTGGAGGTGTTTAAAAGATGAGGTGCTCAGGGAGCTATTTCGGCAGTGGACAGGGATGTTTGGACTCAAGGATCTCAAAGGTCTTTTCCAACCAAATGATTCTGTGATTCTGTGAGTATTTTAGCAGTTACCACATCAATGTACTTCGGCAAAGAAGCCCCTTCCGAAATAAACCATGACATTTCTTATAGTTTTACCGTGTGAGGAGTTCCAAGCGTGCTCCACGAACCTGGTAACATTCTTCACAATGTCTCGGGGTACTCCCTAAAGTTCACTTTTAAACAAAGAGGAGGGAAATGGGATGCAAAATAAACCACAGGACCAGAGAAAGTGCTCTTTACCACGCTGAAAAGTTGACATTTCTGGGACAGCAAGAGAAGGATGCGATTATTACTTTGAAGGTAGACTTAAGGTTGACAAGAGGGTTTAATGCCATTTAAGCTACTCAGGCTGGCACTTGGTCCCCCTTTTACAGATCCAAATCAATATTAGATTTTCTAGCCTGCTACCACTGAAGATGAATTCTTTCCTCCAGGCTCATTTCAAAGGAAGACCTTGATTTAAAATGGTGGGAACTGAAGCTGGTCTATGCTGGGAAGGCTTAATGTGCTGAAGATGCCACACATCTTTTTGGCACCCTCTGCTGACACAGAAGCCCAATGGAGTAGGCTACCAGAAAAAGGAGTAAACTATTTGTTCCTGGAGTTGTGTCCAGTTCTGGAATCCACAACATAAGAAGGATATGGAACTGTTGGAATGGGTCCAGGGGAGGCCACGAAGATGATCCAAGGGCTGGAGCCCCTCTGCTATGAGGACAGGCTGGGAGAGCTGGGGTTGTTCAGCCTGGAGAGGAGAAGGCTCTGGGGAGACCTCAGAGCAGCCTCCCAGTGCTGAAAGGGGCTCCAGGAAAGCTGGGGAGGGGCTCTTGATCAGGAAGTGCAGCGACAGGATGAGGGGGAAGGGTGCAAGAAGCTGCAAGACGAGAAATTCAGATGAGATCTGATGAAGATCTGATGAAGAAATTCTGAACTCCTTCTGGCCATTTACCTCCCATACGAGGACAGGCTGAGAGAGTTGGGGTTGTTCAGCCTGGGGAAGAGAAGGCCCTGGGGAGACCTTGGAGCAGCCTCCCAGCACTAAAAGGGCTCCAGGAAAGCTGGGGAGGGGCTCTTGCTCAGGGAGTGCAGGGACAGGATGAGAGGGAATGGTTTTAAATTGGAAGGGGTAGGATTTGGATTAGACATTAGGAAGAAATTCTTCATGATGAGGGTGGGAGGTTGCCCGGAGAAGTGGTGTCTGCCCCATCCCTGGAGGTGTTCAAGGCCAGGCTGGATGGGGCTTGGAGCCCCCTGGTCCAGTGGGAGGTGTCCCTGCCCTCGGCAGGGGGGTTGGAACTGGATGGGCTTTGAGTTTCTGTCCAACACAAACCATTCTGTGAGTCTATAGAATGGTCTATAGTCTATGAACATGCAAACACAGCAGGAAGAAGCTTGGAAATAATAAAATGGGAATTCTTTCATCCTGCAGAGCTCTTTCTCTGCCTGCCTGTGGGTAACAAGAAAAGCACTGTCTTAGCAAATGATTCATTCACTGGTCAGTACAGCCTTGACCCTCAACACTGGAGTTCCTGCCACTTGGAAATCTTCAAAAATGTGTCCCTGTTTCCTGCTCAGCAGACCACAGATCCCACCAACCACTTGTTCTGGGAACTGTAAAAAAAAGACCTCTATTAAGTTATAATAGAGAAGTGGATCATCAGTTATAGAATCGTAGGATGTCATGAGTTGGAAGGGACTGACAAGAATCATCGAGTCCAACTCCTATCCCTGCACAGAACACCCCCACATTCACACCATGTGTACGAGGGCATTGGCCAAATGCTTCTGAAATATTGTCAAGCTTGGTGCTGTGACTGCTTCCCTGGGGAGCTGTTCAAGTGCTCCACCACCCCTGGGTGAAGAACCTCTTCCTAACGTCCAACCTAACCCTCCCGTCACATCACAACACAGCCAGGCAGCGTTAGACAATCCTTGCAGATAGATTCCTTGATGTTTTCCCACAATGGCTTCTCACTCAAGAGAAATTTATCTTGTGTAACAAGTGGCTTCACTCACTTCCAAGACTTCTTTTGGAAGCTCTGCCACCTTCTCTGCCTCACCTGGCTGTGAAGTTTCCATTACTTGTGTATACCGATGGGGCTGGATTGCAGTTTACATGCACAAAGTGAGGCAACAGGGCATGTGCTCAATGAGTTACCTTCAACAATGTTTGTGCCCAAGAAAGCAGAGTCCTCTAATGCTTTTTAACAAATGCATTGTTATGGTTTAGCCCTGGCCCGGTCAATTTTGGCTGCTAAATACAAACAGTTGGATTTCCAGTTCGCATTCCCTGGGGAAAGAGGAAAGAGAAATGAGAAGAAAAGACTTGAGGGTTGGAAACTAAATTAAAACAGCTTTAATAAAACAGTAGTAGAAATAATAATAATCTAGTAATAATAATAAATATATACAAATATATGAAATCACGCCCCCACCCCTCGGTGACTGTACCTCACCACAGATGCTATACAGCAGACATGGGGAAGGGGTCATTTTTTAGGCTTTTACAAGGAACTGGGCACTGCAAGCAAATCTGTTGCCAAGAATTCTCTTACTCTATCCCGTTACCTACAACTGCCTTTCAAAGCTTTCCTAAAATCATTTAAATACCATACAAGGTAAATCTTGGAGTACCCTATGAGCTAAATGAGTTAAGGTTGGTTAGTTTATTATAAGGGATCAGAAGAAAAGAAAATATATTAAGATTTCAGTGCAAAGAGTTCAGTTAATGCTAGTTGAGTGCACACATAACTGAAATTAACTGCATTGTTAATAAGATACAATTTAAGGTACATCAAATTCATAGAAACACTCAAAAGACTGGATTTGGTCCATAATTTGTGTTGCATATTAATTTTAGCTACGCAGTTCAACTAAAGCATTTCTCTTGTGAAGTTCTGAGAACAAATCTTGTGCTCGTGTGGAGCCAGTGATCAGAACTGAGCACAGAAGGCACAAACTGCATAGCTGCATGACAAACGAATGCCTTTCCTCGATACTTAAATACTTCTGTTGTAGGAGTTACAATCCCATGCCTCCAGCTGGCTTTCTGAGCTGCCCATGACAGCTTAGCCCTACAGAAGCACAAACTCAGCGTGCACGGGCATGAATCACTGATATCCTTGGAGTGTCGCTGTGGTACCTAAGCATGCATCGACATTCATTTCGTGCCTACGATGCTGTAAGAGACTGATTCTTCTTGGCTGCCTTAAAACACTTGTTTTTCTGCCTTAAACTACTTGGTTTTGACTGTAGCAGAGGCAGTTTCCTTCAGTCTTACCTCCCTCTCCCAAGCAGCCCAGCTGCACGTGATGCCCAGAGAAGCCACACTATGATATTGCCCATAGGGAGAGCCGAGGTGGAACGGTACCTTGGACCCCAGAGCCCCCCTGAGCCCCTACAAACTCAGTTCCAGAACTTTCCTAGGAGCAGCACTGCACAAGCCCACCAAAAACCTATAAGTAATACTATGGAAGAGTGGCCATTTGTGCTCCCACCATCCTGGGAGAAAGAAGAGGACCGAGTTCAGGTGGTGTCCTTGCACTTTTCTCTCTCTCTGCCTTTCTTCCCTTTCTCTTTCTTCCTTTTCCCTGACTACAGATTTCGCAGCCAATGCCAACCCGATCCCTAAGATCACTTGTACACATAAATTCCTTTTTGGACCAGTCATTTGGCTTCATTTTGCCTTCATTTACCCCAGTGCGTACTGAGCCCACAAATATTATGGGGAGAACCAGGGTCTCAACGCGGTGACCCCTGGACTGTGCAGGCTGGCTTGCAACAGGTGTTACTTACTTATCACCCTGGAATTTTATTCCACTTTCTTTTGATGCTCAACAGAAGACATTTGTGCTTTTTCTGGTCACATAGTCTGAGAAAACTGCTTCAGAGTAAATGCTCAGCCATGCAGCCCAGAGCCAAACCCAACAGCAACAGTAACTGGGTCAGCCTTTAAAAGGGGGAGGGGGAAAAGCGAATGAATTTCACAAAACATTGATTTGAATGTATCAATACCTTCCAATAACAGGCAGCATCAGTGAAGATGCCAAATATTTTCTGGAGCACTGAACAATGAAATATTTCCCCTAAAACAGACCACCAAGTATTACTTCGAAGCAAGACCCTTACTTGTCCCACACAGTGGAAATATTTATAACAAAGTCTAAAATAAAAACTTCAGAAATACATTTGTAATGTGCTAAGTAGGATTTGGAGGATTATGACTTTGTAAAGAAAATTTAACTGAATTGTTAGTGAGCTTTCTCTGGAAATTAAAATGTAGGTGGCTCATTCCTGCCACACAGATAAAACTCATCTGACTAAAGAATGCCTGAGATTCATGGAATGTAAGAATCAGAATACAATCCTAGCTGAGAGTCCTTTGTTCCAGTAAGCAGATTAAGCTGCAGTCAATTTTAGCCATAAAACAAGCTCATGCAGGACAATCACATTTAAACAAAGGGAACCACGACATAAAACTTCAGTGAGAAGGTCTGTCTTGCAGCTATTCAATGGAAAAAATAGTATTGGACGCAGCCTGATCTGGCAATTCCTTATTCCAACAGCTGGACCACCAGAGAAGACTTAGTTGGGTTTTTTTTAATTTCACAATTCTCAGCTGCAATAAAGGAAATACTATTTCTATTTCTCATTTCAAATCATCCTTCCAGCGATACCCACCATATTATGGTATAATTACTGGCAGAATGACAGAGACCTACATCTTCAAATCAGAAAAGAGCAAATTAAATGTCTTTTATCAGTCAGGGATAGCAGAAAGGCCACATCTCTTCTTGTGTAAGAGACATAAGCAGCAAAATCACGCACAGAAAGCTAATCTTCTGGCTTCTGGTCTTAAATTTCAAGCCAGAGCTTTCCTTCAGCAGTTTCCCCCAAGCAAACGCCTGACATTTGATGTTTGAGTGACACTGAGCAAACAGCTTGAGGTTATGCGTTTTGTTAGTAAGAAAGTATCACTGCAAGAGGATCAGCTTTGTGAATTCTCTCCTCTCTTCCTGTTGCTTTCACTCCCCAGCTGGTTGGTCTGAAATAATGCCTTCAAAAGAGAGAGCTGGAAAGAGAGGAGGTGGCACGGGACTAAACAACAGCTCCTTCTTGTTGCCCAGAGATGTAAACTACTATAAAAGTACGCAGTTTTTTCATATCAAGGCAAGGCTGGCATTTTGAGTGCACCCTCAGCAAGTCTGAGATGACACCGAGCTGAGTGGGGCAGTGGTCACACCAGAAGGAGGGGACGTCATCCAGAGGGACCTGGACAAGCTGGAGAAGTGGGGCTGTGGGACCTCATGAGGTTCAACAAGGGCAAGTGCAAGGTCTACACCTGGGTCGCAGCAACCTGTGGTTTCCATACAGGGTGGGGGATGATGTGATTGAGAGCAGCCTGGCAGAGAGGGACTTGGAGGTGCTGGTGGGTGAGAAGCTTGATGTGAGCTGTCAACGTGTGTTCACAGCCCAGAAACCTCCCGTGTCCTGGGCTGCATCCAAAGCAGTGGGACCAGCAGGGTGAGGGAGGGGAAGACATCAATACTTAAAATTCTTAAAGTTCTCGAGATCTAGAATTCTGCTCTGGGAGTAATTAATTTCCACTCTTATTCAAAATCAACACCCCAAGATAGTAATCATAGCATAACATCACCATCAGACACTTGTAGAGTCATGCTCCAAACCACTGCACAAGCTGTTACCTCTGCAGCTGCAGGCATCAAAGATAAAGGTAATAACAACACGGCACAGCCCACCAGAGTGGCTTGGAGGAACAGGGTATTGGTCTGTAAACAATCCAATCAAAACAAAGGTTACTATAATACTAAGAATCTTCCCAAAAGCACTGTTCTCCATATCGAGAAGCAGGCAAGAACAGTCACTACACACCACCTAAAAGCTGTACTCCAGTATTGCCTGGATTGCACTCTCAAGGCTGTGACCTTCTGTTTCATAACACACAGCTCAATTTAAGTCCATCTTGTCAGGTCAACTTAAAAAAAGACCCGACAAGACGCCAAGACTTTTAGCAAACCATTTCTCTGCATTCAGATTAAAAAAACCCAAAGACAGGAACAAATTCTTTCCTAGGCTTGATTGTGACACATCTTTCTTGCTCACCTTTCTGTGTGTCTGTGAATTGTATTCCTCCAGCTCTGGTTGAAGCGATGATGCCTGCTTTAGACAACAAGGAGTTGGATTGCCATGATCAACATGAGCAATCACAAACATATTCCTAACACTGGACTTCTCATCTGTAAATGCTTGGATCTGGTCTGCTGTGAAATTCATATGGATGGGGGAGGAAAGAAGAAAGGCAGGTACTGCTTCCTTTGGAAGTACACAAACTGTCACGGTTTAGCCCTGACCCAGCTAATTTTCAGCAGCCAAAATCATACAGTTGGGCTTCCAGATTCCACCCCCACAACCCCCAAGGGGAAAGGGGAGAGGAACATGAGAGGGAAGAGGCTTGCAGATTGGAAACTAGAACTACAGCTTTAATGAAATGATGATAATAGCAGCAATAATGATTAAAATAATTAGAAAGTAATGAAATCTGTACAAATATCCAAGACCACACTTCACCCCTCAACGACCATCCGTCACCACAACTGCTGTGGAGCAGACACGATGGAATGGGTCCTGAGGGAGCTGAACTCGGGAACTGGATTCAGGGACACACAGATCCGGGGTCAGGAGCAATCAGACAATCGAGGTCCTCACTGGATGTTGGGCATCGCCGAAGAGAGTGAGACCCTTGTGATTTTTCAGTTTTATACTGAGTATGACCTGTATGGGATGGAATATTCTTATTGGTCAGTTTGGGATCACCTGCCGTGGCTGCTCCTCCCTGCAGGTGCAGCCTCTTTCGCGAGCTCAAGGATGGCCTTTGTTACTAAAGGAATAAGTATAAACATTGGCTTTTCTACATTCCAGTGTTCCATGTTATCAATGCTAGAGAGAAACTGTCTGAAAAACATGTAGTTAGTTTTCAGAAAATTAAGTTAATTTAGACCAAGGCTGAGCCAGAGTCAGAGTCACCCCAATTAACTCGAACCATAACAGAAAATTCTAGGTGAATTTCTAAACTTACTATTTATTATTAAATTCACAATCTAACAAAGAAACGAAGTTTTTCATACTTTTAAGCTTAGTATTACAAATATCTGTTCACATTTTTGGCATGTTTTTGTGAGTATGAAGAGTGGACGCATACCTTAAACCATGGCTCAGATTTCCAATCATGATTTTTCTACTACCAGAAAATGAAGACTCTACCTTCAGAGCCAGAACTGCTCATCCCTGCCAAATGTTACAGGATGGTTTGCACAAGCTGCAGCATCAGAACTTCTGCATGCATCCTTCTCTCCTCCCAGTGCTGCCCCTTCCTTTGCCAAATCTTCCTCCCACACCTGCTCTTTGCCTCCCAGGGCTTTTCAGGTGAGCTGCTATTCCTAATTTCAAAAAGAGTCTGGGTATTCTCCTTTTGCAGCCAACACACCGGCACTAGAAACTGGTGCTCCAGCTCAGTTAAAAACCTTCTTAAAAACTTAAATACCAAAAGCAACACTTTTAGAGCCCCTCTCACAAATAAGATCCCCGAAAGACATTTTTCTCATTTTTAACGCTTCTATCTCTTGCTAAGAACAATTCCCCTTCTTCAATTTACAGAATAAAAATCAACCCTTAAAAGCCCTGGTCAGTTTGTATTAAACACGTGACAACTCAGCAAAAGAACAGGAGATCTTGCTAATCCTGAGCTGTCTCATTCTGTAATGGGTCACCTGTAGGGTCACAGGACTGCAGCTAACCTGGTTATTCCTGTAAATCCCTTTGATGTATGAAGTGCTTCATAGGGACATGGAAAACGTTGAGAGGGAAAAATGATGGGGAATGTTAAGCAAACACAAAAATCACATATCACATCAGCAGTTTAAACTAGTTTCTCAAGTGAATGAAAATACACTGTAAGAAACACTTAAATGGGTTCCTCATCTGTGTTTGAAGACACAGAAACAGTGAAAACTGCATTTCGATTGCTACGCCAACAGAGGTTTCTAATGCAGTCTAGGTCTTAATATGTGTATCTGCACACAGGGACTCTGTCTCTTTGCAAGGATAAGATATTAATTAGAAAAAAAAACCAGCCCAGCTGAAAATACAATTATATGTAGGACACAAACCAGGGGTTTTTTTTCTCATGAACAGGTACACTTTTGACATAAACCGTATTATTCTCACACTAAGTTTGGATCTTCAATTCAACTTTTCATTACACATTTTCTCAGAAAACGTTTATTAAAGAAAGGGATACTTTTAATAAAAACAGCTAAGTTCTTTTTAGAGCTGAGAAACATACAAACTAATCAGCAGCCTGACCTGTTCCTTCCAAATGCACTGTTTCCCCAATCTCTCTGTTTCCCCAGTCTCTCCTACTTTTACAGTTTCTTTCCTACTGCAAACTCTGCAATGGAGAAAACAAGCAACCCACACCCTTTTCTTTCTCCTGAAGAAAATTTGGTACAAATGAGATTTTTAGAGTATGCTTAATGTTTTGTTAGTGACTTACCTCAAATGAAGACACTTAATTTCAGAATTTGGATTATTCTTTGATTTGATAAAAAACCAATATTGTGTCTTTTCTAAAATGTGTTAGGTGTCCTGGCACCCAAAGTTTCACTCAAGCACAATTTACACACTTCTTCCCATCCCTTGCAATTTTTATTTCTTTTTTTTTTGTGTTTAGGGAAAAGAGCATCACTGTTTTTCTTTGCCATTTTTATCATTTTTCATTGTTTTTAAATTGTGCTATACTAAAAAAAACCAATCAGTACTCTCAGCAAGAATTAAGTATAGGACTAGAGCTGTGCTATACACACTTATTTCATAAATTAAACAAACACTTAAGTATTGAGAAGGATACTTATGCGCTCTTTGTATTTGCTAACGATACGTTTCTTAATGGAACAACTGAAATTTACTTCTGATGTGTCTACACAAGACCCTTCATCCACACAAGGATCACATTTTGAGCTGAAAACTGTATTTCTTCCATAGTTTCCGCTATATTTATATACACAGGCTAGGCTAATTTGCTTTTGGGGCAAGGAGCAGAAAGCATAGAATCACACAACGGTTTGGACTGGGAAGGGACCTTAAAGATCATCCAATTCCAACCCCTCTGGGTGTTGATGACCATAATGATTACTTTCTTCCTTATATTTTAGCACACAGGCCTCCTGTCTATGTTAAGTCTTAATGTAAATTTAACAGGCACGTTCCTCCGACGGGGCTAGATGTTCCCTTATGGACTGTTGAAGCTATTCAGATAATCTAAGAAAGGATGGTATTTGAGTTGTAAAAATCTTGATTTGTGCCTAAAGTAATGGAGCTGGGACAATTACATCCCATTGTTACAGAAGCAGAATGAAAGCAGATACGCGGAGTGACTGCTACACAAGGCAGGGATGTACAATGTTCGTTTTACGGCTGTAGCTGCTTGGTGCTTCAAGAAGTCATTAGTAAATTCCTGGTACTTTGTAGGGGAGGTGGAGCAGCTTGGCTTTGAAAGGGGAAAGAATCACCAAGTCATGGAGAGGGAAAGGCAGGCAAGGAGCACCACAAGAGAAGAGCAGGGCCAGACAGTGCTGGGGTACGAAGTGAGGGTCAGGCAATTTACAACCAAGTTTAAGGGATGAGACAGACTGTGGGACCCCAGGCTCTGCAATATCTGACCTCAAAAGAAGTCCTCTCCGTCAAGGGGGTGAAGCAGCAGGCTTCCATAAGTGACCTCAAAGATTCTGCTGATCAGTCTCGTGGCATGAAGATTTCAACCTGTAAGAAGATAATACAGAAAGCAAAGTTCAGGTGAGTGGCACTCCTTTATTATTGTTTGATTCATCCTTTGACATAAATGATATTTTTAGGACCATAACACGGCTAGCTCACTTTTAATTCACTTCATTATACCAGAGGAGCTGTTTTTGTTAACACAGCTGGGTAAACCATCCTAAAGTTTCTGCTAATTAGCTTGTTAATAAAATACAGTATATTAGAAAAGACAAAGAGCTCAATTCAAGCATTAATATTAATGTATTACCAGACCTTCTGGCAGGAATTTCTTGATTATGTATTAATAAATACTATCCCCTTCCAAACATTTTATTTACAACTTCATTTATACAAATGACAAAACAGTTTACCATATGTGTAGTTCTGTAAGAGAGATGCACTGGCATCACACTTTTTTTTTTGTTATAAATATACCAGCAAACACAAAGCCGGATTAAAAATTAATAGCAATTTTGATTGTAAATGTTTTTTCATTAAAGAGCTGGTCTTGAATTTCTGTTATGCTGTGACAGACAGCAACCAGATCAGTTATCTTGCTATGAAATGCTTGCAGCAGAGGCGTTAAGGTCTTCTGTGTGCAACTGCAACCCAAGGAAGAAGGACATGAAAGCAGCACTCGTAGATGGTAGGGAAATTACTGCTTTATTGCAAGCACAACATCACTTTTGCCAAAACTTTCAAGTTTCAGGGCCACTACAGCCAGACAACAACCTTGCTCCTTTTAACCACTGTATTACATCATGTGGGTAGCCCATGACTGCAGTGCTATTTATCCTTGGCTACCAGTAACACATTCTGAGTAGACTGCCTTTGTTTTCTGCAGGGCATCTCTTTCTCTTAAAAATGTTAAAATTCTTGTTGCAATGAACCATTACATAGCTTCCGGACCAGGCTGGATGGGGCTTAGAGCAATCTGAGCCAGTGGGAGGTGTCCGTGCCCATGGCAGGGGGACTGGAAATGGATGGGCTTTAAGGGCCCTTCTAATCCAAACCACTCTATGATTCTACGATTCAATTCAGAAATACATACTCTAAAAACAAATAAAAATGACAATAATTATTGACCCAGCTGATTTTGGCAGCTAAAACCGTGCAGCTGGGCTCCCAAATTCCCTTCCCCTCATCCTCAGGGGAAGGGGAGAGGAAAACCGAGAGTAAAAAGGCTTGTGGAATGGAAACTAAAACTACAGTTTTAATGAAATAATAATAATGATTAAAATAATTAGAAAGTAATGAAATTTGTACAAATATCCAAGACCACACTTCACACCTCAACGACTATCCGTCACCACAACTGCTGTGCAGCAGACACGAGGGAAAGGGTCCTGAGGGAGCTGAACGCAGGAAGTCGATTCAGGGACGCATGGATCCGGAGTCTGGAGCAATCAGACAAACAAAGTCCTCACTGGACGTTGGGCATCGCAGAAAAGGGTGAGACCCTCGTGGCCCCTCTGCATACCAGTGTCCTGTGTTGTCACTGCTAGAGAGAAACTATCTGAAAACATCTAGTTAGGTTTCAGAAAATGGAGTTACTTTAGGCTAGGCTGAGCCAGAGTCAGGAAACCGAGCCCAGTTTAACTCAAAGGGTAACAGAAGCGGACATAGGTAACTAGAATGTCCATCTTGGTAAGCAACAGTGCTTACATAATGGAAGATTACAAGAATTAAAAATAATAAAAAAGGAAAGGGTTCCAATAGCACTAATTATCAAGAAACACAAAGATGTACAGGGATTTGTTTATCACAGCAACAGGCCCGTAAGTGATTCACTGGAATAGAGAATCAATGCATCACCAGAATGGCAGTGATTTAAAATTGCTAAGGGGGAAAATGAATTAAAACCAAAACTTCACAACACAACCCACCTGCAGTGTTTCTCATGTATCGAATTTCTGCAGAGAAGCTGCTGGCCTGATCCAGGTCATCCTTGAGATCTGCGCAGCGCTACGTAACACAGGGATTCACACACACGCACAGCATTTTCCAAGCCCTTCTGGAAGCAATGTTTTCATCTCCTGTACTCATGAACGGTGATGATCAGGATTTAACCCCAAAGGTTACGCTGGAATTCTGTCATTCCATGGATTAGCCTCATATTGGTGGCCAAAGCGTATAAAAATGCTCAAATCCATAATAACGTGCACTCCCAGTTCCTGAAAAATGGGAGAGTAGCAGCAGCACCCTCTCCACCCGTGCACGTGGCATACTTATAATTAAAGAGCATTAAAACACATTAATGAGCTCCGCCCCAGGTGACAGGATGAGGGGGAACAGGACTGCGGAATGCCTGGGCTCCTGTCATCACCAGAAGGGTGGGAATCGCCTCGCTTGCTGCTTGGGGGCACCCAGGGCTCAGGGAGAGTCATGGAATGGTTTGGGTTGGAAGGGACCCCGAAGCCCACCCAGTCCCACCCCCTGCCACGGGCAGGGACACCTCCCACTGGATCAGGGGGCTCCAAGCCCCATCCAACCTGGCCTTGAACACCTCCACGGATGGGGCAGCCACCACTGCTCTGGGCAACCTGGGCCAGGGCCTCCCCACCCTCATTGTGAAGAATTTCTTCCTAATGTCGGATATAAATCTTTCCCCTTTCAATTCAAAGCCGTTCCCCCTCGTCCCATCGCTACAGGCCCTCGGAGAAAGTCCCGAGAAGCACCACGCTCCGGTGAGGAGCCCCCACCTGGCAGGGACGGCGGTGCCACCTCTCAGACCATCGCTGAGGGCCGGGGGGGCAACCCAGCCTCTTTCTCCCACGGGGACGCTCCCGAGCTGCTCCTCGCCCCGCCTCCCGCCGCCAGAGCTGGGATGCGGGAGGCGGGGACGATCGGGTGGCTCCTAAACACCCCCCTTCCCCGCCACGCGCTCCCCGGGGTGGTGGTGGGGGTGGGGGTTGTCCCTGTCCCCTTCGCCGCCGCCGGTTCTGGTTGCCACCCTTCCCTGGAGGTGAGCTGGGAGCTCCCTGGGGTCCCTGGGAAAGGAGCGGGAGGGGACGGGAGCCCCGGGGAGGCGGTGCCACCAGGGCCATTCGTGCTCCGGTGGCTGCGAACTCCAGGGCACGGCGAGGGGAGTCCCGAAGCCGCCCATCACGGTCGTTCCCGGCCGCTCCCAACTCCCGGGTACCGGTAGGTGGAGCCCCCGTTCCTTCGCCTCGGCCGCAATGGAAAAGGTGAGCAGGGAAGCTGTGACTGCCCCCTCCCTGGAGGTGTTCAAGGCCAGGTTAGATGGGGCTTGGAGCCCTCTGATCCAGTGGGGGGGCAGGGGGTGGGACTGGGTAGGCTTAGCGGTCCCTTCCAACCCAGAGCATTCCAGGATTCTGTGATTATTGTTTTTATTAAATGCCCTTACTTACCACCGTGGTTGGTCCAGTTATTAAATTGGATTGGACCTCTGCTGCTGCCGGGACCACCCGGCTCCCAGGGTCACTGCTTGCTGCTGCGGGTGATACTGAAAATGCCAGCAAATAAACTCCCTAAGAGTTGTTCCGGAGTTTTAGAAAGCAGCATCCTTTATTTCAGCACTGCACATGTGAGGGAATGATTTCCATCAATCACGCGTGACGAGATGAACTGGGGATAGAATATATTTCCCACTTGCATGCATATGTATAAATTCTCCCAGAAATCTTATGCATATTCTATTGCTTTAAAAGGACTAATTTTAATGTCATTATGAACTTCTCGACAGCCAAATCTCTTGCTAGTTAGAGCTTTGGAGCCAGCTCTGTCTGACCTTGCATTTTAGACAGGGGAAAGACCGCGAACAGAGGTGATTACAGAAGCAGACACATCTGTGCAGCACAGACCGTACGTAACACAAGACGTTATCATTTCTCAAAGAACAGTGGCTGGAAAAACACTGTTTGAAAAAAAACATGCTATAAGAAAACATGCCATCGGGGCACATTCTGTCTAACTTCCAAAAAATACAGTTGCTTTAATGAAACTTAACTGAAGTTAGCTAGAAAACCTATTCTTTAGAAAACTAATTCTGTCAAAAACTAGTTTTCCTTTACCTTAAATCAAAATTTTCCACTTTTTTTCAGCAGTAACTACTTCTTGTATCACTGGGATCATCCCTGTGCTCCTGTGGTCAATGCTTCCCTCCTCCCACAATTTCCCTCCCCCAGGTTTTCCCTCCAAGGATGCTCAGTGCCAGATTTGCTGCTTGCTGTGAAAAGTCTGGGTGCCGTAACCCCTCATTAAGTTACTTTAAAAATTAATTTAAGTGACTGATCGGTTCCCTGTTGCAATGTGAAGCTGACATCGCGTCCCTTTAAAAGCAACTCACTGTCATGAAAGACACTGAAGTAATAACAGCGCTTCATGTTTTTAATGCAGACTTTCCTCCAAAGATGTCTTTTTAGAAATATTAGGTAATTAAGTTGTCAAGCACAGAGCGAGCGCATGAATGTCTTTGCTGAAATCACTGACTTCTGGGATCAAACTATAGGAACATTTATACAGTGTGAATCCCCAAGAACTGAAATCTGGAAAAGAAGGGTATCAAATCAAAGTATTATGCAGGCATATCATTATACAGAAAGCACTACGGATGGGATAAACAGCCTGATCAGCTATACGGAATGAATTGTCCTTGTCAGAAACCTCTTCCAGCCTCAGGCGTGGAAAAATGCTGTCCTCTTAACTTCAACAGAGCTTCTGCCCAAGGAGAACTTGCATGGTTTTACTCAATTAGTGAAGGCTTTTTAAAATCAAAAGCATTTAAGGTGTAAAATTGCAACAGCAAGCACTCAGGAAGCAGCAGAAACTGGAAATGTGATTAGGAAGTTCTGACCTGCACTTCCTTTTTCTTTTTTTTTTTTTTTTTAAACAGCTGTTTTAGTGGTTGTATATCACAGAATCATTGGAAAAAAATGATTTGAGTTGGAAAGGACCTTAAAGATTATCCGGTTCTACCCCCTGCCATGGGCAGGGACACCTCCCACCGGGTCAGGGGGCCCCGAGCCCCATCCAACCTGGCCTGGAACACCTCCAGGGATGGGGCAGCCACCACTGCTCTAGGCACCCTGGGCCAGGGCCTCCCCACCCTCAGAGGAAAATATTTCTCCCTAATATTTAATCTTTATCTCCCCCCTTTCAGCTTAAAACCCTTTCCCCTCCCCAGCTTTCCTGGAGCCCTTTCAGTACTGGGAGGCTGCTCCAAGGTCTCCCCAGAGCCTTCTCTTCCCCAGGCTGAACAACCCCAACTCTCTCAGCCTGTCCTCGTATGGGAGGTAAATGGCCAGAAGGAGTTCAGAATTGCACATTGCCTCAAAAGCATCACACATTTTATTAAAGAGCAGGTATTAGTTGCCCCATACCCCTCAAAGTGAAGTGTAACTGAGGAAAAGCTAGAACTGGGGGATCCAGATGCTTAGCAGTTTCACGTTGAACAGGCTGTAACACAAATGCATTTACTGCCCTGTTAGTACCTGTATTTAAAACAAAATAATCTATTTGACCAAATTCTTTTTCTTGTCCAGGAAAAACCAAAGGCTGAGAGCTCCTTGCCATTCAGCGCCTGTGACTTTACATGTAGTGTTTTATTAATCTCTTTTCCCTGAACAAGAGGAGATGTTCACCAGGTATTTCTTTGGCAAGCTTTTTTTTTTACCCAAAGGGTCCTTTTTCTTTTAGCCTATCTTCCAGGTGTTGCGAAGCAGACATCAGACGGCTTCCTTCAATCACCATGGTTGTGTTATAACAGAGGAGAAGCACTGCTGTTCTGCTCTGAACAGCTGGGCAGCACTTGCAGGGTCTACCGTATGCAGAATGAACTTCAGTTCTGTGCAAAGTTCTCTGCCAAACTGGAGAGTTTTTTTTGAAGACCTGATGTAATAAGCGATTACAAAACCTTTTCCTTCTGCCTGTAGGCATACACATATACAAAATCTCAGGAATATCTTGCACAGCTGGTGTTCAGCCGTAATCCTGTAAATATCATTGGAATTAACTTTATTTCCCTCTGTATTTTGGGGTGGTTTTTTTGCATTCCAATTTATACCAATCTGTGCAGGAAAACAAACCTTATAGAACTGTTGAATAGTTTCCAGGTTAACAGGCTCCCTGGAAAAAAAACCCTCAGTGTTTACTGACTTGCCATCTTTACAGGCATTTTATTCTTCACACAACCTCCTTTCCATTTAAAAATGACAGCTCTTACACAAAGGATCTTTCAGCCTGTACACTACCTACAAAAATCTTATTACAGGTGCTAACCATTCCTCTTCACACTTTTGGGTTTTTTTTGCTTTACTAAAAGCACAGCCTTCTTTTGTATTTCTGGAGCAATTACTGTCCACATTCTGTCCTCTACATGGTCACCTTCAGCCATAGTTCATAGAATCACAGAATGATTTGGGCTGGAAGGGACCTTAAAGTCCATCCAGTGCCACCCCCTGCCATGGGCAGGGACACCTCCCACTGGATCAGGGGGCTCAAAGCCTGTCCAACCTGGATATTAAGAGTGCTGTAGTAAACCCTTGCGGGCTGTATCTTCAGTAAAACCAATCAATAGAGTCAACTAAATTATGCCTGAAGAACGAAAGCTGTGTCTATAGAAATAGCTCAGCCCAACGGCGGTGTGCCATTCAGCACACATTTTAAGGGCATAAGTGAAATTGCAGTAATATGTTATTTTTGTGCCTGCCTTCTGCAATGACTTGATTTTCATTTTCATATGCTGTGCTATGGCCTAGGAGAATCAAAAGCAATTTCATGTCAGTGATTAATCATTCTGTGTTTACAGCAGCGTAGGTAAGAGTAGACAGTAGAAAATATCAGAGGTTTGAAGATTCTTGAAGAGAGAGGTTTGTAGAAATGTGACTGAGGCTCCATGAAAAGAAGTTGGTCCAAACTGTGCCCGGTATTGCTTCACTGTGGTATCGAGCGTTCAAAGACCCAGAGTCTCTATTAATCTCAAGTCTTCCTTTGCCTGCTTTTATATAGAATTTTCCCCAGAACAGTTCATATCTGAACCTTGCTTCGATAAGAATAGCACCACCTTAGCTGACAACTTAGGTTCTTCTGTAAATCACAGAATCACAGAAAGATGGGGTAGGAAGGGCCTCTGAGGTTCATCCAGTCCAACTTCTCTGCAAAAGCAGATTTGCTTACAGCTGGTTGCGCAGGAACTTGTCCATAAGGGTTTGGATCTTTCCAGAGAAGGAGATCCCACATCCACCCTGGGCATCCTGATCCAGTACTCCATCACCTACACAGAACAGAAGTTTTTCTCAGTGTTCAAGTGGAGCTTGCCATGCTCCAGTTCGTGCCCATTGCCCCTTGTCCAGCCACTGGGCACCATTGAGAAGAGCTTGCCCCATCCTCTTGACATCCACCCTTCAGATATTGATAAGACTTGATAAAGTCCCCTTTCAGTCTTCTCTTTTCTGGCTAAACTGACCAAGGGCTCTCAGTCTTTCCTCCTAAGAGAGATGCTCCAGTTCCCTCATCACCCACCCCCCCTCCGCCCCCCCCCCCCCCCCCCCCCGTGGCCTCTGCTGGACTCTCTCCAGTTGTTCCTTGTCATTCTTGAGCTGGGGAGCCCTGAACTGGACAGATGGGGTCTCCAGAGAGCAGAGAAGAACCTCCCTTGTCGTGTTGGCTATACTCTTCCTATGCATCCCAGAATACCATTGGTCTTCTTGGCCATGAAGGCACATTGCTGGGTCATCACCAACTTGTCCACCAGCATTCCCATGTCCTTCTCGGCAGAGCTGCTTTCCAGCCAGTCACCCCCTAACCTGTGCTGGTACAGGGGGTTGTTCCTCCAGAGGTGCAAACCCCTACACTTGCCTTTGCTGAGCTTCATTAGAAGCCTCTCCACTGAGCTCTCCAACCTGTCCAGGGTCTTATTTTCACATTGTTCACATGTATGGACTAAAATATTTTCTCGTGCAGTATTAGTACTGTTAAGACACCACTGAGCCTCTTTGTTCTGTTTACCGATCGCCCTTCTCTGAACCTATGATTTAACACCTCTGAGGGGATGCTCAGAAGAAAACAGGTTTACCCGTGTTTTCCTGTAGGTTACTGGAGCCCCTCTGCTCTAAGGACAGGATGAGCAAGCTGGGGTTGTTCAGCCTGGAGAAGAGAAGGCTCTGGGGAGACCTTGCAGTGCAGACCTTCCAGTACTGACAAGGGGCTACAGGAAATCTGGGAAGGGGCTTTTTACAGGGGTAGGTGGTGGTAGGATGAAGGGGAATGACTTTAAATTGGAAGGAGGAAGATTTAGATTAGACACGAGGAAGAAATTCTTCCCAATGAGGGTGGGGAGGCCCTGGCGCAGGTTGCCCGGAGGAGTTGTGGTGGGCCATTGCTCAGAGTGTTCAAGGCCAGGTTGGATGGGGCTTTGAGCCCCTGGTACAGTGGGAGGTGTCCCTGCCTGTGGCAGGGAGTGGAACTGGCTAATCTTTAAGGTCCCTTCCAACTCAACCCATTCTATGATGATTCTATGAGTCTGTGATTACCTATTTGGATTTGGTTTTGAGTAGTGATGAATTTCTTCACCCTAAGGGAGGTCAGGGATTGGCACAGCTGCCCAGGGAGGGGGTGGAGTAGCCATCCCTCGAGGTGTTTAAAAAATGGGTGGATGAGTTCCCTAGGGACAGGGTTTAGTAGGAAGACAGGTACAGTTGGACTCGGTGATCTCAGAGGTCTCTTCCAACCTTATGATTCTGTGATTAGAAGGAAAAAAAAAGCAACTTTATTACTAAGCCACTCTATTCAAAAGCTTTCAGTGTTGTTGGGTGCCTGATCAGGCAACTCTTTCTTTGCAACTGATGATTCATGTAATTTTTGGACCACTAACAAGGACTAGTCATGCAAATTTTTCATCAAGGAAGCAGTGGACCATTTACATCAAAATACTACTCTGAATCTTCTGATTTTCAATATTTGTATATGAATAAAAGCCTGTGATGGATGCGCTTATGGCAGCAAAATGGTACCTGACCAAAACAATGTGTGAGGCTATTGCCAGTAATCCTTGTAAAGAGCAGAAAAAGTCTAACATTTTTGATATTCAGAGCTATGAGAAGAAAATCCTGTCAGTTGTAAGTTGACGCTGTATGGTATAATCATCTTTGAAATGCAGTGAATAATTTCACTACCAGTTTAGCGCATTTTCCAGCGTAGGACTGCTTTTAAAGCTGAAGGCTTCTTTAATTATCTGTTGCCAGTTTTTAACTTTTTATCGTCTCATCTCAAGCAGTCTTCGGGTTTGAACCCACCACTGTCCCACTAGACTTAATTTCATCGTGGAACTCGGATAATCAAGGGTATATAGTTATATATTAAGTGTGACTTTAACTTTTCTTTCGTCATAGGCTTTTTCCTAACAGTGACCAATTCCTTTAAAACTGTTAATCAAAAAGCTGATTAGGTATTTTGCCTTTTTTATTTTTAATTATGCATCTGCTAAGCTCAAGCTCAGATTTTGCCTGCACTTCAGAAATGCCTGGCTCCACCTCAGAAAATGTTAGGCATCTAACAGAGATATCCACGTTGGAGGCCCTACTCAGCAATGAGGAGAGACAGGCGCTTCAGGAAGGCATTCCAGTATTTTGTTTGCCCATGATTTGCTGTGACTAAATGACTAGTAGAATATGCTACATGATGTTATTTCTGCTCCTTCGCTGGATGGCTTGCAAGGATACCCAGTACTGATAGTAACACATAAAAGCAGTACATGTGATTTTCAGGAGTACTATCTCTGCACTGCTTTTACTCTGCTCTCCATAAATCTCTGAGTCGTTGGTTTGAAATAGTTTGACCCAAATTGACTAGTTTTGGAAACCTAACATGTAAAAATGGGTGTTTTGCGTATGTGTAAATTTGAAATGGACCATGTGGTCATTTGTGCTAGTGAAACACACTCGCTTGTCTACGTGTGCCGAATGAACACAAACGTAACTGGACTAAGTTCGTTTAGAGTTTAGGGTTGGATTCAGAACTATGGCACCTGTCTTTGGCAAATAAATGAAATATGTTATTAGAAAATTACATCATCTCTTTGCCAGGAGGGCCGTGCTTGTGAATCATGGAATCGTGGAATGGGTTGGGTTGGAAGCGACCTCAAAGCCCATCCAGTCCCACCCCCTGCCATGGGCAGGGACACCTCCCACTGGATCAGGGGGCTCCAAGCCCCATCCAACCTGGCCTTGAGCACCTCCAGGGATGGGGCAGCCACCACTGCTCTGGGCACCCTGGGCCAGGGCCTCCCCACCCTCACAGCAAAACATTTCTGCCCAAGATCTCATCTCAATCTCCCCTCTTGCAGCTTAAAACCATTCCCCTTCATCCTATTCCTGCACTCCCTGACACCCCAGCTTTCCCAGAGCCCTTTCAGCACTGGGAGGCTGCTCTAAGGTCTCCCCAGAGCCTTCTCTTCTCCAGGCTGAACAACCCCCACTCTCCCAGCCTGTCCTCATAGCAGAGGCGCTCCAGCTCCCAGATATCTGTGTGGCCTCCTCTGGACTCGCTCCAACAGATTCACATCCTTCTTGTTGTGAGGACTCCAGAATTAAATCAGGGCATCAGGTAAGGTTTCACGAGAGCAGAATAGAGGGGGGGGAGTCCCCTCCGTTGCCCTTCTGGTCACACTTCTTTTGATGAAGTCCAGGACACCGTTGGCCTCCTGGGCTGCAAGCACACATTGGCAGCTTATTTTGAGCTTCTTATTCACCAACACATCCAACTGTTTCTCCTTATGGCTACTCTCAGTCCATCCTCCTTGTAGCCTGTAAGTGAAATTAATAAAGCTTCCCACCTCTTCAGAATTTCTTGTTACAAAACTTCTCATAATTCAGTATCATTATTTTAAATTATAATATTAAATGTGGTAACATGGATGTGGTAGAAGTTATATTTTATTCAGGAAAGTTTAGTTGTAGTGTTCATTCAATTCTGGTTGTAGAACAGAATGGAGAAGAAAAAAAAGTACAAGGAATGAAGTGTTTCTGCTTCATGAAGAATGCGGACAGATTTTTCTACAGTGAATTAAATAAGGGCTACCATTCCTCTTTCTGGTAACATCACTACATTGAGAACATCTGCCAGATTGCACTGAAAAGGTCACATCTGTTTGTATGGGAGCAGGATATGTTTTGTAATGGACTGAAAAGAATGGCATAGGCCAAGTGGCAGTGCAATAAGGCTGCCCTGAGCAAAGCCCATGTGGAAATAAACACACTTTCAAGAGGCTCTGTCAGGAATGAGCAATCTTGGAGAACCTATTTGAAGTCTCTAAAGAATCTCTGGATCTTTATTATTCAGGAAGCGAAGGGATTAAGACTGAAAGCACCCAGCTTGAGCCAGACCCAGCCGCCAGGTTCCTTCATTGGTAAAACCACTGTGAGCACTTTCAAGCCTGGGATGGAGGATCTGAGACTTCAGAGCCCAGCTGGATCAGCTGCCTGGGGCATCTGAACTTTTCCTCTGGCTACAGCCTGCCAAGGCAGATGTATCCCTTTGACGTGATGGATGTCACAGGGTGAAGGCTACTGGAGGAAGGGCACCCTCACTAAAATGGGGTGTAAGAACCCTCCGCAATGATATTAATCCAGGCTGGTGAGGAAAATGCAGAGTTTCACCATCCCCCTCTCATACCATAACTATGGTGAGGCTTGTACTCATCAAGTTTATGCCCTTGTGTTTTTGAAAAGGTGACTCAATGTAGCCTTTTTCAGGAAGAAGTGATGTTCACTCTGAGGGTGGAGAGGCCCTGGCCCAGGTTGCCCAGAGCAGTGGTGGCTGCCCCATCCCTGGAGGTGTTCAAGGCCAGGTTGGACGGGGCTTGGAGCCCCCTGATCCAGTGGGAAGTGTCCCTGCCCATGGCAGGGGGTGGCACTGAATGGGCTTTGAGGTCCTTTCTGACCCAACCCATTCTGTGATTCTAAGATAGCTCTCTTAGAGTTACTGTGGGGAGGTGAAAAACATTACTGTTACGACAGCACCACTGTTGAATATTTTTCTTATCTGAGTGACCATGGGATAGTTATGAGAGCTTTTTGTGCAGCCTCTCATTCTTCCAGTGACTCCCATCTTCTACCAGGACTTCTTCCCTCATGTAGTGGTGGCCATGCGCGATTCATTACAATGTTTAATGTGTTCACAATAAGAAATGGTGTTACAAAAAATGACTGTAATCAGGGGTAAAAGCGTCTGTTCTGGTGCTGAGCATTTGTTTATGATCAGATGTTGACAAAGAAGGATTTTTCATTTTATAATGAGAAGGATGATTTTTATAATGTCTCTCTCCTTAGAGCTGAAAAATAAAATTGATATTCTTTAGTGTTCCTGATGTGACTGTGAGGCATCAGGTTTCTGCACAGCAGACAATTTTGTTGCTGCATGAGACAAAATAGCATCCAAGCTATTCTTTCAAGCTTCTATTTGGTTGTAACGCCAACAGGTCAATGGATCTAGTTTCGTCCTTAGTGGAAATAGAAAGTTTTTTTTATCCTTGGCCTGAGTGTGTTTCATAATCAAGTGTTCCTTTAAAGCTGGGAAACTACATCAACATCAGAAAAAAGAAAAAGGAAAATTTCTCTCTTAGGCACTGCCATATGTCTTTCCAGGTGGGAATACAACAGGGTGCAGTAAGGCAAGGATTGTGGAGGGACCCCGTTGTGCTTGGATGTTGCAAAGCATATGGTGCAATAATACTCCAGCTCTGACTGTGAATTTTCCTTCTCTTGTCTTCTCCAGCAAATATGATCATTCTAATATATGTTCAACTGTTCTGCTTGTGCCTAGAAATGAGTGCTTCTCCATCTTCAAAAGTACCTATTGGATCAGGTCGCAGTTCAGAGAGAACCTGAGAAGAAACAGAGAAGAGGTATGAAAAATTTCCTCACTAATTATCTGAACCATCTTTATAATGTTTAAGAGATCATGGAGGCTTGGATTTCAGTGGCCTTAATAGAGACTTCAAGGTTTGGTAATTCCAGGAGAAGGCATCTCTGGCCATCTTGAAGTGGTAGCTGCTCCAAAGAAATTTTTGTGCCCCTGCAATAATGCTGAGCTCCAGTGGGCTTGGTCCCAGGGTTCCCTTCCTAACTTTGGAGGGGACTGCATGGAAAGTTCTGCATTTCGGAATTTATTATTTATTGTTTAACTTCCTCAGTGCACTCTTCAGGACACGATGCTGTAGCAGTGTTAGCAAAACTGAGTTCCTGCTGTCCTGCTCTCCTGTGCTTGGCCAGGAACATCTGGGACTGCACAGAGAGCATTGCATCTCCAGGGCGTTCATTGGTGTGAAATCCAGTGAACTGTTTCAGGTACAGGAGTAATCAGACATGATAGCAAAAAGCAGAAGTAGTTCTAGCTGGGTGGAGAATGGACAGAGAGTGGCCCTGAAGGACTTAGATGCATTGGTGGATGAGAAGCTCAAAATGAGATGACAATGTGTGCTCAAAGCCCAGGAGGCCAGTTGTATCCTGGGCTGCACCCAAAGCAGTGGGGCCAGTAGGGCAAGGGAGGGGACTCTCCCCTGTATTTCACTCTTGTGAAACCTTACCTGAAGCCCTGTTTTGGTTTTGGAATTCTTACAAGAAGGACATGGATCTGTTGGAGCGAGTCCAGAGGAGGCCACAAAGATGATCCAAGGGTTGGAGCCCCTCTGCTCTGAGGACAGGTGGGAGAATTGGGGTTGTTCAGCCTGGAGAAGAGAAGGCTCTGGGGAGCCCTCAGAGCAGCCTCCCAGTACTGAAAGGGGCTCCAGGAAAGCTGGGGAGGAGCTCTTGATCAGGGAGTGCAGGGACAGGACGAGGGGAAGGGGTTTTAAGCTGAAAGGGGGGAGTGACTGCCCCATCCCTGGAGGTGTTCCAGGCCAGGTTGGATGGGGCTTGGAGCCCCCTGCTCCAATGGGATGTGTCCCTGCCCGTGGCAGGGGGTGGAACTGGATGGGCTTTGAAGTTGCTTCCCACCGAAACCATTCCATGATTCTATGATTCTGTTTGTTTCAGTACCAGGTCAACATACAATAGAGTTTCTGAGCGAGGCTGTTACTTGCAGCTTCTGAAGAAAAAGTGAGAAGTCTGTGGTGCTTAGGAGTTTTGGAATAAGAAGCCAATGCTGGAAAGTTTGCCTGTAATCATAAGCAGTTTAATGGCTGGCTTCTATTTTGAAGCTGGAGGGGGGTTTATGTCTCCTAAAATATATCATTATTATCTCTAGAGCTATTATCTCTAATGTAACTGTGGGTATTTGCATTGACCAATCCTTTTTAAAAATCCTATTAGGTTTTCAACCTCTGCTTTTGACCTCTGTGATTTCTATCTGCACAAAATCCCTTAAAGCAAAATTAACCCCTTACAAAGTTCCCTACACACGTTCCACCGAGGGTATTTCCACAGCACAGGCTTTCTGCATTGTGGTGCCCAAACGGTTAGCAACCTGGAGCTGTACTTGCCAGCGTGGCTGAAAGGAAATTGCAGAAGCGTATTTGGGCAGGGATGCAATCTGCCTACTTTGCAGTGTGGCTGTAGTGCAGCTGTAAGTTACAGGGCTGAAATACTGAGTTATTCACTACATTCCTAAAATTGGCTGTGCCTCTAACTTCTTTCTTCTTTTCCTTTTCTTGTCTTGCCTTATTTTCTTCTTGCTGGTTGTCCCCAGAATCTAAAAATGCAAAGTAATGCAAACTAAGTAATGCACAGCAGATCATGGAAACACAGAATTATAGAGTGGTTTGGGTTGGAAGGGACCTCAAAGCCCATCCAGTTCCAATCCAAGAGGAGAGATTTAGATGCTTTCCTGTGAGGACAGGGAGGCCCTGGCCCAGGTTGCCCAGAGCAGTGGTGGCTGCTCCATCCCTGGAGGTGTTCCAGGCCAGGTTGGATGGGGCTTCCAGTGGGAGGTGTCCCTGCCCATGGCAGTGGGTGGCACTGGATGGGCTTTAATGTCCCTTCCAACCCAAACCATTTTGTGATACTATGATAAAAGCACAGGAAGAAACATACGTAGCCAACCTTCACAATTCTGATAAAACCCAGCTCTTCCGTGAAAAATTTTGAGAACAATTCCCATAAGTTGTGGGGCTCTGAGGTGAGTTTATTGTGGGGCCCAGGTTGCTGGGAGCTCCTTATGACCACCAACTCCTCTCCATCAAGTGCATACTTGGGTGGCAAAGAAACATTTTGTCCCTCTTACTCCCTTTCCTCCAAGCGAATCCTGCAAATGTATGCGGTTTGGAAGTTCTAGTCTATTAATGGGAAAGTTGGAGTTATGGTACAGTCATTAATTTCACTGTGTTAGAGTGCAGATTTAGTGGTGGTGTGTTCTGAACAGAATGAGTTCCCCAGAGCCTGAGGAAAGCACTTTCTAAGTGGGAATGTCAAGTAAACTGATAAGTTTTGACAGAATTACAGAGATCACAAGTTTTACCAGAAGTGGAGAAGCCCTGCGATGTAACTTCTTGCCTATTATCATCTCTGTGTGAGTTTATCTAACTGAGCTTGCACTTCTACCCAGCGTTAAAACTTCGAATGTGACTGGAGGTGAAAAATGTGGTGGAGAGTTAATAATGCAGATGTGTTGCTCAAGATGTCACCACCAATCTGTTGTTATTGTTCAGTCTTACCTGAGATCTTTATGGCTGCAAGTTGTGCCAGGGGAGGTTTAGACTGGACATTGGGAAGAATTTCTTCCCTGAAAGGGTGGTCAGGGATTGTCACAGCTGCCCAGGGAGGTGGGGGAGTCACCATCCCTGGGGGTGTTTAAAAAACGGGTGGATGAGTTCCTTAGGGACAGGGTTTAGTGGGGACACAGGCATGGCTGGACTCAATGATCTCAGAGGTCTCTTCCAACCTAGTGATTCTATTCTTCTATGATTCTACCTGGAGGCTTCTAGTGAGGGCTCAAAGTTGCTTTGTGCTGTGTGTCAAACAAAGAGTAGTAAGCAGTCCTGGCCTCAATTAGCAAGTAATCTAATAGCCCAGTTTCTGCAAACTTTAACCTATTTTGTGTTACCACTGTACTCACGTATTTGCCCCCAAACAGGTCACAGTTTGGGTGAAGTATTCATTAGACAGCTTGCAGGATTAACTTGTAGATTCAGTGTTTAACTCATAATTATGAAGGAAATTAGTCTTTTGCCCTTTTTTTCTTCCTTTTCAGGAGTCATACCTCTAAAAAGTTACATTGATCTAGAGTTTTAGGTTTAGGCTCTTGTTTACATTTCAAGAGAAGTAAACATCTTCAAAGACAGTCTAAACAACTTAAATAACTTAGGGACATGGTTTAGTACTGGATTTGGCAGTGTTAGTTTTATGGTTGGGCTCAATATCTAAAGGTCTTTTCCAGCCTAAGCAATTCTGTGATTATGTGATTCTAAATGCTTCTTTTAGATACAAAAATAAAGCTTAATAGTAGAAATGCTCTTTCGAGAAGTTTTATTCACTCCAGGAGATTTCAGTACCATGGGAGCAACTGAAAGAGCTGTTTACAGCAAAGGCAAGGATTTAACTCAATAACACAATGCAAATAGCTGCTTTTTTGTCACAAAGGAGAGAAGAAATGCTGCAAAAGAAATAGGACATAAAATGCAGAGTGAATAGAACTGCTGTTTCCCTACAAATGCCCCTTGTAAAGTCTGGAGCACAGGAGGTCTTTGCAGCTCATGATGCAGGAGCCAAGGCAGGGGGTGGGTTTCGTGGGCTGGGCTGAAATTTGACATCAGGAGGAAACTGAATCCCAGCATTGGTGGAAGCTGTCTGTGATGCGGAGTTGAAGGCTGGGTCTGGCTTGATGCTTAAGGGAGGTGAAAGAGGAGGACAGCCCGTGATTCAAAGAGCGAAAGAAGCAGGAGTCCATGAGTGGCAGTGGAGGAGAAACAGAAAGGGGCAATCTGGCGTAACAGAAGGGCAGCCACTGCACGTGTAGAAGGTAAATAAGTACCCACAGTAAAATAAGGGGCAGTTTGGTTGGAAAACATCTGTTTGCTGCTGCTGTCCTGGTCTGGCTGGGTTGCGTGCAGCTGGTATGTGCTGTTCTCTCTAAAGCATGTTTCCGATACATTTGTGCAAACCTTTGCAGGAAATGTAGGTCCATAATGACCTGCATTAATCTAAAGGCTTTGTTAAAAATTGTGAATCAGCTCCACATGCAAAAGAATCCATTTTCAAATAGTGTTTGTTTAGGAAAAAAAGTAAACTACATTTGTGTTCAAGAAAATGAGAGTTCAGAGGCCGGCATGGTACATGTGTAATATGCATGCATGTTATGGGAGAGGGGGTGGCAGAAGATCACTTGCAGTTAGCTGCTGAACTTCATTTGTCCTTTGCTTTGTTTCCTTTAGATGTGTTAGCAAGATGTTAACACCTGCACTGAACGTAGTTGCCAAAAATCTTGGAGTATTTAACTAACTCTAAAAATAATTTCATATCTTAAGAGAATGTCATGGAATCATAGAATTAGTAAATAAAGAGGGATCTTAATGGAAACTGACTGTGTGATGAAGTGTAAACAAATCAGAAGTCAAATTAAGTCCCATTAAATCTGACTCAGATATGATTTTTCTCAACTTGACTTCTCTGGGGTTGCAGGGTGTTTTTTCCTGTGCTACCTAAATAGTGTTTGAGCACTGTGCAGATGCTGCCGAGTTAATCAAATGAATAGTCACTTGAGCACAAGCATGAGCTTTAGGGATGAGTGATCAGGGCATTTGCTGAGGCTGCAGGTCATACGGGACCCCGTTAAACTAAACAGCAGTGCAAATCATCCAGTGTGCGAGTGGGAATGGGAGAAGAAAGTATCTTAGCGCCTGACCCTGCAAAAGTGACATTGGCTCTGCCCTTTAAGAAAGAGAGTTAAGATCTTATTTCCCGTTCCCAAGTAAATCCCTTATCTAGGATCTGGTATCCGCTATCCACCAGCATGTTGAGAGGTTGCAATAATGAATCTTTCCATCACATCCAGGGGAGGCTGCTAGCAGTACTGCACCTCTCTGGCATTACACGCTCTAATTACGTACAAGGTTTTTAAGAGTGCTGAAACACCACAGGAAAGAGAAAAACATAAAAGCCAAGGTTTCAATATAAAACAAACCACTGCTTCACAGATAAATTCCAAAAGAGAAAATGCAGCTTGTATAATTTTATGCGCTTTTTTTAATGGGCAAAAAAAGAACACTCAGGTATTCCTGCAGGAGTGCAGAAGCCCCAGACACAGACTGCAGTAGTTACAAGTAATTGCTCTACAGAGGCCTGATGCACCACTCATGTCCTACTACAGCTTTACTTTGAAGCATTAAATGACTCTCCAGCCGCCCGTCCAGCCCTCTGCTCAGCCCTGTGCACCCTGTCTCTGGGCAGAAGGCTAGGATGCTTACATACATAACTACCTTCTCACAAGGCTTTTTCACAGGTACATCAGAATTAGGTGTTTGGTGGAGTAATGAGGTGTAGTATTTAAAATTAACAGTAACCAAGCATGTTGATTTTTACTAAAAAATCATCCTAATTTTGTGATGAAAATAAGCTTGGTTTTAGATCAAGGTACAGTAGAGACCAAACCTGTTTCTAGACTAATCCCAATATTTCTAAAGCAATGAATATGCGAATGCTTCATGGTTTAGAAAGACTGCAACTGTTTTTGACTAAGGTATTGGAAAACTACAGGTATTTTTGACTCGTGTGTTTTCTTCCAGGCCTAAATTTTTATAGGCTGTGCAAAGAAAACATCTGCTTTTGTGGAGTGATTTTATTCATGGCTGCTGCCATATTTACTGCAATATTAACTTATTTTTAGAAGTTCATTTCATATTTCTGACACAAGTGTTTATTTCTAAAGTATTGAAAACCAGCAGTGTTTTTCTGCCAGGTAAAGAGAGAAAATGGGAGTAGTCAGTATTTGCATTTATATAGCATTTTCTCTCAAAAGATATATCAGCGCTTTGAAAATACCGAGTTGTCCAACATCCAGGGAATTTTCATTAAAATGTTGTGTGATATTTGCACATCTTTCACTGACTAGACTGAATACGATGAAGAAGATACAGCCAGGAGTCTCTGACCTCCAGGATTTATATGGGAAAGGAAACTTGGAAAAATGAAAAACAGTCTATCTTGTTAAATAGCTCAGCTGTTCATTCTCTGACCTATACACATGAGATACTCTGGACAGAACCTGGGGAGCCATGCATGGAGGAAGGGACAAAGTTGGTGCCAAATAGCTTTTAGAGCTCAAGTCTACCTGTCCAGACTTTTGACAGGTGTGCCAGTACAGCTTTGGTACTGTAGACAGTACTGGAATAGAATTTAATTAAAATAACCTCTTTTAATTGAATTCTAGGAATGCTGGCATCCTGATTTTACCTCTAGCTCTTTTTCTGGTCAGCTTTTCCTTATAATGTATTTTTAAATTGGGATGTGGGAGGCTTATTCGGTCACTGAAGTTGACAGACTAGAGATATAATCAATAGTTCATTACTGGGAAAGAGGGTGCCAGAGGAGCGTTGCAGGTCGGGTGAATTGCTTTAATAGGACTCAGACTCACAGACCAAGAAAATTACTTTTTACTGTGTTTGCTCATCATCATCAGTTATAAACCTTAGCGTTCATTTATCAACTTTCCAATGATTCCCCAAAGAACTGGAATGCCTTTGCCTTACAAAACTCTCAAGTGTGATTATTACTATTTGGCTATTAAGATGTGAAAAGGATTCTTATAAAATCCTAAAACCTATTGTGTATAACTGTCATTACACTTTCTGTTAGGAAAATTAGCTTTAATTAGTACAAGATATATAGCTTACTAAAAATCCCACCAAGTATCCCTGGGTCTTACCAGGGAGAATGTAGACCCACCAAGGAGCTTTCCTCTTTTTCAAGAACTGAAGGAAGTCTCACCCTACTGTCTTTGACATTTAGTGCTAAGTTAGAAGAGCATCTTTCAGTGTGACAAGTTCGAACGCTGGCAGTATTTCTGCATTCTTAGCTGCTTGTGTGGTTTTAGCAAAATGCCTCTTTTTGGACCTGTAGCACTGGGCAAATCAGCAATTCCAACTTGTGAACTTGGTTATATATATCCTGACTTGAGATCTGAGAAGGAAATAGCTGTTGGCCTGTTTTTTCTGGCAACGTGAGAACTGTGCGCTCAGTTATCAGTTCTGTTTTGTCACTGCTTCTGTCAATATCCCGTAAGTGATTTTACATGTAAAAATTGTGTGTGATCATCTTTGTTGGAGGAACTGTGTGTTCCATGTGATCCTGGCAAGCGTTCAGCGTTTTGTAGTTCCTGAACTATTTACTCCTACCTCCTCTTTTAAAACAATTCCTTATTTTGCAATTGTATTTATTTTACATTTAATTTAAAAATTCTATTTTAATATTTCAATTCTGTTATATTTTTCCAGTATCCTAGAAAGGGGCTTTTATCTATCAATAGATAAAAGAGGGGTCAGTATTGGGACTGGTGGTGTTTAGCATCTTTGTCGTGGACCTGGACAGTGGGATTGAGGGCACCCTCAGCAAGTTTGCTGTGTGGCACAGTTGACACACTGGAGGGAAGGGGTGCCATCCAGAAGGATCTGGACAGGCTTGCATGATAGCCCTGTGTGAACATCATGAAGTTCAGCAAGATCAAGTGCAAGGTACTGCACCTGGGTCAGGGCAATCCCAAGCACAAATACAGACTGAGAGGAGAACAGTTTGAGTGCTGAAGAAATGGACCTCGCTTACAGGCTCAATAGAGAATGGATTGTGAGTAGCCCTGAGGAGAAGGAGGTGGATGTGTTGGTGAATGAGAAGCTCGGTGTGAGCTGGCAATGTGTACTTGCAGCCCAGAAAGACAACCATATCCTGGGCTGCATCCAAAGAATTGTGACCAGCAGGGCAAGGGAGAGGATTCTCCTCTTCTACTCTGCTCTCACGAGACCCCACCTGGAGTCCTGTGTTCAGCTCTGGGAATTCTCAGCACAGGAAGGGCATGGATGTGTTAGAGTGAGTCCAGAGGAGGCCATGAAGATAATCCAAGGACCAGAGAACCTCTGCTACGAGGACAGGCTGAGAGAGTTGGGCTGCTTCAGCTGGGAGAAGAGAAGGCTCTGGGGAGACCTTAGAGCAGCCTCCCAGTACTGAAGTCCAGGTGAGCTGGGGAGGGGCTCTTGATCAGGGGGTGTAGGGATAGGATGAAGGGGAATGGTTTTCAGCTGCAAAAGCGGAGACTGAGATGAGATCTTAGGCAGAAATATTTTGCTGTGAGGGTGAGGAGACCCTGGCCCAGGTTGCCCGGAGCAGTGGGGGCTGCCCCATCCCTGGAGGTGTTCAAGGCCAGGTTGGATGGGGCTTGGAGCCTCCTGATCCAGTGGAAGGTGTCCCTGCCTGTGGCAGGGGGGTGAAACTGGATGGGCTTTAAGGTCCTGTTCAACCCAAACCATTCTGTGACGCTATGAATGTTCTTTCCTTGGTTGAGTCGTGAACTCTATGACAATTCTGGAGTGCAACATTCTCTTCTGGAAAGAAAAACAGGTATCATTCTGTTATAGTGGATGTCTGCATTTCTACTTATTGATGTTAAGATAACTGTATACACACGAAGAACTAAGTTCAATGCTTATCTAATTTTTGGAAATAAGGCTACATCCAGTGCAATTTTCTTAGCACGTTCAGCTTCCTAGATCTGCAGCTGAAATTGGTGTACTTTCTGATTAGACAGTTAATAGTAAAAATATCAGTTTCGAAGTACAGTAGCTATCGGTCCCCTTCACATCTCAATAGATCTATTTTGTAGTGTTTATTGTAAAAACATAGAATTATACAATGCCCTGAGTTGGAAAGGACCTACAAGGATCGTTGAGTCCAACTCCTATCCCTGCACAGGACAGCCCAACATTCACACCGTGTGTCTGAGGATGTTGGCCAAAGGCTTCTGGAACATTGTCAGTGACTTTTGGAACATTGGCACCGTGACTGCTTCCCTGTGGAGCTGTTCCAGTGCTCCACCACCCTCAGGGGGAAGAACCTCTTCCTAATATCCAACTGAAACCTCCCCTGGTACATCTTCCTGCCAGCCGAAATGGATGAATTATAATGAAACCCGAAACTATTGCTATGTTATATGTTGGACTAATCAACAGCTTTTAGTGGCCCACGCTCTGAAATTAAATACACAGAAAACCAGGAATGCTGTTTCTTGCAGAATGTTTTGAGCTCAGCAAAGGTGGTATGGCTCCTGCTGCTTTTCATCTGATCTTTTGACATATGTTAAGGCTTAGAACAGACTGAGAGTTGTTATTAGTTATGTAAATGAATCCCACCTGCAGTGCTTTTCATTATCTGACCAAAAAAATGGTTTCAGTTAGGGCTGAAAGCAAATTTCTTGCTGTCCTAGAACTCAGAACTTGTTAGATTTTCTGGGCCACGTAACCAATTATTTCTTATATTTGTTTTTTTTCCTATTGATTAATTTTTGGCAGCACTACATAGTTAGAGAGGGAAGAAAATACGTCTGGAGACAAATTACAAAAGTTTTGTAGAATTTCAATGCAAATTTTTTAAGTGGAGTTCTGGTAGCAGTAAAACATTACATGAGGCAGAAATCTCTGTCCTTGGAGATACCCAGAACTTCACTGGAGAGGGCCCTGAGCAAGCTGTCACCATTTCAGAGTAGGCTTTGCTCCGAGTGGTGGGTTGGACTAGAGGAACTCCAGAAATTCCTTCCTTTGTAAATTAATTTGTGATTGTATGAGTTTTGGGCTCTTTGAATGAGAGTTTAAATCCCAGTTCAGCCAAGGAATAGTTTTAGCTGAGTGGATGTATCACCCTGATCTTAGCTCCCATCGCATATTCAGAGAGTATTTGGCCAGTGTTGATGCTCCCAGTCTGTCCTTCTGTGTTCACCATTCATTCCATAAAGCTCCTCCAACTTGATAACCATTCTTTCTTCCAGGGTTTTTTAAGTGACAATGAAATTTTAAACGGTGACATTAAATTAAATGATGACTTTCAGATGAAAGCGTCCTGCTTTCTTGGCTTCTTTCCCTACCAGTAACAACTAGAAATGTCTTGTAAGAAGAAAGAAATTAGAACAGAGTTATAAGAAGTAAGGGAGGTCATTTGGATGGGTGACAGTCTCATCGGTACATTAGGTTTAATCCATGTTAGGTGTCATAGCTTCGGCTCTGCCTCTTCCACCTGGCAGGACTTGAGCGAGATCTGGGTGCCTTAAGCTGCCCTTGGCTTGGGAACAAAGCTTTCTACAGACAGATCTGTACTGTGAGCATCGAGAGACTTTCAAGACCAGGGGCATGGAAGTTCACTTCCCAGAAGACTGAGCTCAGCCTGGCCACCAGGCTACAAGGACAGAGGACGTATGAGATGAACCTTGACACGTGACGATGGAGGAGGCTGCAGTGTATTTCCTGTGGCTGCATAAACCATAGACTAATAATAGAGACATAAAATGGTTACACACTCTCCTGACTCGTTACATAAACTCATGGTGCCTTGGTTTGCATTTGAGCAGGAGTCAAAGTTGCTGCACAGGTGTCAAAAAGAAGTCAATGAGGCCTTATTCCCCTCTCAAATACAAATGATACAAAGAGCGAGCTCAGGAATGTTAATGGTCGTTTCTGCATCATCCTTGGTGAGCTTTGAATCAAGGTGAGATTAATCTCATTAGTTTTGGTTGTAAAGAAGATAGATCTCTAGCCTAAGCTAGTAATTTAAACACCCTCTGTAGTCAGTGGGGAGAGAGAAACACACCCAAAGGCTGATTTGCCTCTTGTGTACCTTAAAAAGCAATGAAATATTTCCACAGATGCCTGTTTTCATCTGCTGGCTATAGCTGGAGTGTACCGAACAGCTCTTCCAAAGATCTATCACTCAGAGAGCAAACATTCAGTCAAATGAGTTCTGTATTTTACACACCACACACATGTTCTGAGCAGGCCCATAGCAGCATGCTGTGGAAGGGACGCTGGATTTAAACTTTTTTTAATTTGAGTTCATAAAAAGCACAATTTGTGTCCTTAGTTAGATGTAGATGCAATTACTTCTATCAAGATTGAGCATTAATATGACTGTTTATTTACCAATTTTAATAAATATGGGATTTTTTCCTCTCTCTCTGTGTAAAGGGGCATCCAGGAAATTTAGTTTCTATTATATACATCAAACAGCATGAAGTTGTACACGTAAAGCATTCCAGTGCCTGAAAATGGACTTGATGATCTCAAAGGTCTTTTCCAACCTTTTGATACTGTGATACTGTGAAATGTAAGAAGAGGACATTAAGATAAAAACTTTAGGAGCTGGGTACATTTTTTGCTCTTTTTATTTTTGTCAGAAGGTAATCTGATAGTCTGGTATATTATTTACAGTTAAGATATTTGAGTAGATGGACATTGCATTACTATTTTGGGTTTAGAATTATCCACATAAAGGAAAATCAGGACTTGTATTTCTCCTTAATCTACATGTGGGGCATTCATTGGTTCCTAGGGAAACCATTAGGGTGGGATTTAAGAGTACAAATGAGGAAATATGATAAAGGAGAGCTGGAGGCAGAATGTCTTACAGAAGACTCCAAGAGTGAGTGAGTAACCCTAAACATTCACTAGATTTGGGTTCCCAGTAGTGAATAAAGACCTAAGAATTGACCCTAAGAGAATGCAGAGTATTAAATGATACAAAGCAAAGTAATTTTAGAGATGTGACGTGTTGCTTCCAGCCAACATTAAATACTTTAATCCTCAGACCTACTATTCTAAAACCATTAGCTGTGGTTAATCGGGAATGCTTACAGCAGGGATCAACATGGCTGGTTCACTCCTTTTTTCCAATTAAATTTCGCTCTCAACTACACTGCTGTCCTGTGTACTTGTGAGGGTACGATTCAGTGTGCCATTTGGAGCCTCCTAGGGCCGTATCAGCAATCGTGTTTGACTTAAATAGTGAGACTCACTTGCTATATAGGCTAGCTAGCTTTAACTCAATCTCTAAATGTTTTAAAATGCATTTTCAATGTCCTTTTAAGAGATCTGGGCAAAGCTGAGTCATTGTTCCTAACACTGTCCTGTACTGGAACTGTTCCATAGGGAGATTTTTCTGTCTGGCTGCCCTTAAGCTGGAACCTCTGACTTCCAGGTACCCTTCCAGCTCCTCACACCTACTCCCTCGAGTTTTCCTTATGCGGGGCAGGAGGGATAATTCTGGGCCTCAAGCTTAACCCTTCCTGGGAACAAACAGGAAGGCAGGCAGTGGTATGTGTGCCGAGTGACACAATTTTAACATCACTGCCTTTAGCTGGGGGGAAGCCACTTCTCTTTGCAAACTAAGCCATGTGGTGTTATTCACTATCCTTTCTGAGTCAGGGTAACTCTTTCCATGAGGCTGAAAGGAGCTGCCAAAGTGTCAAGATAGGGCAGAGTTCTGCCTCTCTTTCCCTCTAGCTTGCTCTATTTTTTGCTCGTTTTGCCCGTTATAAGTGAATCTTCTGACTCTGAGAAAGAGCTGTGTCCCTCTGTAGGGCAACATTTAAGCAATAGTTGATGTCAATGGCTGTAAGTTTCTGTGTGAGGTCTTTTAAAATTGGAAAGTCAAGTGTGTGTCTATTATTTTGGCTGGGAAGGAACAAATTGTAATTACTCACCATTGCCAGTGATGGCCATTGCGTAACCACACTAAAGTTGTCTTCCAAAGGTTGCACTGAAACAGTCTTAGCTTGATATCAGCTACTGGTGTTGAAAGTTTGCCCAGCTGGAGCTGGCAGGTCTGGTCCTCTCTGTGCATGGATGATGTGAAGCACGCTGCTGGCTGCCCTTATTACTGTGCTGGTGCATCCCTCATGACCCACATTGAAAATCTCTGCTGCACACTGGCACGTTGCAAACTCCGCAGTGGATGCTCTGCACTTCTCCATGTGCATGATGCCAAGTGGACCGGTGAAAGCTGCAGTGCAGTAGAGCTTCGCAGTGGATGGGATTCGTAGTCAGAGGGTTGTTCTGAAGGCTTTTAGTAATGGAGGTGTCATGGATTAATTCTTCATCCATTCTGGTGTTTAATTTCTCATCAGAGATTCTTGCTTTTCAAGAGTTAATCCCTTTTCAGTTTATAGCTGGAGCCTTAAAAAATAAAATTCATATCTCATTAGTTTATAGTAATTTTGAGAACTCGTTCTCTGAGACCCATGGTTATATTTTGCCTGAATCTCACACAGTAAAATATAGAAGAGTCTGTGTCCTTCAGAGTGACCTTAAACCACAGTAGCACAAAGAAAGCGATCAGATACCATTAGCAGCCTTCTGCTGGATTAATGGCCAGCAAAATCTGGCGAAGATGCCCGGAGCTTTCTAGCATCACTGTTGTGATTTTGTACATAATTGCCCATGAGCAGCTACATAAAATCTGCAAAGCCCAGCTCAGCCACAGCATCACGCTGCCAGGCCGGTGCCCCCGCATGTCCCTCCCTACCAGCACTCCCGCTAAAGCAAACTGAGGCCAAGCACCTCTCCCAAGGTTACGCAGTGAGGCCGGAGCTCTCCGGCGGCTCAGATCCCCCATGTCTACATGGCTCTTAGCCTTTTTGATCTGGCCACTTGTGTGAGCTGCCTTCATCCTTTTGTCTACTTGAACAGACTGGTTTCATTGGAAAATCAGCTTGCGCTGGGCAAAAGTAGAGACACGCAACACTATGTTGTCCAAAGATTTCTGCAGGGCTTCCTTGAAAATGCCACAAGTCACTTATTCAGGCCATAATTTTGAAAACACTTTCAGCTGACAAAAGCCAGCACTGCTGCCAAAACAATCCATCCTTCTCAACCCTTCTTCTCCAGCTACCCTGCTCATACCTCCCGTGTGTCATCCTCTCTTTTCTGGGGGTGTGGTGAAGCTGGACTGGGAAGCTGATCCACGTGAAAACTAACATTTAAATTAATTTTTTTCCTGCTGGGTTTATTCTAAACTGGATTACCTCTCTGATAGACATGGCAGATCCGTGCAAACACTGATTCTATACAAGAGAAGGAGCAGTGCAGTAGCCAGACAGGTAGCTGAGAGCAGGACAGCTTTACTTTACCAGCTCAGGCCAGGTTGTAGTACTTCTAGTACTGCAGCTTCATGTTACCTTCAACCATTACAAAATTATTCTGTCCTGGCACACCACGAATATTTCCATAAAATTATGTTGTTTGGAACAGTCACTTGAAAATCCTTGAGAAAGTGGTGTTTATATATGATATATATATATATATATGTATTTTTAATTAGACCCGATGCTGCACTTTCATTAAACAACTGTGCAGATGTAGGAGAATCAAAGAAAAGCCTTTCTTTACCCAAAATGTTATAATTTAGTCTCTTCCAGAGTCAGGAGGTGCTGTGTGGCCCCAGGGTAACACGCAAGCAGTGACGCAGTGCGCAGACCGGGCTGCGGGCACAGAATATGTGAGGGGAGGAGAAAAGGCCTTTGACAGCCTCCCGGAGCTGGGAGGCAGAGGTCGGAGAGGGGAAGGGAGCTGTTGTACTTTGGATGTTTGACTTGTCAGAATTTGTTTAGTGAAAAAAACAGAAATGTTTTCCAAAGCTCCTTTTCTGGGCTCTGGGCATATCTGTTAGATGTTCAGGAAAGGAGCTAAAATAACACAGAGGGGATAAAGTTAACTCTGTAACTTCAGACACGGAGAAGGAGTGATGCACACTTCTAGCTATCAAATGCCAACTTCACCCACTAGCCTGCCCTGAAAGAGCTGGGCACGAAGAGGTTCCTGGTAGCATGTTGAGGAGGTTATGTTATCGTGGTCGCTCTGGAGAGCAGCATCTCACCCGCTCCTGGGAATGCCTTGTGCCCAGTTCAGTGCCCATCATACCAATGTAGCTCATCTTTAGCATCAGCAGCTTTTTCAGGGGGAAACGCAGATTTTTAGCAGTGATAGCCTGGTTGGGGCCAATGAAGACCCCAACTACCTTCCCTCTTACTTGCCAAGAAGCATCTGAGGGTGGGGAGGCCCTGGCCCAGGTTGCCCAGAGCAGTGGTGGCTGCCCCATCCCTGGAGGTGTTCCAGGCCAGGTTGGATGGGGCTTGGAGCCCCCTGATCCAGTGGGAGGTGTCCCTGCCCGTAGCTGGGGGTGGAATTGGATGGGCCTTGAGATCCCTTCCAACCTAAACCATTCCATGATTCTATGAATCTGTAAAAGACTGGACCCCAAGGAAAATGAGTCAGGACATGTGGGGTTTAAGGTACCTACAGAGTCTTTGGCAAGGTGTGAAACAAGAATGGGAGTAGAGAAAACATAATAACGTCACTGGAGCCAAGCAAAGACTCATTTGCACTAAAAATGTCTCCTGAAGAACACAGTCTCTCTTCGCTGCTTGCTGCCAATTGTACTCGATTAATCAGTTTTCTGTGGGGGTGTTTTCCTTCACTCCATTTCTAACAGCATATTTTTCCATAAGTGATCTTAATCTTGTTACAGATAATTCATTGCCTGCAAGATCATCACTGCTCAAAAAAATTGCAATATTTTGCCTTCAGAAACTAATAAAATTCTAGTTGGAAATCCTCAAATACCTTTTCAAAATGTCAGACCCACAAAGTTATTTGTTCTATTAAAAGCAATCGTTGTGTGTTCCCCCTCTGCCCCCACAAAAAGGGGGTTCGGAGTTATGCTGCATGTGATCCTTCTTGAGCCTATTAGATAGTTTCAATCCAAGGAGCATTTATGTGCGATGCGCCTGTTTCCAGTAGCTCCCCACTTCCATAAAGACGGCAGGAGAAAGTCCTGTTCACTCTGGGGAAAACACATTTTATAACAGCTTCCCATCCCCTAGCCAGATGGGATCAAGCTGATGCAGCTACAGCCCAGGTCCCATGAGAAATACTACAAAAAGTGCAATTAAAATAATTAGTTAATGCCTTTTTTATCCGGCATGGTAACAAATAGGGAAAAAACCTTAAAATAGCTCTTCTACATATCAGTCCCCTATGATACTGAATGCTTCCCAGGATTGCTGCAAGCTTTCCCTAAGGCTTTAAAAGGGCTTGTGGGTGCTCAGCCAGTTGCTGGATTAAGGTTCTCTCTTACC
Source organism: Neomorphus geoffroyi (assembly GCA_033558235.1). Classification (NCBI taxonomy): domain Eukaryota; kingdom Metazoa; phylum Chordata; class Aves; order Cuculiformes; family Neomorphidae; genus Neomorphus; species Neomorphus geoffroyi. The sequence goes on from JAUMJM010000025.1 coordinate 3,837,007, forward strand.
AGTGGTAACGGGGTAGGTTAAAGCCACTTGCACAGTTGATTTTCCTGGGAGAACATAAAAAAAAAAAAGTCAGTCTGAACTGATAATAAAGTGATTTAAATTCTGCTTCCTCCCTTGGAAATCAAGATTATCTCCCATTGATTTAAGCATTTACTGGGTTGGGTTCTGAATAAGCAGAATTTGCCTGATGATTCAAACTTATGGGGGATGTACAAATGAAAAATACACGGCCAAATATGTCCTTGGCACAACTCAGTGAAATCTGGCATTTTCCCAGTCGTTAGCTGCTTGTTGTTCAAAGGTTTCTCTGCTAACCTTCAAATGGTGCAGCAAGCGAGGATTTCTTCTGTAGGCATTTCAGTTCCTTTTCCTGAAGTGTTCTTAGCAAATAAGGCAGTGTACCAGTGTCGCCCGAGTAAGCTGTATTTGTTATTGCCACAGTGGGCGGTATTCAGTCTGCAGTCAAGTAAGGTGACCAAAAGGTGAAATATAACCTAAAAACCAAGGCAGATTCTCTTAACAATCTTTAGATTCCCTGATTTCACTCTCAGATTTCATCCAAGGGCCAAATTACACAAGTGTGAGTATTTATTCATTATATATTGCTGTCATTGTTCCTTGCCATCCCCGTGGGGGAACCTGGAGGTCAGGCATCTTAGCAAAAGGCTTGAAAATAAGGGAATGTTGAATAATAAATGCTTCAGGTCATGCAAGCTGTTCCTATCTCCCACCTTCCTGACAGATGATTACGGAAGAGCCTAGCTGAGGAAGTTGTGAGTGGCTCACACAGTGATTCTGAAGTGTTGGTACGCAAACTGTGAAGCTGTCAGTGCTCTTTGCATGGGTCGTCAAAGGAGTTTTTGAATCTCAGTAAGCACTTTGCCATGTGGCAGGGAGTTTCAAAAGCTACTTGCTATATAACCGGGCATTTCCTTTTAGTAGTTCCAAATTATTTGATCTTTGTTTCTTTTAAAATTCTTTCAGTTCTAGGAGAAACTGAATTTTAAGTATCTGATTTTCTTACATTATCTGGAAGTATAATTCACCCCTCTCTTTCCCCTAGGTAATTTTTTAATTATCTAGGGGTAATTTTTTAATTATCTGAGGGGTAAGAAATACCATGACTCCCAGTTTTGCCTCTTCTTCCTTTTAACTGTGAGAAGAGGGTTAATAGTAGAAGTGGGAAGAGGGAGTAGTGGAGTGCTAGTCATGTGGACAGAACGCCAGCAGCAAAGCTGGCACATGTTGTTTCATTCGCATGAAAGTATGTTTTATTCATTTGCTGGTGATCATCCACAGTAGCTATGAGAGAGAAAACAAGGAGACCAGAATATTATATAAACCTAGGTAAAATTCTGTAACTTAGTGCCCCTTCAGTGGTGTGTGGCTGCAGGAAATGTGAGTTTCTGAGGCAGTTTCACTGGAATAAATACAGGCACTTTTAGTGTATTAAATAGTAAGGGGAAAACATTCATTGCTCACTTCCTTGTGTTATTTACTTGGCATTAACTTCAACTTGTTTTCATGCTCTTTTCATACTTGGCCTTCTTACCAGTGTTCAGGCATTCACCAGGCAGATACCTGCAACTGAGTTTGTCATCCCAAGCTCCTGTTATAGTCAGGAAAGACAAAGGCATTTTGAGGATGCAATTCATTTGACGTACCTTAGAAATTTACTCTAGAATGAAGAGAACTGCTAGTCTACACAGAGCATATTGGCTAAATCTTAGCTAACTGCAAGGAGGGTTTCGATAGGCTGTAGGCACCTACGCTTACGGTGGGAGCCAGGTACATCTGTGTTTAGGGCTATTAATACCTGGATTTCCTGGTTCCTGTGAGCTGTGTGTGGTACCTAACCAGATGATCCCGGGGCATGTCAAGTAGTTCAGGATGACAGGGCTTAGAAAACTGAATCCTGTGCCCAGTTAGGTGAATTGTGCATTTGCAGTCCTCAAACTGACAAAGTTACATTTAAAAAGACGGAAGAAATTTTTTTCCTTACACGTTAAGTGGAAATCTTACCATAAAGTCACAGAATGGTTTGGGTGGGAAGGGACCTTAAAGATTACCCAGTTCCAATCCCTCTGGTATGGGCAGGGACATCTCCCACTGGATCAGGGGGCTCCAAGCCCCATCCAACCTGGCCTTGAACACCTCCAGGGATGGGGCAGCCACCACTGCTCTGGGCAACCTGGGCCAGGGCCTCCCCACCCTCACAGCAAAACATTTCTCCATCAGCTCTCAACCCAGTCTCCCCTCTTGCAGCTTCAAACTATTCCCCCTCATCCCATCCCTGCACTCCTTGATGAAGAGCCCCTCCCCAGCTTTCCTGGAGCCTTTCAGCACTGGGAGGCTGCTCGAAGGTCTCCCCACAGCCTTCTCCTCTCCAGGCTGGGCTTTACACCGTTGTCCTTAGTACTCCTGCTACACCTGCAAGGCCAGGAAAAGCTATGATTGCTCGTTCAGAAATGAGAGAGTAGCTGCTGGGGAGGGTAAAGATACTCATCTGCATGGCATATGGCGTGTAAGGTGACGTGACTAAGTGGTAGATGACTCCACCGCACCAGGCAGAAATCACAGTTCAAGTGCTGGAAGCAGCCGTGTTTCGCACAAGTGCCGTTTTGCCTTCCCAAGCCAGCTTGAAGATCTCAGCACTGCAACGTAGCTCTGCCTGAAGTCATGAAGGAAGCCTAGTGACATACGGAGCTGAGACCAAACCTCCTCCTAATTAGGAAATAGTAGGGCTGTTGTTCCCCCTGCGATGTGGGTAAGGATGATCTTGGCTGTTGGCTTGCTGGGAGGAACTTCAGGGGTTTACGTTAAAAAAGGACAGGATAGTTCTGCAAAAATAGCCAACTAGGGAATAGTTAATGATTTTTTAATTGAACCTCTTAACTTTTAATATTAATAACCTATTAAAACCAATGGGGTATGAAACACTAGGATCTGATGTTTCAAGTCAGCTTCGATGGATATTGTTGAAGTGTAACTTATTTGTAGCTCTGTAACTTTTCACTTGGAAGATAATACTTATAACAGGATCGTGTAAGTTTTGGAGCACAGAGATGCCTTTATGGCAGAATGGGGATGGCAAGGAAGGGAAACAAACATGAAATATGGAGTAAATGGTTTTTCTGCATGTTTTAGGGAAGGGTGATGTGCTGGTTTCAGGCAGCAGCCAGTGAATGCAAGTATGCATTTAACATTCACAGTTAAGCTCTGCTCTGTGTAGGGTTGGTTAGAGCTAGCGGAGATTTATCAGGTGTGTGGCCCAGAGCCAGATGAATATTCCTGTGAGGCTGATGACCTAAACTGAGATCATGTGCCGCAGCACAGTGTTTATCGTGAAAGCACTGGTTGTTGCAGTGCCAGCCGGTTCCTCTGGTTCATCAACTGGCAGGAAGAGTGCGGCAGGAAAGGGCACATTCCTCCTTTCCCCAAAGTGGATCGATGCTTATGTGTGTAGATTTATGGCTAACTTGGATTTCCAAGCCAAACCTCTGGTGCTGTCCAAGGCGAGGTGACAGCACCTGAACACGAGCTGTCAGAGGGAACTGATGGCGGTGCCTTAGTTCCCTGCTGCACTAAAAGGCCTTATGCTCGCTATTTATATTTGATATGGGACATTTTTCCAGTTTGAAAAACTCAATGGGAAAACGCTACGCAGAGCAGTGCATCTGAGGGGTGGCTACAGGCCTGAAGAAGGAAAAGCAAGAGAAAGGAGGGACTCATAGGCAGTGAGAGGCTAGAAAGTTGTGCAATAAAAATGGGTAAGGGGCAGTTTTCATACACCCTTTCAACCTTTCTTTTAATTTCCTTGTCAGTTAAATCTTAGAGCAGAAGTTCAGTCAGTTTAAGACATGGTGACAGTATGCAACAATATAGTGTATATTGTCCATTATCTCTTTGTCTTTGCCACAGTAAAAAAAAAACCAACAACCCATGGAGAATTTCACAATTAAATGTTTTGTCTGTGGTCCCAACAGAGGAGAACAGGGGAGAACTCACAACATCAATTCTTTTTTTGCCAGCTATTATCATAGGCTTCAAGGACCCAGAAACAGTAGAAGTTACAACTTTTGTTATTGCACCGAGGAAGATCAAATGATCAAATGATAAGTCATTTGGCCAACTTTTGGACTTGTGAAACTTCCAGTGTGAATCTGGCACCATAGCTAGTTTTCTCAAGTGTTTCAATGATTGCAGAAGAGGAATACTGATTTGGCTGTTCCTGTGTCATCCACATCTGTTAGATGAAAATCAAATTAACGTCACAAAATTAAGACACAAAATGCAGATACAATATTTAATTTTAAGCTGGTTGTTAAAAAAGAAATTATTTGATGTAGAATGGCTGCACTGGTAATTTTCGCTGTTTAATGACCCAGCATAGTGAGTCACAATTGAAAGTTAGAGGCATGGAAGAATATGTTCGTAGGCTGTGCACCCAAACAGCTGTGTTCTTACTGTGCTTGAGCCCCTTCCTCCTTTGCCTAGGTCCAAAGCCTTACTTTCTCACTGCCACTAGCTATTTTGTTGGTGCTGTTCGCTCATGTGGATCTTATTTATTGTCATTTGACAGAAACGAAAAATGCAGTCCAGAAAACGCTTCACCAAAAGTAATTTATTCCCTGCAAGACCTTTCTAACTACATAGTAACATAAAAGCATCACAATGCCTGGAGAAATTTTTAAAAATAAAATGCCCTGATGCTAAAATTAGCTTTAATTGATTGAAAATTGCACCGAGCCTGACAATCTGAACCATTTATTATTATTTTTCCTTTCAAGCTTCAGCTTCATGTGATTTGAAGTGACTGAATTACAGTTCCCACATACCTTCCTACCCACACTGCATGAAAAGAACCCCACGCACAAACTTCTTTGCTCCAGAGGAGCTGCTGGATACACCTGGAGGAAAATAAAAAAACTGGTTGAGATTGAAGTTTATATAAAGGTGATGATGATGGGAATGGTCTTCAAATAAACTCTATTCTGGCTAAATGCCATGCTGTGCTTCCCTCTCTCCTCAAAGGAGAGCTCTCCTGGGGTTGTCTCTCCGTGTCAAAGGACTTTCGTTAATGCCTGTTTGTAGAGCACCGGATCCCGTAGATCGGATGCTGTTCCAAGTTAGAGATTGATAATAGGCTGTGGATAAACTAGCACTCTGTCTTCCCCATTTTAAGTTTTTAAAGAAAAAACACAACCAAGAGCCTGTACTTACCTATTTACATAAGAAGCCTCTTGCAGGCTCTTTAGGGAAAGGTCAACACCACCTCCAAAGACGACTGATAAATGTGCTGAACTTTCTGGCTGATGGAAAGGAGGTCCCTATCTGAATCTTAGCCCAGAAAAATTCACTGCAGCCAAAAGTCAAACAAGGATTTTTCTTTTCCAAATCCCAAAATTTCAAGATGAGGAAGATTTAGGAAGATTAGACTCTGGGGAGAGCTTAGAGCAGCCTTCCAGTACTTATAGAGGGCCTCCAGGAAATCTGCGGAGGGGCTCTAGATCAGGGACCACAGGGACAGGACAAAGGGGAAGGGTTTGAAGCTGAAAGAGGGGAGATTTAGGTGAGATTTGGGGAGGACATATTTTTCTGTTAGGGTGGGGAGGCCCTGGCCCAGGTTGCCCAGAGCAGTGGTGTCTGCCCCATCCCTGGAGGTGTTCAAAGCCTGATTCTGTGGAAAAGGGGTGTGGAACTGGATGTGGAACTGGCTTTTAGGTCCCTTCAAACCCAAATGATTCTATGATTCTATGAACTTTATATCCCATATGATAGGATTTTTTAATATCTCAGATCAACATTTTTAGTTTCGCTGTAAAAATGTATTATGAAAATAGTAAAGTATTTGTTAATTGTGTTTTTCAGGAACAGATAGTGTTTAATCTTAATTTTGACCATTGGAAATCTTTGCTCATTTTAGTGTCAATGCTAGAATATTTTTAGGGAAAAGAAATGCTGAAACTTTAAACTGTCATTAAAGTTGTGAAGTGAGTGCCACTGTCTCTAGCACTTTCCAGGCTTTCACTAGAAGGTTTTAAGTTTGTTTTTCATAAACTAGTCGGGGATTATGACTTACTTAGGATAGAGGTAGGGTCACGTTCCTATTCTGAGAGCAAACATTGGCCATGGAAGCTCTTTGGCAGCTCTTTGGCTGTTGGTTCTACCAACATCTGAGTCCTTTTGATTTGATGCTGAATCCAGGGCTGCCACGCAGCTCTCCGAAGTCAAACTAATGCTTTTTACAGATGATTCCTGTAAAAGCAATTTGGTCATATTTCTTCCACTCTGCAGAGAAACTTGAGCTTCCATTATTCTCAATTATTTCCAGGGTTGGTGTGAGTCTGTAACAGGATCATAACATTGCATCTAATATATTTTGCATCTCAAAAACTGTTTTCAGTTTTGGGCCTCTCATGCCAAGAAGGACCTTGAGGGGCTGGAGCACGTCCAGAGAAGGGAGCGGAGCTGGGGAAGGGGCTGGAGAACAAGTCCTGTGAGGAGTGGCTGAGGGACCTGGGGTAGCTTAATCTGGAGAAGAGGAGGCTCAGGGGAGACCTCACCCTCACCACATTCTGCAGCTCCTGAAGGGAGGTTGTGGTGAGGTGAGCTCTTCTCCCAGGTGACAAGCGATTAGATGACAGGAAAGGGCCTTGAGTTGCACCAGGGAAAATTTCTTCATGGAAGGTGTGGTTAGACAGTGCCAGAGGCTCCCAGGGAGGTGGTGTAGTCCCCATCGCTGGAGTTATTTAAAAGATGGGCAGATGAAGTTGCTCAGGTTTAGCAGTAGACAGGGATGGTTGGACTTGATGATCTCAAAGGTCTTGTCCAACCAAATGATTCTGTGATCCTATGATTCAATAACAATCCCAACAAGCTTCCTGTATTTTCTAGGAATCTTGGAAACACCACTGGGGAAACAAGGCTACACCTAGCATTGAGCCCAGCTTGGTGTTGCACTTCACTATACATTTTAGCAAGCCGTGCTGTAGGGAACTGTCTTCCTACCAGCGAGAAGAAGACCTCATTCCTTTTCCAACAAAGTATCAGCTGTGTGAAAAAAAGGGTTATTTTATGCAGTGGGTCATTTCTCCCCCAGTGCTTATGTGACCCATAATTGGAAGGAAACTGGTTGTGATTCAATAGATGATGTAATGTATAAGCACTGAACAGACCATATGTTCTCTTCAGAACACTTCCTCCCGTTAGGCGACTCCACAGGTAGGAGGACTGGTGCCAGTGCAGCCATCACAATCTCCTCATGGCTTAGCCCAGTTCAGAAATAAATAAATGTTTACATCTTAGCTGAATCCTTTCAGCTTCCCTCAACATACCATTTTAAGACATATGGATTTCTGGCAGTTATGGGGAACTAGACGTGTTAAGCACTAGATTGTGCTAATAAATTCATGTTTTATATCTGTGAAAGAATTAATATTGATAAGCATATGTTTATGAGTTTCACATTCAGCACAATCTTTCAGACATACCTATGTGCCACTGCTTTGTGAAACCAGGGTTTTAGCAGTTTACACAAGCATCATAGAAACTGTAAATAGACTTGATTTTCTTTTTATTTAGGGAAAAAAACATTATAGAGTGAGGTGTAAAAAGTGATCTACTAAAACTTTCTACAGCCCATAGTATTTTGCGGTGCTGTCATCTGTGTAACACTCGCAAAGAGGAATCAAGAGTGACTGAGCAGGCAGGGAGAGAAAAAATAATGGAATGATAGAATGGTTTCAGTTGGAAGCAACCTGAAAGATCAGCCAGTTTCACCCACTGCCATGGGCAGGGACACCTCCCACTGGGTCAGGGGGCTCCAAGCCCCATCCTGGCCTGGAACACCTCCAGGGATGGAGCAGCCACCACTGCTCTGGGCAACCTGGGCCAGGGACTCCCCGCCCTCACAGCAAAACATTTCTTGCTACTCTCTAATCTAGATCTCCCTTTTTCAGCTTCAAAACTTTCCCACTTATCCTGTCCCTGCACTCCCTGATCAAGACCCTCTCCCCCAGCTTTCCTGGAGCCCTTTCAGTACTGGGAGGCTGCTCTAAGGTCTCCTCTGGACTCGTCTAACAGATCCGTGTCCTTCTTGTGCAGAGGACTCCAGATCTGGACACCGGATTGCAGATGAGGTCCTCAAGGGGAACAAGAAGGATCTTTTGCTTTACTCTGAATCTGTACAGTGCTGTCAGTTTAACATGTGCAGTTGTGTATAGCACAATTTAAACAACCAACAGATAGATCTTGCTATCTGAAACACTGAATGCCCTTGCTTTCAGGTGTAATTAGCATGTATAATCAGTCAAAAGCTGATTCAAATTATGAGTTCCGTGAAAAGTACTTAAGGAAATTCCCAATCAGACCTGATCCTCAAAAATTAATTTTTCTGTTTTATTTGCATTTAAAAATAAACTGCAGCTTAGAATTAAGAGTTGCATATTGTCCTTTCAGCAGTGAGAGAGATGTGCTTGTTTCCTGTGCAAGAGAAGTACAGTCTGACTCTTAGCAGGTTTTATCCTTTGGCTAATTCAGCTTTCCTTGTGTGGAGCTTCAGAAATGTGGTCTTGGTGGCTAGCCAAGATTTCTTTGTCTTTGAGATTCAATGTTAACCTTTTTTTTTTTCGTTTAAATTCAGTTCTGCTTCATTCGGAATTAAGAGCAAACTATGAACTCCCATTGGAGGGTATTGCTATATGGACAATGTTCATGTTTGTGTTAGAGGGCTCAAAGTCCCACTGCTCAGGCTGGAGGAGTTTCCTATGTTAGATTATCTCTGATAATACTTAAAAAGAAGCTCACATATAAGAAATAAAGGCCAGCACCGTGTAAGACTGCTTCTGGTAGCTTTACTTGATGATAGGCTATGAGCAGTTCCATTTTGCCACTGCTACTTTAGCCTGTGAAGTCTGTCCTCCAAAAAACAATATAGGAATATCCTTTTTGAGATTGTGCGTGCCCTTCAGTTACCCACCTCTTTCTGTCACAATCCCATAAGAGATATTTTAATACCTCTGATACTAGTTAAGTGGTGCTTGATCCTCTGGAGAAGAAGATCTTATTTACTGGGTTCCTGTGTTCTGGAATGATGCTGACTGGAATCTAGTGTGTTGTGGTCCAGATTCGCTGTGTCACTGTAGCTGCACTGCCTGTGGTGGGGTCAGTGCCTACCTGACTAGCAGACAGTGCTGTGCATGGCACCTGAGGCCCAGTCATGCCCAGAAAATCTGTATTTCATAGGATCATTGAATCATAGAATCATTAAAGTTGGAAAAGACTATTAAGATCATCCAGTCCAAACGTCAGTCCAACAGCACTGTGCCTACTAAACCATGTCTCAAAGTGCCACATCTACATGTTTTTTGAATGCCTCCAGGGTGTAAAATAATGGAAGAAATATTAAATTGTTCTCAGGTGAGGCCTGGTGCTTTCAAGGAGGCTGGTAGCTGAGAAGTCAAACTCTCAAAAGGCAGCTGAGAAGAACTCTTGGCATTGCTCATTCAGCCGTTCTGAATGCACTGGGTGAATATTTCCACTCACAGCAAATATTGTAGGCAACCTAGAGCATCCTTTGAAAATTTGTTTATAGTCATCCTATTTCTTTATGCTTGCACAGAGCTGCTTTGCTCCCAGTTCTGCAGTGTTATTGTAGTACTGGGATGAAGGCAGCAAAAAGATTTCTTCTGCCTTTGACCTCAGGAATGATGTCTGCGCAAGATATGGCACAGAAAACCCTCTCCACTAGTAACATGTATCTTTGTACTTTTCTTTTTGTTTTAGGCGTGCAGGTCTGCTGCACATCAGCCTCTCAGGTTCTGTATCTTCCGGCTAGCTCTTATATAACAGAGAAGGATGAGAGGACAGAAAATCAAAGACTGACTGAGAGTACGTGGCACATCCGGGCTGTTTACTGCAGCTCAGGCTGACCGTCAGTCCAGGAGAAAGAATAGCTGCTAGGCTCATGAGTTTGGCACACTACAGCACAGATGTCTCAAGAAAAAAAAACCCCTCTTTGAATGGAGGAGAGTAGAGGAAGAAAGGTTGAAAATGTTTTCACTGAAACCTAGGTCCTATCAACATCTGCTGAACTGGCATCACACCCCTAGAAGGTCATAAGAAGCCAAATTCTGCTCTTTCATGCTTTGCTGTTATTGTAAAATAACTCCTGGAGCAACTGAGACAAATTTCTCAAGAGAGGACAGAAAATCCAACAAGTCAAAGCATGAAGTAGCTTTTCTTTCACATCTGCCCTTACTGGCCTTACCTCTCAGCTTCTCCATACAAATCTGTCTGTGTAGTATCTTGTGTGGTCCCGGCCTGGGATTTCTGATGCCTGGGATTTCTGATGCCCACACTGCTCTTCCTGTCACTGGGAAGGGTATGGTATGCAGTTAGATCCATCTACATGGTACGGTTCCTCTTTGGAAACATTCTCATAGTATATAGGCTTACATGATTTGGTTGTTGAAAGAAACATATTTGACCCTAGAGCTGATGACTTTGACAAGAGGGAATAAAACTGCTTTTGCTATTTAATTTGCAGTCCCCTGGTACGTGTATCATTCCCATTACAGTACAAATGAGTGCATCCAACTCAGTTATATTTCTAACCAAAATATTGTATTCCTGAAACAGAAAATGGTAGGATAGTTTTTCCAAGGAAATATCAGTACGTCCCTGCCTTCCTTTTCCACTTTTCCCTGTGTATCCGTCACTGATCACTGTCAGGGACAAGACACTGGGCTGGATAGTCCTTGGTTTAACCTAGGATCAACACTGGTTTTATATGCACCGATGATAACTGAAGCACTTAGAAGGGTTTGTGAGACCACATGTGGGAGCGTTGAAGGGGACTGAGGAAAGACGCGTGAGAGGCTGGATCCCTACAGCTTCTCTGCAAAGTCAAGGGTGTCTAAAGGGCTGGATCTTCCCTGGGGGTTCCTGCCTGCAGGAGTTCAGGGTGACCTGAGTTTCTCCTTTAACGCTTCTGGATACCCTTGTTGCTTAAAATTAGGCAAGGTAAAGCCTGCTTTAGCCCTTAATTGCCTTGCCTAAATTGGCATAGGTCATGCTGAGGACTCGCCCTGGCTTCAGGAACTGGGTTGAAAGGGTTGCACAAAGTTACCTTTGGCCCTTTTTCCCATGTAGCACCAATTACAGCTGAGACAAAGTAAGAGAAACAGTCCCTGTTCACTGCTTTGTGCAGCTGGGCTGCTGGCACACTAGAACATTTTGCGTACACTGATTTAAATGTTGGAAAAATTTATTCATACCAAAATCTTCCCATTCTTTTAGACAAAATTTTCCTCACATTTTGTTGTAAAAATCCTTTTCCGATCTGTTGTTATTGGGGCAAAACAACTTCCTGGCCGGGACATTTCATTCATAGTTAAATCTTTAATTGGAACTTGTTTTAAGAAGATAAGGGTTAGGGGCAGATTTTGCTCGCAGTGAAATCAGCAACAAAACTCCCATTGATTTCCCTGTGAGCTGAACCGAGCCTCTCCTGACAATGGGGAGTATTTTAAAGGAGTTATGATGGCCGTGGACAAGGTCTTGTCGCTTTGCCCTTTGCAAAGAGAACTGTTTCTGGTGGAGGAACAATCAGAATATTTGTCTCTTTAAATGAATGGTTCTTAGAGCCTGCACTGAGAGGCAGTCTCCCTCTCTGCGGCTGTTAGGCTACTCAGAGCCTCCAATAAATCAGCATGCAGGAACTGAGAGCTCTGTCCTTGAAGAGATGCACAGTGACCTTGCTTGTGCTTACTCTGGAGGAATAACCAGGGGAAATACAGGAGCCCAAATAGTGAGCGGTGTGTGAGTAAAGGCACTGCATTCTGCATGCAAATGCTACAGTACCGAAGGCATGCTGCTACACAAAATGCAGCTTTCCTGCTAGCCTGACCAGATCGCTGCTGTTGGTTTTTTTTTTTTTTGCAGGGGACTGAATGAAATCCTCATGATCATTACATGCTTGTTCAATAATAGCACACCCCAGTCACGTCTCCTTGCAAGCACATTTCGTTGGAACCACTGAGCAGAAGCAAAGAAGAGCTGACGATTATGTGTTTCCAACGCAGGTTGCCGGAGCCCTGTGTTTGCCATTGGCTGCAGTTCCCTGGTTTATTTGCAGCTTCCCCCATCTGGAATATGAAAATGGGATTGAAGTAGATAATTACTAGCAGCGGGTTTTCAAGAGAGGTTTAGAGGGAACAGAATGCCTCTCGCACAGCACAGGCTGCCTGCGCTGAAAGAGCTCTGAGAGATGATTTTAGATGTTACCCACGTCTGAATCTCCTGGAAACTTTACCGTGGAAGCAAGCCATTGCGCACAGTTCTGGAGCTAAAGGGGCAAGGAAGGGGCAGCAGGGCCAAACAATGGGATACCTTGTTCTTGGATTGCTCAGAGAAAAGCCAGCAAACATTCCCCTCCGCGTCCCAGCAAAAAGGGCATGAAGGTGACAATGAACTGAATTTTACCCAGTGCAGCTTCAGTGGCTTTTAAGAAGGATGGGATACACTGACCCTTCATCAAGCAGGGATTTGCTGGGAAACAGAACTTTGTTCTTCATATTCATCTGCGCCTTTGCCGTGGTCACCTTGCTGCAGCAGATCCTCTATGGGAGAAACTATCTCAAAAGGTAAGGGGGGATTTGAGGGTGTAGGAAAAGTTGTCTGATCGGTCTGAATGGAGCTGTACCATTTTAACGGTTCAAGCCTCTTCTTGGTGTTGTGCCGATAATATCAATACCTTGTTGATCTGGGAAGGTGCATCTGCCATCTGTAATGTCTGTTAGATTATCAATAAAGGAGAATGTTAGGCAGAATATTATATATATTGTGTGTTTCTTAGCTTGTGCCTTAGTCCTCAGCTGCTGTAAAAAATATAGGTCTTGCTTAACTTAAGCTAGACTGACTTGTACCACCTAAGTATTTGCCCCTGCTCAGACTCTGATTTTCATCCTGTGTAAATTCAAGCTGAAATGGCCTGAGAGATTGAATTAAGGTAGCATGCGCGCTGCCTAAACTTTAATGTCTTCAGAAACAAAGATGCGGATGCAATTCCTAAAATCACAGTGGCAATATTAGTGTTTCAAATAACACAGGGAGCACTTTCTTTTTTTCTCTGCTCTGTTCTCATAAATTACTGCTGAGACTGCTTTGTTGTAAAGCACATCAGTCTTTGATCTGAGAATGGCACTGCTCTTTTTACAGCCAACACTTCAAGTGTTTAACCTTGACCCATGCATAGTTTATTTTACTTAAATCTAGTTTGAGATGTTACGGCTGGTATGATTTTATAGCCAGGAATGTTTTTCTTACATGCTTTGGGGTAAGTGGGTTTCTGTAGCATAGGTAGCTGCTGTGGAATTTTTTACTGGAATTTAGCTACATTTTGCCAGAATACATCAATGGTTTGGCTCTTGCCTGATTTGCAACTTTTGTAGATGTTTGGCTTGTGCCTTGAGCAAGCGAAATGCTAACAAACCAGCAAATGTTTCTCACTTGGGAGGAACAGCAAGCATGACTTTAATATGTATAAACAGGAGCGTTGTAGTTTATCTACAGAGCAATTTGTGTTCCTTGCTTAGCAGAGGGGCTTTGGCTGAAGGATTCTGTCTAGTTTTGGGCACCTCACTTCCAGAAAGACGTGACTCAGTTGGAAGGAGCCAAAGGAAAGCAGCAAGAATGAGCAGAGGTGTAGAAAAAGTGTATTTGCCTTGGAGAAGATTGAGGGGAAGATAATGGCCTTGAAACTCTCTAACTGTTTCTGCCAAGAGGAAGGTAATAAACATGTCCCTGTGAAGTCTCATGAGATGACAAGAAGTAAAGGGCATAAGTTGCAGTAGGAAAAATTTGGCTTTAACCCAAAGGGAAACTTTTAAATAATAAGGCTACCTGAGGATGAGAAGCTCAGCATCAGCCGGCGATATGCATTCGCAGCCCAGAAATCTGACTGTATCCTGGGCTGCATCCAAAGCAGTGGGACCAGCAGGGTGATGAAGGGGATTCTGCCCCTCTGCTCCGCTCTGATGAGACCCCACCTGGAGTCCTGGGTCCAGTTCTGGAGTTCTCAGCACAGGAAGGACAGGGAGCTGTTGGAGCAAGTCCAGAGGAGGCCACAGAGATGATCCAAGAGCTGGAGCCCCTCTGCTGTGAGGACAGGCTGAGAGAGTTGGGGTTGTCCAGCCTGGAGAAGAGAAGGCTTCAGGGAGACCTTAGAGCAGCCTCCCAGTACTGAAAGGGCTCCAGGAAAGCTGAGGAGGGGCTTTTTGTCAGGGAGCACAGGTACAGGAGCATGGTTTTAATCTAAAAAGGGGAGATTTAGGTGGAAGAAATGTTTTCCTGTGAGGGTGGGGAGGCCCTGGCCCAGGTTGCCCAGAGCAGTGGTGGCTGCCCCATCCCTGGAGGTGTTCAAGGCCAGGTTGGATGGGGCTTGGAGTCCCCTGACCCAGTGGGAGGTGTCCCTGCCCGTGGCAGGGGGGGTGGAACTGGATGGGCTTTAAGGTCCCTTCCCACCCAAACTGTTCTATCAGGAGGTATAAAATCTCCATCTTTGTGGGCTTCAGGAACGTGTTAAATAGACAAGGGTAGTGCCAAGCTGCCTTGTTTTTCAGAGGATGACTTTATGACCAGTTTGGGTTTCATCTTGCCTTATTTTCTCAGTTTTTCGCGTTTATCCTAGAGGCCCTGCAGGCCTACCAATACGTGGGTTTTTGGGGTTGAAATGACTGCAACAGAATTACAGCAATGAAAAACAGATCTAAACTATGGACTGAAATGAAAACCAGTGAAGTAGAGCTAAAATAGTGAGAAGATGCAACTAAAACCCTTCCACTGAGTGACCTCTGTGGCCAGTCTCTGTCCTGCTTCACGCCGGGGAACCTGTCCTGTTGCTTGCGGGCTGCAGAGAATGCAGGGTGATGTCCAATTCCCAGGCTTGCTAGGAAAAAGTCTAGTTCTGAGCACTCTGCCATCAAAGGGGCTTAAGCAGGGAAAGTCACATACAGTGCTTTTTTTCCAGTCACTTACACTGGAAACCACTGTTTATTTATTTTTGTTTTTAATTCCAGCTGGTAAAGATTTGTTTCTTTCTTTTTTGTTAAAGTAACCACCAGTGCAGGGAGAACGCACTCTGGCTCTTTTCTGCTGGGGAGTGGTAGTTTCATGGGAATAAAAGTGCAGGATGAGGCAGTCTCAGGCTGTCAGTTATTAATCACAGAAAGGTGATTTACATAGCAGCCTACATCGCTAACATAATATTATCATGAAGGCACTTTTTCACTTTTTCTTTCCCTCTGTCCTGCTCATGCCCTGCGTTATTGTGACCATTCTTGGGCCGGCTGATTGCCAGTCTGCTCCATGCAGGGGTAGCTGTAACCTTTAATTAGTCTTTTCTTTCACCAGCCCCCTGTATTTAAGTCCCCTGTTAAAAGCTGCTGCTGGCTGTGGAGTTGCTTAGACCTATAATAGCTTGCACATACAGGGACCATGGTGGAGCTGGTGGTTTTGGAGAGCATCCTTGCAGAGGGGAAGTGGGATATTTATAGGTTTGGCGCTGCTTGCCAAGCTGGAGCTTGGGGATGCTGCCTAAACCTAAAGCCACTTACTCGCTAGAATTCAACATGCTGCTTGTTTTATGATAGCCTTTGCTTGCAACCTAACATCTGCAGTAATAACAGACCTCTGGGCCTCTTCCCAAGGCAGCAGGAAGAAATTCCCTAATGTGTTTAGAGAAACCTGAAAATCACCCTGAAGTACTATTCCAGTAAATGTACAATGCTTTTAAGCCTAAATATAACTCAGGGTTAGCTCATTTCTCACAAGAAGATGGTGCAAATAGGTAAAGGCCAGCAAGGCAGGGGGAATTTGACCTAAAACAAGCAGCTTGGACGTGATGCAGAGGACAGCACAGACTAGATACTGGTCCCCATAAATGGTATTAGACAAAGGCATCCTTTCCTGGGAGAAGGATGTAAGTTAGCTGTATTGCTATAAGCTGTCCCATGACACTTGCCCTTAGAATCATGGAATTGGCTTGTTTTACTGTCATAAAAACTCACTCGAAGCTCTCCATCGAGACTGCCCTGGAGGCTCGTGATCCTTTATCTCCGTGCCCACTGCCATGCACCCAAAACCTGGCTGCTGCTTTGGGGATGCTCCAGCAAAGAAGCTCTGCTCAGTGAAATTTGATAAGGGGCTCAGCCTCTAGTCGAGTCCTCTCTTCCTCCTTAATGAGATATTAATGCCCTCCTGGCATTGCTGGAAGAAGGGGAAAATGTAGGTGTTGAATTCCTAGGTATTCACACAATTGTCATCCACCATATAATGCTCTCTGCAACTTCCCCTGCTGTTTTGTACCATGCCATTGGAAAGCAGAATTCTGCCAGCCTGTTTGTTTTGCTTTTTCAATTTTCCTCCAGCTGGGATGGATGTGGATCCTCTCAGCCAATGCCTCAGCCCTGCAGTAGCAGCTGAAGTCCTAATGAGAGAGTTGAACTGAATGGGGAGGCTCTGGTCTCTGTAGTTCCTGATCTTGAGTAAAAAGGATGATGAAGTGAGATATAATTAAGGGACTTTAATACAGATCTCTGGGGTAATTATTTTTGTTTTAGGATTAATGTGATGATTAAAAATCCACTGCGTTGATCTGCTAAAGTAGGTTAAATGCTGTGGACTTCTGCTTCAATCCAGAGCTGCTGTTTGCTTTAATATTGACTCATCTTTCCTATGCTCAGCTCTCGGCTGAATTTTCTTTTGAATCAGATGCTCAGCTGAGGGCTGGCCTTTTTTTATGAGTTCTTGTTTGGCCAGTGGGGAATAATCCTGGATTACATCAAGAAACTGTCACTACAGTAAAAAGATATTGAAATAGTCCTTGTCTTCATCCTGCAGCCTGTTGCATGGGAGACATTAACAGGATGGTCCTTAACTGCTTTGGCAAGGGGAAAATATCAGAGAAATACTTGGGTGTGGATATAAATATATACATATATATTTATATATATATATATGTGTGTATATATATATATACACATATATATATTTATATACCTACATACTTACATACCTTGTAGTCTATTGGCAGGAGATTCACTGAATGCTGCTTTTTTAACAGCTTGACTTCTGCACAGGGTGAGAGCTGAAACAGGGAATCTTCCCTTTCAAAAATAATTTTTTTCAGTCAAGTGAGGAGAACACATTTTCAAAGCTATTAAAGACTTTAAACAAAGATTACCCTGGTGTCTGTCAGAGGGGGCCCATACAGTAAATCAAAGAACGACTCAGCAAGAAGCAGCAAACCTTCCCATGCAGGAAGCCTGCATTATTTGAAAGCCTTATGTCTTAAGTGAGAAAAAAACATCGTTCTTACGTGTCTGTACTCTATAATTAGTATCAAACTCTCATAACTTGAGGTTATACCACCATTTTGGTATTTATGAAGCAGCTTTTATTCCACAGTTGCAAATCAGTCGCTAAACATCCTTATCCCTTTCCTTACCTGCATGAGAAACATAGCTTATGATCTTTTTTTTTTTTGCACAGCATTGGCAAACAAGGAATAAATCCACAGAAAATTAACCTGGGCTACACCTTAAGAGAACATTTAGTCTGTAGATCTTACTTATAGCAGGGACAGCAGCAGTTGCAATGTGGACACAAGGCTGCATGTGGCCTGAGCTGTATTTTGTCTCAAGGTGGGCTCTTGAGGAGCTCCAGCCAACTGTCATCAGCTGAGAGCTCCTGCCCCATACCTGGCATGTGCTCCTCTGGCCTGTTCATAAAGCCCTGCAAAGCTGCTAATTGTAACCTAATACCATCTATTCCAGTGCTGAAAGTCTCTTTCCATTTAGATATTTTCCCCTAGAGAAAAACAGAGCTGAAGGTCACCTACTGAGTCATCTCTCTAACACACAACGCGGTGCCCCCTCCGTTTCTAACCGGAGTGAAACATTATCCCAGTGAAATGACATGCGACCTGTGAGTCACCTTGTGAATCTCTGAAGGAGCTGCAGAGCAGGTGATGGTTCTGGTTGGTTTTCTTCAGAGGAGAAGAACACTGCAAACTTCAGGAGTCTTGAAGGTGTGTACACCAATATGTGTACATATGGGATGTGGTCATCACCTTAAGCGACCACATCTAGCCTAGCGCAGCAGGAGAAGCTCAGGCTCCAGCCATGCTCATCTTGCTATATTTCCCAGAGCATTTCAAAGGGATGAGAACCAGGGTGTTGGCATTCCCTTCGTGCCTAACCTTGCAAAGATGAGGAACCGAATCAGCTTTCCGAGAGGTCGGAAGAGCACTGGAGTCTGTGCTGGGGGAGAGCTCAAGGTAGAGATGGCAAAGGGTTGGAGGGGGCATAACAAACAGAGAGCTGATAGATGGTCCCATTGGTGTTGTTTGCTTTAAATAATGCTCCTGTCTCCCCACATTGAATAAAAGAAGAGAGGTCACAAGTACATATGATGGGAATTAAAAGGCTGGAAAAACTTGCCAACGATCACAGCTCTATCACAGGTTATGACAGAGACTTCTACTGAGAGAAGTGTCCTAAAACTTAAATATTTGCCTTCTGCTACTTGGATTTTTTTCTGACTCATAATTTTCATTTGCTTTTAGAGAGAAGCATCCAGCGGTTGAAGTTTTAGTACCAGAACATGAGGGTGTGTTATTTCCTCTGTTTTGCTCCCTGGCAGTGCTGCGTATGGCTCTGATGCAGAAAACGGGCAGGGTTTGAATCCCTGCTCCTTCTAGTCTTCCTTTATTTCTAGAATTGTTGTGTTGCACCTTTGCTGTTAAGATGGCAAACCCACTCACTGATCTAGTCCAACTGCCAGTCCTTCTCTATTCCCCACATGACAGGAAATTAAGGCAACAAAATTCAGTTATTTCAAAATTTTATATGTGCCGGTTTCATTATGCTGAGTGTGTCATTCCCCTGTGCTTTACACTGCAGCCCTTCCTGAGCTCAAGCCACTACAGAGTGACCTAGAGACACTTGTCCCTTTGCCTATGGCTGTGGCCACCTGGCTGTCCCTAATCCAGTTCCCACCAGCCCACTCTGCACAGGACTGGTTGGTTTGCGTAGGGTTAGAATCATGCTGGGCTGTAGGAGCTCTTCAGAAGCTTCTTACTCTGGTCTGGTGAATTAGAGGTGTCCCCTTTACCATTCAAAAGGTGGCCATTATCCTCATTGGGTAATAAAAGATAATTAAATCCCAGTTCTCATTCCCATAATACCCAGTAGCAGCTTGCTTCAGTCTCTGGCTTTGTTGTGTGGGGATCTAGGCTTACTTTGGTTTGTGCAAACAGCTCTTTTTGAATATTTGGCTGAACATCTAGCCTAACTCCACTTTCTGCACCTTAACATGTTGCCTCTGTGTGACAAAGTAAGGGTTGAATTTTTCCAATGCCCAGCATTCAACACCTTTGAATCAGACCCCTTTCTTCCAAAGTGGTTTAAACCCACATTTTTAAAAGATTCTCTGTTATATCCTGCCATCAACTTGTTTTATGTTGTGTAGAAAAAAGCCAGCTGCTTGCCCTTAGTGTGCATGGGCACGTACAAAGTTGAATCTTACCTAGTTTTGTATAGAGCCAAACCCAGAACTCAGTCTTCTTGGTCTGAGCTGTGCTGCACCTGTGTCCCCTTCAGCCTCAGCTATGAATAATCACATCCTTGACCACTGACCTCTGTGGCCAGATGCAGACCTCCTGGTAATTCCATCTTTTAGTTTTGACCTGACTGGACTTTCCTGATCGTTCTTGCGCTTGCTGAATTTATTTCAGACATAATCCCTGTGCAAAGCTTTGTTTTTTCTTACTTCTGCTGCGCCTCATTCTTACCCTTGATTGCTTTTTCATCTCATTTTTTAATTCAAGTGTATTCATTGCTCAGTAGGCCATGCCTCCCTAAGGCAAACTGTGGACTTAACCTCTCATTTCTTTGAGGCATCCTTGCCCTCTGTTTCTTGCATCCATTTTACTTTTTCATCAGTCCCACAGATAGTCTCTGTCCTTCCACATCCTCTTTATTTAGTTAGTTTTGTGCTTCAGTTCTCATGATGAAAGACTTAAAAGCAATCTCTCTCACTGGTATTTTCATGGCACTTTCCGTAAGAACAAATACAGCCAAAGCTAGGCTTTTCACAGTCCCAACAGGAAGTCTTGGGCAGTCAAGAGTTTGGAGGGCTTGCACAAATGGTAGAAGATTGCACCTCTCACTTTTGTGCATGGGGGGAAGGAGTATTGCCTTCTCCTGTGGCTGATTCTGGGTATGGACACATAGACCCTAAACGGCATTTTGCTCGTCTTCAGCACCAGTCCTCAGAGCAAGTGGGGCTCTGCGGGTGTGTTTACAAAGAAGAATATAGTGCGGTGTAGGGACACTTGACCTGGTGCTAAATATATGAGCTTTGGGAACATGAGATGCAAAGCAATTAACTCAACCAGATCCCTAATGCTATGGTGAGATTGCTCACGGTACCCATGTTGCATCAGGTATCTTTGCACTGAGCTGCCATCTCAAATATCGGAATTTCCCGGTATCTTAAAATATGTTGGGATTTCCTGTGAGTCTCTGTGCTTGGGGCTTGACTGGCCTTCTTTCTCAAAAAGCAAACAAAAAAAAGCTGTCTCTCTGTCAAATCATTCTGTTGTGGGTTTTGTGTTTCCCCTAATTATTGAAAATAATAACATTTAATTATAAAATGAGTTGATACTGATTTTCTACTACTACTTAGATGTTTGTCTTCCAGCCACAGATGACAAAAGGGAACATTGAATTGTTGTGAAAAATATCCTTCGGTGTCCTTGATGTCCTTGTCAGCACTTCATCCCATTTAAGCAGACTAGTTGAATGTTGGTGTTAATTCTATTTTACCTTCCTTGGGGAGTGATTTTAGATCAGGTTTTTCAGACGTTACATGTGAATATCTGATACAAGGCATAACCCAAATGTGGAATGTGCTACACGAAACAAAACCTTTTTTTATGTATAATAGTGGTTATAATCCAGAAGCTTCCCACCTGTGTTTCCAATTTTGCTCTTTGTGCTAGTCAAAATATACTCCTCCACCACTTTATTGCTACCATTTCCCTCTAACACAGAGAGCCAAGCTTGTCCCTGGTATAATACTGCATGGCCAAGTGTGCTGTGTAACCAGACATGCCCATTTCTCACATCCTCCATCCATATTTTGCTTTTCATGATACATGTATGATTTCATTTTTTCCTTATGTTGTGACTATACTGTTTCTGCGCTCCCACACAGTTTTATATGTTTTCAACACCTTTTCTGAGAGTTTTCTCCCAATAAGATAGCAAGCAATCAGCTCAGCAGTTACCCATTGTCAGTCAGCTTACAAGAGTCATAGGTCATTGAGATAAAGATTGGTTTCTGCTAATGCAGGGTACAGAAGGTATTGCAAGCATCCAGACTAAAACTTGCAGTTTGCTGATTTGCTGGAAAAGTAAGTATTTTTCTGAACTGGGCTAGTGAGACTCATCTCTGCTTCCACTGAATGCAAATGTGAGTTTTATGATGGACTCGCATAAGAAGGGGGGAAACATGTTCAAGTATGTGAGCTGACCCCAGAAATATTGTGTTCCTTTTTGCTGTACCTGGTAGGGTTATGCCCACAGGTTCTCCACTGAAAGAGGCTGATGCATACCTGGTATTTTCATGGTTTATAGCACAGGTGAATTGGACCTGGACTGCTACAGGCAGATTTGCCTTTCTTTCCTTCGTCTGTGCTGTGTCTTTCTAAATTGACATGCCTTGAATACTTATTCCAAGATGAGCTAGGGTGTTTGAAGTGATATTAAACTTTTCAAGTCAGCATTTGCTTTTCTCTTGTCATCTGACTTCATTGTCTTCAGGCAGTGAGTCTGACTCTTTTGTCAGGGAAGAAGAGTTGTTGGACGCAGAGACCTAGTCAGCCTTGACTCTGCTGGGTCTGGTTTGATCTCAGCGTCTCACTGTTACCTACTGGATGCTTTACTCCTTTTGAACCCCTCTGATGTCTTTTCAGGTCCAATGTAAATAAACTTCCTGTTTCTGACCTGTATGAAGACAAGGATCCTTGTTTTTCCTCCAGAACTCCTGGCTCCAAAGCTTATCGTCAGTTGTGCAGCAGCCTGTCACTTTGGAGAGTCCCAATTTTTCCCCTTCTTACCCAGTTTCCATTTGCTCTCTGATCCATTTCAGGTCATTCATGCATACCACTGTTTTCCTTTTATTTTCTATACACCCTGTGGACACAGTGAGTCATATTTGCCTTATTTCGCAGAAAGAAGGGACAGGATTTCCAACCAGATTAACCCTCTGATTTTCTTATGCCTCCATGACATCCCTGTAGGAGACTGAGGGCATCACTTCTCATTTGCAAAGAGAGTAGAATGATTATTTAACACTAAAGTCTTCAGTTTCTCCTCTCAAGGGTACAAGAATTATGAGATGGGGAAACTGAGGTACAGTGAAAGTGATTCTCCACTGACCTTAGGCAGCCTGTATGTAGCTTGGACTGTGTTTGTCAGAGCAGAGGCTGGATGGTTTCTGTGCTCGTGTTATGTAGTGCAGTACCATGACCAGGCCTGTAGAAATATGAATATAAAATTATTAATGAAATAAATGTAATTAATGTATATACTGTTAGCTTATAACCTGAACAGGAGGTGGAGACACAAAAGCTAGGCTTGCTGTCGCCTCCTAATGGCCTTTTTGCTAGAGAGAATGCATAGAGAGAAGGAATATGAGAACTGATAGAAGGAAAGAGCAAAAGTGAATTCAAATAACAGAGGAAGCTCAGAAGGAAAATGAGGGAATTTGCCTTGCTCTTGCAGACATTTATCTTCCTTTCACCTCTTTGGAGAAGGAGTCTGTGGACTCCTCTGCTTCCCCTTTCTTAACCATCTGTGGTAGGCCAGTAAGGTAAGTCAGATTTTGGGTCAGGTTACCGATACATAATGACATTGGTTTCTTCCTTGGTTTTGGGTTTAGTTTGCCTCTGGGACAGTGATAGCTGTTGTCTGGGAAGATGAGTGAAAATAGCCTCCTGGCTGGGATTAAATGAGGTGAGCTGGTGGTTTTGGGGGAGTGGGCTGGCACTGGAATAAGAGGTGCCCTTCCACACCCCCTCTTTGTACCACCTGTGTGGTGGCCTCATTGCCACGCTGTCCTCATTGCCCATAGGTGTTGATCTACTTGAGGGCAGGAAGGCTTTGCAGAGGGATCTGGACCGACTGGATTGATGGGCCAAAGCCAATTGCATGAGAGTCAACAAAGCCAAGTGTTGGGTCCTGCACTTGGGTCACAACAACCCCACACAGCTTCCCAGGCTTGGGGCAGAGTGACTGGAGAGCTACCTGGGGGAGAGAACCTGAGGGTGCTGGCTGACAGTGGCTGAACACAAGCCAGCAGTGGTCCAGGTGGCCAAGAAGGCCACCATCATCCTGGCTTGGATCAGCAGGAGCAGGGAAAGGATCGTTCCCCAGCACTGAGCACCTCGAGTGCTGGGGTCAGTTTGGGTCCCTCACTACAAGAAGAGCCTTGAGGGGCTGGAGCGCGTCCAGAGAAGGGAACAGAGCTGGGGAAGGGGCTGGATCACAGAGGGAGGGATTCTAAAACTGTTTAGGTGTGACACCTCAGGATGCTGTTTAGTTGGGATGCTGGTGTTGGACTTGATGTTCTTACAGGTCTTTTCCAGCCTTAGTGATTCTATGATTCTGTGGTCACTGTGTTACTCAGCCACTTGAACCAAACTGTTCTTCTGCCTTGAAGCACGTGAGTGTCTCCTGAATAAATTCTGCTGCATGTTATGGCCTGCTCTCTGATTAGAACTCAGACAGGACCACCAGCTGTGCTTGAAGTTTTTTGTGTCTTCTCCGTTTATTAGCTGTAGAACAGCTCCCTTTTAAAAGCCTTGCCTTTTGTCTGAGCTGGATTTTCACCCTGCCTTCGCGGTTCAGAAGGGCAGTGAGACATCCCTGAGGTGGGATCTGAGTGTGATGGCAGCACGCATACAAAAATCCTCGCTGCAATCTACCCACTTATTCGTTCTCATGTTATAGGTCAAAAGCCTCGTAATTATTTGACATCCTCAGCTGCTAAAACCTCCACTTGCGCAGGAGTTGTTTCTTGTTGGATTGCGGCAACAGGCTTTTTACTTTGCTCCCTGCTGCTTTTTGACAGCTGGTCTTGATAAGACCTTCAGAATTACTGCTGCTTTGTTAATTTCCTGGGTTTTTTCATCCCCTCACGCTATTCCTACATTACATCAGTGTTTATTTGGCTAAGTACTGATTCAACAGTTACAGTTGCCAATTAGAATCAAAACATTGCTTTGACATTTTCCTGAAACTCGACCTTTGTGGCTAAGACATACAACTTAACATAGTTTCTCTAATACAAGGCACAACATTGCTCATACTCGTATTTGTTAGAGATAAGTCCTGTGATTAATGATCCATAAACTTTGATGAGAAAATTGCTTACAATGAATAGGCAAAACATAGCAACTCTGCACTAGAAGTGTTTCTGGTTATTACGTCTTTTGTAAAGTCTTCCCTTGTCATCATCAGCATCACGTGTTGGGGAAATGTACTAATTTTAGAAGGAAATAACATTAATGCAAATTGAACAAATGGCAAAGTTCCACCATTGGTGATCATTGGTAGAGGTCCCAGGCTTAAAATTAGCTTTTTTTTTTTTTTTAAACTCTTTGACATAAACTGTTTAAATTACATAGGAGACCTCTATGTCTAACTCATTTCCTCTGCTTTACTTCTCTTCTTTTGATCTTCCCTTACCCTCTTTTTTGTTCTGCCTCTTTTTTTTCTTCCCTTTCTGTGTTTCCATCCTGCCTGTGCTTTTCTATTGCAAGTCTGATTCACAGAAGCTTAATTTACCTCTTCTTTGTTTACCTGTTAAAATGTGGTTAGTGCTGAGAGGGAAGATGTTAGGATTTAACTACCGTAATACACCAAAGAAATACAGTGAGGGAGCAGTTCATGTCTCTGTTTTATTTCCTCAGGCTGTTTGCAGGTTTGGCCAGACAGCTTTTATGAACACTTACGATTCACAACTGAGAGGATTAGAAAATTCTATATTTTTAAAATTGAAATCTCCCAACTCAAGGCTGATTGTAATCAATGGTAAAACTCTGAGTAATCTTGTTAGGAACAGAATTAATTCAGGTCAGTGTTTTTAAATGTCTCGTCCCTGATTTCTACTCTGTCTTAATACTGCAAACCATTATTCATGGGAGTTGTCCTTGTTGGGAGGAAGATGTTTATTGTACCATCACCCCAGAAAATGCAGTGCAGCAGCTTCGTCTCAGCGAGACCTGTGAGCTGTGCAATGTTTCTTCTGAAGTGTGTTGTATGTATAGACGGGTGTATGTGTTCTTAACGTCTGGAGTGCCTGTTTGTTGGAAAAGGAGCGCTGTTGGATCCCCTTTTCCTATCTGGGTCAAGGATGGAAACTTCACTTGCTCCCGACCCTAAGCTCACAACTTTGTACTTGGTCCTTACCATGTAGAAGTGTCACACCCAGAGCCTTGCTTGCTCTCGTTAGATATTTTTGTACCTCAGTTAGATCCCCCAATCTGCCAATTCAAAGCTAAATATTTTAAGCTGTTCATCGTAAGACATACCTACCACTCCTCAGTGTTAGTCTTCCTGATCTCCTCTTGGATCTTACCCCAAATGTGCATGTCCTCCTTTAAACTTGGTGCCTCAGATGCAGTACACACTGTTCTCAAAGAAGGCTTGTTGAGAGGAGGGCACTAAAGAATCGTTTTATCACTTCTTTTGCTTTATAGACAGATTAGTCCTCCTCACCTTTGAGCATTTACTTAGCTTTCCTTCCAGCTGTTACATGTGAAGGGAAGACATACAAAGGGAAAAGTGATATTTTAATTCTTCATTTTACCTACATGAATATTTGCTACACTTTAGGAGAGTTCACCTCTGAAGGACGCGCTAATACCAGCTATTTATTTAGATTAATGCTCTGCATTTCGATTTGCAAGTAAATATCTAAGCCTCAGACGTCCAATTTAAATCCAATTAAAAAGTACAATTCCAACTTATTTTTCCCACTCTTCTGGTCCCCCCGTATGTATCATTCAGCACTGCCCTTAGCAATTAAACTGTATTTTTAAGGTCATATATTTAGATGCCTTTTACAAAGACATATTCAGAAGAGTCATGTTTCCATACCACTTACAGTGTGGCAATAAAATGTGTTAGACTGTGGTACATGTGAGAGAATCACAAGTGTTTGTTTCAACAAGCCTAAAAATGAAGGTGTCTTAGTAAAGGTGACAATTTTCTCCTATTTTTTTCACGTTGGTAATCTACTTGGAAGTTGCATCTTGGGCAACCTCAGCTGATTAAAAACCATCAGAGCAACGCAGAAGATGGTGTGCTCCCTGACAAGCCGTAGCCCTGCATCACCCTATAGCTGTTGTAGCATAACCTGTGTGTCCTTTGATGTGGTTCTTCTAATGGATCACCAAAGTAGCTCTTTCCAGGCGTCAGTGTGTGGTATTATCTCATTTTACTTACGGCAACGAGGGTCGTCTCTTCCACTTGTTCCACTTCTACAGTAAATCTTGGGAGGCGCTCTTTGTCACAGAGTGCAGGGACAGGATGAGGGGTAAAGGGTTTAAGTTGAGGGAGGGGAGATTGAGATGAGATCTTCAGAAGAAATATTCTCCTGTGAGGTTGGGGAGGCCCTGGCCCAGGTTGCCCAGGAAAGCTGTGGCTGCCCCATCCCTGGAGGAGTCCAAGGCCAGGTTGGATGGGGCTTGGAGCCCCCTGATCCAGTGGGAGGTGTCCCTGCCCATGGCAGGGGGTGGCACTGGAGGGGCTTTGAGGTCCGGTCCAACACAAACGATTTTATGGTTCTGTGATTCTGTGGTTTCTTTGAAAACAGGAGAATTTCATGCATACATTGACCTAAGAAGTCACTAGAATGGGTCTCCTATGAGCAGAAGTTTGACTTGTACATTTGGAATATTCCCTTTTTTAGCCTTGAAAAGTTTTTCTTTGCAAAAGCAAAATTTGACCACTGGAGGATATACAAGGAATGAAAATGTGTTCTAAAGTTTCAGAGAAAGCTTTGTCAATCTTTTCATAGTGCTTTTCTCCTGTCTTTTGTAGTATGAGTCAAAGGGAGGAGAGAATTTATGAGGATAGCTCTTTCCAGAGTTTGGAGTGCTGAAATGGCTTCTTACATCCTTCAGAAATCCTTCTCCCTTAAAATGCTGTTGTGAGAAATTCAATTAAAAAATGAAAAGGCACAAACCATACACGAGTAAATTCAAATTCCTTCAAAATATCTTTATTTTAGATCAGAAAAATCATTTGTAGTGGTGACATACGCTGAGTGGTGAGATCCTTCTGTCGTGTGTGCCTGTAGTACAAGTAACCCTGATCTACCTGCATTGCTGATGGAGAAAGAGTTTGGGAGATGAAGCAGTAAACGCTATGGTGAAGTCCAGCTTTGGTTGACTGAACCTTTACCCAACTCTACAGAGCCAATTTCTACTCATTTTTAAGAAAGAAGATAATTAGATGATGCAGAAATGCCTGCTCTGCAGAGAAAGTCAGACAAGGTTTTCTTAAAACAGCTATGACCAAAAGAAGTTATGTGCACACATTTCCACAATTCAAAACATATGAACTCCTGGTATTTTTATGATTTTGGAGCTGTTTAGAGCTCCTGCCCTTTTTTTTTCTTGCTGCAGGAAGAAAGGAGGCCTTACTTTAATGCCCATGACTTTCCTTCTTAATTTGCTATTCTTAATAATTGCTGCCAATTAAACTAGAGGATGAGTGTGGTCCGAGAGATTCACAAGTCCTTTTAATAAGCCTGTTGACCGTGAAAATTAGTGGAGTCCTGGATGCCCTTTGTCAGGCAAAGCAGGCTGGCAGAGTGCTTCCTGGCTGTCCCTGTGCAGCCCAGCCAGGAAGTTAACTTTCCCTATTGGCAGCACCAAATGTTCACTACTCAGCTGCCAAGCTTCTGGAGTCATGAAATTGGGTTAAAACAAGTAAAGATTAAAAATAACAACCTGTGAGATTCTTTTTTGTTGACTTATGAGGTATGGGAAGGTTTGACTTTTATTGTCAAGTGTTTCTTCAGATCCAACGTTTTAAATACATGTGAGATTTCTAGCCAGTTATAGGTGGTTGTAGAAGATTGAAAGCATTATGGGTCTTGGAATGAATTTGTGAAAGTTTGGAAAATAGGGAGTTATGATGACTGTGATAGGCATTCACTTAAAAAATATCATCTTCCCAGACACAGAAAAGTAGAAATACGGTGTGGCTTAGAGGAGTCATCAAATGCCTTGGATAACAAATCAGAGGAAGGAACCTGTGCCCACGATATTTAACAACCACTGTAGGTGTTAAATTGAAGTTTGAAGGGTTTACTTCTTTGGCCGTGTGGTTTTCCACATTTCTCCAGAGTTTTGCACTTGCTTCTCTGGGACTGAAATTTCTACCTTGCTCCACACCTGTGTATGTTGTTTGTGAGCACAGATAATTACTGGTCTTGGAATTTGTTTGGGGAGTCTGATGGCTTCTGAGCCAAGGGCTTGCTGAGTCTGTGGGAATTGAAAATGAATCGCTTCCACTAGAAATGTGATGTC
Source organism: Neomorphus geoffroyi (assembly GCA_033558235.1). Classification (NCBI taxonomy): domain Eukaryota; kingdom Metazoa; phylum Chordata; class Aves; order Cuculiformes; family Neomorphidae; genus Neomorphus; species Neomorphus geoffroyi. The sequence continues at coordinate 3,865,679 of JAUMJM010000025.1, forward strand.
TTGTGGTTCTTGGTATCTTTTTATTTTGATGAATGTGTCATAGTCACATTTCTGTGTTAAGAAAAAGGACATGAGAACTCATGCTGATAGTCATAACTTAATGAATAATATAAAATACCAACTGCCTCATTTTCTTGCTAGAGGGCTGCAGTTTAGCTGGCAGAATGGAGAGGAATTGGCAAATTGGACCGGCACCTTTAATTTCACGGATGACGGAGCAGTGAAGAGTGGCAGTGACACAGGCACCAGGTACCAACACTTGAGGGGATGACTACAGAGCTCTCTCTTTCTTTCTATGAACCACAAATGTGAGCACAAGCTGTATGAAAAATGAGATTCGCAGTGTGCTTTGGCTGCTTGATACTGCTCCCTGTGGCATAGAAGAAGTGCTATGCTGTTTTCCCCCTTGAGGGGTCATTTTGGAATATGCCATAAGCATCCACGCAGTATGGAGGAGGGTGGCTTCTGTGTCCTGGCCTCTCCGATTTCCATTCCCCACCAATGCTATGTGTCAATACGTGGCAGTGTGGGAGACTGGGACTTGAGTGGGCAACATCCCAACATGACAGTATTGATGCATGCAGAGCACATTGGAGAATCTGGCTCAAGGCTTTCTTTATAATAGAATATGTGTTCTAAGAAAACGTAGTTTTGCTTGAAATCTTTCCAGTACATAGTAAGTGAAAAGTGCTCTATCGGGGTAAGAACGGAGTATTTCCTTTATTTATTATTATTGATTGTTTACACCCAAGGCCGGGTTGGACAGGGCTTTGAGCAGTGTGATCCAGTGGGAGGTGTTCCTGCCTATGGCAGAGGGGTTGGAACTGGATGATCTTTAAGATCCCTTCTAACCCAAACTATTCTGTGCTTCTGTGATTTACACTATTATGAAAACATAGAAGCACTGATATGCTTTTTGTACTTATTAATACGTAGTAGGATCCTTGTGACTCACACATATCTGAAGGGTCATGATGAGCCGTGTACCTACTTAGGAAACTGGCTGCAGTCATGCCTAGAGAGCTCCATGGCTACTGCAGGCCACCTGCATAAGTCCTGGGTGCAAGCATAGTGCAGATATTTGGGATATCTTCCTGGAACCTCAGGTGTAGAAATTAAAAATCCTGAGTCATGTCTAGAGTCGAGTTGAGTAAGTAGCACGATAGCCTTAGCAAGTTAAAGGAAAAAATAAAACAATTAAAAGAAGCCTGCATTTAGTACCTATGTATAAACAAAACTCTCTTTGGATAAATTACATATTTTGTTTCAAATATCATCACAGTATATTTTGGTAACCACACACCACCACAGCTTTGGATCTGATAGGATTTCACAGGCAAGCGGAAGTACAGAGGCTGGACCTGCCAAAAAGCATCCAGTCTCAATGAACTGCAGCAATGCTGCAATTCCTGTTATGACTCCTTGCTGTAATGTGATCCTGTATGAGTGCTGCCCACCGCTCGGCTGTTGTAACTAGTTAAGATAGTTTTATAAAAAAAATCAGCTTAAGCTGCAGTTTTTCATTCAGACCAAGGGAAAAATGGTTCTTTCTATGTATGTGTGTATGCATTTGTCTGTCTGACTGTCTGTCTGTTTCTCTATCTATCTATCTGACTGTACTTTTGTTGCGTTTTATGTGTATGCATCCATAGTCTGTATATGCAAAGTTTTCAGTTGAGACACCTGGCGTATAAAAGCACTGGAAGTGGCACAAAGACAGATATCTTGCAGACATGAGAGTATTAATAAATATAGATTTTTCCCCTCTAGGCACCCTTGACAGAGATGATTGAATCATCATTGGTTGCAGAATGGGGAACCGAAACCCTTGTCTGCAAGATACTTACTAGTTGTGAGGCACAGAACAACAGTTCTATTCTCAGCTTGTTTAGCCCCTTCAAAGACTAAGAGTTTCAGGATGCAAGTGGTTTTTTATACAAGCAGGCTCAAACTGCACAAGATAGGTATAAATTTCAAAGTTTATAATATCAATAAAAGATGGATGTTTCAAAGTGTGTCATGTTAATGACTGTGGAGCTGAAAGATGGTGGGTTTGAGCTAGGGATAAGTCTGACTGTGATATAAATTGCATCTAAATGTGTTATAGATATTGCTTATCCGTTTGTCTAGTATCTGAAAACTGAGAGTGCAGCAAAATAAAAAAGAACTGTATAAATGTGGAGGCAAAACTGGAGGTGAGGCTGTGTGGTGAATAACAGCAGAGCTATGTCATAAATTGTTTACCTTTGATCACCCTTCTTACTTGTTATCAGTAGACATCTCCTGAGAGTCTGAATCCTACACCCAACATCAGGCTGTTAATATCAATTGAAAACAAGCCTTCCTCTAATGAGTAATTTTTTCAACCAAATGGAAAACTTGCAGACTACATTTTACTGACCTGATTTTACTTGTATATATTTACAGGTCTCCGGAGAGATGTCTAAAGTGCACAAAACTAATTATATGTCAGCATACGCACAGTAAATACCTTTCACTGCCTGGCTCTGCAGTTTATTGTGTGTTGTCACTGCCTTGTGAAAGGTTTGATGTTTAAAGATAGTAATAGAAATAGGTAATAATATGCTTTCAATTAGCTTATATCATTTATATATCTGTATGTATATAGATGCATGTTTATACACAAGTGGTATCAACCCATGTGAATTCTATAACTACTCGTTATCTTTTAATCATGTAACTTAGGACATGGTGTTGAAACATTGACAATTCATTCCGTAGGAGAGATTTATTGGGTGAAAATGAAGGGCTTACAAAGCAAAGGCACACAGAGAGAATAAGTGCATTAGAATTGCACAAAAGTAATGGCTGTATGAAAATCAATTAACGTTGACAATTAAACACGGCATGAAAAAGATTGCATGAAAAAGTAGGGCAACACCAAACAATGTCATATTATCTGGTTTCAGTAGAAACCAATTCAGATTTTAACTAATGTACAAAGTTAAAGAGCAGCTTGGGACTGGAATACTTTTTACTGTCCAGGAGATTTAATTTCCAAATTTCAGGAAATGGCACTCTGATTGCAGACAGTTCCACTGTGCCAGAGTAACCACAGTAGCCAAGGTTTTCCATCCCAGTGCATAAGACACTACTTCAGATTGCACAGAACCAGTCCATGGAGATAAAAGCTAATGTCCTCAGCTTGGCTCAGTATATGGTACAGCTCAGAGCATGGATCTTGTTTGTGCCTTGAATGTTGCTGTGGGTAGATGCCCAACAAAGATCTCTATTTGCCCGTCCTTTTGGGGTACCTAAAACTTCATTTTGATGCATATTGCTTTGCTGCAGGACCAAAGAAGTAGTGAATGCTTGCAAGGAATAAAAGCAAAACACTCTGTAACTCCCCAAAGCCATAGGGATGTGTGCTTTCAACTAAAAGAGGGCTAGATGGGCTGCAGGTCCTTGGTAATGCTCACTCGGATGTGATGTCAACCAGTTGTCAAATACTGGCTTATTTTCACTTCTTACATGTCAGCCATTGCTCAGATTTCTACCATTTGCTTTTTATCTTGTGCTAAGTGTTACAGATCTTACAAAATCCTAGTGAGGAATCAGGTGAAGGGTTCTACCTGGTGATGCTTATGAGAAGTAATCTATGAAATTGCTTCCTAGAGCCCTGATTCCTCTGTTCTTCTTTTAGTATGTTTTCAGCTTACTGTGATTGTGAGGCTTCATGCTTAAAGCATTTTTTGTTGCTAAGAAGCTGCCTTTATTATGTGATGATCTCTGTGCTGTATTAGTTGGGTCGTGGTGTTCTCTGCAACCTTCAGTCCCTTGGAGATGAAGATAAGGTTCAATGTGGAACTTGGGCAGTGAGACCACAGTGGCCCTTGACAAGTGAGAGGAGACGTGAGCTTTATATTTTTGGGCTTGTCAATTTGTACACTGTATTATCTAATATGACAAATCTGGAGCTTTGTAGCCAGTGGCTATAAAATAGAAAGTGTAATCAATTGGATTAATCAAATACATATTTTACAAGAATGAATGTGAGGGCTTGAGACGTCAGACTTCATTGGCAAGGGCAGTAACTGAGGATGCTCCTGAAGTCATAGAGCTGAACTTCTCATACAAAAATAGTAAAATCTTGAGAACCACAAGAAAAGAGAAAAAAGACATTGCTCGTAATGATAAACTAAAATGTGTTTCTTGAGATTTTATTGATGTGTAAGTGTTGTCATGTGTTTTGTTATGCCTCCCAGGTGGTCATATGGCTAACAACATCAGCAGCTTATTTCAGTCAGAGTGATGGGAATCTGCTTGATTAAAACAGCCAGACAGCAGTTTATTAAAATTTGGAAGGGTTCTGAAATGACATTTGTAAAATAGGACTGCCTGCAGCATACCCGCTGCTGCTTGTCGGGAGCCAGTGTTGTTGTGATACAGTGACTGTGAAAGAAAAGAAACATCAGAGTGTCCCTGAAACTTGAATTCAGTATATTTTCCAATAAATCATTCTAGTGCTGATGCACTGTAGAGTGGGAAGACATCTAGCTGAAGATGCATGGAAGTCTATGTGAGAGAAGATCCAGGAAGCACAGGGGGTAGTGTCGTTGATTCAGAAGTGTGGTCTGCAAGGTGGGCTTATCCCAGGTGGGTGAACAAACTGCAGGAGCTGCCCTGGACTTTGCCACATCATTTAGGGCTGTCTCTACTTTAGCTCCTGCTGTTAAACCCACGGCTGTTGCAGTAGAGCTGTACTGGGTAGTGTATTGGACTGAAAATTTGGAGAAACTTGGCTCCCAGGAAAGTGGGCAGGTGAAAAGGGAACAAAGGCACTGGCTGGGGTGGATGTTTGGTCAGTTCACTGCTGGTGTGGTGTTGGGCAGCAGAGCCAAGCAATCCCAAATGATCCGAGTGTTGAGACAGGAAGATGGGAGATCAAAATCAGAACGGCAGTGAGCAGCCACTGCCAGTTTGCCAGGGGCTTTTATGGTTGTGATGAAAAGCATATCCTCAGGGATCAGTTTTAACTGTACAGGCGTGTCAGTTTTCTGTGAAGTCACGGGACTGGATGAAATAGGGAATCCAGGAAAGGAGCTCCTCTGAGATATGATACAGATGAGATGAGTGCATGTGGTTTTCTGAGGTTACATTGTAGGAATATAGAGCTATCAATGAACTGTTTTTAAAGGACAGAAGTATAAAAGCCACTCCTCTACTGTGGAAAACCAAACATGAATTTAGGGCTGATTCGTGGAAGCAATTTTGTTTTGTTTTGTTTTGTTTTTTTTTAAGTTAGTATCTTTATTTTGGAAGATGGGGTGATATCTTAGGAAACCGCCCTTGTCTTGGTGGATGGACATTTCTGATGCTGTCTATTATCAAAACCCAGTAAAGTTTGTGACACTGTAAGGAGACAAATTTGCCCAAACAGTTACAGATATCCTAGGTGGGTGATCAGGAGGTTCATAAGTTAATAGATTCTAAGCTCAGCTATATGAATCTCCTGGGAAGCTTCAGTCTCTGTGTAAGACTTGAAGCTCCTGGATTTTATTTGATTACTGCGGTCTTTCTAGAAAGAAAATCAGCCAGAACTAAAGATACCATTTCTATCTTTAGCTTCCAGACATTGGATACTATTTTTCCTTGCTATACAGTATTGGAAAGCTTCCTGCCACCAGCAATTGCTTCCTGTTGCAGTGTTTCCCTACTCAGTTACCATATGCTTAGATTAAGCTTCCTACGCTTCTCATACATTTTAGAGCCCTAATAATTTCTGCAGGTACTTTTGTAACTCTTGCCAGCATCTCATACCCTCAAAGATGCAATATCAGAAGAGTAATTCAGAAGAGCTGTTATCACATAATATATACGTAGATGCATGACCACTTTCTCTTGCTCATATTTTAGTTTTTTTACAATATAGTTTATAGTGACACATTTCTTTCCTAGCTACAGCCACATACTCAAAGTCCACGATCAGTTAGACATATGCTACGTTTAGTGCCATTAGAGATGAAGATGGCGAAAGATTTAAACCAGTGAATGCCAGTGACATTGGCATCGGCAGGTGGTAGCCAGAAGGAAAGTGAACCATTTTTTTAATATATATATTTGTTGTCCCCAAGGAGGAGGCAGTCATATAGTTTCATCAGCCTGTATGAACTGACTATTGCTTCTCCAGTCTCCTTCTTTGTGCCCAAAGCACTTTCTCTCTCAGTTCAGTCTTTCAAGTACCATCCTGTTGTGAACAAGTCAAAACACACTCTCAAACAGCAGAAACAACACATGCAGTCATGTGATTTTCTGCAGCGCAATCCTAGTGAAGTGTAAATTAATCTAAGAGCATCAAACGTTTCTGCTTCATTGGCCAGTTCTCAGAGCAGGGGATCTCGTTTAACATCAATATGTCCACAGGCGCTTTCTTTTGCAAGGTGTAGCATGAAAGGTCATGATGATTTCCATCAGCTTCAAAGGCTGTTCTTGTTCTCTGTGGTAATCGTACAGTCTCAGCAGTGAGAGCAGTGCCCAAGGTCCTCATTCCTGCCTGCCGCGGACTTACCTGTCAATCAGTTTCTACATCAGCTTCTTTCTCTGCCAGAGGGGGATCATGCCTTCCAAATGGGGTCACAGGAGTCTTAGGAGAATGTGCCATGTGAAGTGGTAGGATGCACTCTTTGAGGGAAAAAAAATCACTATATTGATTTCACGCCCTTAAACCTTTTGACCTTTCGACCAAATCTTCATAGAGCCATAGAATAATGGTTTGTGTTGGAAAGGAGCTTAAAGATGAACCAGTTCCACCCTCCCCTGCCATGGGCAGAGACACCTCCCACTGGGTCAGGGGGCTCCAGGCCCCATCCAACCTGGCCTGGAACACCTCCAGGGATGGGGCAGCCACCACTGCTCTGGGCAACCTGGGCCAGGGCCTCCCCACCCTCACAGCAAAACATTCCTAAGATCTCATCTCAGTCTCCCCTCTTTCAGCTTAAAACCATTCCCTCTCATCCTGTCCCTGCACTCCCTGATCCAGAGCCCCTCCCCAGCTTTCCTGGAGCCCCTTTCAGTACTGGGAGGCTGCTCTAAGGTCTTCCCAGAGCCTTCTCTTCTCCAGGCTGAGCAACCTCAACTCTCTCAGCCTGTGCTCACAGCAGAGGGACTTCAGAATCATTTTCCTGGCCTCCTCTGGGCTCGCTCCAACAGATCCATGAGAACTCCAGAACTGTACGCAGAACTCCAGGTGAGGTCTCATGAGAGCAGGATAGAGGGACAACCTTGTAGGTTTGCATGTTGTTATATAGAAATATTAATGGAAGCAAAGGCTTGTGAGACTTGGTCACTCACTCACAATGGACTCTCTGATGAAGTCAACACCTCATTTGCTGTTCTCTGGATGAGTGTTCCGGAGCCCCTGCAGCCATGGGATGCTCCACCTCAGCAATACTTTTGCAACAAAGGACTGAAGATGCCATATTGGCCTTGCCAGATGAATGTGTGTCCCCAGAAGCTTTAAGGGGTGTGCTCTGGCACACTTGCAAGGTTCCCGACTAGGGAAGGTGAATCTAGACTCAGGGATGGCCATGGATCTGCCCATACTGATGAGTGCAGGCACTGCTAATTGGACAGTATTTTATAGAAGCCTGCAGGGCTTCATTCATTTATTCTCATTTCTTAGTCACTGGATAATATATATTTTTGGAAAGATCTTTGTTTTTCCTGCAGGGTAGGTGGAATCCTTCCTCTGATACTTTGCTCTCTTGCACTGTAAGTGCTGCAGCCTTGCTGCAAACAGTGGAGGATCAGCACTGCAGGAATGAGCAAAATGGGAAGGTGGCTTGTGCAGGAGAAAATGGTCTTGTTTAGAAGATGCCTAACAATTACACTTAATTATATCTTAAAGCCTTTGTTCAATATATCAGATAAATCAGTGCCTCAACCCACGTGTCACCTGCAGGCTGGATTGAAGCCTCAGGCTTTTTGATTCACGTAGCATGATGAAGAAAAGCTTACTTTTGATCAAAACAGGAGCAGCCCAACTGCACGTGATCAAAGACCTAAGAGTTAGCTGGTGCATGGGGAAACCAAAGCGGTCTCTCACTAGAGAGCTCAGTAAGCTGCTCAGCTGCAAGTGAGGCTGCAATGGGAGACACGGAGGGTAGAGAAGAAGAAAATTCTCAGTTAGTGAAAAATGGAAAAATGGAGAGTGAATTTCATCTCATTTTGGGGCATTCAGTACTGAGAGCCATAAAAAATGAATCCTCTCTAAGCACTTGCACCTTGTGTGGTGCTTAGATACAGGATTTGATCCTGGAAAAATGTTGTAGGTTTCAAAGCTAAAATTGACCTGAATGGATATATACCAGTGGGTCATGTGCGGTGCCTGGTACTCCAGGAAAATGCAATCCTGAATGCAGCTGTACTGTTCGTTGTGATTCAGATGTAGTTGTGTTCCGTATTGTAAAGAACCATTAATTCCTTTGTTGGTTTTCCTGTAGACTTGTGACATTTGAGGCATAAAAGCTATTTGAATTTCAGCAGGGGAAGCAAAGGCCACGTGGGGAGAGGACATTCTGACAGTGACACATCAGCTCTGTTTTATGGATATTAAACATGACTTTCACTCTTGTAAAGCTGAAACAGAGTGCAGTCAGGTTTGTCACTTGTCACTAATCAAGAGCATAAATCAAAATAAACTGCACTGCTCTCCTGCTTCTTAGCTGGATATCAGACTGAGGAAGATGATGGGGAGGACAGTTTCCATTTGTGCTAATTAAGCTTTCTGACAGGCAAATGTATCTTTGTTCACAGGGAGCTACATGGTTTTGAGTGGGAGTTAATAGGCAGAAGCAGCACTGAGAGACCAGGGAGTGGGTGAAACTGATGCTTCCTCTGGGAGAGCGTGGGGGACTGGTCTCCAAACACTCCCAACAGGACCAGACCCTGCCAAGCGGAGGAGCTGGGTTTAAAGGACATCTGTGGGGGTTGAGGGAATGCATGTTCCTTGTGCTAAGAGAGTGGTGTTCTGCAGAAGCTGTGTTCTGGGAAAGTACAACATCAAGCACTTCTTCTGGAAGAGGTTGGCTGGTGCTCCAAGGGAGCTGCCTCTGCTAGTTTTCCTCAGTGTCTGTAGGAGGAGGTGGATTGCTGTGAAGCAAATAAATAGCGTGAACACTCCTGGAAGGAGTCAAGACTTTTTTTTTTTTAGTCTGTTGACCAGATACTGTCTTGCAAATTCCTTAATGCTATTGTAGCATCATTATTGCTTGCAGCCTAACTGCTGCAGCACCAGTAGCATTGACACTAGGGAGGCTTAGGGTCTGGCTGTCTGCTCCAGGTGTGGTTCAGCGCTTATAAATGGCAGCACAGATGGGGATTGTTCAGTGGCCCAGACACACTGAATTAATTTCAATTCGGCTCACTCCGTGGCCGGTAGCATCTTCTCCCCACTCAGTCAGCAGTAACACTGCTGTCAGTGTCCCTACCTTTGCTGCATGAGGCAAGTTGTCCCATCGGCACTGCATCATCCAGCGTGTTTCACGGGGCCCCCCTCTGCACTTCCACAGAGTGCCAAATGGTGAATTCAACACTCCCAGTGTTGGGAAAAGCTCGAGCCATTGAGTCGGAGACTCGCAGGACAGTTCTGTGCTTGTCAAAGTTGTAGGCTAATGGAGCAACTCTCCTACAAATATAGTTTTGCCTCGTGCATTCCTTTCAGTTCTAGAAGTAGTTTATTTTTTACCTAATCTTTTCCTCCTTTACCCTTCTGCCTCTTTGGTAACATATCCTTTTTAATTTGGGGGGTTTTGGGGGGTTGTAGATTGGGTATATGGACAATGATCAAAGGGATTGGCTGCAACTCAGGAAATATCATCTCTGTTTCCTAGAGTAGGATCTTTGTCTCCAGTGCCATGGGCTGAAGCTGGCTTTCCCTGCTGCAGCATTTCCATGTGATGGTGTGTGCTGTCTGACATCTGAGCTACAGTTCTTTAACTCAGCAGTAGAGCCAGAAGTACACAGGAGAGATAAAATCACGTGCTAATCCAGATTTTTACTATTCTTGTCTGTCCTGAGGCACATGCAAGGTGCTGAAAGCCAGTGTTAGGTGAAAGGCAAGGATGAGACTGACAGTCATTGCTGTCCCCTTTATGCTCAGAGAGGTGGGAGTGATGTGTAACGTGCTGAGTGCTGCATGGGGATGTATTCCTGCCTCTACCCACTGTGTAGAACATGCATGTTCAGGGTCCCAGTCTTCTCTGGCTCAAAGAACCAAAGTAAAGATCTCACAAAATATAGTAATAAAAATGAGTATTGCAGAAGAAAAAGTGGTCTGGACTGGTAGCCAGAGGGAACTCCTTCACCTCTGCGAAGCTGTGTGACCAGTAAGACATCCTATGGTGGTGGCTCCAAAGAGATTTCAGTTTGGTTTGTGAAATTTATCTGGAGCACATTCACAAAGGGCTTTGGTCTGGTGCAGCCAGGGGAGTTTTTAATCAAATTTCAGTTGGAGCAGCTTTCAAACATACACAAGTTGCTCAGCTCCAGCTCCACAAGCCAAGCATATGAGAGATGTGCCAGTGAAATGGATTTCAGCTACTCTTCCAGGTGAATGACTGAGTTGGAAGGAGAGCCCAAGCCTTTTGATGAGAGACCAGATGAAGGTTCATGGTACATAAATTTTATCTCCCTTCTGGAGGCTGAGGAAGGCTTTTCCTAGATTTGTCACTGATGATGAAGTGCTTTAAATACACAATTTCCTCTACGAAACTCATGAAAGTTTATTTGTTTAATTGAAGACAATGCAAGCGCATTTCTAAATAGTCACAGTTTTTAAAGGTTGTTGAACTATTGGTTCTTTTCTGACAATAATGATTTTACTTCTTTATTAGGAATTTTTGTTGTTCCTGCCACATTCTAGGTATGACCTTCTTCCTTTCAGTTTCCAGGCTTGTGCCTCTCACTGGATCACAGAAATTATTGGTTTGGGATTTGGCAAAGCTGAGGTGCTGAAAACCTCAGGGAGAGGTGAAGGAGACACATCCTAAAGCAGCACTTAACATGATAGAAATGTTCCCAGTTGATAGCAGATTGCTTTGGGAAGCTCTTGGGCTTTTTCCGGTTGGATACTGTAGTCCCTTCCTCCCTTCTGTAGGTTTCTCTCTTCCCCACTTTATCGGATTGACGTTTGGATGCACTTACAAGGCAAAGTTTAGAGGCTGGGTTTTTTAGGTGCTTCTGGCCTTGGGAGGCACCTACTGGAGGTATCTAGAGATGTTATTTTCTGGATACTCTCCTTTCCCACAGTTCCCCCGACAGGTGTGAGTTCTTAGCACTTCTCCAGAACAAATCAATTTTGCATCCCCCAAATTTTGATATTAACTGTAAACGTGAACTATAAAGGAAGATAAAAACAAGGCTTTCCTACTTAAGGATTGTATAGTCAGACCTGAGCAGACATTGAGGTCAAACATGTATTTTGATGTTATTTTAAAATGACACAAAACCAAAATAGTACATTATCGCTGATGGCTCTTCCATTTATCACTGATAAAGCTCTCCCATTAGTCTTGTATTTTTCTTTCATACTGAAAATTCAAACAACATATTGGAGTTACAGCCTCATGAATTCTGTGATTTTAAAGGATCCATCAAAATAACTTGTTCTAGCTTTGATTGTAATACCTGTTCCTTCAGATTGTCTCCTCATATTTCTTCATTATGCTCATAACTGCTGTAGCGACATGCACAGTTCTTAGGTTTTATTACAGACTTCTAATGATAAGTAGTGAAACTGATAGTTTGTTTCTAAACTCTGAATATTTTTTGTCATTTCAATGCCATCTCGTTGAGTTCACTGGACATTCTGATTAAATCCCAACGTAAAACTGAGTTACGTAGAGGTATGCAACAGTCTCCACAGACAAGATGCAACCTCCAGCACTTTGCTTTCTACCTAAGAACAGTACTTCAGGAACTGATTTCTAAAATCTCAGCACATTCAGACACTCAAAGGATGGGCGCAGTGTTATTTAATTGATCAGTGCTTTTCCCTGACTTTCAGTGGCAGCTGACATGTGCTGATTGCTGTAAAAGATATCTGGGCCTACAAGGTAGATGAACTCTTGTAGAGATGGAAAACCTGGGCATGGATGTCTCTCCTACAATCAGCAACAACACCTGTGCTTTCCTGTGAGCCAGACCATGTAGCCTCAGGATAGGCAGGAAATAATAAATGACAACTTTAAGCAAATTTCTGTTGATATGTGGGACAAACATTCCACTTTAGGGCTTATTTATAATATTTTTTCTTGTCCTTCTTCAGGTATTTTGAGTTTTATGAAGGACCTTTGGAATACAACTCTACCAAATGCCTGGAATTACGGCAGGATATCATTGAGGTGAAAGTTTTGTCTATGTAAGTATAAATGATTGAATGTTTTCTAAAAGGTTACTTTTCAGGAAGGATGAACATGATAACTTAAAATAAGATTGTCGAAGATGGAAGGCTTAAGCCTCATCAATAGGGATCTCATTGGAGATTCCTGAGGTTTTCCTATATGCAAAATTAGTCACATTTGAATTTGATCTGAGGTCCATTTGAAAAAACTGGAGGTGTTTCATGTATACACTGAGGAATTTTTTTTTCAGGCCCAGTATCACTGTTGAGAGTGAAACACCATGTAATATTATTCGTAGTATTATATTCCAAGTTCCTGCTGAGGGTAATTGAAGAGTAGGAACAGCCAGGCTGTCTTATAGCAGGTGTCCGTCTAGTCTAAGGCTCTGTCATTGACAGTGGCCAGCAGTGAAGGCTAAGAAATGAAGCAAGAAGGTTAACCCTTCTTGAGAACAAATACTGGCATGGGGACTTGCTGAGTGGTAGGTGGTTACGGGACTACTGTAGTCAGAGTGGACAACAGTCCTCTCTGTTAATTTGCTTAGGTCTTTTCTGTGCCCATTTGTGGTTTTGATCTCCACGATTTCCTGCAGCAGTGAGTTTCACTAGTTAATAGCACTCACTAAAAAGCAGAAAAGTGCAGTTCTAGGAAATTACAAAATGTCTGTGTTTTATCTTTTGTGGTCCTATATATACATCAGGAAACTAATGAGTTAAATGAGATGTATACAGGAAGCCATAGAGATGGAACTGGGCAAAGGAGTGAGGTTGTCAATGGAGCTCATTGGATGGAGCAACGCAGATTATTTTTGTTTTGTCCTTTTGCATTGCACTGAATTTAAGTGCTCAGATTATGACTAATTCCTTACCATATCTAAGTGGCCTCACGTTACACCAGAGGAGGTTTAGGTTGGATATTAGGAAATGTTATTTCCTGGAAAGTGTTGTCGAGCACTGGAAGAGGCTGTCCAGGGAACTGATGGAGTCACCAGCCACGGAGGTATTTACAGGATGTGCTAGTGATGCCTAGGGACGTGATTTAGTGGTGGGCTTGGTTGTGTTAGGTTAAGGGTTGGACTCAGTGATCTTGAAGTTTTTTCCAGCCTAAAGAAATCTGTGATTCTGTGTGTCTTTAATGTCTGTGAAGTGCAGTGAGAATTTCAATTGAAAATGCAGCTATACAAGTGCATAGCATTAAGCAATCAAGACTATAGCAATTAGGATTTCTCGCTGCAGGTCTGCATGAATTTTGAGCATGTGCTCCTCATTGACTTTGTGCACAGAAAAATATAGGTCATGTCCTTGTCTTCTGTATTTGGTACCGGACGAAGGATACACGAGTAACAACTTTCTGCTGCTTGCTGACTTTCAGTGCTTAAAAATAAAAAGGAGGGATGAGAACGCGACACTTCTGTCGGTGTTCTGCTGCAGATGTGGAGTTTTGAATTGCTTTTCTGCATGCTTACCAGGTAGAACAGAGAGTTACTCACTTCTTTTCTTCTTATCCAGTGGCACGTAGAAGGGCGTGGAGTCCTGCTCAGTGGGATAGAGTCAGCCTTACTTTTACGAGAGATGCCATTTGACATAAAGCTGTTTTACTATGCTTGGTTCTTCTGATGCACTTGCTTCCAATGTGCTATATTTCCTAAGTCAGCCCTTACGGTAATGGAAAATTTCCAAGTTATTGTGCTCTGGTGGGCTACAGAAAGTACAATATGACCTAATTCTTTCCTGTAACTTCCACAGCCTGGGAAATCCTAAATTCTACTCGCTTTAAATATATAATTATCTTAAAAGTCTTTGCTTTATTCAAACATTCAAAGCCCTCAAGCTTGAAGGGAACTCATTAAGATGTATCAGTCTTGAAGAAATCTCAGACTTCAAAATTTCCCGGCCAGATTGTGACATTTCTCCCTAACTCTAGATTTTTGTTATCTCTGTTGTCCAAATACAGAACAACATGTAGGAACTCTAAGGTAGTAGGTGGTTGGAATGACATCACCAAAAATGTTTTATCCTGTATCAGCTCAGTGGAAGTAAGAGTATATATTTTTTTGATATAACTGAAAGTATATTTATTAACGGAGAGAGGGAGAGATCCTTATGTAAAGAGCTTTTTGTGTCCTCTTAGCATCACAGATGCTTATCCCTACACGTGTGCTACTGCGGTTTATGTAATGGATTTACCAACAATGCTGTTATGCAGGATCTCAGAGATTAGGATAACTCACCCAAATATGATGGTAGTCAGCCAAATTACCTGAAGTATCATCTTTTTCAATACCCTCTCTGCTGCTCCCCTCTGCTTGGTGCAACTCTTACCCCCATAGATGCTATAGTTACCAGACCCTGATTAGCTTCCCAGCAGCCTGTGGACAGACTTTGGCTGAGTAGGTGCTTCTTGCTTGGTATTGCATTTTTTATCCTAAAGAAATCGAGAATGCTTATCAGGGAACAGAAATCAGTCCCAAACATCTGAAAAGCTCAGTCAGTACCTGTGTACGCATGGAATGTCAGACAAGCTATGTGTAACACAGAAAAGAAATAAAAATGATAAGTTTTGCACTGGTTTGCCCTATGAGAAGCTCACTGCGTGGTGCCATGGCTGCAGCTGTTTTAGGAAATGAAGGGCTTGAAATAAATTGATATTTTAATTTTTTTTTTTATTTATCTTTTTGTCTTCTAGGGTGAAACAAACTGAATTGTTTGACAGATGGAAGAGCCTACAGATGTGCAAATGGGAGATGAATGTCACAGAAGCCAATTTATTCAAGTAAGAATGGTCCACATTAATGAGTCTGAATAAGATTTTCTTTAGTTTAAGTTTAGCTTCCTGCAGACAGATCAAACCTTCACATGGATAGCAAAAGTAAGCGTTACAACACTGTTACTGTTGAAGTACCATCTTCTTGAATAAATACTTTTTTTACTACTTAAAAATTAAACAACAAGAATGAAAGAGCATTCTTCTGGCATGTGGGACAGTCTTCCCAGGAAAGGAATTTGGTATGGGAAAGGCTTTCCCAGGTATGACTCAGGCAGATGTGAAGATTGAGCCAAGGCTCAACGACTGCATCTGATACATCAGCCTAACTCTCTGGTGGTGTCAAATCATTGGCGACACCGCAGATTTATCCTACAGAATACTCCAACTGGATTTTTTCTGTGGTGTATTAGGTACTGTCAGACCCTGTTTTTAACTTTTTTTTTTTAATGGCTTCTCAGCCATTGCTCCCTGACTATCTAGCTGGTTTTTTTCATCTTGAGAGACATACGCAGTTTATTTCTGTAGTAATCTGTCTTTCTTCATGTGACTTCCATGTCGCTGAAGGTCCTCTGTGGTCCTTTCAAGATACAACTTTTGAAATCAGTCTTGTAAAGGCAACAGTAGGACGAAGCCTAAGCAATATTTGAATCCTGGATATTGGTATATTCAAGGGTAGGTCTATTTGTGTAGGTCTAGAGAAACTGCATTATTTCAGAGTAAGTGGAATATAGGCTGGTTAAGTCTGTAAGTCACTGGCATGATTCAGAGCTGTTACTTAGAATAAAGCCCTACAACTTTCTCCCAAATTCTCTTGCATGATTCCAGGAAACAGCTGTCATGAGTTAATGAGAGAATGTGAGAATGCATGTGCTGAGTTAGTCATTAACATCTTTAAAAAGAACTTCATTGTTAGTCCCAGGCTCATAGCAATTTTTTCAACATGAGCTCCACACGTAAGACTTTTTAGGTATGTTTTTTTCAGTATATTTTTTTCTGGAAATTACTTGATGGGCAATAATCAGAATCCATTTTGAAAACAAGAGCCATTCAGGATCAGAGCCTACTATCTTAAGGACTGCTCGCTGCAAGATTGTGCCCAGAGTGCATGAAGCATACTGAAGGACGGAAGCCAACCCAGAGAGAGGAGCAATAACGAAGAACGATTTACAGACCCTCAGGAGGACAATCACACTCTCAGAGGCCACCGCTCTCTGAAGCCACCAACACCAACACATTAAACAAAACTCCGCTCCATCCAAGTCAGTGCACTGATAGAAAGAAGAGAGGAAAGTCTCTGGTTACTGGCTCCACCTGCCTGACTGGAGTATCACTGCTTAAAAAACTCCCACTGGCACCTAGATGTAATCTAACTTTTGTTACGTGATTCTAGGAACAACAATCCTGCTACTCATGAAAAAAGAGAAAAAAGGAAATTCAAAGTCTGTTTCCTTTTTGTCTTAAGGGACAAAGGCTTCAGTGTGTGAATGTGTGGAGAAACTGTAGTCCCTTAAAAGCAGACCAGCATCTCTGAGTTTGGAGGCAGACTAGTAGGAGTCTACAAGGTGGTCGTCTAACAACACTGAGTTGTGGGCTTTTGAACTTTGCCAGTTCTGGACCGTCAGCTGAGATGGGGAGAATCCAGCAAAAGTTAAATGGCAGTTACTGAAGCAGCAGGGAAGGAAGAATCCCAAAAATCACATTAGCTTTTGTGTCTGACACTCTTCCTCCACCAGTTATTAGGCTTTAACATTAAGGAAAGTGCCTCTGGAGCACTGATTGGACATCAGATTAAGGAAAAATGTCTCTTCCAGTTCCTTAATGCAGAACTAAGGAAGAGATTTTTTTGTATCTCAGAGATCACAATGTAGTACCACTACCTGCTAGGTAATTATTTAATGATTTTGTTATTAGAAATTGTTTATTGACTTATTCAGTCTCAGTTGCTGCCTCTATCTGATCATCATATTGTGTCATTCTGCATAAGTCAGGTATACGATAGTAATTGGTCATCAGTAAAATGTTTGCATAGTTCTGCATTTGCTTTCTGTTGATCGTAATTAAGTCCATAAAGAAGACTTGCTTATTCTTCCAACTCATAATGAGGCCACATACCCGAGGCAAGGTATTTAATCTAGGTTATTTGAGAGCTGTTTGACTTTGGCTTCATGTTTGTGCATTTGCCCTGACATATATTTGTCATTGAAGCTGTAAGATGCATTGTCTGTAAAATAAAATGGCTCTGGAGTAAGAATAAGCTGAAGTCAGGGCTTTCAGTTCCACTAGTAAAAGGAAAAAAGCATTTAGGAAAAGATGGGAGCTGAGAGGTGGAACCTTGTTCACACCATAAGTATGGGAGGTCATCCAGAGGGACTTGGACAAGGAATGATGTGATTGAGAGCAGCCCTGCAGAGAGGGTCTTGGGGTGCTGGGGGATGAGAAGCTTGACCTGAGCCAGCAATGTACACTCACAGCCCAGAAACCTCCCGTGTCCTGGGCTGCATCCAAAGGCAGTGGGACCAGCAGGGTGAGGGAGGTGGTTCTCTGCCTCTGCTCTCGTGAGACCCCACCTGGAGCCCTGTGTCTAGTTCTGGAATAACCAATGTAAGAAGGAAATGTTGAAACAGGCCACAAAGATCCGAGGGCTGGAACCCCTCTGCTATGAGGACAGGCTGAGAGAGTTAGGGTTACAGTATCACAGTATCACAGTATCATAAGGCTGGAAAAGACCTTTGAGATCATCGAGTCCAACCTATGACCCAACACCTACACCTACTCCTACTTGTCAACTACACCATGGCACTACGAGCCTCATCCAATCTCTCCTTAAACACCTCCAGGGACGGTGACTCCACCACCTCCCTGGGCAGCGCATTCCAATGGCCAATCACCCTCTCAGTAAAGAACTTCTTCCTAATGTTGAGCCTAAACCTCCCCAGGTGAAGCTTGAGACTGTGTCGTCTTGTTCTGAGGGTCGTTCAGCCTGGAGAAGAGAAGGCTCTGGGGAGACCTTAGAGCAGCTCCCAGTACTGAAAGGGTTCCAGGAAAGCTTTTTCCAAGGGCCTGGAGTAACAGGACAAGGGGGAAAGGCTTTAAATTGGAAGGGGGAAGATTTAGATTAGACAATAGGAAGAAATTCTTCACAATGAGGGTGGGGAGGCCCTGGCCCAGGTTGCCCAGGGAAGCTGTGGCTGCCCCATCCCTGGAGGTGTTCAAGGCCAGGTTGGATGGGGCTTGGAGCCCCCTGATCCAGTGGGAGGTGTCCCTGCCCATGGCAGGGGGTGGCATTGGAAGAGATGTAAGATCCCTTCCGACTGAAACCATTCTATGACTCTATTGTTTCTATTGAAATTTTATATGAATGTTATGGTAAGGGGATCAGAGCTGAATATTTTTTTTCTCATGCTGTGAATTCCATTTTTGAGATTTCAAAACTCTTCTTGTCTGCAAATTTTGGGCATCTTTCTGAGATTTTGGAGTTGTAGCCATGGCCTGGCACCCACCTGCTGAGACCACATCATCTTCCTGATGCCCTTATGCAAGGTCAAAGGCAAAATTAAGATGTGTAGGGTTTTTTTTTTTGTAATCAAAGTGTGCCGTGCTCCCCAGTAGTCTGGTAAATGGGTTTGTTTCCTTAGGTAATGCTGTGTTTAATTCCCTGCCCTGCCAAGTTTCCGTATCCTCAGCTGAACAATTCAAACTCTGCATTTCCTGCCCAGTAGTGAGTAAATAGTTTACATAAAGTGAAAGACCTCTACAGCTGTCACAGTCTGCTCAGTGCACTTGTGATGATTCGTTTACCTTGATCTCGAAGCGCAAATTTAAGGCAGCCAAAATGCCAAGGGGTTATAATTCAATCAAAGAGAAACTTTATTATTTTGCCCGTAAAGCGGCACGCGATAGACAGAGTGAAGAAAAGGGGAGGAAAAGGAGGAAAGAGGATTATAGCTACCACCATGGCTCCAAAGGCGTCCCTATGGTCCCAGGCCCCCAGCAGTGTCCTGTTGGTCCTCAGTCATGACTCATCATCACGACGGGCGATCTGTGATCCAGAGGCGGGGAGATCTCACCGGGGTTCAGTTAGGAACCATCTTCTATGCTCAGCAACAGCACCTCGCACCTCCTCTCTCCCATGCATTGTGGCCAATCTCCACCTTTGTTTCACAATCCAGGCTGGACTGCACAGGCTCCAAAAGTTCTTGCTTCACTTGGCCAGAACTTGTCTGCACCTGCGCCACCTCGTGTTCGGGGATCTGCTTCCTCACCTCATCTTCCTCTCGTGACCACTGGGTGACCTGAAGACCCTCTGCGAGTCTCTGCGCATGCTTCTCTTTGTTGGCTTCGGGTCAGGGAGGAGGTGGGGCAAGTTTGGCTGAGGCAGCAGGTGAAATCCATCTTCTGGACAGCACCCATTCAGCTTTTTCTTAGCTGTTACTGGCAGTCCCTGGTCACGGTGACTGCTTGTACCAGGCACTTCTTTTCTCTCAGGACGTTTGCTTCTTGGTTCCTGTCCCTGACGGCGACGTTGAGGCAAATACTGTTCTTCGGACCGACTCTTACAACAGCAGATAGGGAATAATTAATTGGAATGATTTCCCCAGGATACTGGGGATAGACACCCAGCTTTGGGGTTTGGAGCAAGGCAAAATTTGGACATGTATTTCCTGCAGCCTAGAAAAGACAGATACAGGGATGTCATCCCTTCTTTTTTTATAACCATAAGTTTCTCCTCAGTTTCACTGAATCTAAAATTTTCTAAAGGAAAATTCAGCTAACCACCATTTTACTTCCCTACAGCTAAAAAGTTTCTTTATTCTGAAAAATGCCTTCTTAGGAGTAATAGTAATTGCAAATCCTAAGGCATGGTATCAGCTACTTGATCTTATTTCCTTCTTTTTCATTTTACAGGTCTACTTTGTCAAGGTGTTGCAATGCGCCTGCCTTTCTCTTCACCACCCAGAAAAATACTCCCTTGGGAACTAAACTGAAATATGAAGTCGATACTAGTGGAATCTTTCATATCAACCAGGAAATCTTCAAAATGTTTCCAAAGGTGCCTCCAATGTCTGTCCATTTGCAGAATTGACTTCACTCTACTTGCTGCATTAGATGATGTCCTGTAGCCAAGCATTTAGCAGCTGGCTGTTTGACGTTACTACAACTTCAGTGCTTGTATTTTTTTTTTGATTTGTTTATTTTTGATATGGTATTTTAGCCAATTTTCCTCTTTTCTAGTGGTTGTCTGCCATAGTGTGCAGTATGCATGTATTTTCTTGCAGAATATTACTGAGTTTCCAGCAAAGTGGCTAATGAAATAACTTAATAGAACTGAGTAGAAGAGCCAATTACTCACCAGAACTTTTTAAAAGTACAATATCAACATACAATAAATACAGTATTTTTGGTAGATCTGCTATTTTAGGGGCGTTATTATTTCATAATTCATATTCACAATGTTTGTTTTTAAACTTAGTCCTGTTTGCAGCTTACCCGTGAACAGTCTGCACAATTTTAAATGTGTTCATCGTAATGATTATTCAAAATGTTTTCAGCAAATAATCCTTGACCTAAGGGACAGTCAAAGTTATAAGCATTGGGCAATTCCAATTGCACATAGGGACTGATATGTAGAAATGGGTTTATGTAACTACTGATTTGTCATGGGGCACACCTCATGAATTTAAAGTGGTATATTTAGAGGGGATAACAAATTTATCCCTTTCATAAAGTCAGGAAAATATTCAAGTTAAATACATAGATTTATGCCATCAAAGTTGTCCTTCAGGGTCCAACCACTTTCAATCTGTTTGCTTTCTGAGCACTACTAAGAGACAGGATAGTGCTGTTATCTAGATGTTCATGAGGGGAGCTGGGGCAGAGCAGGGGAAAGGCTCAGATCCAGGAAAGCACTTTGTTGTCTGCAGATGTGCAAAGACTGGGTACATCTAAGTCCAGGAGCATTATCCTCAAAATCCTGCCTGATTGCACAGATGAGTGCATAAAGGATTAGTCGCCCACGCTTTCGCTAGGGGTGTCCTATAGCTGCTGTAGTGTTTATCCAGGTATGCCTTGAGGATGCTTTGCGGTCTCCGTCTCATCCCTTTGGAATTCGCTGGGCAGCAGCTATGTGACCAGAGCCACCCTCTGCTTTAAGCAGGGCTGTGGCATGGCAGATGCAAGAGACAAAGGGCTGAAAAGCAGGGGAGCAAGACTGTAAGGGCAAGATTCTTGTGCTGAGTGTGGAGACCCAGCTTCTGATCTCCCCGAAAGGAACTGCCAAGGCATTTTCTGTTAAGAAACCACTGGCTAAAACACAGCCCTTTCTATAATGCCTCTCTGCTAGACAGCTGCTGCTTTTCTCAGAGAGTTGTGGTTGCATGCCCTTTGCCTCACGGCTTATGAATGCGATGGGAAGATCCTCGGAGCAGTCACCTAGAAATGTCATGCTGCTACCGCATCTCTCTGTAGTCTGCAGTATGAAATTATTGATAAAATATGTATGTGCCAAAACGAGCGCTCTCATGCTTACATAAGCACATCTCTACATATTTATAAGGTGCAGCGCGGCTCAGTTCTGCATCACAACCCTCTCACCCTAACGGCCCAGTTCTGTTCTCGGAGATGTGATTTGCACCCTCTCTGGCTTTGGCAGCAGTTCCACGTCTGCATATGAAGATGGAATGTTGCTGAAAGATTACAGAAAGATGTGTCCTACATAAGTCCAAAAAAGGTGCTTGACCACAGGCTTTAGGCACTGCTCGTAGCACAAGTGACAAGTAATAGTCATTAATACTATTTGTACAATTAGTGGTAGCAAGCACTAAAACTTGGGCGAGGTTCTGATAAATAGCTGTAACGTGCTGGCTGGCGTAGAGAGCCTTCCTGGGCTTAGTTAGCTACTCTGGAACTATGTGTGCAGACTTCTCAAAACCAGGACATCGGGGTGTAAGGAGCGAGCAGTTTGCAGGCAGCTCAGAAGGCAATGCCTGGCATATGCTAATTTTACAGTTCATGTGGAAATCGGAAGTGAAAGCAAATTTCTAAAATTACTTCTTCCGTTATTAAGTCTGGACAAAACCAGACTATTGCTTTCTTCCCCTCTGAGATAGTTGCCCATACAATCTCTAATTGTGCAGAAAACAATCCCATTCATTTACATACACCAGGGGAATTTCGTAGACCAGAGCCACTGTCAGCTTTCTATGGTTATTGCATCTGCAGCACGATGCAGCTGCACAAAAAAAAAAAGGAGAAAGAAAAAAAGATTTTTGTTCCTTACATGTTTTGGGGTACTTAACTGTTTCCATGCTGTGATGTTACAGGATATGCCGTACCACCGCTCCCAGTTTAAGAAATGTGCAGTGGTTGGGAATGGAGGAATTTTGAAGAACAGCAGATGCGGACGGGAGATTGACAGTGCAGACTTCGTATTTCGGTAATCATCACATGACCATATTTTCATTTTGTCCAATTTTAATTACAAATTAAGGATTGTGAAGTAATTATCATACAGAAATGTGGGGTTTGCTGAACTGGCCATTTCAAGCTTGTCACTTGCACAAGAAGCAATGTTTGGAAGAAAACTCCTCACTGTATAATACTTATTTAAAAATTATGCTTTGAGGAATTATTTCTCCTTACTCTGCATGGGTAGTTATTAACTTATCGACTAAGTTTTAAGTCCTCTTTCAGGACATGCTGTCTTACTGAGGTTGTGGATTTATCCCTTTGTGGACATTAGCCCAGGAGTAGTGTCCTGTGAACATGGCCATGATGTTCTGGGACAGTTCTAAACCAGGGGTACAGCCTCTATTAGAATCATGGAATGTTTTGGATTGGAAGGGACCCTAAAGATCATCCAGTTCCAGCACCCTGCCAGGGGCAGGGACACCTCCCACTGGATCAGAGCCTCAGGACCTCATCCAATCTGACCTCCAGGGATGGGGCAGCCACCACTTCTCTGGGCAACCCGGGCCAGGGCCTCCCCACCCTCAGAGTGAAGAATTTCTTCCTAATGTCTAATCTAAACCTTCCCCCTTCCAATTTAAAGCCATTCCCCTCGTCATGTCAATCCAGGCTCTTAGAAAAAGTCCCTCCCCAGCTTTCCTGGAGCCTTTTCAGTACTAGGAGGCTGCTCTAAGATCTGCCCAGAGCCTTCTCTTCCCCAGGCTGAACAACCCCAGCTCTCTCAGCCTGTCCTCATAGCAGAGGGGCTCCAGCCCTCGGATCGTCTTCCTGGCCTTCTCTTCTGGACTCATTCCAACAGATCCACATCCTTCCTGTGCTGAGAACGCCAGAACTGGACACAGGACTCCAGGTGGGGTCTCACCAGAGCAGAGCAGAGGGACAGAATGCTCTCCCTGCCCTGCTGGTCCCACTGCTTTGGATGCAGCCCAGGACACGATGGCTTTCTGGGCTGCAAGCACACGTTGCTGGCTCATTACATGACAAACCGCTTGGCCACACGTTAAGAGCTCCATGCTGCAGAGCTCACATGCCTCAGAGCTGTATTTCTGAAGTACTGCAGAGCTCAAGTGCTGGATAACGGGGGTTACTGTAATTAGTACTGTAGAGTCCGGCGTGTGCAGAGATGTCGAAATGACTTTGAAGACTGGGTGCTTCATATTGTGCTCTCCACCATATGTGGAGTTATCCAGCTTTTGCATAGGTTGGGATGTCCCATCACTCATACTTGGATAATGGAGTTTAGCAGTACTTTTATCATCCTTAATATACCTGGGAAAGATATTTTTATTATTCATATGCATAGCTAATCTCTCTCTAAATCCTGTTAATCTCTTTTCCCAAGTCATGGCATGTGACAGCTAGCTCAGAGATTCATGACCTGTTCTGTGGAAAAGAATATCTTTTTACCTCTGTTGGCCTATTTTCTGATCTTGAGTACAATGCTGTCAGATTAGAATAAGTGTGCATAAATCAATTAATTTCTCTGATTTCATACCAGCAAAAATTAGGTCAGATTTTGGCTCATTGCATTCTTAATTTAATTTGGCATCAAATAAGAAATAAAATTCTACCAGTCCTAAGTTCACTATTCATTATTTTCAGACCCCTTGTGCCTATCTCTTGTGCCCACTTAATAACAAATTGTTGCCTTATTTTAATGTACTAAGCTGTCCAGGCTTCACATAATGTGCTTCTTGAAAGCCTACTGTACCCTATCTACGTTGAGTAGTTATTGTAGAGTCCTTTCTTTTGTGCAGGATCACAGCTATCAGTGTGCCCAAAATGAAAGTTGCACGTGGAGGTGGAAAGCTGTTGAGTGGAAGTGGAAATATTGGCAGTTCATGCCATCATTCATGTATAAGAACTTTGAGTGGAGGTTCCTTTTTTGCCATGTTACTCTTTCTTGAACTGTACCACAAATGATTGAAAAGAGTACAGAACTTTGAAACTGAGTTGCTTTTGGTACCAGTATTTAATTAAATAGAGGCAGAGAATGGGTTGAGAGCAGCCCTGCGGAGAAGGACTTGGGGTGCTGGTGGATGAGGAGCCCAACATGAGGCAGCAGTTTGCACTCCCAGCCCAGAACCCTCCCATGCCCTGGGCTGTATCCAGAGCAGTGGGACCAGCAGGGCAGGGAGGGGATTCTGTCCCTCTGCTCCGCTCTGGTGAGACCCCACCTGGAGTCCCGTGTCCAGTTCTGGAGTCCTGAGCAGAGGAAGGATGTGGATCTGTTGGAATGAGTCCAGAAGAGAAGGCCAGGATGATGATCCAAGGGCTGGAGCCCCTCTGCTGTGAGGACAGGCTGAGAGAGTTGGGGTTGTTCAGCCTGGAGAGGAGAAGGCTCTGGGGAGACCTTAGAGCGGCCTCCCAGTACTGGAAGGGCTCTAGGAAAGCTGGGGAGGGGGTCTGGATCAGGGAGTGCAGGGACAGGAGGAGGGGAAAGGGTTTTAAGCTGCAAGAGGGGAGACTGAGATGAGATCTTAGGCAGAAATGTTTTGCTGTGAGGGTGGGGAGGCCCTGGCCCAGGTTGCCCAGAGCAGTGGTGGCTGCCCCATCCCTGGAGGTGTTCCAGGCCAGCTTGGATGGGGTTTGGAGCCCCCTGATCCAGTGGGAGGTGTCGCTGGATGTGCTTTAGGGTTCCTTGAGCCGACACCATTCTATGATTCTATGATTAAGTAGAACTGAAATATGAATTAGAGTATCTGTACTTATGCAAAAGAAACCTCTGATTTGTCATCACAAAACACGTGGGACCAGCGTTACACACAAAGATGTGCTGGTGTTTAAAAGCTTAAGGTCTGCTGACATCAGTTTTAAAGTAAAGCTTGTGTTTAAGGTCAGGTCTGAACACATCCATTTTCCAGTCAGACACCAGTTCACCAAACTGTCAGGAGTCACCACCCTGATCACCAACACAGCAGTTCTTTAAAATACTTCAAAAACTGCCCATGGAGCACTGCTAACATTCTTTAATACCTTCAGGACTCTCAGGAAAATCTTATATGGTCAGGAAACTTGTGGCCAGGAGATACAACCAAGAATTTTCTGTTAAATGAATTCTGATAACAATTAATTGTATTACAATAGGATATATAAATTCACATGCATGAATTGCATTTATTAGTTGTTATTGTCTATCTCCATCTACTGGCCAGAGTGGAGGTCTGTGATGAAACATTGTGTAAGTTTAGAAATGGGACTATCTTCCTTTGCAGCGATGAATTGTTGGAGTCCTGTAACAAAACTAAATTTATGCAGATTGTATTCTTTTTATAAGGAATTATCACTTTCAACAGATTCAGCCTTTCTTAATCCTTAGTATTTAAAAATATTGAAGATGAATATTTGAAACCCTTTTTCAAGTACCATCTGATGAGTGCAGTGCCCAGTGCTAGGTGGAAATGAGGATGCTAGGGGACTTCGGAAGGACGATGCCTGACCTAGCAGACAAAAATGCTGGAAATAACATTGCCTATGAGAAGAATGAGGTGGCTAAAAAAAAATACTCTGACCTGATAAAGAGGGACTCTGGGAGGTAGATGTGAACCTCCTGAGTCTGAGAAGGACTTTGAAGGATTTTTGTCCATTCTTCTGCTCCAGTCTCTGTGACTGAGAAATTAAGCTGAGTGGTGGACTGTAGTATTTTGAAACACTGAGCCACGCGTACCTGAAATACCTTCACAGTTTTTTTCCATTCAGCCCCGATCTTCAGAAATGTGGAGGTTTGGGGGAATTGGGCACAGCAGTATTTTTGAGATATTGGTATATTAACAGTGATAGCTTTTACTGAGGCTTGAGTGTCACTTTAAAAAGTTTTCAGTGTACCTAATGGTAGCTTAAACTGGGTGTAAAACTAATTGCAAGGCCACTTATGTGTGCTAACACATACTAAGCCTTTTTTTTAAGCTGAGTTTCCTATGAAAGTGAAGCTTCTGTCTCTGGTAACTTGTGTCTGTGTGCATGCTTCAGTAACTTCAGCATCTCTTGAGGGATGCTCTAAATTTTTTAGGATGATGAATCTAGGTCAAGGCCAAGGTGAGTGGAGGCTGGGCAAGGTTTGCAAATCCACACACAAGTTTGCTCCTAATAGCTTTGACATCCTCTGGTGAATGTGCAGAATCAGAACTGGTGCTCTTACCCTGAGCTGGGAGATGCATATAAAGGAAGCAGATAATTTTGGATTAAATAGGACTGGACTGCTTTCTCTCTTGTGAAGCATTTCTGCTGAATCCTCTTGGGTATAAAACAAAGCATGTTAAAGGAAATGTTATAGTTTGTCTATTAATTATTGAATACAGCTCAGCTGTTGCTGAGGAAGTAATTGATTTTATAGACTGATTGTCCTTGGGGATTAATGCCATTCCTTGTCCTAAACTGCCGAAGTAAATAGTTGATCTGCTATTAAGGAAGCGAAATGATTGAACATGGCTACGTCTGCAAAAAAGGCTGAGGGAAGAAGAGAGGTCTTCATTCAGCTCCTAAGTACTTGTTACTTTAATGCGCAGTTTGAGCATCGATGTTTCATACAATTTTAAATTGTCAATCTGTTTCTAGATGGTTGCTTGGGAGAAATGCTTAAATAAATTCGACTTTCTAATCCTGAAAAAGTGCAAGGAAGTGTTTGATATTCTTACTCTTTTCTTTCCCTTATAGATGCAATTTGCCTCCAATATCTGAGAAATACTTAACGGACGTTGGGGTAAAGACGGATGTTGTGACTGTCAATCCCAGCATAATTACTGAGAGGTCATTTCTGGTTTTTTTTGTACTTTCATCTCCTATTTCTTTTCAAATTCTACTTTTCACTGAATTCTAACTGTTACAAAGATTTCTTTTTCCCCCAACATTACTTCAAACTTGACACTATGAATTGCAGTTATTTTCTATATGGAATCTGTAACAACTTCTAGAAATGTGTTGAACCCTTGGACTTGCACATTGATAACAGCAAATAGAAAGCTGATGAGCTGAAATCATAACAACTGAGTCATCCTTCTCCTGAGGTCCTGGACTGTGCTGACAAGCCCCAGGCAAATGTATTAGACACATTAGAGTGGAAGCAACTCGTTCCCAACCTAAGTATCTAAGTAAAGTAGAATGTATTGTCATAGATTTTTTTAAAAATGCCAGTTTTAAACTTTGTAGCCAGGATTGAATGAGTAATTTTAATTTTAAATTTGTTAATGCCTTAATGCCACCTTCCTGACAGATTTGAGACTGAGGGGTTAATTCATGCTTTCCTTTCATGCTGGGAGAATGTGTTTCTTTTCTCAAGCAATACAAAATCATTTGCTTGTTTTGTGGTTTTCTTTTAAATGTTACAGCTGGACATTTTAGAAATGGTTTTTGCACTACTTTGGTGTTTGCCACTTTTTGTACAGTTCTGCACTGTACAGCTAACCAAACCTTGGAAAAATTACCAATAATAAAATAGAAGTGGGACGTGATCAGAAATGCCTGCAAAGTTTGTCCACTTTTTAATAGAGGAGAGAAAATGTGTTGGTTTATTTTCTCCATTTTTGCCT
This sequence comes from Neomorphus geoffroyi, assembly GCA_033558235.1. Taxonomy (NCBI): domain Eukaryota; kingdom Metazoa; phylum Chordata; class Aves; order Cuculiformes; family Neomorphidae; genus Neomorphus; species Neomorphus geoffroyi. The sequence continues at coordinate 3,893,796 of JAUMJM010000025.1, forward strand.
TACATCTTATACTGACACTTTAGCTGTGAATCTATATATGTTCTCCTTTTAATTACGTCAGTATCAGACGAGTTTCAGTAAAAGCCCATTGGAGGTTTCTTATCTGCTGGGCCCAGACTGAGTCCACACTGATCTGACCATTGCTCACATCCTTTTCTCTTTAGATTTCACAAGCTGGAAAAATGGAGGAAGCCCTTCTACGATGTGCTCCAGGTCTACGAGAACGCTTCCGTGCTGCTGCCAGCTTTCTACAACACTCGCAACACGGATGTCTCAATCCGGGTCAAATATGTCCTGGATGATTTTGAATCTCAGCAAGCTGTTTATTACTTTCATCCCCAGTATCTCATCAACGTCTCGCGCTACTGGCTTGGCCAAGGGGTGCGGGCCAAGCGGATTAGCACCGGACTCATCCTGGTGACTGCTGCTCTGGAGCTCTGCGAAGAGGTCCACCTTTTTGGCTTTTGGGCCTTCCCCATGAACCCCTCAGGGATTTTTATAACTCACCACTACTATGACAATGTGAAACCTCGCCCTGGTTTTCATGCTATGCCCTCAGAAATCTTTAACTTCCTCCACATGCACAGCAAGGGGATCCTGCGGGTTCATACGGGGACCTGCAGCTGCTGTTGATGGGGATACTTCTTTCTGTGGCACTAAAGTGCAGCAGGAACTCAATGCCTGTGTATGGCATACAAGGTTTTACTACACCCTGAGATTATGCAATAATTGTTTGATATAAATTTCCTCAAGGCATTGCATCCCATATAGGATACCAGCATCTTTTCCTGCTAGCAGAGTTGGGTCCATAATAGTGTGGGAGAAGCAAAACTACTCTGTCCTGGGGTATACATTGCCCTGGAAAGCAAGTCAGATAAGAAGCACATTTCCAATAGGTTTAGGGATAAACAGAGCACATTAATATAGTTATCATTTCACTATGAAGAAAACACCAAACTTTTGAGGAGAATCAGTGGTGGAGTATTTTAGCATAGACTGTATGACTTTACATAGGTTTCTGAATGGAGTATATTGGGGCCATGCCAGATTTTATTGAAAACGCTGTTCTCTGGCATTTGTGCTTTTCAAAATACACTTTAGCATTATAGTTTTAAGGGGATGTGTATAACTTGAGGTCTTTGTTCTGTAATGTCACAAAGGATTGTTGAAAAAGAGCAAATAGATGTGACAGGAATAAACAAGATCAATTTACAAAAATCTTTTCAGCCAGGATAGAAGAGAATATGAAACGCTCATTCACAGCAACATGTAACTGTGTTGACAGTGGTGTGCAATTGTTTTAGTTTCTCTCTTCTTCCTTCTTATGCCTTTTATTTTTGATCCCCTCTGCTGATCATGTTTTCTTTCTCATTGACTCTAATGCTTTCCTTCTAGCTAACGCGCGAGCAATGTTTGTACTTCTTCCTACAGTGACCATCTCAGCTTCAGATCGGAGTCTTTTTTGAAGGAACATGCTTCTTCATGCAGCTTCAAGACTTTCTCAGGCTGGATAGCAAGGAAGTTACGTAGTTATATTTTCTCAGTTGATTTTTTGGTTCAAATATCACAGCATAAGACTGAAAAAGGCTTTTCCTCTTTAATTTTTATAAAGACTTTCTAAGAGTATTTGAATGTTGATTCACTGTTGTACAGGTCAAGTTAAATACTGTCAGGTATCTGTGATAAGTAGTGGCAGGAAATGAAGTTAAAATACAGTGAAGATACTTTGTGGCTTGCATTATGATGTGTATTTTAAAATTACACATCTCAAGATGTCAGATATCTTAAGGTATTTTTGTATGTTGAGAATGTTATTAGGATAGTAAAAGGGCTGATGGTTCTTTAAAAAGCTACCAGTGTAACTCTGTCATTTATGCCAACCTTGATTTTTCACCTGATACAGTTAATCTGGCAAAATCCTGACGCAGAAAACATGCTGCATGTTGCTGGAGTTTATTTTGGCTGCTGAACCGCAGTGTAGAAGGCTACTTGTATACGCCTTTTCATATTAGTGTGTCTACATAACCAGGAGGGTAAGGTTTGCCGTTTCAGCTGCTCTGGCATAGTTAAATGAAGAGAGTTTCTTCTTGTAAGTACTTAGTCTGAAGCACTTGGGCTGTTGTCCAGTGCCTTGTCTTGTCTTGCTTAGATTACAAGATCTTTGCTCAAGGATTTGGAATTCATAGTGCTAGTTCTGTATGAGGGATGCGTATTTTTTATTTTTTTTTGGAGGGAGGGGGAGAGTCTAAATCCAAATGTAGACGTGGATTTTGTAATGCATGAATGCAAAAAAACTTCTTTTAAAAACCTCCGTGCTCAGAGCTGTGCAAGTTGCTCATGCTACAGATAAAATGATCAAAAAGGCAGTGAAGCACAGTGGTCACCATTTCAAAGGTCCCTACTGACCAGCAGTGACCTGGATGGTATGTGAGAGTATGTAGACTCCAGAGGTCTGATTGCTTTAAAAGCAACCCATATCCTTGATAAAGGTGTCAGAACTCACTCGGGAAATAGCAGCCAGGAGTAGGTGAAGGACCTGCGCTTAAGCTTTATACGTTTGTGTTGTCGTGCTTTTGGTCTTAGAGTTATACTGTGTGTTAGTGAGCACCACCTCGTACCAGCTGGCTGTGCAATACGCGGCACACGAAGAATGAACTAGTAGGGGAAATGGGTTCCTTGATTTAATATGCAAAAGAGATCTTTATCTTTGCTGTGTTTTTGTAAATTGATGTGCAAAGGGCTTTGATAATGAAGTGCTGTAAATGAAGTGCTATTTAGAGAGCAACGTGACCCTGTGGGTTGGCCATCTTGCTGTGCATTAAGCTTTGGGATAACAGTAATGATGCTGAAGCTGGTACCTACAGCCCTTGCTCCTTATTTTGCCTGAGTATGGGACTAGTAGTGACTTCAGTATTGCTTTGCTGCTGCTGCTTTGCCAAGGTTACCTTGCTTAGTAAGGGATGTTTCTTTACTGTGGTGATTGAAGTGAACAAAAGCCACCGAAAGGAGTCTGGTATGTGAAAGATACTTCAAAAAAAGATGGGAAAACACTTGAGGAGCATCCGTGTGTTGGAAACAAGTGGTGCAAATCCCTCTTTTTAATTGCAAAAATCCTTTTGGACTTTTATACAGACAAAAGGATAATCAAAACCATAATTGCAGTTAACCTGTGATTATGGAGTCACAGACATTTCCTTTCCTTTGTTTGCTTCATATCAAAGAGTAATGTAAATTCACCTAGGCTATACTGTAATAAGTGCAGTTTTACTGTGTTTAGATTTTGATCGGTTATAGATCTATAGCCACTATATTTTTTTAATGATTTTAAAATGTGTCTGCAGGATACGCGCACATATGCACCAAAGGCCCAAACTTGCCACCTTTGTCTGAAAAGAGCTCCCATTCAAGCTCCCATTTTATTTGTGTAGGGACTGCAGAAACAGGCCCAGACGTGTCTTTGAAGGTGTAAATAGATGTACAGTTAAATATAAGGTGCGATTTGCAAGCCAGAGAGATACTTAAAGAAATATATATAAAATTGTCCTTGAAACAAAATGCATGTTGCAATGTGTTCATTTTCTGATTAATTTTTCAGGTGTTGCCCAAAAAATTATTGAAAAACTATAGCATTTGTTAGAAATGCCATATGCTGGAGCTTTCAGATATTATTTTGCCTCCTTACTTTGCACTGGGTGCTGGAAAATCAGATTTCTGCTGCTGCACCAGAGTATCTCTGGGACTGAGTGGAAATGCCGTGGTGGCAGCTTGCAGGAGGAGGGCCTGAGTGTGGATCTTGCCTGCTGCTCTGTTCTCCATGGGTAGCAAATAACTATCTAGGAGATTTTAGCTACGCTGAGGTCACCTGCGCAATGTCACTGTGGGGCAGGTGAGCCAGCATTGATGAACCTAAGCTTCTGCTTGGCCTACTTAAAGTGATGAAAAGAAGGGCTGTTGCAGAAAGAAGGACTCTCCTTGTTTTCTGCCATCATTCTTTTGTGATCGAGCATAAGAAATTGCTTTTTTGACATCAGACATTTGGCTGAGTTTGAGGCTATTTTGTTTTCCCTTCTCCCATGTGGTCAAAGCTCCAGATGTCCAGTCTTACCCTTCTTTGAACAATAAGATATCTGAGTGATAAAAAGTGATGCCAAAAAGCTGTGTGTGTGCGCGCTGCACACTGTTACGGCAAGTAAAGGGTGTGCTTAGCACGTTGTGCTTTGCCATAGAAAAGGCTGCAGGCCCCAGAGAAATCCCTCAATACAAAAATCTGATCTGTCTGTCTGAGAAGGAACCCTGTCAGCTGTCTGGTACCACATCCTGAGCTCAGGCTGTAATCCCAGCTCCGTTGCTGAGGATATGGAATCTGAGATAGGGAGAGAGAAAATTATAGTATTATGGTTTAATCATCAACACCCTATATTTAGGACAATCTTTTAAGAAGTTCCTGAAATCTGCATACACTGGCAGTGCAAATTCAGTTGGAAAAACATAGCTAGGACTGCTTCTTCTTTATTGTCAGGTCAACAGAGGAGGCTTATGAATCTGCCAGCACTTTCATCAAAGGGAAGGAAGTATTTAGTTGAAACAGTTTAGCTGCTTGCTTTTGATTTATGAAATCCAACTTTGCTGTTGGACAGAATGGATTAAATGGTGATAGGGCCATTATAATATTTTAACATATTTTCTGGGCTTGCAATGGAGTTGTCAAAGCCGGCTCATTAATTGCGAAGGGGGAGCCACACCATGGCACCTCCTCTTGCTGCAGTCTCACAGCGGGTAGGTCCGTGATCGCCTGGAAAAGGGGTGTGATGGGAATATGGGAGATTACAACCACAGCTCCAGCGCAGAACCGTTCGTACTGTGGAGTAAAATGACAGCGACGATAGATGAAGCTTCAGAGCTTGCAATGGCTTGGAGTAGCTCCCCTGGAACCTGACATAAAGCTGTCCCTGTCCGGCCTCAACTGACAATAAATGAAAGGTGATGTTCACTCGAGATTGTTGGATGTAGTAGCCAGAAGGAAGCCAAGTCTAAGAATAGTCCACTTTGTGGGGGTTCAGTGAATTAGTGGAAATGTTGCTCAGACCTTGGAGGCAAAAACACTGGTGGTGACGCAGCAGCGTGGGTGGGCTGCCTGTGTGCGGCTTTACGTGGCCGGAAGGAACAATCTCTGGTTTGCACGTGAGGGGAACTGGAGTGGGCAGAACACCTAGACGTGGAGCGAGAGGGAACGTGTCCTTTTTAATCTTGAGAAAAGCTCTGGCTGTAGAGAGCATAATCTTTGGTAGTGAAAACTGTCCTTTCCACACTCGCATCTGAATGTGCAGAGAACTTCGGAGCTTTGACACTTTTATGAAGAAGTTAAAAGCAAAATCCAGCAATCCCTAAGGGCCACATTCCTTGGCAAATTCTGGAGTAAGCTAAGGTTTTAGGAGTCAGTATTGATGCTTAGATCCAGTGAAGTTTGTGGAAAGTTTGGTGTCTTCAGAACAAGCCTCCAGAAATGGGCCCTGCTTGTGGGCAGGAAAAGCAGCCTCTTGTTTCTTACTCACTTAATTTCAGATGTGTTTTTTAACGTGTTGTATATATGATGCAGTAGCAATACTGTGTTTTTAATAGTGTGAGTATAGAACAAACTTATCTGGAAGTAGAAATGTTGTGACTGTCACTCTCCCTTCCAGGTTTCAGCACTTTTCATCTTTTCAAACTCATCTATGCAAAATATTTCATCGTGGTAGCGTAAATTGCCATACCAAATCACAAATGAAACCTCCGTACCTACCTGCATGTACGCGAGTCACATGCCTCGAGGAAAGAGGTGTTTTTATGCTTGCTTTCAAATACCAGAATGGTATTCATGAGTGATACGAATGTGTTCAAGGCAGGATTCAGCCCATACCCTTTGAAGCCAGCACAGCATTTATATTTGGCTTCAATAGATAAAAACATTAGGTTCAATGCTTATAAACCAAGTCGATAACGGGCATTTCCCAAACCCACCTCACAACCTATCATCATTTTATGTCTTCATCCTGTCTAATGTGGGTGAGGCTGCTGTGCATCCCTGTGTTGTCTGCATGTTATTCAATATCAACAAGCAATTGTACTTAAGTGTTTTTTTAAATAAACATAAGGGAAATCCAAATGTATGCTAGGCATTAGAGTGAGACAGCTTGAGTCCCAGCACCTCCAGTGCTCCCATGAAGCCCCAAGCACCTGAGAAACACCAGAAATGTGGGATTGGGCCATAGTGGGAAACTAAAAGAGGGAGAAATCTGCCTCAGTGCTTGAAGGACTGAAAGCTGTATATTTACTGACGTGTCTGAGTTTCCCTGTAGAAGCCATAAGTGTTCTCGGTGTTTGATCTTTGGGTAAGTTGGTGTATGTTTTTAATGTACTATTCACTGTAAAATGTTTTAGCATGTAACATGGAGACAAATTAAGCCAGCAAAATCAGATACTGTGGCTAGTTCTTGAAACGTGTGTTGTACCTAAAACTGCCTGATGGACCAAGACACCGAAATATCTCCAGTGCTCCATATGGCTTGTGAAAACTCTAGTTATTACTCATTTTAGAAGTGGGAACCAAGCAGAGTTGACTTAATCCCTGTCTGTTGACTTTGTGTTGGCCAAGTAATACACACCTGTGTAGAGATGAGGCAAACTGCCTGTACCTGCTCCATCTAGGACAGAATACAGAGAATTTTGCTTCCTTTCTAGGTCATCCTTATTGTTGAACAGATCAAACCTGTACGTTCAGCCCACATTAATTGTATTGAACAGCTGCTGCCACGGTGGTCCTTTCACCTGGTGGAAAACAAATGCTTAGTTTAGAAAAACTGGAGCAAAACTGTGTCTTCATGCTGGGGCATCTTGGGCTTTTACAAAAATAAAGCTGGTTTAATGTTTGTTATTTCTGTAAGGCGTTGACGGTGGGGATGGAGACATCCAAGTGGAGTCATGATGGTTTCATGCTGATGTTAATCCTTCGTGTCCATTAACTCACCTTTCTTTTTTCAGCCTTCCACCCTGTAATTTTTGCTTATTGTTTCTGTAGCTGTATTATGGTTGTAATAGAAAGCCTATCAATTGATGTAAGCCATAACTAAAACAGTAATCAGGGTATTTTATTTTTTGGTCTGTGTCACTGTGTTTAAAAGATGATTTAATTCTACTGAATAAACCACTTTAACAGTTTTATGGGAAAGATAGTCTTTGGGATGCTTTTTGTGCCTTTAAACTCATTTTGTGTTTTCTGCTGTTCGTTGTCTCCAAACAGAGAGAGCTGGAAGCTCAGTGGGTAGAAATTGGTTCACAGAATTAGAGAGCACCACTGTGGAATTGTATGATGATATGATATGAGTAAAAGGACATATAGAGCTATATGATTAAATAAGATAAAATTTATTACTGGATGTTCACTGTTACATTCTGGACTGTAGTCTACAATATATATGGGCACAGTAAGGTAATTATTACCAGAAATAGCACTCTGCAGGCAGGCAAGATTTAAAAAGCTTCTGCAGTTCGTGATGTTTGCCCACTTACACCTTCCTGAGTGTTCTGTCTCCTACTGTCCTCACTCTTTACATAGATTTATTTACTTTGGGTCAGGTCTATCTTGTGTACGTGCAGTCTTACAGGCTTACACTCCCATCAACATTCTCAGCATCAGAAAAATGAAAACATAAATGTAAAAATATTTGTGGGAATACGGAATAGCAGGTGAAACAACCATATGTTTTTTGAACTTGGGTATTTTCCTGTGGCATTCTATTGTTGCTAGATTATAAATTGAAATAGGAGGAGGTAATAGTTATAGTACATTCTTGGTATCAGCACTGTTATAAGGAAAACGTAAATGACTTTGAAGATACAGAGCTTTGGTGAATGCTGGAGGAATCAGTTCTCATTCTTGCTGACATTAAAACTGATGGATGTACTTCCTTCCCCCAGCTGCTTGTGATTATTGTTAGTGATTATTCAATCAAGAAGAGGAAACATGTGGAGAGGGAAAAATGAATAGACAAATTGACACTGGATGATATAATTGCTGTCTATCACGTTGCAAATTGCTCAGCTAAGCAAGCAATCAAAGAATGGTTCATTTCCTAAAGACTGCAGCATCAGTCATTTCCCTTAGTGGCATTTGCAGCCTTTCCTCTCGGAAAGTCTCAATAAAAAGCTGTAGTGAATTACAGAGATGTTTCACCACAGTCTGTCTCTGACAGTGCCCAGGAGTGGGTACTTAGGGAAAAAGCAGAAGAAACAGGGAAAGTAATAAGTGGCCCTTCTGCTGGTATTCCCTCAAACTGATAGTTCTGGTTTGTATTTTTGGCCTCAGCAACACTATGTGGTACCGAGCGTCGAATTTTATCTCTGCACTTGCAGAGGGGGCCCCTCTGCTGGGTCCAACAGTAACCCTTTTTCAGATCGGCGCGGGAAAGCAGGCAGTCGACTCCACAGGGGTGATATAGCAAGCTCTACTCTATTGCTCCAAGCCATCACTTGTACACACAACCACTTAATTATGCCTACTAGTCATTATCTTATTGGCCAAGCTCTAAAAAAACCAACCTTAACATATTCCTCCTACTTTCATTTACAGCTTCTACGTTATTTTGCCCAGATCTTAGCTCCTCTTCAGTTGTTTATCTCCTTCTCAAGGGCAGACTGGTTTTGCCGACTTGCCAAGTTATGCTGCCTTGACAAGTTCTATCCCTGGCCTAACGGCCGTATAATCTTCTGACCCTGACTTGCACAGCTCCTCCGTGTCCTTGCTCTCTAAGCCAATTTCCCAACATGCACTGGTGTGATGAAGTATTTCCTTTTCCTTTTATGAGCTGCTGCTTTCTCCTGAGAGCACCAAAAAGATGTCTTTGGGTTGTGGAACCGGCTTGGTGGAGCCAGGGCAGATGCTTTTCTCCCTTCTATTGCAGAAATCACAGACATTACCTCTTGGATAAAAGGGTTGTAATTCTCTATTCATTTGCACCCCCCACACCTCATGTTTTTTAACCGGCCCTAGAGCTGCGGTGGGCACTGCTAACCAGAATCTATTCCTGGGCAGTGAAATGCTAGCAGACAAGTAATTTTTATCACCTAGTTGTTTTCTTGCTCTGATGTTCCAGTCATTTCTAAGCCCTCCCAGTGGGTCTGTGTAGAGGAATTTAAAATCATGAAAAATTTATTGTCCATCACAAAGAGGGAAAATATTCCATTAAGTGCCTATAACTGCTGCCACAGGCACCTCTACAGGTGGAGAAGACACCATGGTGACAAGGATGTCCATACCAAATCTTCCTACAGGTAGGAACTCTGACTCCACTAATTTTTTTCCACACTTGCCACTGTTGAGTTAGCAAGCTCGGGTCTTAAACAAGAGTTGGGAACATGAGTGTATTGTTGAAGGTGGGACATAGGAAAGAAAAGGCTATGTAGACTTCAGAGACAACAATACAGACCTCAAATCCTACCATGGCATCAGGAAGAGTGCTACAGAACGGTGTCTCATGAGGTGTCTGCTGCAAAGTAGGCACTTGTAGGCAGGAGGGCAGAGATGAAAAACATAACTCTGAAATAATTAGCAAAATAATTAGCAAAATAATGTTCTTCTTGCTTTGCTTTTTGTACTCTTGTACCCCAAGCTGACAGCACACAGGCCCTCTCTTTTTATCTCTTGGATGTCTCAGAAGTCATTTCACAAAGCTGCAAAAACAATGGGCAGGCATTTCAGCTTGGTTTGGCATTTATTTACAACTTGTGGGTGAAGTTGGAGGTCCAGCATGCCTTGCCTGCTGTTTTCTGCCCAGTGCTGTAGGAAACCACCACTGCACCTTCCTTCCTTGCTGCCAGCATCCCTCTGGGCACTCACCCTTCTCTCCCTGAAGCACCTGGGGGCCAACAGGGACATCTTTGCCCATCAGCCCCTTGCCTTCATCCCCTCTTCTTCTGGGTGCATCTTACCAGGAAAATAATGAGGTTTGGCACTGGAAAGTATTTCCTGGGGAGACACTGAATTCTCTGTCACCAGTGGGTCAGAAATCAGGTTCTATGGACGTCCTTGCTATTGAGGTAGCTCATCCTGCAGGGTAAGAACAAAGAGCTCTTGCGCTCCTGTCCAGCCCGGATCGTGGGATTCGGTGCTGCCTTTTGAGACATGCTGTTATATGAACATCTGGCCTCCCAGACGGAAGGTTTGCAGCCAGGCCAGGCTTAACAAGTCTGATAGAGCATGATGAAATTCATCAACAAAAATAAGCTTTCTCTGGGCTTCTTCACATCTTTAGACATAACAATGGCTGAAATCCACTGGTTTCCTCCCACAGGACATCTTTTGTTTACTTTTGCAAGGAATAGGTCTCATCAGATGTAGTCACAGCCAGGACTGTCACACCGTCAGTTTTAGCAGCCTTTCTGCCTTGCTGAACTTAGGGTCAGGTTTTGGAATACTGAGTGCGTCTTTTCCCACGGGGTTCATGAAATGCTAACAAAGCATCTGAGTTGATGCCTGGAGCTTCACGGGAGTGTTTTCATCCCACTGCCTGTTCTGTTAGCAGCCCTTGATAAAACTGTGGGCTGTAGTCAGGTCAAGCAGGCAAATGCCTTTCAGGCAGTAGAAGTTAATTTTGGCAATATCCGTGTTTCTAAGCATGTTACTTCCCTCGAGAAGTACTGAGGCACTAAGGAAGTCTGATAATTCTGCAAATAATTTGCCTTCTTTGCTGTGCAATTCAAATGCCATCAAGCGATAAAATAAAATACTTGAGTCCTTAATGCTCTGCTCTTCCGATGTTTCCGTGAATATGTGGTGCAGAATGATAAATATGGAGTATGCATCCTTTTTGCTTGGAAAGATTACTGGCTTTTTTGACTTCCTGGATAGGTGTTTCATGAAGTACTGTGTATCGAGAATTTTTTTTGCCGTTGTTTCAGAAGTGTCTCATTAATCACATCTTTAATAAATCTCTCTAAACTGTGCTTTGGGAAATGTTATGCAACAGTGATGGATTTCACCATGTGGAAAACTCATTGAGTAAGGTCTTTGAGTGATGGTGAGAATGAAAATTAACCACCATCTGAGAGCTGGTTTTCTCCTTTGTGCAGCATCAGTTGCTTATGCAGAACTGGTGCTGTCCTTGCAACTAGAGGAGGTGGTCTCCTTCTCCCATGCAATTCTAATGCTCTGAGTATCTCATGGATAAAACTGGTTGAAGACATCATATTTTGGATAAAAGATAGACATATCTCTGGAGCAGTGATGGAATTTGGGTGAATATCCTTTCTTTTCCTGACATACCCTTTTTATGACCAGCCCTCCTCCACTGAAGGTCCCATGGGCGATAGGACCCAGCCTTCCCACCTGTGGGAGGAAACCCTGTGAGGTGACGGTGGCTTTCTCCCTCATCCACCCCATGTGTGTGGAGCCTTCCATAACCAGATGGTTGAAGATGTGCATAACCCTCTCTCCTGCTGAGATTTAGACTGGATAATGTGCAGCCAGAGTGGGAGGAACTGCTCGCCACTTCCATATTTCCCTGTAGAGAAAGCAAAAATATTCCCAGAAAAAGGCAGGAGGAACAGTTAAGACACATCCTGCTCCAGCAAAGGAACGGAGCTGGCAGACAAAGCAGCTTACACTGCATGTTCCACCCCCTGCCACGGGCAGGGACACCTCCCACTGGATCAGGGGGCTCCAAGCCCCATCCAACCTGGCCTTGAACACCTCCAGGGATGGGGCAGCCACCACTGCTCTGGGCACCCTGGGCCAGGGCCTCCCCATCCTCACAGCAAAACATTTCTTCCTAAGATCTCATCTCAATCTCTCGCAGCTCAAAACCGTTCCCCTTGTCCTGTCCCTGCACTCTCTGACCAAGAGCCCCTCCCCAGCTTTCCTGGAGCCCCTTTCAGCACTGGGAGGCTGCTCTAAGGTTTCCCCAGAGCCTTCTCTTCTCCAGGGTGAACAACCCCAACTCTCCCAGCCTGTCCTTGGATGGGAGGGGCTCCAGCTCTCAGATCATCTCTGTGGCCTCCTCTGGACCCGCTCCAACAGTTCCACATCCTTAGTGTGAAATTAATTTCTCCTAGTTTTAGGCACCTCCACTGTGGAGCCCACAGGTGAGCTCCTTGCCAGTGCTATGTTGGCAGAAACACACTCAGGTTCATCAGCTTAGGCCAAGTATTGGTTTTGTTCTTCCAAAACAGCATCAGAATGATCACAGTTTCCCCAGTGCACCTCATCCTGTCCTTCCTCTCCCTCTTCTGCATCACCTCGGAGTGACCAGAGCTACAGGAAGATTTTCCCGCACCTGTCCAAGGACAAGGTTAGGTCTTATTGTCTCTGAAAGGTGATCTCATATCCTTAAAGAGAACTATTTAAAAAAATAAAATCAAGCTGACCTTAAACTTGGAGCAGTCTCCTGCTTCGCATTAATAGGGAAGCAAAGTGAATATCTAGTTATCCGTAAGGCTGTAATTTAGAAAGGACGTTCATCCCAATAGAGCCAGCTAGTGTTTCAGGGCAGTCTGTGCTCATGATATGGGCTCTGATATAGGGATGTAATTGCTTTTCTAATATCCATGTATTATTTACACTGTGCTACTGTTGTAACCAGTGGCAAACTCCTTTTGACTCCAGATCTGTTGTTACTGTAATGTATTTATTAGAGCGATGAAAGGTCAGGCTAACCTCAGTTATTTGTCTCTAGGTGAACTAACTGAAACTAATAGTTTTAGTGCTGGAACACCAACGTAAGTGAGAGCCAAATCAGGACTTCAGAGTATTAATTTACTTTATTGTCATGTCCTGATAGATGGTTATTAAATACTTTAGTGTTAATACTGCTGCTTTATTTATAACACAGAGATATGTGTTATATGTTTCCTAGGCATTTCTTCAGGAGAAAGCGAGAAGGGAAAACAGAGCAAGACGTGCACACCAAAGATGATGGATCAACAGTCAGTGACGTGTCAGCCTTCAAACTCTCACTACAGTCAGTTAATACCTTGGCAATCTACAGTGCAGAAATTGCCTATATAAAAATATTACCCTGCAGAAAACTGTTAGTGTGGGACTTGAGAATACTTCAGTTTTCTTCAGAGTCAGCTTACAGACTGGAATGGGCTGGGGGGAGTGTGGCAGCTTTATTGGCTTAAAATCTAACGGAAAATATCAATGTAGTCAGCTCTCCATTACCTCGGGCTTGAGGAGGTAAGGCCAAATAGGGCAAAGAAAAGCATGGGGAAGCAATGTAGTGAAGTGCAGTGTGGAGGTACTTCTGGCCAGCACGTGTGATTTGCCCCGCACCTGTTTGAGGCTGACAGTGTTGCTGCTCACCACTTGTGCATTGTCTTCCTTGCTCTAACCATGTCTTTCCTGCTTTTATCTTTCCAAAGACACGTCCTTCGCCTTTCTGTGTCTCTACCTGTGCTACTTAGGTACTCTAAAGCACCAAGGGCAATCGTCTCTATCACCATTCAAGGTGTTTGATGATGACACCAATGCTTCTGTTGGGTGGAGGCTACTCAAAAAAACCCAATTCTGGCTGTATGCAAGACAGTTTGGGATGTCAGTGACCTCTCATGGCACTTGTGGGTGCCTCAGTGTGGTGATGGACCACCCATTCTGCCTGTGCCAGCAAAGCATTTGGCTTCCCGTGGTCATTAGCTCACAACCACACTGAGACACTGGCTTTAATGACAAAATTTCTAAGATGCTGTCCCCAAGCCAGTCAGTTGTATTGTGCTTTGTGTAAATGAGGGTGGTGCAGCACAGTTCACCTGCTCTTCGCTGAATTCAGCACCTCAAGGTTGCGGTGGCTTTGCCACTCATGTTTTTACCCAGCATCTTATTCCCACTGTTCCCTTGCTCTCTGGTTTGAATGAGGGTAGTCTTTACCCTTTTCCACATTTCTCTCTTTCGGGGGGTTTTCTGGTGATGCCTATGTTATATAGAAGTGGTAACTACAGGCAGATTAAAGGGGTGCCAAATGTACCACATTTAAAGATTTCCCTAGCATAAATTTTATTATTCAATGAGGGTATTAATGCAGCACCTGAGTAACATATTCCTTGCCATTATCACATTCAGTGTTCTGAAATGATAAACATCTAAAAAAAGCAAAAGAATCCAACACAGCCCAGAGGTCAGCTGCTGAATAGGAAGCCGGAGGTGGGGAGGCTGGCACTGATCTGATATGTTTGGAACTGCTCCATAGGCTTGGAGCATAATTTCACCCTAAGGAATGAAAAGACCCGTTCCTTCCTATTGATTATTCCTGTAATTTTTTTTTAGTAAGGTCCATGCCTTTCATTCACACAAACCCACTCCCTGGGTTTCCATTTGAAAAGCTCTGCTTCATTTATTCTCCTTTCAGCAAAACACCTTGTCTCCTCTTCACTGCCCAATGATGCTTGAATAGGTCCATGTATTCTGTAGCTGAATTAGGTTGTTTTCCACTTCACGACTTTTTCTATAACTAACCTGCAAGTGTAAGTGACCTGACACATTTTCATTTCTTGAAAAACAGTCAATAATCAGAGGGAGGATTCAGCTTGGTCAGGCAACTTCTCTCTTTACAAAATTCATGTTGCAATGTACCTTATTCTTTATTAATCTCCAAAGTCTGACTCAGATTGACTTTCAGAATACGGTTCCCATCATGCTCTTAACTTACAATTTATATCTCAAACAATAGGCTTCTGACTAAAAAAATTTCCAAAACTTTGGTCTTTCAGATCTTTAAAGCAGTTGAATTCACTGACTGGCTCCATTATTTGTTTTAGGGTTTGTCTTTCTGAGTTTGCAAAAGCCAGTACAGCAAGGACTACTTTCATCTGTGCTCACATATATGCAGGCTCCAAAACCTGGGGTACCTTCATAAAAAATCATTCGTGGAAAGGTGCCTTGCCATGAAGGCAATTTATCTAAAACAAGGCCTACATTCCATATTTTCTCTCAGAGATATGGTCTGCAGTAGGGTGAACATACCTGGCTGGGACCTGCTGGTCCATGCTACATCACAGGCTGGCATTACCAGCCCAGCTAGTGCCTAATACTAAAACCAGCTCCACAATACTTCATGTAATATTTTAATCACAGAGAGAACTTCTCCTGTTTCAAAAGAAAGTGCATTTGGTGAGTTTTGACCTAAGGAAAAACTGCAAATGGTAATTTCAGCACAGGGTTTCGCACAGAATTTGCGCTGATCTGATTTGGTTTCTATTGTAAAACAGTGGTGACCTACCCTTTCATTGAGTACAGGTCAAGCTGGCCATCATGCACAGCTCTCCGCAGTCATCCTTTATTCCTTTGTCCACGTAGGAGAAATACTTGGGAAAGAGGGAGGAAATCTATGCTCTAGTCTGAATACTGAAAAACAAAGGAATACCTTAGTGACCATTTATCTTCAGGACTGAAGATATTCTTAGTTATGTGGGATAGTTTTGTAGAATTATAGAACTGTTTGGGTGGGAAGGGACCTTAAAGCCCACCCAGTTCCACCCCCTTTCTATAGGCAGGGACACCTCCCACTGGGTCAGGGGGCTCCAAGCCCCATCCAACCTGGCCTGGAACACCTCCAGGGATGGGGCAGCCACCACTGCTCTGGGCACCCTGGGCCAGGGCCTCCCCACCCTCACAGCGAAATATTTCTGCCTAAGATCTCATCTCAATCTCCCCTCTTTCAGCTTAAACCCATTCCACCTTATCCTGTTCCTGCACTCTCTGATCAAGAGCCCCTCCCCAGCTTTCCTGGAGCCCCCTTCAGGACTGGAAGGCTGCTCTAAGTCTCCCTTGAAGCCTTTTCTTCTCCGCGCTGAACAACTCCAAATCTCTCGGTCTGTCATTTCATCAGCAAAACTGGTCTGTGCCTACAGAAGGGGTTTTTGCTGTTCTTTCTACTAATATTAAGAGCCAGAAACCGGAGGATTTTTTCTTCTTTGTATGAAAGATAACATGGATTTAGTGTGTAAAATACAGAGAAAGTCATAGTGCGTTGAATCAGAGAAATGAAATTATGGGTAAATCTTGCAATAACATAACATCTGCTTAATGTGCAATTAGTCATAACTCCTTTTTTCCACCCCTCTCCCTCCCTCAGGTTATCGTCTCCCCTCAGAGGTCGATAGGTCCTTGCTGGCTTCATATTTTTTTAAAGGGCTCTCAGCTGACTGCTTTTGACTCGTAAATACCTCGACTCCCCCTCTGGCTGCCTCAGTTGGTTCATCTGCTGCGGACACTTGAGAGCTGGGGAAGAACGTTTTCCCTCCCAGGGGGCTGAATTCAGCAGTGTGCAGCCAGCAGCCAAAGAAGGGGACTGGCTGATCACCACTAGAGCAAGCGCAGTCACCATGCGGTGGGGGAAGGAGCTCCAGTCTGCTGGTGGGTGTGCTGGTAGGGTAACGATTTTCACCCTTCGGTCTGTTATAACCCAAACTCTAGATTCTCGCAGGTTCTTTTAGAAAATGAGCCCCAATAATGCCAACTTGAGATATAGCTGAAAATTGTAAGGTGACTTTTTATTTCTGCCATTCTAAGAGTTTTTTACCTCTGTTTAGCTCGAGCCTGATGCCAATATTGTGCAGTCAGGTTGAAAACCTAAACTGGCACCAATTTTAAAGGCATACCATATTGTCCTCTGCAGGAAAAGACAGATAACATAAAGAAACGAGTGCTGCTCTTTAGCACAAGTGGGAGTCATTCGTAAGAACATGCATAAACTGGGGCAAAGGGCAGTGGTGTGCTCTGTTCACCCCCTGCTGCAGCCTGATCCTCAAAGGAACCGATTTTACAGAAGTTGACGGTGGGGAGCTAAAAACTTGATTTGATAATTAACTTTAAATTGAGCTAAAATGACTGGATAATTTGTGATTATACCAAGCTTCCCCAAATCCATATGATGGAAGGGATGCATAGGCTCAGCTGCTGCAATACAAAGCATGAGGTTTGTTGTTTAATATTCTAAATGAAGTAGTGCAGACTGATAAAGCCTTGAAGGTTTAGGAGGTTGGACTGGATGACCTTTAAAGGTCCCTCCAACTCAAACATTCTATGATCTGACCCTGGCAATGAAGGCTGAAATGTGTTGAAAATCTTGATGGTAAAGAGTGAGGAGCCTTGTGTGCTTTCCATATTTTATTTCTCCTTATTTGCATGTGAAATGATGTGCTAATAAATCTTAAAAGCCTCTGTCGAAAGACCAAGAAGAGTTATATTTTCACAAGCCCTTTATTAACTGCGTATTTACATTATTCTGCTTTGTATTTTCTCATGAGATGATGCGTGTTTTTCAAATAAAAGCATGATTTTGTCCTTTATGTGTTGGAGACAAGATATTGTTGAATTTTCTAGCAATGTGCTGTTCTTTGAACGGATCTGATGTCACCACTGATAAAACTAATTTAGCCCCTGGAGTCTCAGGCTTGATTTTAACCAGATCTCAGGTGTGCTGCTGGCCAGGAACCCTAGCAGAGGATGGGGGAGCCACAATGGTGTATGATCCTAATCACTGACCTCCCTTGGTGCCATGGAGGTTGCCATGGTGTAGGTTACCTAAAGTTATACTTTGACCGTAGTCCTTGGTTAAGTGTTACAAAAATGTTAATGCTGACGTATGCAGATGTGAGGGATTTTTGTTAAGAATACACAAAACCACAGAATGGTTTGGGTTGGAAGGGACCTCGGAGACGATCTAGATCCACTCCCTTGCCATGGGCAGGGACACCTCCCACTGGATCAGAGGGCTCCAAGCCCCATCCAACCTGGCCTGGAACACCTCCAGGGATGGAGCAGCCACCACTGCTCTGGACAACCTGGGCCAGGGCCTCCTCACCCTCACAGGAGAACGTTTCTTGCTAAAATCCCATCTAAACCTTCTCTCTTTCAGCTTAGAACCTCCACCCCTCATCCTATCATGTAAGACCACATAATCACCCATCAAATAACATATTTTACTTGTCATTTCCAAGGCACGGAGTCTTTGATGTGTTTTAAATATCCTGGGGACTATTCCATTTTGTGGCATGGGATAATGAGGAGGAGGTATAGCCTTAGGTCTACCCAGAGCCCTTTAGGAGTGCACAGGCTGCTCTTCTAGCCAGCAGCCCCGGTGGCCTTTGTCTGAAGAAAACGTCAGCGATGTCCTAGGGAATTTTTCTAAAGAACTTTCTGACTTGAAGAACTTTCTCTGAGGGGAAAAAAATGTTTATCTTCTGGTTAAACAGCTGGATGCATTAGGTGGTTGTGTATCCAACACTACGAAGCATCGCAAAGAGCATTATGCTCGCTATGAAGGAGGCAGCAGTGAACTTCATCCACCACAGCGCTTAATGGGCCGTTTAGTTTGGCATGTTCTAGCTCCGGTGAGGCAGGTTTGCAGTGAAAGAGAAAATTATTTTGATGTGTTCATGGAATTAAGTGTCAAGCCAAGTCATAAAAAGCCACCCCTGAGATGCTGAAACTGAGAACCACACCTGGCTGCAAGGTGCTGGCTTATGGCAGGATGGGTCTGAAACGTCGGGAGCTGCAGTGGTCCAGCCCTGGTGAAAACAGTGCAAACGTGCCTCATTGTAGGATACAAACATCTGGAAAGTCTGGCCTTGTGTTATTTCTTTGTGAAGGGAATAGAAAGGTGTTGCACAAATGATTTCTCTGCAGAGCTGAAATTCCTGCCTGGGTTCAGGGAAGGTTCCAAGTGCTCAAAAAGTCCAACAGCCAAAATCCAATCTCAGTTCAGTTCAGTAAGAGCTCACTGCTAAGGCCAGGATTCTACCTGGCAGGTCTAAGTACCTGCTCAGAGTTGATCAGCTGCAAAAGTGCTTTCTGAACAAAGCTTTTGCCCCCTAGAAAATGCTAGGAATTAGATTGCTTTCAGTTGGCTTTTCACTTCAATTACTTGGCAGAGCCAATCTCAGCATGGATTATGACTTACTTATGACCCCCAAACAACGGAGGTGCAGCAATACCATTTTCCTCTTCAACTGTTACCGTAAAGGTGCCCTCTATGGGGGTTTTTTTGTGGCATTTAATCTGTTTCGTAGTGTTTGCCTTGCTTTTGTGTGCCTGTCCTTTGTGTGCTGCAGCCCATTGCAAAGATGTTTCTGCCTGAGCAGGTCACTTTTCTCTCTCCTTTCTCTTTGTTTATGTGCTTCAGTTGCTGTTGGTCCTCGTATGCTTTGTGTATGTTTGTATGTGTATATATATATATACACACACACAGGCACATATTTTCCTTCTCTCTTAGCAGATAGGAAAAACTGCCATCCTCTTGTTTCTGGAATATAGCTGTTTAGTAATGCAATACTTATTTGTGAGCATTTGGGTCAATATTGGGGGTTTAGCTTAAAAGGAATCTAAATTCAAAGCTAACAGCAGAAATAAATTATGTAATTGTGTTTTTGCTTCTTGTATTTGGTGCTGCAACACAAAGCAGTGGGGATTTCTGTCAAGGTACTTCCAAACGTGAAGTCTGCCAGAACTGGTGCAAAACCTTCTCAGGAGGCTCAATGGGTTGGGTTTTGAGTCAGGCTCATGGACTTTCGGATCTCAATCTACATTTTACAGGCTGAAAAAATCTCTCTGCTGATCTTCAATACATGCAGAGACACGAAACAAGTCCACAGGTATGGAAGCAGGTTTTATCATGAACTCCCACCGCAGGGACAACTGTCCCTGTGGAAATAGGGGTCCCTGTGTGGGAGTACCTCTCTGTGTGGCTTTAACAGAACACTTCTGCAATAATCTCAACGGCAAGCACGCAAAATGTTAGAGACTTCAAATGAAAATAGTGAAAAGCTTGGAAATGTGCCTGAAAACTAGAAAGTTGAGCACTTTTATTTATCTCAGCAAGGTCTCTGTGTGCCATGCCTTCCTCACCACACAAAGTTGGTCTTGCTCCCATCTAGAAGGCATCGATATTAAAGATGTTGGAAGCTGACATTGGACATAGGAGGTATTCACCAGCGGAGATGACAAACCATTACAGTGACAGTGCTGAATTCTCCAATATTGGAAGCTTTGTTTTTTTAAAAAAAGCACCCATTTAACTAGAGGTATAAATGTTGCCATCCAACCTGACCAGTCTCATTGCTGTGTGAGCAGTAGAACCTGGAATGTACAGAGCTGTTTACCATGAGAAGCAGAAGTCAGTGCCAATAGGTGTTAAATTTGGATTGCTGTTCACATGTGCTGTAATACAAGTTATTGGTCATTCTGCAGGCAGGAGGTAGCCAAGCTTGTTTTGTCTTGAAGAAGAGCTTTATGGATTGACCATTAGATTGTAGTGGTAGAGGGTGGTTTGATTTCAGAGGGGCCAGGAAACCAATCAGGTTAAGAAATAAATCTCAGGGCAAGCTGGTTATCTGGACCTTAGTGTGGACCTGAGAGTTTACATCCTGTTCTCCATCCATCATGGGATGGAGACCATTTGTGCAGCTGTGATGGAGTCACCTCTGGACAAATAATAGAGAGGATACTTGGGGAGAGAATTGATGTAGTGCATTTTGGGGAAGCTTATTTGCATGCTTACAGCTCCTTACAGACATATTCAGATAAGATACAGTAAGCAGCAAGTCCTGCAGAAAGTAACTAGATCAACTATGACAGCCTGAGAGTAAATCCATGGCACAGACAGATAAGGGATATTAATATTTCTTGGGTTAAGTCCGGATCCCTATAACTCTGAGAGCTTTTCTATTTTTATGTCAGCTTAATAGAAAGTTTTGTACTTATTTGATGTTATCTCAGCAAGTTCAGCTGCAATTATTTTACTTTTATCCTTTCCCAGACACATGTATATATGCTTGCACTCTTGTTTCTTGGCAGCTTGTAACACTGTCTCTAATCCTACTTGACAGAAATCTTCTAAACTAATTCTACTAGCAAAAAAAACATTAAAAAAGGATGTTGGTGATTTTTTTATTGCTGATGTAAAAACAGAGATGAGAAAATATCTGAGTGAAGAAACTTCCACCAAAAGTTGTCTTTCTTTCAGTGCCTACCTAGAGTAGGTTGTCTGCTGAAAAGCCTCAAGAGTTCTTCAAGATGAGGATGCTTAGGAGGAGGAGAATGAGTATAGTATTATGAGAGGTAGTAAATGCTACCAGGGTGACTCATAGTTTTGATGTGAATAGAAAGGGATAAATAAAGCCGTTCAGCCCAAGAGCAGACTCACAATTACCACTTCAAATCCTGAATCATGATTTCGATGGAATTCGTAGGAATGATAGCATTTCCAGTCTGCAGAAGCACTGGCAAAACACTTTTTTGGTTCCTTCCTCACAACAGATCTTGGAAATTCAAACCTTACTTGTGTTATAAACTTTGTGCTGATGATGAATGCCTGAAAGCGTGCAAAGATGAAGAGAACATGTTTGTGCAGGATTGCAAAAACAAAGCTTTGATTTTTACTTTTTTTTTTTTTTAAATTTTAAAAGGAAATAAAACACAGCTTTCTTGCAGCTGTTCTCAGTTCTCCGTCCTCTCTGATCTCTCCTAGAGCAGAATTAATGCATGTGACTTTGAGCTGTGATACTTTGTGCTGGACAACCAAAGCTGAAAGAAAAGATGCCAAAGGTTTGCTGTGCTTCACTTCCAAGGTGCTGTGCAAAGAAATCATTGGTTTTAACAGCTGAGAGCATGTCATGCACCTCGTCTTTACCCCAGAATTTTAGCAAGATGTTTGACCTTCCATCTTTGTGGTCCTGTGTTCAAAGAGCTGTTAATTATATTTTCTTGGGTTTAGAGAATGAGGTAGCTGTGTGACTCCAGGTCCTCCAGTGGGTGCCAGCAGAAGTGTGTGAAATATGTGTAGGACTTTTTACTTTCTTCAGAGAATATGTTAGTCGGTTGCGTCTGGCAGAGCTCAGAGCTGTTACTGCAGCCAGCCTGCCTTGAATGAGTAATGGGGTATTACTCTGTCCACAAGAAAAAGGAAGAAAAGAGCAAATCTTAATAGCAACACCAAAAGACCTCTTGTAGATTGAACAACAGTATGAAGTTATGTGATGGACAGAAAGTAACATCTTCAGTCAGTGATCACAGTATGACAATTTCTTCATTAGCACTTTTATATCTTCTGGTGGATGAGAATCTCAACATGAGCCAGTAATGTGCGCTTGCAACCCAGAAAACCAGCCATATCCTGGGCTGCATCAAAAGAATTGTGACCAGCAGGGCAAGGAAAGGATTCTACCCCTCTGCTCTGCTCTTCTGAGACCCCACCTGGAGTCCTGTGTCCAGTTCTGGAGCTCCAAGCATGGGAAAGAAATGGTTCTGTTGGAGCGAGTCCAGAGGAGGACACAGAGATGATCCGAGGGCTGGAGCCCCTCCCATCCAAGGCCAGGCTGGGAGAGCTGGGGTTGTTCAGCCTGGAGAAGAGAAGGCTCAGCAGAGACCTTAGAGCAGCTCCCAGTACTGAAAGGGGCTCCAGGAAAGCTGGGGGGGGCTCTGGATCAGGGAGTGGTGGGACAGGATGAGGAGGCATAGTTTTCAGCTGAAAGAGAGGAGACTGAGATGAGATCTTAGGAAGAAATGTTTTCCTGTGAGGGTGGGGAGGCCCTGGCCCAGGGTGCCCAGAGCAGTGGTGGCTGCCCCATCCCTGGAGGTGTTCCAGACCAGGTTGGATGGGGCTTGGAGACCTCTCATCCAGTGGGAGGTGTCCCTGCCCATGGCAGGGGGTGGCACTGGATGGGTCTCGTGGTCTGTTCCATCCCAAACCATTCTGTTGTTCTGACTATGGTGGAGACAAGTCCCCTGGTGGGACAGCTGCTGCTGTGACTGCAGTTGGAATAGGCAATTGCTGGATCAGGCCTTGGGAACGGTGAGGCACCATCAGGGTAGACAATGCTAATAAAGTCACTGCCAGGGTGATGTACACTGGAGCATCTATGAACACTTGTGCTTTTCCATGCCACTGCAGTGTCACTTGCTCACAATGTGATTATTTTGGAGAACGTAGGGTTGCCAGGGACTACATGCATCACCAAGTCAAGTTCCAGATTAAGCCATGAAGTGCTTAATCCATGAGGCCTCAAGCCCCTGCTGAATCCACCCGTGAGTTTGTGCCCATTGCTGTTTCTCTTTGAGAACATTCCTGCTCTGGTGCTGGAAACCTTAAACTTGCTGATGATCAGCTTGTTCAGGAGCCACCACTCCTTGAATAGTTATTTAGTTGTGTCTGAAAAGCATCTGTTACCCCCCTGAGCCTTCTTCCCTGTGTTCAGATGGTTGCAGGCAGCAAGAAAGATGTGAAAATACTAAACTTTGGGGGTTTATTGCCTGATATTTCTGGTAACTCAGTGATTACTGAAGCATGGCAGGTGATGGAGGTGGTGGTGGCCTGCTCAGCCATCACGGCGGTGCTCCTGCCCTTTTCTAATTAGCTCTGTGTCTTTCCTGTCTATACAGAGCCTCTGGTGGCAAAGACTTTCCCTCTCAGTGTAGTTATTGCAGCGTTCAGCACAGCAGGGACCCAGTCTCAGCTGGGAACTTTAATGTCACTGCAGAGCAAATAGAAAATAACAAACAAAACCAATTTTTTCCCCATTATCTGGGAACAGAGTATGCAGAGGCTTCTCTGCTGCTGATTACATTACTAACAACTTTCTTAAAGGTAAAGCAACATTTGCAGCACGCGAAAATATTTAAAGTATAAAACAGAGATGTGCCAGAGCATGGCAGCCGGGAAATTTCTTCCCATCTATGTGTACAGGTGCAGTTGGGCCACGCGGATTCTCTGTCTGCGGGGACAGGAGACTCAGAAGCAGCACAGGGATGCTGAGCGATATTTTGGCAGCCCAGCTGCAGGCTTCAAGGAGGCTGTTGGTGTGTGGCAGAGGAAATCGATGACCGTTGCAGAGGCAATTTGGCAGCTTCTGAAGAACTGAGTGCTTCAGTCTTTATGGGTTTATTGAATTAGATCCTTATTTTTAGGTGAGGGAGGAAAAGGTATCACAGAATTGGCAGGTTTGTTGCAAATGTCCCCAGATTCTGACATTCACAGCCTGGAAGGCCAACCATGTCCTGGGCTGCATCAAAAGGACCATGGCCAGCCAGGAGACGGAGAGAATTCTGCTCCTCTGCTCTTGCAAGACCCCACCTGGAGCCCTGTGTCCTGTTCTGGAATCTTTAACATAAGGAGGACATGGGAATGTTGGAACTGGCCCAGAGGAGGCCACAAAGATGATCAGAGGGCTGGAGCCCCTCTGCTGTGAGCACAGGCTGGGAGAGTGGGGGTTGTTCAGCCTGGAGAGGAGAAGGCTGTGAGGAGATCTTAGAGCAGCTCCCAGTGCTGAAAGGGGCTCCAGGAAAGCTGGGGAGGGGCTGTTTCCAAAGGACTGGAGTGACAGGATGAGGGGTAATGGCTTTAAATTGAAAAGGGGAGGATTTAGATCAGACATTAGGAAGGAATTCTTCATGATGAGGGTGGGGAGGCCCTGGCCCAGGTTGCCCAGAGCAGTGGTGGCTGCCCCATCCCTGGAGGTGTTCCAGGCCAGGTTGGATGGGGCTTGGAGCCCCCTGATCCAGTGGGAGGTGTCCCTGCCCATGGCAGGGGGTGGCACTGGATGGGCTTTGAGGTCCCTTCCAACCCAAACCATTCCATGATTCTGTGATTCAACAAGAAGATGTGTACTACAGTCCCTAATTACTGCTGCTCTTCTGGTCTCTGATATGTGGATTTGATATAGAAACCTTGCCTTTTTTCTCAGAAGCTTAACTCTGTTGAAGCTGGAAGACATGCATTGGGGTCTTCATATTTATTGTCATTACAACGGTTATGAGTCTGAACTCTACAAACACTTATTCCTGCTGTCTAATGTCAACAGTGGTACTGGCTTCTCTGGCAGCACTAAATTCTCTTAAGGATCATGCTGTTTGCATTAAATATTAAATGTACTTAGATTCAGTAGCCTTTGAATAGGTTTAAATAAAAAAAATTAAAATGGCGTTCTTTGGTTGCATAACTTTTAAGTAAACAGAGCTGTAGGAACATCTGTTAGCTTTGATTTTAATTTACTGTATAACAGCTTACATCATAATAAATGATGTTGTGTAATTTGGATTTAATTTTGAATTTGTCAGGAAGCTTGCAGCCAGATCATTGAAGTTAATGGTAGTTCTGCAATCAGCTTCTCTATACGCCAAATCAGAGGAACCATTATTGAATTTTAAAAGGCTGAATTACTGTGTTGTTTGTATTAAATCTTAATGCCATTTTGGATAACTGCAATGTTTTTCCTTGGAGGTATGTACTGGAGAAAGTTCCTGTTCCTGAATATAAAAACTAAATTGAGTTTCAGTGAAATTGCTTGAATTTCCAAAAGTAATTTCAAACTAAATGAAAGAATATATTTCCCCTGTTGCATGTAGAGTTATATTGCAATCATTTTTATGAATTAGGAGGGTTCAATGACGTTAATTACAGAAAATAATGCACTGGCACAGCTGATCTTTAAAGGAGTGGGTGCTGGTGAAATGTTTACATTTCTCTAGGAATGGAAAAGGAATGGGGACTGCACAATATTTCCTAGTTTTGAGGCAGTTTTTCTACTACTGACCATCTCCTAATGTTTTAATACCTTTCAGGATTGAGGGTGGAGATGTTTTTTGTCTTCTCCCTCAGAGCCCCAAATCTTTTTAAAGATTCCTTGTGTCCTAGACTGCTTGGGCTGGTAGTCTCCTGCCATTTCTGAGAAAGTATTTTAAAATAAAGAAATAAAATGGAGAAAATATCTTCCCATGAGCACTTCTTGAGCTGAGACCACGCCTTGCTAAGTCAAAATGTGCCGTGAGGGTGGGGAGGCCCTGGCCCAGGTTGCCCAGAGCAGTGGTGGCTGCCCCATCCCTGGAGGTGTTCCAGGCCAGGCTGGATGGGGCTTGGAGCTCCCTGATCCAGTGGGAGGTGTCCTTGTCTATGGCAGCTGGGGTTTCTGAACTGGATGGGCTTTAAGATCCCTTCCAATCCAAACCATTCTATGATTCTATGAAAATGAGACTCCTAGCTCTGGCCAGGAGGTTCCCTCTGCTGAGTCTAGTGCATCATAGCTATTTGCCTGGTCCCTGGAAAGCAAAGGATAGGTCAGACCACAGTGCAAAAGCTCAACTCCTGTGCTGAGCAAAGGCGTACGACTGGCCCCCTTTGCTTACATATCTATCATTTAGCCCAGCCCTGCTTTGCTAAATCCTCCTGGGGAAGCGCTGTAATAAATCTGTTATCTCCTCAAATCTCATGTTACCTGTTCGGACAGTGACAGACCTTTCTGGCTTGGCTACTTCCTGTAAGGATTAATTTGTGTTTAAGTTCTGTGATATGTTTGGAATAAAACCACAGATGCACAGCAAAATGACTAAACTTGATTATTTCCATATTTTTTTTATGTAGATAATGGCAAGAAAGTCACCTGGCCTGATTTTTCCATTGTTTCTCCAAACACAGCCCACACATGGCATCTCGTGGCAGGGTGACAACTGAGCCAGCCTCCTTGCACATTTAACAACGTAAAGTCTGGGGATTTAAAACCATTTTTCTAGCTCTTGGTTAAATCAGCATTTCATGGGCATCAATGTCTTTTAGAGGAATGTTATTCGAATTTCTATTTGCTCATGATTTCCCATGGCAAATTGCTAGCTAGTAGGTTTTATTTTTACTTCTCTCTGAAATTACTGGGCTCAGGTGAGTCAATAAAGCATCTCACCTGCATAAGAGCACTGGCCCATGGCATCATTGATGATCCAGGAGAGCTTTCCCATCTCCCCGGGGTGCTGCATGACAGCAATAGACATAATGGACTCATTTGGATAATTTAGTACTTGCTCAGTGTATCTGGTTTCTTTAGTGACACCCTGACGTTCATGCTTGACTTCCCTACCTCTCAGATAATAAATGAAAGAGGTTTCACCTTGTTGGCAGCACTGGCTTTTGGCCCATTATCTTTCCTGTCATTGTGTACCTAAGAAATTCAATTACCGAGTTTCCTGGCCAGCTCCCTAATGAATGCCATTAATTAATATGTTTTTCAAAGGAGAAGGTGTTTTTATTCTTAATCCATGGGAGAATCTCTTTCCTTGGCTGCCCATGAGCAGGGTGCTTGCACAAGCAGGTGCAGGTCGATCCCTCTGCCAACAGTGTCCCAGAGGTGTGTGCAGAAGGCTCTGCTCCCCAGGGAAATGCTGACTGAGGATGTGGGAAAGTGAGAGGTAGTGAAGCAGTGGTGGAAAGTCCCAACTGGTTCCCCCTCTCTCCCCTATCTTCTCTTCTGCATCAGTCTGCAGTCTCCTGTGAGCAACCCCTGCCCTAGCAAAGACAGCAGACAGTTGATGTTTCTGCCCTCTTCGCTGTGTTGTTTCTCATATCCAATCTTTTTGTGCATCTTAGGTAAACGCTGCTACACGGTGCAGTCACACACTACTCTTGGATCCTCTGCAGGCTTTAAAAGAGAAGGCAAGTTCAACCTAGATGCTTTGGGAAGATCTTTCCACCTCAGTGCTCCCTAAACATGCCCTTTGGCTTGTGACTTGTTTCATAGCACTTTTCAGGGGAAAATCTAGTCCCAAGAGCTGCCAGGTTAATGAAAAGGATGATTGTCTCTGCAGGTAGGGGGCTAAGTAGCAAAGACTTGCTGCTCATGGAGCAGTTAGAGGATGAGTGGAAAGGCATCCTGGTCCTTTGGTAGGAATTAGCAAGAAAGCATGGATTTGACACCCTCCCTATTTTCTCTTTAAGTATCCTCTCCCCAGGGAGAGTGACAGCTGTGTGTACAGATTGGATATGGGGTTGTAAACCCAAGCTGGGAGAGGAGGGACATGTATAGAATCATAGAACCATAAAATCATTAAGGCTGGAAAAGACTTCTGAGGTCAAGTCTAACTGTCAGCCCAACCCCACTGTGCCTACTTAACCATATCCTGAAGTGCCACAGCTACGTGCTTTTTGAACGTCTCCGGGGATGGAGACTCCAACACTTCCTTGGGCACTCTGTGCCACTGCTTCACCACTCGTTCAGTAAAGAAATTTTTCCTAATATCCAATCTAAACCTCCCATGGTTCAACCTCATTCCATTTCCTCTTGTCCTACCACTCGTTACCCTGCAGAAGGGAACAACACCCACCTCACTATACCCTCCTTTCAGTTAGTTGTAGAGAGAATATCCCTGCATGTTGTTGATCAGGGATGGCTTTGGATCTTCCAGATGAAGAAACAAGGGCCGAGCTGGCAATGAAGAAGAGCAGGGCTGGGGCGGTGGGCGCTGTGTTGGTTGTGGTGCTCATCTGCCCTGGCTGAAGATGGTACTGGAGGGAGAAGGCAGAAGAAGGAGATGTTGGGGGCATGGGGTTGGGGTGGTGCCTGGCCTCCTCTGCGGGCAGCAGTCCATCAGAGTGGTATGAGATGACTTGATATGGGCTCAAGTTCCTGAGCCTTCTCAGTGCTTCAGGAAGGGAACAGCTGAGTGAAAGCAGGAGCTGGTGCTGCCACTGGTTTCTTGAGCCATGGAGGCTGGGAGCAGAGCCGTGCTTGGGCTCTGCAGGGAGAAGCAGCCACATGGATGCTGGCAGCAGTGACATGCAGCGTGGGATGGAGGGCACAGCTCTCAAGTTTGTTTGGATCTACTTTGATTTAGGTGGGCTTCAAGTATCAATTTATCCCATTGACTTCATTGTTTCTACTCACGCTTTAAATGTCAGTGTGCTCGATACCTTGCAAAACTGAACACTTCTGATTCTCTACCCCTGCTGCCGTGCCTGAAGATAGCGGCTTTTCTTATATTCCTGCTGTTTAGTCAGTTCTCCTTCTGCCTCTCACCGTGGTCTGTATTGTTCTTCACTGGCTAGACAGAACAGTGCCCTTTGAAATACTTAGATCTGCTGTGTATCACAGTATTTTTAAGAAACACCGGATTTTACAGCCTTCTGACAATTCAGAAAGTTTTAGGATGGAAGGAGGTAGGTTGATCCCTCCTGAGGAAAACTCAAAATAAGTCCTGCACAAGGAGATGAAGGACTCTCACCACTTACGGTGATGCTCAGGACTTGGGACAGAAGTGGCCACTGCTCTGAACCCTTCTTCCCACTTTTGGTGTCTGGGCTAATGTACATTACAATCAAACTGAATAGATGGTTTTCTGTCTTGGGGTTTATTCTTTCATTCTCTTGGAATCAGCAGGAGTCAAGCTGTTAATCTTTAAGGAAAAAATCTCTTCAATAGGAAGCCTCACGTGATACCAGTAGTCACGGCTAATACCTTAAATAAAGAGGGCTGCATAAGTGGCTTAAATATTGTCCTTAATGTTGTTTCGTTGATAGTACAGGATGCTTGAATTGCATTCTTCCCAAACTCGCGCTGCACAGCTCCTTTGGTGACAGAGTTTGACTTCTCAGCTTTGAGACCCTTCTGTTTATGCAAAAAGCTGCAAATAGAGATTTTTTCATGTTCTTGTATTTGCTGAGTACATGTAGGCTTAGCTTGATTTTCTAAGGACACATAAGCACAACAATAATGAAAATTGAATCTATTTTTAATTGTAGATAATTAATGCTTAGTAGTGCTTAAACTTTGTAAATTAAATTGATAAAAAAAGAAGAGCACCATGCCTTATTCCACTTTTCAAGGCTTTTTATTTAGAGATAGTTTAAGAGTTTGAGATAGCTGCTATTTCGAGGCTTTTGAAGGCTCGCGGTGTATAAGAATATCCTTGTTGATGGACACCAGCCATACCCTGGGGACCGGGAGCTGCTACACATTTCCTTGCGAGGCACTTAGCATCTCTCATAGCATTTAGCAGAGAAATATTTTTCTTGGCTAAACCCCATTTTACCAGCAGAGGCCGTCATGCCCATACGCTTGAAGACAGCGAGCTCCCACTGAAACCCATGGACATACTAAAACCTTTCCAGCATGTCTTTGAGATGGATTGGACTCTACACCCCAGTATCCCCAGCCACCTCTCGCTGAGCTGTGGGGCTGATGGGATTGCAATGCAGATACAGATTCTGTTATTTGAGTTAAAAAAAATTTTAAAAAAAGTACTGAGTAGTCAACTGGGGCTGGAGGAAAAAGCAAAGCTTGTAGTAGGCACTGTGAGGTCTTATTAAAGCTGTAATGACTGGTGCTGCAACACCAGCAAGTGGCTCCCCCAGCACCTCCCTGCCCAGCTGGGTGTAATCTTTTGCTTTACTCATGTACATGGGAGAGAAATTAAATGGTTCCATTAAAGGAATCCCTTGGTATTTATCTCTGTGGCATTAAATACATGTATTTTCTGAAGGACATGAACTGTGTATATATATTATAAGTATGTTGTGTGCTGGACTGCGGGGAGTATTTTCAAAAAAACTGCTCGGAGATGGAGGAAGATCCTACCCTACTGCAAGTACACACATAAAAATATATAAACCCCTGCAATACTAAACAGCAGGCAGTGTCTGCCAGCTCTGCCTGCCCTGATGTGCCCCAGGGGCTGGAAGGTGCCCTGGGCAGAACATCGCACGCTTCAAAGGCCCCTGAAGCTCTGGTAATTCAGCTGGAGTACAGGGATGCCTTTTATTTTCTGTGTTACACCCCAACCTGACCCCCCCAGCAGCAGCAAGGGGGTGAAGAATCAAACGGCCGACACATAAAACATCTTGAAAGCTGCTTTACATATATCTAACCTACATCTTGCTGTCCGTCCTTCACAACCAGCTTCTTTGCCTCCTCTCCAGGCGGTGTGTTGGTCACTAAGAGCATCTCAATACAGACCATGTGTACAGACACCGAGTCTTTCTTCAAATTGCCCCCAGACTGTGCGATGAGATTACAGATTTCTCTAACCATTAGTGCAGAGCAGCATGTATTGAAAAATCACCTCTCCCAAAAACAAGAGGATTCACTGCATCTGCCTTGGGAAGGAGGCTGGAACAAATAGGTCTTTGGGATGTCCGCTGCGTTGTACGGTGTCTGGGTACAGGGCATCTGGATTGTATGGTAATAAGTGCAAAATAGGAGCCACATAGAAAAGAATGAACTAAAGAAAACGTCTGTTCATGCCTTTCCTATTATTATTAATAATAATCTCATTACCTAATAAGGGGATAATTTCAGTTTAAACACTCTGTAGTTTTTGGCTTCCCAGGAAATAAAGGTTAGAGGTGAGTTAGGACCTTCAAAAGGTAAATTCTGACCTCTTGTATTCCACCAAATGGGTCATAATTCAAGAAGTCATCCTGAGCTCATAGTGCTCTGGTGAGTTCTGGCCTGAGTCTTTTTGGGAGGGAGGATTTGGGGGGATCTCTTACTGAATGCAGGATAAGAATATAAACCCATATAAATACTGTTGACAGTTTTAACTAATGGTTCTCACCAATAGCTTGGTTGCTTTCCCGGTAGTTCTTTATGCACCAATAAACCCCATTGTTCTTCTCCCAGCTGTTATTCACAAAAAGAACAAAAGCAGGCTGTAGCGTTCTCGGCACATTTCTTTTTAATTAAAACAACAGACGAAGGAACCGTATGGAGCAAACTTTGAGTGAGACATGGTAAATATCTCTTCTCTCCCATCATTTTAGCTTATTTGATAAGGATGATTTATTTCTGGCTTCTGCCTAAGGTCCTGTTGTGCTGCACTGGGAGAAAGTGGAAGTGCAAGGGTAGAGGTAGCTCAGAGGGGTGGTTCTCACTGGGGTAACTACTGTGGGGTCCCACTGGTGTTTTCAGTGCCCCAGGTCTTTCTTCCTGACACATGACACATAAACTGAGGTATTTCTGTAAGTGTAGTTAGGGCCAACACACTGTCTCGTCTCTCTCTGGGACTGCATCAGCCTGAGGGTACTGCTAGATGTGCTTTGGGCATCTTAAAACAGCATCTCCCAGCTCAGTGGGTACAGAGGGAAAGGCATTTTTCCTATCCCAGCAGTTCTGATATCAAAGGCAGGGGGTAGAAGCAAGAAGATATTATAAAAACTATTTTAGGGCTAGAAGAGACCAATCTTGCATCTGGAGATCTTGTTCTGAAAAATCATAATGCTGCCTTTTGCCTTCCGATGTTGATGCTGTCAGCATTTTGGAGCACAGAGCTGGAGCCGTTTGGAGCAGCAGCACTCAGGGACTTGGTTTGATGAATCGTTTACCTTGAGAAAGCATAACAAAGATATGAGTTTTTCTTTTCTGAGAGACGCCATGATTTTTCTTTTTATGAAAGCATGTTTAGCTCAGTTCCATGGGATTATTACTGTTTTATTTTTTTCATGGAAAGGGTTGGGTTTTGTGCAGCCAAAATCTAAACCCAGCTCCCAGTTTTAAACTGAAATATTTGTACTTACAATTTTTGCTGTGGGTTGATGGCTGTCCTAGAGATGGGAAAGGTAACATCTATGAACGTAGTACAGTGTGAAGCATCTTTCTGAGAAAATGTGCTGCATCATCAAATATCTCTGCAGGATCCCTGATCCCTTGGGACCAGCAGCATCCATGTGCTTGGATGGTCCCTTTGGAGCAGTGTGACGATGCCTGCTGAGCTGACCATCCTTTGCTTGCTCTCAGAAGTTCCCTACAAAGGTGAACTATGTGCCTTTCTGACACAGAGAAGATTCTATGGTGTTGATTTCTTAGGAGTTTGGCAAGTGAGACCTCATTTGTAATGAAAGACAAGGATTTTTTTTTTTTTTTTAATGATTTTAAGACCTTGGAAAAGACGTTGTTGTGCTTCATCCCAAAGCTATGCTTTGACCTACTTGGAAGCTGTCCCTGAATAATTCACTTTATGATGGTTAAATGAAAGATTTCCATTCAGCATCAGAGACCATAAAAAATACAGTACCTTTTTTTTTATTATTAGTCACTCTAAATTATTGGAGACTGGTACTGAAAACCTGCTAAGGAGCGTGGGACAGACCCCCACCAACCTGAATCCTCTGAGCCTGGTTCTCCCCACCCCCTCTTGCCTGGGGCAGTGCTGCTGCCATCCTGCTTGGGGTGTACATTCTGCCATTGAAACCTCTGTTCATGATCCTGAAATCCCACTGCTGATGCCACCCTTGCTTTTCAGGCTGGCTTCTGGAAACACCCAGATTTATCTAGGAAAAGATTTAAATCGTGCACATTAAAGACTTAACATGGCAAAACACTCTGAATTGCCAATAGTTATGACATCATTATCTTGGACAGCATACCATCAAGCAAATCACACTTAATTCATCATTTGTGGAAGTTGTGGGCTGAGTTATCCCACAGACAGGGCAGGAAGTAGCGGGAAGCTCTGTATCATCATTCTACAGCCCTGCTGTAAATTCAGCTCTTGCTTCTTCCATTAGTGTGATTTAGTGCCAGGCTGACTGCCCTGCTTGGTTTACGTATGCTTGAGCTACACCAGAGAAATTCAGTATGGTTTTCCATATCACCATTTTTAATTAAATTTCATTGTCTGTGCCAAAACCTATAACAGCACCTTTAAATATGAAGAAATAATTTTTCTTATTTTCTCTTCTTGTTCACAGTCGGACTTTAAATCATCTGCTCCTGGTTGCAACTGAGGTCAACCTGGTCTTGTGCTGTTTGTTTTCCTTACTTGCCGCAAGAGTCTGCTGGAGTCTCTGCGGGGCTGAATGTCAACCCAGCATGAACTGCTGGGGCTGTGCACTTACACTGTCATGGGGCTTTGCCTGTGGTTGGACTGGTGGCTCAGGTGGGAAGGGAGGTTGAAGGACTCTCAGTCCCTTCCTATGCCCTGCTGGAATATCTGGCTCTGGGAATGGGAGTGAAACCCATGTACTCGATGTTAGATGAGTCCCATGCTCAGATCCCTGGGCCCAAGCAGGGTGCTGAGTGTGTTTCATGCCATGATGTCCTTCCAGCTATAATGTTAAATCATTTATTTTTTCTGTCCTCCACCTGTCTCACTTCAGTATTTCATAGAATCATAGAATGGCGTGGGTTGGAAGGGACCTTACTGATAACCCAGTTCCAACCCCCCTGCCATGGGCAGGGACACCTCCCACTGGATCAGGGGGCTCCAAGCCCCATCCAACCTGGCCTTGAGCACCTCCAGGGATGTGGCAGCCACCACTGCTCTGGGCACCCTGGGCCAGGGCCTCCCCACCCTCACAGCAAAACATTTCTGCCTAAGATCTCATCTCAATCTCTCCCTCCCATTCCATCCCTGAACTCCCTGATCAAGAGCCCCTCCCCAGCTTTCCTATAGGCCCCCTTTAAGTTTTGTCCATGAGAGTTCTCCAAGGAGTGTATTTGTCCTTGCACTCAGCTATTAATCAAAATTATATTTCTCTTTGGTTGGCCAACCAAGATGGGTTGCTGTAGGGACGTGTTGTGTAAAGCACATTGAGTGTCATCTTTGAACCGTTGAACTTCTATGTTGAGCACCAATTTTTCATTTGGTTGGAGATGCAGTACAGTAACTTGTGGATGGAGGAGCTGGATGCAGGAGTGCATTGTTGATACTCTGAAGATCTCCAGGCAGAGATCCTGGAGGTCAGGGTGGTTTTTTTCTGGTCACTGGCCTGGCTGGTCAAAGAAAAAAAAAACAACATGTAAAGTTGAGACCTGTGTTATCAGTAAGGTGATCCTGACACCATGAATAATGGAGAGGAAATATAGACCAGTGCGATATGGTTGCTTGGTGGGTCTCCTTTTTCACCTGCCCATCTGTCTTATAACCACATGACTGGATAACACTAAGTAATTTTTCATGAGGTTTCTGAAGCCGCTACACATTATGAGGAGGAGAAATGCCTCTGCTTTTCCCCCGTCCTGAGCTGCCATGTGAAGGACAAGAAGCGACATGACCATGTGCCCTCATCTGAATGACTTTCCAGGGAGCTACAACCTTGATTGGCACGTCCTGATACCATAAACCCAGATTGTCAACTGACCCTGAGCAGAGGCTAAGGCAGCTCTGAAAAAGAGAGGAAGTTCTCAGCACAGACCAATGAATTAATAATAATAACGAAAAGGAGAAAACCCAGACCAGGAGAGACAAAAGAGAGAGAAAGGTGTCTCAGTCAAGGAGGTGAAGGAAGGCAGGAAAATTCAGAAGAAGGTGAACAGTCAACACCTGTGGGCTGGGAAGGACACGGGACTCCAGGATGCACCTACCTTAACCCGGTGGGGAGAAAGGACACCGTGAAACAAGGGCAGCCCAGCCCTAGGCAGTGAGAGGGAGACTAAAGGACTTTGGCAATTGGTAAAGAAGCCAGGGTAGGTAGCAGAAGTGAGGTTAAGGCAACCGTAGGCTGTTGTTAAAAGTGTAGGGGTGAAAAACAATGACATGAAAGAAAAGACCAAGAACAACAAAGTAGAAGAAGAGGAGGAGGAAGAGGAAGTAGTGGAAGAGGTAGTTGAGGAAGTAGTTGAGGAAGATGGGGAAGATGAAAGCCAGGAGAAAAAAAGCAAAAAGAAATCAAAGTCTGAGTGGTCAGAGATGGATGGGGAAGTGAAGAAAAAAAAAAAGAAAAAATCCAAGCGAAGAGAGTATAGCAGTGATGAAGAGGATGACTATGAGCGCAGAAAGAAAAAAAAGAAAAAAGGCAAAAAGAGCAAAGAAAAGAAGAAGAAAAGAGGTGACAAATCCAAGAAAGGGAAGACAGATGATAATTTTTTGGAGTTGTACGAACAGGAGCTTCGGGATTATCATTCGGACGCGTCCAATGCAACAGAAGATGAGTACAACAAAAAAAAAGGTCAGGTCCATCATTTCTCATCTTTCCCCTTAAGCAGGCAGTTATGCTGCTGGCCTTAACCAATTCCAATCTTGGGAGCCTTTCTGGGGATGCAGGCACTTCTCTTTCCTGTGTGTGGAATATTTCTAATTAAATAAGATTTTTTACTATGTGAGGTGGCACTGAAAGATTTGGTCTGTACTCATTTTTCTGTCTATGAAGTCGCTTTGTTGTGTGCATGATAGTGCTGTAATTAAGATCCCCTAATTAATATTTGCGTTGTGGTGCCATTCAGAAGCTGCAGTCATCAGATGTGAACAGGCTGGAGAGGGTCCAGAGAAGGGCTACAAAGATATCAAAGGACTGGGAATCCTGCCATGAGGAAAGGCTGAGAGAACTGATTTTGTTCAGCCTTGAGAAAAGAAGGCTTAAGGGAGACCTTACCATGTTCCAGTACTTAAAGGGTGGCTACAAAGACAATGGAGGCTCCCTTTTTACAAGGAATCTCATGGAAAATACAAGGGGTAATGGACAGAAGTTACTCCTGGGGAGATTCTGATAGGATACAAAATGAAAATTTTTCACAATGAGAAAAATCATCCACTGGTGGATTTCCCAGCATTTGACACTTTTAAGATAGAATCATAAAATCATCTGGTTGGAAAAGACCTATGTGATCATTGAGCCCAACTGTACCTGTCTCCCCACTAGACCCTGTCCCTAAGGAACTCATCCACCTGTCTTTTAAACACCTCCAGCGATGGCGACTCCATCACCTCCCTGGGCAGCTGTGCCAATCCCTGACCACCCTTTCAGGGAAGAAATTCTTCCCAATGTCCAGTCTAAACCTCCCCTGGTGCAACTTGTGCCCATTCTCTCTTGTCCCATTGCTGTCACTTGTGAGAAGAGCCCAGCCCCCACCCCGTCACAGCCTCCTTTCAGGCAGTTGGAGGCAGGGATGGGGTCTCCCCTCAGCCTCCTCTTCTCCAGGCTAAACACCTCCAGCTCCCTCAGTCTCTCCTCACAGGACTTGTTCTCCAGCCCCTCCCCAGCCTCGTTCCCTTCTCTGGACGCGCTCCAGCCCCTCAAGGTCCTTCTTGGAGTGAGGGGCCCAAACTGACCCCAGCACTCGAGGTGTGCCCTCACCAGCGCTGGGCACAGGGGCACAATCCCCTCCCTGCTCCTGCTGGCCACGCTGGGGCTGACACAGGCCCAGATGCAGCTGGACCAGGTGCTGGGCCATCTGTGCAGACCATGCTTTTGCCAAGAAAGGTTGGACCAGGGTGGTCCTTGAGGTCCCTTCCAACCTGGCATGCTATGATGACAGCCCTGCTGTAAGCAGGATACATAGCAAAGACGCGCAGTCCTGCCCAAGACTACGCAGCAGGAGTGTGCTGGTGAGGTAAGCAATCAGATGAGCAGGCAGCCGACTGCTTGGGGGTGACGCAGAAGCAGGAGGTGCAGCACACTGTCTCTCTAGCTATTGCAGACAAATAGGCTGGACACTTAATAGTGTGTCAGTACAATAAATAGTTCACTCCACACGCACAGGGTACTTCAGTTTGATGCACAGTTAGCTACGCAGTGACTTGAAGTTTCGGATGGTGCACTCAGTTTCATTAGAAGGCCACGGTCTGAAGAACGATTGCGGCCATCAGCCTGGCAACATCTAGACAGGTTTTGGAAAAAGGAAGTACCATTAGTATTTTATCTTCTCAGTGGCAGCCAGTTTGCTGGCTCCCCAGCAAACCAGCAGTGCTGTGGCAGAGAGGTGAGGAAACTGCAAGGCGAAGAGCAAAGACTCATGACACAATTAAAAGAAAAAGCCCTCAAGGGGTAGGAGGATGCTCCCATGCACAGTGAGGTTATCTCCTTATCAGACAGGTGGGCAGTGAAGAGGTAATGGCCTGCTGAGGGGTGACATTCGCCACCCCTTACCTGTGCAACTGGATCTTGGCGTGACTGGGGCAAGACATTTAACCTCTCAGCGCTGTGGTTTACCCATCAGTTAATCAAAGTAATAACACATCTTGTATGTGGCAATTTGGAGAACCAAGGATGTCTAAGGAATCTTGTAAAGCATCTCACCCGTGTAGTGTGGTTAAAGGTTAACTATAACTGATGACTTCTGTAATGGTGCCATATGGCTGTCCCTGGAAGAGGAAAATAATTCAACTTCTCTGATGCAGAAGAAAGATCCTCCTATATATGCTGTATTTGTTTACACCATGCATGTAATGTTCTTCATTTGTGATGACTCTTTACGGGGAGAGGGGTGGTCTCCCCCCATAGCATAATTTTTTTAAGGTAGAGTAATAGACGCTGTAGCACTTTTAAAGAGAGAAGTTTCAGAAAATGTTTGTCATAATCTCTCCATGGTCTTCTGCTTAGTTTGCAAAGAGTTTCTGCAGGGAATGTAATAGCTTGTGGCTCAAACACAAGAGGATGAATTAAGCAGGCACTTAATTTTCATCGTCCCTATCAGAAATTAAAGGTCTTGTCCAAAACCTGCAACACTCCCTGTTGCGACAGCCCAGGACCTCCAAGAAAACTGTCATGTGTCCAGAAGTCCCAGGGTTGGACTACTGGTTGCTCTCTTGGATTGTGGACTTTCCTCCTTGAGCTGTGTCTCAGTATTTTGCACCCTTAGTTTCCAGATATTTATTGAAGTGAGGCACATGTATGTGAGAGAATAAAGGGAGGGCAGGGCAGAGGAGGAGTATTTTAGGTAAGGGCATACACAATCGATGAACCACGGAGGCTTTCCACCAGTGAAAATCTGCCACTGGGACACTGGGCACCCAAAGCAAAACTCTAACTGCCCTGTTCTTTGCCATGCACTATGCTGCTGCTTTTTGTATTTTGATTCAAAACTGTGGATTTCATGTTTAGGTGACTTGGTGCTGGGGGCACTGCTACTTTTCTTCTGAAGGACCATTGAGTGAAGGGACTGTTGTTGGTCAGACTTTAGAGAACTGTGTAACCGCTCCCAGAAGATTTATAGGAAGAAGGGCTTTAGTTTTCTCCAGCTACTGAAATCATGCACATTGCAGTTTTAGGGAAAACAACAGCAACCCCAAATCTGCTGCTGTATTTTCATTAATTATAAAAACATTTCTTCTGCTCTGCAGAAATTATTTCCTCAACTTGAGACACCTGGAGAAGTACTGACGTGATATGGTTTAGGCCTTGGGTTGTTAATGTTGGCGTTGTTCCTTCTGTCTTTTGAATAAACAGAGTGGGTGAAGCAGGTCACGTCTGTCCAGCCTTCAAGTACTTGGGATAAACAGGTCTTTCTCGTGGTGTGATTTCCTCCGTGGAGCGTTCTGCAGCACCTGGAGAGCTGATAATGTTGGGTCAGTGCTGTGATTTTCTAGGATGAGAACAGAAAGGAACACTGGGCTGTTGTGGGTGTGCCGAAGGAGAGCAGGCAAGAGACATTGCCTCCATGCCCGGAGGCAGTGATGGTGTCCGTCTGTAGCCACATGGTGCCAATCTTTATAGAACAACATCCAACAACGTAAGAGGGACAAATGGAAGGCAACCTCTGGGATGGAGTTGCAGCAGCAAAGAGCTGTTTTATAAGAAGCCATGCTGTTTTCCAAATGTTTCGGTGCTGTGTATTGCAATAAAATGTAAAATTCAAATTCTCAGGTACTAAAAGTAAGCTTAATTTCAATTACGCTTGCTGTCCTCTCAGATTCATGGGGAGACTGAGGTGCCGTGCTCCTTTCCCCTTGCAGTAACTGAAGAAAAGCAAAACAAAGTAGTTCTTTACTCAAGCAATAATATTATTGCTTTTTCTAGATTGTTTGTTACTCAGATTCTTTAGCATTTTACGTTTTCTTCTGGACAGGTGATATAGTGTGAGAAGAAAATAACCCTCAAATTTTGAGAAATAAACTCTGCTGTTATGAAGAGATGTAAATATATTTGTGCTTTGGCAAAGGCTTTCCCTTTCAGATGTTGTGTGCATGCGTTTGTATTTATACACAAAGCACTCTCAAACTAAATGTTTGTAGTAATTCCTAGGAAGTCTTGCTTTCTAAATCATATCTAGAAGATGTCTAGCTCTAAATGTGCAAACCACTAAGAATTCGAGAGGAAAAGAATTCCAGAGAAAACCAGAGTTCTAGAGAACTGGAATCTGCACTGTTTCCTTTACTTTTGTTGTCCTGCTTTTGCTGGGTTACATCTATGCCGAGCGCTACATAGGTGAGACACCACTGAGATATGTCTCAGGTTCCTGATCTCCAGGAGGGGTGTGGAGGGGGCAGAGGTGGTAGAGTTTCAACACTTTGTTTGGAATCTTTCAAATTAGAAATGGTTCTGTTTGAACCGGCTTAAAGCAGAAGAGCTTGATGTCAGCTATTGTTCTGGAATGTATGAAATACTGGTATTTTTGCAAAGGTCTTTATTTTAAATACTCCTCCTTTTGCTCCTGTTCCATTGGCATTGTAAACAGAAATATGGACTATTTGATGTTACAAAACTTTCTGAAAAAAAAAAATGGCTGCAATGGCTTCAGCCAGAATGGTGCTCATGAATTTAATGGTCTTTAGCTGTCACTGCTCATTTTGATTTTGCTTTTGACTTCTTTGTATGTTGTCACCATTATTAATGTCACCATTACTGCATCATAATTTGATGCCACCTACAACAATTCATTTATAAAGGAGTTGTTTTGTGCTTATTGTACCTCAAGGAAAGCTGATTGTAAGACACAAACAAAAAAGCATAAACAAATACTCTTAAGATCCTATAACTGTGGTAATTTAGTAGAAGTGAAACAGGTTAGAGCAAAAACACAAACAACAAAACAAACAAAAAAACCCTAAACAAAAGCCCACTTACCCCCAAACTCTTTGCTTTAAGGTATTTTATATACCTTAAATATTTTTATATACCTTTTGGTGTTAGAATATAAGGTTTCAGATTTCAGGTTAGCAGAAACAGCAAAAAATAGGACTGACCAACCCCACCTGCTGATTTTCTCATGGGCACAGAACTTAACATAGGATGAGAAAGGAAGGAATCTGAAAACCATAACAAGATGCAGTACAAACTAGTATATTTTACATTACTGTATTGAAGTTATTTAACTTACCATATATCTTAGATATGGAATAGTTTCCCAGTTTGTTTAACTGTATTTAAAAAAAATAAAGTCTTTATGTTTTCTCAAAATCTCCAATGCCTTCTAAAAATCTCATTTACAACAGCTCTTGAAATAAATTCTTAAATCCCTGACTTTTGTTGTTACCAGCAAAACTTTAATGGCTATTGACTACTGAAAGTGTACTTGTATTCAATACTAAATATTCTCTTTTAGAACTACTTCTCTAGAGTGAGAAGAATACTCTTACTCCTTCCCCTCTCTATAATTAATTATTTTGTCATATGCCTTGTCTGTGCCTCTTTAGTAACCATGACTCACCTTAATACCGGTCTTCCACATTAGAAGCCTCTCCAGAGAGGAAGAAAATCATTCAGAAATGAGTTGGATAAAGGTTATTAAGCTAACACTTAAAATTCTAGTCCTGCACATTTTCCTTCACCCCCAATTAAATTCCAAGAACAGCAATGTAGAATTTTATGTATGTACATGTGCTGGATATACCTTTATTAGAAGAAAAACACCTACAGGGAAAGGATGCTTTACTCTCAGCAATTGAATCCTCTTCCTTATGCTTTTGGAATGATATTTTTCAAAAAAGAGGGAAGAAATCTTAGGGACAGAGCATTCCAAAATTACCTGTTGAAGAGTACGTGGAATAAGATTCTCTTACCCTTTCTTGCATGAGTTAGGTTGTAGCTGAAGTTGTTGTGTTGGCTTCCGTGGTACTGTTGGTGTAAGTAAAGGCAAGCTGCATGAGCAGAGCCTGTACCCTTGGGTCAATGCTCTGTATGTACATCACTGCTTACAAAATGCACTTGTCACCTCCCAGAAGGCTCCAGCACTAACCCGAATATCAATACGAATAACGCAGGGAACTGCATATTGATGTTCTAAATAACAGGGACCTTTGAACTGTGGGAAAATAAAAACCCTTGCACCCCACCGTTCTGTCTTACCTTGGGTTTTCCTATTTCTAAAGCTTCTACGAAACG
Source organism: Neomorphus geoffroyi (assembly GCA_033558235.1). Taxonomy (NCBI): domain Eukaryota; kingdom Metazoa; phylum Chordata; class Aves; order Cuculiformes; family Neomorphidae; genus Neomorphus; species Neomorphus geoffroyi. The sequence goes on from JAUMJM010000025.1 coordinate 3,935,549, forward strand.
TGTAACCTGGGTAAAAATTATTTTCAATCAGGAGTGTGGAGTGTGCTTGTTATGTTCTCTTTACTTGTAGGAGACACTGGCATCTGCGAAGCCGTGATACTTTGCAGTGTTATCATTCTGACTTGCAGCACATGACCCTGCTGAGGTCCTTTCAATTAGAAAGATGATGGTTTAAATCCCGTGCTATTATGCTCGTGATGCCAGGCCCTTATGTTGATTCACAGTATATTACAAAGGCTGGCCATTAATGTCTAATTCCTTCAATAAAAAATTAACACAAACTTCTTTTGTTAGTTTATAAAAATATCTGGGTCTTTTTCTAACCAGTTATCTCACTCTCTGCCTTTCAAATTAATACTTTGTAAAAGTATAAAAGATCTCTGGATCTTCAATGTCTTGTGTTGGCTTTTCCAGTGAACTTTGCAGAATACTTTATTAAATGATTTTACTTTCGTGAGTGGTAAACAGATAATTCAACTTAGCTCAGTACAGGTGCTCTTTTTTGCTATGTAGTGCTTACTGGAAAATTCCCAAAGAGTTATAACATCTCTAAAATATTTAAAATCACCAAAGTGCTGTGCTAGTACTTGTCCAGGATGACTAATGTTTTTTTACTCCTTTCTTGTGAGAAAACCAGGCTCCCTTGTGACATCGCAGACTGTTTGGTTAGAGGGAGATCGCTCTACGCTGTGGCTGTTCCTATCTCGTTCTGTAGTACCGTGATAATGATGATGACGGAAAAAAATAACATATTCCTCATTGAATTCTGATAAGTGGAGTATTGTGTCCAATTCTGGAATGCCCAGCATAAGAAGGATATGGGACTGTTGGAGCAAGTCCAGAGGAGGCCACAAAGATGACCCAAGGGCTGGAGCGCCTCTGCTATGAGGACAGGCTGGGAGAGTGGGGGTTGTTCAGCCTGGAGAGGAGAAGGCTCTGGGGAGACCTTAGAGCAGCTCCCAGTGCTGAAAGGGGCTCCAGGAAAGCTGGGGAGGGGCTTTTTCCAAGAGCCTGGAGTGACAGGATGAGGCGGAATGGATTTAAATCGGAAGGGGGAAGATTTAGATTAGACATTGGGAAAAAATTCTTCACAATGAGGGTGGGGAGGCCCTGGCCCAGGTTGCCCAGAGCAGTGGTGGCTGCCCCATCCGTGGAGGTGTTCCAGGCCAGGTTGGATGGGGCTTGGAGCCCCCTGATCCAGTGGGAGGTGTCCCTGCCCATGGAAGGGGGTTGGAACTGGATGGGCTTTAATGTCCCTTCCAACTCAAACCATTCTATGATTCTGTGATTCTATGTTTGCCAATGAATGATTTGTTCTCTCTCATCCACATAAAATCTCTTAACCTATGTTTGACTTTAAAAAGAGAAGTTTTCTGCTTTCTTCAAATGACATTTTTTAAATTAAAAAAACCCTGCACAGCAACACAGGAAGCCCAGCTAATCCCCAAACCAACAGTATGTGTTTCCATGAAAGTCCACGTCTGTAGCAAGGGCTGTGGTTACTAAGGATTGTTCCTTCTATGCTTTTCCTCTGTGATCTCTGTCCTTGAGTTTCTTGACTTCATTCCTTTCTGCCACCCCGTATTCACATCTCCGTGCCCCAAAGTCTGCTTGGTTGTCTTCTGGCCTTTGGCTTTACTTTTGTTTTTGTCTGCATGTCTTTGGTCCCCAACCGAAGCTTCCCCTGAGCCTCACTTGCCACAGGGCACAGTCGTGCAGAGCTGCCAGGAGCACGTTCAGGTCTAGAACAGCCTGGCAGTGCAGATCCTAACTGACACTGTAGTGCAGTCACCTGCAAACCCAGGGGCTGGGAATTTTGGCATATTAACAGTGGAGAGGTCAACAGAAGGTAGAGAAAGCCTCGTAAAGCCCTGTCAAGTTGTTAATGCTTAAACCTCACCAGGTGTTCTTTGTGCTGTGCTTTCCTGCGATACAGCAGCCATTTTCCTCCCACCTCCCTCTGGGACCAGCCTCGATGATCACACTGCCATTTTTGTACTGGTTGCCAAACCACTATTCCCTTGAGAGATAAGAATCAGGAGGAAGGGTCATCCCGCTGGTTACCTTTTCTCACGGAGTTTCTGTCTGCTCCTGCACCATGACTGGACATTGGGAAGAATTTCTTCACTGAAAGAGTGGTCAGGGACTGGCACAGCTGCCCAAGGAGGTGGTGGAGTCACCGTACCTGGGGGTGTTTAAAAACGGGTGGGTGAGTTCCTTAGGGACAAGGTTTAGTGGGGAGACAGGCACGGCTGGACTCGATGATCTCAGGAGGTCTTTTCCAATCTTACGATTCCATAATTCCATGATTCTATGATTCCATCCTGGGATGGTCTTTGGCTGTGGTCTTCTCCCAGCAGCTCCTGCAGCCCATCTTTGATTATGTTCCTGGATTAGTATACACTCAACTGGGGGCAAACACTGATTCCAATCACTCGCCCTGCCCCTGCCTGTGTTGGGGCACAGGCAATTGCTCTCTGCCCTCCAACATGTTTGCTGCATGGCTTATTAGGAGCTGACCTGGATATCTGCGTGCAAAACAGCAAGGAAGGGCTCTCTGTGCACATGCACAGGCTGGTGAATTCTCCCAGGGCTCCCTCCAGCTCTCTGCCAGGGATGGTTCCTTCCTTGCTGTTCTAAAGTGAGCCTAGAGCCTTCAACCTGCCTGGAGGTGCAGGGACGGCTACGCTACCCCTGAGCCTGCTGCCAAGGAGGGTTGTTTTCTTCTTTCCAGCTTTGTTGTCTTCTACTTTGTTTGCAGCGAGATAGGTGCTGCCATCACCTGCCTGGAGAGGGGCTGCAATTGCAGCTCCCCAGTGCCTGATAGCAGCCCCTGCTTCAGCCACCCTGGGCCAATCCTCCTCCAATTGTAGAGACCGACTGTACTTCTTCTGTTGTCTTAAACATCGACTGACTCTACTTGTGCTGTTGTCTTTAACAACTTCTTGAGTGCGGTGGCTCCTGCTGGGGTGACTGTGCTGCTGCAGAGGAGGGCAAGGAGGTGCAGCAGCAGGTGCTGCCCACCCCCACCTGACTGTGTATGGGGACCCAGGGGTTTCAGGCAGAAGTGACTCTGGCCAGGGTCTGTGGAACTGCTAGTGACCCTGGAGCCCCCAGTCCCAGTTTCAGAACCTTCACAAAGAAGCCTCAGTTCATGCACAAGTTCGAGAACGTTCATGGCAAGTTCCCCTTCATGCTAGGGAAGAAGGCACGGACTTATTCTACAGACTGAAGCCTGCCGAGAAGGCAGGGACACACCCATCATCCCATGGAACCCGCCTGAGAAAACACTGCAGAAGAACCACAGGACCACGTGCTCCTGAAGACCACATTTTCCAGAGGCCCATGGAGTGGTGACTATTTTCCTTCCCTTTACCCCTCTGCCTCCACTTATTTCCCCCCCTCTCTTTCTTTGTTCCTTCCTTCTGTTTTCCATGGTGTTATGTGCTTCAGATCGGATCTGAGTTGTGTTGTTTTGTCTGGCTGCCTTGAAGGTATCAGATTGGGATCTGAAGAGACTGGGATCTGTTTTTTAGCAACTTTTGCTGTTCTGACCATGTCCAAACCCAGTACTGATTCCATATTTTGTCCATGGCCAAAACGAATCCTGAACAGATGTTTTGGCCATACCCAGAATATTGACTGAGTCCATATTTTGGCTGTATCCAAAAAGAAGACTGCGTTTCCTGTTCTGGTCATGCCTAGAACATCGGTTTGCTCTTTTGGCTGTGTTTAAGATAGGTACTGATTTGTTGTTTTGGCTGTGCCCAAAACAAACAGTGTTTGGATTTAGCCTGGAAGGTCTCCAGTTCCCCAAAGGACCCTTCCCCACCCCCCACACTGAGCAGATCTGTGAGGGGGAGTGACCTGGGAGCAAGGAGTGGGCGCTAACACCACCACCCAGGGGTACAATGGCAGGTGCAAAAGCCATACAGTCGGTCTGATAAACACTGTGGGAACAGCCGTCCACCAGTCCCAAGTGATGAGCCCAGCAGACCCAGTGCTGCCTGGGTGATGATGGCACTGGGGGTGTTCCTTGGTGCTCTTGCACTGGAGAAGCTCCAGCTCTGCCAGGCAGGCAGCATAGAGAATGTCCCGTGATGCTCTGATGCTCAAGAGGAGCAACTCCACCTCTGCCAAACAGGCAGCGCTGATGAAGTCCCATTGGTGCTCCGGTGTTTGAAAGGAGCCACCACTCCAGCCACCCCGGGGCAGTCCCAAGCTAACACAGGTTTCGTTTACAGCGTTGGGCACAAAAATCTTATGGCCAGCCTGAAGCAGATGCTGACCAGTCAGGAGTTCTTCAGACCCGAGTTCTTGTCCCTGTATCCCAGCACAATAAATTAGTCGTTGTTCTCCTCTGCACTGAGAGGTCCCACTCTCACTTGTAGGCCATCCTGCTCTGCCTTCCTCGAGGAGCAGCGTTAGGGGACAGGACAGAGTTTGGGGGTGCTGCTGTGTCAGGTGCACTCTGCCAGGTTTGTGGGGTGCCAGGTCTGAGGTGCATCTGGGTTTGGGGTTTGTTTCTGGATTTGGGCAATTCTTCCAGGTCTAAGGGCTATTTCCAGTTTCAGGGTGCTGCTGGGTTGAAAGCAGTATCTGCTGTGGTGGAAACAAGCCCTGTCCCTCCAGCAGTGCATCTCGTCAGGCGCTGGGTACCGGTGCTGTCACACTGTGCTCCTGAGCATCTTGTTCCAGCAGCCAGGGTACCTGGCAGGCCACCCTTGTGAAGGGTGAGAACGGCACCCTTGGATGTTTGTAACTTGCCCTGTTTGAAGCGAAATCATGTCTCACATCTAGAGTGCTTGAGGATAACACACCCTGTGCTGTCTGCTCTGCTCTGGGAAGAAATGATGTGTTCCTCTTTGTAGTGTGGTTGCCTTATTTCTTTTCTGGAATCTCTGGTGCAAATCAGTGAAGGCAATTGATGGACTGAATTTTTGCATCGTGGCAGCTCTTTGTCTTGGCAGCACTGCAGGAGGGAAACCGAGCAGCGCTGCTCCACAGCGGGCTGTGAGGGCAGGCACAGAGGACAGAGGCTGTAGGAAATCCCTTCCCAAGTCCAGCTGAAGCTGAAGAGGTTTTCTGTCAGTGGAGCTGCTGTGGAACTCACATCACTTGGAAGGTCTCTGACTTTGTTGAGGTTTACCGTGTTTCTGTTCTGTATGGGTTGGCACAGCCTGCACTCCTATGGAGTCGTCTTGATGCTGCTTGTCAAGAAACACGTTGTCAGACAGCTGTCTGGTGAATCAAACTGTTTGCTATGTGGATGTTTAGAAACAGGAGAGGGATGTAAGATGACATTTTTAAGCTGGATGGAAACAGCCACCTGATTTTATTATGAGTCTCGGCACTAGCTGGTGGAGGGTTTAGAGGGGAAGCCCTGTGAGGAGAGGCTGAAGTCACTTGGTCTGTTCAGCCTGGAGAAGAGGAGATTGAGGGGAGACCTCACAGCAGTTCACTGCTTCCTCGCAAGGGGAGGAGGAGGTGCCAGTCTCTTCTCTCTGGTGACCAGTGACAGGACGCAAGGGAATGGCAGGAAGATGTCTCAGGGTAGGATTAGGTGGGATATCAGGAAAAGGTTTTTCGCCCAGAGGGTGGTGGAGCACTGGAACAGCTCCCCAGGGAAGCAGGCACATCACCAAGCTTGACAATATTCCAGAAGCATTTGGCCAATGCCCTCATACACAGGGTGTGAATGTTGGGGTTGCCCTGTGCAGGGACAGGAGTTGGACTTGATGATCCCTGTGGGTCCCTTCCAACCCAGGACGTCCTATGAATTGTAATTCTATGAGTTGGGGATGTCAGCTGTCTTTGGAACTGGTGAATATTCAGTAGAGATGCATTTCAGTACACAAGCCACGATTCTTTTTGCTGTAAAAAGAGAGATGTTGTTAATGTTTTATAAGTGAGGAGTCAATGGTGCCCATGTCATCCGATGTCCTGTTTATCTTATTGTATTAGCAAACAGGAGGAGGGGTTTCCCCCCATCACATTTGATTGATGACTGAAGAACAAGGCAAATCCAGCTCCTAGGAACAGGAAAACAAAAGATATCAAGTGGCTGGGTGATAGTATATCTGAGAAAATTATAGCAGAGATAGCAGGCATTTTTAACTAAATTGCAGCTGTTTTCCTTTCCCATGATACTTGTGTTAACGAGAATAGTTAATTATTAATAAGTATTTGCAAAGTACAGTGCAGAAGGCTACAAGAAGAGCTTATTGCAGCCTTTCAATACTTAAAGGGGTTTAAAGGAAAGATGGAAACAGACTTTTTACGAATGCCTGTAGTGATATGACAGGGGCAGTTGTTTTAAACTGAAAGTCAATTGGTTTAGATTGGACATAAGGAAGGATTTTTTTATGAAGAGGGTGAGGAGACCCTGGCCCAGGTTGCCCAGAGCAGTGGTGGCTGCCCCATCCTTGGAGGTGTTCAAGGCCAGGTTGGATAGGGCTTGGAGCCCCCTGATCCAGTGGGAGGTGTCCCTGCCCATGGCAGGGGGTGTGGACTATGTGATCTTCAAAGGTCTCTTTTCAACCCCTTCTATGATTCTATGATCTTGAATTGCCAATAATAGTGCAAACAGGACACACTGTGTAATATAAACTTAATTGGTGGAAGCAGTAGGAACTGCAGCAGATATCCAAAGACTGTCCATTTAGCACCGTGGAACTTCTCTAGGTAGCAACTACCGGAATTTCAGGTATGCACACTGAAACGAGCTCTTTGCAGGAACTCCAACTCTTTCTTTCTCCGTAGTTTTCTCTTGATATCTCCAGAGTCTTCCTGTGACAGGGAAGCAGGAGACAGCCACAGTTATTTATCCACCTGCTCAGGTTTGGGGTCAGAGAACCGTGAACGAAGGGACCAAGTGTTACTATCTGCTGTCTGAATCACTGCCAAAGCCAAAGCCATCTTTGGGTTGGTTAGAAGAAAGAAAATACTTCCTTCTCCAACCTTGCTTTTATGCCACTAACTGAGTCTTTCATCTGGCTGAGATGGTAGCTGCTGTCTTGGTGACTCCAGCCCTGAGACATCCACAGGATGTGGCAGGTGGTGTAAAGCTCAGCCCTGGTGAAGGAGTCAGGTCTTTTCTGCACTGTGTTGCAGTGAAGAGCCTCTGACTCAGAAGATCTTGGGGCTTCTCTCTTTGCATAGTTGTAGCTCTCTAAGTAGCATATCTCATTTCAGAGGAAAACCACGTTTTGGGGGTCCTACTGAAGATAAAATCCCCCTTTTATTTTTTATTTTATTCCTTCTTTTTTTTTCCTGCTGAGTTTCACATCTGTACTTTAAAGAGAAGTAAATCCTCTAGCAGGTTTTCCTCGTCTCTTGGAAGTTTTACTGTAGCATGTAGTCAGACCTACTGCACTATGCTCCCTTGGTCCCCACCTCCAGGGCCAGGATTCCCAGAACTGTTTCATAGAGGATGAAGGATAAGGCAGTTCCATGTACGCGATATCTTAAATGGCACATCTGTGTGACGGTAAATGGCTCGGAAAGCTCAAGTGCCTCATGATGATAAAGATACTGTAGGGGTGCATGAGAAATGTACACTCCCATGCAAGGCAGAAAAGCCTGAATTTGTTTCCAGGAGATGTAGTACGTCGGGGTTTCAGTCACCTCTGCCAGGGACAGATGCTGAACACTTTGTATGCAACACTGCTATTTTGTCCATATTGCACAATGGGTGTAGCTGGGCTTCAGTGACCTTGGCAGTTCTGGTAACAACTATAACATGAAGAAAGCTGCATAAGAAACACATGTTTTTGTTAACACATCGTCTCAAATTTTAATAGGAGGGGGAGAATGGCCACTGTTGATTTGTAAATAGATACACAAGCCGCTCATCCTTTCTTTTGGTGTGCACCATCCGTTTTATTGTGTTACATTTATCACATCATATTCCTTTAGTAGCTGCGGCAAAGGATTACACAGAGAAAGTATTCAGGACATGCTGAGTTTATTGCTAAGTTCTGTTTAATGTAGCTCAGCAGCAGAACGGAGGAGCAAGTGCTGTGTGGTTGCCAGTTCTGTCCTTGTGTTATATAGAGAACTGGAGAGATGTACCCTGTACTTTTATGATAAATAATGATCAGTTGTAAAATCACCTCCTCTGCACCCTGTACTGGCTGATCTTCCCAAACTAAGGCTTTGATTAATATTCCAAATCAGAATGAACAAGGACTCCTCTTTGGAAGATGGATTTTGCTTTTTCTCCTCACCACTAAAATGAGTTTGGATTTTAGGAATAAAACATTCAGAGAACAGTTTTGTACCAGTGGCGGTTTTATGTGTTGCGATCTGGTGGGACATGCAAAGCATGCTACTGAGAGGAGGTGGTGCTGCACCTGCCTTGGAGATGGTGGATCGCACCTGCTTGCACCCCAGCATTTTCCGTAGTTATAAATGACCGCATGAAATACGAATTTTGAAACGTTTAGATCACTTTTTGAGTTTGTTAGATGCCTGCACCTCAGAACTATCAGTGTGACAGAACAAGCCAATATTAAAGTATTTGTGGTATGAAAGTGCTGATTAAGTGGCAGGAGCATTTGCTAATATTTTCATATAGGCACTGAGAACTCTTTGGCCTGGCTATTAGGCGCCCCCCACTACACTCCTGTGTAGTCCCACTGAAGAGTTAAAATTACAAGGAAATATCATGCTGAAATAAGATCTTACAAATTGGGAATGAGTAGTTAAAATGTTGTGGATGGGGCTTTGCAAGGAATAGCAGTGGCTCTTCATCTTTGACCACTATAGTCCAGGCACTGACCTGCAGCAGAGCTGCTGTAGCTCATTGGCATGGAAAATCAGTGCTGGAAAGCTGATGAGTGCAAATAAACCATCCAGAGCAAGCCCTCCTGGGATCTGAAGGTCTGGGCACTTGGTGATATCTCCTTCTGTTTGCAGGTGTGTGCAGAGCAAGTGCAGGCTTGGGGCTGAGTGGGGTGACCCATTGTGTACCCCTTACCTCTCCCTCTCTGCAGGCAGGACCTAGCAGCCCCAGGTGCGTGTAGAAGCCACCCTTGTTACACACACACACGCATACAAAATCCATTTGGGATGGCTCTGCCCAGCTGGCAGCACCAAAACCAGCATTGAGGACAGCTGTAGGCACCAGGCTGCCAAATGCATGGCACAGCTGATGTGCCAGCTGATGCCTGTTAAACCCATACCTGGGAGGACTGCACTTTTCCAGCATTGCCCTTATCCTCAAGCCCAAAATACTTCAATTTGAATGGAATGGCAAGCTCATTTTTATGTTCTGGATTGCCTGTGGCTACTTTTCAGTCTAAATGTTTGGGGGTTTGGACTTTGACAGAAAAAATTTAGCACTTTTTGAAGAGAAACTGAACAAGGTTTCACTGAGAAGTAAATGTTAAACGCAGATCAATGTGTTCAATTCTAGATGTATCGCCCCAATTCATGTGTTCCATCAGCTTGGATTTAATGATCTGTAGCAGCTAAGGTGTAAGGCAAGGTGTTCTTTCTGAGGAGGGTGACCTTTAGAACATGCAAGACTAGAACTTGATCACATTGCAATAATTCAAGAAGATTTGGAGATTTGTACTTTTGGTTTCCCTTTTATTTTTTTTAACTGTTAAGAAACTAATTGTGTTTCCTATGTTTTTAGAAAATACAGCCTTTTTCTAGGCAATATTTTCATCCTCTGGTTGCAGAGAGAAAACTGAGGAGCTGTTTTTGCTTACAAAGACAGCAGCTGCCTTCACTGGTGCATCAAATTCTCAGTTTTAGGATTACATTCGTATTTTAAGGATCATGAGTTTTGTTTCCATTCATACTTCGTTAAACACACATCTTCCGGGCTCTCCATGAAGCTGTATATCATCCTATCCTTGGGTATTTGGACAAGTATCTAAATAATATGCCATTAAAACAGTAGAATTACCTCCATCTGGGTGAATGTTAGATGGGCAAAAATCTTACTTAGCTATAAGAGACGAAGCACATACAGGAAACCAGGGCAAGCCAGGTGTGTATTCCAACTTGAGTCAACCCCCTGCACGGACACAAGTGAGCTGATTTATCCCAGCAAAGCAGGGACTCGTGGTGGAGTTGGTGTTGACAGCATCTTGACCGCTGCTGGCGTGCTGTGATTTAGCAGGGGTTTCTGTGTTGGCTGTTGAGGATACGACTATGACATAACTTCCAGATTCACGACATACTTTTTGTCTAGTTAAGGCCTCTTCTTGGCTGACTATTGCTGCTCCAACAAATATTTATTTATTCTCAGTGCCTTGTGGACACAGATGTTTCCGCAGGCATTGTTGGAGGAGCTTTTCTTCTGCTTTTGGATTTTCTTCCTGGCTGTTCACTGCTGTGCAACACAATGTCTCAAATACCTGAGTGGTAATACTTAAAAACATCCTAAAAATAATAATTGTGGCTTTTGTTGATGGGTTTATATGACTCACTGGACACATATCACAAAGTAGTTGTTCACTACTGCTGTAATCGGATGTGGCTGTTAGAAACTCTCAGTCTTTGTGGCACTTCACTCCCTGATTTTTAGATCCATTTCATGGATCTCTGTATTCTAGCAGTGTCTCCATCAGACTTGCTCTATGAACTGCAAGGGTTAATCAGGAAACATTTGCAAAGAAGGAAGTGGGAAGGGCATATAGCTTGTATCCCTTCATATTTGTCTTGTTTTGCTTTGTTTAAATCTTTCCTAAGGTGTCAGTTGGACAGTGGTAGCTATCTGCCATGAATGATTAAGTCATGGAGTTACGATTAATTCATAATGACATCTAACAATGTGTGTGTAAATATAGGTAACACACATAACTTGTATTTATAACAAGCTTCTGACAGGTATCAGTCCCTGCTTGTGACAAGCATCAATCTGAAATGCATCTGGAAATCGAGTCTCAGGAGCACATGGTGCTGCTTCCTCAGCTGAGAGCTGCAAAAGGCACAGTGTCACCCTCTGGCTTGTAGACAGCGTGCCTGCTGCGGGGCGATTGTCCTGCTTGCCGCATCATCCAGTCCTTGCCTGCCAGTGGCTTTGCCAGCTGTTGCCTCCTGAGCGTGGTCCTCCTGGATTTACTGCCTCAGGCCGAGCGGTTTCGAAACATGTCATTGCTGGTGTGTTTTTCTGTGCAAAAACAAGTCAGCTGTTCCCCAGGAGAAACGTTGCGCCTTGCTCATTTCAGGAATCACCCAGCATGCAACACCTGCAATGCCTCCAGACCAAGGCTGACGGGGGGGTCAGGAAAAAAAGTGATTTTGGTGAAATTGCTCTTCCTGCCAGCTGGGTATTGGGAGTCAGAGCTGGCCGCAAGAACAGCTTCTCTCCTTGGTCTTGGTTGTCCTGCTGCCCAGACAACCCATGAAAGCAGTGTTCCAGTTTGAATCTGGCCCTGGGGTGACATGATAGGCAGCAGGGAATTATCTGCAGTTGCCTTCTGCAGACACAGTTCTCTACCACAGGCTTTGCTGGGTGCATGCAGGTGAAATCAATACCAAGTTTTACTCAGGCTGCATTATACACTTCCAATGTTCTTGCCCACAGTTGTGATTCAGAGATACCCACTGTCCTGGCAGGCCCTCCTTGTGTCCAAAAGATAATAAAAGAAATGGAACGGTTTCTTCTGGCAAATGTTTCTCTCCCCTGAGGCACAGTGTTTCTCCTCCAGGCAATTCAAACTTGAATAACAAAGATGTCGATCACTAAGCTAATTCCACATTCCCATTACAGCAAAGAACTGAGACTTTTTTTTCTGATGATGCTAAAGTAAAAACACTTTTAAGTGATAGCAGGAGCACCAGATGAATTGAGTTTGGCTTCCTACGGTGCATGAGAATGAAGTGTTGATTTAGCAGTAGCTGATGAAGTAAAACAAACTCCAAACCACAACTACTCTGCCTGTGGGAACAGACAGGATACTATTCAGCTTTGGATTTATACTGTAAGTATATTTCAATGATGTTTCGGAGATCAAGATGATGCCATCAGTATTGTAGTAGTGGTAAATTCTCAGGAAACCTCTCTAATTCATGTACACGAGGTGTTTCAGAATGCAAGATAATATTAATTCTACAATTCTTTATATAATCTGTGAATAACAAAATGTGTAATGGTTTGCAGACGGTTCAAATATTCATGAAAAAAATCCCTCTCTTTTGCTTTGCATCATTAATTTGGCATCCATGCTGGACTCAGAAGCTGCTTTCAGTAATGCATATAAAGAGCGAACCATCTCTAGTTAGTGTGTGAGGCCCAAATATGCACAGAGTTTTGCCAATATGAATGCAAAGTCATTGTGCTCAAGCCAATGGAGTTAGGCAGGATTTACCCTAGAGTGAATATGAGAAGAATTTGACTCATTTTTTGTATGACAAAAGATTATTTCTCAAACCATGGCTTGATAGAAACAAACAAGCATCCATTTCAAAGGCTCTTCTTCATGTTGGTTAAAGGGTGGTCCTGATAAAATTATAACTATAATAAGTATTCAGCTGGTGTGTTCTTGTGCACAGAGCATCATTTTGACAATCACAACCTGTAGCAGTCAGCATAGACCCTTAAAAACTTCCAACTATTTTGCATAAATGTCACGGTACTCTTCAGGTGCTCTAAGACAAACATACACTGAAGTGCTTCAGTTGGAGCCAGAGTGATTGGTGCTTTGCATGAATCAACATTAAGTGAATATTGAGAATAATCAGCGAATTCCCAACTGGAAACACAGCGAAGTGCAAACAACCATTATCGCTGTAGAGGTAAATGCATCCTGCTAAATGGATGCATCTGAAGGTAGGTCTGATAGGCAAAGCTTCAAAGCCGTTTGTGTTAGTTTGGGCTTGTATTCAAGATGAAGACACAGCATCGTGCAAGCTTTTTTCTCCTGCTTTGATGTAGGAGGGTTTAGTTCTTGTTCAACCTTCTGCGTGCAGCCTGGAGGTATGGATTTGCAGATCTCTTAGAGGAAGGCTGTGAGGATGAGGGAGATGAGGTTTGCCTTGGGTGTGATGTATGATGATATGTGATAGATGAGCTCAGAGAGAAGTAGAAGGCAGCGACACTGGTGGACGGCAGTGCACTGCAGACTGCCTCCAGGACACCAGTGCTTCTGTGCACCCCAGGGAGTTTTATTTCTGCAGTCACCTTGGAGTTCCCACCTGCTCTGTTTCTCTACCCCTGTTCACACCATTGCTCAGCAATTTTTTCTGTTTTCCCTCCTCACCCAAACTCCTTGATGAATCTCTACTAGCTCTGCTGTCTTGTTCCAGCTGTTTAATCATTCTTGTGGCTTAACCCCTAATTATTTTTTTTAGTAAGGGCCACAATAGTTAGGCATCATCATTTGCTCCAGCACAATCCTCTATATTCACCACAGGAGAATGTGACCTGAACGGAGCTGCTGTCACTACCATAACTGGTGCAAATCAGTCCCTTGTTGTTGGAGCCAGAAAAAGTTTAATTTATCAGCCAAGGCGCTCTTCTGCCCTGAAGATATTCCTTGCTTGTGGAGCAAAGGGAAATTTCGCATGCTGGTAGTTAGAGGATCTCAGTCTCTACTTGTCAGTCTTTATAGCTTTACAATAAAATTAGCAGTGATTTTCAAGCAAGAGTTTCCCTACTCTGGCCATTGAATGTACAGATTTATACTATCAGCTTTTTCTGCAAGACAGAGAAATAGATGTAAGTTCTTCCAGCAACGCTGCAATGTAACCTGATACTGATTTTATGCTGTCTGCATCTTGCACTAGAAATGACTGGTTTTGAATGGTTATGTTCAGCAAAGAAACTAGTGTCTATTATTTCCTTTATCGAGCTGTATATGCCCATGAAAAACAGCAATGGGTTTGCAGTCCATAGCAAATCAGTTCTGTTTAGCTGGCTGAAACTTCCACCAGTTTCTGAAGTCTTTAAGCCGATAGCTGAACAAGGGAGACAGCTGGGGAATCAGTATCTACTAGATGAGAAAACTGAACCAAATTCCACTTGATTGAGATAATATTTGGAATAAAAGAGTCTGTATCAGGTATATTAAAAGCTTTAGATTGACTCTGCATAGCCCAGTGGGAGAAAAGCAGGATTGGGAGACTAGTCTGGAAGTGAAGCATTCCCATACTGACACGGTTGATTACTGTATCTTGGCCATGTTCAGGGTGCTTAGAATAGACCTACCTTGACCATGGGGATGAGACTGTTCACCAGTTAAAAACACCTAACTGTAGGTGTCTTCCAGTGAATAGTGGCCCATGACACGTACCTGTGTTCAGACTGGGATTCTACGCCTGTTGTTTTCACAGCCTCTCTTTGGGGCTCCTCTACTCATGGTGTGTGATGTACATGACCAACACTGGTGGAAGAAGCGTTAAAGAATAGCTCAAGCAAGCAAAAACTTCTTGGCACCGGCTTAACGGCCTGATTGAGCAGCAGTTTAGTTGAAGAGGCATGAACTTTTGGGGCATCCTGTCCATATTTGGAGGGAGGTAGATGACCAATGCCATTAGCTGACAAGGAGACATGGGAATGTCATGATTTCCACCTTATGTTTGACCAAAATGCATTGTCTTTTGAGGAAACAGGCTGTATGGTAGATGCTATCGCATCCGTAGAGAGGCTGGGATTTCTGTGAAAGTACGACTTGATGTGTCAGACCAGCAGAAATGCATGAGTAGTTGGTTTTCACATTATAGAAGATAAAATTTATTGCAAAGCTCTGAATAAGGTTCATGTTTTAAATCCTGCTTACTAAGACAGGAAAATCAGTTCCAGCCCCTGCCATGGGCAGGGACACCTCCCACTGGATCAGGGGGCTCCAAGCCCCATCCAACCTGGCCTTGAACACCTGCAGGGATGGGGCAGCCACCACTGCTCTGGGCAACCTGGGCCAGGGCCTCCTCACCCTCACACGAAAACTTGTTCATCAGATCTCATCTCAGTCTCTCTCTTTCAGCTTAAAACCGTCCCCTCTCATCCTATCCCTGCACTGCCTGATAAACAGTCCCTCCTCAGCTTTCCTGGAGCCCTTTCAGTACTGGGAAGCTGCTCTAAGCTCTCCCTGGAGCCTTCTCTTCCATAGGTTATGGGAGGTGCTCCAGCCCTTGGATCATCTTCATGGATGATCTCCTGACAGATTCAAATCCTTCCTGTGCTGAGGACTCCAGAACTGAATGCGGTGCTCCGGGTGAGGTCTCATGAGAATCCCCTCCCTCGACCTGCCGGCTGTGCTGCTTTGAATGCAGCCCAGAACACAGGTGGCTTTCTGTGCTGTGATCACACGTTGCCGGCTCATGTTGAGCTTCTCACCCACCAGCACCCCAAGTCCTTCTCCTCAGGGCTGCTCTCAATCCATTCTCCGCCCAGCCTGTAATTGTACCTGGGATTGCTCCAACAAAGGTGCAGGACCTTGCACTTGGCCTTATTGAACTTTGTGAGGTTGGCACAGACCCGTCTCCAGCCTGTCCAGATCACTCTGCATGGCATAAAATTGCAGTGTCTGTTTAGAGCTGCTCTCCCAGTTCACTGTGTGGACAATGTCAATGGGGTTAAACTGGTCCTCTCAAGCTCCGATTTAGGAGCAGATCTCTGTGAGGAGCTTAAAGGTTCCCCAGTATAAACCTCACTGATGTCAGACAGCTAAAAGCAAAGCCGTTACATACTGTTGTCTCACACATTAGTAGGGGAAGAGGGAGAATTTGTGGATGCACTTGGAACCTTCAAGGGTAACCATAACATCCTCGTGGATGCCGTCTTAACTCACGTTCAGTGATTGCTTCTATTGAGGAAGAACCTAAATAGTAGGATGTAGCCAAATCTAGAGTGATATATCCAAACCTCATTCTCTCCTGAAAACTGCTATTATCTGACTTTCACTGTTGGAACAACAAACCCAAAAGAAATCCTGAACTGACTGTGTGCACCAGTATCAAAGGATGGGAAAAGAACAACCTTTGTACTTCATTATTTCACAAAGAAATATTGCAGTTTTGTTGGTTTGGGTTTTTCTTACCCCTCAGTTTGACAATGTAATATATTTTTTAAAATTTGCCTGGTAAATAAGCATATATTCGACATGAGACTGTTGTAGGTGTAGGATAAGAGAAGTGAATAAACATGGGGTCAAATATATTTACCTACTGCTCCTGCTGAAAATGAATTGGGAGATTCTGGAGAATCTGGGCAGATATTTTCCTTCAATGGAAGGATTTTAAGAGCTGACCTCTTGAGTGGTAGAGAGGGGTTTGAAACATGGGAACTCAAAACGAGGAGGAGACTGGAAATCCCATGAGACCATCTAAAAAGAAAGTAACTTCCCTTCCCTTACTTGATGAAAAAGATATGGCACCTGAAATATTTAACTTCTGTATTTTCTTAATCTTCCCTTTCACAGCTGGAGCCCTGAAGTAGTAAAATTGATCTTTCTAGCCCAGATTCCACCCTTGGTTAGAAGTATGACTTCCACAGAAATCCAATTTCAAGCTTTTCAGCTAATTCAGCTTTATTGTCCCAAATCACATCGCACAAGATGTTTATACTTGGGATTTCTAAGGTTGGACATGTTTTCTCAAAGCCAGAATATCTGATTATTCAGGAGCAGACTCCTGGGGTGGTTAATAAATGACAGTAGTCTGCAGTTCTTCTCATCTTATATCACAGATGCAGTTCCCAACAAAGGGACTTGGGATACAAAATGCTGCCTGCACCTCCTCACACCCCAGCCTAGCACAGTAACCTTTTCTGCCTGCTGGGTCCTCGACCTGCAGAGATGTTCCCCCCCAAAAAATAACACCCATCAAAATAAAAGAAATGCCAAGAAAGGAAGCAATTCTGGATCCAGACTGAAGAATTTTTCACACATTTAAAGGAGTAACAGCTAAATAAACTGTGTTTGTGTCCAGGTACCTTATCCAGAAAGAGTTAGCATCAATATTAATATTAAAGTTTTATTTCCTTCCCCTGAATGAAGTAATGCACTCTGCTTCCATCACATCACTGGAAAGCTGTGATGTCAATTAATTGCACAGCTGGCAGCACAGCTGTAGTGCTGGAGAAGGGTCAGCAGGGCTTCCTTCCCCTTCCACGAGTGCACTGTGTCACTTGTCAAATGAGGAGACATGCTGGTGTCACCAACCGGCCCCCCTTTTCTTGGTGCAAAGTTAATTAAAATGGTGCTAAACACAGCATATGCTCAGTAATGACAGGAATTGCTCAGGCAAGGCTCAGCACATCTGTCCTGGTAGAAACTTTTCACCCATGTGCTGCTTGTTTTGTGCAGCGCGTGGAGGCTGAATTTGGGGCTGAGGCTGAAGTGCAAATTTGTACATATTCATGGCTTCTGTTTTCTTGCAGCTGTGAGACTCCCTCTGTGGGAACTAGAGGAGGGGTTTGATCTTTAAGGGGGTAGAACTGTTGCTTGTTGATAACGTTGACTTTGACGCCTCATTTCCTTGTATCCCATTGGCTCTTCTGTTATGAGAAAACTGGAAAGTGGAAGTAGATCAGTCTGATTTACATCTTCCATGAGGAAATTAAGGTTAAGTGTATAGATGATGTGCATCAATACCCGTAGAGGTGTCGCAGGCCAGTTCAGGAATGGCTTTCACTTGATGTAACACGACAGACTGCCTGTCACATACAACTTATAAGTCCTAGCACTTCTCCTGTGGTAAAAAGAGCTCTCTAGAAAACCTGCCTAAGCTTTTGGAAGGTCACTGGGAACTTAAAAAGTGTTGTGATGACTTTTTCCCCTCCCTTTTCACAGAGAAAATGCCTTCAGCCACCTACCTGATGGCAAGAAGCAGAGCACAACTTGACTTCTTCCCCTGAAAACAGGAAAAGGGCTGAATTTTGCCGAGCCTCTGTAAGGAAAAGGGAGAACACTCTATTTGAGTCCCTTTTCCAGAATGAAAGCTTGCAGAGGGATGCTCAGCTGCAACTGTCACTTCGGCAATGCCTATAGGATGCTCTGACAGTGATTAGTACTTCCATAGTACAGATAAGTTGCAATATGTTTTGAGGTGCCCAGACATAAAAGGCTGTTGCAACGAAGGGCAGCAATATTATAATTTAATGATGCAAGCTCGTTGTTTTCAAAGAAGAGTTGACACAGTGCTGGAAATCACAAAGCCATCAGCGGTGAATCACTGAGGCAGGGTGGATTACGACTCTTCTTCTTGTTAACGGCTAATGCGAGGACGTCGTCTGTCTCTCCACGCTATGCCAAGTATCTCCCGTTGGCACGTGTGAATGCTAACAGGAGGAAGGTGAAGTGAAAACATATTTGCACATATTACTCACATGAAAGCTGTGGATTCCATACATCCTTTTTTTGCAAAGAAATCTCCTCTTCCTTTGAGCCCATTACTGAAATACACCAAGACAAAGGATTCTCTTTATGAGAGAGTGCAGTGACAGGGTGAGATGGAAAGGTTTGAAGCTGAAAGAGGGGAGACTGAGATGAGATCTTAGGAAGAAATCCTTTCCTGTGAGGGTGGGGAGGCCCTAGCCCAGGTTGCCCAGAGCAGTGGTGGCTGCCCCATCCCTGGAGGTGTTCCAGGCCAGGTTGGATGGGGCTTGGAGCCCCCTGATCCAGTGGGAGGTGTCCCTGCCCATGGCACGGGGTGGAACTGGATGGGCTTTGAGATACCTTCCAACCCAAACCATTCTGTGATTCTATGATGATTTTATGATTCTTAGAATTCAGCTGAGCACTGATGATAGCTTGCTGTATTTATTACAATAATGTCCCTTTCCTGTCCTCTTTAGATTGGTTCAAAGACAGGATTAGGAAAACATTTCAGTATTCTTTTCTGTCTCAGTTCAATAGAGCTACTGAAAATAAAGAATATTTTCTAGTCAGTTTTACATGAGTATCCTGGGTTTTGCTCTAGCACTCTTTCTCCATGCTTTTCATTTAAAATGTTGATTGGATTGTCCCCGTGATGCTTTGAGGGGAAAAAACTTTCGATGCTCAGGGTGGAGAGCCCCAATATGATTTTTGTCTCTTTTGAACATATATGTGATATAGTGAAAAAGAGGTGGGCACTGGCAAAATACGCAACATTTTGGATGCATCTGTGAAGAAGGTACATTTTTTACCGGGTAAGTCCTGAGAAACCACATACTTAGAGGTCAGGCAGTGCAAGGCGAAATCATGAGAGTTTAGCCTTTCCTCCAGGTTAAAGGTCTGAGCCTGGAAAATCATTATTATCTAATGGCCATCATGTTCTAAAGCCATTCTCAGGTTTGGTGTGGCCATAAGCAAAGTTTTACAAATTCTTCCAACTCCTTCTGTACTAGGCCAATGAAGACATGTTGTTCAGAAAGGTAATCCGTTTTCAAGTCCTAATTCTTGTTCAAACTTCCCTCATCCTCCTGCTTGAGAAATATGTGTCTGACTATAATGTGAATTTATCTAACTTTACCTTCTGGCCTTGGATCTTGTCACGCCTTTCTCTACTTGAGTAAAAGGCTCTTTTTAACTTGTGTGTCTCCCGAGAAGATATTGATGTGTGGTAATAAAGACACCACTCAATCTGCTGCTTGGAAAGATAAATTGATAGAGCTTTGAGACTCTAATTTAAGCCCCTTCCTACCTTGTACTCCTCATGATTTACCATTTGCTCTCTGGTAAAGTCTCCGGAACAACTGAAATGCAAAATTCCTGGGTGTTGTGATTTCTCAGCTCCGTACAAATATATTATCAGAGCAAACAGGAGAGCAAGCACTGCATTGACATGTGCACAAATGAAAAATAGCTCAATAGCTTTATTCCAACACCTCACCTAAATTCATCTGTTATATGTAACACATGCACAAACATTATGGTAGAGTAGGCAATGCTTTCACAGAAAAGTGTTATTTTCAGCAAAACCTGTCCCAGCCTAATCCTTCTAAGCCCAGGTAAAGTATCTCCAGTATTTTAATTTGTTATGATCATTAATTATGCTAATCCTTAGCAGAGGATGCCCTGTCCAAGAGACAGTTTTGTTTTGGTGGTGGCTGCAGCGATCCATCTATGCGGTCTTTATTTCAGCTCAGGTTTGGGAGTTACTTGAACCTGTGATGTATGTGGTGAGGGATTTCTCCTGTTGTCCTGATCTTTTTTCCTCCTTCCACAGTTTACGAGGTGGTGACAGTGACAGGAGATGTCCGGGGAGCAGGAACTGACGCCAACGTCTTTGTTACCCTCTTTGGAGAGCATGGGATCACTCCCAAGACTCATCTCACAAGCAAGTGAGTGTCTAGAAGGAAATCTGCATTCTTGAAGCCCGTTCCTCAGTAACTTTTATTGCATTTTGGTGAAACGTACTATTGTGCTGATGGATGTGGAGGGAATAAATCTAAAAGGTATTTCAAGATCACCAGGGAAATATGAATTTTTCCCATTGCATATTTCTTATCAAATCCCTTGCAAACCTGCATTCCTTTCTGTAGGTGGAAATGTATGCTCACATCCACATTATATAATGCTCACACTTGCAAGGTGTGGGGATGCTTGCTTTTCTAAAACTCAAATTAAGAGCTCCCAATTCAGGAGCTGAGAATATTCATCAGTTGTTGGAGTGGGCATGATGGGCCATGTTCGGATGCCTAAATCCCACTGAGGCCTCCACGATAAGTCAGGTACAGAGAGATAAATGTCCTTAAAAGTTTCTGGAGAGTAACTCAGTGGGTTTGAAGTAATGCAGTTGATGGGTAACCACCCACATTCAGCCACGGAAAATCTGAGGCAAACAGAAATGGAAGAATTTGTTTCCTAATTTAGGCTGTTTCCACCCTATCTGCTGTGTGCTTGGTTCCACACCGTTGTGCGTGCACACATCTGTGCTGGCACTGTTCTATTTTATTCTAGCTGAGGTCAATGTCACCCTCTGGATGCAACTTCTCAGTTCTTATCACTGTGTTGAATCTAGTGGAAACAATAATTTACCATTTAAGAAACTACTATGGGGTTTTTGACTCTCTCAATAGCTTTTCTCTTTCTTTTTTTTAAAAAAATCCCCCAAACAACAAACAAAACTGAGCATCAGGGCTAGCAGGTGCTCGGCTCCCTTGAAAGCAAGGTGACTTTAACAAAGTCACAACTCTGCATGTATGAGTTTTCCCTTAGCCAGTACTAAGAAAGAGCAGAAATACATTATCCATGGGGTCTAAGAGAGCCTATGTGTCTCTGGTTTTTTGGGTGTTCTTTTTGTTTTGGTTTTCTTGAAAATGTGATTCAGAAATTATTAATCCTGTCACACTGTAACTTCACATTTTCTCCATTTCTACAGCACCGACAAGAGGTACCTGCAGCTATTTTAAATTTTACCCTCAAAAGAGCTTCTCTTCCCAGTGAAGCAACTCAAACATGAGAGTCTGTAAAGAAAATGATATGGGAATGGTAAAGAAAATACATGAAATTTCAGCCCTGTTTGCCATATTTGAAATTCAGAAATAGAGCTAGCCAAAGGAGCTGTATTATTCCAGCATCTCTAGAATTGATTATGTGTGATATATCTTTATAAAGTGCTTTGTCTCTGTTCTGTGGTTTCCATCCAGACATCCCAATGAAGTTATAAAGCTAAATATTGTTTCTCTTTCAGAGAAGGAAACCAAGTCAAGGAGGTAAAAGATGATATGATCCCACAGCAGGTCAGTGGCAGAGCTGGAAGCAGCAGAAGTTCTGCTCGGGCAAGAACTTCTGACACCCAGACCTGCTGCATAGTATTTGGAAAGCCTTTCAAAGCAGCTTCTGCTTTCCAGGGAGTTTTCCTGTGGTCAGTATTTACATAAAGAGCCATTTAATTATGAAAGGGTTTTTCTGCACATGACTGTGGAAAGAATCCAAATATTGCTTTCAAAAAAAAAATAAAATCCAAAACCCAACCCCAACCCAAAACCCATATTTCCTTCGGAGAAGAAGTCAGGAGATCCCTACAACAGATTTCTTAATCAGCCGTGACCTTAAATGAGCTACTGATTGTACAAGTCATCTTTGCTGGCACTCTGGCTGTGCCTGCTCTTTCCTCCTGGACTCATGATTTTTTTTTTTTTTCCTGAAAGAAAGGATATGTAGGGATTATTTTAAGTTGCAGCAGCAGCAACCTGAGCTTGTTCAGACCTGGGTTAGCATTTTGGGCTTGGTCCCTGTTGCTGCAGAGAACAGATGGCTGAGGTGTTGGTAAGCAAGGATGAAAGGCATGGGAAGCCAACCTTCTGGAATTCAAGACTCTTAAATCCAGTCCCGTAGGAGGTGACCGCTAGAACTGCAACTACAGCTTTCCACTGGGGGATTCCCAAACATCAGCGAAATTTATGCGTCTCTAAGCAAAGTCTGGAGTGTTACAGTGCTTGATGGAGGAACAGCAAGAGAAAAGATAGACCGAGTGTAGGAGTGTCTGCAAATCTGCTTAATATCTAGTCTTGTCTCTTAAATAGGAAGCAAACCATGAAATAGTCAGTTTGCCCCCAAATTTATTATGCAGCTTTGTGAATATGGCAAAAGGATGGAATTTCATGCATCTTTCAACTAAATGTTTACACGAGTTCACTTATGACTGTCAATGCATGATATTTTATAGGTGTTTACATTTCCCTGCGTATGACGGAAAGCTAAATTATCATACATTGCTTAAAGATGGTCCTACCATTTCAGCTTCTAATTAGAATAGGTTTTTCTTATTTGTTTTGTGATTGTGTGCTGGTAGTGAAATATTTAACATTTCAGATCTGTTTTCATGTGCGGTAAAGGGAAGACATGGCAAGCTGATGAAATATCATGTGTTTTAACATGGGACAACGATAAGGTAACTCTGCAAAAGAGACATAGAATCGTTATCATGACTTGTCAGGAGGAACATCAGTACTGGGAGTGGCAACACCCAAATTATGTCTGAAAAGATGCATTTATTTAGGCCAGGAGGTATACGCAAGTGTTTGTGTCTGGGAGGAACTGGAATAAATTCTCCTTTGCAGTCTCTGTCCACCATCCCTGCCAGTGCGGAGGTGGTGGACGGGCACTGTCAAAGTACTGCTCGGCCCTGGCCTTTCTTGGCAAAATCCCACTTCAAAAATCAGCTCACCCAATTCTTCAGATCCCCATCTGCCATCCTGCAGCAGCTACAGCTCAGCCAGAAGTTAAAGCCCTACCGCAAGTAAGTTTCTTTCCATGAGCTTCATCACAGGCACGTGGGTGGACACCAAGGTGTTGCTTGGTGGCATTTTGGCAGTCACCGAGACCTTTCCTACAGATGCAAGCTGTTTCTGCATGGTCCGATGCCAACCAAACGCTGCTGATGCTTCATAGTGTTTTACTTCTTTGCTCATGTGTTTTCCACCATGCTGGGGTTGAGGACCCATTGCAAAAATCAACTGGGAACACCGTTGCCAGCTCATTCACAGTATTTAGCAGTAAAGCTATGTATTTGTTGTTAGTGTAAACAAATCTGCTTTTCGGTGTCAGGCGTACCTGGTCCAGCTTGTGGCAACTGTGGTAAATATTCATGGGGAGATTTTTTCCTTTAAAACAAACAAAGGAGATAGAAAAGATTTAGCAGCTACAGCAATCTGAAAGAAAGATGAAATAATCTGTAAGTGACAGCTGGCAGCTTATTGAATTTAAGGACTGTGCAGTGGATTTATTTTTTATTCTTATGATAAATACTTTTAATTGCAGTCCATTTTACTTGGTCTTGAGTCAGTATACAGAGCTTTTCCTGTTCTTAATGCCTGCAAATACAGAAGAAATGCAGAGTATCTCCATGGTGGCCTTAAAAGAATGTTAAAATTTGTGGCTCTACTACATCCGAGCCAAGCCAAGTTTCAGCAGATCTACTCTTTGTTTAACAACTCTGGAATAAACAAATAAAAATAGAGAGGAAAGCTTATTCAGTGTGAATAGTTAACTTATTCAGTGTGAATATGTAATAAGTTAGGAAGCGGTAGAAAGTTGGTATAGAAGGGGCTGTTTGGGTTTGAAAGTTAACAAAGTCCAAGTGCAGTGGAGGAAGATTTCTCACATCACTGCTCAAGGATGAGTTACAATACTTCTTTAATGTCAAGGGATGTTTCCTGGTTTGAAGCTGCTTGTGGCTTTAACCGTACTCTGATTTATGACCGTGAAAGTCTGCAGCAGTTACACCACACTCTGAAGACTTAATGATCCGGGGCACTGTTAACTGACAGCACGCTTCGGAGTCTATATTTGCTTCTGAAACAGAAACAAAGCGGATGATTTCTTCTCTCTTTTGCTCAGAATTATGGCTCACATTTCAGCAAAAAAAACACCTGAGAGAGTGCTTATACAGCAAGGATGAACAGCCCAAAGATAAGAGCTGCTGGAACTGGCCTATGTATAAATTATAATTCACCTGCAGCTACGCACGTAGCAGCTGGTGGTACAGCTACAAGGAAGGTCAAGCCTTAGCAGAAGAAGCAGGAATTTACTCAAAACAGGCAGATTTTTAAGGAAAGCCGCTAGAGCAGCTCCTTTCTGGTCACATGCCAGCATCATTTTTTCAGACTGTAAAACCTGGCTAGCTGTCCCCTATGGGGAATGTACCTTCCCGGAAAAAGAACTTTCTGCCTTATCTCAAAGTACTGCCCTTTCACCTGATTCATTAATCTCAGTCTGAAAAATGCCTGAGCTCATTCTTATCAAAATTTTCAAAAGTATTTCTCCATGGGAATGGGAGAGAAATTTTTAAAGTAAAATCTGCCCCCAAATTTGACCAAGTGGATGGAATTCAAAGTGTAATTTAATACTCAGTGTTAAATGCTCAGTAACCTTTGCACCATTATCGATGGCACCGTCTGCTTTGTCTATAGTTTCTCAAGAATATAACAAGCAAAGACATAAAGCATAGCTAGGTTTATCTAAGATAAATACCACTGGTTTATTTTCTTTTTGCAACTCATGCCATCAAACATGGAAAACTGATACTAAAATACCGTTAGCCCCTGCACAATTTGAAGTGAAGGGGCACTTGTCAGCCGTTAAGGCTATCAGGTTCTGTGCTGGGAATGATAAGACAGAGGCTGTTTAAGTGTGCCCTATAGCAATGTGGAGTTTCGGGTTAAGTTCAGATACGGGCTCACATGTTTTTTGGGGCTTGTGTTTGGCTCCTTAGTGTCATCAGCTGCTACACCCCTGAGCAATTTATCTCATTTAATTAAATCTTTTCAAGCGGGACCATTTTTTTCACTAATTCTTCTGTGCTTGTTTAAGCAGAATTCCTTCTACTGCTCACATTATTGTTAGAAAAAGAGAATAATGTCCTTGGTACAGAGATGTTTGCAGTCATTGTGCTTTTCAGCTTGTTTCTTCTCCATCTGGAATATTTCTGGATGCTTGCTGCCTTATGCAGTGTTTCCAGCCACTCATTGACTGACGTTGTCAGCTTCACGACAGCAGTCTAGGCAAAATATTTGCAGAGCAAACTCCTTGGAGTATTCCTTGCTCCAAGAAGCAGCTTAACAATGGAGCTCTGTGCTAAGAGTAAATATGGTTTGAACATATGTTGTTTTTTGCAGTTAGGCTGTCCCTAAGTCCATCCAGGCCAGTGTCCTCTCTCCAGGAGGAACTGGTAGTGGATGAGTAGGGAGAAATAGATGAATGAGGCAAAACCATCACAAACATTTTCCATCTTTACCAATCTTGTGGTAAGCTGCAATCTCAGCCAGAGGTTTGACAGCCCAGACGCATCCAGTCTATAACTTATATGGGATCATCAGAGGATGAGCAGAACTGTCTCTACTTTCAAGCCAGGAAAACAGAAGAGATAGAACCAGTGCTCATGCCTGGCACACCTCTGTGTCTAAAGTGTGCTGCTCTCCCCTGTTTCGTGAGAAACTCGCCCCCTGTGAGTTAGGAGGTGATCCAAAAGGCATTGTTTTTTCCCCTAAACAGTGACAGGCTGTAGGCTAGTTTTTGCTGTGCGACCTTCTGAAATCATCCCTGGTACCCAAATCCCTCACATTGCTGCTAAACATCACTGGCAGGAGGAGGCAGACCTGCAGGCAAGGTAGGAGAGAGGTACCACCAAGAACTGACTTCTTCTAATGATTTAATAGACCATCTTTAAAATTCTGTTCAAACCGACCTCTACGGTAACACTTTGTGCTTCTGTGCAGCCCTTGGTGCCTTTGCAGAGTCTTCAGTGCGTACAAAGCAATGCCAGAAAAAACCCCCACTAATAGTGAGGAAGTTTAAATGATCATTAACGCAGCATTTCAAAGTTAAATTGGTTCAGGTTACTCCAACTCTGCTAAAGGTTTTTATTTTTATGCTACTGCTGGGATCAGTACCCAGGTTTTCCCTTTGTTCTTAAAAACCCAGTTCTGGAAAGGGTGTTGTTAGCTGATCAGAAGTGAGGGCTGTTTAAGGTCCTAACTGAAAATTTCCATTTCAAATGTGGTTTTCACATATGCGGTAGGATTAGCTTCTTTTAATTCCCCTTTATTTTTTTAAAGGTGGTTTATTAGCGTAAATATTTATTTTATGTAATTTTGCATTTAAAACCGCACCACTGACTGTTTCTTGTTGTCAGCATACCAAGTAGTAGTGAAACTCCCACGGCACTGGCTCTGTTGTCTGCACCAATGGCCCACAGACGACATGCATGCAGGGATTTATAATTACTGTGCTCAAATATGCACCAGTTCTTGTGGTGCTTTTTAGCAACGTGACTTACCCAAACTGTGGGTATAGTGCTCTAAATCTTTGTACTTTTCAATACCACGAGCAGTGCAACCTGCAGGCAATTATTCAACCAAAAGAATCTGAAAATAGCTCCAGATGCAAAAAATATTTGAGATTTTCATGTACTAATATTCAGGGAAATTCCCTGGGTATTTCCTACAAGGCAATTGAGTAAACACTACAATGAACTATAAAAAGTAGAGCTACTAAAGCCAATTAAATATACAAAATAAAAAACCTGATTGAAACATATTTCTGAAGTTGCCCTGGCCTTATATACCAGCCAAATAATGGGGGCTCCAAGTGCAAATCTGCAGACCTTTAGACTTAGCTTATGCCTAGCCATGCCCAGTGTCCAGTCCCCATGTCTGAACTCTGTCAAGCCTGCATACTGGAAATTCAGTGCTGTGATTTCCAAGTCAGATTTTTCCCCACTTTATTTGTCACTGGAGCTGTGCAAGCCAGCGTGCTGCATCGTTGAGTGCAACGAGTTCCTTACGGTAATCAGTCCATGAATTTCTTACCCCAGCCCCAGCCTGGACCAGGCTCTGACACAGCCCAGCTGTAATTTCTCCTTATCTCTCTCTCTTTCTTCCTTCTTTTTTTTGGATAGATGTCATTATATCCATTCACTGTGGGGCAGTCCCTCAATCCCCCTATTTCCATTTAATTGACAGTGCTAGAAAAATGCTACAAGTATGAGTTGCATTTGTCCTTAAAACATTCTCCCCTTTTTTTGTGCTGTTGATGCTGCACATCCACCTCAAGGGAAGAGACTTGTCAGATTCTTCCTCTGTTTCGACAGCAAGAATTCCCAGGAGTTTGACTCCTGGACCACAGCCATGTTTCCCAATGCTTCTCCAAGCTCTTTCAAGATGCACGAAGCATCTGCTTGACGGGCAGTTGCGGATGTTCACTCGATGTTTCCCCCCATCCCTCTCCCACCATTCTAGCAAAGCCCAGCCCAGCGATGGGTACTGCCATAAACCGTCAGCCACCGGGATTGGTGCATTGAAATCTTTGGGCTAATTAGTCTCACTTAATACTTTTGTACCATCTCTGTAGCAGTCTGTAGTACTGCATCGATCCTCAGAGCCAGGGCGCAGAGAAGCTGCTGTCATTACGATGCTTGCTCAAGCCTGACAAGCTAATTGCCTTGCACTCACTGACGGTTTTCTCTCTGACTGCTAGGTTGGGGGAGGTTGGGCTGGATTTAATTGTCTCTCATCTTCATGGCAAGGTTAACCATTTTAGCTTTTTCATGTAGCAACGGTGCTCCTGGCATGCTATCTGGAATAGCAGGACGAAGGAGGAGGAGGAGGAGGAGGGCTGTGCACACTTTTGCAGTACACACAAAATAACCTTTAAACAAAGGCACATGCAGATCCTTCAATGACGAAGAGAGCTGAGCAACAATGAGCCAATGAACCCCCTTACTTGGATTATTATTAATATTAATTAAGTTTCTGAGTACAAGTTGCCTGTCACTGTGGCTTTGTGCTGCTGAAGTGTTGTGGGTTTTGTTCTCTTTAATATGACTTGTGGATTTTGCTGTGTTTAATTACCTGTAGCAAAGCTTAGCGGCCCAGATGAAACTGAGGCCCATTAGGGAGGGCGAATGGGAGACACTGAGTCTTCAGAGCAAGGATGGGTTTAGCCTGGATATTATTCATAGTGGTTTTGTGGGAAGTACGAGCTCATAAAGAATGGTGACTCTTGCTCAAGACCACACCACAGTCTGGAGGCAGAACTGGGAATGAAATTCTACATTCCCTGACCCAGGCAAATATACTTTGTATTGCCTTCTGCTTCCACCTGTGAAATGCAAATTGCACACTTAACACTTCACAAGAAAAATCAAACTAGTCCCTGTCCTAGAGTCATTTTGCTTTCAATGAGATAAAAATTGTAAGAGAAAGATACAAAGGAAGTTTCAGTGGCTGTTAAAAAAAACATATGAAGATGGGAGTGGGAAGAAACCTTTGATGTGGTTGAATGCTTTATATCTGGCTGAGCTCTGGATGAACCTGCAGCTCCACAGGGAACCCACCAGTCCGCCAACGCTTCACTCCTTCACCAAGAGCATGTCCACTCAATGCCTGGGGACTAGGATGGTAGGAGAGGATACCTCTGGGAGAGGGCAACAAAGCTGGAAAGCATATTGAGGCCCTTGTAAAGTAACTGAGGTGGACCTGCAGGGGTCCAGGTTCAACAGGGTCTTTGGTGTTGGTTGGTCAACAAGGACTGGTTGATAAGGGCACGATGAATCCCTGACTCAACCATCCCTAGCAAGCACTTTCAGACCACCCTGGAGGGGAGCAGCTTAAAACATCCACGTTTTCTGCTGTTACCTCTGTTTTAGCAACTGATGGGTGGGCTAGCAGAGCTGAGGAACTGCCGACAAGGTGTTACCAAAGTAGTTGCAGTTCTACGTGTAATTTTTAATTCATTGGCACTGCCTTGAAATATATTCACTGCCAATTATTTTCAGACACTTCTGAAAGCCACTTGGTAATGGGAAAGCCTTGTAGGCTCCCCCAGCTCTTACCTCTATGGGCAATTTAGTTGAGGATTTTTAAAACCTTTCTTATGCTTTATTCTTGGAGGCGATATGGAATGTGATCCAAGGTTTGCATCTGCTTGGGCCAGCATTGCATTTCCCCCAAATGTTCCGTCTCAGTTTCTGGAAGGACTCTTAGAGCTCAAGAAAGAAAAAAATCTTCTAGATGTCTGTACATAGAGCTATCCGAAACTTGTCATGGGGAAGAAGGCACTGAAAAGTAGGTTTATCCAGAGCTAGGAATGACTTTTCTTCATCCTTAAACACTAGCGTTCTGTCAGGCCACGAAACATGCTTGCTGACAAGGTTGCTATTTTCTTACCATTGCTTTTTATGCATGTGTATTTCAGGAGCAGCACAGCCTTTGAGAGGAGCAAAACAGATGTGTTCCGAGTAAAAACCAACAACGTTGGACAAATAAAGAAAATAAGGTACCTGCACAGCGTTATTACCACAGTGCTTGCTCCGTGAGGTGCTAATCGAATGACAGCCTGCAGAGGATTTAACATTGCCATCTTTTATTCATTATTTGTTAGCAGGCTGTTATCAAGGTGAAGTTAAGGGGTGGTAAAAGCCTGTTTACTGCCTAAGATTTGAACTGAAGCGTGAAATCACCTATGATATTGCGCACAACTGTCTATGCTCCCCACCAAAAATTGTAGTTTTATCATATGCAATCATGGAAGAAGGCATTTGGGATGGTTTTTATGTTCTGATGAAGGTAAATGGGGTTCACTATCCTATTTTGCTTGATTAGTGTAATGTAATTGATAATTATTATGTTTAACCGCCATCTGACCTATATAAAATTAAAAATTATTAAGTAGCACAAAGAAAGCTGGGAAAATGGGACAAGGTGGATAAAACAAAGTAAGAAAGCAGCATGAGGGATAGAAGATTGGAGGAGAGTCATTTATGTTTTAGATATGCAGTGTGAAGTGAATGAATGCATATGTTGAACAAAAATATAGATGTGTGTCTGTGTGTACACTCTTGCAGACAACAGCCCACATATGCTGCAGACAAAATTATATATAGAGAGAAATATTGTTATTGATAAAACACCCTGAAAAAGCCCACAAATCCTATGGAACACTTTGGATAGCCACGTATAAGTAAGCATTTTATGTATGGTTGCTCTAGCCTTGCCTAATAGAAAACATTCCACAAAATTATAGTGCTTGTGTCCTGTCATAATCAAAATATTTGTATCAAAATTCAAATTGAATCCAGCATTGTCCTTCCTCTAGGATTGAGCATGATAACACTGGACTGAATGCAGGCTGGTTCCTCGACCGGGTGATTGTGACCGACATGAACAGACCTCACCTCCGGTTTTACTTCCCCTGCAACAATTGGCTGAGCAAGGAGGACGGGGACGGACTGTATGTTAGAGACCTCATTGGAAGCCTGAATCCCATGGATGTGCCCAAAAGTAAGAGTATCCCAAAAAGCTCGACTTTCTCGTGCTTTGTCAGAAAAGACAGAGTTGCTTCCAGATGACTTCAGCCATATCAGAAATAATCACCTAGTCTATGCTAATATGAGTGTTCTTTGTAGTCAGTAGAGAGAAATAGGAAGATGCAAGGTATCTCCAGGGGGTAATTCCTTCTTTCAATGTTAGACCTGACTTCTTAGGCTGGGACAAATCACTATTTGGAGAAGTTCCATTCATTCATTGAGTACTGAAGGATCCGTGATGACTACTTTAAATAAGATTAAATGGCTAAACATAGACGAAAGGCATCCAACTCCAGAAGATGTAGCTGGTACTGTTGTGTACTATCAGAAGAGGTGTGCCCAGTGTACAAAGTTAAGTGTTTCCAGGCTCTGGTGATGACCTGCAGGAAATTTCCATACACAACCCAACCCTCTTGCTGTAACCCTACGCTGGTTTACTGTATGTGTATGATATCCATATCGAGCTGGTGCCTATTTTTCAGAGTGTTTTTAAGTTAATGAAGTTGAAATGAAGCCAGGACAGCTTGCAAACCAGACATGTACTCCCAAATTGATATCAGCGTGTTGGCCATGTGGTGTTGTACGGTGCATGTAACGTGAGTAGGAAGACGATCGAGATGTGAAAGTGGAGCCAGGAAACCAGCCTCGGGTGGTATGTCAGCCGTTTATCTGCAAGTGTTAATGAGGAAACCGAGTTGTGTTGACCTCACCAATGCACCGCTCCTTTCTGGAAGCTTAATTTGGGGCATGGAAAGTGAAGCACACCCACCACTAGTCAGAGTTCTGAGGAGAGTGAGAGGTACAGTTATTGCAAAAGAAGGAAAGCTTACAAGTTTGCTAGTATCACGTTTTTTGAGAACAAGTAGTAAATTTCTTGTATTAGTTTTGTTGACATGACCCGTTAGGAGCTTCTTCTTGGTAAAAATAGTTTATTGCCAGAAAAATATAGTGCTTTGAGCATTGATAGATACTCCAGAAGAGCAAAGTATTGTTACTTTCATTGGGATCTTGTCTGACATTAACAGTGAAACAATACGCCATGACTCTGTTTGTTCCTGAATTGTTAAACAATTTTGTTCTACTACATATGGCTTCCTAAACCAGTTTCAGTATATTGAAGGAATAATTATTAAAAGATACTGCATGTGAGTTAGCATGCACAAATAATATCTGTTGACAACAAATGTGTGTGGGAGCATTTTATGAATGCAGACGTCTCCAGGGTGAATGCCACAGGAGAATGAGATAACGTCTGGAGATGTTCTGCCAAAATCCCATCCAGTTACTGCTGGGGCTGTGTGTGCCAAAGACCTTTGTTTCTCTTAAAATGTTCAGTTTGTGAAATTAAAGAGTTAAGGACACTCAAGCAGCAGGTAGGATCTGGAGAAGGTAAAGGATAACTCAAAGCAATGCACGATTAACAAGAGGTTCCCTCAAGGATGAAGTCAACCTTCATCAAAACATTCAATCTTAATAGATCCTTAAATGACACAACAGTTTTCTGAACTTATTATTGTTCCTGCCTGGGAGAGCTGATTCAAAGGAATGCATTTGATTTCCTTCATCCTATTCAACACCTGTATCTCAGCAGGAAAAGACTCATGGGCTAAATCTTCAGCTGGCAAAGTCAGTGCAGTTTCAGTGAAATAACTGGAGCAACTTCACATTTCACCAGCCAAAAAACATAGTTCCACTTGGTCGCTCTTCTGGAGAAGCGCTTTTGGGTTATAGATCAACTGCTCACTATATACTTAGTGCAGGACAAATATGAATAAGATTGTCTCCTGCCTTAAAAGCATGAAAGAAGAGATTTAACAAAGCATTTGTCAGAAACGTGTCTGGTTTTGACACTTCTATCAGATAGAAAAGCCCACTTTTGAGTGGCACAGGCTGGATGCTCTACGGCTGTAGAGAATGCAAGAAGCTGGGCTGAGGCCAGAGGCACGAGTGAAGGGTTGGATGCCTTCCAGGTGGCAGGTCTGAATCTGTAAAAGGAGAGGGTTATGTCAGCTATCTCAGGTTGCAGTTCCCCCTGAACCATAATTAATGAAAGATAAACATTCCAAGGCTGCTGAGGTGAACTGTCAACTGCAAATGTAAATTTATCTGAATTCATTTAGCTCCCTTAGGATCCATAAAGGTCTTAAATGAGATTGTGATATGATTTTCTTTGTACATATAAGTCATTTGCCCTAAATTTTATTGTTAGACTTTTTTTCCTTTCAAATAGATTAAATAGTGGTGTTTACTCTTTGAGTATGAATATTTTCTAGGCTACTAGACAAGTGAGCAATTACGTAGTTTATGTGCCTGTAAAGAGAGATTAGCTGCTCCCTTTTAAGTCCGTGTTCCCATTAGCAGTGCTCAGTTCCATAGAATTGTTGGGTTGCAAGAAGCCTTAAAGATCATCCAGTTCCAAACCCCTGTCATGGTCAAGGACATCTCCAACTAGGCCAGGTTACTTAAAGCCCCATCTAACCTGGCCTTGAACACTTACAAGGATGAGCAACCTGTTCCTGTGCCTCACCACCTTGATATAGTAGAAGTCTTCCTTATATCTAATCTAAATCTATCCTATTTTAGTTTAAAGTAATTACTCCTTGGCCTCTCACTACATGTTCTTGAAAAACGTCTCTCTCCGGCTTTCTTGTAGGTGCCCTTTAGGTATTGGAAGGCTGCTGTAAAGTTACCGTAGAGCCTTCTCTTCTCCAGGTTGAACAAACCCAACTCTCTCAGCCTGTCCTCAGAGAAGAGTTCCAACTCTCTGATCATCTTTATAGCCTCCTCTGGACTCAATCCAACAGGTCTATGCCTTTCTTATGTTGGGACCCTTGAACTGGATGCAGTACTCATAGAATCATAGAACCATAAGGTTGGAAGACACCTCTGAGATCATCCAACCATCTCTCCACTAAACCCTGTCCCTAAGGAACCCATCCATTTCAAACATCTCCAGGGGTGGCGACTCCACCCCCTCCCTGGGCAGCTGTGCCAATCCCTGACCTCCCTTAGAATGAAGAAATTCTTCCCAATGTCCAGTCTAAACCCCTCCTGGCACAACTTGTGACCATTTCCTCTCGTCCCATTGCTGTCACTTGTGAGCAGAGACCAGCCCCCACCCCGTCACAGCCTCCTTTCAGGCAGTTGTCTCCTCTCATCTTCCTCTTCTCCAAGCTAAACTCCCTCAGTTTCTTCTCACAGGACTTGTTTTCCAGCCCCTCCCCAGCCTCGTTCCCTTCTCTGGATGCGCTCCAACCCCTCAGTGTCCTTCTTGGAGTGAGGGGCCCAAACTGACCCCAGCACTCGAGGTGGGGCCTCGCTAGTGCTGAGTCCTCCAAGGGAAGTCTCACGAGGGTGGAGCAGAGGGGGAAAATCACCTCTCTCAACCTGCTGGTCATACTTCTTTTGACGCAGCTCGGGACGTCATTGGTTTTTTGGGCTGCAAGTGCACATTGCCAGCTCATATTCAGGTTTGCATCCACTAATACCCACACGTCTTGCTCTGTAGGGTTTCTCTCAATCCACTCGTCACCCAGCCTATTTGGGGTTGTCCCAACTGAGGTGCAGGACCTTATATTTGGCCTTATTGAACTTCATGAGGTTCACACAGGCCCACCACTCAAGCCTGTCCAGGTCCCTCTGGATGGCCTCTGTTCCCTCTGGAGTACCAACCATGCCATTCAGTTTGGTGCCATCTGCAAATTTGCTGAGAGTGCACTCAATCCCACTCACACACTCTTCTCCTTTTTGATCATTTGTCTTCGATCGCTGTTACCCTTTTCTCCTTAGTTCCTATTTGTAAACCACCTGAGCACTGTTGTTGCAGGCGTTAGTCTCATGCTTTGCTTTCATGCTTCTTTTGCTGCCACAATATGTTTCTGAAGGTAACCAAACAAGATTACACCATGTTACCTCTCTTGGAACACCTTCAGATTTTGATCTTCTCCTGGATAGCTTTATTGTCTTTGTCATGAGGATTTACCTTCCTCTCTTGAAACGGAGATCACTACTAGGATATGCATTTTCTCTGTGATATGTGTGGGTTGTGGGCTAGAGGAAAACTAAATTATTTTTTGTCATAATTTTTGCTGTGTTGAAGCTCTGTAGAGGCACTTGAAGCATACATGACAGGTATTGTTGGCACTTGGACCAAAATCTACCAAGCCATGGGGAGACTCAGCCTCTTTCTTGGTGAGGAACACAGGTTGGCCAGAGAATCTCTGCAGGGCCGTGAACCTTGAAGAATCTCATTTAAAGGAAAAGAAATAGAGACATTATTAAAAATGCAGAAAAGACTGTGTTCTGAAAAAGGGTCAACATATGATGGAAATATTTGGCATATACAAAAAGGAGGTTTTTTCATGATCCAAACAGAGTTACAGAGGAAGCAGAAATTGAGGGGGATTGCAGATTCTTGAGTGATTGCATTTACTTATTTGAATAAAACGGCTGTTGCCAGGTTGCCTGTTGAATGTCACACATTTCTCAAGGAGAACAGGTTACCTTTTAAGTATTCCTGCTTGAATCATCCTCTCTTCCCTGTATTCACATCCATGATACCGTATGCCCATGGCCCTTTGACAGCAATAGTGACACAGATTCTTATTTACCCAGCAGCTGCTATTGGCGGCCTGGATTAATTTACATTACAGGTATTAATTACAAGGAAGGGCTATTGTTCAACCTTATGCTGCTTTGCTTGAGTTTATGAAGCCTTTGGATTGTGTGACTACAGCTGAGCTTTTATGCAAGGAGCTGGCTCAAAACTGCAGCCAGGTGCTGGTTTTCCTTTGAGTCTTATGGGGTTTTAATTACCCTGAAGGTGTCTAATGTCCTACCAAAGCAATGGGGGAAGAGCTCATAGCTCATAGCTGCACTAATAAAAACTACTGACCCAATGGGGATGCAAAAGCAAATGAAATCTGAGAGCCTGCTCCCAGCCCACTGTCTGATATCTGCAGACTGATTATGAATCACTTATGCTGCTCTGTGGGCAGACCTTTGTGCCTCCCACCCCATAGTAACTCTAATTTGGCTGGAATTCACTCCCCTTCCCTGGTGGTTTACAGCCCCAGAGCTGCTCTGCACCTGCGGCAGATGGGACATCAGGGCTTTCTCTCTCCCTGTGTGTGATGGATACAGGTTTGTTCACCCTTATATAAATCTCAGGGTCCTGAAATTTGATCCCCAAGTGGGATGAAGAGTGTCTCAAGATGTTATACT
The DNA here is from genome assembly GCA_033558235.1 of Neomorphus geoffroyi. Classification (NCBI taxonomy): domain Eukaryota; kingdom Metazoa; phylum Chordata; class Aves; order Cuculiformes; family Neomorphidae; genus Neomorphus; species Neomorphus geoffroyi. The sequence goes on from JAUMJM010000025.1 coordinate 3,971,465, forward strand.
GGAATACAGATGCCCCATCCCTGACAGTGTTCAAGGCCAGGCTTTGAGCAACCTGGTCCAGTGGAAACCATCCCTGCCCATGGCAGAGGAGTTGGAACTGAGTGATCTTTAAGGTTGCTTCCAACCCAAATCATTCTGTGATTCTACAATTCTATATGTTTTCAAGGCTACTTTTTGTCCTAATTCATAATAGAAGCTGTGGTTTTGTCGGGTTAGAAGATACATTAATTAACTGTGGTCCTCCCCTCCTCGGGGTAACAACAGGCTGTTATTACTGTTTAGCTGGTTGAGGTTATTCTGGGCTTTCCACAACATGACTTCCAGTCTTCCTCAGAAGGAGGGAAAAAGTTATGTTTTGGTATGACCAACACATACCTGCTATTCTTGATTACCCTTGAAATCTCTCCCTAATCAAAACAATTCTCTGCACTCTCTCTTTTACTGAGATAAGGGAGGAACATTTATTTGCAAAGGTGGTCTTTACTCGTTTGGTCCTTAAAACCATGCTCAAGAGCACAGATACCTGAAAATTGACTCAGTCTTCTGTACAACTCCAATTTAGACCAACCTTTCAAGTTTTGGTCAAGTCTTGCTAGCCTGCCTGTTGCAAATGAGCCTGAGAGGGATTGGTTTCCAGCTGGCTCTTTGGCCATCAGCCGCCTGAATTTGTTTCAGATTGGACATGATGTGCTATAAACATGCCTGGACAACAGCTCATATCAAACTGTTTCAAGACTGCATATTCAGAGTGGAACACATCCACATATGTTATCTCAAACCGTAAAGCTCCTCCATACTCTACTTTTTCTGGGTAAAGCTTAATATTATCCGGAGCATGAATAATGAATGTATTTACAATGAGTGCATTAATCAACACAGTATCAAGGAGCAGGAGCATCACAATGTGTTGCGCACCCAGATCTTGAGAAGGGGAGCATCCAACACAGTCATACTTACTTACATACTTACTTACATCCAACACATCCATACTTAAAGGTGCCATGCATTGGTCACCTGTTTTTTTCATTATTATTATTACGCAAAATATGGGTCTCAAGAACAGATCAGGTGTAGCTGTGCTGTATCTAAGCCTGCACAATCTTTTGCAGACAGATATGAGTTTTCTGCCTTGCTGAGACAAGAACCAGCTTTGAACTAGGAGGTCAGTGGTTGTGACAATTTTGGCCTGATTCAGCGTTGATATATGATGTATCTGAGAGTTTCCATGGATATGTCCTAAGGGGTAATGGCTGTGAGGTCACACTAAGCAGCTGGGAGTTGGATCGTCATAAAGGAGAAGGAGTGGTGAAACATGCCCACGCGCTTGTGCATGCTGAGGGTAGTCCTGCCTTTAAAAAATGAGAGCAACATCTATCATAATTACAAATGAGAGAAGTTCAGCTGATCAAGTTTCAGGTCCGCCCCAATCCATTAGTCTTTCATGAGTTTCTTTGAATCACCCGTCTGTCCTCCTCTGGGGCAAAGTTAATGAGATCATCCGAGGAGACCTGGGCAGCTTGTGCTCATGGTGTGTCAGGGGAGAAGACCCTGGGCAGAAAGAGACACAGGACAGTTCCCTTCAAAGGCAGGGAAGGCAGTCCGAGCCGGAGCTCTGAAGGCCATCTGTGCACATGAAGAAGCAGCTTGTACTGGACTTCTCTGCCTAGTGTGTGTTTGAGAGCATCTATGCAAACACACATAGGGTTAACATGCCTAGATGGTCTCTGAGGTTTTTAGATCCTCTGGGACATAAAACTCATATATTTGAGCTGGGAGTGTGCGCTTTGTTATTTCTGCTCTCTGCAAAGGAGTTCTGCGTTAAGACTTCACAGTTCATGGCCCAGAGATTTAATGTTGCCTGACTTAAGACTCACAGGTACTGACCCAGCTGTGGCTTGAGGAAACACTTAGGGTGGGTATCGATGCATATTCTTGACTTTGAGTCAGTAGCTAAGTCCTTCTTATCCCAACAGGATACTCATATCCCTAAGGGCTGTATTGGATCTGAGCAGAAGCTGTTGCCGGTATTTCTCAATAACCTACTGATGCTATAAACTCTGGTAAGGAGCAGCATTTTGGATGCGGGGCACTGGTCGATGATGATGCCTCATGGGCTTTGCAACCTCGTTTTACGAAGTGCCAGCCAGGCTTGCAGAGGGGGCTTGGTCCCTCTCCTGTCTCCACTGAGTCATGATTCAAAATGAGGAGTCACATTTTGGAAACTTCCATAATCACAAAAAACTAACGAGATTATTTCTGAGCATATAGAAGGTGGGGGGAATGAAATATTAATAGGTGTTGCCTGCTCATCAAAACTCATCTTTATTTACAGTGATAACTGGAAGTGTATAATCAGTACAGGAAAATGTAGCTAAATATATTTATGAAATAAGTATGACTTGTTTACTTTGGAATAATGATGAATACCCCCTGTATTAAGGGTGAGGTCTTGCTGTATGCTGAGATAGCCAATAAACAAGGTTTGCAGAGGGAGTAATATCTTTTAGTACCCAATTGGTATCACTGGAAAAAACTGTCATGCTGTCTGGCACATGAGTATCCAAAAATGCTTTTATTTTTCTATTCCAAAAATGCTTCTGTTTGTCAAATAAGGATTTTACTCTTGCTGCAAACTTTGTCCATCTTATATTACCATGTCTAAAATGCAGCATCTGTGAACATTTTACTTGTAAGATATCTTTTGCTTGTTGCTCTGTCTCTAAAGGTGGGTAAAGGCAATGACAAATTCAAATGTAGAAATAATAAGTAACACTGGTGACTTGTAAGCCACAAGGAAGACAAGCTGCACAGAACTCAAAAATTAGATGGAGATAAAGATTTGTAATTCATATGAAGGACCTCAAGTTTCAGAAGAAAAAATTTTGGAGCAACATGAGACACCTCTGTGTGTGGCTGATATATAGATCTATGTGTATCCAATACAAAACACATAATCCAGCACATTTATGAAGATGAGGGATAGTTTTGACCAGTAATGTCTAGATATTGTAATTATTTCAACTACCAGTTTTGAAATAAAGTAACTTTAAAAAATATGTTATTTATATAAAGAAATACTGAAATACAATAATAATAATATGATTTTAAATAACATTGTAAAATTATTTCACAATTCTTTCAGACAAAAATGTTTTACTCAAGAGATTATTTTATTTTCAGTGATTTCCCTAACTTTGGTAATAGCTGATCTGGAGAAAGCAGGAAGCGGATATTTCTTCTGTGAAATGTCTGCGTTTATTTGTCACGGGGTTCCACCCTGGGGCTGAACTAGTGAAAAATAATGCAGAATTAGATGAGCAAGGATTTCTGTACCTCTGTCACAAGGTGGGTTGCCCTGTGCTAAGCTCCATGTCTCTGCAACCAAACCACTATTGTCTCTTGAGCAAGGTCATCATCACTTTGAAGTCACAGGAGGAGCAGTAGTTTAGCATATCCTACAAGCAAAGTCTCCTGCATGTGGTAGATTGCCTCTCACAGGCTTTGCAGAGGGGTGATCCAGGCTGAATCCTAACATATTAACTGTTTTGATGCATACTTTGATTTCACATAAAACCCACAAAAACTTGGACTGAATTTCATGGTCTCTGGGCTGGATGGGGCGATTAAATAGCCAGGTTCGTTAAAGGAGGGACACAAGGCAGCAGCTGAGGACAAAGTAATATTCAGCAGAGCAAACAGGGCAGTTTCATTTTTCCCATGTTATGGCTCCTGGGGTGGTAGCAATAATATTTCTTTCTTAAGAACACAGTTTCGAAGAAGTCTTCCGAGACTAATAAAACGCTGATATATGATTGCACCAGCCTTGCATCCTTGGGGCTGCCTTGGATGATGTGTGCCCCAAAGCCAGACAAAGTTTCTCCAGTGCTCCTGTCCCACTAACACTGTGGTTTAACAGAGGTGCTCATGGCCAAAAGCCATGCAAAGCTCTTTTTCACCAGCATCCCCTGCTCTCCAAGTGTGCTTGTAATCTGCATTTCCAGTTCGAACCTTCGGTTTAAGGAGCTGTTCAACACCTCTGAAGGTGTTGCTCATTAAGAAATATAGTAGTCAATTACTCTTTGACAGAGATTAATTATTTCCAAGCTCTAAATCAACCCTTTGAACTCAACCCTTTCCTGGATGGTGAAAAAATCTTCCTTAACTGCATGCAGTTGCTTTGCTCAAGAACAGGCCATGCTTTTGAGACAGAGCTAGTTTCTGGTCAGATCAGCAGGACTCTGTTTTTATAGAGATTGCTTTAGGTTCTCATGTCCGTGCTATAAGTGTTATACTGAGGGAGCTGGGGTTGTTTAGCCTGGAGAAGAGGAGGCTCAGGGGAGACCTTATTGCTCTCTACAACTGCCTAAAGGGAGGTTGTGGTCAGGCAGGGGTTGGTCTCTTCTCTCAGGTGGCCGGTGACAAAAGAAGAGGACACTGTCTCAAGCTTCACCAGGGGAGGTTTAGGCTCGATATTAGGAAGAAGTTCTTTACTGAGAGGGTGATTGGCCATTGGAATGCGCTGCCTGGGGAGGTGGTGGAGTCACCGTCCCTGGAGGTGTTTAAGGAGAGATTGGTGAGGCACTTAGTGCCATGGTGTAGTTGACAAGTAGGAGTAGGTGTAGGTGTTGGGTCATAGGTTGGACTCGATGATCTCAAAGGTCTTTTCCAACCTTATGATACTGTGATGCTGTGATAAGTAGCTATCTCTAGGGTCTCTGCTACTGCAGTAGAGAGTCGTGAAATGATTAGGGCTGGGTGACTTTTCTTCTCTGCAGTATTTGCAGAGGCTCCAGAGACAGTACCGTGTAGGAAAATGCAGTAAGCATCTCCACCAGAAGGCTGGAGAAGGTTATCGAGGAAGAGGTGGTGTTAGGCTGGTGGGGTGGGCTCTGTCCCAGGACAGATGAGAATTGAACTGAAACGCTTGCTCTGAATCACGCGTGTTGAGAGGCCAGATCCCAGCTTCCAGCCCTAACCACAGGCTAGCTGACCTTTTAAGGTTGTTGTGATCAAGAAATCTAGCTGTCACTGACGAATATGCTGTCAGAAGTGGTATAAAGGAGCTTCCATTTTGACAAGTCAGTGCTTTCCGTCAAGAAGATATTTTGTCAGATGGTTTCTGGTGGGCTGGAATGACTGACTTGATGTGACAGTGAGGAACTGAGGCATATGGACGTTAAACCACCTTCGCGAGCCCGTTTGAAAAGACTGTGGCAGACTCAGGTTGAAACTGCCTTGTCTGTAGATCCAGCCTCCTGCCTCTCCCTCTAGCAATAATTCTTTTCACTTTTCATACAAACCACGAACGTATTTCTTTGCCAGCAGCAGTTCAGAGACAGCAGCGGTGCCTCTTCCCTACCTGTCCCTCCCTTCTGTCTCTTCTGAAATGTGGCTGCTCAGTGATGAGCAGTACAGGATGGATCTTAAACATTGTCACCCTTGGGAACACTGTGAAAACAGAAGGATAATTGCTAAAAGTTGCCTTATGGGAAGAATCCATCGCTGCCTATGACTTAACTCATGCTTTTAACCCAGCATGGTTTGCTTCTGAAGGCTCCATCTTTTCTTAGATGTTTGATGCTGTGTTGCTGCCCTGCTTCATGGCAGGTCATGCACAAGGGAGGTGTACAGGGACGTCTGTCAGGGAATTCACTGTGCCCTGCAGGAGGTGATAACTGTAGGTAATGAAGCACAGTTGACTTTGTTTCTCTGTCTAAACCTGATGCTCCTGTTGCTACAAACTCCGCAGCTTGCGCATGAACACCCTATCTAATGCCCCAAATAATAGTAGCATCAAGATTTCTTTAGGCAATTTTATCCTACGGCATTTCAGGTCACTATGATATCATATTGCTAAATAAATGGCATTAACAGATGAATATCACATGGCTGAGCAGTCAGCTGCAGCTTGCAGGTAGAAGGATTTGGTTGGCATGTGTCCATTCATTTTCCATGGTTGGAGGCAAGACAGAGGCTGCACAAGAACACCCAGGGGTGTGGGGGCTGGATAAAAAGATCTGGGCAAGACATTGTTCTCTGTGGGATGGAAATGGCAGTGGGGCCAGCCTGTACCAGGAGGCAGGAGAACTGCAATGCCATGCCCTTCTTCCCCTGGGAGCAATGCCCGGAATGCCTTTGGCCTCACAGCCCTTCACCAAAATAAACCCGTCGGCTCTCAGTAGAATGAGCCTGGCTCTGTCCCACAGTGCCAATTAATCTTTCCTCTTATAAGAGCTGTTGAAAGCTGTGGCTGAGTTGATTAGTAACAGACAAGCTGCTTGACTGTCACACTGCTGCTAAATTAATGCAGGGGGGTCATATCAGTTAGTGCCATCCCACTGCTTCCCAGAGGTGGCATCATGGCAACGCCTCCAAATGCTTTCTCGGGATGACTTTGCGTGTGTCGGTGTGTTGGATGGGAGGTGTCAGGGGGAGCTGGATTGTGTCTAACTGAACAGACATCCAGCTGTAAAGAAAAGGAAGATGCTGTAACCATACAGGACATTTGTGTCAAAATGGGGAGAGGAAAGAAAGTGGAAAACAGTTACTGCTCTTGCTAATATATTTTTGTTAGCTTTCTGCTCTTGGCATCTTGCAATTTCTGCCTCTGAAGCTGCTAATTTTGCATCTAGGAAAGATCCTCTCTCTGTTCCTGTGCTGCAGCAATGGTGCCAGAGCTTTAACCACCCATACATTAGCATTTTGCATGTTTCCAGTGCTAGAAGAAGCATTCAGAAAAAAAAATATCCAAGCAATATCTCTGTTTTGCATGTACTGAAAATAAAAACAAAAACAAGCCAACTGGGTATTTTTGAAAAGATGATGTTACTGTTTTAAATAATACACGATTAAGAGCTTATAGAAGAGGGAACAACATCCACCCTTGCTTAAAATGAAGAGTGTTTGACTTCAGCCAGATCTCTGCTTAGCTGCAACGATTGCCTTTTCCTGCATTCTTTTAGCCGCTGAATCCTCGTTGTCTTTTTGAGACACAGCATCCCTTTCTATTTAAATTTGCACATCCACCGTGTAATTCTGTAAGATGTGCTGATGTATGAAGAACAGAAGGACCCCTGAACGGGATGAAGAGCTACTCTCTCTGCTGCAGCTGAGTGTTGAATTGCTTAGAGAGGGAGAGAGTGCTGGCAAAAATTCAGCAGGGCTCAGGATTGATCCCGTTTGCTTCCTGAAGATAAAGGAACTAAAATTATTCTCTGTGCGGAGCTGAGTGGGGCAGGTATGGGGACTGGCTCGAGTGTCTGCAGCTTCAGAGTGAAGCACATACAAAAAAAATCAGGGGGGAAATCTAGTGAGCACACACCAGGTGTGATCCTGTGGTCTAAGAAGCCGGGTTGTGCTGTGAGCTGAGCCAAGGACCACTAACGCTCCTGTGAAGGCTCTACACGTGGAAACAAACCTGCAAGGAGCACACAGAAAAGGCGTGCAAGCACACGCCATGCACCCCAGCTTTGCTTATGTTTTAGGGGACAACATAAACCCCTTGCAGCATGGTGCCCTGTGATTGCTACTGGCCCCAGATGATAACCCAATGCTCTGCCCATCTCTGCACACTCGGGAATCAGCTCCATCAATAGGGTCTCCATGCTGACGCTCTGACAGCAACATCATGTGTGAAGAGAGCCCCAGGGACCACTTGCTGTCCTGAGCAGTTTGTCAAATGCTGTCCTTATAAGTCTTAGATTTGAAGTACAGCAATGTTGAGAAACCTTTCAAGGTGTTGGATCTGGCAAATAATTCTGACTGACCTGATGTATTTCTGCAGAAGCTGTGCAAGGTGCCCTTCCAGCCCTGCTTTTGGTCATTGCTGCCGATTTCTCTTCATGATTTGTTCTCTACATGTTCTTCTTGGTGCTTTGCATGTGTTCAGGCATTCTTCTGGTCTGTATTTCAGAGGCATAAAGTCTAATCCTACAAGGGTAATCTAATTTCAGGTGGTGATGATTGTCCTTCTGTGGTTCCTTTTATTCCATTGGGTTCTTCTAGCCCCGGAAAAACAGAGCGGAAAAATTAATATTCTAAATTAAATACAAGGAGAATACCTTCTTGAAAAATGTGGTCTGTGTTTAAAGATCCAGTGTACAATGGGTTAATTTCAGATAGAGTAGTTCAGTGACCAAATGGGTGTTGTATATTGCACCATTTTCATCCTGGTCTAATGCAAATGAAACTCTTTGGTGTTGACACAGAACTATCAGGTTGTAGGAGCTTTATGAACCAGAGCAAAAGAGTTAAAGAGAAACATTAAGGCATTTTCTCCCTTGTCTGAACCTGGCAGTGTCCTCCTCTTTCTTGTTATTTAGTGTTTATTGCACTTTTATCATTATTATTTTATTTGTAATGGCATGTTTTGTGATGGGGCGCCAAGAATGTCAACTCGGTTTTTAGCCTTTGCAGAGCACATTCATTAAACCGTGACAGGTGATTTTCCCTCCTGTTTGGGCTCTGCCCTTGTACTCCTCACCCTGGGAGCTGAGCGCATCTTTACAATTCAGGGGATGGTCCAAAAACTGCTTCTCATACACTTGCTTTCACATCCTCTGCCTCAGAGGGAGCATGTGCACCAAATTATCTGCTGTCTTTTAGAATAATTTTTAGTATACACTGATTACAGAGGAGGAGGCAGCTAACTTGGAGTTTGTGACGGTCTCTATCCTGAAGAAATTAGTTTCTGGTGTTTGCTAGGAAGCCCAGACAAACTTCTCCCCTAACTATGCATCTGCTGAAGGGAAAAACTGTCTCACCATGGATCGTGGTGCAAAAAATTTTATTTTTGCAAGGGAGACGATGTATGATGTGTCCTGTGCAGTCGTCGTTTTTGCAGAAGCAGCATGCCCAGGACTCAGAAGCAAAGAAGTGATGCAGCACAGGGCTTGCAGTAACAGCTAACCAAGGCTTGGTAATGCAGGATACAACAGATAGTTGGTTGAGGTTATGTACGACACCATGTGCTGTTTGGTAGTAGATTTTGTATGACTGTTTTGGTTTGGGTGTTGCTGTCTGTCCCTCGCACTGGTTCTGCACTGAGGATATGGCACTAAAGATTTTCCTTTTTTTTAGTGTAGATTGTATTACAACAATGGTTGAGTTTGCTTGGAGCGACAAGGTAGTCAGGTTGGCTTTTGCAGTAGATTTTGAAAGTTGCCCATGTTTGCCCTAAATCCAGTCACACTGAAGGATGGGAGTTTTCTCATTGGTTCCGGAAGAAGCTGAGCTCACCTTTGCTGTTTTTCAGAGCTGAGTTAGACTCATCCTGACCCCTCTGAAGAACTTGCTTCTCAAACTCTCTAACACAGCAGGTGTGAAAGGTTTATGTAGCAGGGTGGTCACTTTCAAAGTTTTGTGCTTGTGAAGTGTGGCCAATCTTTCCTCAAAATGCTCCTTTTCACCAGCCAGGCTTAATATAAGCTAAGCTGCAAAAATAGCTCTAGGATAGCGTTGAGACCAGAGGGATCAGGTCTGAGCTTGGGAAGATGGTTGGGTCTGTATCTCGTTGATGTTTTGAAAAAGCAAGGCTGGTGCATAGGTCTGAGTTCACTTAATGGCCATGTACCAGCATCAAAATTTGTACCTTCTTCTCATCTCTTTCAACTTTCAGTGTTGAGGCCAGGAAATGAATGATCTTTTGCTGTTGCCCAGGTCAGTAAACACCCAAAGTGTCAGAGCTCTGCCTATAGATGTTATTCCTTTGGTGAAGGAGAGTGTATAGAGTCCAAGAGCCATGGTTCAAACATGCTTTCAAGATAGCATCAGCATAGCCTGAATTGGTTTGTACCATTAGGTTTTGTATTAAACCATAGAGTTATTACATATTGGTATTTCTGCCTCTCTCCTTGCAGTCAACAAATACGTGGTCCGAGTTTTCACTGGTGAAGTTAGCGGCAGTGGAACAGATGCGGATGTCTTCATTAATATCTTCGGTGAGAAAGGAGACACAGGTATTCAAATGCAAATAATTTCCTAAAATATTTCTCCCTGCTCTGCAGGCCTGCAATCTGAACAACTCACAGCAGCAATCTGGCAAACGCGGAATAATTTGGCTGAGGGGAAGGCACAACAAATGGTGTTGTTAGCTCTGGAGTTTCTCACATCCATAGCTTCTGGAAGCTGTGTCTGCAGAGCAGCAGTCCTGGCTGGGCTATGAGCATGGCTGTAGTTACTAACCACCAAAAAACCCAGACTCTGGGAAAATGCAGCATAAACCCCCAGCATAAACTGAATTAGTAAGGACCAGTCCGGTGAGAGATTCAACACCAATGTGTTCTTTACAGTGCATGCAATGAGAGCTGAATGTCCAACCTTTCTGTGTCCCTGGTCAGATAGTGCTGACTGGTTGTGGTTAACCTCACTGGTCATTTAGAAAGATAATCTAACCCAGGTTTATTTTAGCTGTCCTTAAATGAATGATGGTAGCTTTTCCTCTTTTATTCTTTTTTAATGTAGATTGTACTACAACAGTGCTCTAGGAACCTGAATTTAATTAAAAAAAAATATTTTAAACTGAATAATAATAAAAGATGTGCCCACACTGAACTCTTTGGGTCACACTGTGGAGAACAGTGGGTGGAAATTCCTGGAGATGCAGAGAGCAAATATTATCTCTGCACCTATCCTGTCGAATTCAAGAAATAATGATATGATGCCTGCCAAGTGTCCTTGAACAGATTACGAAACTTAGCAGATGGGTCTCATCTTTGATTAATTCTCCAGACTTTTACAAGGGGATTCATCAGATCTCACAGGAGATGTCTGAAAGTAGGAAACTAACTTTCAGTTGGTTGTCCAGGCACTCTGTCATATCTACTCAGAGTAATAACACCCCTAGAAAAAGATCAATCCCCTTCTAAGGTAAGTGGGATCAACTGCCCTCCGATACCTTTCCCTGCACTGGTGCCTTGGGCAGGTTCAGTCCCACTCACAGCACCACGGGCACAGGAACAGTGTTGGTTGCAGCTGGGGTCAGTGCTTTACTACTTTCATAAAAGCAAGCTTCTCTGAGATCAGAAAAAAGCAAAACCCCTGGCTGGGTCCTAATTTGAAAATAAATCCTTCCTGTGTGATGCGGAGAAGAGTCCTATGTGCTGAAATGTCAAAATCTGCAGCTTGTGACCAAAGCTGTTTTTAAACAGTTTGGAGATTTTAAATGACATTAAAAATAAAAGGGAAATGTAGTGGTATGAAAACAAGATGCAAGAGCCATCTGGATATATATTTCTGAAAGCTCTGAGAGCTGTAAGAAACTGTGACATTAAAGTGAAAATCCTGGTCTTTTGTGTGCTCAACAAAAGGTACATTTTTAATTAGAATATGAAGTCCTCTGCATTTACCTTGAATCCTGGTTGCAGAGAGCTGGTACCTGGAGAATACTTGATTCAGTCAGTGGTGACATTGCTAAATAACTCTTCACTTACAGACACTGGTATGCCAATAACACTTTCCTCCTTGGTTCTTCTGTATTTATTTTCCTCAGGTGTGAGAAAACTGGACAATGACAAAGACAACTTTGAAAAGGGAGCAGAGGACAAGTTCACACTCGATGCTCCAAATTTGGGAAGGTTAAGGAAAATCAATATAGGTCATAATAACAAGGGTGGGTCTGCTGGCTGGTTCCTCTCAAAGGTAAGTGGATCCTGAGATGTTTAACATGAGCATATTGTGTAATCAATATGTCTCACTTTTAACCCTCTTGATGGTCTGATGCCAAGATATGCAAGGATGTTTTCTGGTGATACACATTCCTTGTTACTGGGAAAGGCACAAATCAAGTTTTCAGCTTTCCAGAAGTATCCCCTCCAGCACCTGATTTTTCTGCAGAGCAAAGGGGGGTTGATGAAGTGCTGGAAACAGCCTGGTGCATGCCAGTGCAGTGCATCTAAATCAAGTGCTGCAGAATCAGATTGGGTAGTTAGAAACCGAGGGACATTCTGGGTTTAGGTAAATTGTCGTGCATTTCAGGGAACTTTGTGGCAGTGAGAAAATCTAGTTGTTAAGACTTGAATTTGCCTGCTCTAATACTAATTTTCCTGTCCCAGTTACTGCGGTTTCTTTGATAGATGAGGGGAAGAACCCCAAGCTGGGTCCTCCAAGCCTACCCTCGCTCTGTTGACTTAACTCACTACCAAGATGGTAAAGATACCAGAGCCTAAGAAATTTCTGTTGAGCCTGTTCCCTCTGGAAATTTGCAAAGACTTATAGCTTGGCCAAATTTAAGTGATTTATCACTGACACAGCAAAAAGATATACCTGCCACAAAGCTCCTCTTCTAATCCCACTTTCCTCCTCATTTTAATCTTCTGCTCTAAGGTGTGAAGGTATTGCAGATTTTAGTGAAATGGATGAAGGAATATTTTAAAATGAGAAATCAATGACTTTAATCTCATTTTCTTTCCTCTGCTGCTGCAGTTTAACACAGCTGGCTTTAATCCATTGAAGATCTGACCCCAAATTTGTAAATCCTAGATAACAGTGTGGTGTGATGTATTAGAAATGCAAATATTACCACATGCTTTTTCACTATCACCATAGACTCACTAGAAGTGTGCTGTCTGTCTGTAGAAAAGGTAGAAGATGAAAAACAGAGCTATTGTGCTCCCTGTAATAAATAGGGGGAAAAAAACCCACAGAAAAGGAATCTTATTCTCATGTTGCAGATGAAGTCTGCATTACATGGGGTTTGGTGTTGGTTAGGTTGCTTAAGTCGCAATGCCTGAAGCAGTGACTACTTGCAGCCAACGCATTAATATTATATTCTGCTGCAGGAACTGCTGAAATATTGTGATTAAGTAAAAGGAAACTTTTGCCTTAAATGTTCAGCTGGAAGCTTAGAGGAATGAGCTAAAACATAGCTCAGTTATCATCTACTGTTACTAGAGGTTTTCCTCTAAGTTTCCAAAATCTGGGGATTCTAGCATTGACACTCCTGGATAAACTTGTTAAGCACCATTAGAAGTTCTTGTCAAGTTTATTGTGTTTTCAGTGTGGCTTATGCTCACAGCTGGTTTTCCACCTCTAAATGTATGAATAGAGATATTAAAAGAACCATAAAGAGCATCAGCTGGTAGAGAGGAATCTGAATGTTGACATTTCTCCTGAACCTCATGTATTTAAGTCTCTAACACTCCAGCACAGCACTGCTCTCTCATGCTGACAATCCCAGCCCTGGCAGACACTTTGTCTACAGAGGTGCTATGAGAATCAGTAGCGCTACAGGCAATGGCACAGCGTGGGATGAATGACAGAAGGGGAAGCTCTGGTTCCAAAGAATGGTTTCTCAAATCTATCAGAAAGGATGGATTTCAGATTCTATCTGTTTGCTGTGAAGACAGAGAAAGGTGGCAATGGCTTTCTACCCCTGATAGTGAATTTTCTTTCTCTGAGACATAAGCCATCCAGATGAGTCGAGATTTTGATTTCTCCTTTTCTGGGTGAAGATCGTCAGTACTCTTCACTGCATGCTTAAATCACCACAGTAACTCCATGGCAAGGTTCAGGAACCCAGAAGAAGATGTCGGTAAGAAATGCCTAAGCAGGAGGTGCAAGAAACTCCAAATGGGTAACAGCGGCATCAAGATGAAGATCCCTAGCTATTGTCAGTAAACTATATCTCTAGAGTAGAGCCTAGAGCCAAATCCTTCCGAAAGAGACTATTCCTACCACAGGGTTTCTGGGCTGTCTTTGTAATGACTCCATCCTGGAGTAACTGAGTGGGATAACGTGATTTTTCTAGGCACACAAAATGATCCAATAATCGTGATTTGTCCTGAAATTCCTTGGTATTGTTTTATAACAAGACTCTAAAACGGAGAGACAGAGAAGACAGTCTGTTCCCAAAGCAGAACAAAGAGCTGCCATTCAGCTCATGGAGAAGAATATCCAGCAAACGGGCTCAGGAAAGAAGGAAGACAGGCCAGCCAGCTGGTCTTGCTAGCAGAGACATCTGGTCTTGTACACTGCGAGAGACGTAGATTGAGTTCACTGACTAAAGAAAGGGGGAAAAAAGCTTGGTTTTTACTTGCTGATTGTCTGAAATTCTATCAGTACTAATTAGGAAGTAGAGATCTGCCTGAATATTGAATATGTTAAATATCAGGAGAGAGAGTGTATTAAACCTCTGCACTTCTGTCAGCCCCTCATGTAACACATTTGCTTTGTTCACATGTATTTTACAAAGTTCTGTTTCTTTTATCTTAGGTGATCATTGAAGATATTGGCAATAAATGTGTATACCAGTTCCCAGTTGGACGCTGGTTTGCTTTAGATGAAGATGATGGAAAAATCCAGAGGGACATTCTTGTTGGGGGCACTGAAGCCACAGGTAAACTCCTGGGTTATACCTATGGTGGGAAATGTGAAAATACAAACACCTAGTTAATGTGATTAGTTACTTACTGCCACATTTTCTTTATGAGATTAGATGCCTTGCACTCAGGGCCACTTGCAATAAACCATCTGCTGGTGAAAGGTTTTGTGAAAGAGTCCCTGAACTATCATTGCATTTCCCACCACCGCTCCTCCCTTGTGAAGCAGTGCAGGACCTACACGCTTGCTTTGCCTCAATAACGAGGCAATGGGCAATGGGTGGAAGAGCTCATTTGTACTTCAGCGAGTCAATCACTGGCTTTCAGAAGCTGGATTGCTGTTTTCACAGTCACCAATACGCCACAGAGTAGTGCAGGTTGTACTTGGTTCTTAGCTGGGGAACTACACATTCTTTTACAAAACAAGAAAGGCAGTGCTGAGCCCTAAAACTGACTTTTTGATTATCCAGCATGGTTAGAGCAGAGATAACCAGAAGTTATATCTCTGTTAAAAGAAACCCGGATGTAAATTCAGTAAGACAAATGACTATGAGGCATAAGAATATTTGGATGGTATTCTGGCCTGTATTTATTTGTCACCATAAAGGTATACACTTTGACTATTCACATAACAGCCATTCTTTACTCCATTGCATGGTCGTCAACATCCGCGCTCCTTGTGTTCCCCCAGTACGTGCAGGAGGAAAGTGGTGTGGGTGTACAGTCCTGACTGCAGGATGCATATTGGGAAAAAACAGGGGAAGACTGGGGAAAAAAAAAAATCTTAAAATATGCAATTCACTTACTGAAAATGTCCCTTATTCATTTGCCATTTGTGACTGTGCATATTTTTCCCTGCCGTCTTGTGTTTCATTGGAGATATATTCACAGTAAATAACGTTTGAGTGCGGTTTTTAATGTAAGCTTTAAAGAAAGAGGAGGATTGTTTAGAAGAGAGCGAGTTCTGTGAGTGAGTCCCTATTTAAATTTCTAGGTGATGTAAGCAAATTGAGAACTTATCTTGGGCCCCAACTATTGCACAAGTGCTCCCTAAAACACTGTTATACTTACAGAGGTGTCTCCTTATTCGATACCATGAAACAGCCCCAACATATGACTATCAATGAGCCTTCTGAGAAGTAAGGCTTGTAGGAAGAAACATTATCTGTCTTAAGTCAACAGTTAGAGCTGAGAAATTTTAAGCATATAGACTTCTTTTCAGAAGTACTTTTCCTTCTTCCAGCTGGGCTTATGTTTCTCCCAAGCCTTGTTTTGCTGAGAACTTCAGGTTTTCACAGTGACAGTGAAGGTCCTGGTGACTTCAACAGTATTACAGGTTGCTGACCCTGAGTTTCCAGAGTTTTGTGATGCTGGAGATCTTGCCACCACTGTTTAAAGCAACACTTCTCCATCCTCTGAACATCCTCTGACACATCTGGTGGTTGGTGCCTCTCAAAATCAAGTGACTTAGTTGCCAGTTCTATTTTTTTCCTTTCTTCACTTAATTATCAGCAGATGCTGATAAAAAAACCTACATTTTTTCCACTGGGACACATGACAGGGAGTTTGTCACCACAATCCCCTTTCTCTTGGACAGTCTGAAGATAACTGTGCATTTATCAGAGGTGTGTGCAGAATGGAAACAAATGAATCATTGCACTGAGTGTAAGTTGAAAGTTAAAAAGATCAGTGGGAAACCAGTAGAGCCCAATGTAAATCTGATCTTATTACTCCCAGCTTTTTTTTTCTCCCTTCTTCCTAATGGAATTCCTGATTTCTTCAGGTATTGTGTACAACGTTGCTGTAGTGACCGGCGATATCAGAGGAGCTGGCACAAACTCCAAGATCCACGTAATCCTCCATGGCTCCAAAGGCTTAAAGAACAGTGGGAAGATTTTCTTGGAAGGAGGTGAATTTGAGCGCGCCAGAACAGATCTCTTTAACGTGGAGATAGCTGCTCTTCTCAGCCCCCTCAGCAGAGTCACCATTGGGCACGATAATTGCGGAGTCAGTTCTGGCTGGTTCTGTGAGAAGGTGAGACTATATTTTTTATAGGCAACTCTTAGACGGTTTTCTATTAATAACCTGACCCCAACAACCAAATACAGTTCAAAAAAAATAAATAAGATCTACTTTTATTTGGATGACAATGTCTAGGGTTTAGCAAGTCAATATTATACATAATGCATGGTAGTAGCTGATTGCCTCAAAGGCACATTAGATGCATGAGTCAGTCACTCGCTAATTGGGTTGATTGCCCCTTTGCAGTCACTAAGATAGAAATTATTGTTTGCTCAGCACCAAAAGCACCTTCAGATGTTTCCCCAAAGGGCCAGACAGAAATGCAGTCTTGGATTGTGCTGAGCATTTCAAAGTTATTATCTATACTCAGACCTTCCTGAAGTTTTTAGATGCTGCTTTGGAGCTCAGAAAAAAAAGAAGTGGTTGGCCACAACTGTTACTGGGAGGTACTGGAGCAATATGTGATGTGAGATCTCATACAAGATCAGTAGGAGGTAACGGGAGGGTGGAAATGGAGGCAGCTGCCTATGCTGAAGCTGTGGGAGAAAGTGCAGTTTTCCTGGAAAGCAAAATCAGCTTAGGAAGTGTTTGAAGGCTCTTTGTATCCTGTGTTTCCTGCGAAACCCCACTGTGCCCTGGTGTGGCACATTGCACACTGAAAATACTGACTCCTGCAGTCATGCTGCCTGTTCCCCTTCTCTTAGCCTGGCCTCTTCTTGATTGACCCTTATCGGTGTATTTTTGGAAGAGTGGGAGTAACAGGACAGGTGAGTCCTAGATATATTCCAAATTGGGAATCCCACAACCAGTCCAGTTCGTGCTGGTCCAGAAAACTTGATTTTGAGAGCAGGACAAGGTCCTTCAGCTCTGTGTTTGCTTCAGATGCTCAAGGTTTCAGTATCCTAGTCCTGTAGGCTGGCAGCAACAGAGCATTCAGACTCAGCTTCCTGGTCTGTTCTCCTAGGTGGTGGTTTACTGCCCATTCACTGGTATTGAGCAAACCTTCCCATGTGGGAAATGGCTGGATGAAGATGAAGGAGATGGTCTCATAGAGCGGGAGCTCTACGAAATGGTTTCCCTGCGCCAGAGAAGACTGAAAAGTAGGTACAAGTGACCCCTCCATGCGACAGCACTCTGAGTGTCACCTGTGCAATATGACACAGCTAGACTCATGGTGAGGGAGAGCCTCAAGTGAATCGAGCCCTGCATGAATTTCAGCTTTGAACAGCCTAGTCTAAATTTGAAATGAAACTTTTGAAATATTTCGAAGAATTGTACTCATTTTCTCTTAAGACCGGGAATTGGACCTAACAGCCTTCCTAGGTTCTTTGGGCTTAGAGCTGCTACAGCCTCCATCTCTCTGCAAAAAAAGCCAGGCTATATTTCTTATCACTGTAAAAGTAAACTTCCCTATTTCAGCTGGAAACAAAGCCTAAATATAATAAAAAGACAAACCTTGGGGGAAAGCAAGAAGAAAAACCTTCTCTAGAGGGAGGCAATGGCACATGTTTGCTCCATGCTGTACGGGCATGTTCACCCGTGCACACATGGCTCCAGCACCCAGCCTCACTGGCTGGTTTTGCACCAAGCAATGCAGATTGCTGCCACCCGGCCTGTGCCAGTGTGTGTGTGTAAGCAGAACGTTTTAATTAGGATAATAGGTACAGTTTGATCCGAATGCTTCGGGGGGGGCTCCTGCTCAAACAGCAGTTCATAAATAAACTTAATCTAAATGTTAGTCAGTGTTATAGCCACATTGCGCCTCTGACTCGGTGCATTTAGCTAAGGCATCTGCAACCTTTAACCCTCTATTATCAGCTTTGATTGTTATTGACAGGCTAATTCCCCTGCTGCCGCAGTGCAGGAGATAGACAGAGAGCATTAGCCTTGAGAAATCTGTGACCTTTAGCTGCCAGATTATAGAAGCGTAAGACTTGGAGTTAGAAAAGACCTATTATGTCATCTTGCCTATCTCCCTGTGCATGCAAGGACTGTCCCTTTCTGTAGAGCTGATCAAAGCTTGGTTCAACCTCACTTCGGGTATCCATGGTGAAATGGCTCCCTGCACAGCGTTTGCAAGCTGTTCCCGCAGCGGATTGCAGCTCGACGTGTAGCTTGTATTTATTCTCACTCTTTTTTTATTTTCCTCCCTTATCTTGAGTGTTATCACGGAAACTGTATCAAGCCTAGCCCTCCTTGGTGTTTGTGCCCTGGGGAATATTTGCCCTGGCTCTGAGAATTTCCAAACTGCCTGGATCACATTTGGATAGGAAAAGAGGAAGTGCCCAGTGTGCCCTGGTTGGATGAAGACGGGTATTTGGGGAAATGCCTGCTCTCCTCTGGCAGCTGCAGAGCTCACCCACGTTTCTCCCTGTGTGGTTCTTCCCTGTCAGCCTTCTATCAGTATTTAATTCTGGTACAAGTTCCCCTTTCCCCCTCTCTGCATGCATCACTTCTCCTTTCCCTCAGCAAGAGGTCAGGGAGGCCAAACCAGACAGATGAGAGAAGTCTCTGATGTCTGAATTCCCCTTGCTCTTTTCCCCAGGGATAACAGCCTACTGTATCACACACAAACATGCCTTAGTTTCATTGCTGCTCAAATAAAACTTGGTGCTTTTCAGAAGGGAGTGGCCATCAAAATTTTCCATACTGTTAAAATAAGGGCAAAACTTTTTTACTTTTCCCTGTCATTTTTTTTAGAAGCTGTTGCCTCTTTTTTTTTACAGTCAAATGCTGAGCAGAACAGTAAAAATCTAATTTATATGCATGTCGTATTTTTTATATTCCATTCTGGGCTCGGAAGGTCAAGCTGTGCTCATGTGGGTTCAGGCATACTGAAAGGGTTAGCAGTTCTTCCATTAGGATTTGTTAATAATTCAGCTGATGTTTGAGTCAGGAAAGAAACCTCTTCCCTCTCCTGTAGGTGCTGCAAGGCCTGTACAACAGAAACACGTTATTATCAATAACGAATGCAGATGAGGGGCTTTTCAGAGGAAAGAATGTCACCTTTATATGTGCAACCATCCTCTGATATGAAAAACAGTGTAAATTGTATTGCTCCTGTAGTTAAAATGTTGGGTGAAGACTTAAAACTTCTGTAGCTTTTCCACTAGCTTTGCGCACGTCCCTTAGAGTGTCCGAAGTCGGGTGGGATTTAGGCATTTAAATGATTCCAAAGCTTTTGAAAAACGTCTTGACGTTGCTTTGAGCATGTTTGCCCCACAGGGTGCAACCTGGCTACAGATAGCTGAACGGGCTACGGGCTAGGCTGACCTGCGAAAGGCACGTCTGGGGTAATTGGTTGGGTCTTGGGAAGGCACATTAGCTCAGGATGAAGTGATACGTGGCTGTACCCATTTTCCTCCTTGTTCCAGACACAGATCACCTGGAGCTACGTGGACTTGCATTGCGCCACACACAAGCAACTGGAAACTCTTTCTCATTAACCAAAAGAAAGCTGGCAGTATTCCCCTGGGTTTAAAATGGTCTTGGAAGGTAGAGTTGTAGGTGTTGTAGAAGTATACTGAATCTACAGAGATAGAACACATCCCTGGGTTATCTCTTTAGTAATATACAACTTAGAAGAATATGGTTCAATTGGAAAGCGGTGATTTATGATTTTCTCATTTTATTTTAAATTAAAACTCAGAATTATATTTCCAAGCAACTTAATTCCTATATGTCAAGTGGCAGCTGATTGGTTGGTGCAGAAAAAGATTAAATGTCCTGCTCTTCTTTTCGTATCATCCTGCCTTCTCTACCACCCAGGGGAAAGAATGAGAATTACGGCTTTTTCATTTTAAAAAATTACTTTTCAAACTAAATGTCTTAAACCTTTCTTTGTAGAAAGTCCCTGGTCCCTGTGGATTTGGACAAGTGATATTAAGAATGCAGGGACAGATGCCACCATCTTCTTCCAGATTTACGGAGACAAGGGCAAGTCTGATGAGATGAAGCTAGACAACAATTCAGACAACTTTGAAACTGGGCAGACTGACAAGTTCATGGTATGTATCTTGTGCTAAATTTGGCTTGGTATTGTTTTCCAGGGCATGAACTTCAGCACTGTATGGAAAATCAGCAGCTTAAGGTCTTTACTTCGATAGATCCTACTGAAATACAGGTGAAGTCACTGAGTTTGGTGGTAATGCAAGTGGTTTCCTCACATATGGATCTGGCTTGTCTTCTCCAGACTGGGCTCGGGCTGGTGTTGCTGAGTGCTAAGGCAGTGATGACTTCAAGTCATGGTGGTATTGAGTGCCACATCTCTTTTGTGGCTTCCGAAGCCAATAGTCTCCTCCTCAGGAACACTCCAACTCATGTTATAGACTACTCCACTCACTTAGACCATGCCTCTCTAAAATCTGTTTTTGTCTCAGTGCCTAAGTGGTTATTAGCTATTTACAGGAGAATTTAGCAGTGGTGCTTACTCTCCTCAGTGATGTGGTCTTCAGCCTCCTTGCATATGGAGCTTCCATGAACGTTTGTGTATGAATTCAACACTGTGTTGAGTGTGGAGGCTGGGCAGGGTCTTCTTGTACTCAGGAACAAATGTGTTTAAAACTTAACTGGGGTCGGATCAGATAAATCTTGAGAAAAAAAGGATTTTAATGCATGGCTGTAGCCAAAACTTTTCTCCTCTTTGCATCAGCAGCCCTACAATGCCTTCTGGAAGAAGTGTGACTGTGCTTTGCAGACTCTGAGAAAAAGCTGAAGCTCGAAAATTGGCCTTAGTTCTTACTGCGAGGAATGGTTTCAAGGAGCTCTCATGATTGAAAATGTTTGGATTCAATTTATATGTTCTTCTCTCCTGAAAATAGAGATATCAAGATATCTTAAAGAGTAGAGTTTGTTACTTTTAAGGAACATAATTGGTTTTTTACTTTAGTTTTTGATAACTCTCTGATTAGAGATATTCGGAGGTGTTCTTTTTGTGTATGCTTTGCTGACTTATAGAAATGGATAATTCACTTTCCCCCCCTCTATAGATCGAGCTCCCTGATCTGGGCACATTTTACAAGCTTCGGATATGGCATGAAAAAAGAAATCCCTTTGCTGGCTGGCATCTGAATAAGGTGAGGGAACAGTAAGTGAAGGCAGACCTGAAAAGCCGGGTTGGTCACAGGGCACTGTCAGTCCTGGGTCACTGTGTTCCCCGGCCGCAGCTGAGTTTGATGTGCAGCGGTCAGAGGTGCCTCCCTTAACAGACAGTCCTGGCCAAGGGGTGGAATCCTACAGGAAAATGGGTTGTCAAGAGAGCACACTATAGCATTTGAAAAAAAATACATGAGGAGAGAAGGATTCATTGCGTAGTTTTTGGAAGAATTTTTTTCTCCTTTCCATCTCTCTTGGTTCAGCCCAGGTTTGTATGTGAAAAGAGAACTCTGGGAAACAGCAGCTCCCAACAGCCCAGATTGAAAAGCACATTTCCCCCTCCTTTCCACATCAGATTGCAGTCCCTTCTCATTGCTTCCAGGGATTTTTTCCCTGCTCTTCAGAAAGATCCCTCCTCTCAGACAACATTACTGTATAGAGGAGCAAACCTTCTCTTTCTATGGCCTGTTCAGGCTAAGCATAAAAAAAATCACAGCAGAGACAGGGCAGTGGAGCATAACCTGCCCTGAAGTGCTGACAGACCCACTGCAGGAGGTGGACACTTGCAGACTGGAGAGGCCCATGGAGGCTGTGCAGGAGAAATCAAAACGGTGCTGTCTGGGAAATAAAAAGGGTGATCTGCTTGATCTTCAGTCACATGCCTTTTGTTCCACCAGCAATGATTACCGTGCTGTCAGCCCTCATCTGGCTCTGCAAGGCAGCACATTCATCTCTAAAGTTCACCTATACAACTGCAGAGCTTGGAAGATGTTCCCTGCACTTAACAAAACATGCAGTTTGCTGCACAGCCATAGATAACTGTGAAAATAATTCAAAATGACCACTTAGAGATCTTTCTCATCTCCATCTAAGGTGTGTTGACAGATTCCGCTCTCCTGCATTGTCAGAGAGCTGTGAAAACATACACAGCCAAACCCTTTCCGGTGGGGAGAGGAAATCAAGTGTTCGCTGTATTGTGGGAGAAGGTGTCTGGCTGTCATCTTTGTCAAAAACAGCGTGCTGGTCAGACCTCGGGACACTGCAATCGTCTCTATTGGTTTGTTCACAAGTGATGAGCAAGAATCATGGAATCATACAATGGTTTGGGTTGGAAGGGACCTTAAAGATCACACAGTTCCAACACCCTTCCCACAGGCAGGGACACCTCCTACTGGATCAGGGGGCTCCAAGCCCCATCCAACCTGGCCTGGAACACCTCCAGGGATGGGGCAGCCACCACTGCTCTGGGCAACCTGGGCCAGGGCCTTCCCACCCTCAGTGTGAAGAATTCCTTCCTAATGTCTAATCTACATCTTCCTCCTTCCAGTTTAAATCCATTCCCCCTCATCCTGTCACTACAAGCCCTTGTAAACAGTCCCTCCCCAGCTTTCCTGGAGCCCTTTCAGTACTGGGAGGCTGCTCTAAGGTCTCCCCAGAGCCTTCTCTTCCCCAGACTGAACAACCCCAACTCTCCCAGCCTGCCCTCAGAGCAGAGGGGCTCCAGCCCTCTGATCACTTTTGTGGCCTCCTCTGGACTCACCCCAAGAGATTCATGTCCTTCTCATGTTGGGGATTCCAGAACTGGACACAGGACTCCAGGCGAGGTCTCACCAGAGCGGAGCAGAGGGGCAGAATCCCCGCCCTGCCCTGCTGCTCGCACTGCTCTGGATGCAGCCCAGGACACGGGAGGTTTCTGGGCTGTGAGTGCACATTGCTGGGTCAGGTCAAGCTTCTCATCCCCCAGCACCCCAAGTCCTTCTCCGCAGGGCTGCTCGCAGTCACATGGTCCCATATCCTGTATTGATACCGGGGGTTGCCCCTAATCATGTGTAGAACGTTGCCCCTGGCCTTGTTGAACCTCATGAGGTCCCACAGCCCCACTTCTCCAGCTTGTCCAGGTCCCTCTGGATGACGTCCCGTCCTTCTGGTGTGACTACTGCCCCACTCAGCTCGGTGTCATCTCAAACTTGCTGAGGGTGCACTCGATCCCACTGTCTACATCACTAATGAAAACATTGAACACCACTGGTCCCAGTAGGGACCCCTGAGGGACACCAGTCATCACGGGTCTCCATCTGGACATCGAGTCCTTGACCACTGCTCTATGAATGCAACCATCCAACCAATTCCTTATCCACTGAACAGTTCACCCATCAAATCCATATCACTCCAATTTAGAGAGAAGGATGCTGTGGGAGACCATGCCAAAAGCTTTACAAAATGATTAGATCTTCCATAACAATCCACTTTCCTGAGATGTCCTCTTCCCCTGCATAGAAATTGTATTCAAGGAGGACAACAGTGATCTGACAGCGTGTCTAGGATCCACTTTGGGCCAAACGGCTTAAGAAAATCTGGTGAAGATGCATGAAATCCATCTGTTCATATACAGCTGGTCTGACGTTTTCTGGATGAATTAGGCTCACAGTAAACAAATTCCATCAATTGTACATCCGTTTTATTACCTAGAATGATGAAGCTTTAAAAATGCTTTGTTCCAGTCCTCACACATTTTATGTGAGGCTTGCTTCACGTCAGGGTGAACACCCATTTTCTATTCCAAGAACGCAAGTCAGGCCAAAAGTCCACCTACCCCAACATCCACTCTCTTGTGTCACATAAGTTCATGTTAGAGAACGCTGAGAAGAAGAAAAGAATTTATGAAAATTTCCCCTATCTTTCTTCCAGTTTTCCACTATTTCTAGTTGGAGACTTACTTCCTGAGCCAATTTACTAAATACATAGCATTCATTTTTCTCCCATTTATTTGATCAACGGTTCCAGTCTCTTCTTGAGTATTTCAACTTTTAGCAACTGTAATAGCTTTTGTCACAGGCTTCACAGGTCGATTGTGTCCTTTTGTTTTCTTTGAACTTTGCTCTACAGGCATCATTTGATGTTCTCTATTTCTTGCAGCCGAGGAGTGAACAGTTGATCCCCTCTGCCTTCTCTGTGCCACCTGTGATCTTGTAGACCCTCGTACCCTTCCTTCACTGCTTTTCCAGTCATCTGTAGAGCCCCACCTTATTTGCTCATTACTCTTTGGGAAGCCACTGCAGATCTTTGATCATTCTTGCTGCCATTTTCTAGGTGTTTTCTCTGTGTGCTCTGGTTTCGAGCTGCAGGGAACAGCAGTGCAAACAACAGCCACAATTTTTCTCTGTGGGTTTATACAGTGGCATATGACAAGCAATTTCTGACAGCCACTGTATCCATCAAAATTTTCAAACACCACGGAGTGATTGGAGAAAGGAGGAATGAAAAGCCATCGTGTGTGTCAGACTTTGCTCCGTGTGTAACTGTGGTGCACAAGTCTGAATGACAGTCTCATTATTAATGTCTGTTATTTCTCTGCTGCTTCTTACACTTGCTTCCCAGGCAAAAACCTGTCAGGAGCTTGTTGCTTTTTTGTCTTTAAGCCTCTGAACTCACGCAGTGTTTTGATTTAATGAAGGTAACTCTGCTGAAAACGCTGACAAAAGAAAAATACTCGTTCAACTGTGGCCGCTGGCTAGATATAAATGAAGACGACAATGAGATCGTGCGAGAGCTCCCTGCAGAGGGATCTCTAGTGACTGAAGTCATGCCAGGTGAGAGCCACGGGCACCATACAGGGGCTCACTTAGGATCTGAATAGAAAGAAACTCTCTTTGTGTAAGGGATACACAGGCAGACTGATGCAATTCAATTATCTTCTCTTTCTGGCACTTTCTCTCTGCAGTATTTTCTGTGAGCATCATTAGCTGCATGAAGCCTCAGAAATCCCAAGCTCCTCTTCTGAACAGATTTCACTATGGTGGGAGATGGGAGAGATCTGGCCACAGCACAATTGTTTCCAGAGATATATATTTTCTTTCAAATTTGCATCTTTTTCCAGCCTCTCCTGAAATGTGAAATGCCAGGTTTGATGGGATGTTCATAGAAAGCACTCTTAGCTGAAAGGCAATCTAAAATTTAACAATCATTTTCAGGCTTTGAAGTTTGATTTAGTTATATGCACATTTTTGCAGTTACATGTATAAATGTATAGAAAGTTGCACACAACAGTTGTGCAAGAGCATAGGCACCTTTCAGGACTTGTAAGCAATCAGAAATGTTTATCAGATTGACTATGGCTGAACTGGAGTTTTAATTAAGGGAAACCACAGAACCTGTGCTGGCTTACTTAAGTGGCCACTTCAGTCCTGATCGTGAGTTACAAGAATTAACTGTGCCTGGAGGAGAATTTTGGAGAGCAGGATATCTCAAGGTTGCCATTGGGATTACCCAGATTTCCACCAAACCTCTTGCACTCTGTAGATCACGAGTCACCTGTTTCACGAAACTTCCGATGAACTCAGTGATCTGCATGCAGCTGAGCAGTTCATCAGAAGTGGAAGAGTAATTGTAATTGCAGATGTTATTAAAATGTAAATAAACCAGGTTTTGGAATGTATTTTTAACCAACTGAGGTCAGGGCTGCTTGGCTTCAAATGCAGGCACTTTCCTGTGAGGAGCAGTTGTCCTGAGTGGAGGTGGGACGCAGCACCCATGCGCTGGGCTTGCAGGCAGGGAGGGAGCATGGGAGCTCTGCTTCTTGTCCCTTCTCAATGCTGGAGAAATATCTTCTGTCTCTTGAAGGTTGGTCTGTGGGCTGGTTCTTTGTTGTGAAATTTCTTTTGGAAATCCTTCCTCCTTCCTGAGATGGGAGGGTGGGTATGAGGTCAGGAGAGGAGGAGGAAGGTGGCAGCTCAAAATCCATGCAGCAAAATCCTAAATGAAGATCTCAAAGATGACAAACAGGCAAGATACAATCCAGCCTCCCACACTATGAGGGTCCCATGGAGATGGAAACAACTGGACGTGTCCTGTCCCATAAAGCCAAAATGAAGGGCCCATTCCTCAGGAACTTAAGCACTTGTCATTTTTTTAATTCTTTTTGTCTGCCTGTCATGCCCCTGGATGCTGAAAATGATCGTCTTCCACAAACACATTGATAAAATATTCCCTATCGCAGGGATCCTCTTGGGAATGAATGAAGGAAGGTAAGAAGGCTGAGGCCCCAAGAAGGCCATGCACTCAAATTCATGAGGATTTGCCTGAAGGGGATGGCATTTTTAAGTGTTTTGGAGGAGTTTTATGGGTTTTCTTAACATTTCAGGCCTTCTTATTTTATTTTCTTTTCCTAGTGACAATCATAGAATCATGGAATCGTTCAGGTTGGAAGGGATAATCGTGATCATCCATTTCCAACCCCCCTGCCATGGGCAGGGACCCGACTCCTCTCACTGGATCAGGGGACTCCAAGCCCCATCCAACCTGATCTTGGAACACTTCCAGGGCAACACTTCTGGGCAACCTGGGCCAGGGCCTCATCGGCCACACAGCAAAAAATATCTTCCTAATGCCACATCTCAGTCTCCCCTCTTTCAGCTTAAAACCATTCCCTCTCATCCAATCCCTGCACTCCCTGATCAAGAGCCCCTTCCTAGCTTTCCTGTAGGCTCCCTTTAAGTACTGGGAGGCTCCTCTAAGGTCACCCCAGAGCCTTCTGTTCTCCCCAGCTCTCCCAGCCTGTCCTCATATGGGATGCGTTCTAGCCCTCTGATCATCATCATGACCTTCCTCTGAACTCGCTCCAACAGTTTAACATAGAACTATAAAAGTCAAAAAATCAGCAGAAGCACCAATTGGAAATACAAACACTTATAATTAATTTCAAGTCTGTGGAAAATGCAGTAAATTTAAATGACAATTAATTGTGTCACTGAGATTGTTTTATTAATTTATGTCTCCATAGTGATAAAATACCGAGTGACAGTTTGCACTGGGACGGTAAGTGGGAGTGGCACAGATGCCAACGTCTTTGTCTGCCTCATTGGCGACCAGGGCGACACAGGAGAACGCGTTCTCTACAACTGCATCAACACTGTCAATAAATTTGAAAAAGGCAACGTAAGTCCACACAGATGCTCCTTAAGATGCGTTTTAAAGAGTGTGGTGGTTTGTTGATTTTTATTTTTTTATTTTTGGAGATGTGCATTCGCAAACTGGGCTGATTTCCCTGTCAGTTTGGGAGTGGGGAGAAATCAATCGTGTTCACAGAGTACCGTAACAGGCTCTATTAGGTGGGAGGTTTGGGTCAGGGACAGTGTGCCGCTGCTTGACACCGTTCACAAAAGGCTCTCCTGGTTTGCTCCCCAGCTGAGTATTGACTGTTGAAATTGAATTTTCAGACTAGGGAAGGCTTCCAGGAAATCTGTCCATCTCCCAAGAACAAGAGGGAGCCTTTTCCCCTCCCTCTAATATGGCAAAAAAAAATGGCTCCCAAGGCAAAGGAAGAAAAAACATCTTATACAATGTCAAAATCAGAACTGAAAGCTTTTTGAGTTTCTTTTGTACTTCCTCCAGTCTCTGCTCCTCTGTGCTGCACTCAAATTTTGTGTCTTTTTTTCAATTTGTTTTTCAATGTGGTTTTGTGTGCCTGTGTGGAGTGGAGATGGCATGAACTGAAGACGGAGCTTGTTCCATGGAAAGGTAGAGACAATGCAGGGGTCAAACTGTAGTTAAAGCTGGTCTCATCTGTGGGGTCAGCCTACTCAATACATATTCAGCTATGAGGAGCATTCTGGATTTCTAGGGTCCAGCTTAGACTGGTAAAATGTAATCAGTAGGTCCTGGAGGAGGTTTTGAGAATCTGATCACAGAACTCTGCAGATTTCCCCTCTTTTGTGTCATGGTTTGATTGAAGAGTTGGAACAGAAAGAAAATGAGGTTAAAAGGTCACGTTATCAAAACTGACCATTGAATTTACACTTCTGAAATATGCATTCACACTTTGGATTTTCCTTTAAGTGTTCAGAATTCCCAATTCTATACGGAAATCATTGAGTTTTCAGCCTTTAAAAAAACTTCCATTAGTTTTCTTGTGCCTGTACAACTTCTCCATGGAAACACATGGCACTTATATAGTGGGAAAATTCATTCAGCCTATAAATAATGTAAAGATATGTAGACATGGAATTGCAAACATCATATGTTTGCCTATACACTTACATTGCAGGTTTTTTTACTTTTAAAAGGTAAGTTCAAGCTGTAAAAGACAGCATTTTGTCATTTACCAAAGTCTTCTTTTGTCAAAAGGGTAGGTAAATGAGTAATGTTTTTGGTGGTGATTTGAAGACTTTTCCAAAAAAAAAG
This sequence comes from Neomorphus geoffroyi, assembly GCA_033558235.1. NCBI lineage: Eukaryota > Metazoa > Chordata > Aves > Cuculiformes > Neomorphidae > Neomorphus > Neomorphus geoffroyi. The sequence continues at coordinate 4,000,075 of JAUMJM010000025.1, forward strand.
ATGATTGATTTACAGACACAAGTATTTTAAACACAGATAATGCCTACGTTATTTTTACTCTCAAAAACGAGTTACAGGGTAACTAGCATGAAGGCGAAAAAAAAAATAGGAAAATTAATTTTGGAAATTGATTAGTGTGAGTAGTACTATCCAGATGATATAAACTAAACTGGAATCTGCTAAGGAGAAACTTCTCTTTTTGGCATAAGCAGCTGAAAGCTGGTGAATTAATTTAAAGCTGTGTAAAGATTGATCCTGACTGACTTAAAACCTGTGTACTCACAAACTGAGTCTGAATCTACACTGATTAACTCAGATACCCTGTTAAAAAGAAATGTAGCTTAGTCAGTGCGATCTCTAATCTACAGCCACTTAAACCAAGAGAACCTTGATTATCAATTTAACTTTAAAAGTTTGCTTGCAGATACAAACTAACAGCCTGTGTAGAAGGTAAAATTTAAAGATTATACTAAATTAAGTGTTTGCCGTGCTGCATTTCCATTTAGTTACTTACTCATTAATTTGTATCAGCCTTTAATAAGTAAGATTAACATCAGGCCTAATGAATTGGACTTCACTGACTTACGCTAAGTCAGTGAGGTTTTAATATCCTAAATACTCAGTTCAGCAGTTTTGAGTGTGTAAGTAGCACTTGTTAACATGTGTAAGACCATGATTAACGCCTAGACCAGTGGTAGTATGCTTAGTTTGTCTTTATTTTAAAGGTCAGTTTGGAGTACTGAGTGATGAAAAAATATGATAATTTTAATAAATTTAATTGTTTAAATAAATATTGCTACCACACTTTCTGGGAGCCAGCAGGATATATGCTACTACTGTATGTATTTCATGGTTTTGGGGAAGACAAAGAACAAATGAATCACAGTATTTGGTTAGCTTTCTTTTACCTAATGAGGCGTCTCAGACAGATGGTAACCACAGCAGTCATGTCTGTTTGTTGGTTTAAATGCTTCAGATATGTTGTTCATTTAAACAGGTATTTATCATACTCACGTGTGTGTCTGTACATGTACCACAGATACTTGTCTGGCCTGATTCCCAGAGGAGTAACTCTCTTTTTTCAATAAATCTCTCTTCCTTCAGCCATCATATTCAGTATCATGTTGGGTAACAGAGCTGTGGTGTTGGGGGCCACCACCTCGGCGAATCTGTAGATTGGTAAATGGAGCCCTTTTCTGAGAAGGGGGAGAAAAGAGTAAGAAAAGATGTAGAATTCATGTCTTTGGTGGAGTATATAGCTATTTACCTTCTGGGTAAGATTCATACCAACTTCTGACCACGCTTGGAGATGCTGGAAATACCCCTGCCCAGCCATGCCTGGTGCTTGCAAGCGAGGAAATGACTGGGGTTGAACTGTGCTCAGTAGTCCATATTGTTTGGATTTAATGTGGGGTTAATGCCTTTGAACAGAACCTCTAAATACTTCTATGGATTTGGTCTGAAGTGATCTGCCCCTGGTTTACCAGAAAGCTGATATCTGAGCAGGGATTTGAACTTGGATTTCCTGCCTCTCTGTATGAATCTCTTAGTAATGAAATCGCCTTTCTTTTTTTTTACAGTTGTGGAGGACATGCAATGACATGGGAGATTTAAAATTCTGACAGTTTATATACTTGTAAATATAATGTTGTACATCTAGCACTAATATTTAAGCTCTTGTTCTTTGGTAAATTAATTCACACTTTCTCCTTCATCTTATGAAGAATTATCTTACAGTGTGCTGATGATGTTGGTTTGATTGCAATAATAAATTTCAGTTCTTAGTTTGCTTCCAAGGAGATATATTGCCTTACTTCTTTTCTTCTTCTCAAAGGCTGATGAATTCTTCGTTGAAGCAGTAACGCTGAAGCAGGTGAGGAGGGTGAGGATAGGGCATGATGGCAAAGGAGGAAGCAGTGGCTGGTACCTTGCCAAAGTGATAGTGAGGGAAGAAGGACAGCCAGAAAGTGAGGCTGTGGAATTCCCCTGCTACAGGTACTGGAAACAATGCTCTCAAATTATGCCTCCATCTATGCATTTTCCAGACTTTGAAGAGCCTAACTGTTGTTCCAAGACTGCAATTCTCTGAGCACAGCTTAATCCCTTTTATTTATTCACTCATTTATTTTTACTAAGCCTGAAAACAAAGAGTGTGGATTGGGAGGTTTGAGATATGGTTAACTCCCCTTACCAAACAAACAGCAGTCTGAATTGTGAACTTTTCAGCAATTAGTTCAGTAATACACAGAATTTTCAAAAGGTAAAATGCAACCTTCCAGTACCACATCCAGTGTCACTGCAATTGCCTGCTGCAGAAACACACTCTGCAATCTGTTAGTTTTATTGCATGTGTGGGATGAGGTTCTGGTCCCTCACATGCCCATCCCATCTCTCCAGGAGCAATGGGATGCTATTTTTGTGTTGGGAGAATGCAGAATTGTCTTAGTGTCATCCTGAAAGCTCCTTGCATGAAGGGAAATGCATATTATGTAGAGAGAGGTAGAACAGAGGGCTGTGACTTACCCCTGTTGGGTGAATATGAAGGTATTCTTCTCTTTCCAAGACAATGAAGCAGCAAAAAGAAATGCACCGTACCTAGGCTACTCATGGGGAAGGAGATACACCACCTGTCCTGGCACTAACTGGGGTGTGTCTCAACATCACAGCACAAACCAGAGAGAACTGGATGAAAACACAAGACAGTAACTTCATTGTAGTTCAGTGCCCTATAAATTCCCACTTGCCCTATCGGATGTCCAGTCTGTAAGATGGAAGTCCATTGGGCTCCATTTAACACCAAGCTCCCATTCTAAAAAGTCATCTCCCGAGGGACAAGTGAAATTGTAAACCACAAACACAATAATTCTTAAATTGCAGACAAAGGTGAAAGCACTAAGCTGGTTACTTGTCTTTTGTTGCTGTAAATCAGGAGGAACTCCGCTATAATGAGGGGAGTGAGACAAACACAAAACAGGGGCCGACCTCAGCGTATTCGTGTTAGTAAAGCCACGTCACATCAGAGAGAAAACTCACTGAGGTGACAGCGCAGAGCAGCAGATGCAATGTCATCTTGGTTGAGGAAAGCAAGCTAGTTTCTCCATTTTCGAAGAACAAGCCTCCATGTTGTTGGTGGTGCCTTTTGATACGTATTTAACAACGTGTTTCGCTGAGTGAAGCAGGCAAGCAAGACAGGTTTTTACTTGGACATGCAGCGTCCCCGTGAAGAGCTTTTTTGTGCACACTTCTTGGTGATATTGCTGTGCGTAACTGCACGGTGCAGCTGGCTGATGTTAAAGAATTGCTTTTGAATTGTCTCCTTACCTGACCGAATGAGTAGGTATCTTCCCTTGGCTTGGAGCCATGGTCCCAGTTCTTTTAGCTTTGCACCAGTAGGTCAGAAGCATTAGAATCCACAGAGAACACCCCTCAGGCCAGGGACTGAAAACAGAGGGAGAAAGAAATCCCAAGACCTTATTCCCTAAATATTCACAACATGCATTTAGGCTTCAGGTCACAAGTGACGGAATTCCACTCTTCTTACCTTTCTTAATGTCTCTTTTTCCAAGTGATGTCAGTGTTGTTTGTGTGGCTTTATTTGTTGTCCTTGTGCCAGCATTATCTCTTCCTCTCAGATTGAGAAGGTAACATGACTGATCACCTCCAAACACAGGGACAGCTGCTCCCTCTCACTATCTTTGGTGCCTGTGTCTCTTGAGAGACTCGGGCATCATCGCAGTATACGGGTGTCGTCATGGAGTCTGGAGATATCTGAGGGCGAAGGTGCTCACCCACTGCATCCTCCATGTGAGGGATAAATGTCTCCATGACCTGCAGCATTTGGATGTTCCCCTCCAGTTCTGTAGGCCAAGGACAGCTTATGTCCTCGCTGCTTTGGCAGGTGCAAGGCAGGCCTGCTTCTTCAGAGCCAACATGTTGAAGAAGACTTGGCCAAGAAGAGCAGCCTTCTTCTAGTAATCCAAAGCAAGCGAGGTTATTTAGAGACTCCATCTGGGGGAAAACAGGAAAGCTTCCATTTCTGTTGGCCAGTCTGTGGCCAGCCAGTGGACATGTTGATGTTCTTGCTTCCTTTGTCTCCAAAACCCGATAAACTTTCACTTTTCTACACAGCACAATTGCATGGTCTGGAGAACACAAACGCTACTGCCATGTCTTTATTGAAAGCTGCTCCGTTGGCTTTCTGCTGCTTAGCTGCTACTGTGACACAGCTAGAGGACAAAATGCCTTCCATCAGAAACACGTCTCACCCGTGCAGAAACCTTCACAGGCTTCTTATGTTCCTGTAAAAACAAGGCTGCACCAGCATATAAAGAGCAGATATTAGAGGAAAGAGCTGGTTAACCAGCTTCCACTATAAATAATGTCTGTAGGATACCCTTGTATATCTTAATTTCATATAACTCATCAAAGTCTCTGCTCTTGCTGTTTACATTTTCATGTGCATGGCTATCTTTTTGTCTTTTAATTTGAAAGCTTTTTATGACTCTATAGGAACCTCTTACCTAATCTTCACAAGGGCTCTGCGAGAAGCACTGTCTTTGTTGTACAAGGGAGCCAGTAGAGATAAAGAGAAGCTAAGTGGATTAATTGTGAGTTTGTTTCAGAATCAGGAAGAGCATAGAGAAATAATGACTCCCAGGCCCGTGCTTTCAAGTCTTAAAACAGTTGGCTGCAGAGGGAATCGCTTGTAGCTCTTTTTAAAGCGGTCTTTTGATCTGTGCTTGCAAGATGTAAATGGAGAAATAACTTCTCCAGGTGTTATTTGCAGAATTACTAGAACATCACCTGGATGCACTGCAGTATTGCTCCCTCCTTATGACCACATGACATGATAATATCCATGCTTTTATGGACTGAATAGTGAATCATTCAGTGGCATAGCGGAACAATTTATGCCTTATAATGCCTGATGTGGTTTAGGTATTGTGATTATGAATACTGCTAAAAAGTTCAAAATGAAGAGGTTCACCTTTTGCACTAGATCTGGAGGCAAACCTTTTTGAAGCTCAGAATTGAGTTCTTCAGATGTCATTTTTCTCCTCAAGGCTCAGTGGAAGTCCAGGAATGGACGAGCTGACATTCTCTAAAATAGCCTGTTTTTCATAACGTTTATATCCGAGACAGAAAAGGATTTTCAATCAGGCAAAGCCATGAGTTTATGATGGGATAGAATTTCATATGCTGTAAATCATTACAGCTCCACTGAAATCTTCAATGATACTTTGTTACATTTTTTTCTAAGCACATGGAACGCACCATCCTATTTTTCCTCCAGTACAAACATAAAGGTACCTTGTTAATTCTCTGAAGAACAGTAGGAAGACCGTGAATGCGATGATGCACTGGGGGGCTTCTGTGAACGTTTATTCAATCAGATGCCACAAGTGCTCTTCATACAAAGGATCTAGAGAAACCTCCCTTTGTTGCCTAAAACCAGATTGAAATGTCTGTCTGTTTTACACATTATTGCATCTATAGGTTATATTTAAAGACATACAAACAGAAATATACGTCTGGATGTCTTCATCATTCTAATTGCACACAGCCTCTGATCTATCCACTGGATGTCAAATGCCATATATGAAGTTATACTGTAGTTCCAGTGCTTCCCTGTCTCTCTGATCCTCTAGAAATTCTCTCTGAAGTGGCTTTCCTGTTGTTTTTGTATCTGCTTTAGGTTACAGGACATACAATTTCTATTTACAACTAAGTGTATGATACAGAATACATCTACACCCTTGCAATGAATTACTTGAATTACATGCACTGAAATTGTATGGAAGATCTAGCAAAATAAAAGATTTTGACAGGTCTTTTGTCCTAGGAGTATGATGGCACTATACAGAAAAATTCTATTTTCTGCAGCCTGATGTGTTTATAATGTGCCAATCCATTTGTGTTCACTGTAAGACTATAAAACCCTTGTTGCAATCTGCTGCTCGGTGATACGCTGTTGGACTTGCATTGAAGTAAAATTAGGATATTGAAGCGTATGTGCTGAAGGGAAGGAGAACAATGGCATTGCTCATCCAAAAACTTCCTCTGTCACTAGTTAAAGTTATCTTCTTGGGAAAATAGCAGTTCTGCCTATTCTTTCGACTGGAACATAGTAAGGAACCTTAATCCACTTCTGATAAACCTCCCTTTTCCTCTCCAATGCAAGACATAATCCTCATGCCATTCATAGCTACTAATTTGTCTAGGGGTGTGTCCTCCTTTTTGGGTTATTTTGTCTTGTCCATCCTCACTGCACAAGAAGTCAACATTTTCCATGCTGCACACAGAGATCTGTTTCTTGTGGGATGTATTTTCATCCTGTCACCTTGGCACAGAAGCGGTTCATCCAGATTCATCCCACAATTCCCTAAAACATCAGCAATGGCAAAGGTGACAGAGAACAACAACATGTTCACTGGCAGCATACACAGCACCTCACAGGGCACAAAAAACCAGCAGCAGGAGACCGGAAATGTATCCACCTTGCGAGCTTCTGCCTCCTGTATGCTGTGCTGAATTCAGTCATCCTGGGGTGGTAGAATTCAGGCTCGAATTTTGTGGGTCCTCCCAGTTAACATCCATGTATGCAGAAGCATCTTGACCTTTGGGATGAAGTGATCCCCTAGCCATTGGATACCTTTTCAAGGACGTGAATCCTGGCCCATCATCAAGAACTACATGATACAAAGGTATTAAGGACCAGTTCTAACAGGTAAAAAAAAATCCCCCAACCCCAAAATGTCAATAACATCTTCCTTTCTTGAGACATTGTGATACTTTGGCATGTGTCTCTTCTTCCTGCTAGCATTCCAGTCTTGTTCAGTCCTTGACATCAATTTCATGGTCTTCTCCAAAGAGTTTTATGCTCTTTTACCCCCTCTACACCTCTACGCCTTCACTGAGGCACAACACTGCATCTGATTCCCTCACATGATGTTTGTGTGTTCATCACATGCTCATGTGTTCATCACATTCTCATGCGTTCATGTCCTTCACGCTGACGCCCTTAGCTTTTAGCACCTGCACGTGGCCACTGGCTTTACAAAGTGAAAGGGAAGAATACGGGGTAGACTGCATACCCGACAACTCGTCAAAGCTTGGAGGGGAGGTGGGAGTGGAGACGTGTGCCTGTGTGACGGGGTTGGGTGCACCTCTTCTGCATGGGGGCTTTGCTTCTGGGATCGGCCAGCTCTGGCTTATGTTTGGATTTCTTTCCTGGTGCATTATTTTTGCCTGATTTCTTTGCACTTATTGTTTTCCTCTGGGTGGGAAGAAAGAGTTGAAGACTAAAAAGAAAATGTTCCTTCAGATGGATGAAATGGAGACCTATCATCCTTGGTCTTCCAAAATTCTGGTTACTTCTTGGTCTCCATGACAAGTCCAACTGTTTGTGACTGTAAGCTGTGCTGGCTTATTACCAGTGAGATGCCATAGGTTTGATCCAACTCTCAGTGGGCATTTGCTCATGTCCCCAGATACCTTTTATGAGGGTTGTTTGCTGGTTTCCCTGTGTGCCAACTCATCAGCAAAATGAAAAGTGGAACCATTTAAGTGAGTTCTCCTCCTTTTTGGTGTGCGGATCAGCCAAGGAGAACACATTTGGCGCAGCGACGTTGCAGGAAGCTTGCAGTACATCTGTGCTGCATGAGTTTGTGCAGAAGCAGGTCTTCCCTGCCCCGATGTCATTTGCATAGCTGTGTGTCTCCCTTTTAAAAAAAACATTTTCTGGGGATCTGGTATTCTTTTTCTAGTTCTGGGAATTATTATAGCAGTTTAAATACCCTGCATGACCTGCCAGAGTTTGCTCACTTGTTCTTTGTTCACCCCCGCTGGTTTTAAGCAGTATTTTTAACTGTAAGAGACAATGCTGCAGCCAGCTGCGTACCTAGGAACAAGGGACCTTCCTGCTCTTGTGATGTTTGGGAACTTAAATGGCCCCAGTGCACCGCTGGGAAACCTGACCCTAAGCAGATGCAGGCAGGAACATTCTGCCTGCTGCTGCACTTTTGGATTTCAGGTGGAAAGGGTCTTTGTTGTCATAAAATATCTGGTGTACGGTGTGTGATGCGACTGGAGCTGCAATTCCTTCATCCCTGAGACTGAAGGAACAACTGTGAAGGTTACCAGATCAGCAGTTTGTTCCCCTCCATTTTCCTTTCAGATTTTTTTCCCTTGAGATCATGTTACCTTTTGCTTTGTGCCCAGCTTTTCTTCTTGATTGATCTAGTTGGGTCATTAGATTAATAGTGAGAAACAAAGGAAATCTTTCCTTTTGCTGGTGCCTCCTGCCTCCACCTACCCAGCCCTGGAAATGGAAACAACATAATGCATCTAATTCCTGGTGGAGAAAAAAAGGATTATATACTTATCTGTAAGGAAGGAAAAGGTGACAGTAAACCAGAGCAAGCAAACACTAAAAAAGGGGGGCAGTTAAATAACTTAGGTTCTATAAAGTTTGTAATTGAGGTGGCTAGTAATAAATATTGCAAATATTTCTGGTTAATGAAGGTCAATTCTTTAAAGAGGTTGAGACTGCCCATTTAGAACTTGTGGCTGTGGAGTTCATGCTGCTTATCTGCTGTGAGCAAGGGTCTCATGATCTCTTTTCTTGGAATAATGGAGGTTTAAAGTGTGACTTCCGCATTGTCTGGTCAAGCTCCTGCAAAGGTAACAGATATAAAGGGCCCTGTAAAAATTTTTGAGTGTGGAGTGGATTTTTTTACTATGTGTGGAACCAGCCTAGATTTTGGAAGTTCTACTAAAGCCTAATTATTCAAAGATAACTTACTTCTGTTTGTAAACCAGATGGCTTGACAAAAATGAGGATGATGGTCAGATTGTCCGAGAATTAGTGCCTGCTGGGGAGTCAGCCATGCTAAAAAGTGAGTTTAGCTTGGAAAAAAAAGAAAGTCTGGTTTTGAGCTTTGTTTGCACTTATTTACTTACTTTATTCTACTTAATGATTCACGTCAGTTCACAGTAAATCTGCTGGGCTTTTTTTGCCATTCTAATGCAAGAAGCTGCAGTAGGAAATGCAGTAGGAACTCAGGGGGAAATGCCTCTGACCCTTAAATCCTAGTTTTTGAATGGGATTAATTTGCATAAAAGAGAATAATTGCAACATTATGTATGTAGAAAGAAACTTTGATTTTTAATGTCGTGATTTGTTTAAGAATTGCTTTCTTGTGTAGCTTTCTCTGAGGGATCTTGAATTGCCACTGCTTAGTAGAGTAAATTCACTTAAATAACATTGTGTTCCCAGAAGAAAATCACCAAAAGGATTACATTGTCCTTTTCTGGAGAACCAGGGCTCCAACACTACAATTTTCTTTAGAAACCAGTGCTTACAGAGCTCAAGTTGAGACACGTTTTGTTTTGTTCCAGAAAAAAAAAGTTGAAGCTATTGAATTAAATTGAATTAAATTGCAAGTATTAAAAAAGTGAAATCACCTCACTTGCCTAAGCTCATTTTTATAGCTTGGTAATCATCTAACAATGAGAGAAAGGAGCACAGAATGTTTTTTGCTTACTATTTTAACTGTTGCATCTCTTACATTTCGGTGAATAACTCCAAGGTATGGCAGCTTATGCAATGTGGCCCTAAGATGCTGGATGCATGAATGGAGGAGCAAAGCCCTTTCTATGTCTGTAGTAGGAGCCTTCTGCCCCTGTATCTGTTTGAAGCCAATTGCCTGCTTCAGCACTAGAAATGCCACTCACGTGTCTGTGTTTTGAACATTGATCTCACTTTAGATGTCAGTTATCACATCAGTGTGAAGACTGGAGATATCCCTGGTGCCAGCTCAGACTCCAAAGTTTTCATCAAACTCTACGGTGAAAAAGCAGACTCCAGCAAAGAGCCTCTCTTAGTCTCTGATAATGATCTAGGCAATTATTTTGAACGTGGTCGAGTGGATGAGTTTACTCTAGATATGATGGATATTGGGAAGGTAAGAATTAATTGCAGGTGGCTCTGTACTTTGTGCCAGTGTCTGAATTCAGAATTAATATAACACTCAGGATTGAATGTGATGTAAGAATCTCTGACCTTTACATTGGATATTATGGAATATATTTTGTATACACTATTACATTCTGAGCCCAGCACACATGCTGGCATGTGAAGAGTTTTTTTAGGTTATAATTAAATACACAGATAATTTATTTATATGAACATAATGGAAAATGCGGGTGCCAGTGCCAGGAGATTTTTATATATTAAGTAAATTCTGTTGCGTTGGAGTTTTTTCCTGCCTTCTTGATTTCTGTGTTGTTTTTTTTTAAAGATCAACCGCATACTGATCGGACACGATAACGTAGGTCTCCGCTCTGGCTGGTTCCTGGCCAGTGTCCAGATCACGGTTCCAGTCCATGGAAGGCAATACATGTTCCCCTGCAACAGATGGCTCGACAAAGATGAGGCTGATGGCAGGGTGGAGGTGGAGGTCTACCCAAGTGAGATTGTGCCTATTGAGAAATGTGAGAAAAAATACATTGAGTAATGTGTGCTTATTTATAGCTAGGACTAAATTTGTATTACTAGTGTTTTAAAGGACCAAGCTAGATACCAAAACAAAGAAGTCCCCATCCCAAAGAGCTTGTGTTGGTGAGAAAAGTGAATTATTCTACTCTTGTTTTGTTTTCTAAAACAGCTGAAAGAACATTACAGAGAATTTTCTGTTTCCTGAGATTGTATGAAAAAATATACATTTTGGCTGGTGTAACACAGCACAAGGGGCTGTGCTTCGTTATGATATCTCCAGGTTCTGCTTTTCTCATATTTCCTGCCTCGCTGCCCCAGTCCTGCACAAGCACATGTGCCTGTATTACCCCATTGCCTGGAAAAGAGAGGCTGTTTGATAAACAAGGACCAAATCCCTACTGTCTATTTTACTCTTATCAGTAGATTTGTTTTCTTTTAATGCTACAGTTACAGTTTGCCTGGGAATCCTGAGAAAAGATGTGGTTTTCATCTGCTCTGTGCAATTCCCTCTCTTGTATTATATTGAGCAGATCATTCTATACTTAATACTGAAATGAAATTTCCTTTTAAGGCTCTAATTTCACCCCTTTCACAGTAGCTCAGTACTTGTATAATGGAAAACTTTTAAGTTAGTCCTCAGTGAAAAGTTGTGGTATCTCCCATTTAGTTTGGATAAGAGCAAACGGTCAGCTCTGTGGTCTTTTGTTAAGACAAGGTAATTTAATTTTGAGCCTGAGCTCTTGGGAATGTTGTTATCTGAGCTTCTCTGCTGATTTAGTTACTTTATTCTTGGATCAGTGATAAACTACGAGGTGTCTGTCGTTACTGGAGACGTGCGGGCCGCAGGCACCAATGCCAAAGTCTTCATGCAGATTTATGGCGAGACAGGCAAAACGGAATTGATCATCTTAGAAAACAGATCGAACAACTTTGAACGGGGAGCCACAGACATCTTCAAGGTATGAAGGCAGTTGTTGCTGCTTCTATGAGCTGAAAGAAATGAGCAGCCAAAACTGAAACATCAACAGGATAACTGGTCCAATCACACCAAGCAAAATTTTCTGTTGACATCTGCTGTCCTTTAATCAAGTTTTTGGGATGTCTTGTATTTCTTTTGGGAGGTTTTGTGTTTCATGGGGTAACTTACATTTTCTGAGGGACCAGTAGCAAAGATGTGATGGAGAAATTTGGTCCAATAACAAATTTTACCTATCTTTACTTTCAAAAGGAGATACTAATTATAGCCATCAGAAGATCTTACATGCACATTTTGCACCTGAACATGTGTTACTATCCTCTTTTTAAATCTAGCTGGGAAAAAAACCCCTCCATGCAGAATATAAGGAATCCTGACTTTGCCTGTGGTCAAGCATTCCATTTGCCACAAGTATGCGTTATCAGCCCAGTCCTGCAGAGGTTTGCTACTACAATTTCTGTGAAAGTGCGAGTGCCTTTTGGATTTTATGGCCGGTAGTACCAGTCCAACATGCACTGCACACTCCTGCAGCTATTGATCGGGCCAGCATTTACGTTAAGGTTTCAGAGTCCACACCTTGTTCTGCATCCTAACAGCAAGCAGTATATTTGCAGGGATGAGAAGCCTTAGACGTAAGTAAGTGTGTAAGCCAGAAACTGGCTAATCCAGCAAGAGGTCTTGGGCAGACAAGGCTGAACAGTGGTGATGCAGAACAGTTGGCTGGACATCTCTTGAATGGTGCCTGGCTACGTTGGACTATTGTCCTCTTCTGGGTTTCCTTGCTTGTTGTTTCTGTCCAGTGAAAGCAAAGTCTGGGGGAAATGAATGGTCTTATTTCTTGCCTTGATGAGGAGCTAGAGCCAGGACAGAATGTGTCAGAGCCACATCCTTCTGTACTGAAGTAACATCAGGAAGAACCAACATCTGGACAGTAAAGCGCAGAGTCAGATGGAAACTGGATTTTAGGCACATCTGTCCTACGTGCTCACAGCACATGGCTCAGCATGGTGGTTCCTACAGCTCTTTGTGAATTTGTGGTCCCACAGAGGTGGCAATCATCTCGTCACAAAGCTAAGTACCTACTTGGTGTTTTTCATTAAAGCTCCCTTGAATCACCAGGGCTGGGGTATCACTGGCCAAAAGGAAGTTCCTTTACCCAGAGCTTTGCTATGGTTTTGTAGTGTGCATTTTTGAGACCAGTTCACCTCCTCCTACCTCAATTTCTCGCTTGATAGAATGGAGTCATTGGTGTTTATCCATTTTTATGGAGTTCTGTGGGATTTAAGATGACTACTACCTTATAAATACCAGCTTTTTAATACTCTCTGTAATTTTAAGATTAGAGTTCTCTGATTTTAAAGGAAATAAGTTTTCCAAAATTTATGAGAAAAAGCTTTTAGCAAATATCAGATTTATAATAAAGCCATATTCACAGTGTTCTGTTGACACAGACATGTTTATGTGCTCTCAGATGTTTATTGTTGGAGTTTAAAGTTCTGCCCATTTTCTGTGATGTTTTTATAAACACACAAGGCAGAAGTTCTGAAGCATTAATAGACAGATCCTCTATCTCTTTCATGATATGAATATTTGCAGAAAGATATGGGCAAGAATAATATTATGTGAGCGACATGCTAATAGGAAATGCCATAATCTATAGACAGGACACGCAGGATGATTACAGCAAATCTAAGGACAAAGCAGTGTAAGAAAAGACTCATTTACGCCATGACAACTGGATCAATTTTACTTTTCTGATAAGGATCTTGTGTGCAATTGATTTTGTTTTAATCTGCTATAGAAAAAAAATGCTTCTTGACCGAAACTTTACATGCCAAGTTGCCATATTTCAGCCTGAAGCAAATGTTTGCAAGTTTTGTAACATAAGCACTGCCTACAGCATTAGCAAGCATGAGAAAAAAGCCATTGGTTGTTGAAGGACTGTGTGGACTGAAACCTTCTATTCAGCTTCATTAGGCAGTAATCTAGAGACACAATCTAAACCAACAAGGTTTTGTATCTCCTATATTGACTAGAGAGGTAGAAATCCTCTTACTGACACAGCCTTCTGTCACTGGTTCATTGTAACCACTAATGAGTGCATCCTCTCTGCACACTACTAAAGTGAGAAAATAATTTTCCAGATGAGAAGGAAGGAGAATGGCAATCTAAGGCCATGGTCCATGCCAGGCATAGATTATATGAGTTCAAATTTACTGCTTTTTCACTATACAATTACTGCTTCTTGCTTGGTTCACGTCTCATGCTAAGTATTAAATATATCTTTTTATTCATTCAAAAAAGACCTAAGACACTGAGAATATGTGAAAAACTAGTATGACATTTTGGCATACTCAGCTTTAATGCCAACATAGAGACAATACTGGTGAGGAGAGCAATGGAGAATTAGGGAGTCCACTAAACCTAAATTCAGTTCCTATCCTCACCACGGTTGCTCTATCTTCAGCTCAGTCTGTTCAGACAAGATTTAGTGATGGAAAATATGAAAGAACAAAACAGGAAGGAAAATGTAAAGGTAAGCTTGCATAAAAAAAATTATCTTATCCTTTCTTAGATATTTTAGGTGATAGAGGCAATGCTCCTCATTTTTAAGAACACACTTCTATGAATTTAGATGTCTTACATCCTCCCGTATGCTGACTTTTCCTTGGTGGCAGAGAGAGGCTGCAGATGTTGGCAAGATCTATAAGATTCGAATAGGCCATGATGGGAAAGGTATTGGGGATGGCTGGTTCCTGGAAAGTGTCACGCTGAAGCGGCTTGCCACGAAGTTGACCGAGTCTGATAAAAAGAAGAAGAAGAAAAAGAAGCCTGATGAGGAGAAAGAAGAGGAGACCAAGGAGGAAGAAGTAATGGATGTCTATACATTTGTGGCACACCGCTGGCTGGCTAAAGATGAAGGAGATAAGGAGCTTGTGGTGGAGCTGGTGCCTGAAGGAGAATCTGCCCTGGAGGGTAAATATAAGATGGAACGTGTGTGGGTGGACATAGCAGTTGCGTGAAGTACAAAAACCACACCGTGATGCTTTGCAGGGCCATTTACGGTCCCCAAGCCATCTCATTGCCCCAGGGCTGCAATGTAGCTTACAGTGTCATTTGGTTGATCAGCTCTGGGGAGGGAAGAGGTCAGCGGTTAAACTAAGGCAGAGGATGGAGGAGACAGCTTAAAATCAGAGTATCTTAAAGGACTGCTATTGGATTCTCCAAGGCTTGTCTGAGGCACTTGAGTCGCGAGTCCAACAAGTTACCACTGTATCTGTGAGTTTAGCAAGCTGTAACTCTTCAGTCAGGTAATGGCAAGGGCTAGAGCAAGATGGAGCTGGTCATGTTTTAAAATAGAAGCAAACAAGATCCAGACAAAAATCTTTCTTAAAGCTGGCTGTGCTGGCATTTGTGGGCTACATGATTTCATAACAAACCACAGATGTGATGAAATATGGCTGTATCTGGGTTTGTCCTGATGTGCTGTTGCAATTTTACTTGCAGAGAATACATATGAGGTCCATGTCCTCACCGGGACTGTGTGGGGGGCAGGGACGGATAGTAATGTCTTCTTGAGCATCTATGGCGTAGGAGGAGGAGACACGGGGGAGCGCCAGCTGAAGAGGTCGAACAACCTCAACAAGTTTGAAAAGGGCCAGGTAATGCATGATTTCAGCTCACTCTAGAGAGCAAAAGGCTACCAGAGCTCTCACAGTTATCATGCTGGTTATTCATTGCAGTCTCTCCTCTGCAAGGCTTGACGTCTTCTTTCAGCTTAAATCTCAGATGTGTTTTATTTCTTAAATATATTATTTAAATCAAAAAGCCTCAAAACAGTTTTCAGGGGAAAGTCACTTGAACAACAAGCTGAACCTCAATTTTATATTGGACCATGTTTTTCACCTGCTTCCTGTAAGCATTCTGCTAATATTGTTTCCTGCCAGGAATACTTGAAAGCTGCAAACTTTAAATTAATATTGGAGAGTATTTGTGAGGCAGCTCAAGAATGTCAGCAGTTAGTGCAAATGTGATTCTAAATGTTCTACTCAACAAGTCAGGGAATAAAAGCAATATTATATGGTGTGATACAATTGCCTTATAATCCAATCCAATTAAACAACTTCTCTTGTAGATTGAATATTTGCCATAAAAATGTTTATGAAGGATTAACAAGCTAATGTTATAGCCTGGAATAATTTTGAATAACGAAGAATTACGGAAACAGTAAGCAGCTGTGGAAAATTCGCAATCACAAAAAAAGAGCCTAAGGGCGCTAAATACGCTCTTAGCTGTGATTTATGAGCTTGGCACCAGTGAAACGCAACCTGCACGTGGTTCTTCATTCAGTGGGAAGAGCTCCAAGCTGCAAATGTAACGCTCTCTGCTCTTGGGAGTGAAAACACAAAGTCTACCAACAAGTTAATCACATTAAGATGTTCAAATTATTATGATAACAAGGACTATCCTGTCATACTAATGCAGCTAACAAATTAACCTCTTGGTTGTAGTAAACAACAAAAGGAAGAAATTCTATGGTTTGACATGAAGCACATGGAGGTGCACAGGAGTTTCCATGAAGTCAATGCATTTGAGTCCAATTCCAGATTCAATCTGCGGGCAAATACTAAGCCTGAGAGAAATGAGATCTAGGAGAGATGAGCTAAACCTAGGGGAAGCAGAAATGGGGATGAGGTGAAGGAAGAAACGAAGGATTGTTCAGCTCCGTGGTTGTTACCACCTTGTAGCAGCAAAGCATGAGTGTTAATGGCAGAGCTCACAGTTCTGTAGTTTAGTACATCCACCCAAACAATACAAGGGGACTTAAGAACACCTTTTGTTTTAATGGGAAAAAAGATTACCCTTGGCCACTTACTGCTTTTCATTCCGCTTTTCTGGGAAACAGTCATTTACCTCTTGCCTCCTTAGGTGGATGTGTTCACCATCAAAGCCATTGACCTGGGTGAGCTGAAGAAGCTGCGAATCCGCCACGATAACTCTGGTGCTAGCCCAAGCTGGTTCCTGGAGAGGGTAGAGATTGTTGACCTCAAGGAGAGCACCACGTGAGCAGCTGGTGGCACCCTTTGCATATGTTCTGAAAAGGATGCATGTTCTTAGGAGCCTGCAGAAGGCAAAGGAGATCTAGAAGGGCATCATCATGGCTACTCACTAACTCACGGGGAGCAGGCATCCTTTGGGAGCCTTGTGGTCTTACACTGAGCATGGGGCCATTCTGGGGTACCTCTGCATGGGGTTTTAATGTCCCAGCATCCCTACAACCTTGGAACTAGTGATGTTTGGAAGGAAACTTCAGCTTTCCTCTCTTTCTCCTGGGAGGGACTTTCCTTCCTGACAAGGTCCCCTTGCAAAAGTCTGCACTCATATTCCATTTCAATGTTCCCATCCGTAAGGCCCTGCATCACATTTCCTTTGTCTTTTGTGTGTAACACAAAGATCTGGAACAAAAGCGAGTCCTGATCTGAGCAAACTCCCATGATTTTCACAGACAGTTGGGTGAGCAAAGCCTAGACTGCCAGAAACCTGCAATTCAGGCTTGCTGGAACATGCTTGAAGTCACATTCTGGAAAGTGGCACAATACTCTGGTGGGTGGGAATGCTCAAAAGGAGCTCAGGGTGGGTCCAGTCTTCGTAAACATAAAATGCCTGGAAGAATAGAGTTTCCCTCGAGTTGTTTAAATTCTTTTGGGAGTGAAAGCTAAAAGAAATCAATTATGCTTGTTTAACAGACTTGGTGATATTACAGGTGTTCTCACAGAATCATACAATCATAGAATGGTTTGGGTTGGAAAGCACCTTTAAAATTCATCCAGTCCAACCCCGCTGCAGTGAGCAAGGACATCTTTAACTCAATCAGATTGCTCAGAGCCCTGTCCAACCTGGCCTTGAGTGTTTCAAGGGATGGAGTATGTACCACCCCTCTGGGCAACCTGTGCCAGTGTCTCCCCACCCGCACTGTGAAAAATGTCTTCCTTTTATCTAGTCTGAATCTCCCTTCTTTAGTTTAAAACCATTACCCCTTGTCATGTCACTACAGGCCCTGCGATAAAGTTTGTCCTCACCCTTCTTATAAGCCTGCTTTAAGTACTGAAAGACCACTATGAGGTCTCCCTGGAGCCTTCTCCAGGCCGAACAACCCCAACTCGCTCACCCTGTCCTCATAGCAGAGGGGCTCCAGCCCCCTGACCATTTTGGTGGCCACCTCTGGACCCACTCCAACAGCTCCAGGTCCTTCCTGTGCTCAGGACTCCAGAACTGGACACAGGACTCCAGGTGGGGTCTCACCAGAGCTGAGCTGAGGGGCAGAATCCCCTCTCTCACCCTGCTGGTCCCACTGCTTTGGATGCAGCCCAGGAGACAGGCTTGTGTGCAGCTTTTCATCCACCAGTACCCTCAGTCCATTTCAGCAGTTGTGCTCCCAAGGCCTTCATCCCCAGCCTCTATTGATACTGCAGATTGCCCTGGCCCAGCTGCAGGGATTTATGATGCACCTGGTTAAACCTCCTGAGGTTTACACGGGCTCACTTCTCAAGCTTGTCCAGGTCCTTCTAGACGGCATCCTGCCCCTCCAGCTTGTCAGCCACACCACTCAGCTTGGTGTTGACTGCAAACTTGTTGAGGGTGCACTTGATTGCACTGTCCGTGTCATTGATGAAGGTATTAAACAATACTTGCCTGAATACAGACCACTGAGGAACACCACTTGTCATAGTGTCCATCAGGACTTTGAGCCATTGACCCTCTGGAGGTGACCAATTCCTTTTCCACCCATCAAATACATATCTCTCCAATTTAGAGAGAAGGATGTTGCGGAGGACTGTTTCCAAGGCACGTGGAAGTCCAGATAGACAACACCCACTGATCTTTCCTTACCACTGATGAGGTCACTCCATCATAGAAGACTTTAGAAGGTCAGGCAGGACCTTCAATTCTATAATTCTTTGATATGGGGCTGATAGCTCCGAAGTGGCACTTTTCACTAAGAATTCACTAACCTATTTATGAATTTAGCTCCCACAAACCATACCAAAGCTCAAGCATGAAAAAACAGATATGTTGTTCAGTTTTAAATAATCTTGGGGATTTTTTTAAGTAGCCTCTGGTCTGTGCTTATTTATGTCATTGAAGCCTGTGAAGTCCTGTGTAAGTGCTGGGTGCTGCTGTCATTCTTGTAGGTATTATTTTCCATGCCAGCGGTGGTTAGCAGTTGAGGAAGATGACGGTCAGATTGTCAGGGAGCTGGTCCCAGTGGATGAAGCATTTGTAAAGAAAGATTCGGAAAATGATGGCCAGTCTCTTGCAACGCTGGGCTTGGAACAGAAAGGTTTATGTTAGCCTTGTATTTCTTCCAGTGTGGGGTTGAAAAAAAAACAAGTTATTAGGACTGCTAAGGGTATTGGCGGTTAGTCTTCTCTGGGCTGTGAGTAGTTCTGTCCCAGCCATGAGGTGTTCAGGTGTGAATGAGGTGTGAAGTGCATGCAGACACTCCTCATTTTAAGAGGATTTAATAATTTCGCAAGACTGGAATGAGAAAGCTAGAGAGATGGATAACATGTTCAGTCATCATTTCTCAACTGAAATGCATGTTAGTCGTTAATATTTCAGGCATAAATCCCACTCATTTCATATAGTGGACTGGAAAGAACTTTTTGGACATAATTGACTTTGCCACATTTTTTATGAGTTTACTGCCCTTGCTAGATGATGATGCAATAAAAACCTCCCTAATGATGCTGTTGTGAAGGGTTTGTTCATGAATATGAACTGTCCATGTCAAAGTGCATATAGCTTCTGCTAGGTGTTATATGCACATATATTATATAGAATAAAGGGAGGATGTGCTTTTTCTAATGAAATAGTATGGGCAGAGACAAATTTGGGAAGCGTTAGAGACTATCAGGAAGCAAATGGGAAGGCCCGAGCACACTTCTTATCTGTGGATAAGCAGGCAGTGTACTGAATGACTGCAGCAGTAAAAGATTCTGCAACCAGATAGCCTTGCTCACCCCAGGAGCTACCACAGCCTGTGACAGGAATTATAGATTACAACAGGGCTGTAATCGGTCAAAATAAAACCCGAATCAAACACACCTATACAATGAAAAGTAGAGTTAATTCCTCCTCAGACTTCACTCTCTGAAATTATGGAATTTTGTCTGACAGCTAAATCAACAACATACACTGTGAAAGTGAAAACCGGGGACAAGAAGAATGCTGGGACAGATGCAAATGTCTTCATCACTCTTTATGGAAGTAAAGACGATACAGGTATGGCTTCATGTGATGAAACAGGACAACACACCCCTGCTGGGTATCTAAAAACGCAGATCATGGTTTCCTTTTTTAGCCCCTATTCCCATTCTTCACTTCCTTTCAGTACAGCTTCGTGTTCTTGCTGCCTCTGCATACATCGTGATAACTGGGAGCATGCCACCAGCTTCTGTAAATCACTGTCAAACTTTGCGTTGCTGATTTGCACCAGCTGCCGGTCTAAAGGCTTTAATTTAAATTATAGAAATGGCACAGTTGACTGGGACTACATTACTGAGTGAATGCGGGGAATGATTTGCTTTCCTCAGCAGTGAATCAGCACGCTCTGAAATCCAGCTCTCCTCTGCCTCTTTGAGTGGCCCAGAAGTATTTAATCAGCTGATGAGCAAATCCTCTTGGAAGCAGCCAAGCTGTGTGTGCAGTGACTTGGATGCCTGTGAGAGTGACAGGGAACTGACGGGTAGGACCAATTTCTTTAGCTGTGAACGCAGCACAACAGCAACGTCCCTGTGGGACTGCCAGAGGATCACTCAAGAAAAGAACTCTGTATCTTTTAGTGTTGATACAGATTTGGGTTCAGAGGGAGGGACAAAGCTCAGATCTTGAGATGAAAAGCCATTTTTTACGTTTTAGACACTTCCCTCCTTCCACTGTTGACATTCCCAGCGGATTTGTTTCACATGTTGAACAATGTCCTTTTGCATCGCCACAACAGGAATAGTCAGCCTAAAGGCCTCAAAGATTAACAAGAACAAATTTGAGCGTGGGAAGGTAGATGAATTTACAGTGGAGTCTGTGGACCTTGGAGACCTGAAAAAAATCAAGATAGGTCATGACAATAAAGGTAAGATAATCTGCTTTGTAACATAGTATTTCTAGCACATTAGGCACATTGCTGTATAAAATAACCTGCCGCCAAGACCCCAAACCTTTTGGTGACTGATCCTCTCTGTCACTTTGGCTGTTGCTGCTACTGTCTTGGCTCTAATACCATTCCCATGGCAGTGGCAGTAAAAGCACAGTGGAGGCAACTTGCAGTAGCTCTGCAACCTGCCTCTCTTTCATTTTGCAGCCACATCTTTAGAGAGATTTCTTTTACCTCACCTTTTTTCTCACCGCACATGGGATCCATAGATTTGCCTGATTTCTTTACCAATATGTTTATTGTTTTGATCTTAAAGACTTGGGTACTTTTTAGACATGGCTGTGTCTGTACTAGAAACAAGGAAAGCAGCGGAAGAACCCGTGGATTCCTTCCCTATGGGACATCAAGGGACATGTTTGTTGATAACTTCTCTACCTGACTATAAAAGCAAATTAATCCAAGTAATGGAGTAATTAGTGCTTCCATATGCACATCTTTAACCTGATGCATACAGAAATGTGAAATACTTTACCTCAAACCTGGATAATCACTTGCAATGATCTTTGTGGTGTCTATTCTATTTTTCCACTGGCAAAAGAGAGGAATATCTATTTGTCAGAGCTCTGGAATGCAATGATTCATTTGTTGTTGCCTCTAAAGGTTTTGTGGGTTATTCACTGTTATCTCTCCAACCACAGGTAATTCAACCGGCTGGTTTCTGGAATGGGTGGAAATTGATGCCCCATCACTGGGACGGTGTCTCAAGTTCCCTTGTGGTCGCTGGCTGGATAAATCGGAGGATGATGGAGCCATTGAGAGGATTATCTTCCCTGCAGAACTGCAGACAAAAGAATATATCCCATGTGAGCGGAGTGTTATTTCCCCAGGATACACCCATCATTGCAAAAGATAAAATCTCACTAGCTCATGCAGTTTTATAGGCTTGGCTTCTCCCTTGAGTTGGTTTTGAAAAACTTATAAATACATTACATGCCAATGATTCCAGTCGCTACAAGTAGGTTCCTCTGGGTGCTCTAGATTAACGTTTCCGGTATTTGCCAAATCAGAGAATCATTAGAAGCCATGTGGCTGTGTATATTGTCTTTTTCTTCCCTCCTGCCTGGTCATCTCGAAGTCCTCAGCCCATTTCAGACTGTCTTCTTTCTCTCTATTTTCCCTTTGATCTTTCTGCATTCTAATACTGCTGTTTCTGTTGCCAAACAGACACTTTGGTCTTGCTTCCAAGCCTTGGTTCCCCCTGTGCTTTTGGCGTTGCACAACTGAAAACTCTCTTCCAAAGTTTCTTCAGGGTGGTTCTTTTCTGACTGCACCAGTCTGCTTTTTTTAGCATTCTCCAAT
Organism: Neomorphus geoffroyi; assembly: GCA_033558235.1. NCBI lineage: Eukaryota > Metazoa > Chordata > Aves > Cuculiformes > Neomorphidae > Neomorphus > Neomorphus geoffroyi. The sequence goes on from JAUMJM010000025.1 coordinate 4,022,062, forward strand.
ATTTCCTTACTCTTCACTGCACTCCCCTCTAAGTGAATGTTTCGGGTAAACTCAGTGTCTTTTGGGAGCTTCTTCTGAGTAGTAAGCTTATAATTTTCAAGTCTACTTAAACAATTCTTTTCCTTTTTCCAGAATGTCAAAGATCAGATAACATGGTTTTCTTGAGATAAATGACTGGAGGCATTATTTTGTTTATTTTATAGCTGTCTGTTTCCCTTTTCACATGGGCATCTTTCACAGTGTGCAGGGGACTCGCAGCCCTGGGACTGCATCCAACTTATCCCTTCCTGACCTTCATTTCAAGTTGCTGACCCACTTTCAAGGGGTTATCAAAATTGTCTTTTCCCTTCATTAAGTTGGATGCCACCATGATGAAGGATGAGTTCTGGAACCTTAGATCTGATTTCCACCCCATGCCCTCCTAGGTGCTTCCTAGGTCACTCCGAGCAAGTGATAAGTTGTTCACCACAAAGCTTTCTCCTATCTCATCGCATCCCTCATTGTATACATTGATGAAATAAAAAGCCTTACTCCCTGCAGTTTCTTATTTAGGCACCAAAATTTAGAGCTGGCCAATCTTTCTTTTTCTGCCTCAATTTCCTTCTTCTTGAGTGGATGTGAGAATAACCACACAAAAGACTATCATCTGCTTTGGCTTCTTTTTTCACTGTCAACACTGTGCTTCATGTTGAAGGTCTCCGCACTGGCTGGCCAAACCTTCGATGTCCAGATCCTCAAATCCTATAGTCTGTAAACTAAAATCATCTTTATTCTTTGAGGACTTGCCCATGTCATCTCTTTGTGCCTTCCCTGTGCTTTGACAAATCTACTTTTTATTTCTCATGTCTTACTTCCTTTACCTAAGCTCTCCGGAGCAGAAGAAAAGATATTCTTTGCTCCCTTCCTCACTTCTCTTGATCAACTGGAAGTCTTAATAGTCTTTGTGTCTGGAAAAATAAATTGGAAGACAGATAGAGTGAATGTGTTCATATGAGTGAGTGTAACCTGAAGAATGCTTCTCATTCGAGTTGCTTCTCATTCGAGTTGCACCGTCATCCCATTCAATGTATATTTTGATGCGGAAGTTGACTGTATGCTGTATTACTGTCCCTGCATACTACAATGAGTTTCTGGCATACTGTGCCTTTGAGTGCATAGTTTATGTAAAACTGACTTTTTTCAGCAGTCCACATCCAGTCTTTCCATCCAGTCAGGCCTCTCTGGCAAAAACGTTGCACCAGGCTCAGTGTCAGCTTCAGTTTTTCACCATTGAAACCATTTCACTGTGCTATTAACTATATTCTGGTTTCATAAATATAAACCTGAGGGTCTCAGTTTGCCAGAGGTAACTAAAATGATTTGATTTGTTTTATGATGACTCGTGCCAGAATTGCTTCACGCCAAACGAACGATGAAAACATGTCAGCGGCAGTCCAATTAAAATCACGCCTGTGGGGATACGGCTTTAAAAGTGTCATGTAAATGGAGTGGGAGTCTGACAGCTGAACGTTGTGCTGCTTGTGCACCTTGTTATGGTGCCGCTTTGCTGATTCAGTTCTAAGTTGGCGTTAATATTCAAGCAACAAGAGCAAGCGCCATGGACTTCAGCAGAGAAGATAATTTTTAATTCATAATACATAGCCTGTGATTTTTGGTCTCCAGGATTTTTTTCCTCTCTTCTTAAATACTGAAGAAACTATTCCGGTTTACTTGCAGCACAGTAGAGCAGATTTCATTGGGTTGGTTAGAGAGAATATTAAGTACCTCCAGACTGACTCTGTAGAAGAAAACTCCTTCATCTCTCTTCTCCTGAGAGGCTTATTTAGAGAGCTTGGATTTTTAATGAGTGATTAGTCTGCAGTACGCATAGCCAGAGTTACTCCAACAGTAGCAGATAAAGGGCCAGAAAACTTCTCTCTACCCTAGCAGAGATGCTGAATCTGAAATATCGAAGTGCTGTAGTGTAAATAGCAAAGATGACTGAAGTCAGGCAGCATAGGACAATGCAGATGACAAGCAACCGGGAAGACTGTAGTAAGGGATGGGAAACGGTGGAAGCTGGGTGGTTGGTGTATGGGAGAGGGATGGCTGGGAGTGGAGTCTGTTGATAGCGTTGGGTGTCAAAGGCTGTGCTTATGGGCAGTGTTGTGAACTACAGGTGTTGTGCCTGCTTGTGGCAGGAGAAATCCCTGCTGCTAATCAGTAGTGCCTAAACCTTGCCTGGTATTTTTCATCTATAGATTTCAGAAAGGATTTAAAGGAAATAGGGACGGAATTCAGTTTGCCAAATGGAACACTTGAATTTTCATGTCCTCATGATAGTGGAGTGTATGAATTCCAGTTGTCATCAACAAATGTTTGGTCATTCGCAGAGAGTGGATTTGGGGAATGATTCAATTAACCCTGAGGAAGATGCCTGCATTTCCTTGTCTGAATCTTTCTTCAGACTGCATTGACTTTAGTGATTACATCTGGAGACGCACATACCTATTTGATGCCCAGACACCTGAACATAGGTTTATTACTCTGTGAGATAAACACCATCTCACCTTGGAAACTGAGGATATTTGTCAGAGCCAGAAACACAGCCTAAGTCTTATTCCTGGGTCATTCCTACTCCTGGGTCATTCTTACTCCTGGGTCGATCTTATTCCTGGGTCCAGCAGGACTCAGGACTGAGAAGCTGTGAAGGTAGAACAGAACAAATGGAGGCATCAGATTTTAGGGTCATAAGACACTATAGAGAAATCAAGGGAACAGAATAAGAAAGTACTTAGGGGTACGATCCTTACTGGTCTGCATTCACTGATTCACAGAAATCCGGTACTAGTTTAACCTGCTTGACTTGTTGCTAAGGATGGTTAACTGGTTAAGGTGATGCTAACAGAAAACTAGATCAAAGTACACAGCAAAGGATTTTATTTCTTTTCCATATGATTGACTTTTGTCACTGCTTTAGTAATGAAAATAATAGGAGATTTTTTAATCAATAAGGCTGTGTTGATTATTTACATACACACTCCAGTTGCTAAAAAATTAGTGAATTTATGTTTAGTTTAAGACTCAGCCTGTTGAAGTAAATCCTGTTTTAATAACTTTAGATGGCAGTTATAAATACATTGGGTGATTTCTGATCATGGGATTAACCCTAAAATCTCAGTAAATGAACATGCACCAAGGTGAAATGGCCTTATAGGGTTAAAGGAAATTCCTCCATATTCTCATAGCACTGGCCAGTTTGAAAATTAAATGACTCTATGATTCCTACCCTGTCGTCTTTAACACCTGCGTTTTCTAATCCATATTTTGTTTCATTAAAATTATCTTAGGAACATTGGTGTGCTGCTTACTAACTTCTGTTGGCTTGTTTTAATTTTCTGCCATTTCCTAAATCAGTTGTTCCTTACGAGATCACAGTCTACACCAGCGATATCTTTGGAGCTGGCACAGATGCAGATGTCTTTGTTGTTCTCTATGGAAGCGATGGGATCTGCACACAGCAAAAATCCCTGTGCCTCAACAAGAGAGAGCAAAGGATGTATTTCGAAAGGAACTCAGTGAATCAGTTCATTGTGGAGGTAAGATCAAAGATGGTTACTCTTCATCTTAGGTTGCCCTAAGGAGATGAAGAAGAAAAAAATTGAGTGAATTTGGAACTTCTCCTCTTTTAGACTAATCTGTTCAGCTCTTTTTCTTGAAAAATGTGGGTTCAAAACTCTGTTTTGCAACAGACCTACTGTGTACTGGTTCAGACTTTTTCTCACTGACCTCTAGTTAGTAGCCTCTCAAAGTGCAGCGTCCCTGTGGTTTAATGCCACGTTAAACCTCTAAAGGCTGGTGCAGTTTTATGGTGGAGCTGAGATGTACCAATACACAGATATGGGGGCTTGCCCTTCCAGGTGAAGCTGGGAGCCAATTGGGAAGGTCCTTGCATCTTCCATTTCCTGGAACACACTTCGTAAGAGAAAGTGTCAGTCTCCACACATTCCAGGTCTAGTATATGCACTCTCCTTTTCATTCTTCCTTGCTTGCATATGTGCTTTCTCTTGCGGTTTGCAATGCTTTGAAAGGTAAAAAAAATGCTTGTAGTATTGCTGAAATGGGCTGCCTTGTGTTTAAGGATCCTATGCACCCTTTCACGTTCAAATTTCAGCAGATTGTGTCGAAGAATCTCAGCCGTGGTGCTCATTATTTATGCAACAGCTCATTTGGGGTGGATGGTCTGTTATTTTTTTCTAACTCTATGGCAACCTAAACATCATGCTCTGTTTCTCTGTCTCCTCAGACAGAGAGATTGTTACTTTGCTGCAGATGCTGTAGTATTTGAATACTTGAGACTAATTTTTTGAAGGGTCTTACAAATATTTCCCAAAGTGTTAGCACAACTGTATGCATATACTAAATCAGTGCATGTAAATGAGCCATCTCCTTTACATCTACAGTATCCAGCATTTCCTATTCCTAAGACATTGTTATTGCTAAGAACTTGTAAGAGGAAAAAAATGTAGGCAGACCTACCCTGCCCTACCCTTTTGACACTGCTTCATGTCCTCACCTTCCCTCCCTGGATGTAACACTAACACTGACTTTGTAGAGGACAGCACAACCTCTTTATATTTTGAGTTCGGTTTGGTTTTTTTGGTTTTGCAAAATAATTGAAGGCAAATATTAAACAAAACTTTTTAACAAGTTAAAGTGCTTCCAGCCCACATTTTTTTTTTTATGGCATAAATCATAAAACAAATCCCTAGTGTGTTTACTTAAAAACAAAGAATAAAATATTTCAGTGGAGTTTCCACACAGTTTTTCATAATAGAGGCTGCATTAATCCATAGGTATGAATTTTAAACTGAGAGTTATTGTTATTATTTTATTCCATAAGTTTCATTTTAGGTTTGTTAGGATGTGAAACATCAGTACTTTCCTTAGACAAAATTAGTGAAAATACAGTTTGTTCTCTAGTTTTATGACATCATATTAACCTGTTCCCAAACTTAATTCTCTCTTACCAGTTCCTCCTACTGCAGGAAAAGTGGATGAAGCCAAATATAAGTCTTCTTTTACCTACTTGTGTACAGCCATAATATGGAGTTCAACAGACCTTACAATAATTTGGGGACCTCAGGAAAGACAGACTGAGAACTGCCCATTTGTTTTCGTCTTTTTAACTGTCCTTACCATTTGATATTTTGCAAAACAGGAAAAAAAGATTAGAGACTGGTCTCAGCTGGGATCCCGAGTGCTGCTTTGTTGGAGAAGCATGCAGCAGAGTAGTTCTTCAATATGAATCTTTACTGGTCGAGCATTACTTCATTGCTAAGTATTGACTAAAAACCTCATTGTAAGCTGAGTATGTGGACAAGATAAAGGAAGAAAAAAAATATCTTTCCTCTATACTTGTCTGCATGCACGAGTTTTAGAAATCAGTTTGGAGCATTGAAATGTTTTGCAGTTGACACTTATGCTAACAAGGTAGGGCTGTTAAAGTCAAATCCAGTTCATCTGGAAAGTGAACTCTTTGAGTAGCGCAGTCAGTCTTGCTGAGTTAAGGAGTCTCCAAAAATTACTGATGTCTCTACTTCAGTATGGGACAGTTCTGTGAGCTGGGAAGAGACGGGCGTGTTCTCATTGGGCACAAATTATAGAATCGTAGAATCGTTTGGTCAGAAAAGACCTTTAAGATCACCGAGTCCCACCGTTCCTCTCCATTACTAAAACACATCCCTGAGCTCCTCCTCTGCCTGTCTTTTAAATACCTTTAGGGATGGTGACTCAACCACTTCCCTGAGCAAGATTTCAAGATCTTCAGTTTTCTCATGTTACAAAGAAAAAAAGAGTTCAAGTCCCTATGGACAGAAGGACAGCTCATTGAACTTCTCCTTCATGCAAAGGAGGTTTGCAGCCAGTCCTTTTTTTTTAAAGGCCAGCTCTGAAAAAGCTTGCACTGAAATAACCAAAAGCTATTACTTAGGAGCAAATATCATTTCTCCTGTTCAAGCCTTTGGAAGGGCAGTGACTTGAAAGTAATGGACTTGTAACAAATTACTCCAGTAATAAGGTGAGGCAAAAAAACCCAGTAGCTATTTCCTAAGGTAGTGATCCTGTTGACTTACTCAGAATGACGCTAGGATTCTGTGGCAGAATAGGAGAGAGATAATATAAAATGCCAGGCTGTTAATATTGAACTGTGACCTCAAAGCTATTCTTCTAGCGCTATAAGTGTGCACTTAAGTGTTTAAAAAAGAAAGGGATATAAAAATAACAATCTAAGATGCAGCAGCATTACAATTTCTGAGTTACCTTCATTCCCATTCATACAGAGAAGCTTGAGGCGCAGGGCTGCTGCTGTGCAACCAAACATATCTCATAGAGTGGGTAATTTGTGTCCAGCAAGTTTCTCTCAAATTTTTGAAGAGAAGTTCAGGGAAACACTTTAGCTAAAATACAAGTTAGGACATAATTGGCATCAATGATAATATTTGCTCCCCTGGGACTTAGAATCATAGAATCATGGACTTATAAAACCATAGAATGCTTTGGATTAGAAGGAACCTTTACAGATCATCTAGTTCAAACCTGCAGGAGCAGAGACATCTTTAACTTTATCAGGCTGCTTCGTACAGACTGATTGACTTCTTACCGATGGGAAAAGTAGGAAGCTAAAGAAGTAGTGTCTTGAAAGTCTCCTGTTGTTCACAATGTAATCTTTTTTTATTTGTTTGCCTTCTTTCTGTAGCTGGAGGATGTTGGTGACATTATTGAAAAGATTCGCATAGGACACAAGGGTGGAGGACTGAACTCCGGATGGCATTTGGACCGTGTGGCGATTCGGAGACTGTTGCCAAATGGAAAGGTAGGTTGTGAATCCCAGCACTCTGCAACGTGTTTCCATTGGCAGCCGCTTCCCTTTCCCAAGGTGCATGTTCTATCCTTAAAGCATGATTAACAATGAAAAATTACTCCCTGAAGAACAATCCACACTAATGAACTTGCTACAGCTTGGGGATCTGGGGATAACAAATACATGTTACTGTGTTTTATTCTTCAAATGTTGGTTATAAGACTCTGCAATCATGGGTTTGTTTTTTTTTTTAAAAAAAAGCTGTTCTCGTACCTCTTCACTAGAATAGAGTGACTTGCTCCTGGCAGTGGATGATAGCAAAGAAACGATGTTGCTCCTCAAACTTTTGGAGGTCTTCGCTACTCCTTATCTTTTGTATGAAAGAAGAATGACTGCTAGGTTTGGAGGCAAAGTTATCAAGACTTTCTTACTAAACTGAGAGGAGATTCCTGAAACAGTGCCCATTGCTGTGCAGATACAGCTGAAGAATTGCATGGCTGAGCTGTTACCCCTGTGCTGCACTGCACTGCAGCTGGCCATCCCACAGGGTAGCTTGCATAATGGTGGGTTTGGAGAGCACAAGAGGCCAAAGTTTTGTATTTTCATGCATAGTTTTGTTTTGAACAATTACAGGGGAGGAAGTGGGTGTACCAATCCAAAATAAAAAGTATTGTGCTAAACATGGACAAGAAGTAATTTCATCAGTCCCTTAATTCCAGAAGAATAAATGCAGGGAGACAGTACAATTAAGACAAGTAAAATGCCTGCCAGTGCAAGTGCCTGAATCCCTCATGTGAAAACACCAAGTTAAGTCCTAGAACTTTCAGTTGCTCATGTCAACAGGCCTAAAGCAGTGCAGTTAGATTGGTCATCTCGATCTTATTCACATTAGAAGTGGTTCCTTGGCCTTGCTTTCAGATGCTGGCCATAGGGGCAGGAATGAGTCTGACCACAGGGAAGAAAATTACCTCTTCAGAACCAGTTCAGAATTGGAGCAGGAGCTGTGTCTGGGGACATCTCTCCATTGCATTGTTCTTTCTTCCCTTATTCTGAAGAGACGCTAGCTTTCATCTCCACCTGAATGCTTATTTCTGCTCCCTCCTGAAGTGACTTCTAATATCGAGTGTTGATGTAAACGTGACTTGCTCAGCTGTGGTGAAGGTACTTCTCATCTTACTTCCTCCTTCAAAATTTCCAGGGTACATTTTACTCTTTGCCTTACGATCAACTCCAAGGTCTCAAATCTTCTTCCTTATGCTCAAGCCAGTATCCTCCTGTACATGTTTCTTCACAAGCCGATACCCTTCGACTGTTTCTCATTATCATTTTTTTGCCGATCTGTTATTGTCAGACACTCTATCTGTGTATTGACTAACCATTACCTTGTAATACTTCATTAGATTCATGACCAAGATGATGTTATTTTTTGAGATATTGTTATTGGCTAGGGAAAATGAAGAGGGAAATGCAATCCCAAGCACAAATACAAGCTGGGTGGAGAATGGATTGAGAGCAGACCTGAAGAGAGGGACCTGGGGTTCTGGTTGACGAGAACCTCAACATGAGCCGGCAATGTGTGTGTGCAGCCCAGAAAGCCAACCGTGTCCTGGGCTGCATCCAGAGCAGTGGGACCAGCAGGGCAAGGGAGATGCTTCTGTCCCTCCACTGTGCTCTTGTGAGATCTCACCTGGAGACCTGCGTTCAATTCAGGAGTCCTTAGCATAGGAAGGATATGGATCTGTTGGAATGAGTCCAGAAGAAGCCACAAAGGTGATCTGAGGGCTGGAGCACCTCCCATACAACAACAGACAGGGACAGCTGGGGTTGTCTAGCCTGGAGAAGAGAAGGCTCCAGGGAGACCTTAGAGCAGCCTCCCAGTACTGAAAGGGGCTCCAGGAAAGCTGGGGAGGGGCTCTTGATCAGGGAGTGCAGGGATGGGACAAGGGGTAGTGGTTTTAAGCTGAAAGAGGGGATGCTATGAGAGTGATGAGGCACAGGAACAGGTTTCTGGAGAAATCATGGTTGCTCACTCCCCGAAGGTGTCCAAGGCCAGGTTGGGTGAGGCTTCGAGCAATCTGATCCAGTGGAAAGTATCTCTATTCATAGAGGGGAGTAGGGGAGGGAACTGGATTGTCTTCAGGTTCCCTTCCAACCCAAACCATTCTATGATTTTATGGTTCTATAATGTAAACCAAAAGGGAAAAGATTATTGGGTTGCCTCTTTCTACACCTACAGCTGACTGAGCACTTTGGGAAGCTCCTAAGAGCTCCTCGCTGGGTGCACTTCCATTAACACAGAAAGGGGCTGAGGGCTGCACAGCTTCACAGTCATTACAACGGCTTTGAAGGACAGATGGTGAGATACCTGGGAAGGTGGAGGAAGGGAAGAAAACCATGAACAACTTAAAAATGGAGAGATTTACAATTCTGCTGATCTTCTGATTATGGCATGGGAAAAAAAGAAGAAAGAGGAGCACGGCATGATGCCGCTGATCAGCCACAGGATATTATGACCTGCCACAGGATAGCAATATGCTGCCAGCGCTTCTAAAAGCTGTGCTACCTGATTAGACTGCTAAGATGTGTGTAGATGTATCTGTATTGCTGCAAAAGAAAAATGAGGTCAGTAACTTTTCAGATTAAGTTGAAAGCACTTGAGTAGGAAACTAGGATTATTGCATGCCAATAAAGCTCTGTCTTGGCATGCCAATTATTTCTGATAATTATATTTCATTTGTTACAACTTGGAGAAGGGCAAAGCACTGACTTTTAGCACACTATCATACCCTGCCTCTAGCTTAGGACCAGACAGAGATTCTAATGAAACAAATTTTGTTCGGAGCTGCATTACCGTCGGTAACATAAAACAGTGCACTTTGTGTCACTTAGATATTAATGCAATCACTAACAAGGAAACTCCAATAAAAAGAGTGACAATGACACGGTAATTAACAATAATGATACAATTAACTCTTGCAGTAACTGCACATTATACCCCACTGAGCAGGCACTCAAGTCTCTAGATATCCTATTACCAAATAAACAGTGTTCGTATCAATGGCACACATAGCCAACATTATCAACGTTTAGGAGCAGTTAAAAGGTTCAGTGAGAGACGTGACTGAAGTGGGATTTCTACTGAGAGGAGAGAGTTTCAGCACTGAAGCGTCATTCTGGAAAGCACTCTCTTCCCAGACTGCAGATGAGGAGATAAGCGGTGTTCATTGGCTCAGCATACAGTCAAATACTACAGGTTATGTGGTCAGACAGCCGGTGCAGAAAAGAAAAGGCAGAAGCAGTGGTGTGGCCAGTCATTAGGTGCTGTATTTTGCTTGTATAGCACAACTGACACTTGAAAGTAGAATATTTGAAATCACCTAAAGTGCTACCAGTTTTGTTTGACACCATTTTGTACAAGTCCTACTCCAAACCACCTTCTGAAATTTAACATTGCAAGCCTGGGGTTAAACAGCAGCACTGCAGGGAGCAGCAGAGAGGAGGAGAAATCATCTTTTATTGACAGCAGTTTTGGGCTGTGTGAGTTCAAAGACTGGTTCTGCTGCAGGCTCAAGACACTTGATCAAACAAGCTCCCCAGAGGGGCTCAGCCCCTGCAGATCAGTGTCTCTGGGATCTGTGCAGTGGTATGATGACCTGTTCAAGTTAACAGTGACTGGAGTGTGTCTCTCATCTTAGGTGCTCAACGTTTTCCTTCCCAGTGACTGTGCCAGGGAGGGCAAAAACCAGCACCTCAAGGCAGCACAGTGTCATAGTATGCATTGCCAACAATATTTAATATTGCTGCTGAGAGCTATTCCCTTCTTTTGCTATACATGACTGGTTTAGTATTTAAATAGCAAAAATAGTGAAGAAAGGACCCTATATTGGTTTGATAAATAATTACATGAGAGTAATTAAAGCGTACAGTATTCATATGTATGCTAGACATGAAATCAATGATACAAAGCACTGGAAACAGTAGAAATTCCCTGTGCTACTTAATAAAGAAATTATGAAATTGTCAGTAAAGAAAGGGCCATTTTTTTCTTCCTGTATTTAGTTACTCTGAGATTAAAACTATTTTTTTGGTTCAGACTTGTGGACTCTGCAACTTGCATGACGGCTCATGCCCCTGTCTTTATGGAGACACAGCCTGAGGTGCCCAGCATGCAGAAAGCTGTTTGCATCTTACTCTCCTGGAGACCTTACAGGATTCTGTTCTTAATGGCAGTCTGGAATTAATTTTGTTTACCAACTGGAAAACACATGTTCTATTGTTTTTGTTCGTTTGATGATAGAAATCACACTTATTTCCACCAAAGTGAAGGCAGGACAAAAGATCAAAAATCAAAACACTGTATTCCTCCTCTTAACGCACATATGGGAATTGTCTGGAAACCAGCTTGAGTCACAGAATTATAGGACAAAATCTTGAAGTATTGACCCAGAAAAAAGCCCCTACTGAATTCTAAGACAATATTCATAGAATCATAGAATCATAAGGTTGGAAAAGACCTCTAAGATCACCGAGTCCAACCATACCTTTCTCCCTACTAAACCATATCCCTAAGAAATTCATTTACCCATCTTCTAAACACATCGTAAAACATGGCTTTGGTGGGAATGAGGCAGTCATGATTAGGAATTTGCAAGATTGAATAGTGGGAAGGGCAGAGATCTACTGGATTGTACAGACAGTCCCACATAGCCATTGAGCACACTGTTCTCTGCTGCATGTTCAGGGCTCAGAGTCCTCAGAAGTCCTCTTTCAGGAGGAAATGTGTTTCTGCATACTGCTTCTGCTCTGCATCTACGTACATGTGTGTACATACACGAGCTGAAATTCCTTGTCTGATGTAGGAATATTTGCAAAGGCAAAATGCTACCTTGTTCACATTATTTTAAAGAGATTGTCTCTTGTTGTGTTTATTTCAGGGCTCAGAAACTGTCACATTCCCGTGTGAAAGATGGCTTGCAAAGTCTGAAGATGATGGTGAGATAATCAGAGAACTGGTACCATCTGAAATATTTACTGAAAAGCTCATGAAGGACGGGACACTCAAGCAGATAGAGGAAGACGTTGAAGACCCGTTAGAAGGTAAAATAATCCTAGGAGGTGGTAGAGACCTATTCATCTATTTTTTTTTGAACAAAGTTTTTTGTACATGTGGTTCAGACATATACAGTGTTGGTACAACTGTTCACACTTCTTTCCCTTCCTCTTCTCTGGCCCTTTTATACCTGAAGCGCTTCCATTATTTTCCTGTAGAGCATTTATAAACCTGTCACAGGCAGTCTTTCACACAGATGTATTTTGCATGTCTCCCTGATACCTAACTAAATTCTTCGATTTTGTCTTCCAGGCTCTGCAAACACCTTTACTTGTTTGCCCAGATTCACCTGTCCAGTGGACTCTACCCTTTCCTTTCCTGCCCTGCTATTCTGATTTATGCTCACCTTTGCTCTGAGTTCTCTTTTCCCTGATGCTATCTATTCAGGTAGACACGAACACCTCTAAAAATCTGGAGCTAGGCAGCCACCCTCACCTCATTAAAGTGCCACCGAGGAGAAGAATAAATTCTTATTCAGCTCTAAGCTCATTTTATAACTTGTTCACGTTCAGTGTTTGGCCCTCCTGGTAGCTGAAGTAACTGAATGAGAACTGAGGTTTTATCCTAAACTCATTGCCTCTCCGTATGCCCAGTTGTTCTTAATCTTTTTCCTTTAGGATATCCTTTTCCCAACCCAGGATGCTTCTGCCTTTGAGACACATCATGAACCTTCCTACATCCTGAACAGAGCAAATTGAATTCAGCTGCTATCTTCATTGCTGCTTCTTACATCTGGCAACAAGATGATTCAACAGAGAAAATTATTTCTCTCCCCATTCCTTTTCTCTCCACTTCTGTTTTGCATTTACTGTACACCATTGTCAAGGGAAAAGGTGGCTTGCTCTAAGGAAAGCTGGAGTCTTTGCGTTGTGCCCTTAGAAGAGGGAGGTGTGGTATTTCCTCCCATTAGGAATTACACAATAGTTCATGGGAGACTTTTTTCCCACAGAGGCAAAGACAGTTTTAATATTAATTAGTAAGTGGCATGAATGCTAGATGCCCGCATGACATTTTCTTTGACTTACTAACTTCTGCTTCTTTACCTTGCATTAGTTACCATGTGTAACTAACCTAGGTGACTCATTATTTCCTTCTAAAGGCAAAGCCTTTAAACAAGTCTTACAATTTAGGGAATAGGATTTTTGGATAAATGAAGGTTTCCTTTGGCTGGGAGCTAGGACTAAGTTTGGGAAATTCTGCTTTAGATATAAAATATCTAGATCTAGAATGGGAATTACATCTTCTGCATCTCTATGAGCCCTCATATGTACTGAGCAGCAACATAGCGTAAATGACAGCAACTGAAGAATCAGCTTCTGGTATTTTGAGAATCATCTTTGTGTAAGTCGACTGCATTTCAGTCCTAAAGGTCTCTAGAACTGGCAAGCGTAAAACAGAGAGAGATGCATTGACTAATTAGCCGTATGCAATTTTCCTGTCATTATTAATCTAACAGTTGTCTCTCAAACGCAAAGCTGTAATTCTGTAGGACATAATGTGAAGAGGCAAATCACAAAGCCTGGTGTTGCATCTAGTCTGATGAATGGTCTCAGGTGATGATCCTGCTCCATTTCCTAGAGAAATCAATGAAAATCTTTCATGGATGATGAAGCTTAATAGGCTTTATTTTACTGGGAAAGTTAAGTACAAAAGAAAAACAGACAATACAGATGTTTTCTTTGATGCTGTTAACATACTAAGAAGAATCCTAACTAAGACTTGTGCCTCTTCCTCATTTGCATTACCCTGGAATTTGCAAGGATGTTTTATCCAAGGCTTGCATGCCACCAGGGTAATCAGAGACTGGTACAGTCCCTAATTGTTTTCCTGGCGGAGAAGCTTTCTATAGCTGTTTGTTTTCCTTGTGTCATTGGGAAAAGAGTAGCAAAATAAAAACAGGAATATTTAACAGGTTTAGCAAAGCACCTTAGTAAAGTTTTGATGAGGTTTTATTGGATCAACATTGAGCAAGCTAAAGAGAAAGGGTACTTAAACAGTACAGATCCAACACTTCCTTAATTAAATACTGTCTCAGCAAAAGGACCCAGAAATGTTTCTCTTTCTGTTTGGGGAATTTATAGAGATGCATGCCATTAGCTCTGGTAGTAATTGCGCATCTGAATCCCTGGAGTTTGTTTATAGAAGATGGAGTATTAAGAATCCACACCACTGAATCTCTTGCTCTCAGTTGTAGGTCCCTTGAGCCTCACTATGAGAAGGTGCTGAGTTCCATCACCTCTATCGATTTCACATCCAGTAATAACCATAATGATTCTTTGCATTTTTAACTGTGAACTATGTGATCAAAGCAATACACAGGCATTGATTGGACAGAGGAAAAAAAAGTCAGCAAATTTCTGCCCACTGATTCCCCAAACTTTCGATCATTACTGAAAGCTGAAAGAATGAAACACATGGAAACTTCAACCTCCAAGAACTAAGTGATGAGTAGAAATTTTGGGGAACATTTTCTTAGGTAAAGCAAACATCTGAGAGCTCAACATTTAACCTAGCCAGAAATCATGTTTCTATTTCATTCTGCAGTTCACACTTACAAGATCAGCGTGTTCACTGGAGATATCTATGGTGCTGGGACAGATGCTAATGTTTTCCTAAATATCTACGGAGATCTGGGGGATATGGGAGAGAGAAAACTCAGTAAATCTGAAACAAACTTCAACAAGTTTGAAAGAGGACAGGTAAAAATGCAATGACTTGATAACTTTTTCCATTTTTAAGCTTTCAACTTAACAAGTCTCTGATTGTCTTTGTAGACTGAGATTTCCTATGGGGGATGAATTGATTGATGCCATTTACAATGTTCATTACCTCTTAAGATGCTTTATATGGATTGTCAGCTGGGTATTGTGACTGACAGGCACTGAAATAAATGGGTAGATGTTTCTGTGAAGTCACTGATGGACAAATCATAAGTCTGGTCCGTATAAACTGGTTTGAATTCTTGGCTGCAGATTTGAGAGCACACAAAGCCTGAGGTCCCACGTTCCCGTAGCCTCTGGGCAATTGATTTGGCTGTACATAGTATAAATCACTCACTGCATAGCATGATGAATTGATTGGACCTAAACAGCGACTCTGTTTGTCTGACAAAATAACTCCAAAATATTACTGGTCAGTACATGATTCATATTCACAGCCTTATATGGAGATGCTCAGATAGAATGATGGCAAAAATTGTCCTATCTGGATTGTCCATACCAATCTAACTGGATTAGAAAAAGAAGTCATACTTAGACTTAAAAGTCAGGTTATAAAATTCCAGGAATTCAACATTGTAATTGGTTGTAGAAGTGACATTTTGTGTAGCTCCCCTCACAGCAGAAGGAGGCTTCAAAACGCTTCCCTGCAGAACAGTTTTAGCATAAAGAGATGCCTTTGACTGCTGCAAAGATTTTAACCAAGCACTGTTATGTGAGATGGAATTTAAACACATATTTTGCTCTGCAGTCTCTCTTTGCTTTTGTCTGGTAGATGGTCTGTTGAGAGCTTGTTAACAGAAGCAACTGCTATTGGACTGTCTGCAGGAGGATACGTTTACTATACAGGCTGTGGACCTTGGCATTTTGTACAAGATCAAGATTCGGCACGACAATAGCATGTTCAGTCCTGACTGGTTTCTGGAAAAAGTAGAGATCCTGGATGAGACCACAGAGGAGTCGTTTGTTTTTCTGTGTGAACGCTGGTTCTCTAAAAAGAAAGAGGACAAAAAAATAGAACGTACCCTTTACGAACAGGTACAGTTATAGCTCAAAGCTGTGATCCCAACCCACTGCTCCTAATAAATATAAAATGATTGAATATCTGGTTGAAGTCCAAGACAGATCATTAGGGACTTCTGTGTTTTGACTTGTCCAAAATGGATTTGTGATTTTCAGACAAGTGCTGAAAGTATGGCCACTCTCAGCCCAGTTTCACTAGCTCTGTAATTTGCAATTTCAACAGGAAAATCTATGATTCTGAGTGGAATTGTTCAGCTGAAAGTCAAAGTACCTTTCAGATGCACAGTAGAATATATTTCCCTACTGCTATCTTTGCTGGGCCCAAAAAGCAGGATGGGTATGGGTCCCGTTATTTAAAGTCTCAAGTCAAAATATTGAGTTGTTTGACTTCATCCTTCTTGGACGGGATGGATTTATCTTTTCAGCAATTTACTCCATCAATGTCAAAAATTCTAGTTTCTTCTCTACTGCTCAAAGCACCTTTTTTTTTTTTTTTTAGTGAAATGCAGTTTCTAATTGCACATTTTCTGTTGCTTTATCAGGCTAATATAGCTGATTGGAATTCAAGGTACATACTCTGGTTAAAATTAGCAAACAAGATTAATAGACCTCTCTTGCTTCTATAAAGCAGCTGATTTTAAGTCCACTGTAGTTATGGAGCCCACTTTGCAAAATACAGTGACATTTTAACTGACAGTTACCACTAAAATTATCATCAATGAAATTGGGCCAGGCTCATCCTCAATGCAAGAGAGTGGATGTAAGACCATGGATGAGTATTGCCATATGCTGCCTCATAAAATTGGTGCAGACAATGCTAGGAATTCTTGTGTTCACCCTTACTCTATTGCTCGTATTGATTCATAATGAGGAAAAGCTTATCTTTTTTTTATTATTATTAATTATGTGACTGTGTGGTAAGAGCCTCACATTTATTGGAAAATGACACTGAGTGCACCAGCTCTAACTCCAGAAACACAATAGACATTTCTTATCATTCAACTTTGCAGTACTCTTTCTCTCTTTCACTCTTTGACTTGTACCATGTCAATAAATCTGACACCACAGATTGCTCTAATAAGCACATCTGGTACCGTCCCATCCATGTGAATTTTCTGTGGCTGTTGCTCACACAGGTAGTAGAGCAAAGTCACAACACAGCGTTAAAGCCTGTCAGGGCTGTTATAATTTATTTTATTATAGTATGCATCCAAAATGGCCAGTCAAGGTTACCAATGAAGTAAATGATTGACCTGCAGTAAATTACAAGTCACATTTATTTGAGCTACATTGAGCAAAACAAAAAGCTGCCTGGGGAACTACAGGTATTTCTTCTCACGTTGTTCTTGGAGGCACATGGGGAGAGATGAGAACACTTGAGCACTCAACCTCTTTACCCTCCCGTGCATGCCTCCCAACTAGAACTATGATGGTGAGCGAAACAGCTTGGATGGTTTGTCTCTCAGCATATCAAGTCAGGATAGCAATGCAGACACGAAGGAGACGAAGAAATCCAGCTTAGTCAAGGCAGCAGAAGAAGGATCACGTGAGTGAGCACTGTGTTTGATTGCATGTGTGCACGTGTTCTCAGCTTTCAGTGCTTGAAAAGTTGCATTCATCCTGGTGAAAAGCAAAGAGAAGGAGAACAGTAAATTTCTTCTCTTCACCTTCTGTTGTGATTGATCTGGGAAAGGCTGGATCAGTGCTTGTGTTTATGTATTTGTGGCTTTGCCTATAGTTCTCTGACCTTAACAGTGGAGGAAGCCATGAAGTTTACAGCAACTTCAGTGTTTCCAACCCTCTTCTTCTTCTCTGAAAATCTGTGATGCCAGAATTAACTTCTCCATTCCCGTTAGACCTAAGTTCTCCATATAGTGTGGTGCTTAGGACAATGTGACAATATCAGTAGTAGTTGATTATTTGAGGCTATGCTAGTTTCTGTTGTGGTGAGGTGAAAGGCTCATGAGACCTCTACAGGCAACTACAATCCCAAATCGTGTGCCTTAGATGCCTAAAGTTAGATGAGTGCATCCACACCACCAAATGTGACAAAGGAGCTAGTCAACAACAATATCCGTAGAGCCTCCTCGGAAAGAAATCCACTGATCTGAAGAATCATACTCCCTTTTCCCTCTCTTCCACAGACAACTGCATTGCAGACTTTGCTGGGGAGAGTGACACTACCCTCCGAACAGAAGGGCCTGATGTCATTAAGGAGGAATTTATGCAAGTTCTGTATAATTTTGTCTGAAGTGTCCTTCAAAGGATCCAAAGCTCTTTGCAGTGAAAGGGACTGTTCTTTGACATGCTGTAACCAAACGAACCTCCCCTGTAGTATCAGAGGCTCTTTTCCACATGATTGCTTAAAGTAGCTCTTGTTGCTGATATCAGCTGGGTTTTTTTCCTCCTGTATCTCTCTGACCTACTCAAGATAATGTTTCATATAGCATATTAGATCTGAATTAGCAAAGAAGGCTTTGAATTTCCTGAGACCTCATTTGCCATTCTTAAGCCATCTTCCCTTTTCAGGATTAGGCTAGTAGCGCCTCATCACTGAGGATGTTCACTTAATATGAATTTAAATGTGGTTTATTTTAGAAACCTTCACGTTTTTTCCTTGCAACACATAGCTGCTGTGAGGAGAATGGGATATGGGGGGCTGAGCAAGAGTCGGGATAAATCCTCAGCCCTCAGAAAACAAGTTTTACTGGGAGCACTCTAGAGAGTTTGTTCTTTTCCATAAGGTGGATTGACTTATAATTAGGCAGAAGAGGACGGTCTTCAAATCCTATCATTGAAAGACAAGGCTATGAACTCCAGACTAAGGTTCTTTCTCACATCACTGGTGGGAACTGTTGATGGCTCTAGTGTAGAGTTTCATGTTTAGGCTCTGGTTCCTGAGGCAAAGCAAAGCTGAACACAAAAGAAAAACCTGTTTCTGCATTGTCATTCATAAAAAGTGGAATATGCTGAACTATGTCTGCAAAGGCCAGCTTTCATGCAGGGAGGGTAGTCTTGCCTAGCTGTGTCTGATAACAAAGTGTGAAAGTTGTGCAGGATTTGTTTCTGTTGTGAATGAAGCCTGAAAGATCAGTGTCCATCAGATTTGTGGAAAACTTCCCCAGTCCATCAATATTTCCTTATAACTTCATTAGTGCACGGTGGGGCTTTTTTCTCTGTATTTATGTACCTTTTGATTAACCACCTCTGTGTTTCAGGACAACAACTTATCATCTAAATTAAAATTGTCATTGTGTTTATTGTCATCCTACTTGGGATCTTTTAGCTTTAGATTAAGATTTTAGATACGTGGTTAAGATACAGTGTTGTAACTGGGCAGCAGCTGGGTCACAGTTGCTGCGTGTATATGTGCTCTCAGTCCACAGCAAGTGAGAAATAATTAAACTTATCTTAAACTCCCATGGTAAGCCAAGTGTAAAATGATGTTATTTAGCTTAGGAGTTCGAGATAGCTTTTGGTGACATGGTCCAAGGGAACTCACACAAATGGTTACTGCAGCTCAGCTGATGCCCAGTGGCTTATTGTGAAGTGATACCTGGATTGCGTGTAAAACGCCTTTAAGTTGTGAAGCAGACATAAAGCTGCACATTGCTTGACCTGGTCTGCAACCCATATGTCTTCAGGCAATCTTTCTTTTGTAAACCCATATTGTGCTCAAATGAAAAAGAAGTGATTCCCATGTCCCTTCTGATATTACTTCTGTGGTGTGACAATGGATAACATCTGCCTTGCTGGCATTCCATGTAGTTTCACAAATAATGGGTAAAACATCAGCATCTCCCATGAGAATCCATCTCCAACAGAGCTGAGATAGATCCCGTCATCCCCATTGTGCCAGGGTGGTCTTTCTTCTGCGTGTCCTGGAGCTTGTCATCACCCCTATCTCTGTGGCAGTGATGTGGCTTCATTAAGCAAACTGCATCTTGAAGGAATGTCAGATAAGATGGACTGTGTGAGCCAAACAGCCACCTTCTGAACTGGATAAAATGCCAGCTGTTAATTAGTTGATTAGAGAAAATGGTATTCGGAGGTGCCTGGGAAAGGGATTGACAGTTTAGGCAGCCCCGTTTTAACTCTCCCTGGCCCAGATGGTGGGTACTTCTCATGGGCAGAAGGTGGTGTGAGGTTGGAGTGCAGAGGACCTTCTGTTTGACCAGAAACCTGTTTGGTTCTGAACTGGGAGGCCTGCTCCACGCCAGAAGGCAGTGCGGCAAATGGCATGGTCTACATCCCTAACGAAATGGTGATGGGCACGTGTGCCCTTGAACAGCCTGAATTCTGTGCCAGGACCCAAGGAAAGCAGGGGGTAAAGGGAGACGAGCTGGAGCATCTGAGGTTTCCTGCTGTGGCCACATACCTCATGTTTGTGTTCTCTCATGTTTGAGGAAATGGAACTATGGGGTCCCAGAGAAAGGAAGAGACAATGCAGAGGGGTTTAAAACAAATTAAAGGATTGCTTTTCTAATTTTTAGAGGAAATAACAACAAAAAATATTTCCTGCTGTCTTGTACCAAGCTATTCTATGGCTCTACCATTATTTAAGGTGGAAAATTCTAACAGTTTCTCACAGTTCTCATTATTTAGATGGAAGTTTCAAGTACTCTGTTTTGAAGATGCAACATCAGTTGGAAATGCTGGTAGTTCTGTGAACTTAATCTGTCACAGGAGAATATCTAATAAATTGTATAAAAGAAAATTTTGGTCCTATTCAAAATATACCTTGTTTAAAAGAGAAGTATTGGAGATGTTCTGAACATGACCCCTCAGCATATTCTTATATAATCTGTCTTGCCTATAGCTGAACTCTTTCTCCTGCTGATACCAGCGGATCTAGTGGGGTTTTTTTGTTGAAGACTATATTGTGTATCATTATGCCAATGTGTACACTGAAATTTAAATGATACTGTAAAGTGAAGAACAAGTATTGACTAATCATCAGTTCATTTTGTGTTGGTACACAAAGTCCTTGAACTGGAGCTGAATGAATCTCTGCTCTGTCCATCGGTAAGAAGAGGTTTGAGCAGCATGAATTCACGCCTTCTCTGGCATTGCATACATATTCTGAGCTTGATGTGAGTTTCTACTACAGCCCCCATCTCAAAAATCTTGTTAGTCATCATAAATCAAAATTATTTTTCAATACTAGGTGATTTGAAACCCAACTAAGTTTTTTGTCAAGATTAATAAACATATTCTTAAAATTGAAAAAGCGATGCTGAAACCAGGCTGAGTTTTGTGCCTGTGATGAGGCAAGTTTCAGAGCTCTGAGTCTTGTCAGAATGGCTTGAACAGCCTTGCACAAATGTTCTGAGAAATCAAACAAGTATTCAGTGTCTAATTCTGCAACACCCGCTTGACTTACCCAAATGAGCTTTTGGAAAGCACTTGAAAAGCAGTCTGGCACTTCCTCCCTTTTAGCAGCTGAACTGAAATTTCTGCAAATCATAGGGAAACCTGCTAAGTCCCAAGCGTTGATCTGAAGTTTTTTCCTCTAACCAATATTATTATGCAATGTGTACCATTTTTAAGCGACCTGTCCTTAATACAAGGATATTCATATATTGCCTGGGTTTACAAAGGGATGCTGAAACCCTGAGCTGTCCCATAGTTCACAGCAATCCCTGAATGAAGCACAAAGGAGAACATTTGCAGTTGTAGTCAGACATTCAGTGATAGTTTACTTTGTAGTCAGCATAGATTTATTTCACATTATTGAACGCTGAGCGCAAGATCGCTTTATTCTAGCAGCCTACTTAAGATTTAGGTGCTCAGGCTCATCTTTAGGAAGGTCTCTTGGTGTAAATAAGGATTCAAGACCTTTGCTGTTCTGTCATCTGTAAGGGAGAAGTCTGGACTTAAAGCTTCCTTGCAGCCAGTTATCCAGGGAAATTAACCCTTGCAGAATTCAATCCCAGATGCGTACGGGAAGGTAGTCTCCCATGCACGTTTGAAGCCCAGTGCAGCATGGTGTTATCCCTTCTTTGAATGAGTTCAATGGGGTGTCAACCTATTTAGCATACACAACTGCTGCCTCTGATGGAATGAATCCCTGGTTTTCTGAATTCTCATGTAAATGCATCTATGTGTGGGTTTTCTGATTGTTAAACTTCTCTTTGTTGCAGTGATCCCGTACCACATCACCGTCACGACAGGCACAGAATATGACTCCAGCACTGACAGCCGAGTGTACATCATCATCATGGGTCCTCAGAAAGTGAAGACGGAGAGGCTCTGGCTGGATCTCCCAGAAGGAAAAGACGAGTTTGCAGATGGTTCTGTAGAGAAATTCTCTGTTTGGGGCCTAGATGTTGGAGAGATCAAAAAAGTGGAGGTACTTTGTCAATGCAACGAAAGCACTGGAGGCATAAGAAATACTTGGCCAAAGAAAGCACATGTTCCTGTTATCCTTAGAATCATAGAATCACAAAGTTGGAAGAGACCTCTGAGATCATCGAGTCCAACCATATCTGTCTCCCTACTAAACCCTGTCCCTAAGAAACTCATCTACCTGTCTTTTAAACGCCTCTAGGGATGGTGACTCCACCAGCTGTGCCAATCCCTGACCACTCTTTCAGTGAAGAAATTCTTCCCAATGTCCAGTCTAAACCTCCCCTGGCAAAACTTGTGGTCATTTCCTCTCGTCCCATCGCCGTCACTTGTGAGAAGAGCCCAGCCCCCACCCGGTCACAGCCTCCTTTCAGGCAGTTGTAGGCAGGGATGAGGTCTCCCCTCAGCCTCCTCTTCTCCAGGCTAAACACCCCCAGGTCCCTCAGTCTCTCCTCACAGCACTTGTTCTCCAGCCCCTCCCCAGCCTCGTTGCCTTCTCTGGACGCGCTCCAGCCCCTCAAGGTCCTTCTTGGAGTGAGGGGCCCAAACTGACCCCAGCACTCGAGGTGTACCCTCACCAGCGCTGGGCACAGGGGCACAATCCCCTCCCTGCTCCTGCTGGCCACGCTGGGTCTGACACAGGCCAAGGTGCCACTGACCCTCTTGGCCACCTGGGCCACTGCTGGCTCATGTTCAGCCACTGCCAACCAACACTCCCAGGTCCTTCTCTGCCAGGCAGCTCTCCAGCCACTCCTCCCCAAGCCTGTAACGCTGCACGGGGTTGTTGTGGCCCAAATGGAGGACTCTGCCCTTGGCCTTGTTGAACCTCATCCCGTTGGTCTCAGCCCATGGACCCAGCCTGTCCAGATCCCTCTGCAGAGCCTCCCTGCCTTCAAGCAGATCCACACTCGCACCCAGCTTGGTGTCACCCGCAAACTTGCTGAGGGGCACTCGATGCCTTCATCGAGATCACTGATGAAGATGTTGGACGGGACTGGACCCAGCACTGAACCCTGGGAACACCACTCATGACCAGTTTCCAACCGGATTTACTTCCATTCCCCACAACCCTTTGGCCCGGCCACCCAGCCAGTTTTTAACCCCGCAGAGGCTGTGCCTGCCCACACTGATGGCAGCTGGTTTCTCCAGCAGGACACTGTGAGAAACGGTGTCCAAGGCTTTACTGAAGTCCAGGTACAGCACACCCGCAGCCTTTCCCTCGTCCATTAAACGGGTCACCTTGTCACAGAAGGAGGTCAGGTTGATCTGGCAGGACCTGCCTGTGGTGAACCCATGTTGGCTGGGCATGATCACCCGGTTGTCCCACGTGTGCTGTGTGGTAGCACTGGAGACAATCTGCTCCATGACCTTCCCTGGTACTGAGGTCAGACCGACAGGCTTGTAGTTAGCTGGATCCTCCTTCCAACAGATGCAGTGACAGTTCCCAAGATGTACTCCCCTATCAGTCTTTTTCCTAGTTGGTTTTACACTGCTTCCCATTGGGTTTTATAAATTGTGCCTGCAGTCAGAAACACATCTTGTATAATTTTCTAGCTGAACATGAAAATTGTTTTTACAGCTTGGAGGACCCAGGCTTAGAGAAGAAAATTAATCATTGTTCACAAGTAACGTACACAAACAGATTTTAGTACAGGAGCCATTTTTTCTGCTATGGCTCAGGGAGACAGAATTTGCATAGACTTTCCATTACTGTGCTTAAACATCACATGAATCTTCCAGTGTGTTCATATACTTCATTCTTGTTTCATACGGCAGTTACATTCCTGAAAGCCTTCTCCAGCCCCTAAGAGCTGAAACCCACAATGTCTGAGGGTTTCTAGAGCCTATTTAGTTTTGGTTTTACCCCATGCCCTGTGTTGTAGTAAAACTACCTGTTGATGTGCATTCTTGTGTATTCGGAGGGAGACGAGTGAAAGAAATACAGAGAAATCCTAACTAATTAAAATATATTTGTAGTTGTATGTTCTGTTGTAGCAGCTGATGACAGACTGAAGCCCTCTCATTGCCTTTCATTCAAGCAATGGATTCTGCTCCCTTGAGAAGTCCCCATACTATTTTTGAGTTTATTATTGAGCTATTTTCTTAATGCACTCCAAGTGCCTGGATATTTTGTATTAGTGATGCTGAGTAATAGTGGCACTTTCTATCTGGCCCACTCTAGGTCAGACTTTGAAAGTGAAACAACTGCATAAATACTTCTTTTCCAAGCTGTATGCACAGGGCAACAGCCATGTGCTGGGATAGAGGAGGAGGAATAAGGCAGTACAACCCCTTCGTGTTAGAGAGACAGGAAGCGTCGGAGGAAGAAAGAAATGGAAACAGTCGCTGGCAAACAGACAGTGAGTAGGGTGCAGAATGGACAGCAAACAGGAGAAAACAGGAGAAAACACTTGGAAAGGGACAGAAACAAGGAAAATAAGTAGTTTGGTCAGGGGACAGGAGCATCTCTCTTATGAGGAGAGGCTAAGTGATCTCCATGTGTTTAGCCTGGAGAAGACTGAGAGGGGACCTTAACCATGCTTCTAAATATCTAAGGGGTGGGTGCCAAGTGGATGGGGCCAGATTTTTCTCAGTGGTGCTCAGTGGCAGGACAAGGGGCAGCTGGCACAAACTGGACCACAGGAAGTTCCACATCAACATGAGGAAAAACTTGTATCCTGTGCAGATGATGGAGCACTAGATCAGGCTGCTCTGGGAGGGTGGGGAGTCTCCTTCTCTGGAGAGATCCAAACCCACCTGGACAGGTTTCTGTGCAACCTGCTGGAGGTGCTTTAGCAGGAGGGTTGTACCAGATGACCACCAGAGGTCCCTTCCAACCTGACCTTTCTGTGATTCTGCAATTCTGTGAAACGGATTACAAATGGGAAAGAAGAGAAAAGGTCGCAAATGAAATGCAAGAGAGTTAGAAGGACAAATAACGTATAGTTTTTGAACAGGTGATGTTCTTCTGCACTCTTTCACCCTTGTGCTCCATGATCTCACCAGTCTACTGCCTCTCCGCTTGCTCATTTTTCCCTTTTAGTTTGTAATCCCTCAGCTCATGGCTGGAGGAGCCATCTGCTCCTGGCATTCTTCCTTCCTTCCTGCAGTGCCCTCTTCTTGGAAGGTCTCTTCTTCTTGATTCACATCCCAGCCATGACATTGATGTGCCAGTCTGCCATGGTTGCCATGGAATCAGTCCATATTTTCCTTGTAGAAAATTGCAGTGTTCAGGGATAGTGCAGAAAATTGCTAGTTATCTACTCGGGCAAAGTGACGAACAGTTTGTTCTTAGATTTGGCATTTGGATGCTTCTGGAAGAAGGCAAGAAGTTCTGAATATGAGTTAACATGTGAAAATAGCATAGCATGGGGATTAAGTTTCCAGAGGCCCTCTATATAACCCAGGCAGCAGACTGCAGGATTTAGTAGGATTGTAAGATTTGCAGTATGATGTCACTTTTAGTTTGTTATTATTCTCCTGCTGGAAATATACTGTAGTGAAAACAGAAACAGCGAAACATGAAGTAATTTGAAAGGGAACCATTTATATCTGTCTTGTAAGCCTACAGGTGTAATATTAACTACTGGTGTACTTTAATAGACATGCTGACATGAAAATAAATAATACAAGTTATTGGGTACAGACACTTTATATTGTGTACTTAAAACAAGTCTTAATATTTCTTCTCCTAATGAATGAAAGTGTCTCTGTTCCTAGACTGCTGTTGTTGCAGAGAGACAAAGGTATTATCGGAAGAGTCATGCATTGATCCACATTTCTAAACCACTTGTGGTTCAAAGACTTTCTCCATCACAAGCACAGAGTAAAGTGTGATGGAGTGTGAAGTGCTGTAGGTCCAGTCCTTCATGAACTAGGGATCTGATCCTAGAAGGCCCCCAGGTCTCTAATATATTCTCTGCACCTTACAGAATAAGCAAGAAATCCCCCTTTTTTGGCATCTTTTCCTTCTGTCTACCTCTCAAACTCTCTCCCATTTCCCTCCTTTGTTGCATTTGGGTTTCAATGTAAGCTGCCCAGTGCAAATTGCGCATCTTAGTCTTGTTAATTTGAAGGACTCAACAGTCCTTCAAGGACAGTGGCAATGAGCTAGAAAGATTTTCAAATAACCAAGGATGATCTGCCCTTGAAATTCTGTCATTCTAACCTAGTTCAAACATCTCAGCCTGAACAACTTGTGATATTGGTATGCACATCCAGGCTACAGTGTTGGTTTGGCCTTGGCCTTGAATCGTTCACTGTGTTGGTGTGGTCTACCTAAAGATTTGCTTGGATTGAAAGACAAAACCCAGTGCTCGGCTCTGAAAGGCCAGCCATAAGGAAGACAACATTGGATGAGTTTATCCCAGATTTTACAACATTGTTCTTGGAGTTATTGTACATCTGCTTGCGAGGAGATTCTCCAAGGCAACTGGATGTGCAGGATGCTTTCTTCTGGCCAGTCACTGATAACAAAGCACTTAAAGGTTGCTGCCAAAATCCAGTACTTAGCAATGATTTGAAATGATGCTTTAGGAGGTAACTGTAACGAATCCAAAAGAACAGCAGACTTTAATGGGATCCCCAGGATTTTCCCTCCAGGTGCTCTGTCCCTGCTTCACTGCAGAGCCATCACCCTTAACTTTCCCTGCCACCTTCATCTGCACCGTCCTGCAACAGGTCTTGAGAGTTTGTGTGCAGACTCTCAAAGGGCCTTTGGTTTGGGGGAGGCTTGCCAAGCTGACAGAGAGAGAATGGGAAGGCATTCCCATTCCCCTCACACCCCAGGAATCTGAGAATTAATGTGTCCATTGTAGACTTGAATTTCCCTAGTGGTTAACTCTAATTTTCTGCAGCTGCACAGACATTAGTATAGTAATAATACTCCTAATAGCAGAGATGGCTCAGACAGTCAGATAAAAAAGATCACTTGTAGGTTTTTTGGAAAAAAAAAAGAGATTCACAGATATATCTCACTAGATGAACTTATTACTAAAAAATATTTTCTGAGCGACCCTAAATATCCTAATAATTTAGAATTAAAACCATCAAAAGCCAAGTTCCTCATTTTTCTAGTGACAACACAAACAACACTTGCTCTGAAAATAATGACCTGTTGGTAGACCTTTCATTTGACCTTTTTTGTACAGATAAGTCATTGGCATGGCTAGTTTTGTATTTCCGCTTAAAAATCTGACCTGGTATGAATTATCACGTTCTGTAAGAGGGATACATGCAGTTTCGTGGAGAAGTTTGTACCATCAGCATCCTTTTTTTGCTGATATAACTGCAGGACCACTGCTTTTTCATGGTCACAGTTCTTGCCAGACTTAGATCCAGGTGAACTTCGGCTTTCTCCAGGTCTCCTGTCTCTGCTGCCAGCTCTAGTATTCTACCTTTTTCCGTTTAGGTTTTGTCAGGAGCCCCTTGATCGTTCATGCAGGCTTCCTGCCAGTCTTACTTGACTACATGGTCTCCAGAATGGACTGTTCTTGAACATGGAGGAGGTCATTCTTGAAAATACACCAGCTACAGATGTAAGCTCCATCTGTTGGCTCCTATACAAACACAGAGCTTTTGCAGTTTAAGGAGGTGGGAAGCAGAGAAACAGGCCGATACATATAGCTAACTCAGATGTGTTTCTGAGAGGGAAGGAGTGCTTGCATAATGGATGTGGTTGTTTGCCTAGCTGTGTCTTCCATCTTCGCTCTGAAGCTGTGTAAAGTCACTTCTAAGTGTTGCAACATCAGTGGAAGGAGATGCAAAGATGGAGAAATGAGTCTGCTGAGAGCAGCAAACTAGCAGATAAAGGTCAGTGGAGCAGAAATATAGCAGTAAGAGAACAGGCATGTTTTCATGTAGGCCAGTCCACCTTGCTTTAGTGAGGGACTCACAGTGTCCGGCCTTCCCTCATGCTGAGCAGCTGATGACCTGAGCTTGCCTACATCGACTACCGTATTCTCTAATGTCTGGCCTGTTGGGTAGCAATGGCACAAACTCTTTTCCAGCTGACTCCATTCCACCGTGGAAGTGGTTTGTGTGATGGTATACATAGTCAACACTCTTAGACTTCATCACTGGTTAAAACATAGGGTGTGTGCTCCAAAGAAATCCCCTTTAACCAGCAGGTGTTTTCTCACCGACTCTCGCAGGTGGGACATGATGGCGCTACCCCTGAGAGCTGCTGGCTGCTGGAAGAGCTTACCATTGTTGTACCCACAAAAGGTGTCATGTATAACTTTGTCTGTAAGTGCTGGCTGGCCAGAGACAAAGGTGATGGTCTCACCTCACGAATCCTCAACATCCTGGATGCAGACTGTATTAACATTGGCCTCAAGGTAGGCTCTAGGCTGTAGCTGTTGCATGGACGTGAACTGATATAGGTTGTGTGTCAGCAGTTCTCGTACTTCAACTTCTACCTGTGATTTGAGCCTTCTATTTGCAGTAGGTTTCTTTGCTATTTCTTTAGCAAAATCTTTAGGAATGGTTTAACTTCATCTCTATTATCTTCACCAATGAGCTGGATGAAAGGATTAAGTGCACACTCCGTGAATTTGTAAATGGCACCAAATTAGGAGGGAGCGTTGATCTGCTTGAGGGTATCCAAAGAGGGATCTAGACAGGCTGGATCAATGGGCTGAAGTGAGTTGTATGAGGTTCAACGGCTCAATGTTAAGCCCTGCACTTGCGCCACAACATCCCCATACAATGCTACAGGCTTGGGGAAGAGTGACTGGAAAGTTGCCCAGCAGTAAAGGACCTGGGGGTGATGGTCAACAGCAGCTCAACATGAGTCAGCAGTGGCCCAGGTGGCCAAGAAGACCAACAGCATCCTGGCTTGGATCAGCCCTGGGGTGGCAGCAGGAGCAGGGAAGGGATCATCCCCCTGGGCTTGGCACTGGTGAGGCCATACCTCAAATCCTGGGTTCAATTTTGGGCCCCTTGGTGCAAGAAGGACATTGAGGGGCTGGGGCTCATCCAGAGAAGGGCAATAAAGCTGAGGAAGGGTCTGGAGCCCACGGGCTATGAGAGTAGCTGAGGGACCTGGGGCTGTTTAACCTGGAAAAGAGGAAGCTGAGGGGAGACCTCATCACTCTCTGCAGCTCCCTGAAAGAAGGTTGTGGTGAGGTGGGTGCTGGGCTCTTCTCCCACGTAACAAGTCATAGGACAAGAGGAAATTGCTGCAAACTGTAGGTTTAAATTGGATGTGAGGAAAACGTTATTGTCAAAGGTTGGAACAGGCTTCCCAGGGAAGTGATGGAGTCACTTTTAGGCTTGATATTTGGAAAAAATTCTTCACTGAAAGGGTGATTGGCCATTGGAATGCGCTGTCCAGGGAGGCGGTGGAGTCACCGTCCCTGGAGGTGTGTAGGAGATTGTATGAGGCACTTAGTGTCTTGGTTTAGATGATGAGCTGGTGCTGGGTCATAGGTTGGACTTCATGATCTCAAAGGTCTTTTCCAACCTTGTAATACTGTGATACTGTGATGCCATCCTTAGAGATACTTAAAAGATGTGTAGATGTGGTGCTTAGAGACATATTTTAGTAGTGGGGTTGGCAGTGCAAGGTTTACGGTTGGACTCGTGGATCTTAGGAGTTTCTTCCAACCTGAGAGATTCTATGATTCTACCACTTAGAGCAGTTTCATAATGCTGCCTGGATGTAGCCATGGCATGGGCAGAAGTACAGGGTAGGGCAGAGCAGGTAGGGCACAGTTCAGTACCATGTCCTCATTTGGTCCCCACACCTGAAGCACCCTATGCATCACCTGGTACCCACAGCGTGGGGGCAGCTGCAAGGTGAACACCTTGGTGTAACCTAACTCCATCATGCTTTCTTGGAGGAGATACATCTAACATCAAATTAGATTCGTAGAGATATTTTAATCTCTGCATAGTGTGGCTACATATCAGCTTTTCTCATAAGGGGTAGGGAAATGAAATTCCATTACAAACTAATAATAACTAGAATTTGTTGAAACATGGAGACATGCGTAAGCTTGATCTTTGAAATGAATAACCGATTAAAGTTGAATAAGCAATGAAAAAACTTTATAGTCTTTTCATCCATATATATGAAATTTGAAGTGTGCTATTCCATATTTCAACGAAGTACAAATTGAAAAGCTGAGATATACTGATTTTGGATGTAAAATTTATATTAAAAATAATAGTCTGGATAAATAGGATAATAATACTGCAGTTAATACCTGTATGGCAATTTCATATCTCTATAGATGTGTTTGTGTTTACAATGACAGTACACTTCCATAGGATGTTAATTTTGCTTTATGCTGCTCTTGATTCCCAAACTACAGATATTCTCCTGAAATCTTTTTTGTTCCCCAGACATACAGAAATGTGATATCATTTTTGGCATCTATGAAGGATTCAACAGCTCAGTGTAGGCTTTGGTGGTAGAATTGACCTAAGAAGGAAAATAAACTCCCTTACACTTAACACCAAGGTTAAAACCTAATCTCTTAAAAACCTCCCATCAGTTGTTTGACCTCCTCAATAAGGTTTGCAAACTACTATTGGTGAGCTGATGGTTTGCCCATAGATTGATGTGGATGTTAATGGAGACTGATGTTCAGTTCTCCTTTAAAAGTCCAGTCCTGAGTATTTGTTTTCATAAGCACGCCAAAAATAGACACATCTATTTAATTCTTTTTTTCTCTGATGTTAGACCAGAAAGTTGCTGAAAGGTTTGAAGGAAATCAGGCAAGTTGCTTGAGAAATGAAATCAAAAGTGTGCATTTGACTTTCCAGTCAGTCTCCTAGTTGAGGGAATTTGGGACTGTTCCCTCATAAATAGCTGTAGTTAGAAACTGTGTTTAATTTATTTTTGTTAGAGTTCAAAGAAAACTAATACCTTTAATGGCTTTAGAAAAGTTAATGCTCTTTTGCTTCATAGAATCATAGAGTCATAGAATTACCCAAATTGGAAGGGACCCTAAAGGATCCTCGAGTCCAACTCCTGGCCCTGCACACGGCACTCCCAACACTGACACTGCATGCCTGAGGGCATTGGCCAAATGTTTCTGGAATATTGTCATGTTGTGACAGCTTCCCTGGGGAGCTGTTCCAGTGCTCCACCACCTGCTGAGGGAAGAACCTCCTCCTAATGTCCAACCTAAGCCTCCCCTGGCATCTTCCTGGCATCATCTCTAGTCCTGTCATATGTTGCAAGAGAGAAGAGCTCAGCCCCTGTTTCACCTCCCTCCCTTGTGAGAAGGCAGCAAACAGTGATGAGATCCCATCTCAGCCTCCTCTTCTCCACGCTGAACAGGCCAAGTGACTTCAGCCGCTCCTCATACGATTTCCCCTCCAGACCCTTCACCAACTTTGTCCCCTCCTCTGGACACTCTACAGTAGCTTCAGATCCTTTTTATCTTGAGGTGCTCAAACTGCCCCCAGTGCTCGAGGTGGGGCTACCCTGGTGCGGAGCAGAGCGGGACAATCCCCTCCCTCGCCCGGCTGGTGATGCCGTGCTGGATGCACCACAGGACACGGATACCCTCTTGGCTGCCAGGGCACTGCTGGCTCATGATCAGCTTGGTATCGACCAGAACCCCCAGGTCCCTTTTCGCAGGGCGACTCTCCAGCCTCTCGCTCCCAGTCTGTATGGATATCCAGGGTTGCCACTTCTCAGGTGCAGAACCCGGCACCTGCCCTTGTTAAATTTCATGCAGCTGGTCATTGTCCAGCTCTCCAAACTGTTAATATCCCTTTGCATGGCCTCTCTGCCCCCAAGAGTGTTGACGCCCCCCCAGTTTTGTGTCATCGGCAAACTTTCTCAATAAACAAGTTCTTCATCAAGTCCTTCATCCAGGTCGTTTATGAAGATACCGAAGAGCATTGGCCCCAGGATGGATCCCTGTGGGACTCCACTAGTGACTGGACACCAGCACGATGTAACACCCTTAGAGTTCAACCCACCAGCCAACTGCACACCCACTGCATTATGTGTTTGTGCAGCTGCGTGCCGGACGTTTTGTTTATGAGAATACTGTGAGAGACAAGTTTTGTAACTGTGCTTCATTTTCGCTTGACTCTTACACAGCCATACATATCCATTTCAATTTAATTTTCTTCTTGGTTTGATATTCTCCTCTTCATGTTTTAAATTATTTGCTTTTCCATGTGTAGAGGAACTAGTAAATGTCCACCACAGTCATTAAAAACCTTTAATGCATTTTTAAAAGAGTTTTCCTTCACCCACCTGTAGCAAATAGAGTGCTCTGCTATAATGCAAAATGTATGTGAACGAATACATAAAGGACAGGTTACTCAGGATTGAACAACTGTGAAAAATATTTTTTTCCATGACAATATTCCTTCACACTGTTTATTTATGTGGCAATCACAATTCAGGCCAATAAAACTTGCCTAGTAGTGCACTATTCATAATACATTTTGTTGGGGCTGTTTCTTGATATTCTTTCACCTCTTAAATTCAGAAGTCCTGTTGCCATAGGTACGATCTTGAAAGCATCTAAGCAGCCTAAAAGTTTTAATGCTACTGACAGCTACTGGGGCTTGCACACTTTTGAAATATTTTATTCTGAATCTTATTATTCACATGTCAGGAGAAAAGAACAAAGTTAGGCTAATAAGGTGAAAATGATGCAAAAAATCTTTTCACAAATTGGCATACCTCTAATGTACGAGATCTCGGAACACTCTGCATTCAATGCAGCAGGGAGCATCCCACTGGGAAACAGGATAATGTGTTTTTCTGCTGTACTGAGCATTTTGATGTCTATACTTTAAAACTATTAACGATGTTGGACTAAATATTGCCCAAATGGACACTGCACACTTTGGGAAAATACTTTGCAGTTGAAGGAAGGAGAAAATCATGTCTTTGGGAGCTGATTTTTAAAATGGCAAAAATTTGGTGCAGTACAGAGGTCTGGAATACAGGGATGTGGCTGGGAGGAGGTGGCAGTAGCAGAGGGCTGGAGACCCACACACTGATATTTACTAGCTATTCATCGCTCCTGAAGCATATGGTTGTCAAAATGGATGTGTTTTTCTCTTTGAGTCTATCTAAGCTCAGAAAATCTGCAGAAGAAGTCATAGATGATGCAGGTCTTGTAGCAAGTTGCAATATCTGACTTTGCCTCTGTGAACCACAGTGTGGAGAGAACCCAAGAAGCTGTGTTGTTACCATTTCTGTCAAAGAAGTAGATTTCCTGCAGAGCCTGTCCAGCATTTTTACCAGGCTTTTGCACACATTAAGGACAGTTGTTTGAATGAGACCTTCTGATTGTTTCAAATCTTCACCAGATCCTCTATGAAGTCACTGTTGTGACAGGAGACGTCGAAAGCGGAGGTACTGACACAAATATTTTCATGACTGTCTTTGGATCCAATGGGAACACTGAGGAGATGCAGCTGGAAAAAAATGGAGACAGGTATAGTAACTTTGCCATTTTTGTTGGTTAGAAATGGAGCGAGAACAAATTCTGGTGTCAATTCAAGAAGCATTTGGGGCTTTGGTCATGCTTCCACTTCTCGTTGACTTCGTAGATTCAGGACTGTGCCCTTTGTAAGCCTTATGATAGTATATTTAGCACAAAAAAGGAGAGCACTGTGTAGCTGGGGGAATAATCCTTCGTCATTTGCAATTTTGTTCGACCTGTTCCTCATGGTATTAAAGGTTAGCATTGAGAACAAAAGTATGAATTCTGAAGTCCTGCATCAGGTCCAAGAGAAACAGTAAACATAGCATGAAACCACAGGTGCAATTTCTGCAAAATGTACCTTTTATGGAAAAAGGAGCAATTTAATTTGAACACTATTTAATGGGAATGCATGAGTAACTGCATAGGGAAATAAAAGACAAACCAAGGTATGCGTATCTGCTGTGGGAAGTGCCCATGATGGGAAAAGATTCTCCTATGTCTGCTCCTCCAGTTTGTGTTGCTGGTCAGATGTCAACTGCCTTAGTCCAGAAGCTGCCTGAGAGGTGCCAGGGCCTGAGCTACTAAGCATAGGGCCTTGCTGAAAAGTGGGCTTCTTCGCTTGGGCTCTCTGCCACACTCATGTAACCATGTGGGTTTGGAACTGGAGCTGGCTTGCCTGCAGCTGGTACAAAAGGGACACGCGATGACATCTGTCTG
This sequence comes from Neomorphus geoffroyi, assembly GCA_033558235.1. Taxonomy (NCBI): domain Eukaryota; kingdom Metazoa; phylum Chordata; class Aves; order Cuculiformes; family Neomorphidae; genus Neomorphus; species Neomorphus geoffroyi. The sequence continues at coordinate 4,056,232 of JAUMJM010000025.1, forward strand.
CCCAGATGTGGTCTTCTGGTGTAAAAAGATGGAAACAGGCCCTGAGCTGTATGGAGTGCTCTGATTTTGCTAAAAAAAAAGGTGAAATTTCATGTTTTCTTCAGCAGAAACGGCTAACAAACACTGTAACCCCAATCTGACACCAGCACTTCTGTAAGCCAACAGAACCCACGTGCCACTGATCCATTTCCTCAAGCTTTCCTGTTTCTTTCTAGCACTTCCCTGGGTACTGAAAGCTTTGACAAGAGGGAACATGGCACTAACTAGCTGTTAGAGATGGTCTTCCTGAGCCTTAAATTTAATAAATTGACTCCCTCTGAACTTATTCAGCAAAGCGTCTCCAGAGTGTGAGGAAGGCTGAAGCATTTGGCCACTTGGCTTGAGCAGAGCTTGCTGAGGTGATGCTGGACTCCCTCAGAGTTTCCTGGCCATGCAGTTCCTCTGCCACAGCTTTGCATACCATGTGTGGGCTGGATAATTGAAGATAAGGCTCCCTGCTTAGAGGTGTTTGCTCAGGGGAAGTTTTACTTGCAGCTGTCATAGCAGAGTGGGTGTCTGGGTAAGCGTGTTCAGCTAAGCTTGAAACCTTCATGTGTTTAGTTAGTAACAAAAATGAGCCTTGTTTGCTCTGAAAGAAAAAAAAAAAACCTTAGCGGAGGTGCTGTTGACTAAAATCTCCCTGAGCAGCACAGCTGAGTCATGCAGAAAGCTGTAGCTCTTGACCTTGCTCTTCATCATAGAGGGACACCCAAAATGCAGGTTGATGTGCTTGGGTTACCAGCATGTCAGGCTGTCCATGACAACCCCCTGCCAAGACCCTAGGCAATCCCAAATGGATCTGTCTTCTGCTATTTTAAACCCAATATCCAGTCCTAGTGGGTGGGGAAAAGGACCATGATCATTGGTATTTAAAAGTAAATCAGAATTGATGTCAGGATACATCAACCAAATATCTCTAAGAAAGACCGATTCAGCTCCAGCCTCTCAAGAGAGGGAGTGCAGTTTCACTCCACCTGGCCAGGCAAGCGATATCCCTAAACTATGTGGCTGACAAGAAAACATCACATTTACCTCTGCGGGCTGGATGGATAATGTCTGCTATAAAGATAGGAAAATGCAATAAAGAGGATCCGTGCAGTTTGTATGTTATTACTTGCTTGGATCGTCTTCTGCCAGTACAAGATCTGCAAAAGGTGATGAAAACTCACTGGGGCTGTATAAAGGAGGGTGTGCAAAATAGAGCTGTTGATGTGTAAATATCCCCAGGATGTTGTGCTGTTCTTTGGGGATGTACTGGCACATCACTGCTGGCTGGAGGCGCTCTGTATGCCGTCTCCTGCACAGAGCTCCTGTTATCTCATTAGCATCGTCTGCAGAGAGTGTCCCCAGATACAAATACTGCCTGATTGCACACCACTACCACAAGTCTTCACCCAGCTTTTAACGACACACGCTTCCCTGGCTCTTGTTTCACGCAGAAGTCTTGCCAGCTTTTGCGCCAGCAGTGAGGAATGGGTAAAAGCCACTGGAACCAAATAGTAAAAGGCACTTCATCTTTATTGGGGACATCCAATGCCAATTCACTCACAGCAGCTTAGTGCATTACGAAGAACTATCTGTCTAAGCTGCTGCAGATTTAGGGCAATTTTAGCTACATTACTGTTATTGCCAAGACCTCTGGGCAATAGAAATATTTATAAGTGCAGGTATGGGTAGGAAAGCTTAATGAAATCCCTCAGATAAATGCTTCAGTGTCCTGGAAAAGAAATAGCGGCAGTCAGCTTGTCTGGGTACTTCCCTTCTCAATTTTTTCAGGCTTATGTTCATGTTGATAAAAATTAGGGATAGAAAAGAGCTCTTGGGTCACCCAGTTTGTCACTTTAGCAATTTCTTCCCTCTAGTACAATGACTTCTTGGAAGCAGCAGGTGAGCATCAGCCTTACAAACTGTAAACAGAGCATTTTCTGAACATAAAGAATGGTTTGTTTTGCTAACAGACTCTAGCTTAGAGTTGCTTAACCTGTAAAGGAGCAAACTGAGAGACTTCGGCGCAGCTTTGTAGGTAATACTAATTGTAATGAACACTGATCAAAGGATCATGGGACAATTCAGGCTGGAAGGGTCACACCTTTTTTATTAAATAGATGTGGAAATCAATCCAGTCTAGGCACAAAAGCACATTCTGTTTCTCACAGTGAGACAGCCTGTCTTGGTATCCGGAACCACAGAAAGACAAATAACAAGAGAGGGGAGTTTTTCAAAGAGAAAACATAACCCTTAATGACTAGAAATGGACTGGGACCAAAATGCCCTGTCCAAAACGCCTTTGGGAGTGCACAGAAAGCAATGTCTGGATGAAAACTGAGAGGTTTGAGCCAACCGTTATTGCTAACATCTGCAGCTATGCAGCCTTAGATAATAGTGTGAGGATAATCACATTCATGCTGCAGGGTGCAATCTGAGCAGAGACTGGTAAAGAAAAGGGGATTTTTTTTCCATATCCTGGCACTGCACAGCTGTAGGATGCGAAGTACTTTGCCAGGAATGAGATAACATCGTTACGGATTGTTTATATCATGGTTGTGCCCACAGTTTGCAGAACTCTCTCTGAAGCTCTCAGCAGACTCAGGAAACTCACAGAGAGAAGTTTGCATGAAGGAGGAACCTCAACAGCTTGGTTGAGCCTCCGCATTTGGCTGGCCTGCTACTTAGCAAGCGTTGGATTTCCATCTCCAAGCCCACAGCAGGTCTGCTGGAGTATTTTTGGGTCTAACCTAGAAGGTCAATTTGCTCTAAACAGAGTAATATTGAGCCTGAGGCAACATTGATGCTAAGAGGGAGGCAAGGCAGCGTAACACCTTCTTCAAGAGGCATATCTTGGTTTTTCCCCTTTTCCTGCTTTCTGCTGATTGCTATGGAGGAGCAGTTCCGGCACACCTTTGTGCCTATGTGCAGCAGCCAAGCACAGGGAAAGGTCTTTCATGCAATGTTACACAAACCTATGCAGGTTCTTACCAAAGGCGGCACTACTTTGTAAATCTAGATTCCCTAAATTCAGGAGGGGGATGCAGGATGGTTGGGTTTGCTAAACTTAGGCATCGGGCTCCATACAGCAATCAGGTTGCTGTATTTAGTTGAGCGGCAGCAACTATCACCGCGGCAAATGCAAAGGTATGTGCTGCATCTTAGCTAAAGAAGATTAAGCAAGATTGCTTTGCCTCCTAGCTGGGATGGGCTAAGGGCAGGCACGTGGGCAGATGCCAAGAGGAATGCAACGAGCAGAAACGACTGTCAGTCTCTATTGTTCTGGGTACAAACAGAGTGATAATATACGCTGCAGGCTGCCTGGAATGAATCCAGGTGCCTCGTATGAGATTGATCTTCCAGGGGAGGAGGATTCTCTATCTAATCTGCATCAAGGTGTCTTTCCAAAAGCGCAGTAGCTGGTGATTGCAGGACAGAAACGCTCAAGATCAATAAACCACACTAATAAACTTTTGATTTGAGGCTGTTGGTAAGGTGCAAGTTGCAGCACGGACAGGGGGTCAAGAAGAGACGATGCTGTAAAACAGTGGGAAACCTCCTCCATTTTTCGATCCCTCCAGGTTTGAGCGAGGCCAAGAAGACAGTTTCATTATGGAGATCGCCGATATCGCACCCCTCAGGAAGATGAGGATCCGCACAGACGGGAAGGGGACTCGCCCACACTGGTTCATGGAAAGGGTAATGCACTTCACATCACGTATCTCTTTGCAGCCTGCTTGTTTTGAAGCCTCTCAACCTTTCAGAAAGAGAGGAAAGGCACCAAATGACTCACTTTTATTCATTTTCTTCCTCTTTCCATTTGGTTTCTCATGGTTTTTGTTTTCCTGTAGGACTTCCTAATGCTTGACATTAGGAAGAAGTTCTTTACTGAGAGGGTGATTGGTCACTGGAATGCGCTGCCCAGGGAGGTGGTGGAGTCACCGTCCCTGGAGGTGTTTAAGGAGAGATTGGATGAGGCTCGTAGTGCCATGGTGTAGTTGACAAGTAGGAGTAGGTGTAGGTGTTGGGTCATAGGTTGGACTCAATGATCTCAGTGGTCTTTTCCAACCTTATGATACTGTGATACTGTGACTTGAGTAAAAAAGAGGAGAGCAAGGGAAAAAATTGTGCTGTAAAGCTTTGTAACAGTCTCTGCTGTTAGATGTCACCTTCCCTTCCTGTAGGAGAACTTTGACTTGCCACCTAGGGCACCTGGAATATTTTCTGGTCCTTGGGATGTGCCCTCAGCTCCTGCAGACCCTTGCCATGCTCTAACCCCATGGGAGAGTGCATCCTCTGAGGCCTGGGCTGGTTGGGGCATTTCCAAATAATCCATTCTTCCAGATGAAGCATGACAGCTCTCCCCTTCCCTTCTCTCTCTAGTACACAGGTAGATTTATTTCTGTTCTTCTCCAGACAAGTAAGGTGTCGTTTCCTTCTTGTGATTTAAATATAGAACAAAAACGAGCTCCTACCACCTCTTTTGATTATATTTTTCCCCACTGTCCCAGAAAAATTTGCCTTTTCTACCAAAACCATCAATCCCATGTAAACATCACGTATTTGGGCAGTAATTTATTTTGCTTTTTATGGGTCCCTACAATTATATTTCTAAGATAGAGATGGAGCCATGTGCAGATTCCACATCATCAGGTGTCATTAAGGGAGGAACCCACCTCTGTCATGTTGATTTAGCATGCTTTTTCTGAAGAAGATATCGTGCTGGATTTCTGTATCTTGACTTTCTTATGAGAATACCTTAAGAACCAGTAGCTCAACTTATGGTCAGAAAGCATAGCACAGGATTTTTTTTTGTTGGATCCTTTAACCCTTTGTAATTGTCCTTCATATTCTCATAAATAATGCATTTCTAAACACTGCTCCTGGGTGGCCACTGATTTTCAGTGAAGTGATGAACTACTCTTCACTTCTCTTAAGGCCAGGCTGGATGGGGCTTTGAACCCCCTGACCCAGTGGGAGGGGATTGGAATTGGATGGGCTTTAAGGTCCCTTCCAACCCAAACCGTGATTCTATGATTGTATGACTCTATTAGCATGGTCTAAAAAGGGTTTCTGTGTTGCAGTACCTTTTTGTGTTTGAGCGTTGTCACTTCTAAGTTTTTTCTCAGCAACTCTTGTGCAGCTTGCCAAAGCACTAGACCTCCTGCATACATCTTCCAAATATATGCCACAGACACACAATTTTTGTCTCTGTGCCTAGGGAATAACTCAATCTGCTCTCCGATTTGATTCAGTTATCTTGGTCAAACCCCCTTTGCCAATTCCCTGATACTTACCCGCGTTTTCTAAATCAAATTCATATAAAATGAAATAAAATAAAGCTCATTCATCCAGACACATTTCAGATCTTGCAGCCATGAATCAGCAATAGCTCAAAGGCAAGGGACAGCGGGATCTTCAGTGGCAGGTAGCAACTCCGCATGCCAGCTCTGTCCAGCAATCCATCCTGCCAGACCACCCCACCCAAAGCAAGACCTTTCCAGAGAGGCAGGCAAAAAGGACTCTCATGAGGACCCACCTGATGGGCTTACAGCCCTCTTGGAGCTCTACAGAAGCAACAGGCACACAATGTATGCAGCTATTTGAGACCAGGATTTTAGCAGCTTTCCAAAATTATACCTGTATTTCTATTTTTCTGAGAGAAACAGAGCATGGAGGATCTTCCAGCTTCAGTGATACACAGAGAACTTCATTTATTAGTTTTTCTTTCCCACCTTCCCTGCAAAGGTAAACATAGCATTTGCATTCCCAGGCAGAAAGTGAGGGCAGGAGTGCTCTGGAAGAGGGGAGGAAGGATTTGTATTCTCTGATTTGTATTCCAGCCTTGAAAACTTATGTAGCCTGGTGTGACATGAAAACTGATCTGAGCCCATTTCCATTTCTGTCAAAAGTGCATATTAAAGCTGCATAATGAAATACTTGTGGGGGTAGTGCTAAACTCTCAGACAGATGGTTCACAGTTAGTGCTAACTAGCACAGTGAAATGAGAAGCTAGATTAAGCCATCAACCCCGTAATTAACCATTTGTTGCTCCATTTATCTACAGGATAGTCTCAGTTTTCTTGTTCTATTAGAATTACAATAAATGATCATTTTAGTCCTCTTTAGTCTTTTTGTAAAATGTTACTGGTCATAATTTATGCTACTCTTAGGTTACCAGAAATAGAAGTGCATAAATACCAATTCAAATGTGTGAATTATCAATGATGATGTACACAGCCAAAATATTCCATTTACAAGTTGATAAGTACTCTTTTCTTTTTCTTTCTGTATAGCTAAAATACGTTGAAATTTCATTCAGAATCTCAGTAGAGTCATGAACTTTGTGCCAAAGATTCAAACTGCACCAGAAGTGGAAATAACATTTAAACAAAGATACTTAAGCCTCTAGAGGGAATAGTGATGTGTTGGGCCAGAATGAATATTATCGATTGTTTCTATGCACAGAAAGGCATAAGGAAATCTCTCTAAAGATAAGCAAGGCTTTCTGATCTCATCACTGCTGGGAGAGACACGGAGTTTGGATATTTTACTCTGACCTAATGCTGAATCTCAGGTTCTTCCACATCAAGCTACCGTGAAACTGCTCTGTGACTCTGAAAAATCAGAGAATGGAATCATAGACTTACAGAATGATTTGGGTTGGAAGGGACCTTTAAAGATCATCCAGTCCAACCCTCCTGCAATCAGCAAGGACATCTTCAACATTACCAGGTTGTTCAGAGCCCCATCCAATCTCACCTTGAACACCTCCAGGGATGGGGCAGCCGCTGCCTTTGTGGGCAACCTGGGCCAGGGCCTCCCCAATCTCGTCGTAAAAATATTGTGATTTCTAATTAGGTAGCTTATCTAAATGCATGTTTTGGAAATGTCCTCCTGAGATTGCCAGTTCCTCAGTCTACATGATGGTTTCACCTGCTGCCCAGTGTCTTAGATATGAAGCTGAAAATCTAGAAATAAAAAGGGATGAGAGCTGCCAGTGAAATAACAGGAATTGTAAGACTGGTGAATTCTGCAGAGTTGCTTCCCTCAGAATTTTAATGTTACTTTGTGCTGTCAAAGCCAGGCAGATAAGAAGCTGTCTTAATGAAGCACTAATTGCATTGCATTCACACTTCACAAATAATCTTGAATGTGGGACTTGGTCTTTATTCAGTTCTTTTTCCTTTATATAAAGAAGATTAGGAGATTTTGAGTCAATTCATTATAGCTGAAGCTGATTGTTGTTCTTTGCAACAGCGCAAATTCTTTTTGTTTTACCATCAGAGAACCCTGGTTTTAAGCAAAGAATAATGACGTGCAACAGAACCATAAAACCGTGTGGTAGAGTCTTTAAAGATGAAATCCAAGGCCTATGTATTTTGGTGTTAGGGAGGTGTGAGCCCCTGCAGAGCATGTTTTACGCTGCTTCTGGGAGAAGGCTGGGTTGGGGTAAATCAAATCATTGGATGTGTCAAGCCTTTTTGTTACAGCATGTAGTGCACAATTCATTTCAAGTTGCTGGTTTAAAATTCCTGTCAGCCACTATACTTGCTCACCGACATAGCCAATTATCAACATGTTATTCATAAGTACTGTCCCATTTCCTTTTCATTTTTATAGGTGTTCTACAGCTCAGTTAAAACCTATGCATAATTAGTGATAACTTTTGAGATTAAAATCATGCAGGACGTCCACAGCAAGTTCTAGGTATCCTAAAAAAAATAGTTCAGATGCAATGTAATACAGCAGTCTCGTCGCTAAGTGATAGCTAATTTTTCCAAGAGGAACAGACAATATAAAAGTAGTCTCAGCTCAGCTCCCTGAGATTACTTTCTTGACCCTCATGATCCAAATCAAAATCCTACAACAGTGTGCAACACTCACAAACACCTCTTTGTAGGGTGTTTACCCATCCCCAACTTAGGTGGGATGCATTTCTTCCCTGCTGATACCCAGCTCTGACCACTATGCATAGGAAGAGCTGACACGACGCGGTTGGGCTTTGTGCCTCGTTTTCAGGTGGTTCCTGGTAGGTAAGACAGGTTTAAGCCTGTCACAGGTTTCCTTCTATGTCCATGCCCTTTGCTGTGATCTCCCCTGGGAAAACAAAGCTCATAAAATGAGTCTCTTTCTCCTGTCTGCTCGTCTGTGGAGCAGCAGCCAGGATGAGATAGCAGAGGCTGCTCGCTCTATCTGTGCTAACTGCTTGCCTGAAGCTGCATGGGGATGAAATTGTTCATCCTGGGTGAGGGGCTGGGGATGGAAAGAGAAGGCATTTTGCTCCTACAGTTTTAGTAGCCAAACAGCTTTTCCCAGACAGCATCTGGAGCGTTGGACATGTGCTGGTTATTTGTGAGAGGTCTGTTCTCTGCGAGTACACTCCAGCTGGCAGCCCTAATCTGCTTCTACCCCCCACTGCTTTCCTGACATTTCCCTGCAAGCTTTGCTCGGGACATTTTGCTATTAACAGTGTCACTGTCACTCCTAAGCAAGGCAGAGGTATAGCGGGCTGAACCTCTTAGAGCAAACACTTCATGCACCAAAGTGTGGGGAAAAGGCATTTTCAGTCAACCTGACATTATTCAAGATTCAAATCTGCAAATTTTAGCCAAAGAAAAATTTCTAGGCTGGACTCCTAACAGGATGTAGACATTGTTCACACAGCTTTGAGAGAGGAGATTTCCTCTGGTCTGTACCCCAGCAGAGAGGGCACCAGCTGGGGTGGTGGAGACCTGATTCCTTGTTGGTTCAAAGCAAGGATTTGATTCAATGTCTTCTGACTCCTACAGCATTTTTTTGACCACAAAGTAATAGTGTCACTGGCTGTGAATAAGCAGGTTTTCAGAAAAGTGGGACAGTTTCAACAGCCCCAAATGTCCTGTACATCTGGGATGAAGGTGCTGTGTTACGTATCCCTGTTTAGCATCAGGCAGAGAGAAAACCCCACACGAGTGTCCCAGCCAGAGAACAGTACAATGCACAAATAGCATGGCTGCTGCTTCAGCTTCAGTGTAGCTACTGCTCTCTTTAAAGTCCTTTTTTTATAACCTGGAGCAATATTCTTTTGAACTGCTAAAGGCTCTGGCAAAGTTTAGTTGGGGTCAGCAGAAGTGTATGGATTGCGACACATGCAGTTTGAGGAGAGAACTTGAGCACGTTTTATCTCAAGATATGTTTCGTAGGTTTCTTAGGCTGATATATGAGAGTGCAGAGGAAGGTTGCTAAGATAGTCAAGGGGCAGAAGTGTATGGCACACTAGGAAAGGCTAAGGTAAATGGAGTTTTTAAGCCTTGAAAAGAAAAGGCTAAGGGGAATCTAATTGCAGTCTTCTGCTGCTTGAAGGGAGGTCACGTCAATTCAGTCTCTTCTCAGAGGTGAGCAGTGAAAGGGCAGGAGGCAGTGGACACATGCTGCAAAGAAGGAAAATCCCGATCAAATACGCAGAAGAAAATATTTTCCCAAAAGGAGTGAGGCAGCCCTAGGATGGAGGCCCAGAGTGCTGGGCCAATATCCACCTCTGAAGATTTTCAAAACTCAGTTGGACTTGGCCTTGCAGTTAGCCCTGCTTGGAGCAGGGGGTGCGACCCCAGGCATCTCTTTTAATGTAACATTTTCCACCACTCCATGATTTGCTTTTCCTAATGTCACGTCACATTTCTCTGACTGGTCTGGGCTCATGTTTCCATGGCCCCTTACACAGATGTACTTTGCAAGACACTGTTTCTTGATGCACTTCTTTACTCAGGTGTGATATCTGTTTCTGTTAGATAGTAACAAAAATGGTAATTGGCAGCCCTGTATTCTCACTTCCCTCCAACTTCCCCAATTTAGTGAGAATTTACTGCCAGGTTTTTGCTATAGGCAAGTGTAGTGCCCTTCTCCAGGTAGTCTGATGCTCCCGTAAGCCCACACTGAAGAGGATGCACAGAGGTGGGTATTTTATTGGATGCTTGTTGGAGCAGCTCACTGACTTGCTCTGAACAGGCTCTGATTCTCTTCTGATCACCACAGCATCTGAGCTCCTTCCCATGACACATTAGACGGTGTGACTAATGTCTGTTGCATACTGTTTGTTCTGTCACCTTTTCCCAGAGGGAGAAGAGTGTGAAGCATTAAGTTTTGCTGGCCTAATTTTATCTTATGCATTGCTTTACCTTCTTTGGGGTTGGTTTGCATATCTTTACAATGATTGCTCTGTGTTTTCATAGACAAGGCAGGCGAAAGAAATATACTGTGTTCTTCAAAGAGAGGTAGTGAAGTTCTTAATCACTTTGTTACTTCTTCTTTGAATTTAATTCCATACTGGCTTCCAGGAAAGATGTGACTCTCTTAGAGGTGAGCTTTGTCCATACCTTGTATAAAAGGAGCAAATATCTTCATACACTTTTCACCATGCTTGAAAACATCTGATATTGTACAGGCTGTTTCTCAGGACAGGTAACCACAGCAAAGCTTGTTCACAGGAGGGAGATTTGGTTGTCCCAGAAGAGCTCAGGACAGGTTTGGAAGCTATGACCAAGCTCTACTCATGTCCTACCAGGCAGTGCACTTCAGAATTTTGACCCTTGCCCTCATTCAAATGGTAGCTGAACTTTAGCTGAAGTTTTTTTGCCTATTTTGGCTCTTCTCAGATCACCCTGAGGAACCTGACCAATCAAGAAGTGGCCACGTTTACCTATGGTGAATGGCTGTCAAAGCTAAAAAATGACAAGGGGAGTCTTGTGTGCGAGATGCCAGCTGTGATAAATGAGGAACAGATGATGGAGGACACGACATATACGCTTCAGGTTAAAACCAGTGATGTTGGAGGTATGTCCACAGTGGATGACTTCTCTAGCGTGAAGTTTGAATTTTAGTTGTGGGAAATACTTCCTGCTGAATTTGAAATTATGTTGAAAGAAGCACCATTAACTCTGCTGAAACATCACCATTTTGCCTGGCTTTTCATCATGACTGTTATGCTTATTTATCCTCGTTTGAACACTGGGCATAAAATATTGAGATACAAGGCCTAGATTTGACTACATGCTGCTTCCTCTAAAGAAACCTTAGCAGGAGCTTTTGTCAAACCATGTTGTGGTGGTCAGGAATCCTCTTATTCTTTTTGTTCAGGTTGGGTCCATCCGCATAGAACAGAAAAGCAGGCTATGGTCAAAGCTGACAGGATCCAGGTTTTCGGTCAGCACTATCTTCTTTGCTCGAAGATGAGAGCAATAATTCACACTCCTTTTCAAAGTGTTTTGAGACCATTTATCCCAGGCTGTGAATAACCACCCCTAAATGCACACCATATAGAAGAGGTGGAACAGAGTATAAAGAAAGCTGCAGAGCTTAAAAAGCCAAGAAATAGGATTTCTATGTCATTTCCTGGAATCACTGCCTCTTTTCATGAGAACTTCTGTCAGGCTGCTGAAATGAAAGCTGCAACCGCGTACAAGCCACCTTGTGCCAAAATGGGGCGAGTTAGACGTGATCTGACAGACACCTTTTTTGAAGGGTTAACCCTTAAAGGGGATTCTGCCACTCCAGTGCACATAATCACTTCCTGATCTCTACCTCTCTTTCTTGTTTCTGTTCTTTTTTTAAAATTATTTTTCTTTTCTAGCTCTACCAGTGGTAATTTATGCAGCTTGCAAGGTTTGATCTGAGAACATCAAGATTCCCCTGGCAGCCTATCTTCGTGCCATCTCACCATTTTTCATCTATCTCCTTCACCTGCTGCTTGTCTGAAAAACATGTAGTAAAATAAGAAAAACAAAAGGGAGAGAGGAAGATTTGTTTATGTATCTGGCAATCTATCTAGTATAATGGTAGATCTTTCTATGACATTTTTGTGAAATCCAGCCCTAACTCACAAAGGCAGTGGAAACAGAAATGAGAGGGGAATAGAAGATGACAGCAACAGCAGACAGATCTGCCCTTCCATTGAATGAAGGATGATGGATATTAATGATGAAAAATTTTATTTCATTATGAACAGTGACAATCGGTAGGAAAGACCAGATTGCAGAGTGGTTTCAGAGAGTCTGTTTATGATTAGATCACACAGCACACTGACATAATGCTGAACTTTATCCAGCTTATCTGTAGAGGTACCAGTCATGAACTATCTCCCCTCTTCAATTCTTACGTATTCCACAATTACCCTTGGTTGGACCAATTCAGGAAAAGACACATTTTATTCTTGACAGCTGGTTAAACATGTTATATCATCTCCTGACACACTGACATTGTCTAGGGACAGCAATACTCCAAAGTGAATAGAATCAGACATGTTTATTTCTAGGTATAAAGTTTTTTCTTTGCAGGAGATTTTAACTTTCCAGCTCAACACAGGCCTTGAAGCAAACAAACAGAAAATGCAGGGTAGGATTCATCTCACCTTTCACTCTCATAAAAATTCTACTTGTGGTCTTAATTCCTCCTGGTTTCGTCTGTCTCTGGTCAATTCATCTGGGAAAGGAGTCTTACTCAGTGGTCTGGATCATCATCTGGAGGATGTCTGTCACTCTGTCTTCATCAAATTCAAACAGAGCCAGACCAATTAAGTTAGGCTAGATGGCTAAACTTACAGTAAATGGATCCTACAAAAAAATGTCCTGCAGCAAACTAGAAAGCAGTTGTTGCTTCCTTCACACTACGCACACAGATTTAACAAAAGTCATGTTTTACTTTTTCCTAAAAGAAACCTTTGAGATACAGTTTGGCCTTCCAAATGTCACTCAACTTGGATGATCATGTAACATACAGAGGCTGCATCGGGGAAATACTCCTCTCTCGCAAAGGTCAAATGCAGAAGCCACCAGAAGTACCTCAGATGGCAGCCCTCAGAATATACACAGGTATAGGGAGATGAGATTGTAAGGACAGACTCATCCCAAGTCAGATATCTTTGATAAAAAAATAAGATTTTGGTTTACTTCTGATCTTATATGAGAAGTAAACCACAATGTCTTTTTCTTCAAGGTGTGGCCCACAGAAACAGCTTCAATAGAGCTGTCTCTTTCTGTGTCACAAAAATGCCCTCACCTGTTAATTTTGATTTACATAGAATTTCTGTATTCTACATGCAGGCATTGTATACATGTAATGCAATGAAGATGAAGAAAGAATAAATACTGCTTTTTCCTTTTCCAAGCATTAATGAAGCAGGAAGTTTTTATCTCTGCTGTTATAAGATTAATTAGTATGTCGTCACCTCAGCTACAGCCTACAAATTACATAATTTGGGACAGTTGGTGTCTGTTCCTAGTGCCCTATCCATGTGCCTGTTAAGTCAAAAAAAGGACATTCTTTGGCCTTAGAAGACTTTGACTCAAGCCTAGAGTTTGTTTAAAAATGATGCAGCTGCTCAGTAAGAATCATGACATCATAGACACTTTTGCTGGAAGAGGCCTCTGGAGGTTATTCCATCCACCTTCCTGCTTGAAGGACTATTGCCAACTCTAGGTTAAATCAGCTGAAACTCTGCCCAGCTGAGTCTCGGACACCTCCAAGGATGGTGATGCCACCATCTCTCCAGACACCTGACCCAGACCTGTACCATTTTCTTAAGAAATACTTTTTTTTGTCTCATGCCTAGCCTGAACCTTCCCAGCAACCTGTGGCTCCTTGGGGTATGGTCTGACACCTCCACAGCGTGCAACCCTGTCATCACTATCACTGTCCCTCCTCATGGGCAAGGGCTCCTTGCTCACCTGCCCTAGCTCATCACGCTTGGCCTCTCCTTAGAGCCTTGTGCCCCAGCTCCTGTCCATCTTGACTACCATCTGCTGACGACCATCAGTGTCTCGACATGACTCAGGGTCCCAAACTGGCACCACGGTGTCAGTAGGGGCTCCTGCTAGGTATGGGCAAAGGGGATAAGAGCATCCCTTCAGCTGCTGGCCATAGTCCTGATGTAGGCAAATATGTGATTTACATTGAACATGGGGGACTTGCTGGCAGCTCGGATTCAACGCAAATATGAATATTACTGCTAGAACATTTGGGTCTTCTTCAGCTCCCCAGCCTGTACACGTGCAGGGTTTATTTCACCCAGACACAGAACTTTGCATTTCTCCTTGCTGAACTTCGTGGGATTTCTGTTTGCCTTGTCCTCAGGTTTCTCAAGGTCCACCTGGGTTGAAATTCTGCCATACAGCATGTTTAGTCACTCCCTCAAATTTAATGTGATCTGGAAATCTACTGAGGACGCTTTCTGTCGTTGTTCAGGGTGTTGATGACAAAGTTCGGTGCTGCAGAACCCAGTATCGACCCAACAGCTATTGCGCCCATTGCCAGTTTAGGCTTGTGCAACCACAGAGCCTTCATCTCTTCATTTGTCAAATTCATTACAGTTCCTAAATGTGCCCGACAGTTTCCTGGAATTAACAACAACAACAAAAAAATCAGGGACCCAGAAAGGTGAAATGTACATTGATTCAGCAGTTTCTGTTCTTTTCTTTCCCATCTCCTACTAATTGCTTGTGAGGGAAATGTCACGGCATGAGACCTTCATAAGCTTCTTCCTGCGGGGAAGGTTTTGCTAAGAAACAGTTGTTTCTGTGCTTTTTGAGACCCTGCATTAATTGGGAGCCTGCTCCTTGTAAGGAAGTGGACTTCGGTTTGCTTTGTTCCTCACCTCAGCAAGCTTTAGGGTCATAAAAGGTATTGACAGATTAACTGCCTGAATCCCTGAAGCTTTCTCCTTGTTCTTAAGGAAACTGCTGAAAATTAGCCTCAATTTAACTTACGCAATTTTTCACGCGGACAGCAAGTGTTGCTTTGCTGTTACTCAGTATGATTCTTTTTCTCTTCTTTTTTTTTTTTTTCCTTTAGTAGTCTATTCTTTTCATTCCTTCTATAAGAGTAGTTGTGATTTCTTCCCAATTTCTGTATTCAAATAATTATCCTGATGAAATGGTAGATTTCTCAAAAAGTTTTCAGTCCCCACCAGAGCTGTCTCTGTGTTGTGCTGTGAATGGAGCTGTGGGAAGGACTGTCCATGTGGCCCAAAGTGAATTTACAGCCCTCTTGGCTAAGAAGCGGCTTGGCAGGCGGTTGGAGTTTTCAAAGCTGGGCTATCTCACCGAGGGCAGCAGATGCTGAGTTTCTTTGTAAGAGAGATTCGGGTTGGATGATCTCATTTTAATTTTCCAAAATTTAAGCATTTTGGTTCTGACACAACAATGAATGTGTGCCTACATGGACTCAAATTTATTTCTGTGAATCTGCCTTTTATCGTCAAAAATAAAAAGCTGTAATTTTGGTCAAATTATAAATAAAGCCAGAAAAAATTGTTGTAAAGCTTCCATCTGTAACATTTGTAAGGTCACTGCAGGCCATGACATGGCTTCGAACTCTCCAAAAGTCGCAACCATTGACAACATTGCTATTTTCTGCAGCAAAATATGGGCAGTTATGGGCACTTGAAATTCAATATCAAGTGACAGCGCTTATTTAGAAATCAGTCTTTTCCTGACAGGTGTATAAGAGGAGGTGGGAGTTGGTGAGGCAAACTGCTGTTTGAGAAATTGGGATTTTTTCCATGAAATGCAGCATGGACAATATTTTGAGAAACAGGAATACAGACTTATGGAAGGAGATAGTTAGCCACAAGATACCATAATGGTTTGGTTGATGATGCACACTTTGTCTTCAGATCCCGGTGCCACATAACACAGAGAGAGCAGGATGAGGCAAACCCCAGCTGAAGCATCCTGAGTGCCACAGGACAGCTCGGAGGAGGTTATGGGACTGCAGAAGGAGACCACAGTGTGGGAAAGCAACTGTGGCCCAGTGGGAAGCCCAGGACAACGTGTGCTAATACTTTAGCTGTAGCTAGAAAAGTTAAGCTATGTTTTTTAACGCTCTTTCATAGATTACTGGATGTTGCTGGGTAAGTTACTTAGCTTCCCGTGGCACTCATGAAAAATGAGAGTCAGGCCATTGACATCCTCTGCAAAGCAGCACATGCACAGTGCTCCATCTGGAGCAGATACTCCTGCTCCCTCTTATTACTGCTTCTGCAGAGTGAAGTGTTCCCGCTGTGTCTGGGGGACAGGCTTGAAGGGTTGGCTTGTTAGCTACCATGGTGTGTCCTCCTTTCAGGCTCCTGCACAAATTCAGTTAAATTTGTTGGCTTTACCCAGAGAGACCTGAGCATCACTGCAGCCTCTTCCCGCCTGCCATTGCTGACTCTATTTCCAAATAATGCGAGGCTGGGTGTCAGTCCTGCGTAGCAGGTTAGTTTGTGACAGTGTGCCTTACTCTCTCCTTCCAGGAGCAGGCACAGATGCCAATGTGTCCTTGATCCTCTTTGGGGAGAACGGCGACAGTGGGACCCTGGCTCTGAAGGAATCCAACAAGTCTAACAAGTTTGAGAGGAACCAGATGGATGAATTCAACTTCTCAGACATGCTGAGCCTGGGAGACCTCTGCAAAGTGCGGATCTGGCACGACAACAAAGGTCAGAGCAGTGACTTGGTGGGCTGGGAGAGGATGAAACGATGTTTTCACTTGAGGAAAGGCAACCCCTTTGCCTGTCTAGACATAACGCCTTTGCACAGGAGAACATCTCACATGCTGGTCTAGTGCCTGCTCTAAACGGGTCCCCAGCTTCAGTCAGAGCTTGCAGCCACTACTGCAGCACAGTTAATGATAGCTCCTCCAAAGCAAGCCATCCAGCTTTGTTTTTTATCCCAATACACCAGTTCTGTTAGTGCAATACCTTTTTCACAGGCCACTGTGGCATTTCCCCAGCAATTTTTGCTGAGACTGACACTGACACATGGGGTAATGCAGCATGGCATAACATAGTGAGCTTTAGAAGATAGAAATAAAGATCTGTGTCTGTCTTTATTAAAATCACTTCATCATACGCTGAGTGTGCAGTGCCCTGCCAAAAGAAATTCTGACATTTCCCAACTGCTAAACACCCAAACCGGTTTTGCAAACCGTGGAGCAGCACTCAGTTGTAGTCATTTGTGTTGTTATTCAGGTACCCACGAGCAACTCATAACACATGTATGTAACGACATCTCATCCCATCCTATCTTCATCTAAAAGAGATGATCTTGCCTTAACAATTCTCTGCCTGCTAATGGCAAACCCGTTCTGCAGCCCCACACTGAAGCTTGGTGGGTCCTATAGACCCACATGGGTGAGTATTAACAAGGTGGTTTGGGCAGTGTTATTGATCAAAGTCCTGGGAGGACTTGCAGCAGGACTACCAAATCGTTACTTGATTGTACTGAGATAGATGGTTTATGGCTAGGTTGGATTATATGTCAGTGTGGGCTCATCCTGGCCATCATCTTCTTGACATTTCAATGTTGTGGCAGATGGGGAATGGAAATACTAATAAAAGATGTTGCCTCTGGATTAGACTCTTCCACTGGAAGTCTGCCTCCTTATTGTTATTTAAAAAAAATAGAAGAAGGGAAAAAAAAAAAGAAAGAAATCTTATTTTACACTTTGTCTGTTGTGAAATATGGAAAATATGACCATTCATCTAACCTGGCTTCATGATTGTTTTATTCCCTGCCACTGCAAGCTTCTGGCTGATATTTATTACTCCCACAATACAGGACAATTTAGTTATTTAAGCTCTGTAATGTCATGTTATATAGCTGGCACCGAATGCAGTAAGAGAGACTATTTACCTTGATTTTTAGAATCATAGAATTCTTTAGGTTGGAAAAGACTCTTAACATGGAGTTTAACTGTTAACATAAAATCACCAACTCCATCCCCAAGTGTCACATCCGTACATCTTTTAAATACCTCAAGGGATGGTGAATCTTTCTCTTCCCTGGGCAGCCTCTTCCAGTGCCTGACGATCCTTTCTGTGAATTCTTTTTCTAATATCCAGTCTGAACCTCTCCTGTTGCCACGTGATTTCCTCTTGTCCTATCAAAAGAAGTTGCCGAAACACTTATTCCTCGAATCTGCGTCTGAGATGCTGAAATGGAAAGGGCGATCAAAATGCCCACTGCAGTTTTATCTCAGCCAACAGACATCTCTGCAGGTGCAAGGGATGTCCTTCTGAGAGCAGCAAGGAATCAGCGTGGACTTGCAGATTCATTTTCAAATATGTTATACTCTAAGATGTCTCAAAGAGAATATTTTCCTCAGGAGGCGTTGTGGCTCCTGGGTGGTTGGTTGTACTAACAGAATGGAGTGTACCCACCAGGTCAGAGCTGATCCGTAGGGCTCAGGCACATGAACGTGCTGGGCTGTAGGAAGATGAGAACTGGGTCAGACCAAGGGTCTGTTGAGCCCAGGAGCTGTTTCCAACAGCAGCAGCATTGGGTGCTTGAGGAAGGGGAGGAACAAAGGAAGCACGTCTAATCGTTCCTCAATCCACCGCATTTTACTCTGTGTAGCTCAGGGCGTCTCCTTAACTTGGTATTGGTTTTGTCTGTTAAGCAACATTCAGTGAATTTTCATACTCAGGTGCTTGTCCAGACTCTCCAGGAGTGTCAGATCCAGAGGACTCTTACAAGGAGACATTTAGTACCCACGGCATCCCATGGTAATGAGTCCCATGAGCGAGCTCTACCGCATGACAAGTGAATCCTATTAACCTACGTAGGTTTGCTGCCTTTTCCTGCTTGCAGAAGTGATCACAGTTCACCTTCTTTGTGCCACTGATAAGGTTGTTGATACAGGTTGGGGAGTTACCACATTGCAGCTCAGCTATGGCAGTTGCTACCTGCATGCTTTTGGTTAGTGGCAAAGGGAAATAACAGAATTTAGCCTTAGGCTAAGCGTAAATAGGCTCAATATTTTTAAATGTGCTGTGGGATAAGAGTATGTACCCAGATAGCCACCACAAGTCAGATAAAATGGTAAAATGTGTGTCCAGAACCTGAAAAATTACTTCGTATTTATGAATATAAATATACATTGCAACCTAATATTCTCTTTCCTTATTTCCTTCATATCATTGGTTTCCATTTATGAATAATAGTTCATAGGGCTTTTGCCAGATGTAGCTGACTGCGGAGTTAAGTCTTGGACAAACAACATGCTCAGGGTTTGTTCAGCAAAAATGTACTTGTTTTTCCCTCCAGAAAGAAGGACAACTGTAGTTTAAATCATAACATATGTTGTCTTCATTGTTGTTGCATTAGTCATGAGAAAGGCATATCCTATCTAAAACTTCACACAATGCAGCATGACAGCTTGTTGGTCGGGTAGAGTATTTATTACTGCTGGGATCCCAGGCTATAAGTATCCTTTGCATATATGCCTGCTCTCTACATATAATTTATATAATTTGGCTGTGGCACTGGTTAGAATTCCTGGCTTTATTTTTTGGAAGGAGTAGTGGGGCCAGAGGTCAAGGTTCTGTATAGATTTTGTCAGATGCTTGGGAGACTTTGGGTATTAAATAAAAATGTGCTTGTATTTACCATTTCTTCAAGGCATCAGATGCTGATCATTCTTTCCATAGTTTTTTATTTTTTGGACTAAATTGTTCCATGCCAATGGTCTGTGGAAGACTCAACCTCACACTGCCCTTCCCCATTGCTCCTCACTCGCTGGGTACCTGGAACATGGCTGATGTTCTTCTGATGTTCTTAACGATCAGGCTCAGTGACAGCATCATCATGTTTTCATTGAATGATAGAATCACTTGGTTGGAAAAGACGTTTGAGGTCATCAAGTCCAACCGTACCTGTTCACTACTAAACCATATCTCTGAGCACCTCATCACCTGTCCCTTAAACACCTCCAGAGATGGAGACTCCACCACCTCCCTGGGCAGCTTCTGCCAGGCCCTGAGAACCCTTTCAGTGAATGAATTTTTACTGATATCTAATTTGAACCTCCCTTGGCAACACGAGGCCATTTCCTCTCTTATCACTTGTTGCTTGGGAGAAAACTCATTTGTTGAGTCATTTTGACTCACATTTTAATTCACATTAGGTGCCTTTAATACCTGTGGGTTAGTTAAGAGAACTACTAACCATCACAAGGCTTCTTTTTCTTTCAAACATCTCTAGGTCCCAGCAAAAAGTCATCCAGCCTGCCCCCGTTTCAAAATAAAATGCATTAAAATAGCTTGCCAAAGGTGGCTACTTTACCTCAAAGCCCAGTTCAGCATCTGTCACCATCAGCAAAATGTTGCTACAGTGGCTTTGCTCTCCATTCACATTCCACTTCTGTTTATCCTTTCACTGAAATTTGATGGTAGTGGGGTGTTGAGAGTTGAAGAGACAATAATTGCAGTGGCAAAGACTGTCAGGTCTTTAAGCTGCAAAATGGGTTTGCCTGCTCTGGAAAAACACGTCAGTTTTATGGTCCCATTTTAACACTTTTCAATGCTGCTTTCCCCCCAGAAACTGATGGGTGGTATCTCTATATGAGATAGAAAGGGGGAATGAAACCCCCGTCTAATTCCTCTGACTTCAGTAAAACTGATTAGAGAGAAAGTCTGCGCTCATTTGAAAACAGACAGTTTAGAGACTTTGCAATTGCAATTTCAAGGAACTTACTCCTAATTTTTTAGATGTTTAGAGCTCACCAGTGAGAGTCTGGTAACAATGAATTGCTGTAATGAAATTTGGGTTTAAGTTTTGCTCTATGTCTTTTTATCTTGTCACTGTTTACTTTGAGATACTGATGTTCGACCTAATATATTTAGGCTCCCTGAGCAAATTTAATCATTTCCAGACTCCCCATCTCCTGATCTCAGATAGGCACTGTGTATTTTCTCATATCTCAGTTCATTTAATTCTACGTTTATGCAAGATCAGTATCTATAGGTCTGTAGAAATGCTGGCTTTCTAAATATAGGCCTCAATTTTTTTCTCTGGTTTAAGGAATAAATCACTATTCTGGAAGAATGACTTGAAGTTTCTCTGTATCTCAGTAATGGAATTATTTACCTAGAAAAAGCACTTTTTTGCTATTTTTTTCCTTTTTCTCCTTGCAACAAGGAGATACAGGAAATCTGGATTTAGCTCCCTCATCTGCTTGAGTAGATTTGAACCCAGATGATAAGCAGTCTTTCTAAAGTCATTAATTTCAGATTCTTGATTATCTCAGTTGCCATCAGCCAAGGGGAGCCAGGAAGAGTCTAATTATGGATGAACCAGACTTCTCTGTGTTATTATAGGAGCAAAGACAGAAGTAAATAACAAGGTTATTCATCCCAAAAACTTCTTTTCCTCAGCAGGGCCCTACTTTCAGTTACACCAACTGCTATGATTTTGTCTAATAGAGTTTTAAATATCTTAACTGCCCCAGTGACTCCTTTTGGATGGTTTGTCCGATGGAGAACGTATCTTATTTCCCTTTCCTGATCTGGAACCAAATAAAAAAGTATAGTATAGCCATTTTTTCCCCCTTTTCTTCCTCTGAAGAAACTACCTTTTTAAGAAACTGTATCTTGCACCAGATCTGAAATTACCCAGGCCTTGAACTCGCAGCACATGGCTTTTCCAGAGACAAATTTCTGCAATGCAAAGACATGGTTCTAAGCCTTTTGGGCTCTTTTAGGCCATAAGATATTGGAAGAAACTTTAAGATCTGCCTCTTTAGCCATTTCTAAGGATTTGCTCAGATACCAAAGTTGAGAAGGGCTTTTCTAAGCCTTCTTCTCGCTGCTTGACATTTGCCTCATAAACTTCATTGATCCATGGGACAGGTTTGTTGAATAGTTTCTCCTTTAAATAAAAAAAAATGAGAGGAAGAGAAATAAATGTGTAAAACTGCCCAAGGAGAGGAGAGTCCATCATCGCCTCTGTTTTGCTGGGAGCTCAGTACAGAGTATGACAACATCAACTCCTTCATCTTTCTGGATGGATTGAAATCAACACCTTAGACAAGGTACAAATGGGCATAAGGCAAACAAAAAAAGACATAATCGAAGCAGCAGACCTAGAGAGAAGGCAGAGACTTCAGTATTGACCTTGAGCAGTCATTCATTTCTTCCCAGTCTCCTGTAACTGCAGAACTCTTCACTGCAGAGCCAAAAGAGCCCAAAAAACCCCAGATATAGCAGTAGGAGGTAAATGCTTCTCTTTTCCAGAAGGCTCCAGTACTCCTCTTGGGGGCAAATTATCCTGCACCCTTTTTAAATGCTCTTGCATCAAGCGTGTCTCAACAACACACAAAACACGCTTCAATCACAAGAATATCATACGAGAAACTGTTATATCTGCATCCCGAGCTGTTAAGGTTTTTGCACAGGAGTAGTTTATCTGTAATATGGGGACAGAGAGAGGGTTTTCTGAGAGTGATTTATGGGTGGTTTTGACCTGAATTAAATCCTGGACTTAAGTTGCATAGACTACAGAGGCGGAGGGACAGGGGACCTATTTTCTAAAACTGTACCAAATGTTAAGCTTTTGCTCTGTCGAAGGTTGTGAGAGGCTTTGCATTGCCTGTCTGCTCTGATGAAAAATATTGTGGTGCGAACTAACATGATCCTAAAGGAGAGTTATACAAAATGGATCTATTTTTATTCTGCCACTGGCTTACTGAATGACCTTGTGTAAATCACATCCTTGTACCTCATTTTCAATTATGTAAATTAGGAATAAAAATTATTCACCTTCTTAAAGTGTTTTGAGATGTACTGATGTAAAGCTAGATGCTAGGATTTTAACATCTCACAATGAATGCTGTGTTTCTAGTGATCTGACACTGCTATCAAAACTCCCACCACTTTCTGGGTGATGTCTCACGTGGTGGGGTTTATGGATGGATAGTCTTCTAACCAGGCAGGGGATAAATAACGTCAGAGGACTCAATACTGATGAGCTGTCTTTGCCATGGTCATTACTCTATGTTACAGAAAATGTGAAAACTTAAAAAAAAATGCAATTAGGGGGCTAAGCAGTATTGGCTGGTGGTTGTGAATGGCTGGCCAGGAGCAATTCTTCACTGGCCCCTGGGCAGTCAATGTCCCGAGTAGGAATTTTCTTTTACTCCTATGGGAACATAAGCACCAGTAATTACCACCATTACCCTTGATAAGGCATCAGCTGCTTTCAGAACCAAACCAAAGAGAATTTGCCTCAGGTTGGCAAGGGATAGAAAGGAAAGTTGATGAATATGGCTGCAAAGAGCGGAGACAGTTTACCTTCCATGTGTACGAGCTTGGATGTGGTTCTGACAGCACAGATTTTATTCCACCAGCTCTCGATTTGAAAGGAATTGTTAATATTCACTGAAGTAAGGTCAAGGACCAGTTGCCTGGCGGCTGGAATACACCAGCCTTGAGTAATCCTCACTCTTCTCCCAACCTCCTGCGTGTTCCAGAACAGCTTAATATTTTAGGTGTGAATAAAGGCTGGGGCAAGTAGCAGCTGTTCCCAAGAGAGGAAAAGGGAACTTCTGGGCCTGTGAGTTAAGGTTTTAGTCAAATTGTGCAGTAATGTCATTATCTGTGTTACATCTACTACTTCTAAAGTCAGAGCTAATTGCACTAATCGCGCAGAAATGCATGACAAGGAGCTTACAATCCAATTTGTCTGTCCAACATCGTGAAAGCACAGACTCTTGGTGTCATCTGGGAAAAAGGCAAAAAAAGATGGTGCTTCAAAGACCTTGCAGGTGTACACAGGGGGACGTCACCGAGCATCAGCTTGGGCCTTTCTGGATATGAGGATAAATGGGACAAATAACTGCTCTTTTGGGTAAAGACATTTGGGGAAAAGAATACATTTCCCCACATGACACTAAATTACACAACTGCCAGAGTCAAGCAAGCAAAGTGATTTTGTTTTCCCCAGAGCTCTTCTCTTCCTCTAATTGCATTTGAAATGTTTTGCATGCTATTGAAAATGTCACTTCCAGCTGCGAACCATTACGGAGCCTTCATGGAACAGCCACTGTTTTTATTGGGGGGGGGGGGTTCTGCTGGGGATTTTGATGGCAGCAAAGCAGGCCTGGAGTGAAGTACCTTTTGTTACAAACATTGAACACTTGTTAGGTAGCAGAGAAGCTTCCACAAAGGCACAGTGGTGGCCAAACTCTTTTAAAGACCGAGACCTGCGTAATCAGGAAAAATGCCACTTCTTCCTTTCTTCCCCAAAGCAGTAGTGGAGACAAGCGTAGTGGTCCTGGTTTGTGCTGGAGTCGCTGCAGAAAAGCCCGCGGTGCTCCCTGAGGCATTTGTGCAGTTGATTTGTTCCTGAACCCTTGTTCTCCTGCTGCTGTTTGTCAAGGTGCCATTGGGATAAAACCAGATCTGTCCTGGATCTTCTGCAGGCACCAGAAGTTGAGTGACAGAGCAGCTCTGGCCTTCATGGTGGAAACTAATCCATCATCCAACATATCCAGGAAAAAGGCTGATGAGCCATCTCTGCGGAGATCCTCTGGTTTCCCTTGCACAGCCAGGTTGTGAGAGCAGTGGATAAGCCCTAGGAAAGTCCTTCCACCCTGCTACACCCTCACTACTCTTCCTCCTCCTCACTCCTTCACCGCACCCCACTCAACAAACCAGCTGGTGCTGAAGGTTTGATGCCTCAGGATTTACATCCTTTGCTGTTGTTTCTTAGGTTCTGTAATAATTCTGAGCTCACTGTTCTGCAAAAACTGCACAGGAACAGGAGGTGTAAACAGGGTGATATCCTGAAACCAGGATTTCATGACCTGAAAAGTGGTTCTGCAAGTACAGTTTCTTCTCCTTGTACCGATGTGCTGCCCAGCACACACAGCCAGCTCAGGGCAAGTCTCACATTTAGACTCTGTGCTTTACTGGACGTGGTATTTTTTTCCCAGAACAACATAAAAAGAAATTTAATGTATCTTTTCATAGTCTGAAACAAGAGAAAAGCAATATCTTGCCTACTAAAGCCAAATAGTTACTTCAGCCCTGAAAAATCCTTCCATTTGCATATCAGCTTGTAAATAGGGTTTAATGCTGTGGCATTCAGACTCTTAATAGGACACCACTTCTGGCACCAGGGAACATGGACAGGGTGGGAAGATGAGCTGCTCTGTACAGTGTTCACCTGGGGTGAATTATTTCTCTTGAGAAATGAAATGCAATATAGGGTACTTCTACAGCTTCTGTGCCTCCTAATGTCATTTAAGTTGCTAACTATCAGGAAGGAAAACAATAAAAAGGAAAGACCAATTCTAGTGAAAGGGAAGGGTAACATTCTTTTAGTTAGAGCAGACAGGAGGATGCTTTGGGATAGTAGCAATTTTTTCTAAAGTGATCAGCCAGCTCCTTGATTTGAGATACCCTTGTGCTGTAAGGGACACCCTGTTGGCATTTGCTTTTCAGTGTCACCCCCCTGACAGAGCCCAGAACTTGCTCTTTAAATAGCCCAGAGATAATATAACTTTTTCAGGAACTCCAGGGAAAGCTGTACTTTGTGCTTGCTCTGCCCTCAACTCTAACATATGCTGGAAAATCAGCTCTGGTCCACCTCCCCCTGTGATAAAAGAATAGGTTTTTGTTGCAGCTCTCCTGGTGTGTGGCTTCTGGGATCAGGCTGGAGAAGAGGGAGGAGGATATGTGCATCTCATTCAGTCTTTCTCTGATACCGCTGCTTAGCACTGATCCTGTCTCAGTCATGCTGTTCACTGCTGGCAACAGGACTAAGATCACCAATTTATTCTATGCCAGTCTGCAGTCATTGATCTCTTTCTCTAGAGAAGGATGGGGTGTTTTCTTTCTTTCATCCTGTACTGTTTTGGCTAACGTTTTGATGGAAGTGGAACCACCTTCTGAATATGCTGCAGAGATGTTCCTTGAGCTTAAATGGAAAAGAGCCTGCCAGAAATATTAACAGCTGACACTGCCAACACGTTCAGAATACATTTCCAAACAGCCCCGAAGAGCAAGTTGCTCCAGGTGAAGAGCGGTGGGAGCCCTGGGGAACTTGAAAAGATCTGCCCAGGATGCAGTAAACTGGTTGGGTCGTTGCACGCCAGCCCACCCTGAAAACCCCACTTTGTTCTGCTGCTGGAGCATGGAGGAGATCTGGCACATTTGGGTGGTGTTTCCAGCTCCCCTGCCTGGGTGCTGCACCCCTGGTATCTGCACGGATATTGTCATTGGCACGTAACACTGTCCTCCCAGTTTGAGTGAGACAAGAATGTACTGGTGAGAGGCCAGTCAAGGGCCACAAAGACGATTAAGGAATTGGAGCATCTGCTGTATGAGAAGAGGCTGAGAAAAGTGGGGCTGTTCAGCTTGCAGAAGACAGGGCTTGGGGGGATTTTTATAGACGTATACAAGTATCTAATGGTGGGACTAAAAAAGATGGAGCCAGACTGTTCTCAGCAATGCCTGGTGACAGGACAAGAGGCAATGGGCACAAATTAAATTACAGCAAATTCCATTTAAACATAAGAAAAAAGTCTTTTTCTCTGCATGGTTAATTAAACACTGGCACAGCTTGCCCAGAGATGTTGTGTTGTCTCCATCCTTGAAGATATTCAGATCCTGACTGGACACAGCCCTGAGCAACTTGATTTGGCTGAGCTTTCTCTAAGCAGTGGAGTGGACTAGACATTCTCCAGGTGTCCCTTCCAGCCACAATGATCCTGCACTTCTGTGCCCCTGAAACTTGAGAGGCAAGTGGCATCTTTGGCTGATGTCTGTGCTTTGTATCAGGTAATTTCCTAGCTTGGAGAAAGTTCAGAAAGCCAAAGTACAAAACAGAAGTGGCTGTGAGGCTGGTAGAGAATTTCCAGCACACAGTGTGGAGGGACTGCAGTCCACAGGAACAGGGTGGTTGTTGACTTAACACAAAAAGGTGCCACATTTTCCTTTCAGAGTTAAGGAAGATTAATATTTGCAGACTAAGGAAGTAGGCACACGGCAGTTTGTTCTGGGAAGAATGAGAGCTGTTTAATGTCTCTGAGATGTAAATAATAAGTCAGCAGAGATGTCTCATCATGAACATAACCCTTCTTTGTGTGACTAATAACAAGACTTGTAAGTAGAAATGTCAGAACCTCTCGTCTCCCCAGGCTCAACAAAGAAATCAGGAAAATGTTCTCAAATGCCCTTTTCTTCATTTTCAACTTGCTTTTTTAACTGGAAAAAAAAACCCTGAAAAGACAACTAAAAGGGAACTATGACTCCTTAGAAGGCCCCAAAGCAAAAGCTAACGATTTGGTAGTCTCCCCTGGAGCATCCGTTCTTTTAGTCTGCCCCACATTTATGGCCAGTCACAGCATTAGCAAATGCACCCTGGTTGCTTGGCAAAGTCAGGATATCATGGGTATTTCTTTGCATGTGCTAGCTGGCAGGGTCAAAGGAATAAGGTGAAATCACACAGTATCACACAGTACCACAGTATCACAAGGCTGGAAAAGACCTTTGAGGTCATTGAGTCCAGCCTATGACCCAACACCTACACCTACAACCTTGGCACCAAATGCCTCATCCAATCTCCTCTTAAACACCTCCAGGGATGGTGAC
Organism: Neomorphus geoffroyi; assembly: GCA_033558235.1. Taxonomy (NCBI): domain Eukaryota; kingdom Metazoa; phylum Chordata; class Aves; order Cuculiformes; family Neomorphidae; genus Neomorphus; species Neomorphus geoffroyi. The sequence continues at coordinate 4,083,644 of JAUMJM010000025.1, forward strand.
TCCACCACCTCCCCAGGCAGCGCATTCCAATGACCAATCACCCTTTCAGTGAAGAATTTTTTCCTAATATTGAGCCTAAAACTCCCCTGGCGAAGCTTGAGACCGTGTCCTCTTGTTCTGTCACCGGCCACCTGAGAGCAGAGACCAACCCCTGCCTGACTACAACCTCCTTTCAGGCAGTTGTAGAGAGCAATAAGATCTCCCCTGAGCCTCCTCTTCTCCAGGCTAAACAACCCCAGCTCCCTCAGTCTCTGCTCATAGAGCCTGTGCCCCAGCCCCTTCACCATCCTCATCGCTCTCCTTCTGAAAATTCCTTCAGAATTTACCTTCTGACCTTCAAATCCAGATGTGGAGGGTCTGGTGGTAATACAGTCCATAATGAAAGACAGTAAACCCTACAACTTTTGGCCGTCTGACACTCCCAAAATGTGAAGGGACCACCATAAACCATGCACACACGGCTGTGCGTGGAGGAGGGATAGGGGTTAGGTGAAATGTGAACTCATATCTTTCTTTGGGCTTTATGCTTTCTGCTGTCCTTACAACAGAAGGAAGAATCAGCAACAGCTTCTGCGACAGAAGCTGCTCCACTAACTTTTGCCAACACACCCTCTGATTTTCAGGAGATTTCAAGCTTCTGGGTCTGGCAAACAGTTCCGCAGGGCCCTGATTTCTTTGAAGCTTTGTCAGGCTTTGTTGTCCCTAAGCCACAGTAGTGCTTCTCCCTGGGGTGGCTCCTGTGTTGGTATGGTGGCAGGAGACACACCAGCCCCAGGTTTTGGGCTCACTGCTGCTGTGACTGGAATCGCAGAAGCCCCATCTTGTGCAAATTTAGGCTTGAAGAAGTTCTTTCCTGAGAGGGTGATTGGCCATTGGGATGTGCTGCCCGGGGAGGTGGTGGAGTCACCGTCCCTGGAGGTGTTTAAGGAGAGATTGGATGAGGCACTTAGTGCCATGGTGTAGTCGACAAGTAGGAGTAAGTGTAGGTGTTGGGCCATAGGTTGGACTCGATGATCTCAGAGGTCTTTTCCAACCGTATGTTACTGTGATACTGTGATACTGTGAAATTGCTGGGTAAGTACAGGTGATGGTCCCTTTCCCAGGGACCTTGGAATCTGGTTTATCTAGGACCACGCTCCAGTATCTTTGTATCTGATCAAAAGCCAGACACTCCCTCAAAACCGCTGCCTGATTCTGGAAGGCGGATCAGATCATGGTCTTGAGCAAATCCACACTGCTTTTGGTGTCACAACAATGCCATGTTGATGGGTGAAATCATGTGTGACAACTACCAGTCATTTCTAGAACTAGTAGGGTGCTACTGAAGAGAGGTAGCTCACCTCCTTACCTAAGCTCTGTGAAAATAACCATACGGTTTTTAATTTTGTTTTTTTATACTAGGAATCGCACCAGGTTGGCATTTGGAATATATTGATGTGATAGACTCTGCCATGGACAAGACATTTCGCTTCCAGTGTGATCGTTGGCTGGCTAAAGGTGAAGATGATGGGCAGCTCATAAGGGAACTGGCTTGTGCCAATAACGACATCCTGGAACTGAAGGAACGGACCAGTAAGTTTGAAGTTGACGTGACATTTGCTGAGGGACCTCAGAGGTTGTAAGACCACATCTCCTGCAAGCTGCTCCGCTCAGGGTTCCCATGCAACAGGCATTTGTATTTGCAGGCTTTAAGGACTGTTTAAAGGACTCTTTAGATCCTAAGTGAAATGCTGTGGTAAGAAAGAAACAAATCAAGATTTATGAGGAAGAGAAAGATCTCATTCTGGATTGAAACCTAAGAGGGCCCCATCTGCAGCAGTTCAATCCAGCACTAAGCCATAAGGACACAGGGTTATTGTCTCATTAGAAATAATGGGCTTGAGTCTGTGAGGTGGAAAATAACTTCAGTCCTTAAAGCTCTGTAAGTAGCGTAGCTCTGCTTTCCCCCTCAACATGTTCTGGGCTACTGGCTCAAGTGTCCCAGCTGAACTTGATGACTAAACTTAACACCACTTAGACTTGGATCTGCTCTGGGTAATTCCACCGAGTCCCAGCTAATCACTCTGGATTCTGATATGGTGAGTGAGCAAGCCAGAAACTGCGCTGATGGTGTGCAAAGTGCATCTTGAGAACTCCCATATCACAGTGCTCTTCCTCAGGAGAATCCTGGGGAGTCAATAATCACATTATCTCGCTGTGGTTACCCTTTGCCCTTGCACAAAAAAAAAAATCAGCCTTGTGATTTCCTTTTTGGGTACTTAGATGCCACTGCAGCACCTGAGCACATACTGTTGGGTACGTGGATGCCCTTACTGTCCCTGTAAGGAATGGTGATGCAAAAACTGTATGATTTGGGCTGCTATAAAAAAAGGAGCATGGAGCTGATCACAGCTTGTTCAAGAGCAGCTCCATCTGATCTTGCTGGTTGATGGAACAGTACTCGTATTTTTCCCATTTTGTATTCCTGCATGAAACACAAAGCATGTAGAAGTCAAAAGTCCCACAGATTTCAGTGTGCTTCCATCCTTACTTTGCATATTTTATTTTTTTTTGTGCTGTGATAAATATTAGGAAGAGAGTTTTTAAGCAAACTGACAGCCAAATGAAGAGATCTTTCTGGCCATCTGCTCTTCTTTGTCCTTTTTAACATGTGTGTTAATTGTGCTTTAAAGCCTATGAGATTGTCACAGTAACAAGCGACAGAGAGGACGCAGAAACAAAGGAAAACATCTGGATCATCTTAGAAGGAAAGTTGGGCCGCTCCAAAGAATTCCTTATGGAAAACTCCTCCAAGAAAAGAAGATTTGAAAGGTAGTGGAACTGGATGGTTGGCTAGAGGATCTCCTCTTTTTTTGTGTATCTTCCACAAAACCACCTCTTCTCCAGGATGTTCTACAGAGTTGTGTGTGTGTCATGCGGTTTACCATCCCCCCGTTTCAAAAAAGCCTAATGGCTTCTTAGCTGGAGTAAAAGGAAGATATGAGATTAATTTATGATGGGCAGACACAGAGCAGGTTTAAAAGTCATAAGAAAAATGCATTTGGTTGAAGGAAATGTTGGTGATGAAAGTGTGTGTGTCCTTTTGTATCAGTACATACAAATGGGCTTCTGGTGAGCCTGTGAGGAAGCTATGTATTTTTGAGCTGGGAGGAGCAGAAAGAAGCTGGAGGTGTTTTTAGTTCCTTTTGCAGCGTCTCACTGGCAGCAGGAATCAGAGAGAAAGTAAAAATAGTTGGAGGCTAAATGTTGTCAGAGCTGCTCAGCTTTGAATCTGAGCGGTAAGACTGAAAGATCAGTGTCGCGTGAGGAAAGACAAATATCAGCCTTGTGCGCAGACAAGCTGGAGGCACATCTGTGCAACGTGGGGCAGATTCCTTCTGCCATGTGGGACCAAAGTGCTCCAGATGTGAGATGGGTTATCTAATTTGTTTAAGGACACAGCACACCCTTAGGAGACTGGAATCTCTTCAGAGTCTGATGATGTTCTGTTGCTTGGCAGGGAGGAAAGGTTTTTCTTGCAGCTCTGTAAAGGAAGGTGAAATAACAGCTGATGCAAACTCTAGTGTGACTAGCTGAGATTTCATGTGGAAAATGAACAACTGGGAGGAGCTTCCTCCTGAGCTTCAGCTGCTGGTGTGTACACCACTCTCCAAAGCATTAGTCACAGCCCATCCTTGGAGGCAGGTTGGAATAAGGACCAGTCCAAGGAGATAAACCTAACAGATACACAGGGGGCGTGACAGGGAGTCAGCCAAGGGTTTGACAGAGACCTATTGTTTCTCTAAACTGTTTTCAAGCTGAGCTGCAGGAAGGGTGGCTGAACTAGCAAATTTAAAACAGCTATGGTGGGTAGATGTGTAACAGATACAGTATCTGTCAAGGATGAATGAATAAGTGCCAGAGGGGAAATTAGTCATTCTTTAGCTTTATCTGTAATGAGGCAAATTGATTTTGTGTGCGGAATAGCTCAAGTTTATCCTGGAAAATCCTAGTGGCAACAATTTAAAGTGTCACCCCTAATCAGTGAAAATACTAAATTTGAATGTGGAAATTATACTTTGTGTTGGATGATTGTAGGTTAAATCAAATTACTCTAAATGAAGGCTTATCTACTGTCTTCCATGGCTATGTGCAAATTACTTAATGTCCATATGAGACAAGTCACTGCCAGCTTTCAAGATATTAAATGAAACTGCTCCTTGTTTCCTGTAGGGGAGCAACAGACACATTTCAGTTTTCTTCAAAGAACGTTGGTGATATTGCAGCTATCTGTGTTGGCCACTGCCCAAAAGATGGGAAGAAGTCATCTGCAAAAGCTGATGTCTTCTGGCATGTCCAAGAGATTATCATAACAGAGATGGAGCTTTGCAACAAGTAAGTGCCTTTTCTCTGCAAGGAGCCACTCCAGGAGGGCATGGAGAAGCTGAGCAGCTCTGCTTGCATCCTGCTTAAGCATTTCAGACATAAGTAACAGCAGAAATTCTTACCAAATCTTAATCCATTCCTGAAAGGAAAGGACAAGGTGTGTTGGGTACAGAACGTCCCTACCTGACTTGCCTACACAAAGTTAGAGAGGGTGTTTGCACGTGCAGGTGAGTTTATAAAGTAGATGGTTTGAGTGAAGCTCACAGCATTTGTCTCAATGACAAATTAATGTCTCAGCTTGTGGAAAATGCTTAGATGAAAAATTTGGGGAGGTGTGGTATGCACTGCACAGGCTGGCCTTCAGGTATGTCTTGTGAAAACAGCACCTAGAAAAAAGCTGGAAGTAAGACAAAACTTGAACCTCCTATTCCGACTGATGAGAGACCCTTCTGGTATGGGGTCCAAAAGGCCCACAGGAAAGGCTGTAGTCATGCAGTTCAGCTACTCTGATTAGAATACGACTGAAATCTGCCACAGCTGAAAAATGGACATGTCTGAAGAGCTCTGAGCACATCAAGTCCTGCATGCTTTGGTCTAAGCCCCAACCTTAGAAGGGGTGATGCTCACAGCTCAGGGAGCAGGTAGCACAGGGACCGTGCAGGAATCAGAGAAGATCATCCATTTGCAGAAGAAACTGCTCTTCAGAGCAAATATCCACAATATTAATTGTGGATTTATGTTCTTCTCCACGATATTTCCATTGCTGCTAAAGAATTTAACTAACAAGGAGTTTGTTCCAACTGAAACAATTGAGTGTTTAAGAAGAAATCCTTGAAGTGGGTTTTTTTTAGCAGCTAAGAGTCTCTCCTAGCAAATTAATCAGCCAGCAGAAGAGCCACAATAATATTTGCTGAATGAAAACTCAGTCAATTACATACTAAAACATGTTCTTTTCTCCTGGTGGGGAAAAGCCTGGAATCCTTCAAGTCCAGCTGTGCAATCAAATCCATGCACTGAACTCATCGGGAGCACACTGAAAGTGCTGAAACCGTACGTTTTTAAGGGACCGAAGATCTCCTCAGAAAGCTTCAGGTTTTTTAAAGCTGTTTTAAATTAAAGAGGACAGCCAGGAGACACTGGCAAAGGCTGCAGCCTGTTGTTGCACTGAAGCTGGGCTCCAGCTCTGCCAACGAAGCACTTCACAGCAGTGTTTTCTCCGCAAATGATCCACAGGAGCAGATCTCACCATGAGAGAAAGCTCTTGCTTCAGGTATTCCTGATTCCAAACCTCCCCCAAACCCCACCTAGTCAAGCCAAAGACCAAACTAAACGAGTTAAGAGATTGCTGCAGCAATAGTTTTGAATTGTACTGGGATTTTTGCCTTTTAGCAGTAGAGTTTATTATGTGAAAGGGGTGCATTTAGAAGGTATTTCTTGCAAATCCCATGGCTAGAAAGGTCCTTTTTTTTCTTCTTGCCCCTGGTGAAGACTGGCATGCTTCATTGTAACTCCAGACCCTGAGATATTACACAACCCAGGAAATAAAACTGCAACATCAGGGAACCACTCCACTCCACTCTCATCCTGTTTTTCTGTCTCTGAGCCTAAAATCTTGTTCCCACCCGAATTTTTCCTTTACAAAGCATTCCAAAGAAAGGAGTGCTTTACTGTGATTGTGGAAAACGCCAGAAGTGTTGGAAGTGCTTAAGAAGCGCAGAATTGGTGCAATGGCAGTAGCCCTTCCCCAGGTGTGTATTTTATGGACATGCATTGCAATCCAGGTACAATCCCTCCAGGAAGACCTGCTGCAGTTTGGCAAAGAGGGAGGAGGAGGAGGAGGGGCAAAACGCATTTGGAAATGATCTGCATCATTGGAAATGAAATACATCATTAAAACCAGAGTGCTCCAGCCTCTGGCCAGCTGCCAGGCATGCAGTAATTTTTGGATGTGCTGTGTGCTCCCTGCACGTCACCAGAGGCAGCACTGCAGAGCCAAGGTCTTTCAGCATCTGGTGCCTATCACTCGATGTTTGGGTTTTTTTGTCTGCTAAGGATGGGTTGCGTGATCTAGATGGAGAAAAAACGGATACAAACCTCCTGCTCCTGCCTTTCCCTTTTTCCTAGTTCCTAGCCCAACCTTAGCCATAGCATCAGTGAGAATAATTGCAGAGCCACCTCCAAGCAGAGCTGTGTGCGTAAGATCTTGCTCTCAGACCAGTTAAACTTGGCAGTGCTGGGCTGCGTTAGCTGCAGAGCTGATTGCTCAACCTGACTTGGTGGGTCTGTAAATGAATGTCCTGTTGGACAGGCAAAAGAGGTGACAGGTGCCCCACACCAACCCTCACGCAGCTTTCCAGGGGGACACCAATGCCTTTTCCAGTTGCAGTTGCGACGTTTGGTTATAAAATCATAGAATCGTGGAATGGTTTGGGTTGGAAGCGACCTCAAAGCCCACCCAGTGCCACCCCCTGCCATGGGCAGGGACACCTCCCACTGGATCAGGGGGCTCCAAGTCCCATCCAACCTGGCCTTGAACACCTCCAGGGATGGGGCAGCCACCACTGCTCTGGGCAACCTGGGCCAGGGCCTCCCCACCCTCAGTGTGAAGAATTTCTTCCTAATGTCGGATAGAAATCTTCCCCATTCCAATGTAAAGCCATTTCTCCTCGTCCTATCACTACAGGCCCTCGTAAAAAGTTCCTCCCAGCTCTCTTGTAGACCCCCTTCGGGTATGCCTTTCTTTCAAGAGGGAAACTCTACTGCTAGCACATATGTGCAACAGTTCTGAAACAGCATCGACACTGAGCAGTTCAGTGGCCCAATAATGTGGCCACATACACCATTAACATGTTGCTGTTTTTCCTTGGGTAGATACTTCTTCAGGTGCAATGTGAAAATCCCTTTGCGTTACAAGAGGCGGGACTACAAAGTCTTCGAGTGTGCCAAGGTCACCGAGAGCTTTGCCAGCAAAGCCAGGAGCTTGGTGCCAGTCAAATATGAGACCATTGTTGTCACAGGCTTTGAAAAGGGCGCGGGGACCGATGCCAACGTGTTCATCACCATCTTTGGGTTGAACGGGGATTCCGGGAAGCGAGCGCTGAAGCAGAAGTTCAGGAACCTCTTTGAGCGAGGCAAAACCAACAGGTTTTACTTGGAAACGCTGGACATGGGGGAGCTAAAAAAAGTCCGTATTGAGCATGATAACAGTGGCCTGGCACCAGGCTGGCTGGTTGAGAGGGTGGAAATCACCAACTCAGCGACTGGCGTGACCACCATATTTCCCTGTGGGAAGTGGCTGGATGAAAACCGAGGTGATGGTTTAATCTGGAGGGAGCTTTTTCCTAGGTACTGAGGAGTACAGGACAGCGGGAGGGTTTTGGTCCTTTCTGCACGTGCATTTTTCTCATTATTCTGTTTTATATTGCATTTTACTTTTTGAAACGCTGCCTTTTATATTGACAGATTTTTAGTAGCAGGATGTGCTTCCTGGGTTAACATTTTGTAAAAGTAATACTGCTGGTTTTTAAAGCACGTATAAAATTGTGAAATAAATAAATGCATTTCTCGCCTATTTATTATTAAAAGCCACAATCAGCATACTCATAAAGTATCCTTTAACAGCTTAGGTGCTTATCTTCTGCTTTCAATACCTTTCCTTGTCAGGGCTAGGAAAGCCCACTGGCCTCCACCACTGGCTGGCTCCCCTTTTAGATGAGTAAAGACGCAATTATTGATGAGTAATTGAGTAATATATTTAAGAATATTGAGCTTGGAGAGCCCGATCTTTCCCGTTTCTGGCAGCTGTAAACACTGCGTATCCGTACACAAACGCGCACCTGCAGTTGAAAGCAGTGGACACAGCAGGGCTTTCTGCAGGAAGGGGTAGGTTATCCACCCAGGTGTCAAGTGATGGGGTCTGTGTGGTGGTTTTCCACCCGTGCTGTACCCAGCTCCTGGACTGAGTTCATCTGAGTCTGACCAGAAACAAGATCTACAGCTACAGCAGCCAGAGCAGAAGACCTATCAAATGATTCTACTGCAAAGAAGCTGCGCTGGCTACATTGAAAGCTGTTTCAAGACAATCTGTCATTCATTTTCATTTCTTCTTTTAATAAGTATTTGGGGTTTTTTTTGGGGGGGAGTGGTGTGTGTACTTGTTTTAATTTTCATTTTTTGTGGTGGATGAGGACTTTCCCAGCCGCAGTAGAGGCCAGTGCTCCTCTAGATAGGCTCTTCCCAGCTTCTTGCATCTCTACTGGTACCAACAAGAAAAGCTGTTATCAGCTATCACTTCTGGAGACCCGTCTCCCTCCCCAGGGAGAAAACACATCTTTCAGAAGAGACGGGGATGTCTGAGATGCCATGAGGAGACAGATCTTCCTCCTGACCTACCTATGCCCTAGTAGAGCTCTTTCCCCTCCAACCCAGAAGCTGGTTTTAAACAAGCGCTTTGTGAAAATGGAGATCAAATGCACCAAGATGGAGTTAAACTTGCTGAGCCTACCCACCTCATCAGTCCCTGGTTGGGCACAAGGCTTCGACTGGGTCATGACCTGGATATGCCTAACCACAAGGCAGGACTGTCCCACTGCCTGGTCATGGGCAAAGGAGGCCCCCACAAAGGCTAGTGATGCCAAGACAGGAGTTAGGGGCATATTGTGAGTGCTGGTGGTCGCTCCTGGATGTCTGAAAGGTGCTGCATCCCACCAAAGTCCTGCTAGGGACGTGCTACATCTATGTTTTCAGCAGGAGGCAGCACCGAAGAGGCTTGAGCTTATTCAGGGCTGTCTGTGCCAGCTCGCAAATAATAGCTCCGACTAATTTATTTTAGAAACCTTTACGGCAATTGATGGTTTTGGACAAAGCAAGTTGCTTAAATGAGCCCAGCAATCAACTTCATCAGTGATCAACTAATCACTGACAGGAATAATAACAGCAGCCTTTACTGGCTGTGTTCTCCCTCCTCCTTGCAGACTGGTGCTACCAAGCCCTGAGCAAGGACTGAGCCAGGGACTGAGAGCTCACAGGAAGGGCAGGATGGCCCTCAGGAGGGCTGACGGTGGGTGCTGGGGTGAGCAGGCAAGTTGCATCCCCTGGACTCCGCTGAGATGGGGCTTGGGGTCCCTGGACAGCCAGGGGGTCCCATGAGCAGAGTTTGGAGTGTTTGTTTTTGCCAGGCTTGTGCAGTGTTGTTGCAAAGCAGCCATTCCCCAGAGGGTGTTTGGAAAGAGAGAAGAGTCAGGCCTTTGATCTCTCTGCTTTGCCTCCCACCCCAGTCTGCCAGGGCTACGAAAAAACCCCTCCCTGTCAGTAATTTGTCGCATTTTTAGATAAATGTGTGCTGCTTTGAAATTATTAAAAATTATTAAAATGCTGTAGTCCCACGTTTCCTGATGGCTCCAGGAAGCACCCACATGAGATGCCAGAGATACTGGTTTTACAGCATTGCTGCATCACAGCAGTTTAACCCTTGCCAGACCCTGAGAATATTCACTGTGATGCATGTGGGACCTGTACTGCTTCCTGCTTCCAGCCCTTGAGGGCAGCGAGGCAGCTCCTGATCCACACACCATTCATGCAAGAAGGAAAGATAAATCCTTATCTTGCATATGGAATGTGCCCCTATCTGGGAATAGTCACCTGTAGCAAGTAGCTACAGCCATGGATTGAGGTTCTGTTGAAGCAGGAGTGAACATCTCTGGGTTCACCAGGTCATTGTGTAGGTGAGAGATGGGATTGCAGACACCTGGATTGCCATCTAAACCACCTGCCATCCCTGGGTGGGCACGCTCAACACAAAAGCTGTGCCGACCTCCAGGCAATGCTGCCCTCAAAAGGAGCAGATGGGATTTTGCTGATACGAGGTCAGCAACTTCACTGCCCCCCCAGGAAGGCAACCTTGGCAAAGCATGAAAAAACTCTGCTTTTTTCTTCAAAGACTCAAAAACCACCCCTTGTTTGTGCAAAACTCAACTCCACCCTGGCTCTGGGGAGTCATTCTGTTGCTACAACAACTAATGCTACAAAAGTAATAAGGCAAGAGCAGAGATTTTCCAAGGGCTGGATTTGTGTTAAGCTGCTTAAACCAATGCTTTCCTGGCCAAGTGGAGAGCTGAGGAGGAGGAAAACCAATGTCGTCCTAAGGCTGTGCCTTTTGCAGGGCTCAGGCAACCTCTGCCTGCTGGGGCAGAGCTCTCCAAGGCTGTTGATTACAGCTTTTGCATCCCCTGCAACAACCTGCCTTAGTTTTTGCTCCTTGTGTGGGTTAAATACACATGACTTCAGCCAAAGCCATTAATGTAGGCAAAAAGCTAGAGCAAAGGACAAGGATGGTGACATCCAGCAGGAGCCTTCGAAACCAGGCTACCCTGTCATCACTGTGGTCCTCGTCATTTTAGGAGCCCAATGAAGTACTGCATTGGGCCCCTTAGTCCAAGAGAAACATGAAGCTGCTGGAATGTGTCCGGAGTAGAGCGACAAGACTGGTGAAGGTTCTGGAGCACAGGTCTTGTGAGAAGCAGCTAAGAGAGCTGGGATGGTTTAGTTCAGAGAAAGGAGGCTGAGGGGTGACCTTATTGCTCTCTGCAATGGTTATGGAGAGGTGGGTGCTGGTCTCTTCTCCCATGTAACAATAATAGGATGAGAGGAAACAGCCTCAGGTTGCACCAGGGAAGGTCTGGATTGGATAGCAGGAAAAATTTCTTCACCGAAAGGACGATGAAGCCCTGGCAGAGGCTGCCCAGGGCAGCAGTGGAGTCTCCATCCTTGGAGGGGTTCAAAAAGCACGTGCTTCAGGATGTGGTCCAGTAGGCATGTAGGTGCTGTGTTGATGGTTGGACTGGAGGAGCTTAGAGGTCTTTTCTAACCTGAATGGTTCTATGATTCTATGATTTATAAATGCACTTGCTTGCTGCCAGTGAAAGCAAATATAACCAAGAACTCCTTTTCAGTGCTGGATGCTAAGAGGGACTGGTTGTCTCTTGCTGCAGGACACAGAGAATTATATGGAAATCTCTATGAAATTGTTGTGAAACATTTTTAATAGCATCATATGTATACAACAACCTTACATACGTGAAGGCAGAAAAACTGAGGGCTGTGAAGTATGCATCTTATAATCTCCCAGACCCCACTGTTGTGCATAGAGGCCTATTTTGACACTAAAAAAACCACAAACGAAACCTTATTAAAAAAAAAGGGGGGAAAAATTGATCTTTACCGATGGGGTTGTATAGCTCTGAGCTGCAACCTGCGGGCCAGCTGAGGATTTAGATACTACAAAACACAAAAAAAGGGCTAAGCTTCCTAACCCCTAGCAGCTGCTGTGAGAGCAGATGCTTGCAGTGAATAAAGTCATTGCATCTTGACCCTACCGTTACTCCTCAATGGGCACAACCGCTCTCCCCCCCAGCACAGCCACTGGCTACTTCTCGCCACGCTCCACAGGGCTGTTACCGGACTGCGACAGCATGTTTGCTGCTGCAGCTTTGAAGCAAAACTGGTTGCCATCTAGGGCAACTCTCTCAGTATCGTTACTCTTTGGAAGGACATCAGCAAGAACTCTGTGAACAACTAAGATTTTTCCCAGCTGGACCACCATTCTTAATCTGTTTTCTGAGTTTGTAAAATATTCCTATAATGGGACCTTCGTGTGGGCTGAATTTAGTGTATCCCTTACGAAGCCTTTGCTGGCTGCTGGAGGAGCCAGCAATTCCCCTTGTCTACAGAAACCAAATCTCTGTGATCAGCAGCCCCCTGTCTCCAAGGTTTGTTTAGTTCTAATCTCATGGTCAAAGCTGGGGACTGATCTCAGCCTTTCCATAGGAAATGCATGAGGAGGAACAGCTAAACTGAGGGTGGGCAGGAGCAGGGACTGACACCGTTCCTTGTGGAGAAAACCAAAGTGCAAGAGGACCTATGAAATGACTTGTGCAGGCTAGTGATGTGATGGCAAATTGATTGTTCAACAGGGAAAAAAAGGATTGAAAATACCCTTGTATTTGTATTAGCTTGGAGGATTTTTTTCTTAATTCCAATGGGTTTCTCTTTTCTTAGTTAATAAACAAAAGATCAATGGGGAGGCAGATGCTTCCACACTGGGAGGGTGGAGGACCTGTCACTGTGTCTGCAAGACTTGCTAGAGATATCCTACAGGCACCATGGGCTGCGTTAAGAGGCAAAATGTTTCTTTAACAGGCAATTTTCACTAGAAAGTGATTCTCATGCCTAGTCTTAAAACTGGTGCCACAGGACATCATGCACGGTGGTGTCCCCGGTGTGGAGAGCCTCCCCTTGACTCTGCCATGGAGTTTGAACAACAGCCTCTACAAACCAGTTGGGCAGAGTGTTTTATACTCCAGCAGTGTCTCTTTTTCACACCAAAGTCCAAAGTCATAAGCAGTGACTAAAGAATTGACTCTGACTCAAAGAAAAAAGAGGTAAATAAGGACCGAGCTGTTGCCCTGCTGGGTGACTTCTGCACGGCACAAGTTTATAGTTAGCAATGCAGTTTGTTTTATTAGTTATAAATAAAGTACAAAAAATCCACCAAAAGTGAATCTAAGCATTTACACAATTTCTAATGTCTTTCATTTCTTCAATGCACTATTGCTTTAATATTAATAATAAATATTTTTCTAGCTTTCTTCTATAAAATAGTCTATGTAGCAAAATGTTGCACAGCACAACAGAACAGCAGTAGGAGTACAAAAATGTGGGTGATCATTTCACAAGCCCAGGTCATTAAAGGAGATGATTTTTCTTTGCTCTCCCCTTCTTTTAGTGATCCTTTTTGCAGTCTTGGTGGGATGCAAAAACCAACCCCTGTCCTGCATGGCTCAAACCCGCAGCTCTGAGTTATAGGGGAGCAGTGTAGCAGGGCAGTGATGAAAAAAACACACAGCCAGATTCTAAACTCAGGGTAAGGCAAAGTCAACAAAGCAGAGCAGCACCCTGAAGGGACAGAAATAATAAAAAAAAAAATCACTCTACAGTCATTTTGTGCCTTTCTAACACAAAAGAGAATCGCATCCAAAGCCTTTTGGGGGGGGACGGTTACTGGCTGAGCACATGCATCGAACCTCACTTCTGTCCATACATGGCTGAGCATCTGTGCTGACCAAAAGCAGTGATTTAAAGCTTAAAATATTACCAAGGGTGCTCTAACCCTGTTGTGAGGCTCTAGCGTTTGATATTCAGGAGCCTTTAGGGACAGGGCAGTGCCTTGTGAGGGTGCTGTGGCCATGGCTGGGGACGGGGATGCTTGGCCACCACTGCAGGAGTGGGACGTTAACTTGGGGTTGAACCCCTCCTGAGGGACAGGAGGGCTCCAGTGCAGCTCCCAGCTCTACAGTGGAGTAAAAACCTTCAAGTTGAGATTTCCCCTTCAACAGGGGGAACAAAAGCAACTGGAAGGTTTTCCAGAAGGACTCTGCTCCGTGCATGTTTTACAGCTGGGTTATAGCAAATACTCAAGGCCAGATATTACAAAGGGATGCTGAGCCACTCCAGCGTGCATCGAGGCCCCTCGCAGACAGACCAGGGTCAGTTCTTCCATCTGCGATGAATCTCTCCATGTGCTGCCTCCAAGCTCAGGCTCTATCGGTTGCCCCCTCCACCCTCCCCGCAGTGCCCAGCTAAGTGCATGCACAGAGGGTAAAAAGAGCCAGGACAGGCACCAAAAACTCAACAGAGCCACCCTGCCTGGGCTTCCTTCCTCAGCTTTAGACGCAATTTGCAGAGTCTTGCCCTAAATGCACACATTTCCCCAAGCACAGCCTCGCAGCCGGGGTCCGCTGGGCGTTATTGCAGGGTAACATACGCAGCAAGAGCCGTAGCATCACCAGTGGCATCAGGCACAAGGGTGGTGGCAAGAATCAACCAAAACATTTTAGCTTTGCAAAGTGCTGTTTATCACCTTGAATGCACAAGGAGACAAGTGAAAGGATCACCAGAGCTTGATTATGAGTGCAAATAATATTCATATATATGTGCTAAACACAGTCACTATATTGCAGTTTTCCACTATGTCACAGCATACAGAATCAAAGTTTTGCATTTTTATGGAATGTATCCAAGGTAACAGCACCACAGTAATACAGTTTGTAATCACACACCCTGATTTTTTTCTCTTTTTTTTGACAAGATAAGCGTTATCCCCCACATCCTATGTTTATTTTTTTAAAGTACCAACGCATGCAAAGCATTCCATTCCCAGAAACGATGCAAAAATGAGGTAATAGGAGTAATAAAAAAAATTAGTATTAATTTCTAAATAAATAAATTATAATTAAAAATGCAAAAAAACAACTATAAAAATAATTAAATAAGAACCCACAATATCTACAAGTTAGTCATAAATTATGATTGTTAAATATAAGGCATTTAAACTCACAAAACCCTGTAAACTATCAATGTTTTGTTCCTAGAGATTTGTTTGTTTTTTTGTTTTGTTTTCAGACTCACCCTATTATCGCAACCTACTCGTACAAATTATTTAAACTCAAAGGAACCTGACACACCGATGCAACTCCAAACGCTGTAAATTTGCACGCACCTCGGGATCAGTCACTCACACGAGACCACGGGAGTTTGGTGCTTTTCTTCACCAAGGTTTTTTTTGTTTTCTTTTCTTTTTTTTTTTTTTTTTTAAAAAACTGTGCTTGTTTATTAGGCAAATAGTAATACTTTCGCATAGGCTTTAAGAAAATTCGCAGTTTGGAAGCGCTCTTCCTTCCCTCCTTACCCAGCCAGGGTTCCAATTGCCCCATTCCCCCCTCTGTTTCGCCTGCAGCTCATGCCCGGACAAACCAGACCAGGTTACAGTGTATTTTACCAGCAAAGCCTTGCTTTGCTTGTCCATATTTACTAGCAATATTATTTTTAATGCTGCTTCAATCTGCTGCTGCTGGAGCAAGCCCCAAAGGTATCGATGGACCACTCCTTGACCCCAAGTGTCCACAACCCTCCAGTCATGGCGGGGACCGCTGCCTCCCCTAAGAAACCACCACTTGCACTGGGCAGCAAATATATCATAGAGTCGTTGGCTGTTTTGTGTTGGGAGGGACCTTTAAAGTTCATCTAGTCCAACCCCCTCAGAGCCCCATCCAACCTGACCTTGAATGTTTCCAGGGATGGGGACATCTCTGGGCAACCGGTGCCGGTATTTCACCACCCTTAGCATAAAAAAATATTCCTTCTACTCCCTCCTGCCTCTAAGGGCACAGCAAGAGAGGGGCTCCTGCATTCTCACACCCCACAGGGCTCCCCGTTCCCCTCCTGTCCGCAATTATGAAAAAAAAAGAAAATCTCTGAGTTGCCTCTGAGGTTGGTGTTTTCCAGTTACAGCTCATGGGAATCCCACGATCTCTCAGATGGTAATTAATGGTTGTTTCTACTTGGAGAGCATCACTTGGCTCCAGCAAAATGGTTGCTCAGGGGAGTCAGAAATCATCCCCACCACATCAATATTTTCAATGTATAATATTTCTGACTAATTCCCCTTGCTCCTCTACATCTCTTTTGCTCCCCTAGTATGCAAATAATAAAAAAAAAGGATTTTAGAAAAAAAGACAAAAAATAATTTGGCTGTGAATGGCGGTTCTCCAGAGGGTTCTTTGCTCAGTCCCTGTGGCTGGCATGTGAAGATCTTTATTTCAGGGGGAGCCTGGATTGCAACAGCTCGCTCCTTTGGGAACCACCTCCTAATTCTGTTTTGAGCGTTAACACAATTAGGATTTATTTTAACAACCACTCTACTCTCCATACGGACATGGTGCGAAACAGGTATCCAAACACAAGTGGGTGCAGTTACACATGTTCTGAGGCAGTGTCACAACCCAGCCCCTCTGGAACACAGCAAATCCCCCTTACAACATGCCTTCTCTTCCTGTGCCAGAGCACTCACGGATTCACCGGTACCTTGTGAGCATTGAATTTTCTCCTGTCCTGTTGCCAGAGATGCTTTTGCACAGGAGAGGAGGTGGCAGCATGCATATCCCAGCACCTCTCCAGCCTTATTATACCCCAAAACACAGCCATAGGCACCAGCTCCAGTAACCATCACTTTGGACCAGTGTTGGAATAGCTACTGAAGCCAGCCAGCCCTGCAGCTCACAGGAGAAAGCATCATGGGAAATGGCAATCCTGGAGACAGCCCTTCCTTGGATTTTGATATGCTAAGCTACTTCATTAAGATATAGAAAGCAAAGAAACAGCATCTATTTCAATATTGCACCCCTACAGAAAGCATCCAGCACCAGCAGATAAGCAGGAACGAAGCTTCTCCCTATTGCTTCATTCATTTCACTCCCAATTTTTATTTTCTTAAGCTTCTCTAAATATGCAACACACTGTAAACACAAGGAAAGGAAGCACACACGGCTGAGGCAAAGAGCGCAACCCTTCTGACTGTAAACAGGATTTTGCTTTTTCGCCTCTTCCCCTGTAAGGGTGAGAAAGCTTGACGTCTTTAATCCCCATCTGCAATGTATTAATCAGGCACCAAAATAAGGAATCTATGAAAAAATATTTGGTGCAAAATAGGTAACAGCAACATGTCCACCACAAGATGAGTAGGGCATCAAACACAACATTTCTTAAGCTAACATGCTCCAGCTGCCATCCATAGAAATAGCTAAAGGACCCCTAACATGTTTCTACGTATTCAAGAGGTATATATACAATCCTCATGAAATGCAGGATTGACAGGCCAGACTACCACAACTAGTTCCTTCATGTTCAACACTAAATCTTCTGCAGCACGGGGTCTCTGAGCTCCGGGAATGCCAGCTCCCTTTCACCGGGCCCGTATTCTGCGTGTGTGCAATATCTCCTACCACTAGATATTGTACCACCACCTCCTCCTCCTCCTCACTAACGTGCCTGCAGACTTTTCCTCTCAATCAAATGGCTCAGAAGGCAAAAATTTTGCTGCAAGGGTTTATGGCCATGTGACCTCGTAAGGATAATGGTGTGTCCAGCCAGTTCTTTCAGCTGTCCGAGCCGAGCTGTGTTTCAATGTCCACCCTGCAGATCGGGCACTTCTTGCTGGTGGCCAGCCACTGGTCGACACATACTTGGTGGAAGAGATGCATACAGGGCAACCGCCTGCAGAGAGAGAAGTACCTTGTTAAGATGGAGGATGTCCAGAGGACCAAAAGGAGACAGAAAGCTGCAGTTGGAGCTGCTTCAAAAGTGGGGAAGCACCAATGTAGTTACATCAGTGCTGCTCAGGTCCTACATCCTCTCCCAGCAGTGTTAACTTACATGGGGCAGGAGGCCAGAAATGGTGCCCTTCTTTGCTAAAACCCTTTTAGAAAACCCCTCACCCTCCTGAACTGAGTTGTTCCAGTTATTCATCACCCTGGACGCTGCTTTTTCTTGACTCAAGTGCGTTAGTTTATGGACCAAAGCCTCTTGGTTCTTTATCCTTGTGGCTCATTAGCAGCCAGGTGGGTTCCCACCGCTCCTATGTCATTGCCTCACGTACCCTAGGGAATGTGGTTGTTCTTCGTCTACATCATGTTTGTCATCTCTTCATCAGCCTTCATGAGCTGGAGGGACTTCAAGCCACAAGGAGCCACAGCAAGAGGATCAGTTGTTCTTGGTAGCTTAAGGCATTTAAAGGATGAGGAGCGGGACCAGGAATCGCGGCTGCACAGCCATGGCACCTCAGCCCCTTGCAATTTCTTGTCCCCATCCTCTGTCCCAAGTGGAGATTTAACCCAGTCAAGAGCCTGAGGACCTCTTTAATGGATAACTGGGGTTTTGTTGTGGCTCAGGACAGCTCCCTGTGACAATGAGGGCTGAGTAATCTTACCTACTCTACCAAAAAAAAAAACCCAGCTCTGTCCCATTCATAAGCCGAACTCCCCTGGACTTCACACCCATGCTCCCTTTTATTGTATTTTAGTCGTCTGTCAAGCTCAGATATCAATGTGCCTGAGCTCCAGATGGCTGTCTGAGACCTGGAATCCATCCTCCTTTCACACCTGCCACCTGGCCCGTGGCCATCCAATGGCATAGCCTTGAAACAGGTGATCCAGGCCCAGGAGATACTATAAAACTTTGGCACTCTTGCTGCTGCAGACCTCTTCCTACCTACTGGCCATACTAATGTCCATCTAAATGGCATTTGCTTTCCCAGACACTGCAACAGCCTAAGTGAGTTTGTCAGGACAAGAGCAGCGACTCCTCTACCAGTGTATGGTGCTATTGAAGCAATCAGAACTCAGATAACATCAAGAGGCAGACAAGCAAATGGAAGGATCATGTACCTGACATCTTCTCCATCTTCAAGCATGGACAGGCAGATTGTGCATTTCTCATCTGTGTCTGACTCCTCTCCATCCTCTTGTTCAGCTTTGCCCTCCTGTGGTCTTCTCTACAGCAAGGTTAAAGATATAATTTGGTTAGGACTTCACTTTCTAATTGTTCTCCCAAGTCTAGGTGCTTGCAGGAAGGTAAATAATAAGAGTGTTGTCTACCAGTCAGATCCTTCAGCCTGAGGAAGCCAGCCCAGCCAAAACAATGAGTGAAGGGAGGATGCTACCAACATGCAGCTGGTTGGCACATCTCCTGTGGCTGCTGGCAGTGAGGCCAGTGGCAGCGCCTCAAGGAGTAGGCTGTCCTCTGCTGCCCTAATACAGCCTCCCACCACCTCCTCCATCCTCTTTGCAGTGGGGATGATCCTGAGGTCTCCTTTGCTGGAGGCTTCTGAAGGGCACCCTGAAGCATGTGGGGCCACCACTGTCAGGAAGGGCAACCACTGTGCCCTGTGGCAGGTTGGTCACTTGCCATGGGGCAGCACTTAGCTTGTCAGCTCTCCTCTCTTCACTTCCCTCAACACATCCATTCCCAGTAATATCGTATTTCTGGATCCACTGGAGATGCGGTCAGAGACAAGCGCAGCAGGAACTGACTCACTTCCAACTTGGTCAAAGCTCATTCCTGCTTGTTACTGCCCAGCTGCGAATGACCAGCATGGAAATTACCAGGCAGACAAGCACTTTTCCCAATTTCTAATTAGCACAACCCAAAAACATGGCATCCACTTCCTTCTCGGCAGGAGGTCATCTCCAACAGAGGAGACACCTCTTGCAAAACGAGGGGAGGATAAGCTCCCCACACCGTGGAGCCAGTACCCTCGTGGTGGGGTGTGTGGGCAGCACTGCTTGCATGCAGAACGGGGTTGGTTTGCATGCACAAAGCTCCCTTGGTGTTTGTACTTTCTTACCAGGTGCGGACAGGGGGAAAATTGTACCCGCTGGGTGGGAGAAGGTTGAGACCCTTTTGAAAATTTGGCCCGCAGCTTCCTAGCCTAGAAGTGAGAAACAGCCAGCTGAGCTACACCACTACTTCAGCCCAGGAGTCCCACAAGATATTAAAGAATCAGTTCTGGACTTCACATTCCTCTCTCTCGTCAGGGAATATTTTGATTGCTGGTACCGTTTTGCCAGCCCTAAGGATTGCAACCCACCAAAGTCCTTCCTTCTGTCCACTCTGTGCCCACAACCTTTGGCCAACTGAGATGGGTTGGTAGCTTTGCCTTGGTTTTGGAGCACTCACCTTCTTGTACTTGTGGGGGAAGGTGAACCTCTCAATAGTGTTCTGGACGGCACCCCGGCTCACACTTCCCAGTCTGTCCTCCAGCTGCAGCAGCTCCTGTGGCACAGGAACAGCAACAAAGTGCCATCAGCATTGCCCCCGAGGCATGAGGTCCCACCACGCCACTCTACCTGCTGGGGACCAAGGCTTTCTCCCGTCCTTTCCTTGGTGGAAATGTTCATTAAACACAAATCAGTCATGCTTTAGGGATGGATTTGAACCCCGACCTTGGACCAATAACTGTGGCTTCAAGGCAGAAAGCAGAGAGCTGGGCATCAAATAGTTCAAAAACCCACTCAATCCCTTCACCTCCCTGTTACTAACAAATCTCTGCAAGACTCAGTGCAACTGCCATGCCACATAACAGTTGTTCAAGTTTATGCTATATCTCGTACAGTTTCCTAGCACTTAAAAATGTAATAACAATTCCAGTCCTCAAGATACGTACTTCGTAACTCTCCCGCACAGCGGATGTGTGCCGGCTTGGGTTCAGTCCCTGGAGAGCAAGTAACTGAAGCTGAGGATAAGGGTAATTTCTGATTTCGTGAACAACCTGTAAGAAGTGAGGGAAAAAGGTAAAGCCACCTGTACTTGTGCATAGAAATCCCTCGTGTACCCCGATTTAAATTTGATGCTTTAAAAATTCAAAATGAAAAAGCAGATTGACACCTTACCTAATGGAAGCCTTTTAATATCCAAAAAATGAGGTTTTATTAAATAGATCTCCTCTAAATGATAACTAAGAACATGCATTTCTTCTGAATAATCTATCTGTTGTAACAATTTCTGTTGCATCTAGAATATTGCAATTCCAAACTCTTAACAAGGATTAGCCTAAAAAGAGATCTTATTTTATTTATTTTTAAATAGACGGATTTCTGTTCATCCAAGCTTTGATTTTTTTAAGCCTTGCTGTAGTACACAGATATCAGGGTCTGACTGTGGTCACAAGTCAGAAAGCCCCCTCATGGGATATCTGAGGATACTTTAAGGATCAGCAGTGCTCGGCGTGGCTCAGTTCCAAATACAGCACCCTGCTAGGAGAAAGGCCAGCCCCCCTTCCACCTGTGCAAGAGGTCATGCAAAACCTTTTCAGACGGCATCAAGGCCAACGTAGGCAGCAATGGTGTGATAAGGGTTGGCCCATGGGGCTGAGCTCAGGGAAGGGAGTCACCTACTGCCAATCCTTCTGCGAATGAGAAGTCCTGGGAGCCCACGGTTCATTCCAGTATTAATCATATTGCTAGCAATAACTGCCGAGTCTCTCACATCCTGCTCAGGTTTTGCAGACCAGCTGGTAATCGTGGCGCTGCACACAATGGACTGACTCTTCCCAGAGCAGCTGAGTTTTCTTTCCTTTTTCTAATCCAGAGTGCAATGATGCAACATTATCCTTTCAGACACTCCCTCCCACGGCCGGAGATAAGTGGGATTCACAGAAGACAGGTGATAGAAAGGCAGCAGCCTTTATTTTGACTGCCTTCTGGCAGACAATGCATAAAACATTTCTCAGTAAAAGTGTTTCACTTACCATCTGTGTCGAGGATGTGCTTCTGGGGAAATGGTGCATCCGAGGTGTAGCTAAGTAATGCTGATAGGGCTGAGGGACTGGTCGGACCTGGAACTGGGTGTGGGTCAGTCCTGCATCGACACTGAGGTCCCTGTGGGCACAAAGGTGAACATACTGCTTGGACTGCATGGTTTTATTGCATGGGCTACAGCAAGTCAGGTCACCCTCATGGAAGAGGACAGCAGCCTCCACTGGTGGGCTCTGGGCTGCTGTGGGTGCTTCAACCACAGTGATGCTACTGCTTGGAACAGAGTTCCCTCCAATTTGGGCAACCAACCACCAGGCCAGCACAAAGGAATGAAGGGCTGATTTTATGGAAGTCAGCATTTGCCCTAGCCAGGGTCAAGAGCTGCACAGCAGCCTGCTTATTTCAGAGTTACCGAGCCTTTTGGTGGCTCTGATCAATCCCAGACTCAGTAACTCAGTTTGGCCAGACCAGGTCCTCTCTGTTCCACCTTTGCTGCAATTACTTTTTACCTTGAATATTTTTCAGAAATACGGCTAAATGCCTCAGGGCACACACTGATGAACCATTCTGGGAGTTGTTAGGAGCCAGCTAGGCACCATCTGGGGGCTTTTTGACATGTCTGTCCTTGGAGACCTCCCAGACCAGGTCACAGGAGGATCTGAGAAGACAGGGGAGACAGCACCTCACCAAAAATCAGTGTCAGGGAACCCCCAAAACTGTTATTTGTGCAGAAAATATAAAAGTTTAAAGAAGCTTCTGGATAAGGCTAACATAGGAAATGGTGTCACACAACCAGTGGGCCAATACCAATGAAGCAGAGCATCCCTGATGGTCTCCCCTACATCTGCCCACATGCATCCTGGTTCAGGAAAAAAACCTGGTATCTTCAACCAGACTGGGCGTTGGCTTGGCAAATTTCTGCACTTTACCCCTGCAGACTCAGTCCTGGGACTTGTCACGGCCAGGATCCCAGAAAACACCACAACTCTCCCCAACCCAAGGATGCAGAGACGAACTGCAAGCCCCTTCCTTGCACCACATGAAGGGGTGGGAGGAGACTTAACACAGCATCTCCATCATTAATCCAATTAGCTGATCCCTCATGACTCCAGCCAAGGAGTCTCTCAACAAACAAGTGCTTTGAACATTGTTCACTTTATCGTAATTACAAAAGCCAGTGCTCTAATAACTGTTGTCTTCACATTGCCAAAGAAAAGCTAGTTAGAACACAAAGGCTTCCTGTTTCTACCTTGAACTTCTCTTTTCTTCCCCTGTGCAGAGGACACTAGGTTGAAGAAAAGAGAAGGACTATCTTTGGTGGCCCTGTGCTAGACAGACAAAACCTGGCAGAGGAGAAAATACAGCAGGAGACTGGCAGGAACACATCCAGGGTGAAAATCCACAAGACTGGTCATTTTCCAACTCCCGCATCAGGATTCTAGATAGTTATCCAATGGCTAATGACTGTTCCCAGGTGGATGGAAAGCTCAGCTGGAAATCGGAGCCCTTGGGTCCATTCCCAGCCCTGCCACTGGCCTGATGCATGACTTTGAACATTTTCTCTCTGCCTTCCCATATTCCCTGTCTACAAATTGGATGCTATAATCTACAGAGTGCTTTAAATCAAGGGCCAAAGGGATCTCTCAAATATGAATGGTCATTATTAGCTCGCACAAGTAATTGCAATAACAGCATTGCTAAACTATTTGTGCACTGGTGCATCTACAGCCTTAAAATCAGATGCTGAAGCTCATGAAGCGACGCTGAGGGTCTACAGAAGGGCCCCATGCAGATTACTGCATAAAAGGGATTTGGAGATGAATGAGCAGAGCACATTAACTGAAGAAAACCAAAAATAACCATCACCTTCTAACTTGTGCTCTATGAAATGCAGCACAACTTCCTGATGCCCAGACTTGGCGTTCAAGAGCTCTGACACCTATGGTACGTGGGTCAACAATCAGATAGTCAAGGATAAGGCTCCAGATAACAGGTTGAAAAGTCATCACTAAATGCATATGCAGAAGGTGGTTTAAGGAAGTAAATGGGAGCTTATTTTTTCTTAGCTGAAAATTTTGATTGAGGTTGGGCTGTCAGAGATGACTGATCACTTTGAGATCTTCCTTCCATCCTCATTTCCTGAGACAGTGCCTACCACCTACCACGTCCAAGTGAGCGCCGCTGCTGCTCGTGGAGTGTAACACATTAGAGGGAAGTTTTTACATCTGCCACTGAGCAAAACCACACACGTGCCCTGAGGGGAAGTGAGTCACCCAAATATATATACACAGTATAGGATTTCTGTCATCCTCACTCCTTAGGTTTTACAAGGCGATAGAGCAACACAGGGTGGGAAGAGGAGGAAGGGAACATAAAGTGAAGATTTATTACACCCTTCTAATGATTATAATTAAACACTCTGCACTGAAAAAAAGAGGCAGAAAAGAATGGCTCTATCCAAATGGTACGTGAACACTTTGCAAACTGAACTGAACAATGTCATCTTGGCCAAATACACCTCACAATGGTGCCAGTAATGGGAACACCTGAGAAGAAAATGGCAGAAGGATCTGGCCACATTTTAGGCTGTATATCATTACCCCAGAGGGGAACCCCCCTCCCTCTGTGTTAAAAGGACGCTCCATTTGCAGAGTGAAGTGCTCAAGTGTTAGGAAATGCCATAATTAAGATTTCCTGTGGCATCTCATTTCAGTCCCCTTGTGCATATACATTGCGATTGTCTCTAATTACTTGTTCACATGCTATTTTTTCCATTCAGTGCACAGAATGGACTTTGCTCAGCTAACAAGCAGCTACTCAGAAGTATGTTTTTATTTTCTTATTCTTCCAAGTAGGGCACTCTACCTTATTAACTGTGCAAGATCTCAAAATCTGCTCTGAAAATGAAATGGTCAGTTCCCTAATCAGCTTTTCTAAGATATCAAACACTACAGTGGGAGAACAATCATCAACTATTGATTCATTCACACCACCCCATGGGGTAGGTCAGCACAGCATCATGCTCCCTAATTCAGACTGCAGAAAAAGTTGTGCCCACTTTTTAATGGCCGGTGGACAGCAGAACATCTACTTCAGGCAGAGATGTTGATCTACAAGAAAAAAGGGCTCTGCATGTGTCCTGCAGCCAGAAAAAACCCTGAAGGAAAATTAATACTTGTCTGCAGTCTGCATGCATGGATGGAGATTTAGGCGCAATATTGATACCTCAATATCAGGAAGGACATGGATCTGTTAAAGCAAGTCCAGAAGAGGGTAATGAAGATGATACGAGGGCTGGAGCCTCTCTGCTGTGAGGACAGGCTGAGAGAGTTGGGGTTGTTCAGCCTGGAGAAGAGAAGGCTCTGGGGAGACCTTAGAGCAGCTCCCAGTGCTGAAAGGGCTCCAGGAAAGCTGGGGAGGGGGCTCTTGATCAGGGAGTGCAGGGACAGGATGAAGGGGAACAGTTTTAAGCTGAAAGAGGGGAGACTGAGATGAGACATTAGGAAGAAATGTTTTGCTGTGAGGGTGAGGAGGCCCTGGCCCAGGGTGCCCAGAGCAGTGGTGGCTGCCCCATCCCTGGAGGTGTTCCAGGCCAGGTTGGATGGGGCTTGGAGCCCCCTGACCCAGTGGGAGGTGTCCCTGCCCATGGCTGGGGGTTGGAACTGCATGATCTTTAGTTTCCCTTCCAACTCAAACCATTGCATGGTTCTATGATATTATCATACGCATGTATGCCTAAAGGCTTTAGCACACATGCCCTCCCAGAGATGATTTTTCCCATTGCACATTCCCCCATTGAATCTGTTGAGCTGCACCATCAGCTTTCATGAAAACACTGATCCATGATGACATTCACCAGCACTTGCAGCCTTCCCAGAACTTTAAACACCTCATTCACTGCACTAGTGACATGTGGAAGACTTACCAGTCCGTGCCTTCGGCTAAATACCTGGGCTGGGCCCCCATGGGTTGTGGAGTTTGCAGCTGGTGGCTGAAGTCAAAGCTGGGGTGTAGGCGGTGAGGCTGAACTGACATGCGCTCTTGAGCTCGCCTGTAGGGAGGAGGAGAGCAGCAAGCAAGTTAGCCAAGCGGAGGGCACCAGTACATACAGCTCCTGCTCTGAGGCTGTGCCAGTAAACCAGGGGAAAACTAAACTGTTGGGCTTGTCATTATGTGTCCAAGAGAAAAGAGCCTGGGTAGGTGTCAGAGGAGATGGGAAAAGGAACCCAGAGCTATGTCACTCTCTCATGGTCACCATGGACATCGTGCAGACCTCCACTCTCACCCCCTAAGGCATCCACGTACAATCAGTTTACAAGCGATTTTGTTTGGTGGGTCCATGGAGACAAAAAGAGGAAAACAAACAGCCTCTTCCTTGGAAGTTTTGTGCCATTTGCAGTATTCTCTTTTTCTTCAGTGTCAGCCTCATGACAACACGTGGTTCAGCCGTTATCCATCATCATAAAGAAGCTGCAGGTTGTCTCGTCTCCCCATGCAGTCCATAAACTCCTGGAGAACCTCATTCATAACAGGATTACTCAGGAGTAACTGAAAGTAAAATTTACTCCCGCTGGCCTTTGCCAACATGTTTCTGGATGATGGACGGGCTAGGCTGGGATCCGGCTCCTTGTCCCCCAGCTCTGCTGCCTTTGCAGACAGGGAAAGGAAAGTGGTAGAAAATATAACAAGGCCTTTCTAGGGATTTGAGTCTCTTCTGTGATTATTGCTTGTTTGAACTGCTCAGGGGAAAAGCGTGTGCTACATGATCAGTGTCCACATTTGGAAAGAGACGAGCAGGATTTGCACTACAGGCAGACTCGTACCCCTTGCTCCCTGCAGAGTCCCTGCCTATCTGTGGGTCCATTGCAAGCAAATCTACAGGAACACGCTGGAGTATACGGAGCAGGGAACAGCTAGATAAAGAGTTTTTCATACAGCCACAGCTCAGAGGCTCCACTTTTGAAGGCAAACCCCAGATTCCTACCACTGAGACCTCATGACCCACACCTGTAAGGTCCCTGACACCCTCCTCCGATGCAGCTGTGCTTTCAGAAACACCCTTTGGGATCAGCCGAGGGGTTCCTGCCCTTTCCACAGCAGAACCCACTTGCATATTTAACACTAGCAGTATTTACCAATGCATCTTCTGCATGGAACTGAATTCCATGCTTTTATTTGAATTCAGCTTATGACTAAGAGGTAAACACTTGTATCATCAGTGCCTCAGCCTTGCACAAATTTGCTACCCAATTATTAACTAATCATTAAATCCACCTAAAATCCAGCTTATGCAAAACAAAACAAGGATGAGAAGAACACACAATTTTCAGACAGGAAGGGTATGGAACGAAAGCGTTTTCTGTCTGTAGCATTCTGTCCAAATGAAGCATTATTGCAAAGACTCATCCTCTGATTCTTGATCCATGGGCACAACCCACAAATAGCTTCCACATGTTTCCAAAAAAAGCACTTCTCTCCTACGTGCTATCTAAACTCCTTCTCAACATACAAAATCAGGACAAGGCCGGGCATCCATTTCCACTACTGCCAAG
Source organism: Neomorphus geoffroyi (assembly GCA_033558235.1). Lineage (NCBI taxonomy): Eukaryota > Metazoa > Chordata > Aves > Cuculiformes > Neomorphidae > Neomorphus > Neomorphus geoffroyi. Next base: position 4,110,705 of record JAUMJM010000025.1, read on the forward strand.
CTACAGTAACTCTCCCTGCAGCCATCAGCCCAGTCTGAATTTAGGCTGCTTTCCGTGACTAAATCGGAAGAGCATTGTTCCCTCGTAGAGCCAGGAACCCTACCTATACCCAGTGGAGCGAGCTTTCCATGTGCAAAACCTGACAGGACAGGTGGATGCAAGCTCTTCTGTGGTTCTGAAACAGCAGCCACAGCGAGGTAGCCTGTGCATACAGTCCACCGCTCTACCATGCAGGACAGGTTAACTGCAATACCACGGTGTTAACGCCGTGACTCTCCTACGCGTGACAACAGTAGGTGACATCGGGACATACTAGATAAGCATGGAGTGGATCTCCATGGGAAAGGTACACATGCAGGTGCAACACGCCCTGCAGCTTCCCTTCTGGTGGAGGCATTTTAGGGGTACACAGATGAACTAGGATCAGCTAAGGAAACTGGGATTGTTTAGTTTGGAGAAGAGAAGGCTGAAATGAGAGCTTATCACTCTCTACAGCTCTCTGAAAGGAGACTGTAGTGAGATGGGAGTTGGTCTCTTCTCCCTAGTTACAAGTGATAGAACAAGAGGAAATGGCCTCAAGTTGCACCAGGGCGGGTTTAGATTGGATATTAGGGAATATTTCTTTATTGACAGAGTGGTGAAGCACTGAAAGAGGCTGCCCAGGGCAGTGGTGGAGTCTCTGTCTCTGAAGGGGTTCAAAACCACACAGACATGGCATTTTGGGATATGGTTTAGTAGACATGGTGGTGTTGGGTTGAGCTAGATCAGAGGTCTTTTCCAATCTTAACAATTCTATGATTCGAACTTGTGAAAAAAGCCGAAAGCATGTACTGCCAGGGCTTTATCAGAAGCCTCCTTGCTGAAGTGAGGCTGATGTAGCTTCTTAGCATCCTTCAAGATGAGTGAGACCCCCTTACCTGGGATGGGGCATGAGCCGGCGGTGCTGTGCCTCGAGGAGCTGCTGCTGGAGGAGGTATTGCTGGTGTAGCGCCTGAGGTAGGAAGGAGGGTCCGGCCACATCTTGGAAGGGCAGGGCTGGCACCGGTGCCAGGGGCTGATGCAGGGCACCGCTGTGCTGGTGCGCGGGGGCCATGTGGGGGGTCAGCCCCGGCTGCGGCTGCACCGCGTGAGACAAGGTGAAGTCAGTGGAGAGTTGAGGTTGGGGACCCAGGTGGAAGTGGCGGCAGGAGGTAGCATGGGGATGCTGAGACCTTTGAAAAGGAGCACCTGGAAGAGAAGAGCAGAATCATCATGGGGGCCAGGGGCAGCTGGGGCACCCCAGCTGAGTCATTGCCTAGCCAGGGCAAGAACTGGGCAAGCAGCTGTTTCTATCCTCTGCCAAAAGGGTTAAAAAAAAAGAGAACAGATTGATTTGTGCTGATTACATGCAAAAATGTTGGGTTTTGACTAACAGTTTTTCCTCTCAAAAAAAGCCTTGGAAGTGAAACATAGGTTTGTATTCAAAGTGACTTTTTGGCCCCCAAATGAAGTGTATACTGATGAAAACTGCTTAAGTTTGTTTTAGTTTTTCTGTCTTAGAGAGAAAAAGAACAAAAAAAAATACTGGACCTGTAGTGATAAGACAGAAGGTCGTGGTTGTAAACTACAGGAGGGGAGATTCAAACTAGATATTAGGAAGAAATTCTTTATGCTGAGGGTGGTGAAACACCGGCACCGGTTGCCCAGGGAGGTGCTGGCTGCCCTGTCCTGGAAACATTTGAGGTCAGGTTAGATGAGGTTCTGAGAAACTTGATCCAGTGGAATGTGAGCCCACAGACTGCAGGGGAGTTGGACTGGATGGGACCTTTACAGGTCCCTCCCAACCCAAACCATTCTGTGATTATATGGAAAAGCCTAAACTTTTTAGAAAAGGGGACAAAAAATCATTTTTCTAGAATGTATTTCCATGGGTTATGAACTCACTGAAGTTGCAAAGCTTTCTGACTTTCCAGGCAATTCAAGGTATTCTTTGCCTGCCTAAAAATGTCTCATAGACAAGGAAATAACCTCTGCTCTAAGAAACTGCCTCCCGCTGACTGTGGAACGTGAATGAGACACCTTCCACCTCTGAGAGCAGGGATTAAGACCGTGCATCTTTGCTGAGATCCTTCATTAGCCTGGCCTTGAGGGCTGCCTGCAGGGAGAGAGCGGCTGCAGGAAACACAACACAGACTGCTATGAGACAAGCCATGAAACTGGTGGGAATGGTGAAGAAATGAGGTGTGAAAGATATCCGTAGCAGAGGATTTTCACAGAACATCTGGCACTGGCTTGCACCTCCCTTAAGATCCTTGCTTGGATGAGCCCTCAGCCCAAACCAGCATGTTAATTCCCACATTCCTAGAGCATTTACTGGCGTCACAGCAAAGCTTTCAGCTCTTAAACCAGGGAGAGAGGCCACTCAGGGATGAAGAGCCTTGTGAGACTGGAGCGAGGCTATTAGAGATGCCTCTTTGCTGAGGAACAGTCTCAGGATAGGACACCCCCCCTTTAATGCAGTCTTTTGAACACCTCCTTTTTTTTAGTCTTCCTTTTTTTAAGTTTTTTTAACTTCCCTTTTTTTTTTTCAGTCTTTGGGACTGGCACAAGATATCCAGGAACAAAAGGACCAAGAGACAATGTCCCGAGACACAGACCAGACATGATGCTTTCTTGACCCATATCCATTCTGCTCACATGTCCCTTCTGCCTGCAGGCAGAGCCAGTCCATCACAGCAGCTCCGGGAGTCCCAAGCGCTTTCTGCTCGCGGCCATATGGAAACAGGAGATTCACAAAGAAAGCCAGATGCCAACAAGAGAAACAACAGGAGAAGACCTAGCAGAAATGAGTGTTCTGCAAAACTGTGCATAAGTAATTACATAGACCATCTCTTAAATAGAAACTAATCCTCTGTAGTGCCGCTCTGAGAGAGGCAGAGGGTAGCAAACCTTTGTGCCACCAGCGGCAGAACTTCTCAAGGTGATAATTGGTGTTGCTGTCAGGTAACAGCACTATTAATTAAAACTGGAGAAGGTGGGATCAGACCCCTCGTTCCTCAATGATGGAGCTGCAAACCCAGACCCAAGAGCCATGCACGTACCTCATGCCCCTGGTACCCTGGGTTATATTTGCTGCTGTCATCTTGGCCTCAGTTGGCCATAGCCCCATCAACAGGTAAATGTAGAGTAATGAAATATGGATCCTGTGTTGTCCTGGCCTGTTTCTCCAGCTGAGCAGCACTGCATCCATGAGGAAGTGCCTCCAAACTGCTCATGGTGCAACTCATGATGAATTGCACAGCTTCTACTGGCCACGAGTCCTCCCGATGGAAAACAACTATGGCAAAGTCACAAGTGAAACATTTTACACCTTCAGCTCTTCATGGGGACTGGAGAAAAGCTGCAAGAACATGTTGAAGTGCTAATCCTTCTGCACACTCAAAGACACCAGCCTGCTTCACCAGGCAGCAGTTTAGCTGTATTTCAGACAGGCTTATGGTGACACAAGACAATGAACCTTAGAGATATTCCCCTACGTTTAATGGGACAAATTTTGTAGTGCATCAGTAAAGCAGAAAAAGCCAGCCTCTCATCCTCTGTGCATCTCTCATCTCCTGATACCTGGTGCAACCTTAGCCAAGGATGTCCAGGCTTTTGCTGCATCTTGAGAGACCTAAGTCTGATTTTGCAAAACGTCTGCAAAAGGCTGGAGCCATGATTAACTAGAGAGCACAGAGTGGGCAGATCATCATCAGAGCTTTTGACTTGATTTTTTTATCCCTTACCTAGAGAGTCCTTGTGAGAGACATGATAATACACTTCTCTGCAGTCCAGAAAGTGTGCACTTTATCTCTGATGTCTGGGCAGGAAGGCATGCAAGGCCCATGCAGAGCAAATATAACCTAAAGTAAAAGCCTAATCCATTTGGGTTTGGTACAGAGAGTTAATTTGTCTTATTTTTAGGCACTAGTCAATTAAATCAAGCATTTTTTTCTGGTACCCACTGGTGCAATGATGCATTTCCCTCTATAGGAAAAATACTATCAGGATGTGACCGGGACCATATGATTAAATAAAACCCATCAATTTGTCTTAGCATAATTTACTGTCTTGTGTTGTAATTGTTCATTTCCTACAACTAATCCAATTGCTGATGAGGATTTTGACTGCAAAGTAAAGACTTTGGGGAATACTTCAGCAAATCTGTGCTTATTAGCAGTCATCAAATCACACAGCTGGCATAACCGAACCAGCCTGCACACCAACGAGCTCGTCCTTGCCAAACACGGCACTGGTGGACCCCAGAAAGCCTTGTGAAAAGAATAATAGTGCAAAACAGAATATTACATCTCCAGGTTATCTATTTTCAAGTTTACCCTCTGCTGTTCATGGCATCTAGCCACAAGGGGCCTTGGTGGAGGCTGCTTTCCAAGTCCATATGTTGATCTTGCATACACAAGGTAAATCCTATGTCACTCTGCTAACATCAGCTGAGCAGCCTTACTCCAGGTAATGCACCATGATCAACATCAGAATCTGGCTCACAGGTGCTCAGCAATGGAGGCTCTGATGTTAGCAGTGTCTATTAATGATTGCTCAGCTAGCACATCTCCTATCACTTTCCTAAGCCACAGTATGGTCCTTGATCACATTTGCATTGGAACCAGCAAGTACTGCCCATAAAATGTTCCAAGAAAATCTGATTCAAGGATTTAATCTGCTTTTTGCCTGGATGCTAACATCTGCCACAGCAGAGAACATTCCATAACTAAAAGCAAGCCCAGATACTCCACGCCAGCTTTTGTTTTTACTCCCCAGAACAAGGGCAGGGCTGACATTTTCATTAGCTAAGCTTTGAGGACATTTCCTGCAGCAAAGACAATGAGGTTGGAAGCTGTGCATTATTAAACTTCAGAACTGCTAATTGCATCCTCCATGAGCCACGTTCTCCACCACCAGCCCCAGTAGTGGCTATGGGAAGGTAATGTTGCTGTGGGACCCTCTTGCCACTCAATGGGCTTCAGATTTTGGGTCCTCATCCTATGGAAGAATTATCCTTCTCCATCAGGGTACTCTGATTTTGCAGAAAGAATGATCAATCAGATCTTGGATGCTTTTTATGACCTACCTTAAAGGCAACTAACAGATTCATGAGCTTCAGTGACCCTTGCTGCAAACACTTGTCTGCTCTAGCTGAAAGGGGAGAGGGAAGCTCAGAGCCCCTGCTACAGAGGCAGTGCAGTCCTTACCAGCACTGAGAGGCTTTTGACCTGAGGCCAACCTGGAAACATGTGTCTCCATGTGCAGCCTCCTAGTCAGGACAAGAGGTTCCACCCCAGTGCATGAGACTCACTGATGTGATCCCCTCGGTGGCACAAGTAGCTCCAGCTGCTCGTAGCTGGAGCTGTGGAGGACTGACTTCTCTGGGCTCACTGTCAAGCTGCCCACCCACCAGAAATCCTTCTTTCCTTGATCTGTTGCTTCTTCCTTTCATTTAAACACTGTTGCTGTGGCAGATGATGACAGCTCGGAGCAACACCAGATCAGCAGCTCTGGGATGAGCGATGCGTCACATCTGTGTCAGCAAAGAACACAACCTACTCCAGTTTCATGCAGCCTCCCATTTTATGTTTGAGGCCAGATGTCATTGAGATCAAAGCCCTCTGTCTCAAGACACGTATCTAAACAGAATTATTTCTCAGCAGAGCATGGGGGTATTTCCCTCCCTTCTTTGCCTTTCCTCTTGCTCTAGGTACTAGTTCCTCAAACTCATCTGTTGACCATATGCATTTGCAAGGTATCACACAGTATCACAGTATCATAAGGTTGGAAAAGACCTCTGAGATCATCGAGTCCAACCTATGAACCAACACCTACACCTACTCCTACTTGTCAACTACACCATGGCACTAAGAGCCTCATCCAATCTCTCTTTAAACACCTCCAGGGACGGTGACTCCACCACCTCCCCGGGCAGCGCATTCCAATGGCCAATCACCCTCTCAGTAAAGAACTTCTTCCTAATATCGAGCCTAAACCTCCCCTGGCGAAGCTTGAGACCGTGTCCTCTTGTTCTGTCACCGGTCGCCTGAGAGAAGAGACCAACCCCTGCCTGACTACAACCTCCCTTTAGGTAGTTGTAGAGAGCTATAAGGGTCTTCTGTCTTTCTCAGCCACCACCCTCCCAGGATCCCCATCTGGACAGCCCTTGTCTCCTCACACATGCCCTGGCCTCCGCTAAGCCTCAAAGGCAGCTAATGGCTGAGCAGGCTAATCCAGCCACAAAACACGCCCTACGAAGTACTGAAGTCGAACATATGGATGAAAAGATGGAATCCAGAGGAGATATGAAACAGGTCTTCAATAACCTTCCTGCAGAGTGGGAAAGAGGACCTGTGTGGTCCTCTGACGTGCCTTGATCCAAGCCTGGCCCGAAAGAGTCTGTGGCACGGCATGATGGTGTCGGACCATGTGGACATGAATGCCTCATCTGCTTTGTGCAGCTGGGTAAGCACCAGCCTCATGTTATGCTCTGATAGCCACTACATCCACTCCCCCTCAACTTCTTTTATCAAGTCCTGAAGCCAAGGCTAGCAGCAGGTGTGATGGGGTTGAGGAATCGGCACTTCATTAACTCTTGCCACTGCTAAGGGCATGAGTGCCGGTCAGCAGCTGCCTGGCTCACCTGCCCCACTGCAATGGGCACTACACCATGCTGCTGAGGGCACACCATGGGGCTGCATCTGCCACATTCCCCACAGCTACCCAGCTCTGCAATGCCGGATCCCCATCTCCTGCTCTGCACCATCTTCATCTAAAAAGTCCTCAGGGAAGATCACTGAACAGTTATTTACAAAGCACCCAAAACACTTGGCTGAAGGTGGCATTACAGGCTGCAGTCTCAAACCAAGGAGGTATAAATTCATTTTTAGAAAGCCAACAGATGATGCAGGCATGTGGATAGCTGAACCTGTTCAGCTGCTCACTGCCACGCCATTTCCACCCTTCGCTCACACAGGCTCTGAACGCAGCAGAAACCTGCGGGGAAACTCATCATATCCTCCTCACCGTCACTTTCTCACTTCCACGGCCTTTTCTTTTTGATTTCTTTAACAGTTCTACAGTTACATTTATTGGTTCTGTTCATTATCTGAAGAAGCCTGGACTTTCACTAAAAGAAATGGTCCTGCTTCCTTTGCATCCCCAGGCGAACCCCGCAAACGATCAGTTTGCATATTTTTGTAGGCTGTTGTGCGACGTCAAGTCACAAAAATGTACTGGTAAGATGCTGGATATTTCTGTCACCGGAGATTCTCCTTCAGCATCAGTCAAGATTTGACTATGCATGTGCAAATATATCCATCCACCGATATTTCACCCAGAAAGGCTCAAGGGATCCGTGTACTAACTAAACACTTGACCCATTTAGGAGATGGGTAGGGGTGGTGTGTCTCTCCCTGCAGAGCCAGGAGGTTCTACAGGCTTTATGAAAAATGCCAGAAAGCAGAATATTTTGTTTCTATCACCTTTCCTCATGGCAGCAATATTTTTGATGCAGTCAGGCCACTGGTAAGGGACGCAGGATCAGGTCCAGAGCTGGCGCAGGGGATTGGTATCTTGAGCAGACAGCTGCAGCCCAGGGAGCGCAGCCGTCTTTGAAAGGAAAACGAGATCTGTCTTATGCTGTTAAGCTGCCTGCGATGCATGTGAATTTTTCCCCTGGGTAAGGGAACCTGGCCGGCTTGTCGAGGCATTCATGGTCTGTGTGCAAGTGTGTGGGGGTCGGGGAGTGGGAAGGGAGGCTGGGGCTATTTATACATCTCGATCCCATCGCGGCAGAGAGGGAGATGGCAGCTCCTGGAGAGCTCTGGCTTCACTCACTGACAGATTTTGCAGCTGTGGAAGATCTGCCTGTTGCAATCGGCTGAGCTGGGGACTGGAGCCGTGCTGTCTCAGCCATTTGGCCCTGATTAGAGCCCCCCACAACCCCTCCTCCTGCCCTGGGATGGCAGATAAACCCCATAAACCAGGGCCATCCAGGGTGCCTCTGTGAGCACCAGACTCTGCAGAGAGCCCACCAGGCTTTTAATAGCCCGTGCGCCTGCATCTTGTTTCCCTGGACATACATTAAAATTCCCCTTGGAAACAGGAATGCAGTGGGAAGTTAGCATCCATCCAGACAGTATAAAGTAAGAAAAGTCTAAAATTGTGGAAGCAGCTCCGGCTTCACATGACAGACTGAGAAGGATTGCATTTTCAAACCAGCGAGTAATTGCCAGGCACGGTCAGACACTGAATATACCCTTATTAAATGAGTTAAATTTACTTGCTAATAGGAAATGAGGAGTGACAATGCACCTGGAAAATCAAAAAAAAAGAAAAGAAAAACAATAACCTCCCAAACCAAACCCACAGTATATTCAGCTGCATAAAAATTCTGCTGTCTTTCACAAAGGGAGATATCGTGCCATCTCACTCCTGTTACAGGCTAGCAAATTGCAGGGCAGGGAGATTGGGGTGGAGAGGGTGGAAGAGAAGGTGGGAAGAATTTGAGAAAAAATTATCAGACAAGAAGGAATCTGTCTGACTTTCAACACCTTCACCAACAGCTTTCTCATTTCATTTAGCAAATGGGAAGTACCGTGCCAAAAATAATAGGCAACCAGCTCAAATCCAGCCCAGGGTGCAGCCTGCCATCCCATGCATCTAGTGCGATGCAGTGGGTAGTAGACCCCAGCACCAGCCCCTGGCTGGGCAAGGAGCAGCCCCAGCATGTGTTAGCAACAGATAAATAGCATTAGGTTTTGCCTTATTTGCTTGGCCAGGTTGTGCAGCACCAGGGAACGAGTCACAATGGAGCTGTTGTGGTGGGTAAAGGACTGGTCCGTGGTGGTTGGTGGAACATAGAGTCATAGAATGGTTTGGGTTGGAAGGGGCCTTAAAGATCATCTATTTCCACCCTCCTGCCACAGGCAGGGACACCTCCCACTGGATCAGGGGGCTCCAAGCCCCATCCAACCTGGCCTGGAACACCTCCAGGGATGGGGCAGCCACCACTGCTCTGGGCAACCTGGGCCAGGGCCTCCCCACCCTCAGTGTGAAGAATTTCTTCTTAATGTCTAATCTAAATCTTCCCCCTCCCTGCTAAAAGCCATTCTGCCTCCTCCTGTCACAACAAACCTTTGTAAAAAGCCCCTCCCCAGCTTTCCTGTAGTCCCAGCATAGTCCTGGGCGGAAACATGAGGTTTTGGGAGGTTTATCATCCTCCTGCTTGGAGTCTTGTACATGTAGAGGAAAAGGCCTACAAAGGGGCTTAAGGAAACAGGGCTGAGCTGGCTCCCGTGTCACCATCTGATGGTCACTGCCACCCAAAAGCCTTTATTGCACTCCACCTCAGTGGACATCTGTGCAGTCGCAGCAAATCACAGCTCAGCTCATCCTAAAACCCCACATAAACAGAGACCTCTGAGACTGCAGGTTGCCCCTGACTGCTCCTACAATCCCCCCGTCAACATCCTCACTCACTAGCAAAGCCTCTCATTAACCTCTGAGAGACACGAGCTGGCGTGGCTGGAGCACAGCCTCCCACACACACCTGTGGTCCCTGTCACAGAGCAGAGCATCTCCTCTCCTGCTGCAGCTCGAAACTACATGCAGCCCTGAGCCCTGATGCTAACAAAAAATAAAAAAAGCTGAGGTGGGACTCCTTCCAGAAACTCAGCATCCAACAACAACAAAAAACCCACACACAACTGGCAATAACCAGCATTTATCAGCAGAATGGCATCAGGGCTAAAGCGGTGCTGAGCAACGGGGATGGGGAGCAGCAAGAGCAAGCGATGGGACACACACAGGCAGCCTGGACCCATCAGAGGAGAGAGACAGCTGTTCGTACAGTGCTGGCTGTGGGGGTTTTTCCTGCATCCCTTTTCCACTAGCTTCAGGGGGAAAAAAAAGTTTGGTTGAAGATGTCGTTTCACAGGAACTTGTTGAATTCAGCAATAATTTCTGAGGAGGAAGGAGAAACACTTCGGCAACGTTGCTACACTTAACTCCGTCTTTTTGCTTTTATGCTTCCCACTATGTTTTAATTATAGCTTTATTCCCATGCACAGCATTCAAGGGTATATTTATGATTTTTGGATCATCACACCAATTAAGAAAAGCCAAATCACGCTGTAAGAAAATGTTTGCTGAGATTTAATGGTCCTAGCTTCTTCTTCCCTCCCAAGCTCTCGTGTGCCTGCACGGGTGGGTGGCCCTGGCAGCCTGGCATCATGTTTCCCACCTAGCCCAAGTCTTCCTCTCCAAAAGACCCCGTTTCTCATGGTTTTGAACCCAGATCTGCACGTCTACCAGGAAAGGGCATTGGAGGAAACGCAGCTTTGGAGATATTACAAAATCCCTCCGCAACTTTTTTGTAGCACTTCTCATTTCTGTTTGGTCTGAAGGCATTGATTGGAAAGGACAGAGAATGAAGGGCTGACAGGAATTGCTCGCCCTCAGCCACACGTTAAAATCAGGGATCACTCCTCTGGTCTCCATGACATTTTTTGGGCTGTTCCATTTGCAGGGCTTATGATTGAGCAACACCTCAGTGCTGCCAGTTGCAGAGAGAGTTTGGGTGGTGCCTGAACTGCAAGGCAACCGTTAGGGCTTTGCCCACCACCCACGCAACCCAATGTGTTCACCCATCCCTTCTCTTCCATCATCATCCCAGCTAGCTCCTATGTAAAAACCAAACCCATTTTACATGTCATACCATGGGGAAGACAAACAGTGTTGGGGTTTGCCCAGTTTATTGGCATGTACCTGCATTCATGTATTCATGTAAATTTAAATTGAAATGAAAAAAATGTTGAAAAAAATTAATTTTAAATTTTTTTTAAAAAATCTTGAAAAGGAAGTTGGAAGGAACCAGGGACCCCTTGGGTCAAATCAGGCAAAGAGAGTCCATCTTTTTCTGGTAGAGCGCTATATCCATGTGAATTTGTTCCCTACTGAGAAATGGGGAAAAATAACCACGAGTGGGAACTCATCTTTGAATTAAAAAAAAAAAAAATCAAAAATCCTGATGTGAGAGGTCTGTTACTTGGCTCTGTCTGCAGAGAGAAATGGGGAAGCACTTGAGCAAACCCTATCCCTACCCTTGGGAATGTAAAAACGTGCTGACTTGTGCACACAAGGGCCTTTGACTTTGACAGGCAGCGATACGCTGCAGCCAGTTGTTTGGAAAGGGAAATTCAATACTTGGGTTTCCAATCTTGCCTTTCTTTCACAGTGTCCAAAGCCCTCCCCAGGCATTTGGAAGTGCTCAACACCTGCCTTAAAAACATCCTTAACTTCTCCTAATGACCGGGTGGAGGGCTTGCAGCAGTTCCCTCCTACCAGTAATGATTTGTAGGACATGCAGAAACAGGCAAAATGCCAAAACCATAGGGGAAAAAAAATCCTCCAGCTGGTTGTTGCAAGGACATGGTGGGATCTGAAGTGCTGTGCTGCATTGCTCATGGAGCCTCTTAATTCTGCAACAGCCCAAACAAAAAGCCTTCCACCCAAACGCTGCCAAAACAGGTGGGTCTGAAGTCCAAGTGATACTTAAGCCCTTCCCTGGAGAAGGTGTTCATGGGAAGAGCCGAATCTCTCAGCTGCCTCTTTTTCCTGTTTAACCAAAAGACTTTGTGATCTACCCGGTCTCAAACCCAGAAACTCCCCTCAGCCAGCTCTGCAGTGGCCAAATCTCTGTGAGGACAACTCTACATGGCCAAATTTCTGCAGGGACAACTCTAGGGGTCAAGAGCCCCCACTGCCATTGAAGGGCTTTATGAAGCTTGGCACATGCCTGGGAAAGACTGGCAGCGTACACCAGACCACTCTCTGCCAGGCGCTCACGCCTTCCCACACAGGGTTGTTCCTGTGGAGAGTCAACCACGCAGAGGTGTCCCACAGAGAGGTGGCCTTGGATATTTGGCTGTGAAGAGTTGTCCTAGACCCTCTCAAACCCACTCATGCCTTGCTGCAACGGCTCAGGCAGGAGCAGAGTCCTTCACTGGACCCCATGGACATTTGGAAGCCAGGGCTTTTCCACAGTCCCAGCACAGCCTAGGAGAAGGGACTGCTCCATTCCACAAGGCCGTGGGGATGCGGTGGCAGCATTCCAATCCTGTGCCAACCCTGGTATCCCCTCTCTCCTCAGCAGATTTTGAGTGAGAAGAGGCGACACTGGTACCTGCCATCTCCTCTCCACACAACTTGTCTCCCCTGTCCACAGGGATTTCCAGTGGTGATTTCCATCCCAGTCTCCCCTTATCAACACAGAAGGGAAAGACACTTTTTGAGGCACAGTTTGCCTGACCTGCTTTGAACTTCCCTGCTAGGGAGAGGTCAGAACAACACTTGGAACCTGTCCTAAAAACGTAAAGGAGGCTGTTTTGGGTTGATTTTCTGTACCAATCCCTGCCATCTCTGTTTTGTATGCATTCATTTCCTCCCCCACCGTGTGTTTTAAATAGCTGGGGTTTTCTGCTGGATATGTTTATCTGCAGCTTAAGCCCAGAGGTGGAAGATCCCACCCAACACATCTGCACAACTCCAGAATGAGTGGCTGTGATTTGGAGATGGATTTGGGAAACCAGCGGAGTGTTTCACCATTTCTGGGAACAGAGAATGAAGCTACATGGGGGATATTTTTGCAGCCCAGCCTTTCTTCTTTGCTAGTTCTCTGGCAAATCAGCCCTAAACCGCTTTTTGACAGTGGAGCAAAAAACTTTTTGACAGTGGAGCACAGCTCCAAGTTCTGCTTCTCCTAGCATCTGCAGAAATGTGTTGCCGAACTGAGCTGTCTGGCCTCACACGGAAAGCACAGCACTAGGAAGTGGCAAGAAGTCAGGCTAACTATTAAAGAAAGGGGAATGGCAAGTGCTGAGTGTAGATTAAGTGCTATTTTTAATGATGATGGCTAATAAAGTTCATAGTGGTGAGGAGCAAGGAGAAGAGTCAGGACAAGGGACATCCACTTGCAGAAGGATTGGTCAGTCCTGTGTTTCAGATTATCTGTCTTCTGGATTTCATCCTAAACCTTGCAGGGACATGCTAAGTGCAGTGCATAGCACCTACTAGGCTGCACGAGACCCTCAGCAGGACCAGGAGGGCAACGCTGCAGCATGTGCAGTACCTGCTGCTCAGGGAAGTCAATAAACTGTACCGTCTCACTCAATTTCTTTAGACACCACCCAAAACTCACACCAAAAAACGCCCTTCCTGAAACTGCAAGGCAGGAGTCAGGAGCCATTCAGCAGCTGGCATGTCTTCCAAACCATAATATACAGAAAACAGGAGCATCTTACAAATGCTAGGGTACAAAAAAAATATGAAGATTATCTCTTAAGAGTGACAGGAAACGCTCCTGGTAGATGGGTCCATGGGATACAGCAAATGCAGCAACCCCAGCTGCATTTGTGGAAGACAGGGCCGCAGTCCATCCCAAGGACCAAGGCTGAAGAGAAGCTGGGTGAGATGAGGTGGCTGCTGGCAGCAAGCTGGCATGGGTCAGGGCAGTTTGGTGGCTGTTTGCACTGAACTGACTTGAACCCAGGTCTGTGAAAACCCCAGCTACCGTGAATCCTGCTGTGCTGCATCCTGGCAATTCCACTTTTATGTTCCATGAATGAGAATTCTGTAGATAAAAATCAAAGGTCCTGAAAGCCTGTTCCCCATTAAACTTAATATCTCCAACTTTATAGGTATGTGTCGCTCCAGGATCAAGAGTGCTGTGTTTAAAGTACAAGTAAAACATCAGTCTCTTGATGTGGAAATAGCTCTTACTTTACATTTCTGCATGAGGTCCTGGCATGAGTTAGTGCTGCTAAACTCTGCTGTAATAACATATAAGAGGCCAATCTACCCAGCCAGGGGAAATATATATTTTATAGGGCTAAATGTAAAGTCATACATCTAAGGAAAAACATACAGGGCCTATTTGCAGGTGGCAGGCTATCCGAGGGAAAGTGATTTTTGTTAATCAGCAAAACCAGGAGCACCCAGAGCCCCAGCAGCATCTGAAGGCACAAGGGTTTGCTACACAAAAAGCAGGGAGTGGGATCACTTGAGACAAAATTGATGCCAAAGCCAAGAAGGATGTTTGTAGAGGAGCCCAAGGGTGCCGTGCATGCACCCTGGAGGGAGGCACCGCAGGAGACCTGCGTCTCCACAATAGAAAGAACAAAGATGAAAACGTGGCTAAGCACAGCCTAAAATGGTACCTTGCACTGGTTGGGTAGGATGAGGCTCACCAGCCAGGTGACCAGCCTGACAAAACCCCCCAGCTGAGATGACCTGCAGCCAACACAGGTTGGAACACCAGGCACCACACTCCAATTGCTGAATTCTCCTCCTCAGCACCAGGGCTCATGAAGCCCAGGCTGGATGGGTTCCTGAAGAACATTCTTGGGTAAGAATTAATCTAGGAATGTGGGATGGAAAACGTGACAACAGCTGTCCTTTCCAGCATGAAAATCCGCACGCTTGTGGGGATTTTCCCTCTCTACTGAAGTTAAAGGAGTCTTATTGCAAGCGACTGACTTTTCCATTGTAATGTGGTTAGGAAGTCTGATTCTTATTATTCTATCAAGGTTATCCCTGAGGTCTGCAAACAGCCTGAAAGCAACCAGGTAGGATGTTGCATGTACAGCTCCATATCAGAGGCAGCAACTCATTTCCCCACAACTGGCTTCTGAAATAGCTCAACAAGCATCTGGCATCCCTGAGAGAGTTAAGTCTAAGTCAATGTTTCTGTCATCAACCCCACTTTCAAGGGGCTCGTAACTCCTGATGTTCGTGCTCTCATGAGGCCAAAGGCTGGCACAGAAGCACACAGTGCAGATGCAGTTTTATTTGGTAATAAATAGCTTAAAACTCATAAGCCTTTTTTTTTTGGCTTAAACATGTAAAATGAATGAAAAAATATATGTGGGTTTTATTCTGATAATTCTGGAAAAGTAGCAGATACTGAATAATGGCAGGCTTTTTTCAGACACACATTCCTCAATACTGTGTCTCAAATAACCTGCCTTATTAATATCAGGTCTTTAACAAAATCAATGCCTTCCACTCAGCACAGCACCAGCATCGCAGCCCAAGATTTCTGGGGGTGATTTTCAGTGCCAGATTGTTCGATCTTTGGCACATTAAGCCCGATGTTCTGCAGGAGATAAAACACAGCGTAATTCCCCAAGTCCTTTAATCAATGTCTGTAATGTTTTCAAGAGGGATTGGTGTTTTAATTGCACCCCTGTGACATCCTACTTTGTCACAGTTCAGGCAGTTATTGCAGCCCAGCACTATCTGACCAGCCCCTGGATGAGCATTGGTTTTTGTCAGCTATCCACCGGGATACACGGCAGCCCTGTGGAGGAGGACTCGGGGGTGCTGGTTGATGAAAAGCTCGACAGGCGCCAGCAATGTGTGCTCGCAGAAGGCCTCCCGTGTCCTGGGCTGCACCCAAAGCAGCGCGGCCAGCGGGGTGAGGGAGGGGATTCTGCCCCTCTGCTCTTATGAGACCCCACCTGGAGTCCTGTGTCCAGTTCTGGAAGCCCCAACATCAGTAGGATATGGAGCTGCTGGAATGAGTGCAGAGGAGACCATGAAGATGATCCAAGGGCTGGAGCCCCTCTGCTGTGAGGCCAGGCTGGGAGAGTTGGGGTTGTTCAGCCTGGAGAGGAGAAGGCTCTGGGGAGACCTTGGAGCAGCCTCCCAGTACTGAAAGGGGCTCCAGGAAAGCTGGGGAGGGGCTCTGGATCAGGGAGTGCAGGGACAGGAGGAGGGGAAAGGGTTTTAAGCTGCAAGAGAGATGAGATCTTAGGAAGAAATGTTTCCATGTGAGGGTGTGGAGGCCCTGGCCCAGGTTGCCCAGGGAAGCTGTGGCTGCCCCGTCCCTGGAGGTGTTCAAGGTCAGGTTGGATGGGGCTTGGAGCCCCCTGATCCAGTGGGAGGTGTCCCTGCCCATGGCAGGTGGTTTGGAATTGAATGGGCTTTAAGGTCCCTTCCAACCCAAACCATTCTATGATTCCTGATACACCCCAAACACAGGGCTTGCTCTATTGAGACCAGCTACTTTTCAGTAGCCAAAAGCCCTGAAACCCAAGCCCTCAGCCCCAGGACTTGGCCACCCTTCAAAAGTCCACCTCAGCCAGAGCAGAGAGGAGTAGCAATGGCTTTGCTCATATGGTCGGCTCAGAGGGTCCCCAGTGGGATGCTGGGCTACTGTCCAGATGGTGCCGTTATCCAGATGCTTTGTTATCTGCAGGACCGGGATTTTTTGCAGGGGCGGGCTGTCAGGTACGGGGTCATTGCTCAGAGTCATGCAACACGGCCCAAGGAGAACTACCCAGATGTTACTTCATGAAAATTACCTTTCCTTAGGGTGGGGATCCACCTACCTTCCCACCCGAGCCGCGTCTCTCTTTGCTGGGAAGGAAGATTGAAGGCAACCCTACAGGGCTGGCAATTTTCCTACAAAACAACATTGCACCAAGTTCTCCACCTCAATGCCAGGCCTGCAATCCAACAGCGTGCACAGAGCCTCCCCGTGCGCTGGCCCCATGTCTCAGCCTCCTCAAATCCCAGCAGACCCAGAGAAGAACTACTTGCAAGAGAGTTACGGGGAATTTGCGGGCTGGCATCAAGGCAGGAAGCTCGTGCTGCAGAGCTCGTCCCTTCTCCCAGTCTGCTGTCAACCCTGCGTTTGTGTAGTCTCCAGATGCAAGGGAATAGCCCACATGTGGTATGGGGTCCAGGCGACTCCCTGAATGAGAGAGTGGTGAATTGGAAGGAAAATTCCCAAATATACAGATACACCTTGGGCCATCTGCCCTTGTGCAATATTAGTTACAAGTCGTATTATAAAGCCTGTACGAGGTGTCGCAGCACGAAGTCACTCATGTGAAACCACTCTGATGCAGCATAGCAATGCACCCAAGGAAAAAGCATCCTCCTGCTGCACTGAGGCCGTAATAGGAATTTCTAGGTGGATAATTTGCAACATTGCATCCAAACCTACCTCCAACCATAGAATCACAGAATGGTTTGGGTTGGAAGGGACCTTAAAGATCGTCCAATTCCTACGCTCCTGCTATGGGCAGGGACACCTCCCACTGGATCAGGGGGCTCCAAGCCCCATCCAGCCTGGCCTGGAACCCCTCCATGGATGGGGCAGCCACCACTGCTCTGGGCACCCTGGGCCAGGGCCTCCTCACCCTCACAGGAAAAATGTTCTTTGTGATGTCTGATCTCCATCTCCCCTCTTTCAGCTTAAAACCCTTCCTCTCATCCTGTTCCTGCTCTCCTTGACAAAGACCCCCTCCCCAGCTTTCCTGGAACCCCTGGGAGGCTGCTCTAAGGTTTCCCAGAGCCTTCTCTTCTCCAGGCTGCACAACCCCAATTCTCTCCAGCCCTCGGATCATGTTTGTGGCCTCCTCTGGACTGGCTCCAACAGATCCTTGTCTTTCCTGTGTTGAGAACTCCACAACTGAACTACAGCAAAGTCTTCCTACCTCATATTCAGCTCCCACAGCTGGGTGTCTGAAGAAAACACCAGGCGTGGTCCATGTTTGGGAAGCATTTGCTTAACATCAGGGTGGCACCAGTTCTGTCTGCTTCAACCCCCGCCCCCCCCACTGGCTTCAGTCTGTCAGCAGGAAGGACAGCAGTGATGGATCTGCACTCCCTGTGTTTGCTGTCAATTAATGGCTTTTTTTGTATTTTAGATTTAAAGGCAATAGTGTGCCCATAATAAAAGATTTTTAAGAAATAAATCCAACCAACTCAAGCTGGAAAGATGTTGCAGAACCCAAAGATTAAACAAAGTAAATATTAAAGACCCAGAAACTCCTGACAAATCCAGAATGAACCAAGCCAGATGATGAGGGAGGCCTACATGGAAACCTGCAACCCATGATTTCATGTCTTGACCAGCTGCCATGGGAAGAATGACAGGACTGAACAGATGAGGAGGTTGGAGGGGAGAAGGAGAGGGACTTCTGCAGCAAAGCCTGCTCTCTCCTTCAAACAAAATGCAACCTCCAGCAGTCTGCTCCCCACCAAATCAGTTCAGGCAGAGCTGAACTGAGGATGGGAAAAGGAGTTAGGTGAGGGTCCTTGCTCCACATCGACCCCTTGGTTCGACATGATGGAGAGCATCGGGGCTCTGGGGGAGCTGCTGGGAGAAGAAAGTGTTTCTCAGCAGGGCACAAGCCCAGCCAGGTGGCCTGAAGAGACACGAAGGGAAGGTTACCAAGGCAATGACAGATGAGTTTATCTCCTTTCATAATTTCAAAAAACTGCCTCCTCCTATCTCACACAGGAGCAAACAACCCAGCTGGGACCCGAGCTGACCTCTCATTATGATTTTTACCATTCCTGACAGTGGCTTTGCTGAGCCCACTCAGATAGAAACATTTCTCCTCTCTCACGTGGATGTTGTTTTTATTACATCTACCCTGGAAACCTACACACTGCTATGCAGTATAACCAGCAAGCACAGCGGGTACAGGGAGGTTTTGTAGCCCTCAGATCTTCCAGGCCAACAAACCCCCTTGGAGAAGCCCATTACCAGCACCAGGTTGCCACTGTACCTTGCTTTCCAAAGCCAGCCTTGCTTTTGAGAAACAAAACTAGCATTCAGAGGGAATTCAGCTCCTGGGGCTACCGGTGCTGCTCTTAACAGAGACAACACAATAAAGGAGAGGTTTTCAGTTGCAGGTTGCAGAATAACCTGTAAATTGTTGTTTATAGTGTTGGTTAAGTGCCCCATAAACACAAATAGCGTCAATGACTGGAGTCCAGTGAGCTGTCAGCTGTAGGGAGGAGAGAGGGATGCTGTGGCAGGGAAAGCATGTGTCCCCAGGGCTTTTTGCACACCAGGCACCCTCTAACTTAACTGATGCATCCACCCACATGTTTTCATGATCAGTCACTGCCCAGCACATATGAGGTGAGATTTCTCTCATGCTGATGGGTTATTTCATGTTTTCAGGTCATCCCATATGGGCTTTTAATGGTTTTAATGGGTTTGAAGTTCAGCTCTTTCTCAAACTCCTGCTCTTGGACCTCTGGAGTTTAGGGGAGACCCAGTGTCAAACACCAGAAACTGATGTAGGGAGTTACCAAACCCAGTTAGACCAGCCATCCATGCCAGCAAAAGAGCTGGGGAATCTGCCAGTTAGTTAACACACTACAAGTTTGTTGGCCTTGGGGAGAAGTCTATAGCCTTGTTGACCTCTTTCCACGAGACTCTAAGCCTTTGGTTTAACTGTTGTTTTGACTCTGCATTTCCCAGATGAAATTCATCTCAAGTACAGTTCCTACACGGGCAACTTTTATGCAAGATGAAGCCTTTAGAAGACTAGAATTTCAAACACATAGAGGTTGTGGTAATGTGCCTAAGGGACATCCAGAAAGGGCCAAGCAGATGCAACCGCCATAGCCCAACAGGACTGACTGTTCCCAGCTTGTCGGGGGCTTAAACAAGCAGTTAATCAATCTCAGGCTGGCTCAAGCTTTCCTCCACCCCCAAGAAACTCATCTTTCAAAACAGTTGTCTGTCTGTTGAGACCATCCCCAGAAGCCAGGACAGGAGGGCTGGCAGACGGACAATGGTCTGTTTCACAGCTGCTGATTAAACTGGGATGATGATGCTTGGCAAAACGCCACATTAATTAGTGTTAGCCACATGATCTACAAGTCCCTTTTGGCTTAAAAAACAACAAAAAACACACCCCAAGAATTTTCCAAATTCACTTTTGCATACCTCGCTGGCCTGACATTTTCCTTTGAATTTGCTGCTCCTGAAGTTGCATGTCTCTTTCATAGGGGTCTTGTGCCATTTTTAGATGCCGTGAGTTTGTACATGTGGCGGAAGGAACTCAGAGTCTTTATAGCTCTTGGCCTTTTGGAGAGGATGGACTAATCTTTGGTTGATATTTAACAGAGGCTTGCAGTGCTGCACACGACCTCCTGCTTGATATTGTTCTGACCTTTCAGCTTCATTTGTGAGACTATCTGAAATTTGTTTGATTTTTGTTCCTTTACAGGGCCTTCAAGAAGACTTTTTGTGCTGTGGTGAATCACAGCACACCCAAATTAGCTGTTTCTGTACTTAAAACTCAGAGAGGGACACTTACCCAGCACAGTGAGAATCAGGCTGGTTAATGCACCCTATTTTACAGAGAAGGAGCTGGGAGCTGGGCAGAGCACAAAGTGGTCCTGGGCAGCAGAAGGGGATGATGGACCCAGGACCCCTCCTCTGCATGTCTGCCATGAAGAGCTGTTTCCACAGCTGCAGTTCACTGTCATTCCATTCACTTTCCAACTGCCTCTTGGTGATGCTTCCAGGACTGAAGCTACCTTTTCCCCTATGAGCAGACAAAGTCTCCTACATCACCCCATCCTTAATCACAGAATGGTTTGGGTTGGAAGGGTCATGAAAGTCCACCCAGTGCCACTCCCTGCCACAGGCAGGGACACCTCCCACCGGATCAGGGGGCTCCAAGCCCCATCGAACCTGGCCTTGAACACCTCCAGGGATGGGGCAGCCAGCACTGCTCTGGGCAACCTGGGCCAGGGCCTCCCCACCCTCACAGCAAAACATTTCTTCCTGTGATCTAATCAAAATCTCCCCTCTTGCAACTGAAAACCATTCCCACCTTTTCTATCCCCTGATAAGGAGCCCCTCCCCAGCTTTCCTGGAGCCCTTTCAGTACTGGGAGGCTGCTCGAAGGTCTCCCCAGAGCCTTCTCTTCTCCAGGCTGAACAACCCCAACTCTTTCAGCCCATCCTCGTATGGGCAGTTCTGCAGCCCTCAGATCATCTCCATGGCCTTCTCTGGACTCGCTCCAAGAGATCTGTGTCCCTCCTTCACTGAGGACTCCAGAGCTGGAGTCCAAGTGAGGCCCCACCAGAGCAGAGCAGAGGGGCAGAATACCCTCCCTCACCCTGCTGGTCCCACTGCTTTGGGACACAGGGGATTTCTGGGCTGCAAGCGCACATCACTGGCTCATGTTTTGTTTCTCAGACACCAGCACCCCCTGCTCTCAGGGCATTTACAGAACCATCTCACCTAGACCTCCCACACCGATTGGTGCGTTACCATCTCTAGTAACATGAACCCAAGACAACAACAGGGCTGAGTTTTTACCAGTAGCAGCCTATGTACCCATCTGGGTTTTTTTGCTTCACTTGAACCATTTTTCTCAGTAGCAGACAGTTTTTCCACCCTGTAAGCCATGGACACACATGACCAGGAGAAGGAAGACTGATCCTGGAGGGCACTGGGAGGTGGGCAGCAGATTTACAGATGGTAAGATAGCTCAGTTTTGTCTATGTGTACCACTCCTGCATCTCAAAGGGTGGAAACCTTTCCTTCCCAAAAGATGACAGAGCACCATTTACAGTCTCAGGACCCTCCACGTTCAGGAGGCATTTAGGAAAGTGTAGGTCTATCATTTGGCTGGCACTGCACCTGGCTCCAGACCCTCATCTGCTTCTGCATTTCTCTCTTCCAAACAGCAGGGATGGTGGAGCCATTCTTCAATTTCACCTTTTCCTTCCAGAGGTCCATTCTGAGAACCCCCTCACCTGCACTCATGGAGCAGGAACTGGACAGTGCTGGGTTCCCAGAGTCCAAAGGCCTGAGCCACAGAGGTTTGTCCTTCTTCCCATTGTTTCTAAAATCCCATGGGAAGGAAGGAAAAGAACTTGTGACCCAGCTGTACAGATGCTCCTGACAGTGGACAACCTCACTAAGGAAACTCCCCGAATGGATGCAAGCTCCCCTGTTCCTGGGCATATCATAAAAAATCAACCTGCTGTCTGCACTTCCCCGTGGAGCAAAGACTGCAACTGAGCACCAGTGATGGGAGGAAACCACTTCCTTTTTGGGCACATGGCTGGATTTTAGCAGGTGACTGTGCCCAAGAACAGATGGGGACTTCAGGCAACTCAGTTGCTGCAGGTAACACACCACTGGGTCCTTGCACCCCTGAGACCCCATCCATGGGGCAATGGGTGCATCAAGGCAGACTCCATGGATGGGGTCTCACAGGTGCAAGGACTGGGCATCTCAGCAAAGCAAAGATAACCAGGGAGGTGATGGCAATGGCTATGGGGCTGGAGATGCTCCCATCCAAGCACAGGCAGGAGCTCCACAAGACTTCCCACCGCTCCAGGGCAAACAGACTGTAGCACACTCCTCCCCACAGCACACAAGACACTACCTGGAACCCATACAGTTGCAAAGTGGAAAAAAAAATCTACTCTTTTTAGCTCCACGTGTGACCTCTAGGCCCCAAGGATTTTTGTTAATTGCTAAATTTAATTTATTTTGCTGCCTTCTCAGGGCTAAGGCTTCGCATCGCTGGCCTGTATTGTTTCCGTTACAACCTGCTGGTGTCCAGAGAAACTTGAAATTAAATATCAGTCACACATTAAGGTCAGGCAGCTCAATTCCATTAACAGGCGGTGAGACTCATCCTCCCTGTAATGAATGCTGCCCGTGCTTCCTAATGATACCGGCAGAGGAACCAGGCAGAGCCAGCACAGAGTGATTGGCACCCCACTGACACCAGGGACCACAAAATTGATTTTAAAAGTCCATTCATCTTCTACAAATCACAGCTTAAGTTTTTCTGACCTGTGACAAATCTGCACGAGCTTCAGTTGAAAGATAAAGCCAAGAAGAGGGAAAGAAAAAAAAAATAGAAAAGGAAAAAAAATCACAAAAAATCCCCAGAGCAAGAAACAGATCTCAGCAGGGTTGTTCTGTCTCAGTTTCCAGCCCTCATTCCCAGCCATGAATTCCTACCCTTCACTTTCAGAGCAAGATTAAATGTTTTTCACCCCATTGCCCATTTCAAAGATGGTATGGAGGATCTAAAGATTTTACAAGACCTTCCCTGTTGCTGAACTCGTTGA
The DNA here is from genome assembly GCA_033558235.1 of Neomorphus geoffroyi. NCBI lineage: Eukaryota > Metazoa > Chordata > Aves > Cuculiformes > Neomorphidae > Neomorphus > Neomorphus geoffroyi. The sequence continues at coordinate 4,133,649 of JAUMJM010000025.1, forward strand.
CATGGGATCTGAATGAGCTCATCCCAGTCTGTTGGGTCTATCCCTTCTTCTGCTTTTCACAGCCTAACAGCCACCAGCACGGGGACCCCACCATGGTCTCTGTGCCCAACTGGGGAACAGCTTTGAGGAGCTGGCACTCATCACAGCAGGCAAATGAGCATCTGCCCATACCCTCCTGGCACTGCCCCGTGGCTGGTGGCCCACTTCTGCAATTCTTCTCTTTGCTTCTACAATAAAGTGGTATAGATAGTGTCATTCATGGGCAAAGGAGGACCTACCACTAAAAAGCAACACAAAACAATTTTCCTGCACTTTAACACAGTTAATCCAAATTCGAGGGTGCAGCCAGCTCGTGTCTGTACCAGACCAGTACAAGCTGCAACTTCTTAGAGGGCCTTAATATATCAAAGTCCCATTTCAGAATCAAAGTAAGGATATTCTCCAACGCATAACAGAACATGGAGAAGAAGCTGACTTAGGCTGAAATCAGTAGTTGTTCTGCTGAAGCAAGACAGCAGTTTCAGTGTTCATAGAATCATGGAATTGTTTGGTTGGAAAAGACCTTTGAGATTATCAGGTCCAACTGTACCTGTGCACTGCTAAACCAGATCCCTGAGCACTTCTTCTGCCCATGTTTTAAACACCCCCAGGGATGGGGACCCAGCCACTTCCCTGAGCAGCCTCTGCCACGGCCTGACAACCCTTTCAGGCAACCCTTTTGTGTGACTATCCAAGGTCTATCTAGCTGTGTGACCGACACCAATATTTTAGTGGTGTTTTGGAAGTGCAGCTGGGGTGAGGGAGAATCACAGAATCATAGAATCACCTGGTTGAAAAAGAACTTTGAGATCGAGTCTAATCATACCTGTCCACTGCTAAATCATATCTCTTAGAAACTCATCTACCTGTCGTTCAAACAACTCCAGGGATAGTGAGTCAATGGTTTCCCTGGGCAGCCTCTGCCAGTGCCTGAGAACCCTTTCAGTGAAGAAATTCTTCCCGATGTCCAGTCTAAACCTCCCCAGCACAACTTGTGGCCATTTCCTCTCATCCCATCGCTGTCACTTGTGAGCAGAGCCCAGCCCCCACCCTGTCACAGCCTCCTTTCAGGCAGTTGCAGGCAGTGATGAGGTCTCCCCTCAGCCTCCTCTTCTCCAGGCTAAACACCCCCAGGGCCCTCAGTCTCTCCTCACAGCACTTGTTCTCCAGCCCCTCCCCAGCCTCGTTCCCTTCTCTGGATGCGCTCCAGCCCCTCAAGGTCCTTCTTGGACTGAGGAGCCCAACCTGACCCCAGCACTCGAGGTGGGGCCTCACCAGTGCTGAGCACAGGGGCACAATCCCCTCCCTGCTCCTGCTGGCCACGCTGGGGCTGACACAGGCCAAGGTGCCACTGGCCCTCTTGGCCACCTGGGCCACTGCTGGCTCATGTTCAGCCGCTGCCAACCAACACCCCCAGGTCCTTCTCTGCCAGGCAGCTCTCCAGCCACTCCTCCCCAAGCCTGTGACGCTGCACGGGGTTGTTGTGTCCCAAGTGCAGGACTCTGCCCTTGGCCTTGTTGCACCTCATCCCGTTGGTCTCAGCCCATGGACCCAGCCTGTCCAGATCCCTCTGCAGAGCCTCCCTGCCTTCAGGAAGATCCACACATGCACCCAGCTTGGTGTCACCCGCAAACTTGCTGAGGGGGCACTCGGTGCCTTCATCGAGATCACTGATGAAGATGTTGGACAGGAGTGGACCCAGCACTGAACCCTGGGAACACCACTCGTGACCAGTTTCCAACTGGATTTATCTCCATTTACCACAACGCTTTGGCCTGACCAGTTCTGAACCAGCCAGTTCTTTGCCCAGCAGAGGCTGTGCTGGCCCACGCCGATGGCAGCCGGTTCCTCGTGGAGAATATAGTGAGGAGGTGGGGAAGGGTATGAAATGGAACTTGAAGCCACCACCACAGTATAATGAGCCTGGGTTTCAGGCTACAAGCAGTCACACCATTATTGCTGAGGCATTTGGGAGTTTTATAGTAGTGTTTTTACTTTGTAAAATTCATCTTTCCTAAAGGAAAACATTTATTCCACTCAAATAGAAATAAGAGTTAAATACAGGCAGATCAGTTTAATAGTGTAGTTATGCCTATTAAAGCAACTGTAAAGCTAACATCAAGGCACTTCACATTAATTCCCTCTCAGTGACTTCAGATCTGATTTACTTCGACAAATCCCCCGCTACTGAGAAGCGACCACGAGTCTCCATGGTCCTGTATCAGCTGGCATTGCAAAAAGTCGCCATCGGACTCCAAGTCCAGATCTATAGCTATCTGGGGAAAGCAAACCTATTGACCAGAGCAGCTAGATAAGGAAGTCGTACGGTTAGTGTCAGCAGTCAGGTTTTCTCCAGACCATTATTTTTAAGCAGACTTCATAGAGGAGACGGGGTGTAAACCACTCGTCCCACTACGGCAGTGGGTGACCTTGGGAAAATGCTTCAGCCTGGATTAAAACAAAATAATGTTAAAACTGTTCTTAAAAAAAAATAATATTTATAAATATATGTCTATGACCCAATGAAAGAACTGAAGTTTTTATTTTTTCATCCAAAAACTTCAGCTTTGTCAGCTTTTATAAAGGTGTCTTTCAGATCCAGCTCCGCTCTGGGGAAGAAAAAATAATGTCTGTTCCAGCCAGAAAACCCATTGACTCCTCAGAGCTCCCAGTTACAAGCAAAAAGGAATTAAAGTTGAGAGCTGAACTTCTCAGTGGTGCTAATTAAAGTCTGGTGCCTCTGGAACACCAGCCAAGCTGCAGTTCTCCTAAGCATCACCTGACACACAGTTCTCCTAACCATTACCAAGCCACACTGATGAGCAGCCCCAGCGCACAATCTCTCTTGGTATGTTACTGCTTTTCCTTGACTTTTTGGTTCATCACCCGCTGCCCTGAGAGCCTTCCAGACTTAACTGCTGTAATGTTGCCCTCCCTCCTCCACCATCATCCAGTGCTTCCACACCGTAGCTGAGCTGAAATTTCTTCCACAAATGCCTCCTGTCTCACCATGGAAGGTGGTATGCATGGACAGACAGAGAAAGCAACTCTTACAGTTTAAGGACGCCACCACAGCCAACCTCAAACACCAGGAGACATGGGAAGCAGACTTCTTATGGCAGGAATCAATGAGAACAAAGCATCTTTTCATTGACTTTTTTGGTGTCTGAACTTGGGCAAACAGTTTGGGTTTTCATGTTACTGTTGAGTTCTGGGCTTTTATCCCTTTTTTCTATTTTTTTTATTTTAATCACAAAGTCTCATTGTATTTGTTGGCTTTCTCAAAGCTCCAGCTCCCTGGCATGATACAAAAATGCGTGTGTCATAGCATCACCAGAAAATGACTTGTTCTTTAAGCTGAAAAAAGAAAAAAAAAAGTAACCAGGAGCCTGGTCTATTCGAGGGTTGGAGAAGAGTGTTTTGTCTCAGAGGGTAGGTTGTCAGCTCCACACACCCACTCGCTCTGTTAAACTTACCTCCAGTGGGCTGCTTTCGAAAAGGACTCCCCAAAGCCCTCTGAAGAGGTGGCAGCTCCAAGCAGAGTTACTTGTTGGGTGCCCTGGTACATCCCTTCTCCCCTGCACCTTCTCCTGACCTGGCTTGCAGAAGGGTCTCAATACCACTTTAATGCCCTTTGAGTGTCTCACTGGCTGGGATGTCACCTCCCTCCAAAGGATGCTGCCAGTGAGCTGACTTTCTGCAGAGCAAGGCCACCCTTTTGATTCCCATCTGAATTGCAGGGCACTGGAAAGGGGCTTTTGGTGCCTCCCCACTTCCATTGTTGCTGTGCCCAGTTGTGCTGATGGGTCAAAAACGGGAGGTGGAGGAGAGGCAGCAGCACTCGCTGTTCATCGTAATGAAAGAGCAGCAGCCCATTTACACAAGTATCTTCTGCAAAACATCCATCAACACCACTCCCTCCACAAAAAGCAGTGTTTTCTAGAAGTGAAACCAGGTGAGTAACCTGTGTACGTGGAGCCCACACAGCACCACACCACGATGCTCCCTTCCCCCAGCCAAAATGGTCACTGTGACCATGGTTTCAAGATACTGCTCTGGTTGTGAGATAGACTTCCCCATCACTGTGTTCCCGACACCAGTTATTACAGCATCAATCACAGCCATCTCCGGATGCAGCTGCCAGAGGACACCACTTGTTCCTCAGCCTCCTCATCCCTGCACCCCATATAGAATTCCTAAACAAGTTCTCCATCTTCGGGACACACTACCCCATGAGCAGCAGTGCCTTCCCCTGCAACAACACACACCAGGCCAGCGTGCTTGAACGTTTCAAGTGTTTCCAGCAGGTTTGAGACGCTGAGCCAGCATCAGCCTTGAGGAAGACTTTGGTGCCTGGAGAGTGAACGTGGGGAAGAAGAGATTCAGAAACAAACATCCCATCCATGGAGGAAAATATGGCAGGGATTTAAAAACATGGTGGGAAAAGAAAGAGGTAAAGGTGAAGAAATCAAGTGAAGGCACTATGAACAGCAGTACTGGCCAGGAGGGCCTCTCTTCTGGCACGTAACCAGCCTCGCAAGGCATCTGCTGAAGAGCAGTAATAGTGTCCCCAACAGAGCTGGAGGATGGGTCCAAGCCTGGTTCTGCCAGCACCGAAGTCAGCCCAGGAGGAAAAGACCTCTTCTCACTGCTCAGTTTCTAATAGAAAAAGGTCCAGTGAGAGATACTGGGCTGTGGATAAGGAATCCTAGGACAACGACAGGGGTTCAGCACAGTCTGGGTGAATGCATGAACCTGTGTAGGTTATCCCCACAACTGCTACGAGCTTCCAGGATGTTCTTGAGGTCTGGACCTTTATTTTATTAATGAGGCTTAAAATAGATTGTTATTGGAAGAACAGAGTCACACTGGACACATAATAAACATACTTTGGCTTCCCCAATGTTACCCCAACCCCTTTCAAGAGTACCTGCTTTCTGTCCAAGAGACAGAAAGCCTTCCCATTAGTCCATGTCCGATTTTTCTAAGCCTGTAACTACCTCCTGGTATCACCTTCCTCCCCCAAGACACCCCTGCACCCTGCAGAAGGAGCACCCCGACGGTATCTTGTGCCACCTGGATTTGGCAATACAGGAATCTGATGCAAATCAGAGAATCATAGAATCACAGAATGGTTTGGGTCGGAAGGGACCTCAAAGCCCATCCAGTGCCACCCCCTGCCATGGGCAGGGACACCTCCCACTGCATCAGGGGGCTCCAAGCCCCATGCAACCTGGCCTGGAACACCTCCAGGGATGGGGCAGCCACCACTGCTCTGGGCAACCTGGGACAGGGACTCCCCACCCTCATCATGAAGATGACCCAGAGGAAGGTGATACATCCTTATCTCCAGAATCCTTGTATGGTTTCCTTTGGCAAAACAGCCAGGATTTTCCTAATCAAATCGAACAGGGCAATAGAGAACGTGCTATTTGTGTCTGCAGGCTGAAGTAACTCAAGTGGATGAGTTCAAAGACAAACAAAGCAGTGGTTGCACATCCTATTTGAGATCTTAGTTCTCATTTTCATTTTGGAAACTGCCTCCCATCCTCGCAAGCCTGGAAGCCCAATCTCATGGCAAACAGGGCTGAAAAGGAAGGAGAGGCAAGGGCTGACGTGATCTCTCTCCTTTGGTTAAGGGCCAGCTACATGACCTCTCACACTGGGAACACAGCCTTTGCTACTCCAAGACTTATCTCAGGCTTTAAAGCACTTGCTGCTGATGAAATTAATCTGACTTCTGCACACACTAAAGTCACATCATGATTTCACAGTACAAGAACATGGACGGCTGGGGCAGTCTATTCCTGACCATTGCATGCTTTCCGAGTGAGTGAAAACCACCAGATCTGTCTCTCGGGTATGAAAAAGTTTACATCTAGGTGAAACATTTCTACATTAAAAAACAACTGGAAGATTATGATGAATTGCTTTTATTCCCTGCATCCTGTTGATGCTGTTTCATTTTCTGCCATAGCATTTCATTTCTGGGGTTGTGGCCTATTTCATCTCGCTTCAAATGAACCATTTAAAAGTCTTTTTTCTTCCCCCTCTCATTTTACTGAAAAACTCAAAGACAATACAAACCCATGAAAATAAATTCTCAGCCAGTGAACTGGAAAATAATAATCATCATCAGAACCAGATATCTCTGTTTTCACAGCGCTCCAGTCCTCAGCAGCCCAGGTCAATTGAAGGGCCATCAGTTGAGCTGCCAGTCCACCACCCATTGTTCACCCCTGGACCCCACCTCGCTGTTGCTGGAATACAACACCCCTTGCTTCAGGGCCCAGTTCCCCTGCAATACTACATCTTCAGCTTGCAGCTTAAAGGAACAACCTCAGAGACAGAGTCCAGCCACGACTAGTTAATGATGTAACGCAGGAAGGAGTCAGGCAAAGACCTCGGCAGCAGGTTAAGGATGGAATCCTGGGCTGTTTCTTCAACATTCCTCCATCGTCAGCAGGCTGAGGATGGCCAAGATCTTGGGAGGGGACATAAACAGGACCGCTGACCCAAAATGACCAAAGGGATCTTCCATATCACATGATGCCTGCTCAGCAATAAAAGCTAAGAGAAAGCAGTAGGGTGCATTTATTACTATATTTGTCTTCCAGAACAACAAGTCTTACAAGGGGCGCCTGAGGGAATTAGGGTTGTTTAGCTTGGAGAAAAGGAGGCTGAGGGGAGACCTCATTCCTGGCTACAACTGCCTGAAAGGAGGCTGTGACGGGGTGGGGGCTGGGCTCTTCTCACAAGTGACAGCCATAGGATGAGAGGGAATGGCCACAAGTTGTGCCAGGGGTTAGACTGGACATTGGGAAGAATTTCTTCACTGAAAGGGTGGTCAGGGATTGGCACAGCTGCCCAGGGAGGTGATGGAGTCACCATCCCTGGAGGGGTTTAAAAGGGTGGATGAACTTCTTAGGGACAGGGTTTAGCAGTGGACAGGTACAGCTGGACTCGATGATCTCAAGGGTCTTTTCCAACCAGATGATTCTATGATTCTGTGATGGATTTGCACTGCAACGTTTTCATAGTGGGGGAGCTACATGGATGGCTTCTGTGAGAAACTGCTAGAAGCTTCCCCTATGTAGAGCCAATGCCAACTGACTCCAAGGCAGACCAGCTGCTGGCCAAGAGGAAGCCCATCAGCAGTGGTTGTAGCTCCTCTGGGACAACTTAGTTAAGAAGGAGGGGAAAAACCCTGCTGAACTGCAGCTGGAAAGAGGAGTGAGAATATGTGGGAGAAACAGCTCTGCAGACACCACAGTCAGTGGAGAATGGGGAGGTGGTGTTCAGGTGCCAGAGGAGAGATTTCCCTGCGGCCCATGGAGGATCCCACATCAGAGAAGGTGAACGCACCCGAAGAAGGCTGCCGCCTGTGGGAAGCCTGTGGAAGTTCCTGAAGACCTGTGGATCTGTAGGTAGAGGAGCCCACACTGGAACAAGTGTGCAGGCAGGACTCGTGACTCCATAGAGGACACACACCGGAACAGCCTGTTCCTGAAGGACTGCACCTCGTGGAAGGGATCTATGCTGGAGAAACAGAAGAGTATGGGGAGACCTCCCTCTGAGGACAAAGGAGCAGCAGAAACGATGCATAATGAACTGGCTGCAACGCCTATTCCACATCCCTCCGCACTCCTAGCGGGGAGGAAGGAGATAACTCGGGACTAAAGCTGAGCCTGGGAAGAAGGGATGGATAAAGCAAAGGTGTTCTAAGGCTAAGGTTTTATATCTCATTATCCTGCTCCAATTTGATTGGTAATAAATTAGGTTTTCCCCAAGTCAGGTCTGTTTTGCCTGTGATGGCTGAGAGATCTCTCCCTGTCTTTATTTCAACCCACAAGCATTTAGGTCTATCTTCTCTCCCCTATCCATGTGAGGAGGGGAGTAACAGAGCCACTGTGGTCCAGTCAAGGTTAACCCACTGCAACCCACTACGTGTACCGAAGCCCTGCTTCCTGGGACGTAGCTGGGCATCACCTGCTGGTGGAAAGTAGAAAATAAACATTTTGTTTTCCTTTGCTTCCATTTGCAGGCTTTGCTTTGTTTTATTAAACTGCCTTTATCTTGACCCGTGAGTTCCTTTCCAGCTTGTTTTCTCCCGCCTCCCCTGTCCTTCTCAGGAGGAGCATGATAGAACATCCTGGTGGGCAGCTGGTGTCCAGCCAAGGTCAACTCACTACAGGTTCGATACAGAACACGAGGGCTCAGCAAAACCAGCTTGGTAAATGCTTTCAAGTACAGGATGGGTAAAATTCTCTTCTTCCAGCCTCATGGAGATCTTCCTGCAGCCCATCAGCCTCAAAGGAGGCTCTGCCCAGAGAAGCAGTGTATGGAGGGAGATTGGAGCTGCTGATGTGCAGAGCAGGAGGGCACTCTTTTTTTTTATCATGTTGCATGCGACTGAAACATTCACTATTAAAAAAAAAAACCACACAAACCCACACCCAGTCAGGTCATGCTATGTCTGACAGAGAATCTCCTCATTCCTTATCTCAGTCCCTGGAGATTTGTGGGATATCACTAATAAAAGCTGGACAAGATAAGGTTTCTTCCAACATGTTGGTTGTTCCTAACATCTATAAAGCCTTATTGTGACAGGCCTGAACAGACCAGTGCCTGAGGACTCTACATCTCATCTGTTTTCAGTCCAACTGTGCTCTCTTCCAGATGTTTTGAGCAAATATCATGGGGTTTTGTCCCCATTTTCATGCCTTAGACAACCATCTCCGAACCCTACCAACATCTTCATCTCCCATCAAAGAGAGCCAAGACCAAAGATGCTCAGGTTTGGCCAAGCAAAGATTAATCCACTCCCAATCCCTCCCAGTCCCCAGTGTCGAAGGAACTTTGTAATTTCAATTAGCCACTCGTGCAGTAAAACTCCCCAAGGAGGCAACGAGCTGTCAGGATCCGACCCTCCAGGGTTTACCACCGTGGTAATGTAAAACCAGGCATGCCGGCGACAAGATGTTTATAGCCCAGTGATTCATAATACTGCAGAGTTTGCAGGAAATGTAACACAATTCATGATTAAGAAATGCTCTTGTTTTCTGCTAAATATATAAAATAATCACTCATCCCCTGAGCAGCAGATGCAAATTATACATAGTATTAGCCTTATACGCCAACCACTATAATTCTGGTGCGGGATGAAGCCGTTTCCCAAGGCTCTAGAAGTCTCTTAATCTGTCTTTTGATGTCAAATGACAAATTTCTTGCCTGGGATCATTAACAGGATGACTAATGAAAGCTGATAAGTGAATTTATAAATGAAATTAAAAGATATTAATATTAAAGGCCAGGCTACAAGAAAGAGAAATGTGGATTTAGCAAACCACAACAACAAGCGCGATAATCTGCATGAGATTTACAGCTCCTTTCCTGCCAGGCAAATTAGAGACATGGTATTTTCCGCCCGGAGGATATGGAAACTGCCAGGCTTGATGGACACCTCTTCTGAAGCTTTAGCACCCTCATTTCCTTCAGACGCTGCCTGAGATTTAAAATAAGCGCCTGCTCAAATTTACCAGCAAGTGCCACGCCAGGACTGAAAATACGCTGATAGTCTTGAGAAGATAACTGCATCACCAAACCCTCATGCAGAGAAAATACTTCAGACTTTGGCCAGTTTGCTGCCAATTACCTTTTTTTAAAATTAAAAAGAAACCCAAAACACATTGAACTAGATTATCATCTTTCTTATCCCAGTATAAATGGGCATTTGAGGACTTATTTTTGATTTATTCATGTATAAACAAGTTCAGACCTTTCCAGTTTGATGTTCAAACCCACATTCAGGCAGGTTCACCATGAACCCACAGCTCATTTCTGATTCCAGCTGCTCCTCTCTGAGGTTTGGGGCTCACAGCAGAGTCTCTTTAAGCCTCAGCTCCCACCAGCTGATGCTGATCAGCCCTGAATGGAGCAGGCAAACATCCTCCACTGCCTCAAGGGGCACTGACAAAGGAGGTCCTGCCCAGTCCTGTAGGGCTGCACAAGAACAGGCAACTCCTCTGCTATCGTAAAATAAAAGAAGAGAAAACTTCCTTTTGTCTGTAGATGCCCTGTTTTCAAGCAGACCTATCATGGAAAGAGGTTGATCAGGAAAGTGCTCGTGACTGGTGACTCCTCCCACATCCACAGCCTCTGAAATACCCAAGGTCCCTTTGAATATGTGAGGTCCTTGAACTAGCAGTGTGACCTAAGAAAGAATCAGATGCCACCAGGAGAATGACAAATCCCAGAGAGAGAACACAAAGCACTGCTGGGGAGGGCGTATTTGCTATGGGGACTTTTCCCGATGCCACCCTCTGTTGGAGGATTCCAGCGTGAGGAGCATCAGCAGCACGGTGGGTACCTGAGGGTCTGTGTTTCTGAGTGTCTTTTAGAGACCCCCAAGCCTGGAGAAGGTGAGAACTGTTTTTTGGAGCAGCTCCTAGCCCAAATCAGGCATGGAATGCTAGGACACCTGGCCTGGCAGGATGTCCCAGTCCATCAGAGTTCTGCTCAAGGTCCTTTCAAAGAAGTCCCAGAAGGTACTGCTGCCCAGCTTTCTCCTCGTTTAGGGAAAGAGCTGCTTCTTGTACCATTTGGGGAAGGAGATAGAAGAGCAACGTGTGGTAACAGCGCCACAGCACCACTTGAGCAGCTCAGGGAAAACCAGCAATGGCCCGAGGCTTTGTCTAAGCTGACGGTCACCCACACTTTGGGGTGTCACCTGCAGGCCGGGCAGCTGCTATGAGCAGCCAGGAGCACAGGGATGTCGTGCGAGAGATGGGGACATCCACATCCTTCTCCGAGCTAATGAAATCCTCATCCAAACTTCTCCCCACAGGTATGTCCCCACCTCAAAAGGTCCCAGCTTATGGGTACCAAGCTGCCCCTTATTGCCTCTCCCCATAACCTGCACCTTCACTGCTTCCAGCGTTTGCGTTGCTCCTGACCCCACTGGACTTAGGCGCTCCAACCAGAGCGATAAAGTTGATTAAAGAGCTACAAGCCATACACATACAACTTCCCTGCAGGCACACTTTATGGCCTTGAGAGGGAGGGAGAGCAAGCAACACTGGTTAAGGACACTTACCAAGAGGGATCCAGACAGCACGTGCCAACCAGCCCAACCCAGCTGGGGCTGGGAAATGTAAAGGACCAGCAGGCAGTAAGGAAAATGGGTGAGAAAAGGTGCTGGGAGACTGCAAAACTGAGCAGAAGGGGAGCAGAAAGAGTTAAGCAAAGGTGTTGGGAAGGCACAGGGCAGACATGGGTTTGCTTTCCCTGTGCCCCAGCTCTGCCAAGCTCAGATCTCCAACACAGGATCCCACTCCCTGAAAAGACCAGGATCTGCTGCTCTGCCTGGAAAATGGTTTGAGGCTTCTTTTTATTTTAGAGGGAAAATTAGCAACTCCATGAAGACCTGAGTTTCTTCCTAGAAAGATTTAGGAGTAAAAAAAGACCTAAGGAGGATTAAATTAGGAGGTCTCCCATGCGGTCCTGTGTGGAGCCACTAGTGAGCACAGCGTGGCTCAGAAACCATGACCCCTCTGCCAAACCCTACCACAGACTGACCCACTCCGTCTCCCCAGATTGAACCCAAAAAGGAAGAAAAATAACATTTTCCCCACTGGATCTTAGTCCCACTCCCATTGTCCAACTGCAGGTCCTTGTCCAGGCCCCACTGCAGTCACAGACCACCCTTCTTCCCAAACCACCAGGTCAACTTAAAAACATCATAAAGTGTTGTAGCTGACTTGTAGGTTTTGAGCACCAAGTTTACCGTAAGCAGCAATTTGAAGCTTTACTCCATAATCAAAAAGCCTTGTGAGGTGATCTGACTCCAGGAGCTGTGGGTTGTGCAGAAACACCCAAACACCACGAGATGCCCAAGAATCAGAAAATTTGGTAGTGCCATCACAACTCTCCCAACTGAAAAACCATCTCTCTGTTGGAGGTCCTGGATATGGAAGATGATCTGGGTACAGAAGACTTTCTGAAAAGTCTCCCCTTGCATTTCTGGCACATTTATTTAATGCTCCTCAAAACAAGCACTCTCAGATTAAGGGTGGGAAAGGCTTTTCTCTGCTGACCTGCTGCAGCACCTGTGCCCTTGGGAACACCTCTGGAGACGAGGACCTTCCAGTTCTGACACGAGGCAGCCCCAGTGCACGGTTTGGGTTCAAACCAGCAAATAAACAGGCTGGAAGGGAAGTCTGCGCCCTCACTACCTGGTGTCATGCACCGCAGAGTCCCTGAAAGAGCCATCCTCCCATCTCCTTCCACCTCTGCATGTACAGCTGTTGCACTCAGGAGAGGGATGAGCTGGTCTTGGAAGTCACACGTGCTCCCCGTGGCATTCGGAGAGGTTCTCCTACATGTTTGGGAGGACAGGGCTCCCATGCCTGCCCCAGCGGTGCTTCATCCTCCCCTTTCAGCTAACAAGGGGCTCCCAGGCTCACAAGCGGTGTTTAAAACAACAAAAGAAAGGATGCTCAGACTTACTCTAGGACAGTCCTTCCAGGTGGTTCACTGCGGACTCGGCGCAAGACCAGCAACTTGGCGAGGACCGAGGCCAGAGGCGGTTACGGCAGTGTTCTGGTGCCTATGGATCTTGCCCCCCAATTTGTCACCCCACACTCCCTTCAGGAAGCACCCAGCATTGCTGGACCCACCACGTCCCCACTGCCTCGGCCCCCTTGGCCACGGCACCTCCCAGGTTTCGTAGCAAACATCTGCCAAACCCCTCCCAGCTTCGCAACTGCGTTTGCTTTCTTGCTTGGGCACCAACTCACCGGTTCTTAAGTAACATTTCCACGGGGCCGGATCCGCACAGAGCAAGGTAAATCCAGATCAGCCTTTGTTAGACTTTGCCAATAATTCCCAATATCAACAAGATGTGACCACTATTTGTTTGCCTCTTTCTTAAAAACAATGGAAACCGTGACACCACCCCCAAGCCCTGTGTGAGAGACAGATGGGTCCAGCTCCCATGTGACATCACTAAATGCACACGATGCATGTAAGACCTTTACACAACCCTTCTATAAATGAATCTCACAGCCTGTTTTGTCCATGTTTGGGATTATCCGTCTCCCTGTTATTGAAAGAAGTTATTTAAAGCCGTCCAGGAACACAGGTTGGTGCTGGAGAGATGTACAGGCTTTACAGAAATCACTGCATGTGCCTCCACACCCACCGCAGCACCGCTAGCACGTGACTCCTCTTGGATTTCCTCAGCCCGCGATGCTAAAATCAAAAAAGATTATTTTCTTTGTACCAGGTGGCTTTTCAAGACTCCGAGAGCGTCAAAGGAATTAAGTCATTAAATTGTGGATGCGTCTGATGGATTATGAGCAATGAAAGCCTGGTGGTTACTAACTAAAAAGGCTGGGAGGTGGAGGGTGGGGGGAAATGTTTCCTCTCCTAAGAATGTGTTTCTAACAAGACAGGTCAAAATATGATGCGCATGATAAATTGCTTGGTACGAGTTGCCATTAACCCAGCAGTTTTTGTATGATTAGATTACCGAGGTACCCTCAGAGTGTATTGACCAAACAGTTTCACTCTGTATCAGCGCTAATTTGCAGAATAAGATCTGGGGGGTTATTACACTCGCTGCAGTGAATCCGCTGCTCCAAACAAAGGGGCAGCTGCCGGCAGGTGTCCGCAGCGTGAGGTACAGTTCAGAGGGGATTGGGTTTATCCGTGTCGGGGTTTCAGGGTGGGGTAAAAGGAGGAGGGGAGGAGGAGAGTTCATTTTTTTCCACGCCGTAACCCAAATCTCATTGTTTCACGTGGGGTGGGGGTTGACTTTAAAAAAAAAAAAAAATAAATAAAATAAAGGGAAGGGGAAGAAAAAAAAAAAAAATCACATTGGAAAATGATCAGCCCCAAGAGGCATGCATGTCTCCCTTCATGCAAGCAAAGAAGCACAGCCTCCCTCCTCGGGATGCGTACGGGGACATGTGTCACGCAGGGAGCTCAGCGCTGGCCCGGGGCGAGGATGGAGCGAGAACAAAGGGCCACAGCATACACCACATCCAGGGGGGCAACCCGCTTGTGCTCATACAGGGAAGGGGGAACAGGATGGCCAAACAGTCACCGAGGTACACGGAAAAGGAAATATGGAGAAAGAAATAATAAATAGATGGGGATTTTTTTGTTGTTTTTCAAAAAAATTAAAAATCAACCAAACTTGGGATAAAGCTAGGAGGGAGGAGGAAAAGGCACGGCCTTGCAAAATGATGCGTTCTCTTCGAGGGATGCTGGGGTAAGGCAGGGCAGGCTGCTGGAGCCACTTTGTTTCGTTTGCGAGCGGTTCCTCTTGGAATTTTAGCGGTGGGAACGCCCGACCTGCTGAATTTGTCTTCCTCCCATTAAAGACAAATAACCAATCCTGTGTCTCCCCACCTTCCGTGCAAATGTAATTAAGCCAAGATGTTCCCCACACACACCATCCCAACCCCAGCCCCAGCTCCTGCTTGCGGGAGCCCTGACTTCCCTCCGTTTCAGGCGGCACCCAAGCCAAAATTGGGAGAATTTAGAGGACCATTTTGCAGACCTGGGAAGGGAGGTCTGGTCTAGGAAGAAGGAGAGGTGACCGGTGTTATTATCGCTTTGCAGCTGCAGCAAAACTGCTCGCTGACCGCAATTTCGTTGTCCATCCCTCTCTGGTTCCAATATTTTATGATTCTCAGTGATTTTCTCCCAACCTCATAGTTGGCTCTTTTGACCAAACTGGGTTATTGACAAGATGGTGGGCCTGGAGGGTTCAAGGAGGAAAATGTAGTTACAACATTAGCAGCTGGGACGGTTTATGAGCCCTGCCTTGCAGGGGTCTGGATAAAGATATTTATAGCATGCCAGTCTCCGCGGGACCCAGGCACGGCAACTTCTCCCCTAGCAGATGGCGGGCAGGGCGCTCGCATACATCTAGATGTTAAAATATACAACTAACAGATTAGAGGGAATTTTTTTTTTTTTTTCCAGGTTCATTTACCACAGCTAAAAACCCCACAATTTTTCCCCCCAATCCATCCGGAGGTCTGCCTTTCTCATTTTTTTTTATCAGTCTGGTAAGGAATGTGTAATGTTGTAACTAGAAATAAGCAGCAGGCCCTTCATCAAGTATCTTTTTTTTTTTTTTTTTTTTTTTTGGATAAATAATGAGGGTTTGGATTTCTGCACCTTTTTTGGCTATTCTGCGGTAAAACAGAACTCTGCATCAGCACAACGGTAATAGGGACTGTGCATCTAGGGGGTATGTACACACAGACTAATGCTGAAGGGAGATATGGGATAAGAGGAAAAAAAAAAATATGTATCAAAAAGCCCCCATATCTGCGCTACGGGGTGGGGGGGAAAATCCACTCACTCCAACCTCACGATGGTGGGAAAAGCAAGGAAAAAATCTAAACAGCAGGATACGACAATAAATGGGAAAACAGCAATAGAAAAAGCACACTAGGTTAATATAGGAAAACTAGTTTCTTTATTGAGAGATCGTATATTAGTATTAGTGGAATCGTGTGTAACAATGTCATCATGCACACAATACAAAAAGGCAAGGCCCACCATGCTATGGAAGGGCAACAGAACAAAAGCAGCGTACACTGAGCAGATGTATAGGCTACAGCACATTACATTTCAGCAGGGTATGTCTCTACAGATAAAAAGAGATTTTACATCGGAAACTAGGTAATGTAAAAAAATACAGACCATGCTTTAGTTTTAGTACAAGAAAAAAGGTGGAGATACACAACCAAAGGGTATTCGGTACAGAAAATTACCCACAAAATAAGAACAGGAAGTAATTCAGCACAGCAGAAAAAAATATGTTATCCCTGTTTAATGGAAAACCATTTTGCCAGTCGTCTCCTTTCCCAGGCAGATAGCAGGGAAGGGGGGTGTTAGCCAGCCCGGAGGTGCGGGAATGGGATGCTTGTGTTTAATGGAAAACCATTGTGCCAGTCCCAGCCACCTCCTTTCCCAGCCAGATTTCAGGGAAGGAGGATGTTACCCAGGCTGGAGATGCAGGAATGGGATGGGACACTTGTGTTTAATGGAAACCCACGTTGCCAGCCGTCTCCCTTCCCAATCCGATTTCATGGGGGGTGACGCTCGCCCGGCTGGAGGTGCGGGGATGGGATGGGACACTTGTGGCTGGCAGGAAGGAGCGTGGGTGAGCGGCTGGGTGGGTGGACGCCCACGGGAGACAGCTGTCCCGCTTTATTTTGGGAATTCAAGCAAATTTGTGCATTTCCCTTCCCCGGTTTGGTTTCCATTTGTTTTAGGGGGTTTTTTTCGGAGGGGACTGGCTGCGATTTGGGAGCATCCCAACCCTCCTAGGAGACTCTGCGCCCCACGACCACAGCAAAATGAATCCACTTAACAGGAATTTACAGTGCAATGTACTCAGCTACACAGGATGGAGATACAAAAATGGCTGTTATCGTCTACAGCTACGCTGGGATGGCCTGCTGGCTACGCTACACGGCGAGACGGGAAGGGGAAAAGGTGTGTGGGGGGGTCAAATTAAAGGATAAAACAAAATTTTAAGGAATAAACAAGGAGAATGGATCTACCGCAGCGCAGACGGGAGGTGTGGGGGGGAGGACTGGGGGGGGGCGACGGTGGGGAAAAGAGGGAGGACACCCCACGGCGGGCACTGCGGAGCCTTGGTGGCCACGCAGCGAGGCGGGATGATCCCCAAGTGGTGACCGGGATGGTCCCCAAGTGGTGACCGGGGGGACTCCCAACACCGCCCACCCCACCCCCCGCCCCGGCCCCCGCGGTACCTCTGTTGCGCACGGAGCCGAACACGGGCAGCACCAGGTAGCCGACGTGCACCAGGACCATGCTGCGGCGTTTCTTCGTGCCCCCGCTCCCCCGCCGGCCCCTCGCTCTGCGCTCTCCGCGGCGCCCGCTGCTCCGCCCGCCCCGTTCGCCGCGATCGCCCCGCGCCGCCGCACAAAGCGCACCCGGCGCCAGTGGCAGCGCGCGCCCGGCCACGCCCCCCTCGCCGCGCCGCCCAATGAAAGCCGGCGGGAATTGCGAGGAGGCGTGGCCACGGGGAGGGAGGGCCTCGACACCTCCCCCCGTGCGCCCCGCCAGCCAATGAAAGGAGGTGCAAGGGAAGGGAGGCGTGGCCACTGGGAGGGAGAGCGGCCACACCGCCCCCCTCCCGCGCCGCACCGCCCAATGAGAGGCGGCGGGAGGGCGAGGAGGCGTGGCCACGAGAGGGAGAGCCGCCACACCGCCCCCCCTCCCCCCCCCCCCCCCCCGCTCCCGCTTCTCGCCGACCAATGAGAAGGTGCGAAAGGGAAAGGAGGCGGGGAAAAAGGGAGGGGGCGCTGCCACAACCGCCCCCACCGCCCGTGTCGGCCAATGGGAGACTGCGGGAGGGCGAAAGGGCGTGGCCACGGACAGAGGGCACCGCCACACAGCCTCCCTCCCCGCGCCGCGCCGGCCAATGAGAAGGCGGGACCAAAAGGAGGGCGTGCCGCCAAACCGCACTCCGCCCCTCGCGTCGCTGCGGCCAATGGGAGATGGCTGGCGAGGAAAATGGGTGGGGCTGAGAGGAGAGCTCGCCACCACACCGCCCTCACCGCGCCCAGCCGGCCAATGGGAAGCGGCTGGAGGGAAAGGGGGCGGGGCTAAGGGAATTACGCTCCACCACACCGCCTCGCGCCCCGGGCCGGGCAATGGGAAACGGCGGGAGGGCGCGGGGGCCTGGCTACAGGCAGGGCGCGCCGCTACTCCGCCAAGCACTGGCCAATGAGAAGGGGCAAAAAAAAGGGGGCGGGGCCAAGGGGAAGGCGGGTAAAGGGGCGGGGGCGCGGGGCGAGGCGCGCCTCTCCAGGCAGGGTGAGGGGCACACGTGTGTGTGCGCGTGCACTGCACGGCTGGGCGCAGGCACACACACTGCACACGTGTGTGCACCCAGGTACTGCACACAGGGACGCAGGCACACATGCACGGCACACGTGTGCACACATGCAGTGCACGCACAAGGACACGCAAGCATTGCACATACATGTGTACACATGCGCTGCAGAGGCACAAGCACACACACACGGCACGTGTAGGCACAGGCGTACATGCATTGCACACATATGCACACATGCGCACTGCCCATGTAGACACGGGCACACACCTTGAACATGCAGGCACAGACATACACACACTGTACACAGGTATGTGCACAGGTTCATTGCACATGTACATACAGGCACGTATGCACTGCACATGTAGGCATGCTTGTACTGCACACATGTGCACACATGCACTGCATGCATAGACGCATGCACACGCAGGCACATACACACTGCACGCATGCACTGCACACGCATGTGCACATGTGCACTCATAGGTATTGCATACACATGCACACATGCACTGCATGTGTAGGTACAGGCAAATGTGCTGCACACATGCATTCATGCACTGTACGTGTACACAAGCACAGACACATACACTGCGCACAGACATATGGAAACATGCAGTGCACATGTGTGTGCATATGTACACTATGCATACTGCACATGTATGTGCACACATACACTGAACACATATGCACAGGTACATGCACTGCACGCATAGACAGAGGCACATATACACTGCACACATATGTGCACATGCGCACATGCACACTGCACGTGTAGGCATTGTGCACACGTGTGCACACATGCACTGCACGCGTGGACAGGCACACGTGCACTGCATACATGCACGCAGATATGCAGGCACTGTACACACATGTGCACACACATGCGTGCCCACTAGACACAGGCTCACACAGCCTGTGCACCCGCAGGCGTTTGCACACAGGCACTGCACATGCTTGTGCACGCGTGCACTACATGTGTAGACTCAGACATGGAATGCACTAAACATGCACTGCTCGTGGAGACATGGGCACACACGCACTGCACAGGTGGATTCTGGCACAAACATGCACCGCACGTGCTTTAGGGGCCCCACACACAGATGTGCACACACGCACTGCACCTGCAGGCACAGGCACACCCGCACATGATGCCCGTGCACACAGAGGCACACAGACGGACACACAGACACACACATCCACACGGACCCTCGCCCACCCCTAGCCATGGGCACGTCCCCTCCCCGTCCCCTTCCCCATCCCCTGTCTCTCTCCCTGTTCCAGTGCCCCTCTTTATCCCCTTCCTTCTCCCCATCCCCCTCCTTGTCCCTGCATCCATCCTGGTCCCCCCCTCCCTCTCTTCCTCTCCGTCCCCCTCCCAGTCCCTCTCTCTGTCCTTGTCCTCCTCTGTATCCTCGTTCCCATCCCCCTCCTCATTCCCATGGCCCTCCTCGTTCCTCTGTCCATCTCGGTTCCTCTCCCCGTCCTGGTCCCTCTACATCCCATCCCCCTCCCAATCCTTCTCCCCCTCCCAATCCTTCTCCCCCTCCCTGTCCTCTTCTCTGTCCATCTTTCCATTGTCACCCCCTCCACACCCCTGTCTCCCTCCCCATCCTTGTCCTCATTCCCCTCCTTGTCTCCCTCTCTGATCCTGTCTCCCTCCTCACCCCCCTGTCCATGCCCACTCATCTCCCCATCCTGGTCCCCCACTTCATTCCCATCCTTCTCCTGGTCCCTCCCACCCCCTTCATCCCCTATCCCTGTCCCCATTGCCTTCTATGTCCTCCTCTCCACCCCCTTATCCTCCCTGTCCCTGTCTCTATCTCTGTCTCCCTCCTTATCCCTATCCCTATCCCTATCCCTATCCCTATCCCTATCCCTATCCCTATCCCTATCCCTATCCCCATCCCCATCCCCATCCCCATCCCCATCCCTATCCCCATCCCTATCCCCATCCCCATTCCCATTCCCATTCCCATTCCCATCTCTATCCCTATCCCTATCCCTATCCCTATCCCTATCCCTATCCCTATCCCTATCCCTATCCCCATCCCCATCCCCATCCCTATCCCTGTCCCCTCCTGCAGGTGCCACCTGCGCCATTGTGCCACCACCCAGTTCCCTACAGGACTTCACTCCTTGGGCCATCGCTGACCTAAAACAGCCCTGAATCCCACAGGGATGCAGAGAGTGCCTGGAAACTCCATGGGGCACGGAGCTGCCCTGCCAATGGGACAGAGCACCCCCATGGCTCCAAGAAGGACAATTCCACCCCAAAAATCCCCACCCAGACTCTCATCCCTGTTTATTTGAACATTGTTTTACTCATCCTGGAAAGACCCTGGGCTCAAGTGGCTAAGATCCCTCCTGCAGGAGCACAGGGTCCTGGGAAGTGTTTTTCCGTGCCTCAAACGGATTTTTTGGTGCCCTTTCCACCCTGCCCAGGCCGTGGCTCCCCCGGTGCCGCTGTCCCGCCGCGGGGAGCCCCCGTAATCCCAGCTGAGCTTTATCCACCCCGTGCATCTGGCAGGCCTAAGCGCTCAGCAGCCTCCTAACGTGGACATGCTACGGATTTGTTCGCCTGGATTATGGCATTGCGGTTGTCACTGGGTTTATTTTGTGGGTTACAAGGGCTTGGCAACTTGGATCTGTTTAACCCTTTCCTCCCCAGACCAAAAAAAGAGCTCTTCCAGGGAAGTTTTCACAGAATCATGAAATCACAGAATGGTTTGGGTCAGAAGGGACCCTCAAAACCCACCCAGTGCCACCCCCTGCCACGGGCAGGGACACCTCCCACTGGATCAGGGGGCTCCAAGCCCCGTCCAACCTGGCCTGGAACACCTCCAGGGAGGAGAAATCCATGACTTCTCTGGGCAACCTGGGCCAGGGCCTCCCCACCCTCATCGTGAAGATCTTACGGAAGAACCCGTCACTAAAGTGTGAAAAAGGCCTGGAGGGAGATAAAGTAGCCAAATCCACTTGTGATTCAAAAACCAGAGGTTTCTGCCTTGTCTCCTGTTTCCCATCCTGGCTGGGATGTCTGCAGGACAGGGCCCAGGACACTCATGGACCCTGCAAAGCCCTTCTGAAACCACTGCTGGCACCAAGCCAGGGGCTACAGCCTTGCCACCGGCTCTGGTTGCCTTCAGCAGCCGTTGCCGTCGCAGTTGTCGTGGGTGTTTTGCAGGGCTCAGTATTCACTGCTGTTGCTTTTCATCCACACATGCTCTCCCCTGGGACACCCAATTCATTCACCAGGGCTTCACATGTCACACAGATGCCACAGGTGCAGGTTGACGTTAAAATTAGCCCTTGGCTTCCTGTTGCCCACATGGCCAGTGCCTGTTGGTGTCCCCCAAAGCAGCTTTTGGGATTCCAGCAGGCCCACTTTAGGGCATTCTTCCACTTTTGCTTCAGGTTGTCTTTAAAAATTAATACCATGGAATTCTTAGAATCATGGTATCACAGTATCATATGGTTGGAAAAGACCTTTGAGATCATCGAGTCCAGCTGTACCTGTCCACTGCTAAACCATATTTCCGAGCACTTCATGCACCCATCTTTTAAACACCGCCAGGGGTGGGGACCCCACCACCTCCCTGGGAGGCTCTGCCAGACCCTGAGAACCCCTTTGGTGAAGGAATTTTTCCTGATGGCCAATCCAAACCTCCCCTGGCACAACTTGTGGCCATTTCCTCTCGTCCCATCGCTGTCACTTGTGAGCAGAGCCCAGCCCCCACCCCGTCACAGCCTCCTTTCAGGCAGTTGTAGACAGGGATGAGGTCTCCCCTCAGCCTCCTCTTCTCCAGGCTGAACACCCCCAGGTCCCTCAGCTGCTCCTCACAAAACTTGTTCTCCAGCCCCTTCACCATTCTTGTTCAATGTGATGTTCTCCAGCCGGGGCTGTCTCACCCCTCGGTCCTACAGAGAAGGTTCCTCCCCTTAGCCGGGCATGCAGAGCACATTCAAGAACTATCAATGCGACACACAGCAGCTGAGAGGTCCTGGAGCACATCAGCCATCGTGCTCAAGTAGGTCTAGGGGTGACCCTAACTCTCAGCTCGTTTCCACCTCAAAGCTCTCAGTAATTTTGATGTGATATGGGATTTTTCATCCCCTCTACAAAACTGAGCGAGGTGAAATCCTTTGAGGAGTTGAGATGGGATCAACCAGCTCAAAAACTGATGAGCCAACATCCTTCTAAATAGGGGTCTTTTTGACTGACCTCTGGCAGAACAGCAGAAGAACCTGGTGAAAACCTTTCTCCAGCCGTGTCAAAGACAAGGTTTGCTCAAAAAGCAGATCTTGCACACCCAGCAACCATTTTACTGGTTTGTGGGATGAGAAGGAATGGAACTGATGATACGAAAAGACCTGATGCCTTGCTTTTGGTAGGGATGAGTTTTGTGACTGGCTCTTCATGAGGATGATGGTCAAAGTCTTAGATGATTTTCTTATTTTCAGCTATATTTGGGGTAACAGTTTCCTTGGGAACACATCGTGACACCAACAGGGAGACAACCACGGTGTGGCCATGGCTGGATCTTTGATGGCGCAGGGGTTATGAGTCTTACAAACCCAATTAAGAACAAGTCTGGGGTTTTGAGGATCTCAGGTCTTGGATGAGGGGAGACAAAAAGCTGTTTAGCAAACCAGCACTGAAGAAGAGAACCTACATGAAAAGTGAATGTGGGAAAATTAAAGACAAAATGAGGAACAGACAGAGAAAGGGTGAAAACGGAAATTTCTCCAGCGAACACCGTAGCATCTCATGTGCCTGGAAGCAACAGCAACCCAAACCCAGGTGGGCAGCCAGAAAGTGTGGGGCCCCTGGTTGATGAAAAGGCTTTATTTGAAATTTATTTCCACTGAAGTTTAATCTAGGTTTATTTGGCTCCTTTATCTTCTGCTTCTCTGCATTTTTTTCTCTTCAGCTTTTTACTCTCTTTCTTTTTTTAACAAAAAAAGGAGAGGTGAGGTATAGAAAATCTTTATTCATTCACTTAAAATTAAAATGAAATATTTCAGCTTTTCAATTTTCCAATTTTATGTGAAGAAAATAAGAAAACGGGTAAAAACCTCGCATCCAAAGAGCAATCGTTCAGGAGATGAGAAAGAAAACACAATTCCTCTGTTTTCCCAGAGTAGGTTTCGAATACACAGCCCAGGACTTTCTCTGGAGGAAACAGGAGGCAGTTTTTCCTTTCCCCTTGACAGCAGGGGTTTAGGGGACCTCACAGCTGCTTGGAGGGACCCAGTGACCCAGTGTCCTCCTGAGCTTAAGAGAGATAACAGTTTATGGCAGCAAAGTGGGGCAGGGGGTTGTGATGTCCCTGCTTGTGTCTCATCATTTTGCTTAAACTTTGCTTTTACTTCAAGGAATTTCATTCTTCAGGGACAGCAGCCTAAAAAACAGTGTCATTTTCTGATGCCATGTTTTGCTGGGATATTGGGGCTGATTAAACATTTCCTTCAAATTACACTTTTAATTGCACATCACGGAATCACGGAATGGTTTGAGTTGGGAAGGACCTCAAAGCCCATCCAGTGCCACCCCCTGCCACGGGCAGGGACACCTCCCACTGGATCAGGGGGCTCCAAGCCCCATCCAGCCTGGCCTGGAACACCTCCAGGGATGGGGCAGCCACAGCTTCCCTCAAAAGAATGGAAGGTCCCACTGAGATCCGTGACATCCTTGACATCGACTTTGTGCCTCCCTATGGAGAGTGTAGGAACCGGGCTTTAGGATATTTCTCATCAATTTTTCAAGAATAATGACCCCAAACTCATTCTTTTTCCTCTGTCCTACCCCTGTTTTTGGAGAGCAGAGGTTTTGGTGTGTTTTCCTTGGTGGTCACCTGCCCCATCCCATCCATGGCTTTGAGATGCAACTGCAGCCGGTGCGGGAGTTGGGGCAAAAGGAAAACTCTCTCCTGGAAACACACCTGGCTGCAGCCTTGCTGCAGAACCCTGTGGTTTCTGCCAGTTGCCATATTTTACCCATGAAAGTTGCTCCTTGCTCTCAAGGTGGCTTTGCACTAACCAAAAATAACACAAGGTTGATGACCACTATTCACATTCCCAGACCCTGGGCTGGAAAAACGACCCTCCATAGGATCTGTCAGTGATTAATTACCTTGAAATCACAGCTGGGGGATTTGATTTCAGTGTTATGTTTGGATAACTCAATTTATTTGGCGTTTCCTGGGGCCTGTTCCCTTGACGTGGGATGCATGGGCAGGGTTTGACCAACGCGACAGAGTCCACCATTGTTAGGAAATCAAAAAAAAATGGTCTTTTCACATCCATAAGGGTTTTTGCCTGGGTTTATGACACTTTCCCCCATCTTGGGGGATGCTGTGGAGTGTATGATGGCAGCCAAGAGCCTGTATCCTCCGGCTTTGGTGCCATCTAGTGCCTTCCTGCGTGCTGCTTCCAGCCAGGACTTTCAAAGCTAAAACGTCAGCAGCCAAATTGCAGTAAAAATAATCACTATTTCTTGTCAAATTACCTCCTTTGTAGATCGGATGCTGCTGAGACCCCTCACCTCCACCCACGTGACACCCCCTCCAGCCTTTCCACAGGGCGGGGAGCCAGTCAGACGGAGCCTGGAGCATCAGGAATTAAGAGGATTCCTCCCTGGGCCACAGGGAAGTGAATGGAAAACTGGTTTTGAAGCATTTTTGAGAGCTTTTCTGGGCATTTTAGAGTTTTGCTGTGCCCTCACGGAAGCTGAGAATGCTGATTCAGGGCAAGACCTCATAAATGGCCATTGAAGGCTGGGAGATGTCAGCTCAATCCTCTGAATACTCGTTGCATGTGGTGCTTAGTGGGGAATAAACCATCATAATAACACTTTTTTGGCTGGCAGGGAGCTCAGACCCTCCTGGAAGGCATGTTCCCTGCCTTTTGCTGTGCCCAGGTGAGGCTGTTTTAGAAATTGCCCTAATTCTTCCTCTTAACAAGCAGCTGGAGGAAGGAGAGACCGTGCAAGGAGGCAGTGGTTCTGCAGCTTCAGGTGGGATGAGGCAGGATGGGACAGCTCTTCATGGGGACAACTCTCCACCGGGAGAGCTAGGTGTAGGGTCTGGGGCTCCCCTTACGGAGCTGTCTTGCAGAGGGTTGGCCGTGGAGAGTTGTCCTAGGCTCAGGATGGAGTTTTGAATGGCCTGAGATGATGTTTTAGCAGCATCCCAGGCACAGAGAAGGTCCTTGAGCACTCTCATGAGGCATGGAGGGCAGTCAGGTGTGTGCCAGGGGCTTGTCCACTTTTGCAATGGAGGAATTAAAATAAACAGCATTTCCAACTTGTCAAGTCTTGTCCAAGACACGCTGTGAGCTGCCTTTTGAAGTTATTCCTCTTTTCATTAGGATTTACTTGCTGTTTTCTCTCTTGCTCTGGGTGCCTTAAACCTCCAGCCTGCTCTTCACCTTCCCACTGTTGAGTCCTAATGGCTTGAGTCTGCCCTGGGTTACTCCAAAGGCCTCCGTGGGCTCCAGTCGTGTTCAAAACTAGGGGAACCCATGGGGGAATCCACCCAGACTGACGAAAATACTGTGGAAAAAATAAAACCCAACTGAGTCAAGAACGATATTGAGACTGGTTTTACAGCTCCCAGCAGCAGCTGTGGGGCAGCACGCTGCTTTCCAGTCCCTTAATCATGTCCTGGTCATCATATGTCAGGACCTGAGGTGGTGGCATGGGCTTGGTTACACAAAACGAGTCCAAGGGGGCTGATTTGGTGCTGGCTGATGCTCGTCATCAAGGTTAGGTCTACAACACACCCACGGCAGATGAGTGTGACAGCACAGGTAAATACACAGTCTTCAATTATTCAAGGGAAGGCACCTGCTTACTTGCTCCAGCCTAAGTAATGCAGGACCATTTGAGCAGCTTCACACCTCCCCTGGAGCCAGCAGACACCAAAACCCCACATGATTGTCATAGATGTTAAGGGACAGGTCGAGTCTCTGGTTATTTAAGTACATCCTGGGGTTGCTGGAGCAGACCTCCACCTGGCCCTGAGCACCTGGGGAAGGGCGTACCGTACATACACTGCTTCCCCTACACCATCCTGGCTGCCATAATGGGCTTTTCCCAGGCCAGACGTGGTTTGTGGACACATAGTGACTCCCAGTGACTGGATTTGTCATTGTTTCAGACATTTTTTTTCATGAGAGGTATCTGGGAGCCTGGTCACGCAGAGCACAGAAATGAGGGTGCTTCTACAAGATGGTTATCCCACCTCTGATTGTCTGCCAGGATTTTGTCTGGATACTCTCCATCTCCTACCTGTTTGGAGCTGAAAATCATTCCCTGAAGAGCTCTGGAGCTTCCGTGGAACAAGGGTGAGCTCCCACCACTGCTTATCCAGCCTAATGTTCAGCATGGGACTGGAAACGTGACACTAACAATACAAGAAAAGACCCAGCACGCATAAAGAACTATCAGAAACAAAAATGATTTGACAAAGTACCCAAATCTGCATCTGGGGTTTTTTTTCCTCCTTGGGACGCATCTCACAGGCTGAACCCAACTCCCACCTTCACTAACGTCCCCACCAAGGACGTGTTCACAAGCCGAACTTTTGGCTGTCTCTCTGCACCCTGCTGGAGATGAGCCTTCTGCCCAGGGGGTGGGGATCTCCTCCAGAAGCAAGAGTTAAAGCTGGAGGAGCAGTTAAGAAGTCATCTACCCACTGCCATGGGTCCCATCCTCATGGGTACCCCATGCCGCGACAATGCCTCCATCCTTCCCTGCTCCCATGCAACAAGATGGGAAGCTGAGCAAGTGCCCTCCCTCACCTTTAAGACCCAACCATGAACGCTCGGAAGAACCACTGCTTTGCCCAAATCTATTTATTCACCTGCATCACCGCTTTAAGTGAAAAATGGGTTTCTTAGGGTGCTGTTTTCTCCTGCTGATTTGAGCCACATGGAGATGAGGAGGGAGCACCCTCCTCTCAGAGATGCAGTGACCATGAGAAGGAAAGCTCTGCCAAGGTGGTTTCCCTCCTGCCACATCACAGAGAGCTTCGCTGTGGCTCTTCGTGCAGATGATGGATCCCACTAGAGCCGTAAAGCAGAGGGGAGGTGTTAGTGAGATGTCAGAAAATAGATTTGAGGCGCTCGGCTGGTGATTTGTAACTGGCAGAGCTCCGGTGAGGGGTGTATTTATTTGGCAGTTTTGTCACACGCAGTCCAGGGAGAGTATGAATAAATGGACCCGAATGGGAAGTGTAATCATCTGGAAAAGCAAGAAAATTACCCTTTCATGAATCTCTGTCATATCCTGTGCCAGGTAAGATGAGCTGTGAGTGAGTACACATAACACAAATGATGGATTTCCCATTAGGATCTTAAAAGCATCGCTCCAGCTCAAATACCTTTGACTTGAATCTCTTCTTTGGATTTACAGGATCACTGCTGGCTCATAACACCATGGACAAACATCTCCTATGCATCTACAACCCCAGAGGGGGCATCTGAAGGTGCTGAAGGACCCCTGAAGACCCATGCTACTGGACACTAGGGCACCCAGAGGGCTATCGTAACAATGAGGGGAAATCAGGAATATTGTAAGAAGCCGATAATTCAGTCTGCCACTGGTAACTTTAGAAAAGATGCATTTCCAAAGAAGCAATGAAAAGTCACTTTGAGTGACTTTGGCATATAGAATTGGAGATTTCTACTAAAAACTCCTGATCACACACAGTTGTGCCGCAGCTCTGTCAATACTGGAAAATGTGAACGAGGTTGGATGAACTGGAGCGAGTTCAAGCATGTCAAGTTTAAAGTAGACACAAAAGCACCTGGTAGAAAGAGGATAGCAGAGATTCGGGTGTCCTTGATCACGGGCCAGTCAGAATCTAGCAATGCTTTGAAGCCATGGACAAAGTGCATGTGATCCTCAGCTGTATGAGATGGCATTTTGTCAGAGGCACACATACAAAACCCCTAGAAAAGGCAACAGTCAGACTCCAGGAGGTCTGCACTCGACCTGCATCACCTACAGTAATGAAAAATTAATTTGACAGGGCTTTTATGTATTTATTTTTCCAGATCTGATGTGGTTGCCCTGGATTCACCCAAAGCTACAAGTGTAGCTAATAAATGTAGAAATTTACCTGAAAATAAATTTTCAGACAGTTTTCCCCTGCCTGCTCCAGCTTTGCCTCGAGAATTACTATCTGAAACATCCTTCTTTCCCAGTAGCTGGCACTCAATTCTAATTTTAAACTGAATTGCAAATCCAGATGACTAATCAGCTCCAAGAGAAAACTTCCAAGGGGCATTTATGAATCGATAGTCATAAGGACTCTCAGGAATGCATTTATACTTTCATAAATTCCCTGATACCAAGTTACAGACCTGAGAGGGTTGGATCCACAGTTGCTATTTAGTTTCAATAAAAGGACATTCACCTTATTTGCACCAAAGATGAAAGTAAACGTAGCATTGCCTGTCGCAAGTGGGCATTTTGCAGGAGAGCTGCTCCTTTCCTTTGCAGACAGAAGGGAAACTGCATCCCTGTGATGCTCTGGGGAGAAAGCCACGGCAGCTGCTATTCACAGATGAAGACCCTAAATAGGAGAAAAACAAGTACGATTTCAACAAACGGAGGTAATGCAAAGGACTCAAGAGAGAGCTGTGGAACTAAGCATAGAATCATAGAATGGTTTGGGTGGGAAGGGACCTTAAAGCCCATCCAATCTCAACCTCCTGCCACAGGCAGGGACACCTCCCACCAGACCAGGCTGCTCAAGACCCCATCCAACCTGACCCTGAACACTTCTGAACTAATCCACTTGGTAAAACTCATTCAGTTTCTATTTTAAGGCAGACAAACTATATTTTCTGCCACAAAAATAATCCGCATGGCAACGATTTCAATAAGGAAAGTGAAATCTAACCTGTTTGGGTAGGTTTTGTTGGACTCCATGATCCTTGTGGGTCCCTTCTAACTCGGGTTATTCCATGATTCTGTGCCCCAGAAATGACTGCTCCCACAAAGCCAAGTGGCTCCAACATAACACCACACAAGGGATGGGCTGAGTGCCACAGGAGAAATCATAAAGCTTTCCACTGGGTTTATCCTGAAGTTTAAAGACTCTGGGTATCTCTTGGTGATGAAGGAAAAAAAGATTCAGGAGAAGGGTCAGCTTTCTTCCCACATCTGCACCAAACCGCGCTGTTCCCCCTCAGCTGGTGACGGAACAGGAAATAAAATCTGAGTCTGGCATCCACCTCCACAACCACCACCAGACCCAGAAGGTGTATTTTCAAGCTTCACAAAAGCCAAGAGCTCAGTAGGGCTGAAAAAACAACTCACTCCACTCTCAATTATCCATCTTGACCTTTAAAACAGATGGACAAAACGGCTTTCCTCATTTGGACCAGTGAGAGCCTTCTCATGTGAGCAAAACATCAGAACTTAAGGAAACTCCCCTGCTTAGCTGGAAATGTGGTAGATTTTATTATTATTCCCATTTCCATGTTGCCTGTGAGCAGACTGTCGGGCCCTGGGACCCAAAGTTTAGCACAGTGCAGTTATACTTACTGTCCTTCTCTTCACTTGCAGCTGTCACTCCCCGGTATAATTCCATGGTTCTCCGAACGCTGTTCAGGCTGGTGCCACCTCTCATAGTCTGCGAGGACCTGCCCAGAACTTCACATCCATTGCGAATCCCAGTGGATGACAGTTTGTCAGCTCGAACTGGCTGTGTGAGAAAATCCAAGTGTAACGACGGTCTCTGAGACAAACAGTCTCACTGATCAGCTGTGAGGATGGGAGAAGGGAATGCAGTCGGAGAAATGCCAGTAGGAAGGTTGCTCAGGTAAGATAAGGGCTGAGATAATGGGGAGATGGAGGCTGCGCAGAACCCAAATCCCTAGAGGGGATTTTGCAGGGCAATGGGCAGCAGCTGCTCATTCCTGCTACTGGAGCATCCCTGGCATCCCCCAGCAGTGCTACAGGGAGACGCTGTGGTCCTGCCCTGGTCTGGGTGATAAAAGCAAGCTTTTGCAGTCAAGAAATCATATTTACATTCTGGGTGTTCAAAACTAAATGCAGGGAGCAGCAATTAATTTGGGCAGAGCTTAAGGCTTTATTTAGGAGATGTGATTAACACCAGTGTCTTCAATGAAAGTGGGGGAAAAAAGTCCCAAACAAGTTGATATTGTTTAAATAATACACTCTATTTTATTTCATCTTAAAATAGTTTAACCTTTATGCTACAGACTTGTTTCAAAAAACAGAAGGTCTCATCTTGCACCAAAAATATATATATTTTTATATATATATAACACTCTGTTTTATTATTATTTTTTCTCCAAAGACCATTAAATACTAGATGGAAAATGAGAACTAAATAACGAGTGTCGAGAAGAATCAAACCTTTTAACTAGCGTTGCGCATTTTAAACATTTATCTCCTAAGTAATGATTCGTCTTCACTACAGAAGATTCCAAGTTCACACTCCAGCAATTCAGGAACTGCTAAACCACGGAGGGCTTGAGCCAATGCACACTGAAGTCGACCCACATTAACTCCGGTGGGTTCTGGATCAGGCCCCAGGTGCATTGGTTCTTAGCCATACAATGGCGAGCACTCCTCTTTCCTGCTGAGAAGAGCAAAACCGCCCAGGCACCTTTTGCTCTCTTTTAAAAATAAAAACAAAATAAAAACAACAAAAAAACCCCCCACTTCCTAGTTATCCAGTGATTGCAGTTTTCAGATCACTACCCTTTCAAATTTGTGAAGAATAAGAGAAAATATGTAGTGTTTTAAATAAAAGAAAACCTGCATCAGACTACAATACATGGATTGTTTAAACAAACACAGTGCACAATTGGAGGAAGTTTGGTTAGGACGCTGTTGTTTTTATATATACATGGAAGTCACATCATATACAAAGTGAAAAACAAAGAGAGTTAGTTTGCATTTGTCATGGAAGGACTACAAATGGGTCCCTGCAGCTTTCTTCAAAACTGATCTTTAAAAGAGTCAGTGAAACAGGAAAAAGCAGCCACACTAAACCACTGCTCCGAAGTTACCTTTACAGCATGTGCGTTAGCCCACTACGACGACGGCTGAGCTGCGTGATCAAAATACGAGGCGAAAAGACTGACAGCCACTACTGATGCAGTGCCCCAGTTGTACAGGGCTTTTCCTTACTGCAATGAGAATGGGCTCCATCTACGCACCACTCCCTCCCTCCCACCCCCAGAGAACGAAATCCGTCACTAGAAGCATCACATACATTTTTCTGGCCATGCAATACACTTATGTTCAATGTTTTAGAAAGCTTTAAATTGCAGTTATCAGTCCCTTACCTAGATGTTCTTTAAAATGCGGTCATAACCGTTCTGCTTAAGAATGAAAAAGCTGTTTGTTACAAACTAAACCACCAATGCTGGGGTTTTTTTTTCCTTTAAGTTATGTGGCAACATAGGTAATTTTATTTAAATTCTTTTTTCCCCCAGAAAAAATTATTGGAAGCCAAATAAATTTAGAAACCATCCAACACAAAAAGAGAATTGAACTTCCCATGTCCTGACTAACCCCTGCTCAGCTTTAAATGGCAAAAAAATCTGATGAGAGCTGTACAAAATTTCCACTAGAAACATGTTGAATACAAAGAAACATTTTAATTGCACAAGACATTTAAAGTGAATATCATCTTGTTAGAGTCTAATCTTTGGTTTTTGCCTTGAGAAAGGCTCAAAATGACAGATGAGGGGCAGGAATTTCCATATACACCACAGAAACTACAGCCTGCTAAAGTAAGTAAGTAGTTCCGCTGATTTCAGTAACTCTTCTGGTAGAATGGATCACACCCTAAAACCAATTCCAAAACTTGGATAAGAGACATGACCTAAGGCTAGGAAAAGGGTTCAGAAAGGGTTAAAAAAAATAAAAAATAAGATCATAACCTTCAGCCCTGATCCTGCAACATCTTTTAGGACAGAGTTTTAAGCACTTGAATGGCCCCACGAGTTTCAGCGAACTGTCCAAGCCGAACGCTGTGCATCTGCTAAAGTGCTTTGCCAGGACAGGGCTTTGGAAGTCAGGGGATCTTTTTGAGATGGTCAATAAAGCAAATAAACAACAGTAGAAATGAGGTCTAGGAGCAAAACGTATTGGTTCTCCCCTCTTACTCCAGGCAAGACTCAGATATAGGTAAAAACATTCAGCTATATTTGAAAAAGAGAGGGATGCTGGGCCTTTCTATAACTTTTCTTTTTTTCATGCTTTTGCAGTCGTCAGCTGCTAGGTAAAAGTCACTACTGCTACTATTCTAAACCACAAGAAGCTGTGGGAAATGATCAGTGAAACACAGTAGTCAAGTAGGCAGAAGACTCAGCACTGAAAAGAGTGTAAACTACAAATTATATCGAAAATAAACCCCCTTTAATTAAGAGCTGTTCAGTGCACATGTCAAAGGCCGTTTGTATTAAAGACAGTCCTTCCTGCTGGTAACATAACCAAATCAGCTTGGGTAGAAACAATCTTGGCCCATTTTTCAGAAATGTTGAATACCTCCAGTTCCACTGAAATCAGTGAGGACACAGCATTTCTCAAAATCACTGATGCTCACACAGCAAAACGCTAACTCCTACAAACAAACTCAATATACTGATAAATTAAAAACGTTCTGAGGTTGGAAGCGGGGAAAGAGCGGAAGGATGTAAGTCTGCACAGTTACTTCTTCAGATTAACACAGAGACAGGTTAGTAACCCTAGATATGTTTTAAATTTGCTGCTATTGGGTTTTAATTTTGGAAGGAATCTTCCTTTGAGAAGGCAAACCCGCTTAAATTATAATAAAATTACGCTACATTCTTATGGAAACAAGAAACTTCATGAGTTTGAATTTTGAAATGCAGGGAACGGGGCTTCTGAAGCTGAAGTTTTAACAATGAACTTCTGTGCCACAAAGGGGAGAAAGGGTGGAGGCAGAAACACAGTGACACTGCTTTACAGTAGATATTTGCGTCTGGTGTCCTCATCCAAAGTGAGGTCTACTACTTCTGGGGGTGAAGACCAATTCTGCTGGGGAGCCACAGCTGTCCATGATTGAGTTTGCTGCGCGTTAATGTACTGTGAGCCCGCGCTGTGCTTCCAGGAAGACACACTCTGAATCACACCTCCCCGGGGATGTGCACACCTGTAGCAAGGCAAAACACACAAAGGGTTAGAGCTCCTGGTGAATTCAGGCACGAGGTTCTTAACTGCAGTGTTCTAACACTTGGTAACACGTCTCTCTCCTGGATATTCCATTAGTAGAGTCCGTGAGATCTTAAATATCCAGGAACAAAGCTGAGACTAAACTGAAATTTAAACTTGAGCGTAGCGGTGGGTATTAAATTATTTTGAAGAACCAAATTTTGCCAGTGCGTGTGAAGTGATATTCCTTACAAGATCCGTGCATGGATCCCAAGGATCCTGAGGAAGTCTGCGCCATTATGTGTGGCACCATGCATTATTCACAGGCAGAGTTTCCTGCTCGCAGCTTCACCCACTGGACTTTTAAAAAGACTAAAATTTTAAGTGAGGCTTGATGAGACAAAATAAAAAGCCATCTTTCCGTATGAAGTCAAAACCATGTTAAAATAAGGACATAACGATACTTTCATTACAATGATGAGACATCTTGTAATTACGTTATTATAGCAATTAAATTGATTTTTCTTTGGGGGTTGTAACTAAAAATTACAAACATGCTGGGAAACGCTTACTAGTACACACACAGTACAGCCCCACTTCAGCAAAGTATTTAAGCTTTCAGTGATTATAGTCAATGAAACTAAATAATGTATTTAAAGATAAGGACATACTCAAATGCCTGGCTGAAAGGAGGTACGTGTCTACTTAGTTGCACAGCATTTTTACTTATTATATTCGTAACGGATATGTGACAACTGAAACACAAGCTAATAATAATGAGACAAAAAAACAAAATGAAAGACAGACTGCCTCTGTTATATGAAGAATTGATGACAATTTACTGGAGTCTTTAAGACAATCACTCCATTTCCAGCTGTAGATCTTAAACAAGTGCCAGTAAAACTTTATACTTAGTGCTCCAAGAATTGTTTTGCTCGTATAAGCACTGGCAGTGGCTGTAGCTGCTCCTGGATCTGTAGTGAAGCAAGAGAAGTTTGGCTGCTGGGGTAACCTTCTCCTATTTCTTTGTGAAAACACATGCACTGTGTTTCAGGAATCCAGGTTTCCTACACTGGTCAAATATCCCTGACATTTATATTTTATTTGTTTTAATTTAAGGTACTGCAATTTATTTTCTCCAGAACTACTTAGATTATGCTCATGTCTCTTGGCTCTGGGTGGAGTTTCATGAAATAGAATGAAAAATCTCATTCTCTAAGCAATAACTTCTCTGAAAATAAATGTCTCATTTCCTTCTCAGACACGCTATTTATTTTTGGATGTGCAGTTCAGAATAACTTTTTTATTACTCCTTCTGTCTTAAAAATACATACTTTAGGTGCATATCTACAAAGAATTAGTACCAAGAGACTGGAACTCTAACAAATGTCAGGGATTTTTTTTTAAAGCTTTCTTTTGAGAAGAAATACTTTTAAGCATAACTGACAAGAGAAGATTGTTGCCAAAACAGACTAAATACGATGTTCAGTCTCAAGGACAACAGTTTACAATTCTAATTCAGAACAGTTCTCAATGCTTAGGAAAAGCTAACACTAACTTTTTTTCCTGAAGATGAAAACAAGCAAGCTATAAATTATCTCAGAAAAATTAAAATCTGCAAAAATAAAAGTGTTTATTCTCAAACAAGTCAGCCAATAGCAAAACGTTTGATCAACCATCAGCTTAAGGAACATGCTTTCCAATCGGTAGCCAAGGGAAGGTATCATGTAAAGGCAACCAAAAAAGGAGAGGGGACAAAAAAACTTCGGAAAAAACCAGAGGAATGCCATTTTATAAACATGCACGATAAATAAGATCTACTGGACAGAAACTTAACAAACTGAAAAACATGACTTTACGTCCTACGTAGATACCAAATAATATTCCAAAGATGAGAAACAGCACCAATTCAGTAGCAATCTGAAAAACTACAGACGACGGACAAACTCTAGGGTTTCACAACTCACGTCAGTCCAACAACAGCATGGAATATGCAGCACAATAAAAAACAAGTGTGAGCAAACAAACTGAATCCAAACACCATACTAACTAAGCATGCAAAAAATACTGATTAAAAACCTAAACCTTTTCCAAACGACAACCCTGTCAGAAGCCCATCAATACTTCATAACTGCAAGCCTAGACCTGCAAGAGAAATAAAATTCTCAATAGGATTTAAACAACTGAAATGTGTGAGTATGTGGCAAAGCCGGTAAGAACTGGTCTTTGAGAGACAGCAGATGGTCATATGAACAGAGGAAAGCACAAGAGTGCTCTGTATCTGTCTGCTGAAATTATTTTGGTTCTTATCTACTAAACCTGATTTTAAACAGCAACTCTGCATTTATATAACTTTTCCATTCTTGAACATGGTAAATATTACTGAGGCAGGAAGCATCGAAGGCTTTTGAAAAGGGGACCTCAAGCAGAAGGGTTTGGTGTATATAGTGCTAGACAGATGTACACAAACTAGTATTGGAAGACAAGTCCATGCTGGTTATCAATAGGACAAAGATCTTTAAGCCCTGAATCTGCTGGATAAGCAGCCAGAAGAGCTAAATTCTAGGGAATCCATATCTTCCAGAAGAGTCAGCCATGCAAGGAATGTCACTATCCTAACGGCAAAGACTAAATCTCTCTTCCTTCATCATTTTAAAATTTCCTTTTTTCACATCAGGCCAGGCTGGAGTGTGTCCATGCTAGCTACAGTTTCCTGCCTGGGAACCTGGGTTCAGCACACCTACCTTCTTTCTTATTCCTTTCCGCAAGAAAGATGTGATGAAGTTGTAACAAGGAACAAGGAACAGCTCTGTTCCTTGTCCCTCAGACTCCTTTTCCGCCTCCAAGCATCTACCAGGCAGCAGATCACTTTTAGAAAAAGCTTGTCTGTATAATGTTTTAACTTGCTGTTATTCTGCCAGATTAACCCTCCACACAGTATGAAAAAGCCAGCCTCATTCAGGTGCTTCATAATACCTTAAACCAAGGAAAAATCATAGACTAAAGATGAAAACTAACACCAAAATATCAAGAAAAACAGCTGAACCACAGCCAGACAGTTTTCTGTCTGAGCTTGAGAGAAACCTCTGGCTTCCTTATCCTTATCCACTTTGGGTGTTTGAACTCTCTTGTGTCTTGAAATAAACCCAAGATTTGTAAGGATCCAGTTTTTAATGTAAATAAGCTATCTAAGCCATTAAAAAGTTTTTTTACAACTACTGATTAATCAAATAAACTGGAATCTGATTAAATCTTTAATATAAGTGAATATTTTGAAAGGTAATAAGAACACAGATAAATATGTTTATTTATTTGCATATCCACACTGTGTCCTTAAAATCACAGAATGGTTTCAGTTGGAAAAGACCTTCAAGATCATCAAGTCCAATTTAGCCCTGCTAAGTCCACCCCAGACCATGTCCCCAGATATGACACCTACTCTTCCTTTTGACACCTCCAATGATGGTGATTCAACCACCTCCCTGGGCAGCCTGTTCCAATGATTGACAACGCTTTCAATAAAGAAATTCTTCCTCAAATCCAACCTAAATCTGCCCTGGCGCATCTGGAGGCCATTTCCCCTTGTCCTGTCTCTGGCTACCAGGGAGAAGAGACCAACCCCACCTCGCTACAACCTCCTTTCAGGCAATTGTAGAGGAATAAAGTCTCCGCTCAGCCTTCTTTTCTCCAGATTAAACAATCCTAGCTCCCTCAGCTGCTCCTCACATGGCTTGTGCTCCAAACCCTTCCTCAACTCAGTTTCCCTTCTCCAGACATGTTCCTGTCGCTTAATGTCCTTCTTGTATAGAGGGGCCCAAAACTGAACCCAGCACTTGAGGTGAGGCCTCACCAATGCTAGGTCCAAGGGGATGATCCCTTCCCCAGTCCTGCTGGCCACAGCATGGCTGATCCAAGCCAGGATGCCACCAGCCTTCTTGGCCATCAGGGCCACCGCTGGCTTATGTTCAGCTGATTAGCAACCAACACCCCCAGGTCCTTCTCCTCTGGGCAGCTTTCCAGCCACTCTTCCTCAAGCCTGGAGTGCCACATGGGGCTATTGTGACCCAAGTGCAGGACCCGGCACCTGGCCTCGTTGAACCCCATGCAATTGGCCTCAGCCCATGGATCCAGCCTGCCCAGGTCCCTCTGTGGAGCTTGCCCACCCCCAGGCAGATCAACACTCCCACCCACTTAGTGTCATCTGCAAACTTACTGAGGGTGCGCTCGATTCCCTCCTCCATGTCATTGATAAAGACACTAAACAGAACAGACCCCAGTACTGAGCCCTGGAAACACCACTTGTGACTGGCCACCAGCTGGACTGAACTTCAGTCACCGCAGCCTGTTGTGCCTGGCCACCAAGCCAGAGCTTTACCTCGTGAAGCCTACGCCCATCCAGGCTGTCTCTCAGAGAATGCTGTGGGAGACAGTGCCAAAGACCCGACTAAAGCCCACACAGACAATGTCCAAGCATTTCTCTCACCCACTAGGCAACTCACTTTGCCATAAAAGGAGATCAGGTTATTCAAGTAGGACCTGTCCTTCCTGAACCCATACTGAATTCCTAAAATCTGAATTCCTACCAACGGTCCCTGACGAATATAGATTTGGTGTCTCAATATTAACTTGATAGCATTTGATACTGAATCACAAGCTTAATCTAATTACTTATCAAGTTGGTTACGTACTGATATCATTGTGATCAGCAGAGTAGAATAAAAAAGTGCAACATTTGCTTCCTTTTGGACATCAGTCGTGGATGGATAACTGCAGGAGTGGAAGTCGGCATTTTTCTTTGTTAATTTTGGAAAGACAGATATTTTGATAAAATGAAAAGACTACTAGAAATGGAAAGGGCAAAAAAAGAATTCATACCTGGCATGTTCCTGAACTCCAACAATCTCTACTTCACTATCAGAAGAGGCGATATTAATTTTCTCGTTGATTTGGGCATTACCAGAAGAGGTTTTGTCAAATGCAAGGAAGCCTGGATCCAAATGACCTATAGATGGGGAAAATGCAAATAAAATCAATATTTATCAGCTTACACAACACAGAAATCAGATGGAAAAGCAACTTCCCAAGTAAGCAAAAAAACCCACTGAAACTGAAACAGTGAGATCGGAAAAACTTATTAGATTAAGCTATCCAACTTTCAGTTCATCACTTGATACAGGATTACCACTGGATTTATCCAGTCTCAGTAGCTCTAGGGATGGTGTTATCACACAAATGTGAAAAAAGCCTGACTACTGCATCAAGAATACTTGCTGTAATTAGCCTTTCCAGCTGTTATTTTATGACAACACTAAGGGCTAGTCTGTGCCTAAACCTGTTTGAAAGAAACAAGACAATCTATTGCCAGTAAATCACACTCAATGAAACTGTGGCAAACAAAGCCTATAGGCTGGACAGAAATATCACACAGACCAATGAAAATTGATTTCTTTTCTTTTTTAACAAAAAACAGAGGAAGACGGTCAATGAAAAACCACTAAACCAATCAGTTTCTGGTCACATTGCTCCACATATCTGCTCTAACTTTACTACAAATACTTTGGAAAAAAAAATCTGTGTTTCATAAGTTTCATACAGAACAGTGTAAGGTTTTCATTACAGTTTCTCCACGCTCTCCAGTCCATCAGCCTATCAAAAACCAACTCCCTTCTAAATACTCACAAGGATTGTGGCAGGTTTTGTCTTTTCTGCAAGTTACTGCTAAGAAGAATCTTCAACACAATTACTGAAGCTGTGCTGTGACATCTTAAATCATAGAATTGTTTGGTTGGAAAAGACCTTTGAGATCATCAAGTCCAAATGTACCTGTCCACTACTAAACTGTATCCCTGAGTATCTCATCTACCTCTCTTTTAAACATCGTCGGGGATGGGGACTCAACCACCTCCCTGGGCAGCCTCTTCCGATTATTAAATAACAACTTGCATGGAAAACACAAAACAGACAAAATGATTATTTGTTTTAGAGAAAATAAATGATATTTTAAAATCTATTAAATGCAGAGGGGGCCCCTCTGCTGGGTCTAAGAGTAACCCTTTTTCAGATCGGCGCGGGAAAGCAGGCAGTCGACTCCACAGGGGTGATATAGCAAGCTCTACTCTATTGCTCCAAGCCATCACTTGTACACACAACCACTTAATTATGCCTACTAGTCATTATCTTATTGGCCAAGCTCTAAAAAAACCAACCTTAACATATTCCTCCTACTTTCAGTTACAGCTTCTATGTTATTTTGCCCAGATCTCAGCTCCTCTTCAGTTGTTTATCTCCTTCTCAAGGGCAGACTGGTTTTGCCGACTTGCCAAGTTATGCTGCCTTGACAAGTTCTATCCCTGGCCTAACGGCCGTATAATCTTCTGACCCTGACTTGCACAGCTCCTCTGTGTCTTTGCTCTCTAAGCCAATTTCCCAACAATTACAGATAAGACTTTCAGAGGAGAGCGAAGAGGATGGGGAAGGGGCTGGGGCACAAGCCCTATGAGGAGCGACTGAGGAAGCTGGGGTTGTTTAGCCTGGAGAAGAGGAGGCTTAGGGGAGACCTTATTGCTCTCTACAACTGCCTAAAGGGAGGTTGTGGTGAGGCAGGAGTTGGACTCTTCTCTCAGGCGACGAGAGGACACAGTCTCAAGCTTCGCCAGGGGAGGTTTAGGATTGACATTAGGAAGAAATTCTTCACTGAGAGGGTGATTGGCCATTGGAATGCGCTGCCTGGGGAGGTGGTGGAGTCACCGTCCCTGGAGGTGTTCAAAGAGAATTTGGATGAGGCACTTAGTGCCATGGTGTAGTTGACAAGTAGGAGCAGGTGTAGGTGTTGGGTCATAGGTTGGACTCGATGATCTCAAAGGTCTTTTCCAACCTTACGATACTGTAATACTGTAATAAAAGGAGAGAACTTCCGATTTTTTTTTCCTTAAAACAAAAAGAAAGGATTTTACTTCTACTGTCTCCCTTTAGCAGTAACCCAGGGGATGCTGGGCAGCTCTAAAGCAGATGAGACTACCTGCTTCTTGGAAACCACTCACTCAGCTGTATTACGCAGGGGAATAATCATTTATTGAGCAGGAAATTTGAGATTAGGTGAATAAATTATGTGTATCTAGTTTGACTGGACACTTCTTCAAAGATGAGAGGAGGATGATGCAATAATGATCCACTGAATTTCAAAGGTGTGTGAACAGGCAGAACTGATTAAACCCCCAGGTAGATGATAAGGACACAGACAGAAGAAATTAAACTTCAAACAAGTGCCAAGGAAACCTTCTAATGACTGCTTTAAGCACTTGGAAAAGTTGCAAGCAAATAGAGGGCAGAGACCATGCTGTAAGTTCCGTTTTCGGAACGCAAAGGACCCTTGGTGCTACACCTGATCTGGGCAAGGGAATGACACTCATGTGCTACCACTGACCCGAAAGGAGGAGTTCCTGCCTCCCAACACAAAAAAGATTTGTCAGCTGAACTTAAAACGAATTAATAGTCCAGGTTAGACGTTTTGCAACATTACAGTTCAGTTGAGCCCTCCTTGGCAAGTATCACTGTCAGAAGAAAGTCCCCAAATACGTGACAGATATTCTTGTAACAGAAGTGGCTGGGGCATACTGGGAAACACAAAATGGGAGCACTCAGAAGCTTTGATGCATGGGTTGGCAATGCAAACTGGGAGCTTTACGTGCCTACAGCCCCGTGATTCGCATCGTCCCACTCCTGAATGCCACTGCTGCCACAGCACAGGCAGTGGAACTGCAGCAGAATCCCTGGTTGTCGATTCACCCCAACTGGTATGGAGATCAGCCTGCTTTAGTATATAGTTTTAATGCATTAATGATGTGCTAGCATCTCACACCCTTGGCTGGGCAGTGTAATGTCCTGCAGAGGAGCAGAGCAGACTTAAATACCCCCAAAATGAATCCCCGGAATGGGAGTCCCAAAAGAGCTTTCATATATTACCATAGCTTTCAGTTCAGACAACAAAAAAGTAATTAGCCAGAGAGAAATCATGATTAGCAGACTAAATATTGCAACAGTAGCTGTGTGTAAATCAGGATTATAGCCTACAGATAGATTTACAGCCTCTGGCCATAGAAATTTCATGCCTAATAA
This sequence comes from Neomorphus geoffroyi, assembly GCA_033558235.1. NCBI lineage: Eukaryota > Metazoa > Chordata > Aves > Cuculiformes > Neomorphidae > Neomorphus > Neomorphus geoffroyi. Next base: position 4,174,862 of record JAUMJM010000025.1, read on the forward strand.
CGTGCCCACACTGTTCATCTCTTTGCACAAACATGAAGATGGTGCCCAAAGGAGATGGATTTTTCGCCCTGCAACATCAGGGCTTGCAAAGCAGCCCTAAATATTTGCCCATGCATGAAGATGTGATAGTCTGTCCTAATAGGATTTTTCACTTAGATAAAGCTTATGTAGTTATTTTCCCAGGGGAACACATCATTTATTGTCTGTTAAACTAGATCTTGGCTGAAGATTAAATTTGGGAACCAGACGTAAGATTCAAAAATTCTGCTTTCCAAATGTGCAATCCCAGACATGGTAAGAAAAGGCCAGTGCTGACAAATGTGCAGTCAGAGGCTGATGGAGGCTGTGGGGCTCTGGGGCAAGGCGTACGCAGGAAGAAAACAAGATTCATCCATTCAGATGTCGACGTGGCCATAGGACCAGGAGCAAATTTGTTTGGACACGTTCCCATAGGGTCAACGATAAAAGAAATTTCTTGATGCTTCCTTTTACGTAGCATTCTCTTCCTTGAAAGTCCCCTTGGATATAGGTGGAGGAAGGAGGATAAATTTCTACCTGCATCGCATCACTGCATTCATAAGCAGAAAGTGGAAGAAGGCTCGGTAAGAAATGTTACTTTTTATTTCCTTATGCTCCTTTGAAGTACTGATCCATTAGTGTTATGTAATAAAGGTAATTTCGGCTATTCTAATAATTTCATAAATCACTTAAGAGGTGGGCCTTTAGGGGTCAAATAGCTATCAGTCAGCTTCTATCCTGCTAACAATACCAATGAGCTTGGAAAACACGGGCTAGCTTCAAAAAGGCTAGAACAACATTCAGCCAAAGACCACAGTGGAAATAATGCAACAGAGATTCTCCTATTTAAATAATGGACTTTTCCACTTTACAGTAAGAGAGCTTCTCTTTCAAAATCAGCCACACAGTTGTATTTCTTTAAGCCTTACAGACATCGAAAAGTAGCTCAGAGCTGTAAGAACACTTCCAATGTAGGTGCCCTCTGGCAGACTTACATTTGGAAAACACAGTATGAAACAAAAACACACCACATGCAAGACTTCATGCCTTACGCAGCTAAAAGTCATAACATGGCTATTAAAAAATGAGTGGAAATGAAGGCAAGAGGAAGGCAGGGCCTGTAGCAATAGGACAAGGAGTAATGGTTTTAAACTAAAGGAGGAGAGGTTTAGACTAGATATTAGGAAGAAATTCTTTACACTGAGGGTGGTGAAACACTGGCACAGGTTGCCCAGAGAGGTGGTGTCTGCCCTGTCCCTGGACACAGTCCAGGTTAGGTCGGATGGGGCTCTGACCAACCCGATTGAGCTGAAGATGTCCCTGCTTGCTGCAGGGGGTTGGGCTGGATGGTTTTCATGGTCCCTTCCAACCCATTCTATGACTCTACAAATATGCTGGTGTACAAAGCTGCGGGATGAAGTCGTTAGGAAATATCCCGTCAGCTCTCTGCACCCAAAACACAGCCGCATTTCACATTGTTATTTAACTCTTCTGTTAGTGAAGAGTTGCAAGCCCTTAGTGAAGCCAAACAATTTTTTATGAGCTACATGAACTTCTCTGAATTCTTCCAGCATTCCTGCTCTTGCTTTCTTTACCGTCTCTTGATGTTAAGCCCCCTCACCATCACTTTTTCACCCTTCATCTTTACCTGATGCTGCTCTGTCCAAATTTTTAAGATACATTAGTAATGCAGATGGAATATGGCAATAATTAATGCTTGTGTTTTGCAGAAATAAAGAGGCAAAAAAGACATACACAGACAATTACAGTTCTAAAAATGAGATTATGATCAGTCTACTAGATGAAGGCGTGGGTCGTCATAATCAATTGTTTGGTAACAAGATTAGCCTGCTTTCATTTAAAAAAACCACAACACCAGAACTCCACACGTAAGTTTGAAGAATTAGTTAGAGAGAAAAGAAGGAGAAAAAATCATTTGAAAAATTAGTGTTGAAAAACACTGCAAGAATCTTTATCAATTTATCTGTTGTATTTTAGAATAAATGTCAGACTTTAATAAGCACATACACTGTTGTATCGCAAAATCCACACAAGGAGCTTTTAAAGCTGCATGAACTATAAAAACACGGAAAGCAAGAAAAGGAGAGACACCAACTGAAATACTGGAACAAATGTCAGAGGAAGAGAATTTAAACCAACCTGTCTCAGCACTCATTTCATTTAGCAGCCCTCTGGTTCTCCAGGCAGATCCCGAGTCTTGATTTCCTAAAGAATTATTGTGCTCTTGAACTACGGCAGCCGCCAACAGATTGTCCACATTTACCACTTCTGGATCTGAGTTCGTGTCTGATATATCATAATGGGCTACAACTAGAGGTCCATCTGCAGAAGAAGAGAAAAGCAACGGGTATCAGAAATCAGCATACTGGGAAAGACACCTTTAAAAGTACAAAGAATTTGTTTAAGGATTAATGCAATCTCCTACATGAAGCTCTTAGAGAACTATAAACTATATGAATGATTAAACTTCAGTAAATGCACAAAGTCTGAGATTACAGAGACATTTTAACCTTTGCATACACAGAAAACACAAATGTAAGAAAAACATCTTTATCAACATAGCAGTTACTTGTGTATTATCTTTTCTATTAACACATAAATATCTCCGAATCTGACGACATTACATTTACAATGTTAAAAGGACAAAACCTTCAGTTTAAAATAAAAAATAGTAAGTCACAGGACATTAAATTTGGCAAGTCAAGATACCTATTTAGAGAATTTTACAAAACTCAAGTGACAGCTTACATTACTTTAGGTTTGATTGAATAAAACTAATTTTTTGATATAACTGGTCCAATAACAATAAATTTAATATTAGGCAACTTTCCTTTCATAACATTTACCTATCAAAGACAGGGGAATTTTTCAAAATGGTATTGTTTTTTGGAATTGTTTTTTAAGGTCAAAAATAAGGAGAAACAAGACTATAATGTGCAGTAACAAGTATGCTTTTAATTCAATTTGACCATGATATGTACTTTTGGTCACCAAAGTGAAGGGAGAAAGAGTGACAGAAAACTGCCTACATGACTCTGAAATCTATTCTCGAGGAGTAACAAAAAGCTCTTTTTTGACTACTTTGTTAGGATGGACTATTTTGTTTGTAAGGAATGAAAATCACTTATGATTGGAAAGCATGCTAGAAACAGAAGATGCTCAAAAATGGGCACACTCAAGACAAGGGCAAATACGGATGCAAAGAGAGAACGGATAAATATCGAAATCCTGAAAGAATGCATATTTTTAACTCAAATGGCTCATTTCAGCCATAGCTTCCTGAATCAGAGTGGATGAAAGTGGTTGGAGTTACCACTCCCCAAATGGCAGAATCCAAACTTTCTTTGGGCCAAGACTTCATCCACAAAACCAAGTGTGAAAGAGAGAAACAGGCTGGGCCAAAATCAGCAGTTTTGCTGCTGCGATTCTTTTAACTCCAAGGAAGTTGTGGCAGCTGAGTGACTGCAGGCTTTTTTTTTGTGGATGTGATACATAGTGGGTGCAACTTGTGTGGGGTAATATAAAATAAACATTGCCTAATAATGGGTTTAGGAAAACAGGACCTTCAGAGTTACAAAATGACTAAAGAAATCTTTAAAGGTAACAAAGAATAAAATGAAAAGACTTTTCAGGAAAAACTTTATTTTTAGGAGTATTAAGTGGCTGTTGAAGACCAAGAACATGGTTAACTAGAAGTTTCAAATTTAGGTCTCCTAAGAGCTGTTTCTACTGAGGTTTTTAGGGTGGGTTTTTTCTGGTTTTAGTTTTTTTGTAAATTGGTCCCTGAAATGTAATTCAAACCACTGCCTTAAGAAACACTTATTTTGTCATTAGCAACACACTTCATTAAGGATGACCACATTGCTTAAATTGTACTTAAGATCATTTGAACTTAAGATCAGTTTTGTCACAATGAAGAAATTCACAGAATATTTCCGATCAGACCTGCTTCCAAAACAACACTTTCATAAAACAATGTTATATTGCAAACTTAAAACAGAACTGACAAAAATAAATGGGTAGTAAATGCCAATGTATTAAAGACCAAATTGTTCACAAGATGAAACACTGATGATTGTGACTGGAAAAGAAGTCTTGATAATTAACAGAAAGGCAATCTTTGTCTTCTTAAAAGGCAATTATGAAATAATGGCATACCAAGTTCAAAATGAAGCTGGCTGATGTTCAGTTAATTATTTCTGAAAGCTGATGATTAAATTACATGCAGAAGTTACAACCAGACTGAATCATGAGAGGCATGTTTTCTTTCAGTCTTATCATCAGAGTTCAGCGCGAATATATATAATGTGATCTATAAAAATAAACAGTCGAGTGCAGAAGATACGAGGGTCAAGTACAATATTGACTGTTTGACCATGTTTTCAATGGGTTATCTAAAATTTCATGAGCTATGTGCTGTTCCTTCAGGTCTTTGTTCCTTTCACTTCTTAAGAAAATATCCAACAGCAGAAGTGAAATTTGATTTTAGATAGATGTTGTCTAGACAAGTAAAATTATATTTGGACAAAAGGCACCAATAGTCTCAAGTCAAAATTGTACCACTCCTACATGTATAATCATGCAAAAATGTATAATAAATGTATATACATGCAGAGTGATATTCTCATCACCTACCCATAGAAATAACTTGTGTGAAAGTCTTCATCAGTAGGAAATACAAGCATAAACTTGTTATCTGTAGCTCCACTCTTGTATCTTCCACACTTCCAAACAGCACACCTTATAACTTAGCTTAAATTTAGTATACATCAAACAGACAAAAATATTTTCAGTATAATTTACATACTGTCATTATATTTGTCAGTGTAATAGCCACCAAATTAACCATCTAAAAAAAACCAAGTTGCCTATTTACAAAGGAATCACAGTAGAAGTCTGTTTTTACTTTTCTCAGCCTTGCCTTTCAGGATCAGATTTGGAAATGAAAGGCTCCTAATATCAGGGCTATCTATACCTATCAGCAGTAAATGACCAACGAGGCCAAGATAATAGCCACGATGCTGCAACAAATCCTAGGATTTCCAGCACATATAAAACAAGAAATAAGCAATCAAAGAAGTGAGCATTAAAAGCCTCTTTAAAAAAAAGCAAAAAACAAAACAATAAGTAAACCAAAAAACAAGTTGTAGACGACTATAACTAAATGCAAGTTGTAGTGAAGGCATGTAACAAAAATTCTCTAAAACCCTCCACTCCTAGAAGTGTGTTTCCTTTTCAGTGCTACAAGAATGGGACAGGAGGGGTTAAATTTAGAAATAAATAATACTTCCCTGGCCAACTACGTGATCACCCAATGATGTGATGTGAAGTGAATGTGTGGTACCAAGAAACAAGGACAACTGGCTTCAGCTAGGAAGTAAGAAGGGAAAAAGTGCTTTCAGGTTGAAAAATGTACAATGATTAACTACAACCACAGAGGTAACTTATCATTTTTTCTTCACATTAGAGTCACTCCTCGTAATTACTGTCTCTAACAGGATTTCAACAGATAGAAAAACAGACAGCAAAAAGAAACCATGCCAGAATCAAAATTTAATGCAGCACAATTAGGAGCTTCTCTGGTCAGTAATTTAAACAATCTATTTAAGAAAAAATATCACTTCTTTTGAGAAGCAAAGGTAGCTGGAAGACTTACATTTCCCTGGTGATAAGCTTTAATTCATTTCCAAAGCAATAAATGCTTGAAAAAGACAAGGCTGAAAGTTAATAAGTACCAGCAGCAAAGTACAGCTGTTGACATTTAATGTTAACAGGAGAAGGGAAAGACTGCTTTGTTATTTTTTTTTTAAAGGAATTCAGAGGTCATCACGGGGACAGCGTTTCCAAGTGTCCAACGCTCCCTTAATTTACAGAGCTCATCAAAACTAATTCCACTCAGGACAACTGAACCAGAAGCCACATGCACAAAATCCCAGGTCTACACATACCAATCTTATTTTAAGCCTGCAATATTGAATTCAATAATTTCTTATTTTCTAGCTGCTCCCATTTCAACATACAGCGGTCTAAACTGTCTCAAGACTCACATTTCTGTTATCCCTTAATTCATTATAATGGCAGCACAAGCAAATAGGGGGAATCAACCATAAAATTTCAGCTGCAGGTTAAATGCAGCAATCCATGGCAGGGGGGTTGGAACTGGATGATCTTTAAGGTCCCTTCCAACTCAAATCATTCTATGATTCTATAAAAGGCACTGTATCTTTGCACTGAAGCAGCTGTGCATCACTGCACAGCAGTCATTTTGTCATAGGAATCAAAAAGTATTAGCAAGTAGAACCTGAAAGGTGAATTTAGTCCTTGAAGTCATTATTTCTCTTTAGCTTTCTGAAGTTTAGGCATGCAGATCCAGCTCGCCACCTCAATTCCCTCCTAGTCAGGAAACAGAACTGCAGGGGGAAGTAATTTCAGCCTGGAAATTGCAGCCTGGAGCATCATCTCACCTCCTTCCCCAGTGAACAGAAAGAGCCAAGACAACCACATTAAACAAGGCACCCAACTTACGGATGGGATTTAAGCTTCCTTGTATTTTCTGTGCGAGTAGTGGGAAAGGATAGAAATGTCCAGAGGATGATCCTGATTTGATAATTAAAAGCCGAAATCTGTTAGCCTGAAATACCCTCTCGACTCATCAGTGTCTTTGCAAGGCAAAGGCATGGAGCTTTACTCAGGTAAGCTTTAACACACACCAAACATGGGCAGTAACCATAGCAGTAATAATCACAGCACTTTATTCACAAAAAGCTTTCTGTTAGTGGATCTTAAAGAGCTCCAAGATGGTTATTAACCTCCTTCTGCCCATGGGGGGAAACTGAGGCAAGCAGAGATTTGCAGCCTGTTCAAGGCTGATGAACAGATGAGCTCAGCTTTGCTGAAAACAACACTCCCATCAAATTACCGAGCTATTTTTAACTGGTAAATTATTGAGGAGTTTAAAAATACTATTCAGGAATGCTTTCGTGAAACATGCAAAATCTACAAAGGCAACACACTGAGCCACCCAGGTACTGGAAAGCCAAACGGGAGACGGTTCCTCCCAGCCTCACCTCTGTGCCTTCACTGCGAGTACAGGCACTGCTTTATTGACGTTAAGAAATTCTTCACAGTGAGGGTGGGGAGGCCCTGGCCCAGGTTGCCCAGGGAAATGGTGGCTGCCCCATCCCTGGAGGTGTTCCAGGCCAGGTTGGATGGGGCTTTGAGTCCCTTGATATAGTGGGAGGTGTCCAACTGGGGGTTGGAACTGGATGGGCTTTAAATTCCCTTCCAACCCAAACCATTCTACGATTCTATGATCAATCTCCATCTCAGTAGTCTACATTAAATTGCATTTATCTTTATACAACTAAAAAGAATAGTGAGGCATTTTAAAATAATATCTAAGAATTCCCTTGTGTACGTTTGACACTTCCATTTCAGAGACAGATCCACTTACTTCAAGGTTAAGCATAGAATGGACTTTAATACCCATATAAATTTTAAGATCAGGTATCATTACAGTAAGCAAAATGATCATAAATTGTGTGTCAAAACCCAGAGGAGTTAAGTGACTTGCCAAAATAGTTCAGTAATCAATACAAACAAAAAGGCTTTGTATACAAGACGAGAGGCTGGAGCGACAGCTTTCCTGGTGTGGATAAACAATACAAACCTGGTATTATTTAAAGACATGATCCAGAGCTGTGGTTTCACTAAGAATGTGCACTATGGCATAAACTAGCTGAACCCTAAAACAGTTCCCAAAGGGGCACTGAGGCAAAGGATTTGTGATTTTTTATGTTGTTTAGCAACATGAAACACTTCATTACTATTTATATTTATTTATTTATTCCAGGTTACAGTAGTTACATTTCAAAATTTACAGGGTTAGGCAAAGAATACATTGTAAATACAATAAAAAAACAATAGTAGTGTTACAACATTTTCTCTAAAATCATAAAGTGAACAAAATGCTGCCGATGAATCCACTTCCCTCACATTTTCCTTCATTTCACACAGTAAAGCCTCTGCAGTGTTTCGTATTTTTCTTACCATAACAGTAAAATAATAAAAACAAAACAATATGACCACATGAGTATGCGTTCTTGAACTGGATCATTTTTAATACATCACGTCAAAAGAGAACTCAAAAATTCAAGTCTTGCTGATCAACATTCATTCTTTCAGGCTTTTTGATGACTTGATGGAAAATATCTTGAATTTGCTTTATCAAATCATATATAAAGATATATTTCATTAAGTGTTAAGCAAAGGCACGTGGAACATGGCTGGGCATAGCAAATATCAGGAAGTGACGTGCAATTTATATCTTTTGATAGGATTTATGTTCACTGATGCCGCCTAATGATTTATTAATTATGGAAGAAGATACTTTAGCCAGATCTCTTTCCCAGTTTTCCTTGCAAAAGTGTATTGGGAGGGATTTGGAACCATCACACCCTACTCTTACAGGCCTATGACAGTTAAAAAAAAAATCCTTATGTAAATACAATTTACATTAGGAAAAGGCAGGCAAACATGCACCCCTCCAGAAAACATCACATTTTTGCAAGTACAAACGGCATCCTCCCACGGAAGGACTGGCACGACCCTGATGAAAAGATTTTGATGGTCCAGACTAATCCTCTGTGCGATCAGTCTGCAAGATTTAACAGAGCACTTTAAATCGGTTCTAACTTAATAAGCCTGTTTTCCATGTGCCTTCATTTTGCTGATGTAACACTGTGAGACTAATCAAATTTGGGAGAAAGACCAATTTCTGGCTTCATGTTTTGCAAGGTACTGTCCATCTCTATCAATCAGCCTGAATGTTTTAGCTTCTACAGTACAGACTACACAGTGTATTTGTTCTAACGCTCCCAAATGTAACTGCAGTGGTCACAGAGCAGACCTTTATTATTTTAAAAACATCTGCTCAACTGGCCTGATTCACACACGTTTATCAGGCAAAGACTCCCCTTAAAGTCAGTGAAGGATCTTCTGACAAAAAACTGCAGAATAAGTTCATATTCCAGTGAGGTGAAATGCTAGCCCCGTAAAAATTAGTAGAAATTTTCTACAGGTTTTTAATAGGGCTAGGATTTAACTTCTTAATGCCCTTGAAATTTTACTTTTTTAAAAGAGATTTACAGTAAGTGGATACAGTAAAGAGACAAAATACATTAACAAGAGAACCCAGTGATAATAATAAATACATTACAATTCGTATAACTGTCAAATATAACCTAGTTTCATTGAAGCTAAGATTGGTCCTCCAGTCTTAACTCTAGCAGCTGAGACACAACAACCTAACCGTCCTGTGAAAAGACAAAATGACACCATAAACTTAAAAAAATAGAGATGTACATTTCTGCCTGTATTATTTTGTCGTAATACTGTTAAAAGCAACACTGAACATCAGTGTACCTGAAATCTTTCTTTTTTCTCTGCTCAGTTATTTTTTTCAATGGACACTGAATAAAGTTTCACTGCCTTTACTTGAATGTTTGCTGTTGAATATTAGGGGTTTTTTTCTAAATAGAAACTGAAAATTCAAAACTTTTTTTAAAAGCATGTGAAGCAAAACCCCAAACCCTCAGATAACACCACATATGAAGGGTGGAATTTCCTATTGACCTTTCTTACCGAATCCCACTTGAGGGAGGAAGCAACACAAATGCCTGGGGAAGAACCTGCAACCAAGCTTAAGCCTGCAAAAACTCCGCACACTAAAGACAAGGACTCCAACACAGGGTCCAGTTCTAGGAGCAGATCCTTTAATTTTTCATTTGCTGAACTGTCAGCTTGACATTTAGTGACATTTAAATTAAGTCATTACATAAAGATTTACTTCTTCAGCACCTAACACAAAAAAAGGCTAACAGAGTAGCTGCGTTTTACCCGCTACCGAATCCCGACTCTGCAGTCACACGGGTTTCAATTACTCTCATGCAGAAATGGCTCCCACAATGAAACAACAAAATTGCATATTAAAAATGGTAATAGAGAAATTTGAATAAGCCAGGTGGGTTTAAGCTGGCACCATCCTCCCTGGAATTACAGCAGCTGATCTGACTTGATGCATTTACTCTTTCACAACCATAAGTAAAATTCTTTAAAGAAACTAGACTGTATCTTTAGTCCTTAAGTATTAAACCTCGGCAAACTGTAATTATCACCTGTGTTTCCCCACATCCGTGCATAACTTCTACTGACTTCTCACTTGTTAAATTCAGTGGGTTTCAAGTCATTTGTTGAGATGTGAGCATAAACATACATTCAAAATGTGAGTCCAAGCTGGAAAGTAGAAGTTTCCTTCTGATAATACATTGAGTCTTAAATAAGGCCAGAATGCTTTAACCAAACATGGGTTGGAGGAGATTAAAATTTATGCTAAAATTTCAGCTGAAGAAATTTTAACTCCCTGAAAGTTTCTAGTGAAAGCCCTTTGAAACTAAGAGCTTACAATGGAAATCACGACAATGTAGCCATACAATACAGCAAAAAAAATCTGAAATTACGTTTTACTACTCTGTTCTCTCCAAGATACCAAACGCTGTCGCACACATGTTTAAAATACAGAGTCATCACCAGCATTGGTATCTGCAGGTTGGTTTCTTCAGTGATCTGCATCTTTTAAATTCTCAGTACAAAGCAAGGAACGATGCTCCTATTTAATTGCACGGCCTGCCAAAGCCGTCACTGGGTGGGTTACGCTAGACCTGAACAACAGAGAGGTGGAGTTCCCCGCTCACCTCCTAGAAGAAACATACTGCTTCCCAAGGAAAGCAAGCTAATGGGCCAGTTATTCAACAGTGTAAAAATCAACACATGCTCTTCATTTTGGTTTACAGCAGCTGGAGATCTGGCTCCAGTTTTGAGGCGAGTGAAATCAGCGACCAAACGAAATACTATTTACTCTTTACAGAACCATTTACAACCACTGGTCTTGCACAGGTGTTCTTAGCACTAGCTGGCCATTGTGGGGAGATTAAGATAAAATTATACCTAACCTAAACTATTCCCTTAGCCTTGTGGGTGCCCTGGAATAAGTCTGTCCTAGATAGAGTACAGCTCCAATGTCTGCATGCTCGACTGCTGTCATCCTCTGCTTGTTCACAGTCGCAGCTGCTTGCACTGACAATAACAATTAATAGTAATGGACAAAACTGTTTAAAACTTTTTTACTTTTGTCTACAGTAACTAAATCGTATTTTTTATTGGTTAATACACTGAATGATTTCAGTGGTTTTTTTAAAGATTACCTACTCAAGATATTGAAAGCTGGCAGAAATATCACTGGCCACATCCCTAACAAAGTAGTTATCCATTTATGGGATCAGTATGTAAAAGACTATTTCATTATGAGAGATAAACAAGTTCAACTGATCTCACATTATTTGTTTTGAAAGCCCTAATTGCTCCATACATACTATTTTATAAAAAATGTTAAGGGCATGCTTACAGATGTACTGAGTTAAGTGACTTTTACACATTAAAAGAAACACCAGTCACTGCAAAAAGCTGCCTCTGCATGCATGGGAAGACTTGTAAAGTTACCATGCTTCAAAATACGCTGCTGTTATCATTGCCATAAAGGTGTTTATACATATATATATGTCTCAAATCTAGAAACACCAAAAGGATCTGATTTTATTATTATTATTATCAGCAAATAATCTTCCCTGAAGGATCTTAAATAGATGAAGACAATTTCATTAAATTGCAATCAGACACAAAATTACTCATGAGTTTAGTTAAAAATGCACACAATTTCAAATGAGAGAGTTTTCTTACAAGTTCATATCAAAAGTCTTGTATCAAAATTATGCATGAAGGAGATCTGTAAAGAATTTATTCCAGTACTTAAAAATTATCTCCTGCATAGTCTTTCAAACAGTTACTCTGAAATAACACTGCTCTCTAACTTCATCTTCTCATAATGAAGGCATCATACACTTAAAAAAAAAATCTGGGCCGAGAATAATGTTAAAATGCCAGTGTTAGTATTATACTGATAACAAAAAAGCATTTCTTGAGTACCTGTTACAGGCTTGCTCCAAACTCCCCATATAAATTGATGGGAAACTCCCACTGACTTCAGGAACGAAAAAAAAAATGAAACCTACACAAGACACAGTGGTTACTTCCAACAGGAAGAAAAGGAATTAAACCAAAATAATTAGCAAAAATGACTGTGGTTTAAAAAAGACAAATCACAGAGCTAAAGGAGACTTACAGTGTTCTCTTTACTTAAACTATGTCTATGTAAAGACTTTCGGTTTCCATTATGAGACTTTTGATTTAATTTGCATTAGAAACTTCTAGCAAGTTTTAAGTGATAATAAATGTAACTTTTGGTAGCTATGGATAAGTTACTTCACATGAAGAAGGGCCTTAATGGAGGGGTGATCAAAAAAAAATCCCCGTGTGTAGTGGCAACAGTAAGAATTAAATAGAGATTTCTAAGATACAGTTTAAATTAATCTTACTTTAAACATCACAGTTTCAAGTCTGCCTATTCAGGATAACTATAAGTATAAAAAAATCCACACAACAGCAAGTTACTGAACTACTTAAATGAAACTAATGTTCTGCCATTCCCCACCGCCAAGTAAATAATGCTTTTAGTGGCATTCAAACATGGTCCAGAAGAAGCTCTGGCTGTCTGACCCAGACCAGCAACCTGTACCTTCAGACCACCACAGTGTTTACTAGAGCCTTCCTTTAAATTCCTGTGCCAAGGCTCAATCCATCCACCACTGGCTGCTTATCTTAGGGCTGACAGGACTATTTTTATTCCAGCATGAAGGATGCAGTTTGGTTGTATATACAGAAGGAAGCAGCAGTGCTTTGTGCGCACGTACACACAGTTGGGCATCATTCATCCCACCTGACCTTAGCCATAAGTCATCTATTCTAAACTGTTTATAAGGGAGGTTTGGACAACTGATGGGAGAGCAAGACAGTGCCAGGAGGTATCCTCTGTAGGTGCTTATCTCTTCCCACTGACTGGGAAGGAGATCCACACAACAGTAAAAATTAAAGGAGATGAATTCCACCCAAACCAAACACACATACGTATGCATACATGTGTGCATTTGTGCACACAGAGTGACACAGCTGCTTCTAAAAATATGCCATGTGCAACACAGCAGGGACATTAGTAAAAATTCCAGACAGAAAATGAACTACTAAATGGGAGATTAAAAAAAAAAAGGAAAATTCAGTTACGCACATTGGTTATTTATAGCTAAATCTTTAGGGTAAGCTTATTCATTACCTCTGCCTAAAAATGAAGAAGAAAAAACTAATGTGTGACAAGTTCAAGCTGCAAAACCTGGGAGTAAACAAATAGTTAAGGAAATGTTATGGGTCTGTATCTAGTCTCGTTCTCTAGTGTACTTTACATCTTTAAATATAAAACTTATTTCCTTATATAAATGCTTTAACATGCAAAAAGAGCATTTGGATGAATAGTCTGAATGCTCCTATTGAAGCAAACACAGCTTTACTGATTTTGGGGTATTTAAACAAGGATCCTAAGCTGAATTTTCCCAGGTTTGGTGATAAAAGCTTAGGGTGGTTCCCCCTCACACCTTTAAAGGTGTGTGAGTGTTGGCACATGCATTTGGTATAACTGTGGTTTTTTTAAAATACATATACATTCTCTATAAATTAAAAAAGTTTACCATGGAAATAAAACCCAGAAGAGAAAAACAAAACAAACACATACAAAGAGAAAAGCAAACTTTGTTTTTAGCATAATCCAAAGTAACATCAAGATTACAAAGATCGGATTTTTTTTAAGTTTATGATTGATTCAGATCAGGCTTTGCAATATTCCCATTCTCTGGAAAGAGAGGTGGAAAATTGTTATTAAAAGTCGCTGGAAACTCTATTGCAGCATCGACATTTTGATAGCCCACGTAAGAATTAAACGATTGCTGTGGAAGTACTTGGCTATCAGGCATCTGTATGAAAGCCCCTGACTGCGTGGTAGGAGGGATTCTTTGGCCAACTAGTTGAATTTTAGGTTCCCTGGGCTCCAGTTGTTGCTTGCTTTCTTCATCCGTGTCAAGACGGGTTAGCTTTTCTATCCACATGCGAAATTTCTCCTCTGTCTGCCTCTGCATCTCGGCAAAGCAGTTCATGGCCTCTTCCAGGACATTGCCTATGCAGTTCCTATCCCACACGGTGCCCCTGTCAAGCAATCCTGGAATTTCCCTGGTCGCTCCTCCAGTTCCCCCAGCACGACTGAAGCCAGCTTTAAAGACATTGAGGCCATTTGATAAGACATCATTAAGTAAGAACATATTGTTTATTAAGGCATGTTAACTCAGGAAAACAAATGTTTCTAATTGCGTCCCTTGGACATGACAACAGGGGAGGAATTAGCAAATATTAACCAACAGCATTACTGTAACACCTTACACTCACTGAGGTTATAATAGAAATTTTGGCATCAAATCAACTTTATTCTAGAATTCTCAGACAATTCTGTCACAAAGGTCTTTTTTTTAATAAATAAATGTAATTAGTCCAATTCCCTTGCCATTTCTGTTCAATGGAAGGTGTCAAAAACATTATACAATAACATGTTTAGTTCTATTAAGCTGTGATCGAAAATACTATTGTTTAACTGAATTATGCACATTTTACTTAAACATTTGAACCCTTCTGTAATGTTAAACACACAGAAAATTGTACACAAGGTAACAGAGATAAAGGCTGCTCTCATGATCATAGCATCCAAAGCAGCCAAGCCCATAGCTCTCAGTCTAATTTTGGGAAACACACTAAACACCGATGAAGAGAATACACAACACAATCACAGCCACACAAACATGAAGAGATTGTGTGAATGCTACGCTAATGCACGAGGACAAAACAACCTCTGTTAGGTCTGATGGACACAGCTACGTCCTGGGGTAGCTGTTCCACCTGACATGTAGGAGTCATCAGCCTCACATCACCACTGCACCAGCCACCACCAGTGCAGCGTTTCCAGCATTCACTCTGGCCAAGGCAGGAAGCAGACAGCGCACAGTTGGAAGGAAATTGTTCTCCTTCCTCCTATCCATCAAAAAGATGGTGAAAATGACTGGCTCTGGGCTTATCAGGAATAACTTTATCAGCCAGAAGAGAAGACCATCCACACTACCTTACTCTACACATCACTAAGAAAAGGCAGTGGAATCTACACTTTATAGTTCACTTAGAAATCCTCTAGGAAGCAATAAAACCCCAAGAAAATGAGGCTCTGTACACGTTTAGGGAATAATAAACAATACCTGTGTGCTGTCTAAACAAACACTACCTAAGGTAATTCCAGAACAAGACAAGCATCATGTTAAACTACACAAAGCAACTACAGAACCTGACAATTTAATAGGTAAACATGAAACTTGTGAGATCCTCTACCTTAAGAATAATAGAAAATACCCTAAGAATGAGATAAATCATTGCACAACCTAAGCAAATACTTACTAATAAAAACATAAGGCACTAAATCTTTATCGGGATTTCACTGTGTACATGGAATTACAGTATTACTTAAATAATACATTCTTTTTAGGAGCTTTTTAAATGAGGTATACATAACTGCTTCAGTAACAGCTGAACAAAGCCTAAGAATGGTCTCTTATTTCCAAGCAGCAGCAATGCGACCCAAGAGGGGCCAGAAACCTTCTTTTAAAAACTTTGCTTTTTTTAAGTCCTCCCTCTCATCTGTTTACCTGTCAGACAGGCTGGAAATTTGGCATTTAGGTCCTCTGCTCAAAAATAAATTACTTTGTAGCAACTAATTCATACCTCTCTGACTGCATTTTCAGTAAAAGTAATGAAGTAATATGCTACCTTTTTTTCTAAAATATGGTTACTGTTGTATTTTCAATGTCTTTCTCCTCCCTGAAAAAAATATTCTTTCTATTCCTGTACTGCTAGTGTTGAACAGCCACTATGATTCTGTTCACTTATCTTTAGTCAGGGATCGTATCCCAAGATCAAGTAACTGAATGTCTGTCTTTTCGATGTCCACAAGTTTACAATCAGACACCTTTCAGTAACATTGCGTAAATTTTAACTGCAATTTAAATAAAACCTATTAATGGCAACACATGAGACATAATTGAGCAAGGCTTTTAAAGTTATGAAATACAACAATCAAGGCCAGCAAAACTGTTTTGTAAACTGAAGAGGCTATGTATTGTAATATATATATTACCCTGCAATACTACTTTCAAAAGGTGTTATTCATAGTGTATCTACAATTTACAGTAGCAGCAATGTTTCAAATGCTTCCCTTGCAGTTCTTACAAGAAGCTTTAATCACTTTTTTTTACTGGTGGCCGTTAATGTAAAAAAAAAAAAATCAAAGTCTAAAAATGCATTTTTATTTTATTAAAAAAGCTAGCAGTTATCTAATTGGTCCCTTTGCTACCCATAAACTTACAGCTCTGTGGCTTTTGAAGTTGCACCAAGTTAAAAAGTGAAGAAATTTGCAACACAAAGGGCTCAGAATCGAAGACTCGTATCTTACTTTCAAGACAGTATCTCCTGCAAAACAGCATCTAAGAAATGCCCAGCACTGCCTCTTTATGGTACCTATTAAGCACTATCTAAACAATGACGAAATCCAAACTAATTTAAGAAGATAGGCCACATCTTCATTCTGATTAGCAATGGTGGATTCCTCTGCGTCATGGCTTCAAGTTGCACCAGGGGAGGTCTGGATTAGAAATCTCGAAAAATTTGTTCACTGAAAGGGTTCTCAGGCCCTGGCAGAAGCTGCCCAGGGAGGTTGGTGGAGTCCCCATCCCTGGAGCTGTTTAAGGGACAGGTAGATGAGGTGCTCAGGGATCTGCTTTAGCAGTGGACAGGTACGGTTGGACTCAATGATCTGAAAAATCTTTTCCAACCAAATGATTCTATGATTATGCTGGCTGACATTTCGAAATGAGTATCCTACTTCAAATCGCTAAACAGATTTCTTTTTTCCTCCCTGTTCTTACATAATTGTTACTCTGAGTTACTTCAACCAAATTCCTCCCTGGCAAGATGCTTCATCCACATTCTATGCATGATTCCTAGGAGGAAGTAACCTAGCTGAGAGTCCCCAGCCCATACACCACCCCTCGCTTTGCATTTCTGCATATTCAAACTTATTAACAGATTTCCTGAAAGCTTAAAATATGACTCATCCCTATTTCAATTCAGATTTTCCTGACTTGTAGAAAGCACAATGGTGGTGTAATGCCAGTGTTTTCATATTACATTTGAATTTCTATAAACCTCTTCCTTCTTCCAAAGACAGTGTTTACATACGAATAAATATTGATTCCCAGACTTGATCGCATGCCATTTTCATTCACAGTTAATTTGCATGGTCATATTTGAAATTGCTTAAAGGAAAGACTTTCAATGGCAGCAGGTGTAGCAGAATCGATTTCGGGACTCAAAGATCATCCATGAATGCCATCTGGTGTTTTTTTCAGAATGGTAAAACACTAATTGCCAACAGAGTCTCTCAATCATTAAAAGATAAGAAAATGCTCCTCATCTGTAATAATTAAAAAATCATGGCACTCCCTGAAGTAAAGAGCCCAAGAAGGGTTGCAGAAATCCCAAGCACAAATACAGGCTTGGCAAGGAACAGATTGCAAGCAGCAATGAGAAGGACTTAGCGTGCTGGTGAATGTGAAGCTCAACTTGAGCTCACAAAGAACACTGACAGCTCAGAAAGCCAATGGTGTCCTGGGCTGCATCCAAAGTAGTGGGACCAGCAGGGCAAGTGAGGGGATTCTGTCCTCTGCTCTGCTCTGGTGAGACGCAACCTGGAGTCCTGCATCCAGTTCTGGAGTTCTCAGCACAGGAAGGACACATATCTGTTGGGGTGAGTCCAGAGAAGGCCATGGAGATGATCTGAAGGCTGCAGAACTGCCCATAAGAGGATGGGCTGAGAGAGTTGGGGTTGTTCAGTCTGGAGAAGAGAAGGCTCCAGGGAGACCTTAGAGCAGCCTCCCAGTACTGAAAGGGGCTCCAGGAAAGCTGGGGAGGGGCTCCTTATCAGGGAGTGCAGGGATAAGACTAGGAGGAACAATTTTAATCTCAAAGAGGGGAGAATTGTATGAGATCTTAGGAAGAAATGTTTTCCTGTGAGGGTGGTCAGGCCTTGGCACAGGTAGTCCAGAGAAGTGATGGCTGCCCCATCCCCGGAAGTGTTCGAGGCCAAGCTGGATCAGGCTTGGAGTCCCCTGATCCTGTGGGAGGTGTCCCTGCCCACAGCCGGGATGTTTCAACTGGATGGGCTTTAACATCCCTTCCAAACCAAACTGTTCTGTGACTTTATGAAGATTGACTGCTAAGGTCAAAGAAGATTCTCAGAAGCACCCATGAAATTTAGACAGAGCCTGTATTTTCAGGTGTAAATTAACACCACATAATGCATTCAGAATAACATAACATACATTGTGCTTAGCTCCTACTGATCT
Source organism: Neomorphus geoffroyi (assembly GCA_033558235.1). Lineage (NCBI taxonomy): Eukaryota > Metazoa > Chordata > Aves > Cuculiformes > Neomorphidae > Neomorphus > Neomorphus geoffroyi. Next base: position 4,193,389 of record JAUMJM010000025.1, read on the forward strand.
CACAATATTTGTGCTGGAGTACCACCAGTAAGATCTCAACTCTTCAATCCTTAGACTTTCTCAAGAAGAAAAATAAGGCTCCCAGTATTTTAATCCAGGTTTGAGTTTAGCAGCAAAAATTGACTCTGTTGCACAACTGCTCACTTCACAACTCCACCGCATTAGTTTGCATTTCACTCAACACTTTCCTTACCTTTCTAATTTAGCCAAATCAATTTTAGAGCCAGTGATGAGGACAGTTCAAAAAGAATAACTGCACTACTAAAACGGAAGAGGTTGAGTTACACAACATGAAAGATTACTGGATTCTCATACCTGGCACTTTTATTTTCAGGCCACACACTAGTGAACGGCCTTCCATATCGCTACATGTGCAGACAGAAGGCTGAAAGCTAGAGTACGTATAACCTTTGTACTCAGAGGCCCCACTGACTGCCGCTAAAAATTTCAGAGCATCTCTGTTGGCAAAGCTGTTTTTCAGACTGCAGACATTTGAAAACCAGTCCCAACAATAAGCCATGCGGAGGCAGTAACCAAAGCTACAGCTGAGTGCCCAAACACAGTAAGACTAGGGGGATCACAGGCTACCTGTAAAACTGCTGCATCAACATGAACAGTCTTTTTTCAGAAGTAAAGGCAAAAGTTTTTCACGCTTAAGTCCTTCTGACAGGTGCATTGTAGTGTCTGGACGCTTAAGTTCAACTATGAAGTTAAATCTCTTTGCTTTCAACTGTGTGCAGAGGACACTCACAGCCTGAATTTCCAGCAATGCTTTTTCATACCCTGCACTGTTTTCCATCTACACGTTCAATCCCCAAGTTTTGAGGCTATTCACAGTGTAATGCTAAGTGCACTAAAATGGCTTTCTAGTAAAAAAAATAATTTCACTTAAGCACTTTGCCAGTTCCAAGAAGAGGGATCACAGATGGCATCTGACCTACCACTGTGAGGGATTGCTGGGAGTCCTGCTCAGACTCACAGCTCCACGGCATCTGTTAAAACTATAACATTTCATTAACCCACAAGTAGCACAGGATGCAGTTTTGGCCAACATTTTGCTTATCTCTGTAGAGAATATTTTTCTCTTGTACTTGGAGACTGTTTCTCACAAACTGAAGTTGTTTCTATTTAAAGGAAAACTGCAATGTGGCTGGTATGCATTGCACCTAATCCCAACAGCTCACAAGTTTTTATGTCTAAGTTAGCATCACACAGATCTTATGGGCTAAGAAATAAAAACAAAGGTCACTGCTCCAAAGGACGGTTTTTGCACTCCCACATCTTGCACTGCAGGTAAAATTGGGCCTGGTTGTGATCATCACCAAATCATCAAGTTCCTCCGTGTACTACAATGGGACCTTTTCACTGCACACACCTCACTGCTAGGATTGAGAGCTCAAATACAGTGACACAGAAAAGTACCCTGTGTGGTTTCAGATCTCCGCAATGGAAGGCAAAAATCTAGGCAGATCTGAAAATACCATGTGGTGTCTTTTCGGGTAACAAGTTACTTTTATGACTTAAATAAGAATATAACCTGGGTGATCTATTGTGTGTGTTTGGGTTTTGGGTGGGCAGGAACCTGTCTCAAATTTCAGTGAAATAGCCTTCTTTGACAGGCTTTAAAATCAGGCTTTAATTGCCCAGTAAAGTATAAATATACTAAATAAAAAGGCGCAAACCTATGAAAGCTTGAAGACTGACTACTAAATTGGTAAACATAATTTTAGATCTTTATTAAAAGTTTACTACGCAATAATTACAGGAGGGCTTTGCCTTTCTAATAATAAACCTTAACTTCCTTTGTGCAACCTGCTTCCTAGCAATATGTGGGAAAAATGCCAGTTTGTCATGGTGAAGGAAACATTCACCACAATCAAGCCAGTTAAAACAGTTATTTGTAAAATAGTCTGCAGACATTTTAAATAACTTACCTAGCAAACATTAATTCAGCAACTTAAGGCTAATTACTGCAGTTTTCCTTTAAATGTTCTTGCCCTGTGTAAGCTTATATTTATCTCAGAAAAAAAAAATCTTCTAGCATAGAGGCAAAAAGGCATGTGACCCAGAAAAATCGGCACGCCAAAAAGTTTATTTTTATGTGATTTTATTTTTGATTGCCATACGATGGTATAATATGCTGCAAGAATCATTCACACAAAATCCTGTCCATGGCACTTGGGCTAATAAAGTAACAAAGACTCAGCAGACAAGAAACTTGAAGAATTCATCTTGCTTTTGCCAATAAAATTATGAGAAGGTTCCTATAATTTGCTGTCTCCACTCTTAAAACAGTTATGTCATAAAATCAAAAATATAAAAGTTATAGATCCTCATGACATAGGAAAATAGTAACAGCTTTGTCTAAAGTTGAAAATTTAGGTGTGAATATAGCTTGGGCGCCTGCATAACAGTGAATTCATATTTGTGTCCTAAAATAGGTGACCAGCTAGATTCTGCAAAAATTTACAATAAGGCTAAGTAGGTTTGCCATGCACTGAAACGTAGAGCTGGAAGCACAGCAGAACTACAATAGTGAACAGGGCCTTACTGTAACACAGGCAAGAGCTGTGTTGTGTTATCCCTAACACAGCTGCTGAGCTGTGGTCTTAAAATATTAAAGCAAAGCTGGCCACTTATCTTAAGAATGTATTTATTAGATTATTACCACCTAATGGGATTTGACAGCACTAAGAGGAGTTCATATAGGCTTACAAAGGAAAAGATCTGAAATACCACTACCCAAAGACAGTCCTTCCTCCAATTTACCATTTCTATACCTTGTTGGTGTGCAAAATTGCACTGAAACCTCATAACGGATCTTAAAATTTGCCCATGTCTTGTTAATACACTGCAGTCTTCAAATTTACACAGAGCTGCAGTTCTCCTGGATTTTCTCAAGTGTCACTCATCTAATTTAGCATGACAGCTGAGAAACGATGTCAGATGCGTTACAGTTCAGTTTAAAAAACATCCTCTACCTGGTATCTCTGCAGTGATTGTCTTGCTGCTCCCTGAAACCTCTTCATCATCATCTGATGAGCTCGTGCTGGAGTCGCACGTCAGGTCGCTGTCACTGGTACTGCTGTCCTGCAGCAGGTTGTACTTCTTGCGAGCAGCTGCCTCCCGTTTCTGTCTTAGCAGCCGAATTCTTTCTTTGTGCTTTTGGCTTCGATGACCTTTTACCTTGGTAACTCGACCGTTCTGCTTATCGCTAGACTGTCGGTTTTTCTTGGCAGCCATTGTTGAAGTTTCACTTTCAGACCTGGATCGCCTGGATTTCCTCCCAAGTGCAGCCCCAGACACCGCAGAAGGGTCTCCCTCTACAGCAGCTTCAGCTTGACAGGGCTCATTCTCTTCTGTGGAAGACAACGTGTCTGAGTCAGCCAAATGCCCACTGGAAGAAGGGGAAAGCATGCAATGATTAGAAGAGTCACTCTCGTAAACTCGACCACCCGTTGGCTTATCACTCTCTGTAGATGCCAGCTGAGACTCTGAGGAGTCTCGCCTCAGTTCCATCAGTAAGCAAGGCATGGAAGAGAGCACTGCAGAGTCTGCTGCAGTGGGCACATTTTCTTTCTGAGTTTGTGTCTCCAGTTCTATAGGTCCATCTTCATCAGGAGCAGTGTCTTGCTTTTCAGAAGTCTTTGGCGGGACTTCTGAATCAACAAGTTCTTCTGCTTTTCCCACTGTCTCCATCTTCATTTCAGAACACCAGTGTCCTCCTGGTCTCAAAGCATGGAGCACGCAGTCTGGAAGCCTGGGTGAACCAGATATGGACTTCAGCAACACAGCAGCCTGCACCAGAACAGAACAGAACAGTCAAAATAATTGACCCAAGAGCTCAACCCTGCTCTTCACAGTATTACCTAAAGAACTGATCGCTTTCAGTCATGGACAACGTGATTCAAGACTGTATACGTTTCCTTCATTTACTTTTTCCTAGTTACACCAACCTACTCTTCCTTTTACAGTCTCAAATGTGGTAGTGGAATCACATTAAATGTGGCTTGCCTCACCAGAATAATCTGAACAGATCAGAAGATAATATTCCTAAACTTACTTCATAAAATTTAGGTCAATATACTATAAGTAACATATGTTAAACTTCTTTACCTAGAACTTGAAACATATTTTGAATTTTAGATCTGATGAGCAACAGCAACCTAAAAATTCCCAGACTTGGTAGTCATCTACCCAGGCAGACTAGAATACAGTTCAATTTCCGTATCTATGAGAAATCTACTTTCAGTTGAACAGGACCTCAACTTATTAAAATTACAACGTTTTTATGGAAAGGTGCCAACTTACAGCACCAACAAGACATGGGAGAAATCCAGCCACTTGGAGCAAAAATCAAGCAGCTGCTGAACATTACAGAGCATGGCTACCACCACTTTCCTTTTTCAGTGGAACCACTCTGCCAGCAGACCTCAGATACCAAAGACATATCTGCAAGAAGTGCCATGAAGTGATGCTAAACTGTCAGGGTCATGGAGTTTATGACATCTGCACACATGGTTTCTAGAAACATTAGCTATGAGTAAGACAGTTTTGTTGCCCGCAGAGAATCGCCATGCTGGTGAGTCACATAAAGATGTTTTAGGAGTATTTGATATACCATTCAAGTACTCCCTGAATGTCTGCCACACAAGCCCTGGTTGTGTGAGAACCTACAGTCTGACCTAGTTTCTTTAAAATCTTCCAGGAAAAGAGCATCAGATAGCATGGGCTGCAAGCAAGGAACAATATCCACCCACACTAGTATCCTACATTTCAGAAGTGATTCTCTCCCCCTACTCCTCTCTCCCGAGACCCCACCTGGAGTCGTGTGTCCAGCTCTGGAATCCTCAACATAAGGAGATGGAACCTGTTGGAATGGGCCCAGAGAAGGCCACAAAGACGATCCAAGGGCTGGAGCCCCTCTGCTCTGAGGACAGGCTGGGAGAGTTGGGGTTGTTCAGCCTGGAGAAGAGAAGGCTGCGAGGAGATCTTAGAGCAGCCTCCTAGTACTGAAAGGGCTCCAGGAAAGCTGGGGAGGGGCTTTTTCCATGAGCCTGGAGTAACAGGACAAGGAGGAACAGCTTTAAATTGGAAGGGGGAAGGTTTAGATTAGACATTAGGAAGAAATTCTTCACCATGAGGGTGGGGAGGCCCTGGCCCAGGCTGCCCAGGGAAGCTGTGGCTGTCCCATACCTGGAGGTGTTTAAGGCCAGGCTGGATGGGGCTTGGAGCCCCCTGACCCAGTGGGAGGTGTCCCTGCACATGGCAGGGGGTGGAACGGGATGGGCTTTGAGGTCCCTTCCAACCCAAACTGTTCCGTGATTCTGTGATTTTACTTCCAAGTTACAATCTAATAAATTATATTACTTCAGTGGAAATACAAAAAGAATTGAGCTATTTATCTGATTGATGACTTGCACATTATAAAACAAAAACTACATGAAATTTTGCTTAAGAGAAAATATTTATCATTTTATCTTCATTATTCACACTTTGCCTTCCATCTAAATTTTCACTCAAAATTCAATATAGAATAAGGATCTTTCAGTCACCACTTTATGGAACAAGTAATTTATGGATTTAGAAGTAAATGATAAATATACTTTAAATAGCACAGCCAATAAAAAAAACCCCAAAGTGTTAGGATTTTACCTACTGTTTTAAAAAAAATACTTTTCTGCAGACAATTAATATTGAGCAGCCTGAGAAAACATTGATGGTTCAGAGATTTTTATGCACCCTGATAACTCTTCTTTTAGTTTCCTAAGCCAACCAAAGCTGACTGTGATTGTATATATGTAATTGTATGCTGCTTCCCCCTCTTCCATCCGCAGCACGGAATAAGACTACTTCCCTGCTTCTAAAAGTGTCACGAAAATCTCATTTTTTATCTCATCTGCCCTAACCCACTTCAAAACCTAATTTTTTTAAAAATATTAAAAGAGATTTCATGCTTCCTCCAGGCTACGGAATGAAATGATGGATGGTGAGAGGGAATTATGAAAATACTGATGACAGAGAAACAGCAGCTAAGGAAAGAAAGTCTAGTTAATATCAGACAAAACAGGAAAGACAGCGATGACAACTCTACGTCTTATAAATATGAAAAAAACCAAACTGAACCAAAAAACCCCAGTAAAACCAGTACTTAACTTCCCTCTTCCAAAAAAGAATAAAATACATATTGTAAAACACAGGAACATATATATAAACAAAAATGTTGTCCAATAATTGCACTGACTAAAACTCTCTTGAAAGCAACTTAAAAGAACAATTTCTGGAGACAGTAATTTAATGTAGGCAATAAATACCACACAAGAACGAATTTATTTCCAAGGCCAGAGCACAGCATCAAACCCAAATGATGAATACATGTGTTCTGAGACATAAACGCACACTGGTATTGTAATAAAATCAGTATTTCTTCATAGTTCATCCACAAATCTACATTATCAAATAACTCTCCTAATATACAGGTAAGTAAAACACAGACCAGCCAAGAGTGATATATTGCAGAATACCTGTGGTACCTGCTAGCACAACTCCCACCTCTACTCGGGCCGTGCAATTTGGAGGGAAAAAATACCTTTTCCAGTAGCTTTGAGATGTACTTTCTGCTCATGCAACAAAAACTGTGGTAGTTCAAACACATACAGGAAGAATATTAACCTGGTCAAAAGAAACGTATTTAAAAATTCACAGTAATGACTGCATTATTCACCCTTTTAGCCTGGAGAGCATAAAGAACCGAGCTCAACCCAAAGCTAAAGGGCATTTTCACAAAATGGCCTACTTGGGAACATCATCTACCTCCCCACTCCCAAAAAGACTATAAGAACCCTTACTGTAGTACTCACTTTTCCACCTCTCTGGCCTGTCAGCCAGAAAAAACTGATGTTACATCTACATGGAACCACCTGGCTAACAGTATATTCAGTGACTTAAGAGGATTTATTTATTATTTAGTAGGATCTTACTTGAACAACTCAAACCACTCCAGTCTGATCTTTCATACAGGGATCAGTAAATTACATTTTTGGTGAGGAGGAAGCACAAGGGACTACTAACTCCACCAAATTATTTCTGGTCAACACTGACCTCTACTTCTGTGCACATGGAAAGGGGAGGTTTGTACTCTCCAGGTCCCTTGAACTGGCTTTATAAACTTTGCTGCATGGAAGAACACAGGCAGCGCTGGGGAAAAAAATCTATGCCAAGGAAAGCCTTGTCTTAAAGAAAGAAAGAAAAAAAGTACTGATTTATTTCTGCTGGAGAAAGGCATAGATCAGAGAGAGGGAGACACTGGAGTGAACCACTCCCTTTCTTGCCACTCAGTTTTATTGTAGCAGTACTAGAAAAGGTGATCTCAAGGTGATGCTACAGAAGGACCAATTTCTTACTGAAAAAAGAACAGCAGCACTGAAAAATAAGCTGTGATGCTTCAGACACAGATGGATACTGACTCAGACATTGTTCCCTTTCCTGAAGCAGATACCACACTGATGATTTTAAAAAGCAATTCTGTAAACTTCTGTGCTAGACTTTTCCAGTCACACAGAGAAAAGTACGTAGAATCCATTAAATATCTAACTGTATTTTTAGCTGGGAAGTATTTTCAAATCATGGACTCATTTGTAAAGACACGTAATTTGTAGGTTGGGAAAACTGCACTTTAATGAAGGAATCCAAAAGGATTTTGGAGGTCAGAATAGCAGGGACAGCCCAGCTAGCCTAACATCTTGTTGCCACTAACAGGGATGGGTTTCACCCTCCAACTCGTGACTGTGCAGTTATATCATCTCCTTTGCACCAGCACTAGCTCATCCTTCCTTGGGTAGATTCACTTCACTAAACCAGGAAAAAAAAATCAAAAGCAGAAAATAAGTAAACTCTTCTCCAGAGCTGGCAGGAAGATGAGGGAAGGGAAGGCAAGCAATTAAACATCCCTTCACTAAAACCCAAATCTGACTAAAAAATACTTTGTGTTTGGTCCCATCACACCTTGAACTCTGAGGTTCCAACTAAACACAGGACAGGGTACTGAACATTTCTCTCATAGCACTGTTTGCTCTGAGATTTTTGAAGATAAATATTATTAAAAAGCAAAAAAAATAATTTCAGAGGTGTTAGTAGCTTCCTAAAGAACAACCAAAATGAAATTTTGCTATTAATGGAATTATGCTATTAAGTAATATATACTACTGCACAAGGAGTTATACTGAAGAAGGCATGCATGCCCTTTGTCAACCAATAACTGGCCAGACATACGTCCTTCATAATATCTTTGTTCTGCCCTCAATGAAAGTTAATTTCTATACTTTTATGTCCTGCAATGTCAGAAGGAAATGAGTTTAACTCAAACAAATGATAAGGCTGGAAATACTTAATCAACACTATGACACTCTAACCTTAATTGTGCATTGACACTTTAGGTGCAATTGAACTAATTAATGATAAAGAATGCTTAGCTTATAAAAAGCAAGCCAGCTCTTTTTCTCAGTAGCTGTGGATATGACAAGATTCTCACTTCAGAAGTACTAAGCTTTTCACAGCAGCTTGCTGTCAAAAGTCATTTATTTTATTACTGACATGCTTCCTCTCATTCAGAATCCACAGACCCCTGCTTGCAACCATATCACCTTATTCTAGTTCTAGCAATTAAATAAAAATATTATTTAGCAGAATATTCTTTTAATGCCATTTTAGCACTGAAAACCAACAGTTTGAACAACGTACCTCCTTGCACCACCAGCCATTCATTTACAAGCTGTAATGTTAAAAATGTTAAGAAGTTGTAACTAAGTTTTTGCAGAAAATATCAAGTACATGCTTTAAGCTTTTGTGACTACACAAATGCAAATTAAAATGTGCAGCTGCATAGGAGTTACTTGTTCAGAACGCATAGCCAATTACAGATCCTTCCAGAGCACAGAATCAAGCAATGGTTTCAAATGGAAGGGGCCATGGAGGTCATCCATGCAGCAAGCAGGGACACCTTCCACAGGATCAGAGCCCCATTCAACCTGATATTAAATTTCAGGAATGGAGCATCCACCTCTCTGGGCAACCTGTGCCAGTGCTTCACCACTCCCAGCCCCAAAAATTTCCTCCTAATATCTAGTGTAAACTTCTCTTAGTCTAAAACCATTACCCATTGTTCTATCACTACAGTCCCTGCTAAAAAGATCTTCCCAATCTTTCTTATCAGCTCTCTTTCTTTAAGTATTGAAAGGCAGCAATAAAGTCTCCTCGGAGTCTTCTTTTCTCCAAGCTGGAGAACTCCAGCTCTCTCTCTCCATAGGGCAGGTCTCACCAGAGCAGAGCAGAGGGGCAAAATCCCCTCCCTCGCCCTGCTGGCCATGCTGCTTTGGATGCAGCCCAGGACACGCTTGGCCTTCTGGGCCACGAGTGCACACTGCCAGCTCTCGTCCAGCCTCTCATCCATCAGGATCACCAGATCCTTCTCTGCAAGGCTGCCCTCAATCTCTTCATCCTTAGCCTATATTATTATTTACGGTTGCCCCGGAGCTGTAAGGCAGCATCTACTACCTTACAGCTCCAGTGTCACAGAAGTTAGTATTTTCATCTGTATCTGAATGTTTTCATATTTATATAGAACTAAAGAATACAGTGGCTCACACTAACATAAAAGATAATGTCCATCACCAGCAGATTACACTACCTCACATCTACCCAACGTAACTGAGCATGGCTGGAATAAAACTGAGTTCGGAGAGAGGCAATGACAAATGTACACAAATGAGGCTAATACAATTGTGTAAAAGAGCTGACTTTGTTACATGTTAACACTGGAGCAAGCCCACCACCAACCCTGAATCAAACTCTTGATAGACTGTGAGCCTCAGGATGGTAGGCTGGGAAAGGACCAAACTCACACACAACCTGGATACTGAGAGCTGACCGTAACACAAATCCACTTCATAACACAAGAAAAACTTTTGGCACAGGCCAAAGTTATAGCCTCTTCTGACAGACACACATAACCCTGAAGAAGCGAAGTCTCAATGATTCCGGCCACCTCCAAATATTCACCAAAAACCTTTGCAAGTGTATCTGCACACTAGTCACACTTTTTTCTGCTACTCAAATTGCCTTCCTTCCCATTAAAAGTCAACACAATTTCACAAACTCGTGTACGAATAACACACATGGACATGTCCAACAACAAAACATCTAAACTAAAAACTAATCAATCCAAATACTTTGAACTCTATCAGGAAACAATAACCTGCACGCAGACAAATGCAGAAGGGCCAACGCTTTTGGCACGTCCCAACTGCTGTCTTACCAAGATGATGAACAACATCTCCTCCCCAAGATACCATGAGTGTCACACATACCCATGCACTTGAAACAACAGCAGTGTGACCAGCACTCCTTTTAACTCAAAGAGAGTTGACTCAGCTCTGTGTGGATGTGTGTACACGATGCTCGAGAGCAGATTTTTCATAACACGAAGCCACCCCCGCGTGGATACTGTGTAATTTATATAGCGTTCCTTTGAAAATGCTGCCCTGAAGCTGACTCACTGGCATCCAGTTCTACCTAAGGCACATTTCTGGGAGTGGAGCTGGCTCTTTATCAGATGATTCATAAATCAGGCCTGATAGCAATTCTAAAGAATAGGACCCTGGTAGGAGAACTGTGGTGAGAAACAAGAAAGAATTAAACATTAAACTAATGCTGTGTTTCAACCAGTTTTGCATAAACAAATGCGGGTTAAAAATAGGCTGCACTTACTGAGTGCTCAACGGGCTGCATATACACATTATCCAAGGTTGAACAGAAATTACAAGCATATATGTTAAACAGAGATTCACAGGCATCTTTTGCAACCTTGAAAAGTCACATTTTTCATGGTAAATAAGAAGCAAGACTTCACATTTAAATACAGGTTTTTGCATGATAATGTTTTATGCACATATCCTGCCTCTTTCAAATGAAAGCTAACCACCAGCAATGGGTTAGTTCACAAGCACACAGGCTTCCAGAAACATTCCCAGTTGTACTGGAATCCCATAAGAAAAAAAAAAAAGTCTTTGCAAAAATAAATTCATTAGCATGCAGACAAAGGGAAGAAGTGTTGGCTGCACTTAGCCTTCTAAAATCTCATTTCTTTCTCATAGTGAAACCATTCTTCTCATGTTGTACAGTAATTTAAAATCCACAGTGCTCTCTACTCGAAAGATTATGGGGGGCACATTTTTACTGCTGTCTGTTCCTAAACGTTTAAGTGACTCACTCTTACATTTCTCAGTATTTTTGAAACAAAACTAGTAACAGATATCAGTGCTAGGAGAGCCATGCTTCAGTTTTTTGTCTCTCATGTATTAGCTTGTAGAAGATGACCCTACTGAGGACAGTCACACAGACACACCATCTTTTTTGAATGTTAAAGTTTAACGAGTTTTCCCACCAATCCATTTCTGTCACTCAAAGGAAATGTATTCTGTGCTTCCTCTGCTAGTTCATGCCATTTTATGTAAACAGACTTCCTCTTCTCAAGAAATGCTGGTCGGTTGTTTTACCCTGCTCAATAAAGAAAACTGAAAACAGAATCAAGAAAAATCACAGAAATATAGAACGGTTTCTACTATAGTAAAGAACTTCAAGATCGATTCCAACGATCCATCCCTGCTAAGTTCACCACTAGACCATGTCCTCAAGTAAAACATCTACTCTTCTTTTAAATACCTCCAATGATGGTGACCCAACCACCTCCTTAGGCAGCCTCCGTCAGTGTTTGACAACCCCTTCAGTAAAGAAATTCCTTCTCATATCCAACCTAAATCTCCCCTGGCACACATCTGGAGGCCATTTCCCCTTGTCCTGTCTCTGGCTACCAGGGACATGAACCCCACCTCACTACAACTCCTTTCAGCCAACTGTATAGGGATAAGGTCTCCCCTCAGCCTTCTTTTCTCTAGAGTAAACAATCCCAGCTCCCTCAGCCACTCCTCATAAGGCTTGTGCTCCAAACCCTTCCCCAGCTTTATTGCCCTTGTCTGGACACAGTTCAGCATCTTGATGTCCTTCTTGTAGTGAGGGGCCCAAAACTGAACACAGCATTTGAGATGCGGCCTCACCAGCACCCAGTACAGGGAAAGGATCTGCTGGCCACACCAGTCCTGATGCAGGCCAGAAAGCACATTTTAAAGCCACATTTTAAATTGCTTGCTATTAGCAGTAACAACTCAGTCCTGATTTTCAGGACACACATTTTCTTTCTATTAAGGACACTCATCTGAAATAGCCTGAAAGTAATCAAGCAGTGCATTACCCACTAATAGCTCCAACTGTCAGACTAGGACAATTGCAACAGAACTTTGAAGGGCTAAAGTCATCTCAATACTGCACGACTCATTTGAGAAGGGCTTGAGCCTGTCTCCAGCAATCATCTAAGCTGGTCTAGCATGGGCAAGCACAAATGTAGCTTGCCATTGCTGTTATCTGGAATCTTGAAGCAGCAATGAGTTCTGTAGGACAGAGGCTGTGGTTCCAGGAGCCCTTAGTCCATCCCACAGTCCACCACCACCCCTGAAGAGGCTGAACTGCCTGCCTGGTGGGCCAGTTCAGCTTCCCAGAGGAAAGCTGTAGACCTTATCATCGGGCTACTGGCTGAATGGCATCAGAGCCGGGTCCAGAAGGGAGCAAGGTGAGCACCTTGCACAACAGAGAGCAGCAATGGGCCTGGAGCAAGCGGGAGCAATGGACAGCTCACCTCATCTTACAAAACACCACTCGAAAATTGCACAATCCTTGACATCAGGAGGACAGATACTCTCAGCAGGTAAGAGAGCTGTTTTGTCAAGTTCTGGTAACGCTCCTTTCCACTAACAGTGCTGCCTACCTAACCTATGTTACGACCACTCAGGCTGTCTTGCCGGTACTTCTGCAGCGCAGGTAGCAGCTCACCAGTGTCTCCTCATCTCCGACAGCTATCTAAAAGCTCAAGCTGAGCTAGAGGTGTCATGGATTTATGACAGCCACTTAAAGAAGAGTTAAGTGATATTAAATGACTCAACAGTTTTTAAGTGTTTTAGGATCCGACCTTTTTACACATCTTTGCCACAGGAAATAACCGATCCTCAGGCATTTTTAAGCTTCCAGTATTTTAACTGAACACAGTAGTGTGTCTTTGCTTTAGGTCAGTATCTTCCTGGCATAGGGCAGTAACATACCCATTGTGTGGTCTGGCCCAGTGAAGAAGAGGGATTAGGTGACATGCTCAAATTCTACAGAAAGGCCGGAAAAGAGCTCTAAGCAAACCAAATCAGATCAAGTAATTTCTTATCCACCAACTAATAATATTACTCATTTGTTTCTTTAATTACTAAGCTAGTAGTATTAAATGTAACTACTGCAATGTCAATTTGCAGTAGGTGCATTACAAAAAAATAAACGGTATCATTACACTGAAAGCAAAGTCACATTGCATTGAAATAATGAAAATGTTCATAAGATACCAGTTGCTGTTAGGCTGTTCTGGACACCAATCCCTTGACAGTTTTTTGACCATTAATAAGAGGTGCCAACTGATTGCAGTATCCACTGGATTGCTAACAGTTGATAGCAGAAGGTTCAGCAACAGCTAATTAGGACTCAGTAACAGGTAGAGCTTCACTGGAAACAACCTGCTACCTTCTTACCAAGAAAGGTCACTTGTGCCTGGAACAGATCTTCAAGAGCACAGCTAACTCGAGACAGCAAACCTTTGAGCCTGTATCCTTACAAATACTAACACTCTCCTCCTTACTTGAGCATTCCTAAGAAACTAATGCAACAAAACAGTTAAATTATAGGATGCAGCTGCCATGGACAAAAGTCCGTAGACATTGGTAGAAGTAGTGGGACAGTGGCACAGTTTCTAATGGAAGGAGAATGGAGCCTGGTAAAGAAAAAGGACAGTGCAGGAGAGGGTTAATTTAGAATAAGTTTTTGCAAACAACACAAAAAATACTATGAAGTAAACACAGAATGGTTCTACAAATGAACAAAATCTGCTTTGGGTATTTCAGAAAACAGAACTGTCTAGGTCAAAAGCCAGTTACACGTGCATTATAAGTAATGCCTCTGACATGGGTTTTACTATCAGACACTTCCACAGCATTTACTCCCAGCTGGCAGAGGTGAAGAAATACGACCTCTACTTTGAGGAGATAACAGACAGACCAGGAAACAGACATTTCTTTCCCACAACATATTAAAGATTTTCCATATATTTGACTACAGAAACTAAATAACAGCATGTAAGAGGGAAACAAGTCACCAGCTATAAAAAGAGCAAAAGAAAACTAAAAGGTAGTGCGCATCAGTACCATCTAAGTACTGACAGGAGAAAAACCAAACCCAACAACCACCTGAAATTACCTCCCCTTGAGTAAAGGTACCATTCACCTCAACACAATTTGTTGCATTATTGTCCTTGATTTAAGAAAAAGAGGCTCAGTTGGCAGAGCTTTCTTAAGAATAAAACTAATGGTTAGCAACAACAGATGTAAACAACACATACAACTTCCCCAGTGAAAGCAGACACAGAAGAGCATCAAGCGTGGAGTATTATTTCAGCCCCATTCTGTTCATTCAACACAGCCTTATTATTGCTGTAGCTTGATGAGTTCCACAAAAACGCAGAAATCCACTACAGGTGTTAAAGTAGAAAAAATACTTTAATGCTGTAAACAAATGATGAACAAGTGCCTGTTATCAAACTAACTTCAAATTGAGCAATGTGGGGTCTGGGTCTTCACAAGCCCTCATTAATTCTCTGTGGTAAGCTACTAAGTTCCTCCAGCTTAGTTCTTCAGTATTCAACAATTCCTGGATTTTCTTTAATAAAGTGAACTGAAAAGGCTGTAGATGAATCACAGCTTGGGTCATTCACAACCTAGTGAATTGTCTTTAGGAGGACTTATTAGTATCTGTAACTGGAACCATAGAAAACAAAGCTCCACCTCAAAGGCTTTTTAAAAACAATACTCAAAGGAATGTTTTCCCTGACTCCTCACAGATTCTGTTTAGTGCTGATCAAACTGTGTTACCAGCTCTGCAGCAACTGTCACAATTCAGAACTCAGTTGCATTTACCAGTAATCCAGCTCATGGGCAGCAGTACCTATGAGCCCTCTCCTTCCCGTAACAATAACTTCATTTCCAAAAGACAGCTTATTAAACAAAACAAGGCCTCAGGCTTCAGCATTTTGTCCACCTTGCTTCATCTAAATCCCTCTTTTCTTATACTGTATTTCCAACCACAAGCAAGGGAATTACGAGGCAACTTCCTGACCTACTCTTTACCAACCTTTTCCCCTATTTTATTTTTTTTTTTCCCAGATTGCTTAGAACTGCCTTTCCAGCAAGAGCTGGCATTCCCAGAGAGCAAGAACCGGGAGGGTGAGCTAAGGAGTCAGATGACAAAGCCACAGTACCAGAGAACAGTTCTGTCTTAAACCTTACCTGGCTACCGTGCTGTTTCTTTTCACTTCAAAAAGCCTGACAACCCCGTTGGAGCACACAGTGCCAACCTGACACGAGCATCATAGAAATGTAATATTCCTAATGGAAAACAAATTACTAAAATGGTAATAACTGCATCATCACACAGACAACTGGTATTAAAGTCTGACTCTTAGTTATTCCCAGCTCCGCTACTCTGAGTCACTTAGTGCCTGCCCATTTAGGATGAATGGGAATGAAATCCGCCTTCCTACTAAAGTAAGTCTGTAAAGGTTAATGACTGAGCACCAAGAAACAAGACATTACAGTAGAAATGCAGCAAGAAGATCACATATCCAACCATGGTCTGTTTCTTCCTGCTCATTTCCAGGAAATTCTGAAGCACTGAAGCAGAAGCGTACGGCGCAGGACGCTGCAGACGTCTCGCTATAAGGTCAAATTCATGATCAATATCCGCTGAAGTAGAAAAGCTACCTTGAAAGTCTTAAATACTTGCATTTAATTAAAAAGTGACCACCTGCTCTGTTTATGATTAAAAAGCTGCCAGATTGAGTCCTAACAGGTTTTAAGCTATCTTCTTGGAGACCCAATATCACAAGACATGATATGGCTGAAACCTGTACTACTACTTAAATGAATGAGCATTCAAAGAACAGATTATGCGGTCAGATTGATATTAACCCCTAAATACCATGTGAAATAAAAACATATTGGGCTGGATCATTCCGAATCTAAAGCTGACTCACCAGATGACCACAGGCATGTTACTTGACCTTCCCCTGTATTCAGTAATGCATCTACAATGGTGTAACAGCAACACCTCGGTGCCAGAGCTGCATCTCATTTTCAGCCCTGAATGAGTAATCGATGTGTGCCTGAAGCGCAGAAAGGCAGTCATGGCTGTGGAGGAAATTATTCTGCTGTACAGGCTCTATTCGTGTTGATCAGACACGTGAACAGGGAACACTAACAAGTAGGAGCCGTCATCCACAAATTCATACTGTAACCCTGAAGAGGTGACAAGGTACTTGTCACTTCAGTCCAGCTCAGAGATGTACTCAGTTACAATAAGGCAACCGCAGAGGCTGACATTTACCCTATATTCACATTTTCACTCAGTCTCTTTCAGCTAGTTTTCTTTTGGCTCTGAACACTGGCTTGCACATTTGTCAAGGTTACATCCTAGACCTCAAGTCGCATGCTCAGATATGTATTATGCATTAAAAACCTGGAACAAAGATATCACAGAAAAAAAACGACACATCAACACAAAAATCACAATAATGCTTGCTGCCACAGATTCTGCTGCTGCAACAGTTCAGCTGCTCCCAAGTTACAGTGCTAAAGTTAAAGGCTCAAGCATCAGTTCTCTGCTGAACTTCCATTCAGGTACTGGAAAATCAAGACAAAAAACAGTTTCCTGGCCAAGTGAACCTCAGTTCTCTCAGAGCAGCAACTGTGCAGCAACATGCACTGTACCCCAAATCCTTCTCCCAACCAGCCCTGCCCTCCCACTGCTGCTTCATTTCTGGTTCCCCATTGCTACCGACAGTGTTCCAACCAAATTCTGCAATCTTTGTTACTTCTTTCCCCGAGCACTTGTTCCGAGGTGCAAGTCATACACTTGCAACTACAGTAATTAAATCTTTCACTCTGATCTAGTCAATGTGTTATTAAATCTGCTGCTCAGTTTCTGTCAGTGTTTACAGTTTTCAAAGTCATTTAGTCAACTGTAGATAAACACACAGAAGCTGAGATTGACCATAGACCCAATTCCATCAAAAAGTACCATCAACACACAAAATCTGAAACGCTATAGAAAGTTAA
The DNA here is from genome assembly GCA_033558235.1 of Neomorphus geoffroyi. Lineage (NCBI taxonomy): Eukaryota > Metazoa > Chordata > Aves > Cuculiformes > Neomorphidae > Neomorphus > Neomorphus geoffroyi. The sequence continues at coordinate 4,210,695 of JAUMJM010000025.1, forward strand.
AGACAGGTTGCTTGAAATTATTTACTCATTTGAAAAGCCTCCAAAGCTTTAATGTATCCAGCGGAGAAATTTGTGAATGTTTCATCTGCAGCTGCTCACACTGTGTGGTACATAGAGATTCCCGTCTCGTTAAGAGATGTTTGAGTGAGATGTTGATGTACAGGTGGGTCATCGATGGCCCATACATCCTTGGTGGGACAGGGAGTTGATCTCGCAATATACAAGAGACAGTGAAGAAAGTGAACCAAATCAAGGCAAGGCAAAGGAGCGTGCATTCTGAAGGTAAACACGCGGTAAGGAGATGGGGGGTCAGGACAACCAAAGCAATTATTTCTCATTGCTCCGATCAAGTTACACTAACTCACCTCCCTAATGCTTAGCGTCAAAAGCCCCTCCTGATTCTCTATATTTACTCTTTGTTCATCCAGTCTTATCTCACCTCATTAATCCCCACCTCCTCCACAACTTCAGCTGCCAGCATGCTCTGTCCATTTGTCAAACATAAACAAACATCCTTCCCAACTCCCTTCCATCAGTCAGAGCAGAGCTTGGTTTGTGTGGGTTGTGACCACTAGGTATCTACCTTTCTCACCTGCCTTGAGGTTGGCTTCAGGTTCCTTTCCTTTTCCCCTCCCACTGCAGCACCCAGTTTAATGTACCTACTTATTTCCTAACGAGCACACAGCCCTTGTGCGCTTAGCGAGTGCAAGCCTCGATGGCCAGGCTGCACTGTAATACACATCACACACTTCAATGTGTTAAGACTAGAGTCCTTTCATTTTCCTGATTTCTCAGGAATTTCTCATCACACTCCTCACAATGCCAGCTACCAATTAGGCTGAAGAGCAAACAGAAATAGTCGACACATTATAATTAAAAATTCAAGTGTTTAAAAATGAGTCAGAACTGTTATCCTCATACTTGAACAGCTGCCCAAACTACGTACTACCTTCCATTACCCCCTCCATCCCTCCTCCTGATTCCCAAGACAAAATACCTGTGTGACTGGCACACCAGAACCACAGAAACTGGTATTTCATCAGCCTTCAGCAGGCACATAACCACCACCTCTGGAGATTCTTTGCCACCACATCTGGTGGTCTAGACTTTCCCATGTGAGAAACAATCACACAGCGGTTTGGGTTAGAAGAGAGCTTAAAGTCCACCCAGTTTCAAAACCCTAGCCATGAACAGGGACACCTTCCACTGGATCAGGGGGCTCCAAGCCCCATCCAGCCTGGCCTTCAACACCTCCAGGGATGTGGCAGCCACCACTGCTCTGGGCAACCTGGGCCAGGACCTCCCTACCCTCACGGCAAAACATTTCTTCCTAAGATCTAAGTTAAATCTCCCTCTTTCACCTTGAAAATGTTCCCCCTCATCCTGTCCCTGCACTCCCTGATCCAGAGCCCCTCCACAGCTTTCCTGGAGCCCCTTTCAGTACTGGGAGGTTGCTCTAAGGTCTCCCCAGAGCCTTCTCTTCTCCAGGCTGGACAACCCCAGCTCTCGCAACCTGTCCTCATAGCAGAGGTGCTCGAGCCCTCTTATCATCTTGGTGGCCTTCCCTCGACTCTAGACTAACAGAAATATTCATAAAACAAAGCTTTAAAATGTTCCATACCTCATGTCACTGCTTTTGTATCATACACATATATGGGGTGGTGTTTTGGTTTAGCAAACACTGGAGAAGCAACTTACTGTTCTCCTGAGAGCTCATCACAAACCTACTTGCTCCACAACAGCAATGTTTGCCTCCTCCAGGGCAACAAGGAAGCTGCTCTGTTGTGACTGCCTGACTTTCAGCTCTTGTATCACAGAAACAACAATTACAGGTGTTAACTAGGGCAGGAGAATCACAAGATGAAGATCTCAAGCGTACCATACTCAGTTTTCACCTCAAGGTCATACATAAGGGGACATTTAGGAACATGGTTTAGTAAGGGGACAGGTACAGTTGGACTCGATCTCAGAGGTCTTTTCCAACCATATGACTGTATGATTACATTTTTTAACAGACTTACACAATCCAAGATGCTTTAATAGAAACACTTTAAATTTAGCGTGTTTGTTGTTCCAAGGGGAGAGCTATTACTGTCTGTACTTAAAATTTTACCTTGACAACTTGAAATAGGCTAGCATATGTCTGTAAGTGAAACCATTATTGGGTCTTACACTTGACACATCCTAGAGAAGCCTTAAACTCAAAAATCTTATGGCATGGGGAAGAATAAGAGAAATTTTATATTTTTAAACAGATAGTCGAAGGTTCAAAAGTTTACTACTCAGGAAGACAGAATTACTTGCCAGTGTTAAAAACGAACAGGACTGGCTCTTGCCATAGCATCTTTGCATATTTTTTTTTCAGCCTTTGAAATGTTGTCAGTTACTTCATTCTGGCTTATAATGCGTAGCTGGTTACAACTAAGACCTCGTTTAACTAAGTTATTGCAGTTACAGTTTCACAAAGGTTCCTACAGACTTTAATGCAAGTAGCCTTGTTCCAGTATTAACAAACTAAGATATAAATACAATTAGATGCTACTTAACAAAGGTGGAAGTCAGACAGTGAAAGAGGTTGCCCAGGGAAGTAGTGGATGACCCCTCCCTGAAGGTGTTCAAGGCCAGGTTGGATGGGGCTTGGAGCCCTCTGATCCAGTGGGAGGTGTCCCTGCCCAACGGCAGGGGGGTTGGAACTGGGTAGGCTTTAAGGTCCCTTCCAACCCAAACCATTCTGTTATTCCATGATTCTAAAAAAACCCACCAAATCATTCAAAAAGCGGCCTTTTAGGTAGTCATCCAATAATCTCACTGCAAAGAAAGTTACAATACTGGAATGGGTAAAGTCATTAAAATACTACAAGTTTGCTCAGTCTGCCTTTTTTCATTTTTAAAAAGGACCAAGTTCAAAGAGGCTTTTAGCAACCTGATCCAGTGGGAGGTGTCCCTGCCCACAGTAAGGGAGTTGGAACTGGGTGATATTTAAGGCCTCTTCCAACCCAAACTATTCGAAGTACACAGTTAAATTTTACATTCTCCTTGGGTTGCTCTGTCACCAAAAGCCACATCTGCAGTCCATTAGATTTCAGGAGCTCAAGGGGAAGTCAGGACAGATAAGCATCGAATCACTTGAACTGCTTTCTACATAAAATATATATTCCTGCGTCATCCAAGATAAACAAAGCAAGCCAAAAAAACAGAAGCACAGAACTGAAGTAGTTACCCTTCTTGGTTTTGAGAGGGTTTCTCTCCATGCAGCTACCACAGTCTCAGACACATCCCAGAACTCCTGGGAAACACCAAGTGCCCAGAGTTGCTTCAAAACACTATACTGAGGCTTTCACCTGCCACCTCTGGGTCAGGCTGGTGGTCACCCCGCACCAAGGAGGAGGCCAGAGAACTGCACAACTTATCCCTCACCCCACTGGAGGGAAGTCCCCCAGACAAGGGACCATGCCCACCCACTGCTGGGCAGCGCTGGCTGTGGGGGTGAGGACAGTGCCCACCTTGGTGGGGTCCATATCCTTCTCATGTTGGACATTCCAAAACAGACACAGGACACCAGATGGGGACTCACAAGAGTGGATTAGAGGGGGAGAATCCCTGATGGTCATGGTTCTTTTGATGCAGAACTGGACAAAGTTGGCTTTCTGGGCTGCAAGTGTATATTGCCGGCTCTTGTTGAACTTCTCACTCACCAGCACCCCACGCCCTTTTCTGCACGGCTGCTCTCAATCACATCATCCCCAGCCTATATGTGTGGTTGCAACTGTCCCAACACAGGTGCAGAACCTTGCACTTGTCCTTGCTGAACCTCATGGGGTTCACCTGAACCATGCACTCTCCAGTAAAACCAACAACCAAAAACTCAAAAACTATGACCCAACCTCATGAATGCTTCCTCCGGCTCCTTGCTGTAGGTGCACGTAACGCGAGGCGAAAGGCCAGTGCCCCCTCATAGCAGGGCTGAGGTTGGGCCCCCCTGAAGGTGAGGGGACGAGGCCCACTCCCTTCTCACAGCGGGGGCTGAGACCGGTGCCCCCCAAAGGCGGGGGTTTGCGGCTCGGGCCCCCCTTCAAGCGGGGATGAGGCCGGGGCCGCCTCACCGGGCCCCGCGGCGGCGGCTCCGCCCCGAGCAGCGCGGCCCGACCCGGCCGCACTCACCTGCGCGGCGCGGGGCCCCTCGTGGCCTCCCCCGCGGGGGGCGGCGGCAGCTTGTGCATGAGCGGCCGGGAGGAGCCGGGAGGAAACAACAACAGGGTTCTTCTTGCTCTCCTTCTTCTTCTCCGCCGCCGCCGAAAATGTCACCGGTGTCCGCGGGCTCCGCTCCGCGACGTCACTTCCGGCGCCGTCGAGCGCGCCGCAGTCGAGCGCCCCCGAGCGGCCTGCGTAGGGGGCGGAGCCTCAACGCGAAGGCCACACTCCCTTCGTCCCCCGTCCCAGTGGGCGTCCAGGGGGCGGGGCCACAGCCCTCAGACCTCGCCCCTTTCCATGTCCCAGGCGGCACGCGCAGGGGGCGCGGCGTCAGCCCCAGGCTCCCTCCTCTTTCTGCCCCTTTCGTGAGGGGGCGGGGCCACAACCTAGAGGCCGCGCCCCCGCCCAGCTGGCCCGGGCAAGGGGGCGGAGCCATAACGCACAGGCCACGCCTCATTCTTCCTTCATCCCGACCCCAGTGCCGGGCGCGGGGGGCGGGGCATCAACCCTCAGGCTCCGCCCCCTCCTGCCTCTTATCCCAGCGGCCGTCTGAGGCTGGCACCCACCCCATACCCCACGGGTGTGCTGCAGCCCCCAGCACACCCACACGCGTGGGGTGACTCCCTCTGGACGCCCCCAGGTGTCTGCTCTGCTCTCATGGAACCATGGAATCGTTTGGGTGGAAACGATGATCTCAAAGGCCCTCCCCAACCCAGTGATTATATCATTGTATGATTCAGTGAAGAAACCTTCGAGATCACCAAGTCCATCCGTAGCTGCCCACTACTAAACCAGATCCCTGAGCACCTCGTCTGCCCGTCTTTTAAACATCTTCATGGATGGTGACACCACCACCTCCCTGGGCAACCTCTGCCAGGGCCTGAGAGCTCTTTCCATTAAGAATTATTTCCTAATACCCGATCTAAACCTCCCATGGTGCAACTTGAGGCCATTTCCTCTCATCGCCTGTTACTTGGAAGAAGAGACCAATATCCATCTCCCCGCAATCTCTTTGAAATTAATTGTAGACAGTGATAAGGTCTTCTCTCAGCTTCCTTTTTTTCATGAGACCTCACTTGGAGTCCTGCATTCAGTTCTGGAGTCCTCAGCACAGGAGTCCAGAGGAGGCCACAAAGACGATCCGAGGGCTGGAGCCCCTCTGCTGTGAGAACAAGGTGAGAGAGTTGGGGTTGTTCAGCCTGGGGAAGAGAAGTCTCCAGGGAGACCTTAGAGCAGCCTCCCAGTGCTGAAAGGGGCTCCAGGAAAGCTGGGGAGGGGCTCTTGATCTGGGAGTGCAGGGACAGGAGGAGGGGAAAGGGGTTTAAGGTGAAAGAGGAGAGACTGAGATGAGATCTTAGGAAGAAATATTTCCTTGTGAGGAGGCCCTGGGCCCAGGCTGCCCAGAGCAGTGGTGGCTGCCCCATCCCTGGAGGTGTTCAAGGCCAGGTCGGATGGGGCTTTGAGCCCCCAATCCAGTGGGAGGTGTCCCTGCCCGTGGGAAGGGTGTTGGAACTGGGTGGGCTTTAAGGTCCCTTCCAGCCCAAACCATCCCATGGTTCTATGACTCCATGAAACGATAAAACCTGCCCTATGTGGGGCTGCTGGGGGCTTGAATCCAGAGTGTTCTCTGACTTCCTACAGGCTCGAGCCATGACCCACTACCAACTAAAATCAACCTGCACAACCTAGCTGCATACACCTGGGAAAATAATCCAGAATCCGTATTTAAAGAGCAGGCTGCACTTTGGAATCATGACTCCTGAAAGACACCAAGAGGATGGCATGCTGTCGCACAGGCATTGGGACACGGCAGTGAGGAACAGGCAATGCGGTTTTGGACGGTGTACAGAAAAGCATAATGACACAGGCGAGGGCGGTGAGCATCTGCCTCGCCTTTGCGAGGGGAGTGATAAATGGAAAGGAGCTCCAAAAGCGACGACTGAAGGTATCAGCAGCCTGGAGGCATTAAAAGAGAAAAAAAGAAATTCTGATTGTCATAGGTGCAAATGGAATTAGTAAACTAAGCAGAGAGACATTAGAAAACTGTAAATATTTGCAAGAAGTTTGTGGCATGAAGGGAGAAGGCTGGTGATAGGTTGATGATTTCAATGGGGTGAAATGAAGGACGGGCATGTTTAAGCTGAGAATCAGGGTGGAGAGCTTTTGAAAGGAGAACCGTAGGCTGGAAAATTGTCTCCCTAAGGGAAGTGGTGAAAGCTTTATGGCTGGAGATTTTAAATGCCGGATTAGGAGAAACACCAGGGGACTCATTCTGAATTTTCAGGGAGATTGGCTGAAAGATTAGGAAGGGAGGAGGAAAGGCAAGAGGCAGTGCTGGCTCTAGGAATTTAGGGAGTACAGCCCAGTGCCTCTTCTAGGCTCCTTTGGCTCTGTTTGATCATTCTTGGATTGCCTCTGCCAAGAGTGAAATGACTTCAGCATTAGTTACCTCCATGAGGAAGTGATAAGAACTCCACCGCAACAGAGAAGTGCGGTTGAGAAATGGGAGTCTTGGTGGGACATCTCTAGAAAAGATCACGGGGAAGGGAAAAGCAGGGGCTCCTTCAACTGTTGAGGGGTCCAGCAGTACAGCCTCATGCCTGAGCTTCCACGGGACCACCACTACCTCCGGTGGGCTGGACTTGTGCTTCCCCAAAGACAATGGGAGGAAATTATCTTAGCCTTGGCAGGCAGCAGGGGCGATGCCGAGCCACACTCTCATGTCAAAGTAAAAGCTGGTTGTGAGAGGACTTTGTCTCCAAAGGGCTTCCAGACTGGCTTCCCTCACCCAGCTCTTGGCAAGGGAGCAGAGCTTCTCCTTCCCTGCTCCCATCGTGTCACAAGACCCCGGCCAAATGTGCACCTTTAGCTCCAGCCTGGGAGACTGGCTTTTGAAGAGCTTTTCCCCATGCATCCGACAGCGACATCCATAGACACGTGACTAAGCATCCTCTGCAGAAGGAATATATAGAAACTTCACCTTCCGAGTAACATTTAAACAACACCCATTTTCCAAGCAGGCTGCAGGCTGCCAAGCATCTGAGATCACAAATGTGCTGCTGAAACCCAGCCAAGCCATTTCCTCTCTGCGCTTCTCCCCTTCACGAAGTCACCCAGGTTGATCCACAGCCACCGGTGGAACATGAACTGGGACCACGGGAGAGGTGCCTGTGACACAGAGGGGGTTCATCCACTCTCAAGCTACAGCCCGTATCTCCTGGGGAAGCAAGAGAGAGAAAACCTTTCCTTGCCGCTGGGTTTTACCAGCCAATATTGGCTAATTAGGCTGCTGTGCTGCTTAATTAGCATTACAGGCAACTTCAGCAAGGGGCTGGGGGAAGCACTTTGGAGATTATTTGGAGTTGTCGGTTGTTTTTCTTTTTACCAGAGAGTGCATGGTTCAGGGGTGACACTGAATGGCTTTCAAGGCAGAAGGAGGCAACACTGTGTCCTCCCACATACGATGCACCCAGCAAAGAAAGAATCATAGAATCATAAAATGGTTTGGGTTCAAAGAGACCTTAAAGCCCCTCCAGTGCCATCGCCTTGCCATAAGCAGGGACACCTCCCACTGGAAGGTGTTGGTCAAAGCCCCATCCAACCTGGTCTTGAACACCTCCAGGGATGGGGCAGCCATGACCTGTGCCACTGCCTCACCATTCTCATTGTGAAGAATTTCTTCCTAGTGTCTAATCCAAATCTTCCCCTTCATCCTATCACTCCAGTCCCTTGGAAAAAGCCCCTTCCCAGCTTTCCTGGAGCCCCTTTCACTACTGGGAGTCTGCTCTAAGGTCTCCCTGGAGGCTTCTCTTCTCCAGGCTGGACAACCCCAGCTCTCCCAGCCTGTCCTCAGAGCAGAGGGGCTCCAGCCCTTGGATCGTCTTTGTGGCCTCCTCTGGACCCGTTCCAACAGCTCCCACCCTTCTTATGTTGGGGATTGCAGCTGCATGTTGTACTTCAAACACACACTTATTGGTAAAACCTCTGCTTTCTTACCATGGTTTGTTTTTAAGAAGAAATATATCTGAATTGAAGAGGCAGAAATACTTCCACATTGGGTCTGATCTTTTTTAATGAAGTGAGTATATAAGGAAATGAGAAACATTTCTAACATCACTTGAAGTTTTCAACAGCAACTGCGTACTCTGAGACAAAGTGAAGGATTTCCTGCTGCATGCATGGCTGCATTTTAATATTTTTTACATTGTATTTAATGACAAATTCTCATACGTCATGATTTGGCCCCTGGCCCAGCCAATTTCAGCAGCTAAAACCAAGCAGTTCGTCTCCCAGTTTCCTTCCTCCCCACCCCCAAGGAAAAGGAAAAGGGAAATGAGAGGAAAAGGCTTGCAGGCTGGAAAACTACAACTACAGCCTTGATAAAATAATGAAAATAATAAAAAATGATAAGGAAAATAACAAAAAAGTAATAAAATCTATACAAATATATGAAATTGCACCCCCACCCGACTCCTCAATGACTGTACATCCCCACAAACGCTGCAGAGCAGATGCAGGGAAACTGAGTGGCAGGAGGGAAGTTGGACCAGGAGTAGCATGGATCTGGCATCAGGGAGACAAGATCTTCCCTGGATGTTGGACATCGAAGAAGAGAGCGAGCCCCTTGTGGTCTCTCAAGTTTATCTTGAGTATGATATGCACAGGGTGGAATCCCTTGTTGGTCAGTTTGGGGTCACCTGTCCTGTTTGCCCCTCCCTGCAAGTGCCATCCTTTTTCACCCCTGTCCCTTTCAGCTCCACGAGCTCAAGGATGGCCTTGATTTCTATATTTTCTATAAAAAATGGTCGTTCTGCATCCCAGTGCCCCGTGTAATCACTTCCAGAGAGAAACATTGTCTGAAAAACATGCAATTAACTCTCAGAAAATTAAGTTCCTTAGACAAGACTGACGTTTGAAAACTGATTCTACTTTAGTTCAAATCAGAACACTATATTATATTATTATATTATTATATATATTATATATTATATTACTATATTATATTATTCTGTATCTAATAAAGGACTGATGTGAATTAAAAAAGTGAACATTTTCAGTCAAAGGAAGCCTGAAAAAAACAATGATGTTTGCAACCAATAGAGTGATTCTATAGTACTAGCCAAAACAGACAGCCTAAAGAGATTCCATCCATGTATTTGATTCAAGGCATTTTGAGTAAATAGATACATATTTCAGCTCAGTAGCCATACATTTGCCTCCTGTGTTTTGCATTTCACTAGCATTTTATAATTCTGGATTTAGTACCTAAATATTCTCTTTTAAATAAGTCCCTACCGCTTAGCTCCTTTGTGGCTTAATTTTTATTTTTTTTTCCTAAAGCAATTATTATTTTGCAAACTGACCTGATAAGAACAGTACATCACTGTGCAGTAAAACATATACGAGTTTACCTTTGAGGATGACCACCGGTTTTCACGCTTCCTGCATAATTTTAATTCCTTTGATTTTTTCAAGTGGAATTTGAATTCTCTCATTTTCCAAGAGGAGGAATTGAGCACACAGTGACAACATGAGCACATCTTTTGCACTTTGTTCATAAAATTGAGCAGTCTGCAGCTCAGCCTGGCTTCAGCTTCAGCTCAAGCCCCACAGTGCCTCATGACATGGGCAGCTGCTCTGAAACTGGAGGAAGCTGCCCTGGATCTGCAGGAGCCCCAGGTAAAGCTTCTAGCGAGTACAACTGCTCTCTGCTTGCAGGTGTTAATAGATGAGTGTCTCCAAAAAGCGGACTGGGAGTCTAAAGCAGAGCAGCTGATGCAATCTGAAGTGCAGCTGAAGCACAGAGGGCCCTCCAAACACTGGAGACATTCTCAGCTGGGCAATTATTTCATAATACACAACAGCCGAGAGCTCCAGCTGGCAGTCTCACTCCAGGCTGCCACGCTCCTTGCCACCTGCTGCAACCTCCATGGAAACAATCAACAGCTGCCCCAGCAGAGGGTGAAGCCCCAAACCAAATGCTCTTCTCAGGCTGGTGCGCTCCTGTCTCAGCAGGACCTTTTTGAGGCATTTCTGTGCCAGCATCCCACCTCGAACTGGAAAGGCTGGACTGTCCCAAGACACCAACAGGAAGCACGGACATCTCTGCTTGCCGTGCAAGGCGCTCTGCCCACACAAATGCGTAACTGAAGAGCTGAGAGATCTTGGTGACAGTCCACTTGCAGCACAAGCTGCATGAACTGTGTTCAATTTTGGACCACTCACTACACGAAGGACATCACGATGCAGGAGCGTGTCCAGTGAACGGCAAGAAAGATGGTGAGCTTAGGGCACAAGCCTTGTGAGAAGCGGCTGAGGGAGCTGCGGCTGTTCAGTCTGAAGAAAAGGAGGCTGAGGGGAGACATTATCACTGTCTAAAGCTACCTAAAAGGAGGTTGTGGTGGGGTGGGGCTTGGTTCATTCTCCCTGATAGCCAGTGAGATGGCAAGGGGAAATGGCCTCAAGATATTCCAAGGGAGATTTAAGTTGGATATTAGGAGGAATTTCTTTACTGAAAAGGTTGTCAAGCATTGAGAGAGGCTGCCCAGGGAGGTGGTTGAATCACCATCCCTGGAGGTGTTTAGTAGACGAGTAGATGTCATACCTGGGGACATGGTCCGATGGTGGACTTAGCAGGGCTGGATCAATGGTTGGACTCAATGATCTTAAAGGTCTTTTCCAAATGAAACCAATCTGTGATTCTGTGATAAATCTCATTTATTTGGCCTTCCTCATTTCTATCAATAGCTGAACAGTCAGAACCAGTCAACTGGCTGCTGATTTATGCTGTGTGTGCTGTGGCTCAGCTGTGGCACACAGCTCAGATGCAGCTGCTGGGTATTGTTTTCTCCTTGGCATTTCCAACGCTAGAAAGCAACACGGGGCTATCTTGGGATGGCTCTTGACTCAGAGTCTGGCCCTGCTGCTCTCCATATCCAGGCTCTTTGCCAATGAATGGGATGCAACACATGCTGTGGAATAGCAGCCGCCGGGAGCGGTGCAGCTGCCCTGTGGGCACAGGGGGAGAACACCCCCAGCTTTCACAACTGGTGCAGTGTTACCTGATGAAGTAGTGCTAAGGTCCCAGGAAATCCTCCCAAGCCTTAAGTCACAGTTATGTGAGTGCAATAAAAAGCTGACACCGAAAGTTAGCTGAGTGAGGCTTGAGGCTCTCGTTGAAAAGCAGGTCTGATAGCATCCTCAAGCCCTCATCCAATCTATCTGTTTATCCCAAGGCATGTTCAACACTCCTTTGTATTATGAACACTTAAGCAAAACATTTCCAACCTGCTTTTAAGAGCTTCCAGTGATTAAGGTTACTTAACTGTCAGGCTGTGACCGCCAGTGCCTTTCTTTTTAAATCATTCTCCGCTGGCAACCCAGCCATGTCCTGATGCCTTTCAGTACTGCAATGTCTTCCCTCTTCCCCAACAGGAAAGATCAGATCATGCCCTTGCTCTTTCCAGATTCAAAGAGGACTCACTTGTCTTCTTTTCATGATATTTTTAGGCAACCAATTAGCTGTACCTGTAGCCACCCCTGCACTACCATGCCTGATGTAGATTCCACATCAGTTCCCTCACAGGCAGTTTCCCCTTAGCCAGTTTAGCCCACGTGTACGAGAGTCAGCTTGTCCACTCACTTTTGCCATCTTGATTTCTAGCCCAGAAGGAACTGAAGATTGCCATGAAACTAAGGCAATGAGTGCTTCCCTCACGTCTCAATTTATAAACCTGTAACTACACATCAACTCCCTCCAATGTATGGAAGGTGAGGGTGAAGATCCCCGTAAGCCGTGGTGCTCTAAACATCCTTCAATTCTTCCCCCTCAAGGTGAAAGAATCAAGGTGAAGGTGGATGCAAAGTGAGGAGCCTGTGGCACTTCATTCACAACAATGTCATTCTGAGCTCCAGCTTCTCAGAAACCAGAGCTACATCCTAGGCAGATGTCATGATACAATTGCTTCAATGCAGGACATGAAGCAACAGAATCTCTCTTCTGGCAGATCAGGGAGAATAATTTCTGCAGTGATGCAGCAGCTCCTGGGAGCAGGAACACCACGCTAAAACACTGTCAAAATGGAGTTCAGTCCAGCTGGAGGCTGGCCACAACCGGCGTTCCCCAGGGCTCAGTGTTGGGTCCAGTTCTGTTCAGTATCTTTCTCCATCATCTGGATGAGGGGATTGAGTGCTCCCTTACTAAGTTCATGGATGGCACTAAACTGGGAGGAAGTTGACCTGGTTGAAGGCATGGAGTCTCTGCAGAGGGATCTGGGCAGGCTGGATCGATGGGCCAAGGTGAATTGCATGGGGTTAAACAAGGTCAAGTGCTGGGTCCTCCACTTTGGTCACAACTGCCCCATGTAGTTCTTCAGGCTTGGGGAAGAGTGTCTGGAAAGCTGCCCAGTGGAAAAGGACCTGGGGGTGTTGGTCAGCAGTGGCTGAACATGAGCCAGCAGTAGCCCAGGTGGCCCAGAGGGCCAATGGCACCTTGGCCTGTGTCAGACCCAGTGTGGCCAGCAGGAGCAGGGAGGGGATTGTGCCCCTGTGCCCAGTGCTGGTGAGGCCCCACCTTGAGTGCTGGGCTGTTTTTGGTCCCTCACTCCAAGAAGGACACTGAAGGGCTGGAGCGCGTCCAGAGAAGGGAACGGAGCTGGGGAGGGGCTGGAGAACAAGTCCTATGACAGGTGGCTGAGGAAGCTGGGGTTGTTTAGCGTGGAGGAAAGCAGGCTAAGGGGAGACTTTATCACTGCCTACAACTGCCTGAAAGGAGGCTGTGGTGAAGTGGGTGCTGGTTTCTTCTCCCAAGTGAAAGGTGAAAGGATGAGAGGAAATGGCTGCAAGTTGCACCAGGGCAGGTTGAGATCATCAGGAAAAATTTGTTCACTGAAAGGGTTCTCAGGCACTGGCAGAGGCTGCCCAGGGAGGTGGTGGAGTCTCCATACTTGGAGACATTAAAAAGACGAGTAGATGAAGTGCTCAGGGATCTGGCTTAGCAGTGGACAGATACAGCTGGACTCAATGATCTCAAAGGTCTTTTCCAGCCTAGCAATTCTGTGATTCTATGGTTCTGCAACTCTTAACTGCAAACAGGGGTAGCTACCAATTGTCATCAAGAGCACCACTGCTGTTTCTCAGGACGTTGCCCAGTACATATGGGCCCTGTTCCATGGGTGACGGCCTCAGGTGCTGCCGCTATTTCTAGATTTTGATTTCTCCTTATCCACAGATTTTCAGATTTTTGGCTGTAGTACAAAACAGCTTTTAAAAACTGCGATGTTTAACACTGGTGTGGTGGTGGCATGGAGATAGGAAGGAGGCTCTGGGGACCCTTTGGGAAGATGAGAAACCAGACCGGTGACAGAACAAGAGGACACAGTCTCAAGCTTCACCAGGGGAGGTTCACGCTTGACATTAGGAAGACGTTCTTTACTGAGAGGGTGATTGGCCATTGGAATATGCTCCCCGGGGAGGTGGTGGAGTCACCATCCCTGGAGGTGTTTAAGGACAGATTGGATGAGGGAGGCTCTTAGTGCCGTGGTTTAGATGATGAGCAGGTGTTGGTGTTGGGTCATAGGCTGGACTCTATGATCTCAAAGGTCTTTTCCAGCCTTGTGATACTGTGATGATTCTGTGGCATTTGATATAGAATTGGAAATGAAAATCTAGTTTCAAAGTGACTGCATCCCACAGGGGTTCTGCACAAACGTCCATGTATTTTCAGACCTAGAAAGGTTATAGTATAAAGCCTTTGTTTTTTAAAGCTATCACTTCACTATCCATGAAGCTCTTTACAAATCAAAGCAAATGAAAATGGATAATGTAAGGAGAAACAAGTAGTCAACAATAGACTGGTATCTCCCAAAGCCCTGAATATAGGCAAACTTTATCAGTTAGTGCCATGAGCTTCCATTTTCTCAGGTGACAAGGGAACTGCACAGCTTTAGGAGGCTGATGCTGCAACATCTCATCTCAGCTCTTACCTGTGTGAGCAGCAGTTTGCTGATGCATGAAGGCAGTATTACGACCTATGTGAAGTAAGTCAGAGCTCAACCTGTTTCCATGAAGGCAGCCAGCCACCATACGCAAAAGAAAATCCCCCTTCTGGGCTGCAGAGCTTTCCTAGATGCTGCAGGGCTTTAGAAAGCAATGGGAACTGCTGTTTCAAGCCCTACGTCACAAATTCCATGTCATTCACTTTGATTAAAGCATCAAATCCCAGCAACACATGAAGGAAAAATTTAACTATTCCTTTCTGTTTAAAGAAAATGCTCAACTAGGCAGCCCTTGGGTCTAGAACTCTTCACAAACTTGGTAAATATCAGACATGTTAAAAGTGGAAAAAAAAATAAATGTGTCCCTGACCCTGAAATGACAAAAGAACACAAAACAAGGAAGCCAGTGATCTGGCAGACCTAAAGAAACCTGTCATTACTGTACTTGCACCAAAGAGAGGGCTTCAGGAAAAAAAAAATCACAATCTAGAGCCTGGGCAGGGAAAAAAAAAAACAGACTCCCTGATCAGTTCAATTCTAAATGGTAATCTTCAACCAAATCCTGACAGTGACATCTCCTGGTGAAGATGCCACCTGGAGACCAGTTATGTCTCTGCAGGTATCACACACAGAAAAAGAACAGACAAAGGAAACAGTAAGTTTGAGGCTATTTTATGAAAAATAGGTGATGTTTGCAAATGCAAGGCTACAAGAATCCCGAAAAGTGAGAGTGCTTGCTGGAAGTCCACAAGTTGCCGTTCAACAGCAAGAACAGCAAGGCAGAAAATTGCAGAAGCAGAGAAAGAATGCAAAAAAATAGACAGCAGAAGAGAAAATCTTCTTCCACACAGGCTACTTCCGTTGTATGGGCTCTGTAATCTCAAAAGTAATCTTATCGACCTCCGCTGTCAACTCTGCCTCCATGACTTCCTAGTGGGAGAGAAAACCAAGAAAAATCAGTGACCATGGAACAGTTTTTCCTACATTCCTGTTAGACAAACATGTCTACCATGACCAAACTTGAAGCACTGCTTAACCCAATCACTGAACTGGAAGGGCAAACAGCAGTCGTCTCTGTAGAGAGATATCTCTACATAAAGGGCTAAACAAGCTCAGTCATAGAATCATAAGGCTGGAAGAGACCTCTCAGATCCAGTCCAACCGTTCCTGTGTCCCCACTAAACCATGTCCCTAAGGATCTCATCTACCCATTTTTTAAACACCTCCAGGGATGGCGACTCCACCACCTCCCTGGGCAGCCGTTCCAATTCCTGACCACTCTTTCAGTAAAGAAATTCTTTCTAATGTCCAGTATAAACCTCCCCGGAGCAACTTGTGGCCACTTCCTCTTGTCCTATCGCTGTCACTTGTGAGCAGAGCCCAGCCCCCATCCCGTCACAGCCTCCTTTCAGGCAGTTGTAGACAGTGATGAGGTCTCCCCTCAGCTTCCTCTTCTCCAAGCTAAACAACCCCAGCTCCCTCAGTCTCCAGTCCCGTCACCAGCCTCGTTGCCCTTCTCTGGCCACGCTCCAGCCCCTCAATGTCCTTCTTGGAGTGAGGGGCCCAAAACCGAACACTGCAACACTGAAACTGCAGTCGTCTCTGCACCGTGCCCCAATGTGGCACTCAGACATCTTCAAGCTGAACACCTAGACTCCAGAGGTGAGTATTCTGACCTGATAGAAGCCTTAGGCTGGTAAGCTGAGGGTTATCATCAAACGTATGGTGTTTTATCTATGAGCAAGCAAGCAGTAGCCTAAAGAGATAAAGACAGGTCTCCTGCTCAGATGCAGACCAGATCATTTGGGAAAGCTACACACGTGAACTTCCCAAACAGCTTTATATGAATGTTTGCCAGTGACCACAGCTGCAGATCACACAATTGTGGATGAAATGGGCATTGTGTTTTGCAGCGGAAGGTCCCCACTGCAGCCTACAAGGAAGCTGCTAGATAAAATGCAGGCCCTCACAGGGCTCTAGAGCCCTTCCTCAGCAAGGAAGATGTGAGACCAACAAGGTGCAAAACAGATGAGTGAACAGACACCCCAATAGGCAAAACAGGCAAAATCCCAGTGGATATAGATACCTAATCTGCATTGATACCATTACACCCACCAGCCTTTGTAGCTGAGATACCATTTCTCCTTCAGTTCCTCCTGCCAATATGCATGGCTTCCACCTTACCAGAGGAAAATTTTCCTCTGGAGATCATTAAGACTACAATCTCAGACAGATAAATCCACAACCAATTCAAATATACACAGCTTGTTTTGGAATGACAACACTCATTTAAATCTCTGTGGAAGATAGTAAACTCTTACCAGTTCTCGTTTTACTTCTTCAATCTTCACTTTTGCAAGGGAGATATTCTAGTGAGAGAAAACGGGATAAAAATCAGTATTTCAGCTGGAAACAGAGAGTCCCTGCATCATTGCAAGAGTCTAGGGGGAATTCAGGGATAATTAAATCAGTTTTGTGTACACTCTTCACATGCAAAAGGTACTGACACTAAAAGTCTAACATCAGTCTGGACTGGACATTCACATGTTTTTAAAAAATCTGGTATGGCCTAAAGTCTAAAAAATGTCCTATTCTTAGCAATTTTCCAAACCTACCACTTGAGGAACTGGATTTTAACCATATTGGTGCATGAATTTTCCAAAGCACAATAAGCTTGCTAGGACAAACCTTCTCACCTCCTTTTGCTTGCATTAGAAGCAAGGCATCAGGTCTATCCTCCTCCCCATTGACATCAAGATGGGAGGGAGAGAACTCAAGAACCTAATCCTACTTGATTATTCTGTTCTGACTGAAGTAGGAAGGTAGCTGCCTCTTGGAGTAAGATGGATTTAAGAGAAGCAGTCTTGTCACCTCCTCTCCCTTCACCCTTTTCTTCTAGGAGGGAGACCACAGTATTTGTAGGAAGGGGATGTGTTGAGAGTTAGGAACTTGATGGAGGAGCCAAGGGGATGAAGAGAGTGCAGCCCAGCAGAAGGTGCCTCATTCATAAAAGAGAAGTGATTAATCACAGAGTTTCCCTGTGACAAACCTCTGCTTCCCTCAGCCTCTGTGCCCATTTATGTCCAACATAAGAAGGATACGGATCTGTTGGAACAGGTCCAGAGGAGGTCATGAAGATGATCCAAGGGCTGCAGCCCCTCTGCTGTGAGGCCAGGCTGAGAGAGTTGGGGTTGTTCAGCCTGGAGAAGAGAAGGCTCTGGGGAGACCTTGGAGCAGCCTCCCAGTACTGAAAGGGACTCAAGGAAAGCTGGGGAGGGGCTTTTTACAGGGGCATGGAGTGACAGGACAAGGGGGAACAGCTTTAAATTGGAAGGAGGAAAGATTTAGATTAGACATTAGGAAGAAATTCTTCACAATAGGCATGGGGAGGCCCTGGCCCAGGTTGCCCAGGGAAGCTGTGGCTGCCCCATCCCTGCAGGTGCTCAAGGCCAGGCTGAGCCCCCTGATCCAGTGGGAAGGTGTCCCTGCCCATGGCAGGTGGGTTGGAACTGGATGGGCTTTCAGGTCCCTTCCAAACCAAACCATTCTGTGATTCTATGAGTCTTTGATTTCTTCATAATTGTGAAGATCTTGCTCAGAGTCCCAGCCTCTGCATAATGTGCTGTGTCCACAGCATTGACAGCCTGATGACAGATATACCTAATGTATTGGTAAAAAAAAGTCATTATACTAAGGAATTATATTTTCTTCCACATGTCTTTATCCAATTTCCAGCTAGTTCACCTTGATGCTTAGCTCACCCAGCAAATCTGTGCACTTTGCTAAGCTTGCTGGGTAAGCATACATAATTTCTTAGTTTTGATTAAAAAATAAATTGCCTTCTGTTTAAGTGAAGTCTTCTGTTTACATCATTAATAGACCTGTAAAACATCTGCCTGTTCACTGAAACCACCACAACAACATCTTTTACATTCTGAACTCCATTAAAATTAATGTGATGGTAAATACAATAGAACAGTGGAAAATATAATTACAAGAGGCATATCCTGTAGGTTCTCCATTTCATTCTTCATAGATGCAGCTTCTTCCTCCATAGCAGCTAGTTTCTGTGAAGAGAGTAAGGCAGATTATATTCTGTAGTCTTACTTGTAGAAGTGATATAAATTAGCGTCATAGATCAACAATTACCTCCACCACTTCAGAATTCACAGATGTTGGTGAGAGCTTTCACGGTCCCTCTTAAAACTCATGGAAAACCAAAGATCTTTTATTCATGCAGCTGTCAGTCATTCAAACCCAGTTCAAATTGAACACAGAGGTATCCATTAATTTTCCTTTGTTCCAATGTATCTGCAGATATTTTTTCTCACAGCATAACCACCTGATTCACGGCATCAAGCCTAAAAATATTCCAGAACCATCTGGCCAATGCCTTCAGACACACGGAGTGAATGTTGGGGTTGCCCTGTGCAAGGATAGGAGTTGGACTCAGTGATCCTTGTGGGTCCCTTCCAACTCAGGGCATTCTATGATTCTGTGATTCTATGATCTCACCTCCCTCAAAAGAGGGAGTTTCAAGCGCGAATCCGCCAGACAGAGGCCTTTTGCCGTCAGCCTCGCTGCAGGCCAGAGAGAGAACTGAGCCCCAAGGAAGGGGACACATTCTCATGCTTATGGCTTCTGTCTGCAAACTCTTTAGCACATGCAGCAGCAAAAGACTCCCCTTGCACTTGCTTATTCTGTTAACAAGCAGGAATGCTTTCTCTCTGGGGCTGAAAACCAAGCACCTTCCACAGTTCTCAGCTTTTCAAATAAGCAATTTAAAAGTGAAAAAACAACTGCTCTCCTAAGACAAAGTCATTTGCGCTGACCGATTCCCTGAGCACCTGGCAAAGTGCATAAAGACGCGTCAGGGAGTCAGACCTGCCCTTAAGCTCAGTTTCTAGGGGAGTACAAGCCTAGAAAATTGCCCACGACTTTTTGTGCATAGAATTCTGACAGGAGTTATTTTTGGTCAGCAATCTTCTGAAACACTGTGCAAAGCAAACATTGCCACCCAGCGCCGGATTGTGAGCATGACAGCATAAGCATGAGGAAACCTCTTTTCGCTGTTCATCACAACTAACGCACAGGAAAAGTGAGGAGAAAGATTAAGTTCTCACTACAGTAATAGGAAGTAATATTAAAATACAGTGAGTGCAGACAGAACGACACAAGTACACGCTGCGTGTGTACAAAGGCTTCAGTGCAAAGCTGCAGAGTCTGTAGCTAGTAACTCAAGAAATGTGCACTTTAACAAATTATCCTCCTGTGTTCACTATATAGCTGAGAAATATAATATTTATGATAAGATTAAAAATATATTTATATTACATTTCAGACAAGATTAAAAAAAACCCCATGCAGTGACCCAGGATCTGGGCTTCACTTGACCTCCTCCCCTTGCTCAGAAGCATTTCAGAGCCGGTTCATTTCACACAAACTAGAAGGTTATTTATCACATAACTGCAATACACAGGTAGCCTTTTAACAGGATATGGTCCCCAGAATACCCACCTGTTTGTAACACAGAAAAAGTAGGCAGATCATGGGCTGCCAATTCTCTTTCAGTGCCAATTTATCCCACAGAAATTCCCTAGTATGCTATTTTCCCAGACAGAGGCAGAAAGGAGAGAAAATCAAAAGGCAACAAAAATAAAGATTCCAGTTGTTTCCCTAATCAATCCAGAAGGAAAGCTTCTTCCTAAGTCCAAGACAAGCCCATATTTAACTCTAATGAAAAGGTATCATTTCAGTGCTCATAGATGCTACTTAGCACATCCACAGCATTTTCATTTGTGCTTGTTTTTACGATCAATATCTGTTCAGGTAAACAAATGTCAAACTGCATTTCCCAAAACCACCCTGCAAGCCTGGTCTGCACCCCCATAGAAGCATCCATCCCACACCAAGAGACTGACCTGAGCCAGGCTAATGAGTGAATCATGCATCAGGGAACGGTTCAATCCCTGGGCAAGAAGCTTCTCCTACAGACAGAAAGAGTTCATTCAAAACTGACCACAAAAATGTAACAAGGAGGAGAAGGTTCTGTCATTTCCTTAGGTTTTGACCTAAACAAGCAATCAAGAACACAGTTTGTCAACAACAGAAATGTGTGCTACTTAAATCACAGCAACAGCATTGCTACTAAAATTTGTTTAAATAACAACTCTTTCCGGAAAACTGCTGGGAAATGAGCACAGAGTGAGGCTGGGAAAAGGATTCTCAGTACAACTTCCACCAACTGTACAACTTGTCTGTGTTGGACAGCCTGCAAGTGTTACATAAAGCATTCACGTGTCCTTTGTCACGTAGGAAAGGTGGAGGACGGTACAGCTTCTGACTTATGTGTTTAATCACACATTAATTTAAAAAAATGGCTATATTCAGAATTTTGACACAGAATTTACCTCAGTGAACCAGCTGCTTTGCTGGCAGCTGCCTGTATACCCCTCCTCATAGTACCTCACAGTAAGCACAAAGTAGTTTACCGTGCCATACAGGCTGGGCAACGACGTAATTGAGAGCAGCCCTTTGGAGAAAGACTAGGGGTGCTGGTGGGTAAGAAGCAGAACACAAGCCAGCAATGTGTGTACGCTGCCCAGAAAGCCAAACCGTGTCCTGGTCTGCATCCAAAGCAGTGGGACCAGCAGGGTGAGGGAGGGGATTCTGGCCCTCGGCTTGGCTCTTGTGAGACCCCAACTGGAGCTCTGTGTCCGGTTCTGCAATCCCCAACATAAGGAGATGGAACTGTTGGAGCAGGTCTAGAGGAGGCCACAAAAATCAGGGCTGGAGCCCCTCTGCTCTGAGGACAGGCTGAGAGTTGGGGTTGTTCAGCCTGGGGAAGAGAAGGCTGCAGGAGACCTTAGAGCAGCCTCCCAGTACTGAAAGGGGCTACAAGAAAGCTGCGGAGGGCTTTTTCCAAGGGTCTGGAGTGACAGGATGAGGGAGAACAGCTTTAAATTGGAAGGGGGAAGATTTAGATAGACATTAAGAAGAAATTCTTCACAATGAGGATGGGGAGGCCCTAGCCCAGGTTGCCCAGGGAAGTGGTGGCTGCCCCATCCCTGGATATGTTCAAGGCCAGGTTGGATGGGGCTTTGAGCCCCCTGATCCAGTGGGAGGTATCCCTGCCCATGGGCTCTGAAGTCTCTTCCAAACCAAACCATTCTATAATTCTATGATAACACAGCTCTCTGTGCAAGAAGAGAATGTGTCCTTGCATTTTTCATAGGATGTCCTGGGCAGAGACCACAAGTATGGGAGGGACAACTGAAGTGTAGTAAAATATCATCCTGTTAGCCCAAGATTCCTAAATCCCAGAGTTTAGGGAGCTCCAGGGATGTCTTTAACTACAATTTTGAGGCTGACCAACCACCCTGTCATACCACCTTTTTAGAAAATTCCTTCCATTTACCTCAGCAGCCTTGATCCTGATTTTTAAATCCTCAGATTTATCCCTCAGGAACTTCATGTTGTGAGATTGGTGGTCAATTTTGGACTTGTCTACTGCCAGTTGTTCTTCTGTTTTTTTAAGATCCCTTAAAGTAAAAAAACACAAACACTGCTTAATCGCCTGTGCTCAGGCTAAGCCCTGTAACAAACAACACCAGAAGGGAGAGAATGCAGAAAAGAGTCTTCTACTTAATTGCCTCATTCAGTCAGAGACCTGCTATGCACACTGAGCTTCACAGAGAGGGCCCAAGCCTGCAAGAAGCATGGGGATCTGGTATCTTGGCTCCAGGCAGCACCACAATTCCTGCTTTAAGTGACAAACACCAGCCAAGTGTTCGATGGGAAGTGAGCCATGGAGATCATCTGGACCAATCCCCACTCAAGGCAGCAGCTGATCCTGCTATGCCTGGCAAAGCACATTCAATTGCACCCTCTAGGGAATGGATTTGACACTCCATTATTTTTTATTTTATTTGAGTCTCCCACATACTGGTTAAAGGAAACTCTTACCCAGGAATGGTTTTTGTTTTGCCTGGCTCCCTTGCTCGGACTACAGAGCCCATGCTAAATCAGGAAATCAGGTTTGCCTTCAATCTCAGTGGAAGATGCCACCCCATACTTGAAAAATGCTTCCAGACCACTTTTGGTTTAAAATTATGGCCTTGATGTTACCAAAAATCTCTTTTGATTACTGAATGTGTCCATAGCACATGGCTTTTCATAGATACTTCCAAATAGCGTGAAATAGGGATGAATCAAAATCCTGAAAACTCATTTATCCTTGCTAGTAATCATAACCACTGTTCCACCCTGCAGAAGCCAGCAGTATTCTTCAATCTTTCCCTCTTCTCATCCATTACTCACTCTGTTAATCGCTGTTCCAGCAACAACACTGCAGTTAGTTTTTTGCCCATTCTTCTCAATTCCAATGCCAGTTCTTCATTTTTTGATTCTGTTTGATACAGCTCCAAGCACAAGTCATTCATGGCAGAGAATAAGCTGGGGAAGAGAGAGATTCAGTAGGAGTGCTCAGAAGTCAGCTCTTCTGAAACTCAGAATTATTATTATTTTCTCCACGCTTTACACAAATAACTTGGTTTTGTTCTACAATTATGATACATTAAGTAACTTCCTGCTACTTTAGAGGTAGGAAGTAAAAAAAGTCACAAAGCCTATCTGTTTCCCTTAACTAACAAAGATTCTACCTGGTAGGAGAAACAGCCCAGCAATCTGAGCAGGAAGATGTGAACAACACCCGGCACTCTGGCGAATAGAACCACTAGGTTTGACGTGATCAGATGCTCCACTCCTGGTTTAGCAAATTGCCTTTGAGAGAAACAGTATTCAGCCCCTGACACATCCCCAAGATGAGCCCAGCAGTATTTCAGTCTCTTCCTCTTCCCAAATCACCCAAAGCTGTTTGCCTCTCTAGCTGAGAAGAGCTGTAACAGCCAAGCCCCTGGACATGATAGAATTGGGTTCCAAGGCAGATTTTGGCCTTTCCTTACCACTAGCACCCAGCACAAACCTACTGCCATTGGTCAAGGCCAGTCCAGGGAGAAGGGCCCAGGAAGATTAGGTTATGAGCTGGTCTCTCTGTGGCTGAGAAACCTCCTTATGTCAACTGAGGATAGGTAACAGCAGGAAGAAAGAGGAGCTGGGGGAAGAAAGAGGAGCTGGGACTATTGGAGCAGGTCCAGAGGAGGCTACGAAGATGATCAAAGGACTGGATCCCCTCTGCTGTGAGGACAGGCTGGGAGAGTTGGAGTTGTACAGCCTGGAGAAGAGAAGGCTCTCAGAAGACCTTATAGTGGCCTTCCAGTACCTGAAAGGGGTCTACAAGAAAGCCAGGGAGGGACTTTTTCCAAGGGCCTGTACTCATAGGATGAGGGGGAATGGCTTTAAATTCGAAGACAGAAGATTTACATTAGACATTAGGAAAAAATTCTTCACAAGGAGGATGGTGAGGCCCTGGCCCAGGGTGCCCAGAGCAGTGGTGGCTGCCAGGCCCCTGAAGGTGTTCAAGGCCAGGTTGGATGGGGCTTTGAGCCCCCGGATCCAGTGGGAGGTGTCCCTGCCCATGGCAGGGGGGCTGGACTGGATGGGCTTTGAAGTCCCTTCCAACCCAAATCATTCTATGATTCCACGATGCCTGGAAGACCAGTTATAGTTCCCCTGTCCTTGTCTAAGTGGTATACAAGCTGCTCTAGCCTGTGCTACCTGGCACCCTGCAGCCACTGAACACAAAAGCAGGGGTGGGGAAAAATAAAAAAGGAGGAATTTAACTGTTGTGGCCAATATAGCTCTCAGGCTTCAGAGACTTCCTATGCTCAGATAATCAAGATTTAAACCTTTATGCTCAGTTTCTGTGCCTTCCAGAGGTGCTCAAGGGGAGAAAAAGAAGTTGGACAAGTAAGGTTCCTAGTGTGAAAGTCAAGTTTGAATTGAAAAATGAGAGGGGAACATTACTCCTGATGCACGGAGTGGAAAGGATTACCTGGCAAGAGAAGTGTCCTTCGTTTCAAGTGTCTTTGCGCAGTCTGCCAGGACTTCTAGGTACCTCATGCCTTTGCTGGACAGATCGGATGGGGAAAGACACAGGCTTTCTGTGAGCACAGTGACCAGATACTTATCTGTAAAACAAATACAACCCAAACCAGTAATTTTTCTATATTTCTGTTCTTTAAAGGCCTAGATGGGACTTTGTTCCGAGTTGTGTGTTAAAAATGTATTATGGTCCATTGAACCATTCACCTTCTCCAGAAGATCCACATTATCAAACACTTGCTCTAGGCATCTTGAGCATAACTTAATCACCTCTCTGTTGTTTCAGATTCCTGAAGTGCTTTTCTTAACAGTGGATTAGCACCAGCTCAGACTCTTAAATCATCTGTAGGGTTGCTTCCCTGCCTATCCTTCCAATATTTCAATGCTGCGCTACTCAGTGCAGCCAGCTGGGAGGTTTCTGCAATTAATCTCGTCTGGAGAGTCTCCTCAAGATGACTTAAAAAATTGCTCTTGACCAACCTTATGTCACTGTGAATTTTGCTGAAAAGAAGCCACGGGATGCATTGCAGTAAAGGCTATACCAGAACAAAAGCTGAGTTCATTCCAATTATATATATATATATATATTTTAAATATATTTTTTATATATGTACACACTTGTTTGTAAGATTTTAACAAAGCCAACCTTCAGGGTCACTAAGAAAAACTAGCTTAGATGGAACCAAGAAGCAGAGCTTCAGACTCACGTTGTGCTTCATATTGCGTTGCCCTCTCCTCCATGTCCTCTATCAGCAAAGCAGCATCCCTTTCCGCGGCTTCACTGCGGTCTACAATCTCAGATAAGATATCAACGTTCCTTTCATTCACTTCAAACTCTGGAATACACTCATGTCTATATATTTTCTTTAGCCATGAAACAATCTGCCAGAGAAAGTGGACAAAAAAAAAAGAAGGAACAGTCAAGTAAAATCACAGAAAATAGCTGACAGATGTGAAAAGTGTAAACTGCTGCAAGCTCTGCCTTTCTGAAAGATAACTTTTACTACATCAGTCTAGGGATGAGTGAAAAAAGGTGTGACAACTTCTTTTGCCTCTTTTACAAACACCCTCTTAAGTTCAGAAATCCATTTCCCTTTTAACTTCCCTCATTTCTCTGGACACCTGCGTATCTCCAGGTGATAACATTTTATCTTTGTATTCACATGATCTGTTTGCTACAGACACACTGATGATCCAAGAATAAACAGGTACTTGGGCAGCTGGTGAAAACAACTGCTCAAACTGCGATCCCTGGGTACAGTCCCTATGGGACAGTGGGAGAGTTACTACAGTTGTGCAGGCATTAGCCCTGCAGAGCACCACTTCTACCACTGAAAAGTGGGTCTGAGGGGAACAGTGATCAACACAGTGGGCTCAGGTGGCTCTGAAAGAGTAGATGACTGTTAAAAATTCAACAAATCGAAGTTCAACACTGTGGAAACCTAAATTTTTGTCTAAAGCTATCTAAGTAACCTGATGATGGAAAAGGACCCAGCTTTATACCTTAAACAGACATTTTTGGCTAGCACATCCTCCTTTATGCTACCACCATACCAGCATCTCAGCCACATACACTGCACGCAGCAAACAAAATCACACAATGATCTGGGATAGAAAGGATCTTAAAGCCCAGCCAGTTTCACCCCCCCTGCCATCAGCAGGGACACCTCCCACTGGATCAGGGGGCTCAAAGCCTAGCCTTGGACACCTCCAGGGGTGGGACAGCCACCTCTTCTCTGGGCAGCCTGGGCCAGAGCCTCTCCACTCTCATGGTGAAGAATTTCTTCCTAAAGTCTAATCTAAACCTTCTCCCTTCCAATTTAAAGCCATTCCCTCTTGTTCTGTCAGTATGGGCCTTTGTAAAAAGCCCCTCCCCAGCTTTCCTGTAGCTCCCTCAGGTACTGGAAGGCCCTCTCCCTTGCTCTGCTGGCAATGCTTCTTTTTCATGTAGCCCAGGATACAGTTGGCCTTCTGGGCTGCGAGTGCACATTGCGAGCTTATGTCCAGTCTGTGATCAACCAGCACCCCAAGTCCTTCTCCACAGGGCTCTCAATCACATCCATCTCCCACCTGTATGGAAACTGCGCATTGGCCCAGGTGTAGGACCTTGCACTTGGCCTTGTTAAACCTCATTAAATTCACACAAGAAAACATACTATAGGGACATTCTGTCTAACTTAAAAAAAACTAAGTTACTTAAATGAATCACGGAACCATAGAATGGTTTGGGTTAGAAGGGACCTTAAACCCCATTCACTTCCAATCCCCCTGCTGTAGGCAAGGACACCTCCCACTGGATCAGGGGGCTCCAAGCCCCATCCAACCTGGCCTTGAGCACCTCCAGGGATGGGGCAGCCAGCACTGCTCTGGGCAACCTGGGCCAGGGCCTCCCCACCCTCACAGCAAAACATTTCTTCCTAATGTCTAATCTAAATCTTCCCCCTCCCAGTTTAAAACCATTCCCCCTCATCCTATCCCTGCACTCCCTGATCAAGAGCCCCTCCCCAACTTTCCTGGAGCCCCTTTCAGCACTGGGAGCTGCTCTAAGGTCTCCCCGGAGCCTTTTCTTCTCCAGGCTGAATAACCCCAACTCTCCTAGCCTGTCCTCAAAGAACAGTGTCTGGAAAAATGCTGTTTGAAAAAAACCCATGCTATTAGAAAACATGCTATGAGAGGGACAGTCTGACTAACTTTCAAAAAATAGTTACTTAGAAAAACGCAACTGAATTTAGTTAGAAAACTAATTCTAATTTAGCCTAAATCAAAATATTCCACTGTTTTGCAGTCGTAACTATTTCTTGTATCACTCGCAGCTGCAAAACCCACCCAGTGACAACACCATGCCTCTCCCCAGCACTTGGAGAGGTGGGAAAACATCACGGTCTCGTCCCCACTCCCAGACTGCGGGGTCTCCAGAGCCAAATGCTGGTGCCCACCAACCCCTCGCGCTCCTAGCTTGGTTGAGACAGAAGGGAATAATGCGGTTCGGCGAGTGGGATGAGGGCTCGGCGCCGGTAGCCCTGCCAGCCGCGGGGGGCAGAGGGTGGAGCTTGGCAGGAGCCCCCGGGAGGGCGAGGGCTATCAGCTTCCATCCCTTAGAACCCCGCACAGCAACAGGAGAACCCCAACCCCATCGTTACCCTCGTCAGCTTCCGATCCATGTCTCCACTTCCCTCTTCCCGCCGCCCTCTCAGCGTCCCCGCCCACCCCGCGGCTCCTGACGGGAAAAGGAGTTGTGGAACCGGTGTCAGAGCTGTGAACTCTTGAAAGGCACCGGAAATGATTAAAAATCCCCTCATTTCCGCTAGCTGCTGCCCTTGACGCTTTCAAGTGCATTTAAACACTGTAAATGTTTTCAAGGAATTCGCTTTCCCTCCCCTCCAGCCAGTATTTTTTAAAAATAATAGAATAATAAAATCATAGAATCACAGAATGGTTTGGTTTGGAAGGGACCTTAAATCCCACACAGTTCCAACTCCTTTTGTTTTCTATGTCCTTGTAGTGAGGGGCCCAAAACTGAACCCAGCACTCGAAGTTTGGCCTTACCAGTGTTGGGCACAATCACCCTGCTCCTGCTAGCCACGCTGGGTCTGATACATGCCAAGAAACCCATCCTGGCTTGGATCAGCCTGCCAACCTGGCTTTCCTGCAGTATTAAGAGTTCTAATCTACACAGAATTAGTGTTGTTTGCTTCTATGGCTGCAAAAGTTTTCTCCCCAGGATAGTTCAGGGTGATGTTTTTACTGTGAGGGTGGTGAAGCACTGGCAAAGGTTGCCCAGAGAAGTCATAGATCATATCCTCGGCTGCTACCAAAGCAGTAGGACCTTCGGGGCAAGGGAGGGCATTCTTCCCCTCTACTTCACTCTCATGAGACCTCATCTGGAGCCCTGTGTTCAGTTCTGGAGTCCTGAGCACAGGAAGGACATGGAGCTGTTGGAGCAAGTCCAGAGAAGGCCACAAATATAATTAGGGGGCTGGAGCCCCTCTGCTCTGAGGACAGGCTGAGAGTTGGGGTTGTGCAGCCTGGAGAAGAGAAAGCTCCAGGGAGATCTTAAACGGGCTAGAGGAAAGCCAAGGACGTGCTCTTTATCAGGGAGTGCAGGGAGGGTAGGGCAAGGGATGTTTTTAAGATAGAAGAGGGGAGATTGAGATGAGATCTTAGGCAGAAATGTTTTGCTGTGAGGGTGGGGAGGCCCTGGCCCAAGGTGCCCAGAGCAGTGGTGGCTGCCCACTGCTCTGGGTTGGACGGGGCTTGGAGCCGCCTGATCCAGTGGGAGGTGTCCCTGCCCATGGCAGGGGGGTTGGAACTGGATGGGCTTTAAGGTCCCTTCCAACCCATCCCATCCCAAGGCTCTGTGTCACGTGCACGCTTATGCCCTCCCTTCTCCCTCCAAGGTTTTGGGACTGGGGGAGAAGGCTGTGAGCGGAGGGTGCTGTGCCTGAGCCATCCTGGCCCCGCCCCTCGCCCCGTCCCGCGCTGTGGGCGGGGCCGCCACTGCCTCCTGGGGCGGAGCGTACGGTGGCGCCATTTTGTGCAGAGGGCGCGGGGCCGCAGGAGCCACGCGTTTGCAGTTCAGCCTCGTCCTGTGGGAGCCCCCGCCGCCGCAGCCTTCGCCACCAGCATGCTGTCCGCCCGCGTGGCTGCCGCCCTCGCCCGTTCCCTGCCGCGCCAGGCAGGCCTGGTGAGCGCCCTTTTCTCCTCTGTGGTGGGGGGTGGGGGGCGGGCGCCATCTTGGCGCCGCGGTGACATTGAAGGGCCACGGTGATATCTGGTGTGTGCGGGGCTGTGAGGGGCTCTGAGCCGTCAGCCTGTGCCTGCTGTACGTCCTCGCCGCGTCTGTGGGGAGAGGGAGCTGCGGGACCTGCTGGGATACTTGCACAGGCGATGCCCCCTGTGAAGGTGACCGGAGGAGAGGCTTCCCAGGCTGCCATGGGACCTTGCTTCGCGCAGAGGGTTGCAATACTCCCTTAATGCATTCATCGTCAATCTTCTATTCATTTATTTTATTGCGTACATTCCAGATACGCCGCACTCAGCACTGGTGAGGCCGCATCTCGAATGCTGTGTTCATTTTTGGGTCCCTCACTACAAGAAGGGACATTTGAGGGGCTGGAACGTGTGCAGAGATGGGAAATGGAGCTGGTGAAGGGTCTGGAGAACAAGAATTATGAGAAGCAGCTGAGGGAAATTAGGTTTAGCCCAGAGAAGAGGAGGCTGAGGGGAGACCTCGTCGCTCTTTGCAGCTCACTGAAAGGAGGTTGTGGTGATGTGAGTGTTGGTCTCATCTCCCAAGTAACAGGCAGAAGGATGAGAGAAAACAGTCTCAAATTGTGTCAGAGAAGCCTCAGATTCAGAAAAACTTTTTCACTGAAAGTGTTTTTGGACACTGGCAGAGGCTGCCCAGGAAGGTGGTTGAGTACCTCTCCCTGGAGGTGCTTAAAAGACAGGCAGATGAGGTGCTCAGGAATATGATTTAGCAGTGGACAGGTACAATTGGACTTGATGATTCCAAAGGGTTTTTTCCAACCAAGTGATTCTGTTCAGAAACAACAAACTTAAATTTTTCTTACAAAGGCCAACCTTTAGAGGGCACAGTCACAGCTCTGCACAAGGGCAGGAGTGAAAGGTATGCACTGATTTTTTTTTTGTGATGAGCAGCAGATATTCATACACTCACGGCATAAATGTGGCAGATGTTAGGTGTTGCTTTGGGAGCTGCTGCTGTGCTCTTGTGGTTTGAGCTAAGGTGAAATCATGGAATAACCTGAGTTGAAACGGAAGTGCAAGGATCATCGAGCCCAACTCATGTCCCTGCACAGGACAACCCCAAAATTCACACCAAGTGTCTGAGGGCATTGTCCAGACACTTCTGGAATATTGTCAGGCTTGGCATCATGACTACTTCCCTGGGGAGCTGTTCCAGTGCTCCTCCACCCTGTGGTAGTAGAATCAGATTTCTCACTTCAGCCGAGTCTCATTTAAGTAACTTAATTTTCTGAAAGTTAACTGCCTATTTTTCAGAAAACTCGGCTGAAGTGAGAAATCTGATTCTGCTTTAGCTCCAACCACAGCAAGGGCTGCGATGGTGACATCAGTGCAATGCAGAAAAATGCAGCGAGTAATCTAGAGCCGTGTCCTTTGCCATCCATCCTTGCTGACTGTAGTGCTGGCCTCAATCCCATAATTGCAGCTTGTGAATGCAGCACTGGAGCTCAGCTCAAAATTGGGACATGTCAACTGAATAAACTCCTGATGAAAAATTTCAGTGTGTAACCTCTTAACTTTTTTTTTGAGTTATTGAGGAAATCTCAATGTATGTTACTGAAACAATTACTTATTTTTGATTTCCAGAAATGCCCTGGGTGCAGCATTTGTCGCTACAGGAAACATCCACATGCTTTCAGAAATGATGAGCTTTGAGATTTTTCTTAGGCCAGCCCTTAGAAGGTGCAATCTTGCTCTTGTCTTGTGCAAAACTGTAAGGAATGCACTGATTTCTTTATCTGTCAAGTGTTTGCAGTTCAGCGCAGAGGTGGCAAACATCAGGAACTGCTTGCTCTGGGAGCTGCTGCAGTGCTGTGATGGTGAGGTTGGTGCAGTGCAGAAAAACACAGCAAGTAGTTGAGATCAATCTCCTTTACTGTCAGTGCTTGCAGAGAAGTGCTGAACTGGTTTCTGTTGAAAGAAATCCTAAAATCATGAAATTATAAACCTGAAAAAAAGGAGACACTTTCCTTAGCTTGTTATGAAAAAGGGAGGTGCTTTTTCCAACTTGTTATGAGGCACTTTATTAAAATGTACTGTCTTTTTAGCAAAACTAAACTTGAATGGGTGCTGTGGGGCTAATTTAAATCAAAAATATTTGTGAACAGGGTGAGCCAAACAAGGATGAGACCTGAGAAATGCAAGGACTCGTGATTTAACTTTAATACTGGCAAGAAACTGGCAGATGAGTTCATCAGTGAAGGGCTGTGGAATAGCCACTAGAGGCTGCATAAGGATTGTGGGATAATACATTTAGGATTTTGGTGCGCACACAAGGTAAAAAATGAAGATAGTGTGTTTAATTGTAGCTATGCATTACTTTTCCAGGAATTATATGAATATTTATCTGTCTGTAGTGTATAAAATTGTGGGGTCCATGTTAGGGGCTTTACATTCAGGTTTGGAGGGTGTGTCCCCCTGAGTGTCCAGAACTTGCACAAACTCTGAATAAACAATGTCTGTCTTGGTGCTATAGAGATTTGCTTAGTGCACACCGGACAATGGATCCACATTTTGGACAACAGTTCCACAACTACAGCTTGTGAATGCAGCACTGTGGAGCTCAGCTCAAAACTGAGGCGCATCAAATGTATAAGCTGATGATCCAAAATTTCACTGTATTATCTTTCAACACTTCTTTGAGTGAGTGAGGAAATCTCACTGTTACTGAAACAATTACTTATTTTAGATTTCCAGAAACGCAGTGGGTGCAGCGTTTGTTGCTACAAGAAACATCCATGCCTCCAAAACACACTTTCAGAAAACAGGTGAGTCTGAAAAAGGTCTTCATCTAAGTGTGCAGTTTAAGAACTTGCTCTGTCAGATGAAAAGGAATTTCAACATGGAGCGTAAGGGTGGGGTATGTCAGTTCACAATACACTTGAGGACATTCATATAGTGATCTTATTGAGCAGTCAACTATTCTGCTACACAGTAACATCCAGGAGACTTCACTTTAACCATTCAGATTATGGCCAGACCCAAGGAGGGGTTATGTGTCAGTTGTTTCACACAGCTTACCTGTTTCATGAGGATTCAATTAGGTCTTTAATTCCTGCAGAATTATTTGAAAAAAAAATGCCTTCAATTCCAGTTTCCTGTGTCATTTGTAACAGTAGGAAGGAAGGGGTTACTTTCCCAGGCCTGCCTGGGTTTGACCTTATGTCCTTGAGTGTAATTTTTTTGCTGCCGGCATCTCGGTGTTCAAAGAAGGCAAGGGCACTGCATAGCTCTATTTTTGGTAGCTGTTCCTGTATAATTTTTGAAATGTTGTAGGTTGAGTAAAGGTGTTACTAGGAAATAACACTTTGACAGTGCTGTTTACTGTTTCCTTGCTGAGGAAATAAGTTGTTGGCGGTATGCTGCCAAACAAATTTGAGGGAGATGTAGAATACGTTTTTATAGCTTTATTGGACAACTTGCTCTCCTTGAGTGTGTTGAGTTTCTTTGAATATATTTGAATCCTAGATTGCAAATCAGTTGACAGGGTGTTTTGATACGTCCAGTCTAAGTAAATGCTCTGCAAGTAGAGCTTGCATGTCTGTTCTTTGAGTGAAGGCTAATTATTTAATTGCTTTCTAGGAGGAGGGATTGCTAGTAATGCAGGGCACAATGAAGGAAATTCATAACTAAACATCCATCCGTGTTTTGATTCAAGCTAGCTTATAATAATGAGTTGAAGCTGCTTTTGTTATCTTTAAATACTGCAGCTATTATTTAACTTAATGCACCCTGTATGAGGAATAGTGTTACTGGATGGGCCTTGTGGCCCATGTGAGAAAGGATACCTTTGCTTGTGAATATTAGACAAGCTTACTGAATTAATACTGTGTCTTAATGTGCTAAATCTGTTATGAAATGTGCCTTTATAGGTACCGCAGAGGTGTCCTCTATCCTTGAGGAACGTATTTTGGGAGCTGACACCTCTGCTGAACTTGAGGAGACAGGCCGTGTGCTTTCAATTGGTGATGGTATTGCTCGTGTGTACGGCCTGAGAAATGTCCAAGCAGAAGAAATGGTTGAATTCTCTTCAGGACTGAAGGTAGCCTTTCAGTAAAGCACTCTGTTTAGCTTGGAAATGTAACGCCAACTTTTTTAAGGATAACATGAGACTATGCATCTGTATGGACCCTTTACAGACTGCATTGAGACTTAAACACTTGTTAATTAGTTGGAGTAATACTGTGGAAAGCAAATACTATTTGTATTTTTAACACTTTGCTTTCAGTATCTGATTCTTGGCCAGTATTTGAGCTTCATTTGTCTTCGTCTAGGACACATAAGAACTAATCTGGCACTGGATTTTGTTTTCTTTGGTTTCAGGCTAGCTTTTGTGTTTGCTTTTGAGTAATAACAGTTTCTTTCCTCCAGTGCAGTTTGCTGGCCTCTTGCAGTCCTTAGGGTAGGCCAAAGTTAAAAAGCTGCATGACTGTTTTGGGAGTAATGCAGCAGCTCTTCCGTTGTTTTTAATGACCTACCTTACCTTAAGCAGAGTAGAAGCCAGTGTTTTCCCTTGTCCAGTTCCTAGAGCAAACTGTTGTGTTTGGACCCTGCGTATCCTTTCTGTTCTTTTCAGAGAGGGAAATGACTGAATGCCAGGCTGCTGCAAGTGTAGTTATGCAGTAGGCTGGAGCCTTAGGCAGCTGCTGTAACTGATATGAAAAAACAAATAAGCGTTGTACATAAAAGCAGGACATTGACTATAGTTACAGGTGAGATTGAGGTAAATTATATTGAATATTCTACACTGCAGAATAATCACATTGTTATTAAACAGTCATAAGTTTCATAAGTATCAGTATGGGTTTCCTCAGTATAATGTGATTTCTGCCCTAGGGCATGTCCTTGAATTTGGAGCCCGACAATGTTGGTGTTGTCGTGTTTGGAAATGACAGACTAATCAAGGAGGGGGATGTTGTGAAGAGGACTGGTGCCATTGTGGATGTCCCAGTTGGGGAGGAGCTGCTGGGCCGTGTTGTAGATGCCCTGGGCAACCCAATTGATGGGAAGGTAAGTGTTACCTTAATGTTCACTACTTCTGCTTGTATCTGTGTGATACAGACTGCAACAGGTTTTTTCCTGTCTTTTAAGGGTCCTATTGCATCTAAGACGCGTAGGAGAGTTGGCTTGAAGGCCCCTGGGATCATTCCCAGAATCTCTGTGCGTGAACCAATGCAGACTGGTATTAAGGCTGTGGACAGTTTGGTGCCGATTGGTCGTGGCCAGCGTGAGCTGATCATTGGCGACAGGCAGACTGGGTGAGTTAAATGTCCGAGCTAAAAATCTGTCCTTGAACATAGACTCAAGTACAGTGTGTGCTGGTGTGCAGAGCTGAACAGAACTCTGTAGAGGTTTTGAGAACTGAGGGAAACTTAACTGTCCAACCTCTGTGTTACCCAGGAAAACTTCGATTGCAATTGACACCATAATCAACCAGAAGCGATTTAATGATGGGACGGATGAGAAGAAGAAGCTGTACTGTATCTATGTTGCAATTGGCCAGAAGAGATCTACTGTGGCTCAGCTGGTGAAGAGGCTCACTGATGCAGGTACAAATACTTGAGGATGGCTGAGCTGGGCAATTGGCAGCATCCTGTTACCACTGTAATGCTAAATCCTTCTGTGGCCTTTCCTACCTGCGAGTATGGACAGAATTCCCTTCTTATTGAGTAAACTGCTTGCTTTTGTGGGCAAGAAATACTTGTAGGTATCTGAGGGAAATCCCTCCTTTTGCTACATTACATTAGCAGACTAGGCCTCAAAACTGAAGCTGAATTACTTCTGGAAAAGTCAGCTTGTTTGTTTCACTGTTGTTGAGAGCTCCTTTCGGCAGGCAGGCAGGCCTGATGACAAGTTGTGGCCTGCAAGTATTTATGGAGTTGGCATTTGTTTTGTATGTATGCAAATCATGTGAGTGGCAGTTGCAAGTTCAGCGGAGAAACTTTGCTACCCAAATGTAGGGGACTGACTGATGGCATCTTTTCAGAAGGAGTGATCTTGTTGACTGAGGCTTTGTGTGTAAAGAGCTTGCAAGACATTGAGCACCTTTCCTGTTGCATGTTGGTCGAGTGGAGTCATACCTGACAGTAAAAAAAACTCCCGCATTTTAATGACAGTAATTTGCTTGAAACTATGAAACAAAGGGTATTGTTGCCTTGCAGCAGCCAGGAAGCCAGGGACTTTCAGAGTTATTTCTAGAACCAAAGTGTGGTTTAGTGAAAAGACTTAAATGGGGAAGAAGGCTGCAAGTGTGAGATAGTAGCAGCCATTGACTTGCTCTTGAAGCTTTATGAGTTAGTTGAGCTAAGGGAGGTGTTAATCTAGTACAGTGGTCTGTCCTGTAACGATGTAGCAATGTTTCCTGGGCTTGCTTCAGCAGCTGGCGCTTCACATATGTGTTGGGTTTGCTGAGTATGGGCATGATGAGGTGATAAGCTCACAGTGGTGTGTGTGTCTCCTTTTCTTTCCAGATGCCATGAAGTACACTATTGTGGTGTCTGCCACAGCATCTGATGCAGCACCCCTTCAGTATCTGGCTCCCTATTCGGGCTGCTCCATGGGAGAATACTTCAGAGACAACGGAAAACATGCGTTAATCATCTATGATGACTTATCCAAACAGGTTAGGAAACACTTTATAGGCTTCATAGTCTAGCATTGATGTTTGTAGCTGTAAGACAACCTTGGTTTAGAAATTCAAAATTTTAAATGGGCTACTGAAGTCTCAAAGAATCCTCTGTACCACACAGGCTGTTGCCTATCGTCAGATGTCCCTGCTGCTGCGTCGTCCACCTGGTCGTGAAGCCTACCCTGGTGATGTGTTCTACCTGCACTCTCGCCTGCTGGAGAGGGCAGCCAAAATGAACGATTCCTTCGGAGGTGGCTCTCTGACCGCCTTGCCTGTCATCGAAACTCAGGCTGGTGATGTGTCTGCTTACATTCCAACCAACGTTATCTCCATCACTGATGGACAGGTAGGACAACTACTTCATGTGACAGTACTTCTCTGCAATTTAGTGGCAGGTCTCTTGGAGGCTTCCAGGGTTCTGACCAAGATGGTAAAACAAATTTCTCCTACAGATTTTCTTGGAAACTGAGTTGTTCTACAAAGGTATCCGTCCAGCCATCAACGTTGGTCTGTCTGTGTCTCGTGTAGGTTCTGCTGCTCAGACCAGGGCTATGAAGCAGGTAAGCATGAAACTGCTGCTCTGCCTCTCATGGAGATAAGTGGTTTGTAGGTTTTTCAGATCATTTCATTCGGAAAGGGAATGAAGCTTTGGATTCCTTAGCTATGAAATTATAGAAGAACAAACCTTGAGGGATCTCTGATACTTTCTTTGCCTACTGAGGTGGGGATGGAGGTGGAAAGGATGATATCTGCGTGAAGATGTCTGACTGCTACATTTCAGTGTGCTGGGTGGGCACTAAAAGCAGAGTGCTCTCTTAACACAGTGCTTATAGTCCAGAAATGGAATTAAAGAGTTCTAGTATCAAGTGTCACCATTTTAGGGAGAAATAGCAAGCTTATGTTAGAAGGCCAGCAGCCAGTGGGATTTCAGAGGCCCGTATAATCGTTGGTCAGAATCTTTAGATTCCTTTGGCTGGTACATGAGGCAAAGCTGACTTGTGAGAGCTGTCAGATGAAGGTAACTGCAGACTGAGACAGGTGTAGTGGGTGTTCTGAGCAGTGTTGTGTATTGTAGGTCGCAGGTACCATGAAGCTGGAATTGGCTCAGTATCGTGAAGTGGCCGCCTTTGCCCAGTTTGGGTCTGATCTGGATGCTGCAACTCAACAGCTGCTGAACCGTGGTGTGCGCCTGACAGAGCTGCTTAAACAAGGACAGTACGGTGAGTGTCTTGGACATAACGAGGCTGCCTTTCCTGTTAGTCGCTTGTGCTAATGAGTATGGTTTGTGTGGTAGCATTTACTGTGTCCTTTCTGTGGATGTGGTAAGCGCAGATTTGTTTGAACGGTGTATGTGTGCAGTTATCTTCAAAGGACTCTGTCATGCTGATGGGTCCCAAGGTGAGAGATACCAGTGGATGAATACCTTTTTTCTTGCAGTTCCCATGGCTATTGAGGAACAGGTTGCTGTCATCTATGCTGGTGTAAGAGGTCACTTAGACAAACTGGAGCCCAGCAAAATCACTAAATTTGAGAGTGCTTTCCTTGCTCACGTACTGAGCCAGCACCAGGCCCTCCTCTCCACCATCAGGTATGAGGTTTGTCTTGCTTGATCTCCAGGGTGTTGACGTGAGGGACTGGAGTGCCCGATAATGGTCATAGAACAGTTAATTTTGGGCTTTAAGCTGCATGTACCAGAACTGGAGGTTAAACTGGCTTTCCAGCTCTCCTCGCACATCTCTGGAGCTCAGCTGCTTGTCTCAAGTTTTTACTTAGGAAATTCAGCTAATGCTTTAAAATGAACCTACTCAAATACCTTGCTTAATCTGGTATTGAAATGTCTTAAATCTAATCAGTTCCTGTGTTTTTGATAGCATTAAGCTATTGTAGTACTGTGGATTCAGTGCTACTCCCTCTTCCCTGCTGCTGAGTGTGCTGTTGCGGACTGAGCATTTCCATAGTCATGGCCTGTGAACTGGTCCTGTCTCCGAGGCACAGCTCTGTAGGAGACAATCTTGTTGAACTGCCCCCAGCTCATCTGCTGGCAAACTTTAGTTCTCCAAGAGGACTTGGGTTTTGAGGAGAAGGGTCATTATATTGGTTTTGGGGGTGGTATAGCTTCATGTATCAAACAAAAGTGTTAATTCATCTACTGATTTTGTTAGAAATCAGAAGCTCCATTGGAAAGTTTTTCTCTCTGCTTTAGTCAGGGACTGACCGTGTATCTATTCCTGTGGCAGAAGCTTAACTAAACTCTTTCAACAGGACTGAAGGGAAGATCTCTGACCAGACAGAAGCAAAGTTGAAGGAAATAGTTACGAACTTCCTGGCCACCTTCGAGGCATAAATTCTTTAACTGTTCAAACAGACCAGGCTGTCGTCGTGATCCTGTTTCAGCTCTGTCAGGCTTAAAGTATGTGCGGCTTGAATGTACAGATCTCAGTGGGAATAAAAGTTTCCATGTTAAAAGGCTGGTGGTGTTCTGTTCTAAATCATCGCTCCTTGAGCAACACTGAAAACTGCAGTTAGGCTTTCCAGGGCACAGGTTGCTAAAGGAACTCTGGAAGATCCAGGGAGCATCTTAACTGTTGGATGGGTCAGACTCCCCTGGCAGCAAGGAGCAGGGATAGCAGCTGGATGCTGTGGCTGAGACTGCAGTTCCCAGCCTGACAGAGCTGAGGTCGCTGTTGTGTTTTTATCCTTTCCAGGGAGCTGATCTCTGAGAAGGGTGTATGATGGGAGCAGTTTTAGCTGTCCTGTCCCGGAGAGAATTAATTGCTCCTCAATGTGTTCTTTTAACAGTCCAATACGCTGACAGCATTTCTTGGCATTGCTGTCTAACCCAGCCCTGTACTTGGTTTTCAGAAGACAGGTTCTTTCAGGACAGTTTGTCTGTGTGACACAGGACAGCTGCATGTGTTGCTCTGACAGCAGTAACTGCTAGAGGGTAAACACCATCTCGAGTAGGTGGCTTTTGTCCATAAACATCTGCATTCGTTAGTGCTTTGGGGTTAAATCCTGGGACATCTGTTTCACTTCTGGATTTCAGCAGTCTCCATGAGGTATGAGGTCGCAGTGTTAAAACTTCTCTCTAAGACAGTGCAAAAATTGAGTTTAAAGTTTCTCCTCTGTGTGACGTATTCAGCTTTACCTGGCTTACCAGAATGCAGCCCCTACCCCTCAGAAACCCTCTGTGCCGTGGTTCCCTGTGATCAGGACTGCTGTTAGGGCTGTTGGCTCTGTCCCAGTAACGGGATGGCCCGTACAGTTCACTGCTCTACTGCACAGTGACGGAACTTGAGTCCCTTGCTGGTGTTTATAGAATCACAGAGTGGTTTGGGTTGGAAGGGACCTTAAGCCCACTCGGTTCTAACCCCCTGCCATAGGCAGGGACACCTCCCACTGGATCAGGGGGCTCCAAGCCCCATCCAGCCTGGTCTGGAACACCTCCAGGGATGGAGCTCCCATGACCTCTCTGTGGGCAACCTGTGCCAGTGCCTGCCCACCCTCACAAGAAAACATTTCTTGCTTAGATCTCATCTTAATCTTCCTTTTTTCAGATTAAAGCCATTCCCCCTTTTCCTGTCCCTGCATTCTCTGATCAAGAGCCCCTCCCCAGCTTTCCTGGAGCCCCTTTCAGCACTGGGAGGCTGCTCTAAGGTCTCCCCACAGCCTTCTCTTCTCCAGGCTGGACAACCCCAACTCTCTCAGCCTGGGCTCACGAGGAGAGGTCCTCTACCCCTCTGCTACTGAAGCCAGAAAGCACCAAGCTTAGTCCAAAACTTCATAGAAATGTGTTCGTTTTTAGTACTGTGAGAGAAATATTCCAAAGTTCTGATTTTTGTCCTGTGGCTTGGGATGGTGGAAATTTCCTTGTTGAAGCCTTCTGTGGTAGATCCATCCAGGCAGACAGAAGGACGCTGGGGTGGGTTTTGATGGCTCCCTCCCATGTCCCAGGAGGTGCTGTTTGGCTGCCCAGGCTGTGGGATGGTGGTGGAAAGCAGAGAAACGCCAGGTGGGTGATGGAGGTCTGGATCTGTGATGAAGATTTGTGCCTCTTCTGTTGGGAGTGTGCACAGGGTCAGTCCAGCTAAAGCAGCTGAAGGACTGACAGAGGAAACCCCAGGAAGACATCCCAGGCAGGCGCAGTTTCAACACAGTGTCCTGTGAGATGTGACAGCACCACGCTGAAGCCTGGTCTGTGCAGGTGACGCCGAAGTGGCGATGTTTGGCTGTTGGTGTAGGAGCAGTGGTGACAGTCACTGTGCTTCCTGCCCTGGGCTGCAGTGCCTTCATCCACCCCGCTGTCCTGCTTAGGTGCCCTTCCAGTGCAGCTGGAGCAGTGGGAGAAAACTGGGAAGTTTATTCCAGGATTGGCATTTTGGAGTTGTTTGTAGCTGGGCAGGTGGTACCTTAGCTGAAGGATGTCCAGATGAAGCTGCTAAGACCTCTTCCAAGTCTTGACTGACATTTTCCTGATGTGGAACACAGATGTAGCACTGCCTTCACTGCTGATGCAGCCACAAATGCTGCCAGAACAATTCATGCACACCTAGTTTCTGCAGTGTAAACCTCAGAAAGATTCACCAAGTAGCAGTGGCCTTGGGTCACTTATTTAAACGGAAAATGTCCTCTTTTACACTATTGGACTGTTCTGGCTGTGTCAGAGCAGAGGCAGCAGCTTAAGGGCAGCGTGTAGAATTGGGGTTTTCCGGCTATAAGTGTCCTCTCACCTCCCTCATTCTTTTTAAAAAGGGTCAGCAGTTGCTCACCGACTGCCTCCTTACCAAGATGAGTTGTGAACCCTTCCCAATATACTCCAGCAGCCTCTGGCCAAGCCGTATGGGGAAGTTGCTGAAGGACAGGGGAGTGCGGCTGCGCGGTTTCCTTTGTGAAACCACATGGGATGATCTCTACTCTGTGCTGGTGCGGCCCCACCTCGAGCACTGTGTGCAGTTCTGGGTTCCACAGCATGAAAAGGATACTGAGCTACTGCAGAGGGTCCAGAGGAGGCCACAAAGCTGGTAAAATTTTTAGAGGGAAGTCGTGTGAGGAGCAGCTAAAGTCACTGTTACACAAGTTACTCAGGAGTCGGGGGGGGGATTTTTCTGTTGTGTGCACCAAAGAGCTCCTCAGACCCAGTGGCTTGGTAGGGCCACAAGGTCGGTGAAGGGTTTAGAGGGGAAGGCGTATGAGGAGCGTTTGAAGTCACTTGGTCTGTTCAGCCTGGAGAAGAGGAGGCTGAGCAGAGACCTCATAGCAATTCACTGCTTCCTCACAAGGGGAGGAGGAGTAGGCACTGATCTTCTCTCCAGTAAGCAATGACAGAACCCATGGGAATGGTAGCAAGATGTGCCAGGGGAGGCTTAGGTTGGATATCAGGAAAAGGTTCTTCACCCAGAGGGTGGTGGAGCACTGGAACAGCTCCACAGGGAAGCAGTCACAGCCTGACAATATTCAGAAGCATTTGGCCAACACCCTCAGACACACAATATCGATGTTGGGGTTGCCCTGTGCACGGACAGGAGTTGAACTTGATGATCCCTGTGGGTCCCTTCCAACTCGGGTCACTCTGTGGTTGTGGGTCTGGCTGTTGCCAGTGGATTTCTCCCCACGGGATGCTGTGCCTCACATCCCACCGATCCCACCCATCTCCCATGGGAAGCCGTGTCCCCTGCATGAACTCATCCCCCGGAGAGCTGGGGGTGACAGCGGCAGGGGTGGGTGTCGCCACGTAGCTTCGGGGGGGCCGAGTGGGGACACGACACCACGGGGTGGGACCGGCCCTGTGGGGCGGGGCGGGAGCAGGAGCGGTGATCCCAGCGCAGGGAGCAACGGCGGCAGCAGCAGGGATGCGGGAGGCTCGGTTCAGGGACCACTTCTGGGTGAGTGGGGACACGGGGGGCATGGGGGCACTGGGGCAGGAGCTGGGGAGGTCGTAGCATTTTGCTCAGAGTTGGCTCCAAAGCCGCCTTCCAGGTACTGGGGTGGCTTTAGTGAAGGTTCTGAGCGTCTCTTGTCAGGCACAGCCTGTCCAGTCGTGTCCGGAGAGCCCTGGCTTCTCATCCTGAGCCCTGGCAGGTGCTGCCTATCCATCCGTGTCCAGAGATGCATCGAAAGCCCTGACAGGCACAGCCTGTCCACTCATGTCCAGAGAGCCCTGGCTTTGTATCCCAAAGCCCTGAGAGCCCTGGACTTGCATCCAAAGCCCTGGCAGTAATCATTGCCTGTCTACCCGTGTCTGGAGAGCCCTGGCTTTGCATCCTGAGCTGCTGTGCCAGAGCAAGTCGATGCTGGGCTGAGGGTTTGCTAATCCGAACTGGCTGCTGGAGAACTCCTAGGGGTCAAAAAAGTCCTTTGATTTGAGCCAATTCCAGGCAAGGAGCGAGCTCCTCAGTGTGCTGCTGCGCGCTGTCGAGCTGTGGAGAAAAAGCCGTGGTTCAGGGAAAGCCATAATTTATTCTTGTGAGTCTGAATTGTTCTTTTGGGAATAGAGAAGTGCTGAAAAGCTGCTTATCTGGTGTAGAGCATTGGCACTGTGGCTTTGCAGTTCCTCTTGGTGTGCAAACTTCCTTTCCAGGTACTGGCAACTAGGAAATAAATGACAAAGTGATTCTATGATTCTATAAAAAAACCCATCATGTCTTTTGGGGCTGAAATTCCCCATCTGTGAATGTCGCACAGGGTTTCCCAGATGATTTATAGAAAGCAGTTCCTGTCTTGCAGGACACGGGGGAAGGTGTGTGCGCTCCGTGAGGAGTGGATGCTGGGTTTGGGGCTCCCGTGTGTTGTGGAATGAGAGGGTAACATGTAGAGCACTGGGCTCGCCTCACATCGTTAGCGTGTTATCTGGTATTGCGCCCTCAAATATGTAAATCCCACACAGGTGACACAACAGGCTTGGAAAATAAAGCCAGCTTTGCATCTGGCATCCTTTTCTCAGCTTTTCAGTGCCAAGAAATTTCCTTGGTGCTCCCTTTGCTTTGCAAATATGCAGGAGAGGAGGGATGTGAGGGTGGTGCAGCGTCCCTCAGGTTGGGGGGGGGAATAACTATGGTGCCAGGAAAACTGAGCAGATATGGTTTGTCACATTAAATTGAAGAAGAGGTCCTTGCTGTGGTGCTGGCTTTAGTTAGTGTTACCTGGTTTGTTCCTCTCCTGCTGCAGCGTGCTGCTTTTTGAAGGAGGATCTTGAATGAGGGGGCCTGGTGAGAGAAAATACCAGAGTAGGAGCAGCCCCAGGCCACCAAAGGTGAAAATGAGCCGGGACATTGCATGGGGCAGTCATGCCTACCTGTTCTCTTTTATAGCAAACAGCTGTTTACTAAGTAATCCTCTTGCCGAGTCCAAAACTACTGATGTTGCCAAGGATTTTGCTTGGCTTTTACCTTTCTGAAGCCTGTGTCCTTCATCTCCTGCCTGCCTGACGCGCCTGGAGCAGGGAGCTGGGGTGGTGATTGGATGGGAGCGTGATGGACGTGACTCAGTGGAGAGATGGAGGCTCAGCTGTGGTTGTTCGGCCCATGGAAAAGGCAGGTACCACTCCAGGCAGTCTCCATGCCACGTACTGGTGACTGTGCATCTGCTGTGAGGGCTGGGGAGGGAGGAGGGAACAACAGATGGGCAGATAAAAACCAAATTCAGATAAGTGCAGAGGGCTGCTGGTCTGCCTTCAGCTTGCTGCTAAGCGCTGTGAGAAAGCATGGACTTCCTCTTGCAGTTTTTCCTCGGAAATATCTTTGCTTAAGCCAAAAGGGGAGGGAGAACTTTTCTTTGCTGAAGCGAGTGATTTCACAGTGGTCAGGACAGCCTGATGAGAAAGAGGAGTTTTTGGGAGGGTCCCAGGGGAGAGATGTTCTGATTGACAGGAAGAAGTCTAAAAAACAACCGAACCCTCTGAAAGCTGAGCCGTTTTTGGTATTGCACCTTCCAGCTTTGAAGCGTGGCTGGTTGTGAATGTCGACTGCTGCATTTCTTTGTGGAGAGAAGCTGCAGCCCCTCATTGCTCTGCTCAGGTGATGGGGCTGTGTCTCCAGCCTCTTTTGACTGATTGAGCTTTAAAACCTGGCAGTTTTTGTTTCTTCGGTGGGTGCATGTCTGTTATTTCCTGCAATGGAACTTGGTCTCTGCCAAAGTTCATGGTGGAATTGTCGTGATGCGCTGTATCAGGAAAGCAATATGTGACTTTGGTCTTTGCATTCGAGTTTGCTCATGCTCATAGGTCTTAGCACAAGATGATAAATTTCCTTAAATAGATTTGCTCTTTTGCATCCTACTGCAGGGCCTGCTCACCCAGGGCCAAAGTGCGGAGGTGTCCCAAGCTGCATATGCTTCCCAGATGCCCCCTGACACCCTGCTCGTGCGAAGCTCCCTTCCACGGCCTCTGCCGCCTGCAAAAGAGATGTGCAAAACAGAAATATGCTGGAGAGCATGTTTGTTTCCTCTTGTCCTGTCTTTAGCAATTGCTGAGAGTTGAGCAAGTGGGGACTTTTGTTTTCATTTGGTTTTGCAGCCTATTCTTTTTTCACCATACGAGGTCTCTTCTTCTGCTTTAGTCATTTTCTTGGTATGTGCTTGATTTCCCCTAACCTCTTCTTGCAGAGCAACCTGACAGCAAAGGACAGGACATTCTATTAACTCAGGACATTCTGTGATTCCATGATTCAAAGCTTTGGGTTTCATCATTCAGTCTTTGTAGGCACCTGTAAAATGATGTGGGAAGAATAGAAATTATGATAATGCACAAACCCCCCACTTTAAGTCTGATTTATGGGCTAACAGCTTGCATTTGGAGAGTGGATTCTCAGTCATTTTGCTTTTAAAGAGACAAAGTAATAGCTTTGCTCTCTGCAGTGTGTTCCGGG
The DNA here is from genome assembly GCA_033558235.1 of Neomorphus geoffroyi. Lineage (NCBI taxonomy): Eukaryota > Metazoa > Chordata > Aves > Cuculiformes > Neomorphidae > Neomorphus > Neomorphus geoffroyi. The sequence continues at coordinate 4,255,139 of JAUMJM010000025.1, forward strand.
CTGCATTAAAAAAAGAAGCATTTGAGGAAATGTAAAATAAATACGCAAATAGCTCTGAACACTGAGACCTGCTGACTCTCACCAAGGCTGGTCTGGTCAAGGAGTTTCTGAAAATATATCTTAGGTATCAAAATCTTTTAGAGACTCACAAATACTTATTTTCCATGCCAAGAAAAAAGTGATGATGCAAACACTATCCCTGGCTCAGTCAAGTCACTTGTGGTAAAAGCTGCACTGGTATGTGTAGTATTCTAACATAGCATGTGGCAAAGTGTCCAAAACCACTTATTTACCCCCCAACACAGAGGAAAAAGCTATTGCCTCTCTTTGCAACGGCACAGATGAAGTGTGGAGGGAAAAGGAATCCTTTGCCCCTCTCTGCAGAGCAAGGGAGTTGTGGTATCTGCAAAGGAACCGGCAATTCCTCTCCACTGGCTGCTCTACCACAGGTTGTGGATGGTATTTGTCAGTGCTGCCACCGTCTGTATTTCTTGTTCATTGCTATGATTGTTTTTTAGCCTCATGTGGCTGGACGAGGATGAACTTTTTTTTCTGCATCCCTGCTGTCAGGGGGTGTTGGGGGCTGCCAGATCTGGGCTTCTGGGTTCATTCTTCAGCTGCTGACTTGTGATGTGACGCTGGCTGGGCCGTTTCACTTCCCCTTGCCCCTGTTGTCGTTCTCTAAACAGGGACTGGCTTGTCAGAGTTTATTGGCAGCGTTATGAAATCCTCAGGTCGTTGTTTGAAAGGAACAAGGTGGGGTTTGTGGGCAGAAGTGACTGCATCGAGGTGGGATGGTCTGTTGCTCTCTGTGTCTCTGGGATGAGCAGGGTAGGAGTGTTGGCACAGGGGGGAGGAAACTTCAAATGGAAAACAATTAATCCAAAAGCTGATTTTCACAGGTTGTCATTCTCAGGTGGGTGAATTTGCTCTTTCTCCCTGCCATGATTTTTGTCTATTCTGTTGTAACCACCTGGTTATGGGATGGGAAGGAACTGTAACCTCTTGGAGCTTCTGCTCTCCTCACCCTTCTTCCTGCAGGCACCAGTGCAAGCATTTTTTTTTGGTTCTGATGACCTCTGCAAGAGCCTGAGTAATTCTGACGCTGTATCGACTGCTATCAAGAATAGCACAGCTGTTTATTTTTGCATGATGTTTTCAACTGCTAAAATAGACATCTAACTGCTGTGTTTCTCTCAGCATATAAAGTAGGGGAGACATTCTGAGAGCTCTGCATAAACAAAGATCTTTTGAGAAACCTCTGTGAGCAGTGCAGTGCCCGAAACCTTTCATTTTTGGGAAGGCTGTAACAGGTGGCATGAGGGTAGGGAGGCTCTGAGAGGGACCTGGACAGGATGGATCCATGGGCCAGAGGAATGAGATTCAAGAAGGCCATGTTCCGGGTCCTGCGCTCAGGTCACAACAACGCTTGCAGAGCTACAGGACTGGGGAAGAGTGGCTGGAAAGCTCTCTGATAAAAAAGTGCGTTGGGGGTGTTGATCAGCAGTGGCTGAACATGAGCCAGCAGTGGCTCAGATGGCCAAGAGAGCCACCAGCATCCTGGCTTGGATCAGCCGTGGTGTGGCAGCAGGAGCAGGGGAGGGATCACCTGCCTGGATTCAGCACTGCCGAGGCCGCACCTCGAGTGCTGGGTTCAGTTTTGGGCCTCTCACTGTAAGACAGACATTGAGGGGCTGGAGCCCAGGGGTAATGAGGAGCAGCTGAGGGACCTCAGGCTCCAAGTGGGGTGTCTTGAGAAAAGGAGGCTGAGGGGAGGTCTTATCACTGTCTACAACTGTCTGAAAGGGGGTTATGGTGAGGTGGGTGCTGGGCTCTTCTCCCAAGTAACAAGCAATAGGACAAGAGGAAATGGCCACAAGTTATGCCCAGGCAAGTTTAGATTGGATATTAGGAAAAATTCCTTCACTGGAAGGATTGCCAAGCACTGCCAGAGGCTGCCCAGGGAAGAGGTAGTCACCATGCCTGGAGGTGTTTACAAGCCCTGTGGATGTGGTGCTGAGGGACATGGTTTAGTAGTGCAGTTGGCACTGCTAGGTTTACAGTTGGACTTGATCTTTAAGGTCTTTTCCAACCTGAACGATTCTATGATTCTGCCTTTGTAAGATGTGTGCCCGGAGAGGGTAAAGTTGTGATGGAGACAGAAGAACAAAACTCAGTATCTTTCATTTCAGTTGTGACTCACATAAAGTCATAATGTGACCTCAGATCCCCACTGGAGCATTTTAGTCCCTCTTTCGGCACAAACAAACCCCAACGCATTACAACAAGCACACAACTTCCTTCTCCTTAGTGAGTCTGTTGGTAGTAAACCCGGGCAGTGGGTCGTAAAGGGCACATCTTGCTGAGCTTTGTGGGCCTGAGAAACATCAGCTGCTGCTTTGTCACAAAATCATCTGTTAGTATTTTCCATGGGCTGTCCTCTAAATAGCTTGTGAGCTTGGAGCTGTGCCCAGTAGGGAGGATCAGGACGTGCTGCACGGTGGGGAGAGAGATGCTCATCCTCACACATGCCTCTGGCTGGGAAGGGCTTAGTGCAAGTCGCCATCCTCCATACCTGTCTATGTCTTAGTTTACTACGTCTTAAATCTCGTCCTCTGTGCCCGTGGCTCTCTGTTCGCTGTGTTGCCCTTCCTCTTTCATTGCTCCCTGCCAGCCCTGCCTTTGGGAAGTCCCATGGACAGTCATGCTGGTCCCTTTGATCATTTCCATGCCAACTTCTTTGCAGGAGGGTGCTGCAAAAGCTGGTTTCATGGCAGATGACCCTGCCCATTTTTTTCTGGGCCAGGAACTTCTCCTAGCTGGAAGCATTTGTTTTGGAAAACTCCACTATCTCTGTTACTTCCATCTTTCTTATAACACCTTGCAGCCTGGTCCAGCCTTGGGTGGTTAGGAAATGCACACCTGCTTGAATTAAATCCTTCTGCTGGAGGAGGAACAGTGATAAAGAGCTCAGTGCACATTTTTGATGGATGCTCTCAGTTTTCCCTGGCACTTCCGCCTGGTGCAGCAAGCCCAAGTGTCCCAGGCTTCAGAGAGGGCTGGAGGAGCCTTTGGGTGCCCCCTGGCACACAGTGTGACACAAAAGGTTTAACCTCTTTGTCCTGCCTGGGCTTGCAGCAACTGGCTTCCTTTAGGAAGTCAAGTTAGGATGTTTCTGTGTTTCGCAACTGTTTTGAAGACTGACTTCAGTGCAAGCCTTTTTCCTTTCTCTGAGACCCAGTCAGCAATAATGCAATGCAAACTGAGAACTGGTTGTGGTTTTATCAGTAATAAGGCCATTTTGGAGGGATGTTTGTGCTTTAGAAAGAAAGAGAAACTGTTTTAGTTTCTGCTTAGGTCCTTCTCAGAGTCCTCTCTTCCCGTGTATGCCATGGACGGAGCAAAGCTGATACGGGATATCTGGGGATGCCCTGCAGGTCCCACTCCACTGTACCTCCACTTAACTTCTCACTTTCTGGCCACTGACATTCAAGTCCTTGACTCCTCAGGAAAGTCCACATGATTAAATCCTTCTCTTATCACAAATACCAGCCCTGTTCCTCCTCATTTTTTGCTCCAGCTACAGACTCCAGAGAAATCCCTGTCTCTGCTGCCCACAGTATCATGCCAGCTCTCTGTGCACTCTCATCCTTCCTTGGAACCATTTCCTGAATCTCTCTGTCCTGCCATTATTCCTCTTCAAGTTTCTTAATAACTGCTTGTGGCTTCCGCTTCCTTTCCCTGAGTTTCATATCTGTTCCTGCCATAGCTTCCTTTCTGCAACGTCTTGCCCTTTATTTTTTCCTCTTGTATAGGTTGTTCCATGCACCACCAACTGGTCGTTTTTGCAAGAGACAAAAGGTAACACCTTCTGCTTAGCTCCCTGCGTCCACTTCGGGCGTCTTCCAGAGAAGGAGAGCTCATGGTCAGAGTATCTATCTTTGTATTAGGAGCCCTGCTCTTGGCCCAAGTCTCCAGGTTGGTAAATCTCAACAGTCGTAGGGCAAAAATCTGTTTATTTGTCCCAGTGTTTTTCCAGCCACAGGTATGAGGAAAGAACAGGATAGCATTAGCCAACCTCTGTCCCAGCCCACCTATGTCAGTCACATGTATCTTTCTTTTTTTTCAAATAAGAATCACAGTGCAGTATATGTTTTTAAGAAGTAATTTGAAGGATGGCAGTGATCCTTCAGAAGTCTATGGGAGCTGTGCATGGCACTGGGTGGCTGAGAGCCCTGAGTTGGAAGATCAGACTTGGCTCTAGAGATGATGGAGGCAGGACCTCTCCATGGCTGATGTTTTGGGGCAAGTGAAGAAGCTGGCCCTGTATGATGTGTTGGAGGGCACACAGCAGTGGTGGAGGATGGCCTGGCACATAGCAAATGAGCTTTCCAACAGTGTTTTGAAGTGATGAGTAAGACAGTGTTGCTTTTTGAAAGGCCAAAGAGAAGGCTGTTGCAGTTGGGTGCATCCATACATTGTTGTGAGATCAGTGAGAGAGGGCCGTAGCTCTGTGATCCTACGCAGAAAAGTCTGATAAATTCACCTCCAGCCCAGGTGCAGGCTCTTATAGCCAGGTGTGAGAGTGATGTCCAGAATAGTGCAAGTCAATGCTGACCAAGATCCATGTCCATGTCTGGAGAAACTGTAAAGAGCAGTAGTAAGATGGGCTGTATCTAGACACTTGGAGGGTTTTTAGTGTTTGATTTCATTAAGTTAGAATGGACAGCTAAGCTCCTAGGAGAAGATGCCGTGGAGCCAGCTATGCTTAGCCTACGAGGGGCATGATAAGTTGTGGTAGGACAGAGCTCTCCTGTTTTCTGAAAGTCATGGATGTGCCTTGTCCCAGATTGTCCTCATTTGGAGCCTCTCCCACCTGTAAAAGAAAACTATCTTATATTTCATGGAGAGGCACTTGCACACTTGCACCCAGCTGAGCCATCACTTGTGCAAATCCTGCTTCAAGTGGCAGCAGCTGTGCACTGCACTGACAAGGATTTGTCTCCTTCTCTTGTGTTTTCAGAGTACGGATCTGACAAGCACAGTTGGCTATGACAGCATCATTCAACATCTGAATGATGGCAGGAAGAACTGCAAAGAGTTTGAAGACTTTTTGAAGGAAAGGTATGAAGCTGCCTCTGAAAATGGGTTGCGCTGAATCTGGGAAGTGAGGTGGTGGCACTACTTCTACTCCTTTTATCACCCAGTTTGGTTTCTGTCACATTTAACTGTCCACTATGTTAAAATATCTTTGATTTTTGACTGATGAAGAACTTGTTTTCTTACACTGTCCTTTCCTTGCACAGCTGGTGCTGTGGTCTGATGTCCATGCCCAGGAATCTTCAACAGTGAGGCAGCGATGGTGGCCAGGGTTTGATGCTCACTTTTTGAACTGTTTGTTAACAAAGAAAAAGGAATCAAGAACAGTTAAATACTTCAGATTTGCATGTTGCCAGACATCCGTGCTGATGTATTTGAAGATGTTGGTGGCCCACCCAGGCCACATACTCTCCCATGAATTTCACCTTGCAGTTCATCTTGCAGACAGGTGAAAGGCTGGGAGAGGCATGGCTTTGCCCTGGGTTTGTCTTTGTACATTATGGACAGCCCCCAGATTTTATTCTAAAAAGAAATAGTAGAATCAGATGGTGCATTTATTAATTACAGGATATGACCTAAGCAGAGGTTCTGTGGCTACAGTGGAACCACTGGCCGTGGTCTAACTTTCTGGTTCATCTGGTTAGCAATGGCTAAATATGAAGAGCGTAGACTAACCCTGAATGTTATTTTGATGTTGAGAACTCAAGAAAACAAACCTCTGCATACAGGACGTGATACAAAACAGAACAAATGTAATGGGGATGAAGAGGGGAAAAACCTGCAGTTAGAAGTGCCTAGTACACCTGTATCTGCCTAAGATGTAATTCCATGTCCCAGGAAAATCCGGGCTTTCCACCTGCCTAACAAACCATCCGCTGAACCCTGAGAACCATGCCCCACACATCTGTGACAATGGAGAGAGTGCAAAAAGCCTCCTCCACAACCTGTGCCCCATTCCTCTTCTTTGTAGAAAGAGGTTTAGGTTCCCGTCAGTGTGTCTAACCAGGAGATTAGAGGCTGGACCTGGACTTACACTTCTCCGTGAGGATGGCTGTGTTCTCCATGTACAGCACAGCTGTTATATGGGCCCAGGCTTGGAGAATATGCCTGCTGGATTTGGTGATTTGTCTCGAAAGCAAGTTTATGGGAATGTTGTTAGATAGAAGAAAATAATCTGTTTATATTCTTTTTTTTTCCCATTTCCCTACAAGCCTTTGGAGTTTTTAAAGACTTAAGTTAGGTGAACACCACTGCTGGACTCTAGAAATCAACAACATAAGCAACTACATCTGTGTTAGAGATACAGACATTTTAGGAAGCATGTGATCGCACAAGCCTTGTTTCCATAGGAAACTGAGCTTAAAAACTACTCAGGTGACTCGCTTGGCTGCATCTAGCCAACAGCTGCACTGGCTGTTTAGTCCTCCACCTCCTGTGGAGGTGGCCTTTGCACCCATCTGCCATGGGTAGGTGAGGAGAGCAACACATTGTGACCACAGAGTTGCAAACCAAAATGTTTTCCCTAGAAGGGCTGTTGGGTGACGGCAAACAACAGTCTTCCTTCAGTCAACCATCTACAGTTGGTTGGCAGTAGCTTAGAAGAGGGATGTTAAGAGAGGTTCTTGACTTCTGCTGTAAACAAGGACCAGTTTCTGAATTAAAAAGTTCCTCTCATTTCTCTCTTTCCTCAACAGGGCTATTATAGAAGAAAAATATGGCAAAGAGCTCATTAACTTGTCAAAAAAGAAGCCCTGTGGGCAAACGGAGCTGAAGTAAGTTCACAGTCTGGTGTTTTGCTTTTATGGGTCTCCTTACTTGGAGCAGCGAAGGAGGAGGAGAAGGAAGGAGGCTGTGAGAGACAAAAAAGTGCTGAAATGTAATTGGAATGTTACCGGAAGGTAATCTGAAATGGGTCTTGTGAGTGGACGGTGCACAGCTGCGTTGGCCTTTGCCAGTGATCAAGCTGGGCTCCTCCAAGTTCCCACCAGCTGTAGCCTAACCAAAGCCCCACTGATGCTCAGGCAAGATGTCGGCTTGCGGTACAGCAGAGGGCCAGGGATTATGAGACCTTGGGTTCACTCCTGACTGATTTTGTGGCCAGAGGGGAGTTACAATCACTTCCTTAATGCAAACCATGCAGATCTTCGAAGCCCTGCATGTTGCCACCCCACAGAGATGCTGTGGCCCAAGCAGTTGACTCCATGAGCGCATGTCCCTTCTGCTTCCTGCTTTGTTTCTGGACTTTATACGTTACCAATCTGATATTTTCTGATCAGTTATTGGTATCTTTATGTTAAAGTGTCACATAAAATGTTTCTGAAACCTTTGTGGTACGATCTTAATAAGGAGCAAAGGTCCCTACTCTTCCAACCACTGGCCAATGCACCATGTATAAGGTTATATGTCCTGAATTGTACTTTTAGGAGGTTGCCTGAAACATCTGTCATGAAACTCAGGATTTTTAATAGCATCTGATGTTCACAAAGACGTAAGGTAGATCTCAAACCGAGTGAAATATGTTATACTTACTAAGGAGGAAAAAGCCAGAGGTGTAAAGAGAGTGAACAAACCTGCTTTGGGTGCCTGTCTGGTTTGGGAGAGGTGCTCTGCTGATCCCACGTGCCTGGATGTGCTTTCTCTCTCTTTCTAATGCTCTGCCTGTTTTTTTCAGCACGCTGAAGAGATCCTTGGATGTTTTCAAGCAACGTAAGTAATTTTTTGTGTTGGCAAGGACACTTGGCAGCATCAATGCCTGCAGGCAACTGCCTGGGGAGAAAGTAGCAGAGAAACCTCTAAACCCGTGCGATGATGAGATTAGGCACAGACTGTCCACCTGGCCGGCGCATCCCAGTGTGGAGGGCTTGGGAGTGAGGGTGGGAGAGGGAATCCACAGGCCATTTCTTGGGCTTTCAGGGTTGGCTGCAGCTCAGAGGCTGTGCTTGCGTTGTGCATCAGAAACTGTGCATGGGGAGCTCATCTGGAGTTTTTTGACTGGCTCACCTTGCCCTCTTCACACTCATATGTAGTAATTTGTACCTCAGATCCTGTGTTCAGTTTTGGGCCTCTCACTACGGGGAAGACACTGAGAGGCTGGAGAGCATCCAGAAGAGGGTGAGGAAGCTGGAGAAGGGTCTGGAGCACAAGTGTTATGGGGAGCTGCTGAGGGAATAGGGATTGTTTAGCCTGGAGAAGAGGACGCTGAGAGGAGACTTTATTGCTCTCTAGAACTATGCAAAAGGAGGTTGTGGTGAGGTGGGTGTTAAGTCTCTTCTCCCAGTGATAGAATTAGACAAAATGGCCTCAAGTTGTGCCAGGGGAAGTTTAGGCCAGATATTAGGAAAAATTTATTCACCGGGAGGGTTTTAACACGCTGCAACAAGCTGCAAAGGGAAGTAGTGGAGTCACCATTGCTGGAGGCGTTTAAAAGATGTGGAGATGTGGCACTTAGGGACACAGTGGTGGACTTACCAGTGTTAAATTTATGGGTGGACTCGATGATCTGAAGGGTCTTTCCCAGCCTAAATGATTCTATGACTCTAATTGGAGCATCTAAAAGATGATGCTTTGGCCACCTTACGTTGTCCCTTCATTGCCACGTGTCCCAGCCTGCCACGACACAGGCAGCCAGCACCTGTACCTCAAGGACCAGCACTCTGCTGCACCGTGCTGAGCCCACCTTCTGCCCTAGACAGCTTTATCTGCTGCTCTGTCCCTCCATGGACCTCCTCAACAAGTCACAGCAGTTGACTATTAATAGATGTAGGTTTGAAACGGCTCTGGGGTTGAATCGTGAGCTACAGTTTGGTTATAGCCCTTTGATGAGCTTGCTGGTGTGGTGTTCCGCAGCGTGGCCACTTGCCTTCGGCAAGATAAGCCTGAGATATTTTTAGCATGAGTTTTTCTGTGACCCATGTTGGTTGTCTGCTAGTCTGGAGCAGCACTTCCTTCAGACAGCTGCTTCGGGGTGCGGCATGTTGAAACGTGCCTGGATTCATCTGAATGGGGGGGAGATGTGCCTGTGCTTGTTGGAATAATTTCTCTCGATGTGAGTTTTCTGAAACTGAAGGGCAAGTCCCAGCAGGACTGATCCCAAACAGCTCCTTAGAGAGACAAGCGCTGCTTGGAGGCTGCTTCAAAAGTGCTGCTGCTTTTGTACATTTTTGCAAGGGGATATATGAAGTGGGCTCAGTTTGATGTCAGCTAGAATGGTTGACCTGAGGAACAGAGTCTTTTAAGGAATGTATGTGTATATTTATTATTATTTAAATTATAATAATAAACCCAAATAATAGAGATAATTATATAATTCATAAATAATTTATAATATTGATATGTAACTAATAATAACATACTATTTATTATTATTTTTTCTTTGCAGAGATAGACAATGTGGGGCAAGGTCACATCCAGCTGGCGCAAAACCTTCGGGAGGAAGCAAAGAAAATGGAGGACTTCAGGGAAAAGCAAAAACTGCACCGGAAAAAGGTCAGGCACCGCAGGAGCACGTGCCTTTGCTGCACAGTGATGATCCTGCCCCAGCAATGCGTTGCTCCAGGCTGGTGTCTCCCACCCTGCCCGAGCCCCCTCCGTGCCCCTCCATGCCTGCCACTGTCAGGAAGTCCTGACCTCCTTCCTACATGTTGCAACTGTGTTGGTGAAGTGTGCAGCAACGTCCAGCTTCCTTCTTCTCGCTGCCACGCCCTCTCCTTTGGGCACATATTGGTGCCAGCTATAGCAGAGGCTTAGCTCTGGGGACACCAGCCTCAATTAAGAATCTTTTAAATACATATATATAGTGCTGTGTGATCTCCATAGGGTCTGCTAAAATCAGCAAGCCTTTTAACTTCTTCTGGCTTGAGATTCCTTTGTGTGGAAAATGAGGGAAAACTGCTAGAAGCAGGGGTTGGTTTGGACCTAGCAGAGGGCATTGGGCTTTCCAATTTTGCCAGACATTATGAAGATGATACAGTACTATGTGCTGCTGAGATTTAATTTGTATATCTGCTTGAGATACACAAGTGGGGGCATAGATTGAAGAATAGATAGAGAAGTCTTGGACGGGTTTTGTGGGGCCTACAAGAAAGCTGGGGAGGAGCTCCCTGCTAGGGAGTGCAGGGATAGGAGGACGGGGAATAGTTTTAGGTTGAAAGAGGGGAGATTGAGATGAGATCTTAGGCAGAAATGTTTTGCTGTGAGGGTGGGGAGGCCCTGGCCCAGGGTGCCCAGAGCAGTGGTGGCTGCCCCATCCCTGGAGGTGTTCAAGGCCAGGTTGGATGGGGCTGTGAGCGATCTGATCCAGGGTGTCCTTGCCTATGGCACAGGGGTTGGAGTGGGATGATCTTGAAGGTCCCTACCAACCCAAACCATTCTGTGATTCCATGAGTCTAAGATGCTTTGGGTAGTGGAAGGTCCTTAAACCCATCTCAATCTGGTCCATGCCTCTTCCTTTCCTGAGCCACACAGTTCACCCTGGAGCTTCGATGGTAAGTGATGTGCTAACTCTAGGTCTGCTGTCTTCACAGATAGAGCTGATAATGGAGGCGATTCACAAAAACAGGAATTTGCAGTATAAGAAGACCATGGAGGTAAAGCAAATGTGCTGCCATTTCTTGCCACATGGTTTAATTCTCCTAACACGCACACGCATGGTGCTGGGGCAGACTTGGACACAAGGGTCTTCCTCCTCTGCTGCAACTCCCTGTGCTGTGTGTGCGTGAGTGGTGGGCAGAGCATGCTCACACCAAAACCAAACAGCATGCAGGGCGTGTGGCTGGTGGTAGCCTCGCAGGGTTGGACACAAGTAATTTAAATGTCAAGTGTTCTATTGCCATGGGCTTTTTATTTTGAGCCAACAGCAGCTTGTGTTGGGAGGTGAGTTTTGCCCAAGCAGGGCATCTAGGACCCTGCGTGCTGTCCCCTGCTCTGCTGGCAGGCTGCACCCATCTCTTTACTATGCTTTGCTCCAAAGCCTCCTGTATGAGCTGTATTTGCATCTCATTCATTGCTGACATGCTCCTGCACCGTTCGGTGGCTCCCCTAGGCCAAGCGTCTCTACGAGCAGCGCTGCAGGGATAAGGATGAGGCGGAGCAGGCTGTGCACCGCAACGCAAACCTGGTGACGCAGAAGCAGCAGGAGAAGGTACAGAGAGGGGGATGGTCATGGGCTCTTCTGTCAGTTCTGAGTTTCAGTGAGGTGGGAGGGTTGGTGAAGTTCTCCTGTTGGGCTGTGATGCCCAGGGCTCTTCTCTACCTTTCTCCTCTCTCCCGTTTTTGGCAGCTGTTCCTGAAGCTGGCTCAGACGAAATCAGCTCTGGAGGACTCTGGTGAGTGTGGAAACGAAGCGTTTGGAGGGTGAGGGGAGCATTTCCTGGGGCAGTGGTTTGTGAAGCCATGGCATGGCTCTTGGGTGAGCTCCAGCTATTGTGTCAGGCATGGCTCCTCAGAAACACGTGCCCAGTGTACCAAAGGTGGGCACCTGCCCTGGCAAAGCCTGCATGGTCCCACCAAGGCTGCTCCCACCGTTGCCCCATGGCAGGGCATGCTTTGCTGTGCGGCTCTGTGTCCCACAACCGAGCTCATGTATTACTGCTGGTTTCTCCTTGACATCTGTTTCAGACTTCACACATTACCTTCTAGCTAAGCAGTTTTTTTATGATGAATGTTAATGAGGTGACAAAGTGACTTCCCTTGCAGACAGGAGTTACCAGCAGAATGTTACCACACTGGAGAAGATTCGGGAAGAATGGCAGAATGAGCACATCAAAGCTTGTGAGGTAAATGCCCTGAAATGCCTTTATGTGGCAGCACGGTCCTCTGGATGTCCGTCCCTCGCTGTACAAGTCAGGGTTGGTGCAGATTTGCCCTCTCCTTATTCCCCTGTCAGTGAAGCAGCAGGATGAGCTGCAGCTAACACTGTGTGTGTCTCATGCTTGGCTTCTAGATTCAAGGTCCCACTACTTCAAGGTTTCCACTATTTTTTTTTTTCCTTCGCCACCTTTGAAAATCAACAGTCAGTGCACTAAATAGTGAGTGATGTGCCCCTGTGCTCAGCGCTGGTGAGGCCCCACCTCGAGTGCTGGGGTCAGTTTGGGCCCCTCACTTCAAGAAGGACCTTGAGGGGCTGGAGCGCGTCCAGAGAAGGGAACGAGGCTGGGGAGGGGCTGGAGAACAAGTGCTGTGAGGAGAGACTGAGGGCCCTGGGGGTGTTTAGCCTGGAGAAGAGGAGGCTGAGAGGAGACCCCATCCCTGCCTCCAACTGCCTGAAAGGAGGCTGTGATGGGGTGGATGCTGGGCTCTGCTCACAAGTGACAGCGATGGGATGAGAGGAAACGGCCACAAGTAGTGCCAGGGGAGGTTTAGACTGGACATTAGGAAGAATTTCTTCCCTGAAAGGATGGTCAGGGATTGGCACAGCTGCCCAGGGAGGTGATGGAGTTGCCATGCCTGGAGGTGTTTAGAAGACAGGTGGATGAGTTCCTTAGGGACGGGGTTTAGTGGGGAGAGAGGCACGGTTGGACTCGATGATCTCAGAGGTCTCTTCCAACCTTACGATTCTATGATGGTTTTGCCCATTCCTTGCTCGCACATTTGGTGTGGTCATCATCTGAATGGTCATGGTCACTTCTGCACACCTGGTGACTCAAGGCCAATATGTGTTATTATAGCTGTGACACCATCCAGCAGGCTCTGTCTGACACTCCGTGAGCCTTGAAATGACTTCGAAGCAGAGGCTGGTGGTGGTCTGGGGACAGAGGCTGAGTGAAGTCATTCCCAAGCACCAAGAGTCTTCTATCTCACAGACCACGTGGTAGCCCAGAAACTCCTCCTAGTGGCTGTATCAGCCTGAAGTAGACTGTCTCATAGAGAAGTGGTCTAGCAAGGACTTCTAGCATGTGATGGGGAAATCCAGAGCTGGTGGTAAGAGGGCTGTGCAGCTGCTCTGCTGCTGACCTTCGTCTTGCAGCTGCCTGTGATCTGTGACCAAGGGATGGAGAGGGCTGCAGAGACCCAGGTTTTATCCCAGATCTGCTGCAAGCTTTCAAACTGCCTTCCCTTCCCCAGCTGTGCAGGCCCTTTTTCCAAGCTATTTCTTCTCAGGCTGTTATTTTACTTTATCCTCTTGAAACGGAATTTGCAGTCTGGTTTGTGTGGTGTGTGTTGGTGTCTGTGTAGTGGTGCTCTTTTGATGTCTCAGGTCTCCAAAATCCTCTCTGATGGTGGGATATGGGAAAAAGTAGTTTCAGTTCTGCAGACAAATCACATAGATGCTTTCCCCTTGGTGTTTTTCAAAGGTTATAACTGATAACAAGTGCATATGTACGCTTGGGATGGAAGGTTTTCTTTCATGGATATGGCTAAAGACATGAAACTGAGGTGTAGCAGACTTCAAAAGACTTGGGCTTAAACCTGTTTGAAAAAGGGCTGGGCGGGAAAGATGGAGAAGACCAACCAGTCATACATCTCCAGGGGTTTTTTATTGCTCCACACCTGTGGGAGGGAAGTGACCTGGGACCACAGGACTGTGGGGTACCTGGGGAACATGCACTGCCTTTAGGAAGCTGGCTTAGTCTGCCCAAAGAAGGTGATGTGCCAGATGACCCTTTTCCAATCAACCCTGCAGACCTTTCTGAGCTTAATACATGGTTGAATTACCTGGTTTTATAGAGGGATGAGCCAGAGGACTTGTGGATTCCACGTTGCCTGCAGAAGACCAACACCACCTGCTCCTCACTGAGGACAGTCATGTTTGTAGTGGCACTTGGGGATGAGAAGCAATCAGGATAAATGAGATTTGCTCTCATTTTAAAGATGTTAGGGCTGCTTTATCTGTCTCGTTTCAGTTCTTTGAGACCCAGGAGTGTGAGCGGATCAACTACTTCCGCAATGCGCTCTGGCTTCATGTCAATCAGCTCTCCCAGGGCTGCGTCCAGAACGATGAGGTACGTCAAATGAAAATCTTAAATTTTCTGTTTGGAAAGCTAATCCCAGTTTGTTTTCCTGTGCACTGAGCTGTGTTATGCCCAGGTTGGGCTGTGGCCTTTGATTGGCCATCAGACACCAGCATGAGCGTGCAGGAAGAAGGTTTTGACCAGAACTTTTGCAGATGAGATTTCCTCTGGGATTCCCACATTTTTTTGAGAGTGATGAAAGACCAGCTCAGGTTGCCCAGAGAGGGGGAAGATACCCTGTCCCTGGAAACATTTAAGGCCAGGTTGGACATGGCTCTGAGCAATCTGAGTTGAAGATGCCCGTGCTCATTGCAGTGGGGCTGGACTGGATGAGACCTTTATGGGTCCCTTCCAACCCAAACCAGTCTATGATTCTGATTCCCCTATCACTGAAGGTGTGTGCTAGGTGAGCACTGATCTTTCACCCCATATGTGAGTAGCAATTGCAAAACCCCTCAGGTTTTCACATGATGTATAGAAAGGCTTTTTATTTCCCATTTACAGAAATATGAGGAAATCCGCAAGAGTTTAGAAATGTGCAGCATTGAGAAGGATATGGATTTTTTTGTAAATCTACGCAAGACTGGAAGTTTGGCTCCAGGTAAGAGCTCAGTCCAATCTTACGAAGCAAGGCTGGCTTTCTTGTACTCCTCATGGAGCTGCTGCTCTGATCAGCATCAGTGTGGATGGTAAAACATCAGTTTTGCAATATCCCTCCTTGCATTCACTGTCATGCAGCATCCATCTCTGCTACTTATCACCAACCTCTGAAGATAATTTTCCCTTTCTTTAACTTCTAATTTCCTAATCAGACATTTTCCCAAGGAGGGGAAAGACTTAGCAGCTGAATGTATGACAAGTGGTTTATGGCTATAAAAGGCTTGTACTTTACTGTTACCTTTTTCTAGCTCCTGTGGTTTATGAAAACTACTATAATACACAGAGAAATGCAACTCCTGTGAGAAGTCTGGCTCCTGTACCTATATCAAGGTAAAGGACATGCTATTGCAAATGATGCTGTCCCCTAAACCTCCCATATTTTATTGTTTTCAGTCGATTGTAGGCTCAACTTGGGAGTATTAGAGGAAAATACTTGCCATACTATGTAGTGCATCACTCTCCAGAACAGGAGTTTTGCCAATGAGCTGCCTTTTACAAGGTCTTCTTGTGAACCTCACAAGCCCAGTCTGAGGTTTTTGGTCCTCTTTGTCTTTTGGGGTCATTTTTACCTTCTCATGTATGGGAATCTTATTCTGAAAGTGGTTGCGGGGAAGGTGTGCTTATTTTTCCTTAATACAAGCCACTTCCAGAAGTCCTTTGCATTGAGGTGAGCAGAAAAAGCAAGGCAATGTCATGCCTTACTCTCTCTGGGAACAACCTGAGCCTTTGATACCAAAATGAAACCTTGTGGGCTTCTCTGCATGGTCCTCCCTGTGGTCTGTCTGTCTGAGGAGAAATTGATCAGTTAAATGTATGTATGGGTAGAGGGAGGAACCGCAGAGTTGAATTCAATCCTGGGAGTGAGGCTGGGCAGAGAGGACAGGATGAAGGATGCTTCTGCCTGGGGGAAGATGAAGATTCAGGGCCACAGACTCTTGCTAAAGAGGAGTGCACCACTTTGGCTGTCATGTCAGGAGGGGAGTCACGGTCAGTTATGGCTTCCTGATGTCTCACTCTGGGCAGAGGTGTGCCCTGAGCTTCACTTCTAAACTCTTCCCCAACTTAGTGCTTTTTTTGTTACTTTTATCTTTCACGTACCGTATCAGTCTGTGTTTGCTAAGCAGGCTGTTGATGATGAGCACACCATGACAAGCCTTGGTACCAGGTCTCCAGAAAGCCCAGCTGGCCAAACCTCCTGCCCTCCCAACAGCTCTGGCAGGGCCATTGGTGAGCGCAGAGCCAGGGCAATGGGAATGCCATAGCTACATAGATCCTCAGTTCTGTGTTTCCTTCTGTGCAGGAGAGGACCTCTACCCACCCCAACCAGCGCGCCAGGTGAGTTGCTTTATCGGTGTTTCTGGCCCCACAAAGGAATTCTCTGCTCTTGGTCTTCCCCATCAGTTCTTGAACTTTAGCTTTTTAAAAGGGTGGTTTTAGGTGACGCTCCTGCTGTAAATCTGGTCCCCACTAAGCGATACTGGGAAGCTGGGTGCTGACTTTGGAGGCAAGGTTTCACCGAGGAGTAGTTTGGATCAAAGCCTTGCATGTAGGCATTTCCAAAGCTTTAGGATGTCTAAGCCTGGGATCCCACCTGCCTCTGCAGTCTGGGCCCTTCTCTGTTTCATCAGCACAAGCCATGTCATTCCCAGTGCCACTTTAATGACGGGATACTGCAGTGGGACTCGGTAAAATGAGGTCCTGCTTTGGCTTTTGGGCAAATCAAGCCATCTCTTTGAGCCTCATTGATGCTTGCCTCCATCCCTTTTACACAGGTGGTCACTGCGTGGTGTTTTGTCCCGTGTAAAGTCTTGTAACGAGCACTTCTCATGAGCAGACCTAATTTGGTTTACGCTGTGTGTTTCAGGTGAGCCTGATTACGCCACAGTTGATGGCTACAGCTTGATACATCACTAATAGCCACAGTAAGTACTCACATTTGATGAAGAAAAGGTTTAATGTGAGATGCAACTACACAGAGGAGGGACACTGGAGAAAAAAAGGCCACTGGTTAAGGGATGACATTTTGATGTGACTCGGAGTGACCGTCACATCAGCCCTCCCATTGCTCTTCTGAGCTGGAGCTGTGGTTTAGGTACTGTTGATCTTGTTCTGTAGGTTCTCCAGGCAGAAGACACCGTTGGTGTGGCCAGCATGGCAGAGGTGGCGTTTCCAGTTATTCGCAGCCACATAGAGCTGAAGTGCTTCTCCTTTTTAAGAAACTATTTGAGGACTCTGGTAATTATTTGTACATTCAGAAAGTACCAAATAAGAATCTGTGCCTTTGATCAGCGAACTCCTTGGATGGATATCTCATCTTCATGCTCAGGGGAAGAAAAGGAATGTAAGGACCCAGACACAGAGGCGATCTGTGTCAGAATTTGATTTGAAGTTCTTCTAAAGCACAGCCATCTGGGAGAGGATGGAGCCTCCCACGCTCCAGATAACTTAAGAAGCCATATGTGCCGAGTGGAGAGTTGCGCGATGCTTTGGGCACGCTGGCTTGTTTTCAGGGCATGCATATCCCACTCAGATTTTGGGTTACACTTTTGCCTGTTTCTAAAGGCTTTCCTTAATGGGAATTAAACCTGTAATTCAGGTTTAATTGTGGTCATGTCTCAGAGGGAGCTTATTAAGAGGAGGACCAATGTATCTGGCTTAGCTGTAGATGTGCTCCAGGCTTAAGCATCGATATTGGAAACTGATTTACATCTTGCCTGGTGCAGCAGTCCATAGCGCAGCTACCTAGTGACAGGCTGTGCTGCCACAAACGTGCTGGCAAGTCCTGCATCCAACAGCGCCGTTGAAGATCTGAAAGACATCTGTCAGCTCTCTCCGATGACGGGTTTGTGGTGTTTATGTTCATGGTATAGCTGGTCCTTGGTAGGCTCTAGAAACCCTCATTTGTTTAACTTCTGGGGATCCCTAAACTATGGGCTTGTTCTGAGTGTCTACCACTGGAAAGAAACTTAGCTTCTAATGTTGGGCTGGAGCCATGAAAGGCATTTTCTGACCAGTTCTCCTCAAAGTCTAGGCCCTTTTTGTTACTGTATGTATGACTATGGCTTTGATTCAGAAACTTATATGCCTCAAGGCTGTTGGTGTCTCTCAAGTCCCTGTGTGCAGTGTTGCTTAACAGCTCCTCAGTGTCTTATGATGCTGGACACAGGGATACAGTACATGGGGATTTAGTTGTCTAAGCCTGGGTTCCAGGTCACTAAACCTGGAGGAGCAGGAGCTGCTAGTTGTATGTTGTTCTTTAAGTTGAATCTGCATGACTTCATTGTGTACCTAAGCTCACCAGTCCCTGGTGCTTTCATCGTGTTTTGTTGTGTGGAGAAGACCATGGCGAGCTTTAATGTCTGTCCTGCTGCATTGTAATGAACTGTGCAAAGTGCACATGTCAAGGAATCAGCTGTCCTATTTTATTTCTGAAAGAACAAGTGTACAAATATTCTTCTGAAGAAGCCTGCTGTAGCCTTAGTTCTTTAAATACATATTTTAAAAATAAGTTTTGAGACTTGTGCTGGTTATGTTTTTTTTTTTTAAGCTTGTCATGTTTACTTTCTGTCAGGGCTGTCAGGTGCTTCAAAGCACCCTAGGATGTTTGGATGGTGTGAGATACTTCTCCTAGAAGGAAGCCCGTAAGAGCATACCCTTCCTCAGCCTTTATTTCAGTACTTGCTCTGTACCGGGGCAGCTGTGAGTGTGAGCACCCCAAGGAGGACTGGCATGATTAGCCATGAACTGCAGACCACGTAGGCCTGTTTCCCCTAAAAAGGTATCTACTCAACAATACATTGCATGGTTTCTTAATTGGGGTTTTTCAGCTGACTGAGCATAATAAATGATGTTAGGCTTTTCTAGGTGTAGAGGTCCCCACTGAAGCTGAAACTTGGCTTGCACATCCACTAAATGCCTGGAAGTATCCCAAAATAGGGATGTTGGTTCTAACTCTGAATATGTTGACTCCTTGAATAGACCTACAGCCAAACAAACCATGGCCTGGAAGAGGAGTGTCCAGACATGGAGCTACTGGGAAGGAAGTCTCTTTGCCCAAGAGTGCTGAAATGGCTTTTTAGATTCAGTAACTTCCCTTACCTGGTTGTTTTCCAAGTGGTGCCTCCTCACAGGCACCTATGGAGAAGTCTGGCCTCCTCCTGGGCCCCTATAGAAGTGTCTGCCCCCCCTGCAGCCCCTGACAACCATCTGTGCCAGCTTCTCAGAGCAGTGTTGTCTGTGCAGCTCCTTCCATCCCAAAGAGAGAGAGCGCAAATGCTTTAACAAGATAACTACTTTAATAAGACAGAATAAGAAGAATCGGAATACCGATAGTGAAAAAATCCTACATCCCTTCATATGCTGGGCACCCACCCTTGGGCAGAGCCTGACAGAGCACTCCCTTTTTGGTCCTTTGAGCCCATATATAAAAAATATCTCTATTCTTAAATTATGTTCACACCAGAACTTCCTGCTGCAATTCCATTTACAGGGCAAGGCCCAGCAAGGGCTGGTACCAAGTGAGAGCTGCCTGCAGATGCACCCTTTTACAATGAGCTGGCAGAGCTCATTCTGCAGCCAAGGGGTTTATGCAGCACAGCACAGTCCTGTGCCTGTTCCAGTCATCACCTTTTCCTGAACATGCAACAGGCTCAAAGCTTTCTCACAGATATTACGAATTACAGATTATGTTAATAACATATGGGCTTCTCAAGCTCTGTACTAGATCCAATAGAGCGGACGTTGCCTGTTAAAGATCATTAACTCCTCGACTACAATATCTTCTTGCAAGGTGAGCCTGAGTTCTGTGCGGGCTTGTCTGTCTGGGGCCTAAGAGAAGTCACAACTGCTCCCGGCAGTGTCTGGACTTGGCTCCAGCCATGGCTCCCCAGGGATGACTGGGCACCAGGGCAGGTTTCAGAAGTGGCAGTGGTGCTGGGCCCTCGCCATAGATCCTTACAGAGGAGCTATGGAGGATCCCAGCTTCCTCATAGATTCTTATAGGGGAGTAGGGCCCCTTCCCATGTCTCTACGGAGAAGACCAGCCTTCCCATAGATCCTTACAGGGAAGCATGGCCTCTTCCCAGGTCCCTGTGCAGGAGACTAGCCCTCCCCAGAGATCGTTATGGGGGAGCCTGGCACCTTCCCAGAGTCCCGCAGAGGAGACCAACCTCCCCACAGATCCCTATAGAGGAACTACCGAGGAGCACAGCTTCATCATAGATTCTTATAGGGGATCTTGGCCTCCTCCTGGGTCCCTAAAGAGAAGCGCCACCTCTGTATAGATCCTTATGGAGGAGTCTTGTTTTTCTCCCAGGCCCATGTGGAGAAGTTCCACTTCTCCATGGATACTAATAAGACAGCCTGGATCCCTCCC
Organism: Neomorphus geoffroyi; assembly: GCA_033558235.1. Classification (NCBI taxonomy): domain Eukaryota; kingdom Metazoa; phylum Chordata; class Aves; order Cuculiformes; family Neomorphidae; genus Neomorphus; species Neomorphus geoffroyi. The sequence continues at coordinate 4,275,221 of JAUMJM010000025.1, forward strand.
AGGCCCCTAAGGAGAAGACCACACTCCCCACAGATCCTTTTATAGGAGAGCCATGGAAGAACTCAGCTTCCTCATACATTTTTACAGGGGAGACAGGCCTATGAAGAAGCCCAGCCTCCCCACAGATCATTATAGCAGAGCCTGGCTTCCTCCCAGGCCCCTATGGAGGTACTCAAACTCCCCATAGATCCTTATGAAGGAGCCCAGCTTCCTCATAGAATCTTTTAGGAGAGCCTGGCACCTTCCCAGGCCCCTGTGGAGAAGCCCAACCTCCTGACAGATCCATACAGGGGAGCACGGCCTCTCAGGCCCGTATGGAGGAGCCTGGCCTCCCCATAGATCTGTATAAGAGAGCCTGGCCTCCTCCCAGACCCCTGTGGAGATGCTGAAGTTTCCCATAGATCCACACAGCGAAGCCCGGACTCCTCCAGGGCTCCTATGGAGAAGACCAGCCTCCCTATAGATCCTTATCGAGGAGCCTGGCCTCTTCCCAGGTCCCTATGGAGAAGCCCAGCCTCCCCACACACCCTAACAGGAGAGCCTTGCCCCTTCCCAGGCCTCTACGGAGGAGCCCAGTTTCCCCAAAAATCCTTATCGGGGAGCCTGGCCTCTTTCCAGGCCCCTTTGGAGAAGATCAAATTCTCCACAGATCCTTATAGGAGAACCTGGTCACCTCCCAGGCTCCCGTGGAGAAGCTCCACTGCCCCATAGATCCTTATAGAGGAGACAGGAAGGAGCCCACCTTCCTCACAGATCCTTATGGGGGAGCCTTTCCTCTTCCCAAGCCGCTATGGAGAAGCCCAGCCTCCCCACAGATCCCTACAGGGCACCTATCGATCAGTCCCCCCTCCCAATAGACCCGTGCAGTGAAACCTCCCGCCCGACCCCCGCGTAGGCGCCCGGCGCAGTCCAATGTCCCTCGGCGTCCGCCGTCGCAGCCGCGCCGCTGATTGGTCCGCGGCCGGCGGGGGCGGTGCCGTGGCTCCCTCTGCCCTCCTTCCCCGCGCGGCGGAGGCGCCGCGGCGGTGATGGCGGAGGCGCTGCGGGCCCCGCGCAGGCCCCGCGCCAGGGGCCGCGCCAAGGTACGGCGGCACCGGGTGGCCCGGGTGTGGCTGCGTGGGGGCTGTCAAGGCCTGGTGGCAGCTGGGGGGAGCTTGGTGCAATGGGGAAGGAGTGGAGGATGTGTTCACTTTTGGGCCCCTCACTGCCCTGTGCAGCGTTACAGGCCTGGGGGGGAGTGTCTGGAGAGCTGCCTGGCAGAGAAGGACCTGGGGGTGTTGGTTGGCAGCGGCTGAACATGAGCCAGCAGTGGCCCAGGTGGCCAAAAGGGCCAACAGCGTCCTGGCTTGGCTTAGCCACGGTGTGGGGAAGAGATCATCCCCCTGGACTTCGGTGAGGCCACACCTCGAGTGCTGGCTTCAGTTTTGGATCCCTCACTACAAGAAGGACGTTTTGGACTGGAGCGCGTCCAGAGAAGGGCAACGAGGCTGGGGAGGGGCTGGAGAACAGGGGTTCTGGGAGTGACTGGGAGACTTGAGGCTGTTTAGCCTGAAGAAGAGGAGGCTTAAGGGAGACCTCATCACTCTGCAGCTCCTGAGAGGAGCCTGGAGTCAGGTGGATTTTGTTGTCTCAAGTAACAAGTGATAGGATGAGAGGAAATGGCGCGAAGGTTGCACGAAGGAAGGTTTAGTTTGGATACTAGGAAATATTACTTCACTGCTAGAGTTGTCAAGCATTGGAAGAGGCTACCCAAGGGCATGGTTTAGTGTTAGGTTTATGGTTGGACTTGATAATCTTAAAGGTATTTTTCAACCTAAGTGATTCTGTGATTCTGTTTGGTGTTATTACTGCCATGAGACTTTAGTCAAGGCATTTGTCTTGTGTTTGACATTACTGCTTTCTTGTATTTGTCTTTTAAACCAATGGGCGAGTGCCTGGTCTGAGTGGTGTTGATATCTGTGTTTGTTCATCTGCTTTGCTGAAAGTGGTGAGGTCCTGGGAGGGGTGGTGTTTTCCTAAAGGACTTATGAAATGTCTACACTTTTTCAGAGCAGTGTAGAGGGATGTGCCCTTTGCTTTGAAAGGGTGTAAACCAGAATGCTCTGGGGAGTCCTTTTAGCAGTCTTCCAGTATAGAAAGGGAAAGCTGGAGAGGGACTTCTTGTCAGGGAGTGCATGGACAGGATGAGGGGGAATAGTTTGAAGCCGAAAGAGGGGAGGTTGAGATGAGATCTTAGCAAGAAATATTTTGGTGTGAGGGTGGGGAGGCCCTGGCCCAGGTTGCCCAGAGCAGTGGTGGCTGCCCCATCGCTGGAGGTGTTCAAGGCCAGGTTGGATGGGGCTTGGAGCCCCCTGATCCAGTGGGAGGTGTCCCTGCCCATGGCAGGGGGCTTGGAGGCCTTTAGAGTCTCCTCCAATCTAAACCATTCCATGATTCTTAAGGTGCCTGGCCTTTGCCAGTAGGTCTGCCACAGTGAGATGGCTGGAGTTGTCTCTGTGGTGTAGCTTAAGAGCAGTAGAGCTTATTGGCATACGGCAACGTTCTCATTACTGTATGGGATGATAGAGTTACTGCACCTCATGCAGACAGGTTTGTCTTTGAAATGCTGAAAACATGAGGCCATGTGGAACAAGTAACAGTGCTTTTTCTTCAGTACTTGGTGCCACAGTTGTTAATATCACACTTCTGAGGTTTTAATCCTGTTGTAAATGTGTTCTTTGTTCACGACTTTAGTATTGACAGCATTCTGGAGAATTGGTTTTCCTTGCAACTGTGCTACACTGAAATTCAGTGGTTAGTGGAAAAGATCTGGGCTGAAATATCTCTCCTCAGAGCTGAGTCAAAATGGAAATGTTTCCCTTAATCTCTGTGTTGTAGACTGCACCACATAGAGCAAAGGCATCATAGTCTTGGCTGTCAAAGCCCTCTGGAAGACAATTAATGAATTAATTGACTGCTGTTCTGTAAAACAAGGGTTAGATGTAAGTATCAGCTATGGCTGTGATTCCTGAAAGAATGTAAGAATGTAAGAAATTAAAGACTTGAGGGAAAAGCAGCCCCAGAAGAGTGAGTGTGCCATTGTTTTTATTTTGATTCAGCCCCATTGCATGCATGAGGCAGTCAAACCTGAGGGCTGGTGTTAAAGAAAATTGGTTCCCTGCAGGAAGGCAGTGACTCAGTGGTGACGCTGGGAGTTTGTTAACAGTGTGGTTATGGTAACTCCAGCAGCCCCTGTTTTTGTTTGTCCCTTCCAGGTGTAATTCACCGTGAAACAACTCGCTGTTGAGGTCACGTGTGAGAATCCAGAATCCTTCACTGTTACACATGACCCATTCCTGACATTTTAGTTGCTGTTTTTGTGCTCAGCTCTGTTAATAGCCAGGGGTGTTTGAGGCTCAGTCACGCTAAGAACTTTGCCATTCCCATGCCTCAGAAAAAGCCATAATCCTTTGAAAAGCTGAAATTCTCATGAACTGGGAGAAAGGCTGACTCAGCTGTGGAGCTGCCAAGTAGTGGAATGGAGCCCAAGGCTTTCTGAAAATAGTAGCCCCAAAGTTAAGCTCATCCAGCACTGCTAGCACCTGGCTAATCTAAACATAGTGAGAAGGGGAAACCAGTGGACCTGGAACAGGTGTGGATGAGGCTCTGTGTGTGTGTGCAGCTTCGTGGGGAGCACTTAGGTACTCTAGGAATGTTTCCTGGAAAATAATAGGTGTCCTTAGTGCTTGAGGTGTCATTTGCTGATGTGCTGGGAGAGGGGAATGTTGGGACATGGGATAAGGCTAAGGAGCAGGTGTCAGTTTTGACTAAAATGGCTCACCTTCAGAAGAGAGAACAGCAGGTTTTGCTTTCATGTGAATTCAGAACCTGTTCCTCTTGTCCTTTCTCAGATGAAGTCCCTGTTAACTATTACGGCCTTTTTTTTCCCTTGGAAAGTGAGAACTGAAAGGCATTTCATAAATGTTTAAAACAATTATTTTATCTAACACCAGTGCTTGGGAGGAATACAGGATGCTGCTGAAAAATAGAGGGAGTTTCTTCTGTATGAGGACAGCAAGAGGGAGCTTTGAGGTTGGACGGGGTGAAGGACCAGCCTGTGTTTGTAAAGAAGGTGAATCAGTACCCTGCAATCTAGTGATACAGAGTCATAGAATGATTTTGTTGGAAGGGACCTTGAATCCCACCCAGTTCCAACCCCTCTGTCATGGGCAGGGACACTTCCCACTGGACCTGGCTACTCAAGACCCGCATCCAGCCTGACCTTGAACACCTCCAGGGAGGAGACGTCTACAGCTTCACAGGGCAACCTGGGTCAGGGCCTCACCACCCTCATTGTGAAGAATTTCTTCTTAATCTAAATCTTCTCCCTTCCAATTTAAAGCTGTTGCCTCTCATCCTGTCACTCCAGGCCCTTGTAAAAAGCCCCTTCCCAGCTCTCCTGGAGCCCCTTTCAGCACTGGGAGGCTGCTATAAGGTTTTCTTGGAGCCTTCTCTTCTCCAGGCTGAACAAGCCCAGCTCTCTCAGCCTGCCCTCATAGCAGAGGGGCTCAAGCCCTCTGATCAGCTTCGTAGCCCCTCTGGACCCGTTCCAACAGTTACAGATCCTTCTGATATTGGTAATTCCAGAACTGATATCAGGAGATGTTTATTTTAATGACGGGTTCTAGCTTACAAAATTGTGTAACCTCTCACCTGTGGCTTTAGCATTGGAGGGTGCTGGGAGTGTTTTGCAATCATATGTTTACTGGAAAACAGTCTGAAAGCAAGGCCAGAGTGTTGCCATGTTGTGAGGGAGCTATCAGCATATGCTTGATGTAAAAGTCAGGGTTATCTGAGGCCTTGGTTTGAGCTATTTTCATCTGTGCCCTTTCATAAAGCAAAATCACGACAGATGCTCGATGAAGGCATGTGTGATACTGCAAGCAAGTTTCAAAACCTGCCATCTTTTCCCCAATCTTGGAGAAGTATTGAGAGCTTTTCCCAATTTCAGCTGTATTCTCTGCTATATTATCTGGGTCATCAAAACTGGAGCACTGTAACCTAACTCTTCTCAGTTTTGTTTCTGATAAATGATAGGTATGCACAAACAATTTACAAAGTGGAAAAATCCTTTGCCGATTTTTTTTGCTTTAGAAATTGGCAAATGATTTACAAATTGTTGATTTTCTGTGCAACACTGTTTCCTATGGTATGCTTTGAAGAGGCACATTTACTCTTTCGATTCGGTTTATGGGAACTGTTCCTCCAAAACTGATCTTAATTTAAAAGTGGGCAATTGGTTTAGAATTTTAATGTCACGATTGTCCTACATCTCTAGTGTGTAATACCTATTGAAAATACCCATATTGACAAGAGGTATTTTAGTAATTGTACAGATTTTCTGATTGTTTTAGAATGTAATAAAGGGATGGATTCCGCACTTTGTTTCTGAAAGTACTTTTGTGAAAATAATTTTCTGTTCATTAAAATATTTCTATAAAATGTAAGGTGAATCTCAGCATGAATTTTTGTAATTTGTTAAAATCAAGTGACTTTTTGGAGTTCAGGCTCTTGTTATTTTGATTATTTTATATGTTAATGGAACACTCTGTCCTGTAACACTGTTTACAGCTTTTTATGTAGAAATGTTGGACCATTGTTCAAGAAGTCGCCAAGAAAATGTTCCACTTGCACTTTGAAAACTGACGGTTTTCAAAGGGCAACTAAGGACAAATAACACATTGCCCAGAGAAGTCGTAGAATGTCCTGAGTTGGAAGGGACCCACCAAGATCATCAAGTCTAACTCCTGTCCCTGCACAGGACACCCTGACATTCACACCGTGTGTCTTGAGGGCATTGCATAAATTTTTATGGAATATTGTTGAGCTTGACACTGTGACTGCTTCCCTGTGGAGCTGTTCCAGTGCTCCACCACCCTCTGGGTGAAGAACCTTTTCCTGATGTCCAACCTAACCCTTCCCTGGCACATCTTCCATTCCCTCGGGTCCTGTCATTGCTTACCAGAGAGAAGAGATTGGCACCTCCTCCTCCTCTCATGATGAATCTGTAAACTGCTATGAGGTCTCACCTCAGTCTCCTCCAGGCTGAACAGACTAAGTGACTTTACTTGCTCTTCATATGACTTCCCAAGTCACAGAAGCCCCATCCATTAAGGTGTTCAAGGCCAGGCTAGATGGAGCTTTAAGCAATCAGATCCAGTGGGAGGTGTCCCTGCCTGTGGTAGGTGGGATAGAAGTGGATGATCTTTAAGATCCCTTCCAACCCAAACTGTTCTATTATTCTATGATTCTGTGATCTGTTTGGTGCTTTTGTTTTTTCCTTTAATGTTTTCAAAATCAACGTGTTAAGAGGGGCTTTTGGAGTTGTGATGTTGTCAGATTTCTTGCTTGGAGAAGAAATTTTTTTGCTGAGGTTCGTTGCCCATAGAGGCAGTGGCTACCCCATCCCTGGAAATAAAGTCAGGTTGGATGGGGCTCTGAACAACCTGGTCCAGTTGAAGATGTCCCTGCTCACTGCAGGGTGTTTGGACTGGATGACCTTCATGGTCCCCTCCAACACAAACCATTTTATGATTCTGTAAAATAGTGGTTTTGGTGATGCTGAGATTTGGGATGTGAAGGGGAGAGATTCACTTGTTAATGACACTCTTGATTTTTTTCTTTTCCTAGGAAAAGAAGAAGAAAAGTAGTGAGGAGTCCCAGATACAGGAGTCGGATAATGTCTTCTTCCCTTCCATGGCAGAAGTGTCTTCTCAGCAAGTGGAACATCCTGGAGAATTCACAGAAATTCAACTCAGTGATGAAATAGAGGGTGGAAAAACTGTAAAAGATGTGTGTGACATCCCTCAGAGAAATTTACCTTCAGCAGAGGAAGAGTTTTCAACAGTAACACTAGAGCCTCCCACAGATGCAGAAGAATTCAAAGCTGAACCTTCCCATGAGGAATTTGTGGCTGATGCTGAGAAGAGTGGGGAAAGCAAGTTGAGCAGACCTCATAGCCCTGCGGAGGTGGTCGCTAGTGGATCAGGAGACTCTGGTTTGTTGAGTAGTACCTTTCATCCCAGCCCTTCTAGCTGTCAGGCCGTCATGGATTTTGTACAAGACAAAGAAACTGGAAACACACAAGATGTTAAAAATCCTTCTGCCCGTTCCTCAGAGAAGCTTCCTTTTAGTATCCCACAGCTCTCTGAGAAATCCAAAACACGTATGCAGCATTCGGGATTGAAACCAGTTTATCCAGACTTGTCAGCTGAATTGTCCTATGAGAGACCGACTGTAATAGCGGTTAAACCGCTGTTGCACCACGAAAGGCTGTATCCAGAGCTCCCAACTGAACCAGAACTGGTGCCATTTACCAGAGAACAGCTGAAAATTTTTGAGCCATGTTCATGGTTGGAGAATGTTGACTCCTATGCAGAGGAATTTGAAAGTGTTGCTCATCAGGACAGGCATGAATTTTATGAACTGCTGCTGAACTACATGCGCTGCAGGAAGCAGCTGCTGCTGGCTGAGGCAGAGCTGCAGGCGATGACGACAGACTGCCAAAATATTAAAGGGAGATTATGGACTTTTAAAGAAGAACAGAAAACTGTGCAGGTGCTATTGCTGAACCTAAACTACATGGATGTGTTTGCAGACATTAATTTTACTTGCTACCAGGTTTACCTATTTAAGCTCTTCTGCTCTAGAAGAGGTTATTGCCTTTGCTTTCTGTGTCCCCAATACTTCAGAGTATCATCCTATTGAAGTTTAATTGTAGACTCTTAGAATGGTTTGGGTTGGAAGGGATCTTAAAGATCATCCAGTTCCAGCCCCCTCTCATGGGCAGGGACACCTTCCACTGAATCAGGTTGCTCAAAGCCTCATCCAGCCTGGCGCTCCAGGGAGGGGGCAGCCACTGCTTTGCTGTGCAGCCTGTGCCAGTGTATCAACAGCCTCATGAAGAATTTCTTCCTAATGTCTAATCTAAATCTTCCCCCTTCCAGTTTAAAGCCATTCCCCCTCGACCTATCACTACAGGCCCCTGTAAAAAGCCCCTTCCCAGCTTTTCTGGAGCCCTTTCAGCACTGGGAGGCTGCTCTAAGATCTCCCTGAAGCCTTCTCTTCTCCAGGATGAACAACTCCAACTCTCTCAGCCTGTTCTCATTAAGACAGTTTGGTGTTTGGATTTGAAGCTCATATGGGTGTAGGGTAGTGGGCTTTCTGCTAGTGATCTTTTGGAGTGAGACTCATGTTTGTAGTCAGTCAGAATGAGCTGTGCACAGCTGGGTCTACCTGTTGTGCTGAGTGAAGTTTGTGCTGCTGTCCTCTGTGTAGATACAGGGGATATGTGGTGGGGCAAGACTTCAGAGTGACTGTAGAGGTCATGTCTCCTCTGGCCTGATGCCTCTAGTGACAGTTCTCTCTGACGTCATTCCTGACTGTCCTGCTGTCAGGGCTGGCAGCTGCAGAGGAGCTTGAGACGAGCTTGTGGTTGACCATGTTGCTCAAAGTCTGGGAAGCATAACATCTGTCTGCTTTCAGTAACTGTTACTTTATGAGTGGTGCTGTGGTTTTGTCTACTTCCAGGGTGGTTGTGGTAATATCTGTAGCGTTTCTGTCTGCAAATCAGAGGGGTCACAGAATCATAGAATGTCCTGAGTTGGAAGGGACCCACAGGGATCATCAAGTCTTAACTCCTGTCCCTGCACAGGACAATCCCAACATTGATACTGTATATCTGAGGGTGTTGGCCAAATGCTTCTGGAATATTGTCAGGCTGTGACTGCTTCCCTGTGGAGCTGTTCCAGTGCTCCACCACCCTCTGGGTGAAGAACCTTTTCCTGATGTCCAACCTAACCCTCCCTTGGCACATCTTCCTGCCATTCCCTTGGGTCCTGTCATTGCTTACCGAAGAGAAGATCAGTGCCTACTCCTCCTCCCCTCGTGATGAATCTGTAAACTGCTATGAGGTCTCTGCTCAGCCTCCTCTTCTCCAGGCTGAACAGACCAAGTGATTTCAACCGCTCCTCATACGCCTTCCCCTGTAAACCCTTCACCAACCTTGTGGCCCTACCAAGCCACTGGGTCTGAGGAGCTGTTTGGTGCACACAACAGAAAAATTTCCTGCAAAAGTCTTTCAGTGTAACTTGTTCTTGGAGCTGGATGATAAAATGGGATTGAATGAAATTGTTCTAGTGTTCTGATGCTGTTTATAGCCAGCACATCATGAAAATTGTCCAAGGGTGCTTAGTACCTATTTATGTCGTGGCTTTCACTGTTGTTTCTGTGAGTGCAGTGCCTCTGCTGTGCAGCTCCTCAGAGCTGAGACGTTGAGAGGTGCACTAAACAGGTCTGAATCTTTCCTTTTTAACTAGGAAGTAACACTGAACCTCACTGGACTCTCCGTCTTGTGTTAATTGCTTTCTACACTGAGAGCAGTTTTGGTTTCACTCTTGCATCCCCACTGGGCTTCGTACAGTTAGATAAGCTTCTGCATCCTGATTCCCTGTGTGTTTTTTGTAGGACCAGAATAACTGTTATCTTTATATCAATTTAAAATACTTATTCTACTGACTTAGGAAACACAGGGATGCTTTCAAGCCGAGCTTCCAAAGTGCTGGTCCTGAAGCATGTTTCAAGGTTGCGTAAAGGAATGACAGGGATGTTATGTTTTTGTAGTTTTCTTGTGCTTAAGAATTAGGGATAGGACAGAGGAAGATTGGTTTTGACTTGTGGTTCTGGTTTGGGAAAAAGTTAGAGTGCAGTTAATTTCTAAAAGTTTTAAACGTACAAGGGAGAATTGCTATCATTATTCAGTTCTGGGAGTTTAAAAAGTATTTATCTTGTTTCAGTACACAGCTTTAAAGTAGGAGATCCAAGTATTTATGGAAGCCTACAGACTGAGATGCAGGTGCACTTACTGAGAGTAGAGACACTTTATCTGTCAGGGATACACATAAATCACTTCATGTCTATTTCTAAACCTGAGTTATTGAAGGTTCATAGACTTTTTCCAAAGTCAGGGATATGCATCTTAAGTGGCTCTAAAAAGTATGCAGGACGTTCCAACATGTTTTTCTTTTTCACCTGTGAAGCGGCCCCGTTTATGAAAGCTTTGAAATCCACTGAGGGGAAGATTATTTCAAGGTTCATTTCTGTCAGCACCCTTGACTCCACAAAATGACGAAACCATTTACATAAAATAATTGCTTTCTTTTAAGGGTGTCTGTGCAGATCAGTGCAAAGTGGCAGGTCACCACCGCTACCAGACAGTGGAGCTGAATGAAAGTGTGCTGGGAGAACTGAAGAAGCTGTTTGAAACCAAAGCAGAACATGTGCACCAGACGCTGGCGCTGCATTCGTACACCTCGGTGCTGTCACGGTTGCAAGTGGAGTCTTATGTCTACAGGTTGCTCAGCAGCTCGTCCTTGCTGAGATCAGTGGCCCTTCAGCAACAGGAACAAGGTGTGTTGTTGGTCTGGACCACTCCTCATGCTGTTCAGGTGCTCAGTGCCTTGTTTACCTGCATTTTTGATGTCTTGTGGTGGAAGTGGTGGTACCGGAATGTTTCTCCTCTGATACCAAAACCTGTTGATGTTATATAGGGTTCAGTGAAGCTCTTTTCTCAGGAAAAATCCTGGACTCTCTTACCTTGTTCACCTGCTGAGTGGTAGCTGTGTGCAGGAGTGCCTTTTTTCTGTTTAGGCTGTATACTGGCTCTGGTTACGGTATGGGATGGGATACTCAGACTCCAGTCCCTTGTCCAAGACACCACGTAATAGAATCCCTTTTCTGAATTGATTATGCACAAATCTAAAACCAGCTGGATATTCTCCCTATGTTACTTCCTCTTGGAAGGCCACTTGAATCATGCATGTCTAATACTTAGAAATCCTTTTGGTTTTCATCCTAGGTGTATTACTTGTTTGGGTTTGTGCTAAAGTATTCCTCCCCTTCATGTCGCAGATATTTATCCTTTCTAGTCCTTTTCCTTCCCTTCCACTCCTCCCAGGTTGTTTATATGCATAGTAAATGGTGGATCTTAAGAAGTTTATGTTGAGGGAAGGCCTTTTACGACAGTAACTATAGTATATTCTTCAGGTAATTAGCATCCAGTGCTTAATTATAAGATTATGTAAAGTACCTGTAATAATTGTTCTTTTCTGTGAGGTGTAGCAGGCAACTATGTTGAAATGTCTTGGTGTCTGTAGATATGAGAGCAAATTTTCTATACGGCCCCAAAACCACTCCTTGTGCTACTACTCTGAGAGCTGCTTATCAAAGCTTCCTAATTTTATTTTTAATTTACAGTGTCAAAGCAGTCAGAAAACCTTTCTTCAGACCTGGGCCACTTGAAGGAGTGCATCAGTGTTCTTTTCAGTTTCACTCGCCGAGTTATTGAAGATCCTCAGTTTCAGAGCGACCTTCTCCTGTGGCTGCAGAGACTGGTGAGGGCATAAGCATGGATGCAGCTGTTTGATCCAACACATGGGATGCATTCAGGAGTAACTTCTGAAAGTGTTTCACTGACCCATATGCAACGATTTTTTTGTGGTTTGTTTTACTTGAGGAACAGAATCTGTTCATGAATCATTAGAATGAATGCCCTTTTCTGACGAATTCAATGGAGGCCGGCAGCATTAGTGAGGACTGGCACTGGAGCAGCCAACACTACTCTAAATGGACTTAATACTCAGTATTCACTATGTTTTTTCTTATTTTCAAAGTAAAACTATTTAGAGTTGTCAGTTTTGATAAAGTTCTGTTTCTTCTGATTTCTAAATAAATTAGTTTTTAAAGCATTTGCAAATTAATTTTTCTACACCAAGGAGAATGGTTTGTGGCTCATAAGACAAACAAAGCAGAATTTAAATGGGGAGGGGGAAAGTATTGCTCTGATTAGCAAGACTATAAAGGAATGAGCATTGAAATAATTTACAAGGTTCCAATGTGTTTCCCTTTAGGTATCAGTTTTGCAAAGAATTGGCTGTCCTGGTGATCATCTCTTCCTCTTCAACCACATTCTTCGGTGTCCAGCTGGCATCAGCGAATGGGCTGTTCCATTCATTCAGGTGTGAATGTTTAATTCTTTATTGTCAGGAAGTTGGAGTGGGAGTGCAGTGGGTGGAAGAGTGTCTTGTGCCTCATGACCTCTGCGTATTTCCAGGTGTGTGGAGTCATAGTAAAAGCGAGGAGTTTGTCGACGGATTTATTCACCCATGTTAGTCCAACTAAGAGCAGGTTAATGGGGAAACACACTGCTGATTCTTGGCTAGAGAGATCCTCCAAGAGAACATCAAGGACTTAAGGGCCTTGCACAGCAGCAGGTTTTGGGAATGCACTTCAAGGAAAGGAAGGAATATTTATGCTTGAAGCAACCACTGTGTTATGAGACAAGTGAGACTGGAGGCAGCTCTGTGATATGTAAGGGATGAGTAAGAACACATTTTTATATTGGTAGATAAGGGAAGAGCGACTGGCATAATCTATCTGGATTTGTGCAAAGCATTTGGCACTATCCTGCACTAAGTCCTTGTCTCTAAATTGGAGAGGTGTGGATTTCATGGATGGGCCACTTGGTTGATAAGCAATTGGCTGGATGGTTGCACTCCAAGAGTTGTGGTCAATGGCTCAATGTCCAAGTGGAGACTGGTGACAAGAGGCGTTTTGCAAGGGTTGGTACTGCGACTTCAGTTGTTTAACATCCTTGTCAGAGATGTGGACAGTGGGCTTGAGGGTACCCTCGGCGAGTTTGCTGATGACATTGAGCTGTGTGGCGTGGTCAGAACACTGGACGAAAGGGATGCCATCCAGAGGGATCTGGACAGGCTTTAGAGGTGGGCCAGTGTGAACATAATGAAGTTCAACAAGGCCAAGTGTGAGTTCCTACATGTGTGGCAGGGCCATCCCAAGCACAATTACAGGCTGGACAGAGAATGGATTGTGAGTAGCCATGAAGAGAAGGTCTTGGGGTGCTAGTGGATGAGAAGCTCAACATACGCTGGCAAAGTATGCTTGCAACCCAGAAGGCCAACTAAATCCCGGGCTGCGTCAGAGGTGTGGCCACTGGGACAAGGGAGGGAATTCTGCTTCTCTACTTGGCTTTCGTGAGACCCCGTCTGGAGTCCTGTATTCAGTTCTGGAGTCTACAGCACCGGAAGAACATGGATCTGTGGGAGTGAGTCGAGAGGAGGCCAGGAAGATGATCCAAGGGCTGGAGTATCTCCCATGCGAGGACAGGCTGAGAGAATTGGGGTTGTTCAGCCTGGAGAAGAGAAGGCTGCGGAGAGACCTTAGAGTAGCCTCCCAGTACTGAAAGGGGCTCCAGGAAAGCTGGAGAAGGACTTTTTACAAGGGCCTGTAGTGATAGAATGAGGAGGAATGGTTTTAAACTGAAAGAGGGGAGATTGAGATGAGATGGTAGGATAAAGTCTTTTACTGCAAGACCTTTGAACCAATTGCCCAGAGCAGTGACGGCTGCCTAATTCGTGCAGGTGTTCAAGACCAGCACCCTGATCCAGTGGGAGGTGCCCATGTTAAGGGGTTTGGAACTGGATGAGCTTTTGAGATTCCTTCCAACCCAAACCAATCTGTGATTTTGTCCTGCATGTTGAAATGGGACAAGTTTCCCTCGAACTGTTATTGGTTAGGTGATTACAAGGGCAAGTGGAAAGAGTCACTTCGTATAGAGCAGAGGGCGTGCAGGTATCCAAAAGCACCAGAGTGTTCTTGCAAAGAACACTTAGTCCTCCAGGAGGCAGAGATGTTGGATATCTGGTCGCAGAGAAAGGATTGCAATTACACTAACAGAGGCGAGACAAGCAGTGGAATAAAAGGATAGAATGGAATCACAGAATCGCTTAGGTTGGGAAAGACCCTTAAGATCATTAAGTCAAACCATTAATCTAACATGGCAGCATCCTAACTTCCCTTGTGCGCAACATCCCATTTCCCCCTGGTGCCCAAGTTTACTTGTGAAACAGAGAGAACTTATGTTTTTCAGCAGCTTTTGATGCTTTGGTTTTTTCTCCTTTAATTTCTGCAAGTACTTCTTCTGGGCAGCTCCCAATATTTTGACATAGCAACACTTTCTGCAGGGTGTGGGTACTGTCCTAGGGATACTACTTGATCTGAACAAAAAGCTAGTGACAAATGTGGAACTCAGAACTTGATTTTCTTTGATAAATCTAATTTACGTTTTGTTTTACTTGCTTATATTTACTTAGATTTTTGCACTTCATTTCAGATCAAAGTCTTGGATAACCCATCTGGTGTTTTTCATTTCATGCAATCTCTTGCCTTGCTTATGTCTCCTGTCAAGTAAGTATGAGTATGATTTTACAGTTGTGTTCTTACTTTTTAAGGTTAGGAAATATGACATAAGATCTACTTGTAAAACCCTGAAAGTTCATTGCAGGCAAAGTCAAAAGCAGGCACAGATTAGAGATTCGTAGCTTAATTCAAGCTCTTCTTACTCATTCATCTTCAAATTCAGACTTGGCAGTATATTCTCCTACTGTGCATAGTGTGATGCAGCTCGTTTTCAACTGTCAAATAGCTTGTGAAGACACACACACACATTTTATTGCTGTGACTTGTGAAATGAAGTTCTTGCCTTGTACAATGGCCTGTTAGTTACACTGTTTCTGCAACAGAAACCCTGAGTAAAGGGTTTGATATCTTGGTGTATATTTTAGTTGGGCTTCTGAATTAATCTTTCATCTTTTTTTATCTAGGAGGAATACAGGGTGCTTGGAGCAGCCAGTTAATGAATTTAGTCGTTAGTGAAAACTGTCATGTGCTTCAGATAAAATACACTAATTGCCTCCCCCCTGCCCAAACTCTAATGACAAATAATCAAACTGCCGGTATTTAGGGTTGTCACTGTAATCCTGACAAGTCTGACCCTGAGTTGAGTGGGAGTCGTGTTTTATTGGAGGATGATGCTTTGAAGCAGGGGTGTCAAACTCATGACCCATGGGCTGAATCCAGCTCTCCACCTAGTGTCTACCTGGCAGCAGCGCCGAGCTCCTTGCCCCTTCTTTCCTGTCAGCGTGCTGGTCATGTGTGCAGCGTGTGATGCGCATTACGCTGCAGGAGCAGGAGAATGGCAGAAGGTGTGAGTTTGACACTTCTGGTTTAAAGGATTTTGCTTTCACATTTCCTGTGTAGAGCTACCTGGGGAAACAGGGGTATCCAGAGGGCATGCCTGTTGCCAGTACATTTTGATGTTTTTTGTTTTGAACAAGGGCTAAGGTGTCTGGAATGATGATCTCAGCTGTTGGTACAAGAACACAGAGCCTCCAGAATGGCTGTACTTACTAGTAAAAGAGTTGAGACCTGTCTGTTACAGTGGCTGCATGTCAGGAACAATTTTAACAATTTTGAATTGAATTTGGTTTGTGAAGTCAGTGTCTTAAAACTTGTATTTCACTTGTAATACAGTCATGTTGTCAGAGTGTAAGTTCAGAGAGGTCAGGAGGGTGATACTGTGCCAGAGTTTTGTGGCACTGTCTTAGGAGTTCTACCTGTACATTTCAAGTTAGAAGGAAGCTGAGGGTTATGATTTTGACTTAGAATCGTAGAATCGGTTAGTTTGGAAAAGACCTTTAAGATGGAGTCCAACCATTCACTTAACACTGCTAACTCTGGCACTAAACTATGTTCCTAAACACCACATCTCCACATATTTTAAATATCTCCAGGGCTTGAGATTATACCACTTCCCTGGGCAGCCTCTTCTGGTGCTTGACAACTCTTTCAGTGAAGTAAGGCTTCCTAATATCTAGTTTAAACCTCGCCTTGTGTGACTTGAGGCCATTTCCTCACATCCTGTTACTTGGGAGGAGAGACCAACGCCCACCTCACCGCAGCCTCCTTTCAGAGAACTGTAGAGAGCGATGAGGTCTCCGCTAGGTCTGCTCCAAAATAAACAGTTGGAGGTCTCATCTGGTCCCAGAACCCCTGGGCTCCAGCCCCTTCTCCTGCTCCATTCTTCTCTGGACATGCTCCAGCTCTCAATATCTTCCTTGTAGTGAGTGGCCCAAAACTGAACCCAGGATTTGAGGTGTGGCCTCAGCAGCACTGAGTCCAGGCTCCTGCTGGCCGCACCGTGGCTGTTTTAAGCTAGGGTGCTGTTGGTCGTCTCTGCCACTTGGGCCACTACTGGCTTTTATTCAGCCTCTGCTGATCAGCTCCCCTGGTCCTTTTCCACCAGGCAGCTTTGTGACATGCTTGTTAATTTCTTGTTCTTGTATCTATTTTTTAATATCTTCTCTTAACTAAAAGTTGACTTAATTCTGAATTTTTAGTTTTGTAATAATTTGTAAACTTGATTTTTCACTTTAAATCAGAAATCGAATGGACTTCATGTGCCATATGAAACCAAGTGAAAGGAGAAGTTCCTCATCATCTGGGAAAGAATCTGGGAACTGGACCCTGGTAGATGAAGGAGGAGAAGAGGTACAGAAAATGGCTTCTTTTTTTTTTCCTTTGTGCTTTTGCTCAGGAGGTGGGTATTGATTTTGTGAAACAGAGAAAGAAAAACTTAACATTCAATTATGAAGTGTCATTTGAAATGCAGATCTGGTTTACTCTGCTTTCATGTCTGTGGTATAACTGTAAGTAGTGGAGCTTCCTGGAATGAGTATTAACAAGTAGAATTTAAACATAAGCTATTGCCAGCAGAAGGAGCATGAAACTAGATGTATGTTTGAATAGGTGTGTTTCTTTGGAAGCTGGTTGGGCTAAAATAGCGTTGACTCTAGTTCTGTTTCCTAGCTGATGAGTGCTTTTATGTAGAAACACAGACAGAATAGGAATTTAGGAGCTTGTGTTTGTGTTTGAAGAAGATTTGATTTGTACTTTCTTTGTTCTCCTCCTACAGGTAAACTGTTGTTAATACAATAATGAAGCCCTTCTACTACGTGTTTTGTTGTAAAGCTACTAAAAATGACTCTATTTCTCTGTAGGATGAGGATCCTGAAACAAGCTGGATTCTACTTTCAGAAGATGACTTGATTTCCCTGTTGTCACAGTTTCCGTTTCATGAACTCTTTCAACAGTTCCTTGGTTTCAGGTCTGGAGGTAAATCCATTGCTAAACAGTTGCTCTCCGTTTTGCTTGAGCTAATTGTATTAATGACTAAAACTGCCAAGAATGCTACTGCGTTATGAGAGTCTCTGAAAGAAGTAGTAATGAGTCTGTGCAAGAGCTCGCAGACTAGATAGCTGTGATGGAAGTGTATGCCATGTGTATTGGAGGACTTATAGCAATACTAACATGAAATTCCTTGGTTTTTGATCTTCTTGGCGGTTATACTCACATATATGCTTTCAGAACTAATTCTTCCTCTTTGTGTCTTAGCTGTAATGTTATTGTGATTTTTCTCCAATTATTTATTCATTCTTTGTTTTGCTAAACAAGTAAATGAAGATAATTGCTTGCAGGAAGTCTTTTAACCTACACTGTTTATTTGTACTTTCATACTTGACAGGTATTTATTGTTCATTTCATAAACAAAACATAATTTTCAGCTCACTATTGTTTGCCAGCTATAATGTAAATTGTTGCTTTGTTTGCTTAAAAAAATCCATATTTGACGCATTTTTTTGGACTTATTTTTCTGTCTGGGTCTTAGGTGCTTATTTTCCTGAAAAAACAACTCCCCAGGAGATGATGAAGATCTTCGCTTTTGCAAACTCCTTAGTGGAACTTCTGTCTGCAGGATTGGAAACGTTTAACAGAGCACGGTACCGACAGTTTGTGAAAAGAATTGGTCAGCTGATCAAGTAAGAAACTGTCTTCTCTGTGATGTGATTGTGTCTTTTTCGTACAGTCTGGTTTAAAGTTCAGAGCTTCTAAAAAAACCCACACCACCAAACAAATACAAGAACTCAAACCACACCAACCAAAACAAAGAAAACAAGAGCAACCCCCCAGATGGTTCTTGAGTAGATCTTGCTCTGAGGGTTATTCAGTTTAGGGTTAGCCTATCTGGGAATCTGAAATCCAATGTCCTTGAGTCTAATGCTGCCTGTGAAGTGGGGAATTGCAGAGTTTAAATGCTGTTGGGTACAAGGGAGCTAAGTGAGCTATGTAACACCAGGCTAACTTCCATCAGGGATGTGCTTAGTCCTTTCTTGGAAGGCCACTGATACCTAACAAACAGTTTCTCGAATCAACCCTATTTATAGCCAGTGTTACTGCTTTCTTTCCATTGTAATGCACAGCTGCTCAGGGTTTTCAATTTCTTCCTTGAAGATCCTCATATTGTTGCAGTAGGAGATGTAATTGGAACCTGGAAGTTGCTCTTCATTTTTAAATCTCAAGCAGTTGCTTTATATGGCTTCTGTGAGTGTGTTTGCACAAGGGATAGATTTAAACCAGAAACAAAGCTTGTGTTTTTCTTACATTATTAGAGCAGCAACTTTCTCAGTGTAACTACTGTATGAGCTCTTCTCATGTACTGCTGCTTCATAATACTACCCTGACGATCTGAAGTTCATATGCAAACTGATTTGACTGAAAAGAATGTTATGCATTGTTTAGTTGCAAAGCTAAGGAAGGACAACAGCAATTTTAGACTAACCATGACTAAAGAGGGGTGGCAAATGCTATTTTTATGAAAATCTGTGGAAACCAGAGAAGAAAGGGTTGAGCATCTCTCTTGTGAGTAGGCTCTAATGTAGTTGCATTGGTATTGTGGTTTTGTACAGTGATGACATACTTAATGATCCTTCTTTGACTTGTTTGTTCTGTTGTGTAGGATGACACTTTGTCACGTGAGTGACCACTGGGCTCAATACGTTAGTGGCAATAAACAGTATGAATCAGTAGCGCATCCATACTCTGTGGAAAAATTGCAACTGGAGTTTGATGAGCTGTTTTTTAGAGCTGTTCTACATGTTCTGAAGGCTAAAAGGTAGGCTGTCCACTGTGATTGATACTGGCTTCATGTTGGAGGATTTGGATATTTGAAACTGAGAATTTCAGTAGCTTTAAATATGTAATGGTTTAAACAAGACTGCAGTGTGCATGGTTTTTCACTGTACTGGTAGTTTTTAAGACAGGGAGGAATTATGCCTTGAATTCTAGCATCTGGCAGAAGCTCTGAGGATTTGCTTGTTCACAATGAGGTTAACTCAAATTTTGAGATGCTAAGACACATCCTCACATTCCTAACTCTATCTGGTAGAGATGTGAGCATATGTCTCCCTTTCTAATGCTGGGATTTATCAGGGTGAAACTATTTCTGTCTTCCTCTTCAAATCCAACAGGTTGGGAGTCTGGTTGTTCATGTCCGAGATGCCTTACAGAACCTTATCCAGCAACATGCTTTGGAGGCTCTTCTTTGCCATGCACTGTGCAGAGAGCGAGCACCTGGAAAAGCTGTGCTCTACTATGCAGCCTGCTGACTGCAAACAAAGACTCAAAGGTAGAATTCCTTCACTTGGAACCAATTCTCATAGATGCAGCTGCTGCTGCATCAGCTACATAATAGTTTGCAGGTTTCATTGTTAAATATACCCTGAGCTGTAGCATGAGTGATCCAGAGGCCTCGGAAATGTTTTTGGGCAGTTTATGGGCTGGCTTCCAGTACATATTTGACCAAACTCTTATTTTAACTGAAATTTTTGTATTTACGGTCCTTTTAGATTTTTCTCTGACAGTGACTGCCGCTGACTGCTTCAGAGAGCTGCCAAATCCTGTGTATTCTCTCATCAGGTCCCTCCTTTACCTTTGGTCGTATTTGGGGAGTGAGATTTAAATCCTGAAAGGAAAAACTTACGTTTACAGCTATAACAAAGTTATTCAGAAGCCAGCTGGAATACTGCTTTCCCTTTGCTGCTGCCTTGTGGAGATCAGCTAATATTTAAGGCAACTTATGCATAGTGGTAGAGGAATATCAAGACTGTAGCTGTGTATTATGAAGGTGCTGATCTAATTAGTACTTGCCAGCCAAAACAGCCACAGTTACACTGTTTCAGTAGAACTTTTTAATTTCTGTTTTTGCCAGCAATTTTTACTACCATCTCAAACAAAGACAATTTAATGTCAGAGCTGCAACCTAGCACATTACAGTAACAAACACAGATTTGTTTTGTTTTGTTCAGGCTTTGTTTTGCTTCTAGCTAACTTTTATGAAAGTCCCGGCTATGCTGATGCAGGATATTTTTATCCTTTTCATTCTTCTCGATGGATTATGTCAGCACAGCACTGCTTTACACAAATGTCTGGATAGGGAATATTAACAACTCTTTCAGTGAAATCCATCTAACCTTCTGAAATATCTTCTTTCGACTGACATTTAGCAATACAATACTGACTTGATTTCCTGTAATTCATACCCTAGAAGACCATGGCATTAAAATTCTCTTGAGAGAGAACCTTTTTTATTTGATTTTTCTTCCCAAACTAAGTTTGAGAAATGTTAAGAGTGGTAAATTGACATGTGAAAGCAAGCCTTGGTAATCGATAGAAACTTTAGACTTGCACATATAGAGGTGGGACTGTAGTCACTTTTAAGGGATAGGTAGAAATAGCACAATAAAATGGAGTGCAATGATGGAGCTGTGCTCAGTAAGACGACCTCTGGATTGTGAGAGCTACCAAGTATAAAATTACCCCCTGGGGAAATATGGGAAGTCTGGTTATTTGAGGTATTATTGAGTGAACCAAATGTTAATAAACATGGTGGAACACAATCTGTGGAACACACAATTTCACTGACAAGCAGTCACCTAGTAGTGTCTTTTCGGTGCCTGGTGTCTGTGTGAGTACAAGCATTTGTGCTCTCTAATTCAAATAAATACAGGATTAAAAGTTTTGTCTTTGCTTCTATTGCAACTGGTGATGAGAACCTGCTGAACAACTTTACTGGCTGTGGTTGCTTTCCTGCCATTACCAAAGCCTGAGGAGCCACTGATTTTTAGGGTCTGTCTGAGTTTGAATTGTGGTGTGATCAGATGTGCAGGGGAGGAAGTGAGCTGATCCTTCTGTTTATGGTCTTTGTCTTCAGCTTTACTAGATCCATTTTTGCTCTTCTGTCCCTCTCCAAACCCTGTCTCTGTTGCGGTGCCTAATGAAACATAGATGCGCACATTTGCGATGGTAGTATGACAAATGCTGTCATAGAGGCATTCATTCTCTGTGTGCCCTTCCCCTTCTCCATGCTGTGGGTCATTCTGCTGTGCCTTTATATATAGCAATGGCATGGTCTTTATTGTTTTTGTCCTTTTGCATTATCTTAAAACCTCCACACAGCAATGGCAAAACCCACAGTGCTCTGTAGTTTCTGATACAAGGATAAAAATTAGCAGAGGAAAGGGAGATGAATGGGTGGGACACTCCCTGGATGTCCATTGTATCTATCAGAAGTGTAGTTTATTTACTATATGGAAAAAATCTTTACTTAAGTTGCACAGACCTCTCGCACGCTGCTCATGAGGTGTTTGGCTGTACAAGCCTGACCTTCTCAGGTTGAAGTACAGTTGCAAAATTATAGAAAAGCCCTTAAAATGGAGTATAACCTCAGTGGAAGTGTTTAGTCACGAGCATGCTGAGCACGTGACTATGCAAGTTAAGTAACTGAGTGCTGCAATGAGTACTTTTTGAGTATATTCAACTGTTACGATGAGATCAAGTGCAAACAGTGTTTACTGGCATGTTACGCTTCAGAGGAAGCAGACCACTCTACAAACCATTTTACAACTCAGATGCAGCTTTCAGTGCTTGTTTTGCTGCATGGACTCTAAAGTTATTTGGAGGAAATAAAAAATAATTTTTAAGCCCTCTTCAGTTTTTTTTGTAAGATTCCCTTCCTGTTTTCCCCCACCCTGAGGAATGCCATGTTTATTTGCATTTGGCAACTTCTTACTCTTTGGTTTAAAGAAACCTGCTTTGACTTCACATGAAAGCATCTCGTAGCCTTTCAGTCTTGGTCAGCTTCAGTCCTCTGTTTTCAGAGATATTTTCCAAACAAGTGCATTCAGTAATTTTCTTGTATTGAGATTGAGAAACTGAAACTGACCTTTCCTGGTAATGTTTGGACATAATCTATGCCCAGGGCAAGATGCTTGATTAGTTTTTGTCTTTAATCAGCATAGAATGATGTCCCCAGTTTAGTTGCTGCTTGAAATCATGGTATGTGGGACAAGCCAGAGTGTCTCAACGTGGTTGAAACATCTCTGCTGTGCTTGGATGGGCTGAATTTTGATCTTTCTTGACTGTGTGCTAAGTAAAGTAAGAATAATTTCATATAATTTGGGCTAAACCTGTGGAGTTAAGTGCTTTGGTATGTAACAGAAGCCAAATCCATGGTAACGTTTTTAAAAAGCAAAGAGATTCAAATAGTTCTTCCTCTGGATGATTTACATTGCATAGTTGAAATACTATTAAAAATTGATTTCCAACTGGTTTTGAAGCAATTTTAGCTTTCATTATGAATTACTAGTGTATTCACTGAATCATATGGACTCATTGCATATTATGATGCTTCTTGCACCTGATGCTTCTTATATCTTTTAAAGCAGCTGATACCAGCTACTTCTGAAGAGAGGATACTAACCCCATGGTGATAATTGCTTTGTCATTGATTCCTCCTCTGGGATTGGACAGTGAATAAATGTATACATATGGATGATCTGTATCCTATAAAACTGCTTCTGTTATGTTCCTTTCATGTGACTTTTTTTGGTAGACCCAGAGCACCTTGAAAATTTTGAGAAGTATCTCAAATCAATGAACTGCTCAGAAGAAATTTGTCTGCTCACCACATTTGCTCAGATGGCACAAACAAAACGGGCTGATGTTGATGAGGATTTTATCAAAATCATTGTTCTGGAGATATATGAGGCAAGTAGTATTATGGTTCCATTCAGGAAAAGGATGAATGTGCTGTTTTCCTTTCTAACAGTGGAACATGTGAAACATTCGTGACTTCTGGAGCTTGTTGTACCGTGGAACTAAGAAAGAACCACATCTGAGTCTTATAATCTAGTACTGAATTAAAATCTGCTGCTGTGCATGTTTTTCTAGGAGAAAGAACACCAGTTCTGTAGACCAAGCCAGAATTAAACAAATGAATAAAAATTTATTTTGCTTTCTTTTTCTTGCACTTGTAGCTCTGAAACTCCTTGTATGGTCTTGTTTTTGTTGTCACATGCATTTTTTTTTTTGTGTGTGTGTGGCATTATTGTTCCTACAATTAGTTTTGGCCTTTGTTTTTGACACTGTGGCATAATAATTTCATTAACTTCTAGGACAATCTGTTTTGGTTTTAATACTGACATTTATCAACCTCTTCGTCCAGGATCACAAAGAGTGATTTGGTTCTGTTTTCCAAAAATAATTTATTGCAGTATCAGTGAAGGTCAGACATACAGTAATGTTTCTCTTCTTGTCTTCTCAGGTGTCCTACGTTAGCCTTTCCACAAGAGAGACATTTTCAAAAGTTGGCCGAGAACTCCTGGGAGCAATTGCCAGCATCCATACTGGGATTATTTCGGTACTGCTGGATCGAGTCAGAGACACCATCGAGAAGGTTGGGATGGTAAGTGCAGAAGTCCATTATTTAATATAGGCACCCACTTAAAACTAGAGGCCATACCAGACTGTGTTACAAGATCTGTCTGTGGTTTTTTGATCGTATCATTTTTTAAGATAGAAGGGGATAATGCCGATTATTGTTTATATTGATTATATTGAGTACTGATTAGCCATTTTCTTTTCTGCCCTTGAAGGTTTCTCTGTATCTGTTTAAAGAACTGCCTTTGTACCTGTGGAAGCCTTCTTCGTCTGAAATAGCACTGATTCGTGACTGGCTATTAAATTACAGTCTAACAACAGTGGAAAACAAACTAGCCTGCATTATCTTGGAAGGGCTAAACTGGGGATTTGGTGAGCATGTATGTATTAAAAACAGAAGGTCTGAACCTAGTTAGTTTTACAGAGTAAAAGTGTTACTCAATCTGGGACTATAACTGAATTTGAAAACAGTTAATTATATGTTTTTATATAGTGGCTGTATGCTTGATGGCATAGAATGGAAGTTTCACAGTGATTTTGTGGCATTCTGCCTGAGTATTTGCTTGTGTTACTTTCTTAGAATCACAGAATGATTTGGAAGGGACCTGTACAGGTCCTATCCAGTCCAGCCCCTCCACAGTGAACAGGGACGTCTTCAGCTCAGTTAGATTCCCCAGAGCTCCATCCAGTCTGGCCTGGAATGTTTCCAGCGATGTGGCATCCACCACCTCTCTGGGCAACCTGTGCCTGCATTTCACCACCCTCAGCATAATGAATTTTTCTTCTATCTAGTCTGAATCTCCCAACTCGCAGTTTAAAACCGTCACCCCACGTCCTGTCGCATCAGGCCCTGCTAAAAACTCTGTCCTCGTCTTTCTTATAAGCCCCCTCTAAGTATTGAAAGGCTGCAACAAGGTCTCCCTCTAGCCTTCTCCAGGCTGAACAACCCCAACTCTCTCAGCCTTTCCTCACAGGAGAGGTACTTCATCCCTCTGATCATGTTTGTGGCCTCCTCTGGACTTGCTCCAACAAATCCATGTCCTTCCTGTGCTGAGGACTCCAAAACTGAATGCAGGAAAGGGGGGGAAAAATAGTCCTGTAATGTAGCAGCTGATAAGAGGATTTGCTATGTTTTAATAGAAAAAAACATGTATTGCCCAGCGTAAGCCCATTTTTCTTCATTGTTGGGCCGAAAATTTTCTTACTGGCTTTGCCAAAATAATATGATACTTAATCTCTTTCTGGCTGTTCAAATTAGTGTTTATTTCTCTGTAGTACAACTGAATGATACAATTGTAGAGAACTTTTAAACGAAGCAAAGTTTTAATGTGATTCTGTTTTTAGCAGGATGCTCTTCATCTGGATCGAGCCGTCCATGCTGAAGTTGCATTGATGGTCCTGGAAGCATATCAGAAATATCTCTCCCAGAAACCTTATGCTGGGCTGCTTTCTGAAAGCATAAAACAGGTATTCGTTCTTCAGAATTACAGGGAATAGGTTATTGATGGTGATACATAAGAAAAAAAGCTAAGGTCTTGTTTTCTTTTTCTCTTTTTTAGAAGCTATGCTATCTTGATACTGCTAGAACATCATTGTATACCAGCTTGTAGTATTTTTTCACAGACCTATTTGAAGATACTGTTAGACTTCCAGTGAACATCTGTATGAGAAACAGAAATTTTAAAATTTGCCACCCTTGTAGGTTTGCGTTAGTATGCAGCCTGTGGTGGGTCAGTTGCATACTGTTCTTGCAAAGCATCTTTTACTCACACAGAGTCAGCCAGTACTTGCTTAATGAAAGGCTACTTACTGTTCATGGTGAACATAAGACATCCTTCCTGTGTCCCCAGCTTTTAGTCTTACCTTATGGAAAGACTCAAGATGTTAGGAGCTTTTTCAAGTAGTGACCCGTGCTGCGTTCCCAGGGAACCTACAAATGCTTACTACATTGATTTTGCAGCACACTGGTGACTGAGGAAGGCATAGCTCTGACTTATGGGAGGGGAATGGAAGGATAGAAAGGTTAAAGTTAAAAATCCATTTTTTTTTTTTTTTTTTATTTTCAATCGAAGATGCTTCTATGTATTTATTCATAGCTTTTCTATGTATTTATTCATAGCTTTTTTTTTTATGCTTTCTTCTTAGTATTTCTTGGACAGTGCCCCTCCTGCGCTGTGCTCTTTTCCTCAGTCTTCCCACGGTTTGGATGTTCCTTATTGCCTCTGCTGCTTTCTTACTTGCTTCTCTGCTGTACTTTAGTCATGATTTGTTGTCTTATTCCAGCTAGATGACTTCTCTCTTTAAGCCTATTTCAGCCATGATTGCCTCTTGAGTTGGTGAATCTGTCCTGACTTTCAAGAGCTTGTAACTGGAACTTGAGAGAAAATAATGCTTAGGTTCTTGTATCTCTGTGCACAGATGATGAAATAACTGCATTGACTCCTAGCTCTGCAGTTCACACTGGTCTGTCAGAGCACGCACAATAGTTTATCCTAAAGATTTAACTCCTTCTGATTTAGACAGGGTCTCTCTGGAAATGGACGTATGTACATGAAACAGAGACTCTGCTTGTCCGCATTGGACTTCTTTTTAAGGAGAGGCTGCCAGGTTTTAGGCTTTTTATTGACAGATGTTACTCGTGTGTATATATTTTTTGTTTTCCTCTCACTAGCAGTTATAAACATTACTGAAGCTTCTGTTAGGTTGTGGGGGGTTTTTTTGTCATAAAAATAAAATTTAATCCAAGATTGGGAGTTTGAGAGACTTTAGTCAAAGAGTGTAAGTTGATAGCCTTTCCAAAAAAAAGGGCGGGAGACCAAAGAAACAGAGATTTTTGGATAAACTTAATTGGTGGTGCTACGTGTCATGTCTGGAAAATAACTACTGTTGCTCTGGTCTCATGTCATGGTATTGTGATAGAAAAGGAAGCTTTTTCAGGCTAGCCGAAGTCCTGGACTAGTGCCATAAGTGCCATAGTATGGCTGTGCTTCCTCTCATTCCTGTTCCTACTGCTTTGTTCCAGGTCTCCTACTTAGCCAGCATTGTTCGATACGGAGAAACACCAGAGACTTCCTTTAATCAGTGGGCATGGGGTTTGATTCTGAGGTTAAAGCTTCACAGAAATGACCGTGGTGTGCAGCATGGCTGGGCTGCAGCCCCTGTGTCCGACAGCGTGCTCGACATGACGGAGTCGGTCACGCTTCACCCCCTCCTAAAGGCTGTCAAAGCAGGTGTCCCCATCGGCTGTTACCTGGCACTGGCGATGACCACACTGGGCCACAGGTAAGTATGCTTTTTTGTGTTTGCCTTGCATGGATGTGTCCTAGTGACCAAGCAGCCAACTTACTCATTGAACTGAGGGCTATTGACATTTTCATGTGTGTTTAAAAAGTTAAAGGACTTATTATGCAAAGTACTGAGCAGTTTTTCATGAACTTCAAACTGCTTGCCTCTTCTGTTACTTTACTAGAACTAATTTTTGCCTTCTGCATGTTAGGGTCAAAGTAGTAATTAGAATTAATATTGAAACTGAGGGGTTAGCATGACTGTTACAGACAGGAATAACTTTTAATCACACTTACTGAAGGGCTTGTTCTACAGGTAATTTTTTTTAGCAGGGCTGCAGCACAGCATTGAGAAAATAATGAAAAAAAACCCCCAAAACCCCACTCATGCTGCTGATAATAAAACAAGAGCTTTGTAACCTTGAACTTTCTAGCCCTGACTGTGTTCCAACACAGTCTTTTCCAGTATTTTCAGTGGGGTTATAGGTAAGGATTTTGGGTATAATCAGATGCACCAGTTGATTGATGTGCAGAGCCATGGATAGGTTAATCAGTCTCTGGTAGGTCTGTTTTCCCTGAATCTGTCATCTCTGTCTCCTGCTCTGTTGTAAGTTTTTACTAACTTGTTTTCTGCATATAATATTGTTACTCTATAAGGAGAAATCATCTTGTCTTTCTTCTTTGCCAAGCCATTGCTTGATGCTGAGGTTATGCCATAGATACATATCTGCTTCTGTGATATGATATGAAGGTATTCTGGTTCGAGAATGGAAATTTTTACATGACTGAGCATGGATTGAAAAACAAGAAACTTGTTTACATCTGTGTAAATGGCTTTTTCTCCAATACTCTGTCCTTGCAAAGGACCATTTGACATCTGTCTTCTCTCTAAGTAATAACACCGGTATTTATCACACACAAAGTTTGAGGCCAATTCTGTTAAAAAACAGAAAAAACAAAGCACTGTAGTGTTTGGTAGTGACTGAAAGCAATATTTCATTTTCATGACCTCAGCATAGACATAGGATTAATGCTTTACATCTTTTCCTAATGCACAGCCCTCCTCAGTTAGCAGAACTTGATGCAGAGCAATGTACCAAATAAGTTGCCCCTTAGTGGGTTTTCTGGACAGTAAGAGTAGGATTCATCTCGGCTGACTGAAACCATCTCATACCTACTGTAAGGAAGCCCTCTGAGCTGCATCTGTAGGTAGTGAAGAAAGATATCCAGAGCATCATCCATCATGAGGAGATGTCAACGGTAGGTAGCGTAAAACTCCTTCTGTAGGTTCTTCCTTTGCCTGGAGAGAGAGACTGGCTGGCTGGGTTAGGCAAGAGCCTTGAGCTTATAATTGATTGAAATTTGATGGATAAAGACCTGCGTCTCCAGTCATTTTTTGGAAGGTAGGATATGAATTCTCAGAAAGGCAGGAAAAACTTGTCAAATCTGTGAGCAAATCAAATGGCTTCTATAGCTACAGAAAAAGACCTCTGTGGATATAGCTGTTCAGGATTTCAGAGATTTAAGTGTGATGGTACAAAAGTCTTTACAGCTCAGTTAACGAAAAAAGGGAGAAACTTACAACCTATCTCCCTTTCTAATGATAATCAGTGTGTTTTTCTTATTTTGTTTTTGTTTTGGCAGCATTGAGAAGTTCTGTGCTGAAGGGATCCCTCTTTTGGCAGTGCTCATCCAGTCTAGATATCTGAGAACAGTAGTCCACGTGCTGGATAAAATTTTGCCCTTATTTTACTCTTGCCAGTATTATTTGCTGAAGAATGAACAGTAAGCATTTTATGTTCCTAATACTTTTGTTAATAAAGAACAATGAAAATTCATCTTAACTGTTAAATTTGTCAGACTTCATTCTGGTTTTGGCATCCCATGAGAATGGGATGCAGATGATGGGGAAAGTGTGTCTTGTTTGCCTGCTGAGTTAATTTGGGCATTGACTCCATCTGGTTGAGGAAGTAGTTGTGGAAATGTCTTTTACCATCAGTGATGCTGCTGCTGTACCACAGAAAAGGCCTTCAAACATCTTTTTTGCCAAGTAGCAGTTGTGTTTAGATTAGTGAGGAAAAATAAGCAGACGCTACTGTTTACCTGTGTCCCTACTGGTGACCTGAGCAACAGCTGGGCGTGTTCTCCTTGACTGTCTATCCTTGTAAATCAGTGATGCGGCCCCTTGGGGTGCTTTTGGCTTTTACCATCTGGGAGTCTCCCAAACAATTTCTGGGCTAGCTTTGGACGCTGATGTGAATCACGAACTGTATTCAGTCCTGATGAGCTGCCTTAAATTACACTCTGCTTTGGACTGCTCATACTCTGCCTATGATACGATTAAAATGGAGCGATTAAATCTGCAGCACAGTTCTGAATCAAAAGTCCTTGTTTATTGCTATCGCTAGTGCTGTTAAGCTGGCTTAAGTTCTCTAGAAGCATATTTTCTATATATTATGCAGTAAGAAAACTTTCTGAGTTAATTTAATTTGTTGACATCTGTAGGTTTTTATCTTACATCCAACTGTTCCTTCATCTGGATAGTGGAGTCCCTCAAGGCATGACCCAGCAGGTTACCCATAAAGTAACACAGCACTTGACAGGAGTGAACTATGGAGAAAATATTAAGCTGCTCAGCAGTATGATACAGGTAAGAAGATTACTGGAAAAAGAAAAAAGAGAGGAGGGAGTTTTTTTATAAAAAATAGGCTTTTTTACTGAATAAGTGCTTAAGGTTAAAAAGTATGCTGAATCTGGCAGTTGTACGGCCACGGAGCACCTTGCATCAAGCATGAATAGTTGGTTTTGGTTTCCTGAAATACTTCTGCTTAAACTGGCCTAAATCTGCCAACGCATGTGACACTGGGCATAACAATATGTGTCTTCTGGACTTCTTGGAAAACGAGTTTTCTAATACCAGGTTGAAACACTGCCTAAAAAAGGAACGTAATACACAGCCCTGCTTCCTATGCTAGGTGGGGAATGCAGCAGATATATTAATGTTTGAAATCTTTGCTTTTGTCCGTTGATTTGTGTCTATGCTATGAAGAAATGTTCCTTTGTTAGGAAACCAGTATCTTTTTCTAAGTGCGGAGAGGTCAAGATCAAGTGCTCTCAACATAATAGGGGGGTAAGGATGAAGTCCAGAGGGACTTAGACAAACTGGAAAAGTGGACCTATGAACCTCATGAAGTTCTCCAAGACCAAGTGAAAAGTGCTGCACCTGGGTTGAGGCAGTACTTAATTTCAGTACAGGCTGGGGATGATGTGGTTGAGGGCAGCCCTGCGGAGAAGGACTTGGAAATCCCGGTGGACCATATCCTGGTCTGCATCCAAAACAGCACAGCTGGCAGGTTGAGGGAGGTGATTCTGCCTCTCTGCTTGGCTCTCGCGCGACATCACCTGGAGTCCTGTGTCCATTTCTGGAGTCCTTAGGACAGGAAGGACATGGACCTGTAGGAGCAGGTTCAGAGGACGCGAGGAAGAGACCTTCCAGTAGTTAAAGAGGGCCTCAAGGAAAGATGTGGACAGACTTTTTGGCAAAACCTATAGTGACAGGACAAGGAATAATGGTTTTAAACTATGGGAAGGAAGTTTTAAGACTGGATATAAGGAAGGAATTTTTTACTCTTAAGTGTGGTGAAACACAGGGACAGGTTGCGCAGGGAGGCAGCAGAGGCCCCATCCCTGGAAATATTCTAGATCAGGTAGGATGGTGTTCTGAGCAACCTGGCCTAATTAAAAGTGTTGCTGCTCCTGCAGGGAGGGTAGACAAGATAAGACCATTAAAGGTCCCTTCTGACCCGGACCATTCTGTGATTCTATGAAGGGGAACCTACCTACTTGGGGAAGTCTTTGTGCAGAAACAGAGGCTACACTTCAGAAATGGGTGCCATTTATGCCTGCAGGTTACAGGGGCCCTGCTTACAACCTTTGCACAAGGCGCTCAGCTCTCCGGGCTGCAGAGTCTCTTTTGGAGTTTGGAGACAACAGAGCTGTTTTTAAACAGACACAGATCATGATCATAAATTACTGATTTTAAGGGTAGGCCTATAAACTTATGCAAGTTAAACAGTTCTTACATAAGTTCTTATCCTTTACTTGAAGCTGCAATGTCTTGAATAATTCAACCCTTTAATCTGGCAGACTCACATTTATCTCAGTGACCAGCCAGACGGAGTGGGGCCAGCTGCTGTTCTGGAGTTCTGGGTTCAGGTCCTCACCAGCCAGCAGCTGTGGCACAGGGACCGGGCAACACTCTTCTTGCTCGATGACTTATGTAAAGCTGCTTTTCAGTACAGTCAAGAGGACTGCGTACAAAAGCTGCTTTACCAACAACACAAGGTAAATGGGGGTGGAATAATGGTGCAATATTGAGTAAATGGTCAGTTCATGTGTTGCTTGTTCTAATTTTGATGTGAATATGTTTTCCTGAAATGTAACAATACCAGTCATGATAAGTGATGACAAGGTTATATTATCTGTTTTATTTCTGAGTATGTAGAGATTAGTAAAATATCTGATCTTTGAATAATAATCATAAGAATTAAAACATATTTGGAACACAGATCTCATTCATGAGTTTTATCATAGTATTTTAGTCTGTGGTCTTTGCATTTCAAATGTTTGTTCATGTATTTAGAACAAAACCAGAGCATCCTCTCCTGAAAAAACAGACAATGTCACTATAACAGAATCTTTTCTGTGGAAATGAAATAAAGCAGGCATTTTGGTGGTAGCTGATTGAATTGAGGTTGGGTGGTAGGAGCCTGAGGCAGAAAGGAATCCTGACTGAAGGTAGAATGAAATAACTGTAGCTTGTAAATGTTTTCTGTTTCCATACAGAATGCTTTGGGCTATCATTGTGACAAAGGTCTTCTGTCTTCACTTGTTAGCTGGATTGTGGCAGGCAATGTGACACCTTCCTTTGTTGAGGGCAATGCCAATTCCTCTCAGGTAAATGGTATGATGATGTTGTATGAACAACCTTGAAATAAATAATATGTAGGTGCTTAGGGTTTTTTCTGCTTTTGCAGATTTTTCTCTTGTTCCCTCTTTCTTCCTGTGTTTGAGTTTTCTGGTGATAAAATCCTAATTTAGCTTAAGAGGATGCTGTGGGTTTATTACACTAAAGGGAACACAGACATTTTGCATGGAGAAAGTTTATCTGATCTGTGTCCAGGAATTCATATAATAGGATTTATTGTTAAAGGTTTCTTTTAATCTTCAGTTGTTCTCAGTGTATTAATGAGAGAAAATATGTCATCTCCTATTAGGTCAGTCTTTTTCTGATAAATATTTTGAATACTAGTTGCTTTCTCTCTGCTTAAGCAAGTTCCCCATTTGAGCAAAACCAAACAAAAACCTGCAGTAGCCCAAATGGAGATGTCTTGTGCAGGTAGGAGAGGGGAAATCTGATTTTACAGGGTTTGAGTAGGTTGTTTCCTGCAGAACTCTCTGGATAATTCTGTCGTTTGTTCCTGTTTTCCCCCTTCTTTCCCGAGATTGTATGGAATACAAGGAGAATATTTGAATGTAGATAAGGAGGAAACTGAATATCTGTTATTGTTGGGACCTGATACTACTTTTGCAACTTTGTGATGAGAATCTGGTAAAGACACATTCCTCTTAGGAACAGCAAGCCTTCTGATCCTACCCCTGCCATTTTGTTATCAATGTTTCTCTTGTTGCTGGCTTTACAGGTGTGGTTTTCATGGATAGTGTTAAATATGGAGTCGATATTTGAAGAAGATTCACAGCTTCGAAGAGTTGTGGAGGGGGAGTTGGTTATTAATGCTTTAACTCCTGATCAGGCTTTAAAGGTGAGAGAACTGTTCATCTGCTTTTATTACTGGAGAAAAGCATTCTCTTGTATTGCTTAGTTTTTATCTTAAGTGCTTTTTCTTACCAGGATAAAAACACAATTAATGTTTTGTCTGGCTTTCCAGGAGAAAATAAACTAAAACTAACTAACTAAACTGAACTAAATAAATAAACTAAACTAAAAGTGTTTCTGAGTAATTTTCTGGGTCACCTCAATGCATCACGATCTTCAGTGGATTACTCCATACCACTATGTTACATTCTCCTGCCTGTAAAATGGGAGTATCTGTATTTCAAAGAGCATTTCTTGGATTATTTGAATTTTGTAGAGGTCTGGGCTTTACTGTTCTCTGTATTTGCTGAATTATTTTTCAAGACTTTCAGAACTGTTCAGATCTCTCCCTTAACGAAGGCACTGTGCTTTAAGCCATGTTGCAGTGTTGTGCAGTTTATTTGCCCAATTTCAGTTAGAAATTCTGGAACGAGGCAAGTGGAAACCCTCTCAAAGTGTAGACTTGCATACATCCTTCCTCTCAACTGTTTCAGTATGTTTTAATGAATGAGGCAGCCTAGAAGCATTATGAGAATAGATTTTTTTATGTATGCTCTGTCAAGTTCTATGAAAACAGGTCTAGTGGGTCCAGACTGGCACATACCATACATTCTGGGAGGTTAGTCTGAAAAACATTTGTCCCTTGGTTTGCATGACTTGATTTACCTGGAAAACAGTGAAATAGTGTGTTTGGAGTGTGTGGAAAAGATTCTTGGTCTGCTGTAGGGGATGAAGTAGGGCCAGGGTGTGCACTGAGACGTGGGAACTGGAAAAGCCTCTCATTCCCCTGTTTCAGGCAGAGTCAATGAGAGCTTGGTGTGTGGCTTTATAATGATGTAGTGAGTCCATGGAATAGTATCCTGTGTTTTTAATATGGGGTGCTGCTGCTCATACATTGCATCGTGTTTGTTCTGCTTTTGTAAAAAGGAAATTTTTTTTTTTTCCTTCTGTATTATTTCTTCGCATTAGTTTTAGTTTTAATTTTAGATTTTCAATAGGGCTGCATGGAATGTAGTCTGGAAAAAGCTACAAGTGGTAGCATGCTATAGAATTCTGCATCCTCACGTGGCTTAAGACTTTTAGTGTTTGGAACATGCTGCAGGCTTCAGTGCTGCTGCTTTGTTCTGCTGCAGCACTGGTGTTATGGAAGCCTAAGCCAGGAACACCCACCTTTTCGGGGAAAGCCGATAATTCACTGTAATTAACACCAATAGCCTGTATATTGTCCTTGCATCACACTAGTCCCTCCATTCATGCTACATCTTTTAAAACATCGGAGAGCTAGTGCACTGCTCTCTAACAGCTGCCCAACACAGCTGTGAGCTGGGCAGCTCCTCCTCGAAGACCTGTGATACGTGTTTGAACGCTTTTAAAATTTTCTCCTTTGTAGGTGCTGAGTTTTCACTGTTAATCTGATGGGTTAAGCTGTGACAGCGGGTTACAGCAGAACAGTTGTCTGAAAATTGTTCTTCTTGCAGAAAGCCCAGGCCCAGCTGAAGCTACCCATCGTGCCTTCCCTTCAGAGGCTCATGATTTACCGATGGGCTCACCAGGCCCTTGCTACCCCTGCTGATCACCCTCTCATGCCGCTAATCTGGCAGAAGTTCTTCCTGCTTTACCTTCACCGACCGGGACCACAGTACGGGTGAGTCTGATCATAAGGGCTCTAGCGGAACAGCAAGTGAGATTAAGTGCCTGACACTGAGACTGCCCCCAAAAGCAGTGGGTACCAGCAGCATCCCTAAAGAATCAATTTATTTGCCGAAATGCTGATTTGGCACTTGCAACGAGATTTTGTTGTGCCTTTTTTGTTTTTAGATTACCTG
Organism: Neomorphus geoffroyi; assembly: GCA_033558235.1. NCBI lineage: Eukaryota > Metazoa > Chordata > Aves > Cuculiformes > Neomorphidae > Neomorphus > Neomorphus geoffroyi. The sequence goes on from JAUMJM010000025.1 coordinate 4,309,714, forward strand.
TAGATGGCTGTATTGGAAGACGTTTTTTCCAGAGTGCAGCTCATGTTACCTTGCTGAATGAAATGAAGCAGCGCTTAACAGAGGTAGCGGACTTCCACCATGTTGCCAGTAAAGCACTTAGAGTGGAGAGCCCTGCAGAGGGCAGCGGCAGATCACCAGAGAAGGCGAGCTGCTCACCGGATTACCTCACTTCACCAGAACTGCATAAGGAACTTGTCAGGTAAATAAAAAAAGCCTGCCCAGTTCAATCTTATTCAGTGCAATCGCTGCACCACGGTCTTAGCAGTGGGAGATATGAAAGGATGTGACCCTTCTCTGACTTAGTTGTACTGCAGGCACTTGTTATACATCTAGAATCATAGCATGGTTTGAGTTGGAAGGGATCTCAAAGCCCATCCAGTTCCAACCTCCCTGCCATGGGCAGGAACACCTCCCACTTGATCAGGGGGCTCAAAGCCCCATCCAACCTGGCCTTGAACACCTTGAGGGAGGGGGCATCCACAACCTACCTGAGCAACCTGTGCCAGTGTCTCACACCCTCACTGTGAAAAATTTCTTCCTAATGTCTAATCCAAATCTTCCCCCTTCCAATTTAAAGCCTTTTCCCCTTGTGAGCCCTTGTGAAATGTCCCTCACCAGCTTTCCTGAGATTCCTACTACTATCTCAGGAACCCTCCGCTCATCTCTACAAGACTCCAGCTGTGCTCCAGCATCCCCAGCACACCCCAGGGTGAAGGGCCCGTGGTAGCAACCCGATGGTTCAAACTGTAATATGTCAACTCGCAGGTTGTCATAGACAAGCCTGATATTATTTGGTGTGGTCCAAATCTGTTCCATTATTGGTAAAACCTGTTTTGTTAGAGAGAGGGATGATTTTACTATTAAAAATAAAACATTACTGGTAGAATTGTTACTTCCCTTCGAGAAGTGCCTTTATTTTTAATTAATGGTATCCCCATATGTTTAGACATATCTGCTACTGTTACGTACATCACTAGCTATAATTGTGAGCTGCTACATGCAGATATGTCTTTTTGTCACAGACTAGGGCCTAAATTTGCATCTGAATAAGATCACTTCCTGAGGGAATTTGCTAGGGACTTCAGTGCATGGTTCAGTTAGTGCAGTTTACCAGTTAGCATGCAAAATTGAACTGCGACATCTTGTGTTGGAGTGGGCTGAGGGATGGGCGTAGTCACTCACTGTGCCTCAGCTGAAGAACACAGCTGATGAATGCTCACCGTTACAAAAGACGTGGTAACTTCTAAGAGGAGCATACCTCACACACACTGAAATTTTAGCTGTGCTGTTCAGAAGCTCACGGTTCTGTTAACACAGACTTTTGGACCGAGAAGTCTGTAGTGAGAAGTATTGCAGTATCTGAATATTCTCAGAAAGTGGTTGAAAGGATTGTTTGGGAAGAGTCCGTTGTTCAGGGGATTTGGGTGTACAGGAGCTAAGCTGCTTCCAAGTGCCCCCTGCCCCAGGAGTCGGTAGGTGCTGTATAAGCTAACAAGGGTGTTGTAAATCCTCCTTGGTCATTTGTGAAAAACAATCCAGAGATGCTCACTGGGTGTAACTTGATTTGTATTTTGTCAGTCTTTCATTTTGAAAGAATTCCCTGCTCCAGCATAAACTCAGACTGCTTCTACAACCAAGTAAATCTTATGCTTGGGAAGTTCGACCACCTAGACAGGAGGAAAACACTGATAGAGTACATAAAGGAACCAGACTCCATTTTTTCACCAATGGTGCTGATATAGAAAACAGGAGTTTGCTAGTGATGCTTAGTACCACAGTGCAAAAATTTAGTTGCATTCTAGTTCTCCCTTGCATTTAATCAGAAACCCTGGGTGATATGATTATAAAAAAGGTGCCCCTCAGTTGAGTGATGTCAGTTGAAGAAAGAAGTGTACTTATCTTAAAGTATGGAAGGAAGAGGAAATGGGAATAAACTTCCTTTATGACAGGAAACCAAAAGATGTAACACAGGTGTGAGCTTTTGGAGCAGGCACTCTAGAGAAGTCATGGGGTGAGAAGCCGAAGTTGCTCAGACATACGCTTCTGCTGTTCATTGGTCTTCTGAGTGGGGTTGTGATGTGATTCCCTGATGTAAGAGATGCTTTTGGTCCTGTGTCACGTTTGCTAGTTGGCATACATACTTTCCTTTTCAAAATTTGTCTTGTGACTCTAGGTGATAGCCCTCATGTTCTTTTAGATAGCTTCTTTCTATGCTGGACTTTAAACTGACACAGCACATAAGTCACAAAGCATCTGAAACATCCACATTTTGAGCCATATCACCTTGTAGCATGATTGTTGCCTTAGGTCTAACCCCTGTGATGAGACTGCCGTGTAGTATGTAAGCTATGCATATGGCTGAAGTTCACATTGATTTATTTTTTTTTTTCCTTTTTGTTTTTCTTTCTTCTCAGGCTTTGTAATGTTTTTGTTTTGTGGTTGGAAGAAGAGAGTTTCCAGAAAGGAGACACGTACATTCCTTCTTTACCGAAGCAATATGATGCCCATAGACTTGCTAAAGTCATGCAGAATCAACAGGTGAGGTGCTGATGATGTTGGCAATCTGGGATTGAAAACTCATTTCACTTAAAATGGGTCCTCTAAAATAGTGAGAGACTTGGTGTCATTGTTCTTCAACTGGAATAAAACTACCATACATAGAATGATAGAGTCATGAAGTGTTTTGGGTTGGAAGGGATTTTAAAGATCATCTGGTTCTAACCCCTCTGCCATTTACAGGGACACCTCCCTTTTTTTCCTAAATATACTATGCTATCCCAAACTGTCTTGATTTATGTTTGAGTGAGGACGCAAGTAGATTTCTTGCATATCTTAATGAGAACACCATCGTTATTTTCTAGTGTTCTTTAATTCTTTTTGTGCTCTAAGATAATTTTAGAGAATTATTAAGGTTGGAACTTTAAATGACAAACACTGGAAGGTGAAATCTGCTCAAGTTGGTAGTTTGTAGTATGTCAGGTTTAAATATAAGTTAGCAAATGGGAAGTTAATATTGTTCTGTCCAGTAAGCCTAGGAAGTGAGTATAATCAAAAAAACCTGCAAAAGGGGAGCATGTTTCCTCATGCCAGCTTTGTTTTTATCCCTCCAGTGTATGTGACTACTGGAAATGCAGCCTTCTTTAGCCTAATTACAGTTAATCAGGCCATGGTGTTTCAGACTCTTTTGATTTCTTATGTGTTTCTTTTTTATGAACAGAGTTTTAGTAATTTGTTCCGTTTCTCTAATTTGCTAGAAGCTATACCATGTGTGCTTGTCAGGTTTCTTCTCTAATTTTCGTGAATGCATTTCAGTGGCTCATATCTGTGATAGAAATTCTGCAGCGTTTTTCTTTAGCATAGAATTTTTTCCCCCCCCCGGTAATACTGACTTAAAACTGCAGAATCTACTTAGGTACTCGCTTTAGTTCTCAGGCTGCTGGGATGCATATATAGCGCATGGTACTCACCAAAATGAGAATGACAGTTTTAATTATTTCATGCTTTAGGATTTATGGATGGAGTATGTCAATGTTGAACTCATACACCACGAGTTTCAGGAAGCTCTAAAACTCTGGCTGCAGGTAAAACTTGAGTCACATACAACCTGCATTTCTACAGAGCAAACAGATTTCACCAACCCTTCATCAGGTAAGAGATAAGAATATTGTTAATGAAACCAAGCCATAAAGAATTAAGATGTTGAAGCTCTGTTTTCTTTAGGAACATAGTGATGTCTGCGAATAAAGATGTTAACGTAGTTTTTTCCTATGGTGCTTCATTTTTCATGATGTTTTCATGGTGTTTTCACCAAGATGCTCATGTGAGAGGCTAAAAGCAATGTTTTTGGCTTAAGGTTTGGCACATCACAGAACAGCAAGTTATTTTGTACCTAGAGGTTTCTGGGTGAACTTCCCAAAGATTCCTCTGCACAGAGTGTGCTCCAGACACGCTGAGTTTTCCCCAAGTTTAGACAGACACAGCTGCAAGCAGAGGCAAAACCCACTGTAACCGAAAACAGAAAGATTGTCTGTGGGGTTTTTTTTGTGTGTGTTTGTTTACAATGCCTTTCCCTGGAATTCTGGCACAGCGAAAGGGTTGGTTTAGCACAGAGGGGAATGATAGTCATGGTGGTTATATTAAGGATATGGTGAGATTTGATTTTTTTGGTGGGCTGATTGAAAAAGGTGAGGGAGGGAATAGAAAGGAACTGGAATAACTTAGGTGAATCGGCACTGTTTGCGCATAGGAACTGAGTGGGAATCAACAGGAGGAGAGCTGACTTGGAGAGAAGCTGTGCTTTGAGGAGGAACTGGAGCTGACAAGGCTGGAGACAAGGATGAATTGTTGGGAAAGGAAGTTAAACGGGTTGGCAGACTGGGTCTGGGAGTCTCTATCAGATGAGGGGAATAAATGGGCTGATAAGAGGAGAATCAGAAGAGTGGAAAGTAGGAATGTCTGGAGGACACAAGCTAAGCAATGAGGCCTTAGATCCTAATGTTTGTGTCATGGAACTGGTCACGAAGTTTAGCTGTGTGAAGTAAACTTTGTCATAAAAACAGGCAGATTAGATATGTGATTTTTAAAAAGGGAAGAATCCTGAGAAATATTTGTCTGTTGCTAAAAACATTTCATGCAAAAAAAATTCTGAATGAAATAATATTTTTTCCCTTTTTTTTCCTGCGTTTCTTATTGACAAAACTTACTTTTATTTTCTTTTCTAGCCAAAGAGAGGATAATGAATAATTTGAAGAAGTTTGATACTCCCAAGCCCCGTCTTCCACTGCAGATGGTGAAAGCTCCTGTGCCGGTTATTTCCTCTGCCAGTCTAGTAAGTCAGAAAGAAGCAATTCAGCTCATGCGTGTGGACCTGAACACCTTGCAGCGACATGCCAAGTAAGAAATCGCTGTTTTCATCTTCCCTGCTAGTATGTCTAGCAGTGTCTTCTGCTGCCCTTCACAGCAGCCTTATTTGTGGTGTTGGCACAAGACTGTCAGTACTTGATCTCTGCTTCCTGTTCCGTTTTGGCTTGTTCCTCTTTTTTTCTCGGTTGCTAGAATTCCACTCCTTTAAGTAAGATAAGACTGCGTAAGTCTTACCTAATGACTTACATTACATCAGCTGATGTCTAACTAATATAGTTTATTTTCTTGTTTGGCATGCTTCTTAAAATAACCTTTAGCCTAATTTGTTGACAATAAGTTAGTTAACCCTTTTACACTAATGTAGTAGCTGCAATATGAGGCACAGTAGCCCCAGAGAGAGAAATCTGGTCCCTGGGTCTATTAGCTTTGTGAGTGAAAGAGGCTTTCTGTTTCTAATATTTCCTCTGAGAGATTCCAACTGAATTATTTTCAAACGCATCTGTAGCTGTACTTGCCCAATGTAGTCATTTAGTATTGATAATATAAACCAAAACAAAACTTGATAGGCCCAAGAAAGTATGTGTCTAAACAGTTCCAGCAGCAGTTCTAGGTGTGCTTTTTTGACTGAATCATCCCACAGTCCAGCTTTTTTGTCTGGTGGAAAATTACTTTTCTTACAGAGCGTGGTCTATTTAATTTCCTTCCAGGCTGTCATATAGGATGATTAAAAAGAACTCATGCAGACTGGAGTAGTTTTGTTCCTCTGAACCCATTTCTTAATTACTTTGAAGTGCTATTACTTTGAAATTTTAGCTCAGTTTCATTTAATAACCTCTTATGTTTTCTAGGAAAGTGTCACAAAGCTTTGTACACCACATGAAATTCAAGTCTCTTCTGCTTTTAAATTCTAAGTATTACTGTTTTCAGTAAAGATTTTAGTAACTACTAATAAATGCTTTTCAGAACTGCAGCTCTCTGGGAATCTCAGCACGTTGCTCTCAATAGTGAAATACTGGACATGCTACCGAAGCTCTACGTCAATCGGGAAGAGCAGATCACCCTCCGTTTGGAGTGCCGGGGAACTTCAAACAAAGGCTGCCAGGGAGCAGCTCTTCTTACAGTCCAGGTTAGAGAGATGACATCACTTCTGCTTGGGTCTTTTGAATGTGGATGGTGGCAGGGAAATGACTGAGTGGTTGCAAGAATGGTAACAATTGGCCAAATAAATTCACGGACTTGTAATGGTTGCCTGAAATACCTAATGTGTAATACTCAAAAGGAGGTGCATATCTACAGCTGAAGAATAAGTTGTATAAAATTTATTTTGCTTATAGGATCCATTCTAAACTGCTTCCCAGTGCATGAATGGGGGAATAATCTCACATAGGAATGAGCATGGCAATATTTATAGAAGTATTCCCATGTTGCTTGGTATATGAATATCTTGACCCTCTTTAAATTTCAGTCCCTGTGAATTAAAAGTCTTACATAAAATACATGAATTATATTAGTGTGTGATAATTAAATAGGAACATGACCAAGGATGTGTGCTTGGGCACTGTGCACTAAAACTGATCAAAACTCTTAGGGGAAAACCATACATATTCAGAGTTCCTTTACTGGGCTCTGTTTCATTTTTACAAATAGGTGAAATGTGAAAGAATTTTAGCAAAAGATATTATTCTGAAATGAACATGTCTCTCTTTGTCATTTAGTTTGAAGGGAAACATAAAAATGAAGCAGTGAGCCAGCAGCTTCATGCTTTGCATAAAGAAGTGAGACAACTGCAGGCAGAAGCTACGAAGCCACCTGCTCTGGGTGTTGTGGAAGCAGCAGTACATGTGGAAAATTTTATAACGTAGGTTGTTCAGACATTGCTGTAGGTAGTGATGTTTTATATTTCTTTTTCTGTGTAATAGAGTTAAAATATGAGATCTGTTTGTGGTGTTTCATAATGCTTATCAGCTTGGGTCGACAACAGAGCTGGAATCCTGAGACCTGCATGTTTTTGACACAGACCTCTAACGGAATAACTCTGTCCATTGTCAGAGGAGCTAACTGCTGGTCATTTGGCCTCCATGGGGCACACAGTATTGTTTTCTACTTCAGTTTATTGTGTTGTGTATTAGAGCGGTCCTTATAGCACTGCAAAAGCATGCAGAGTGATGCCAGGGGTGCTATCTTAAACTTGAGGAAATGGCAGTCTCCTACCAGGACTGTTTCAGCCAAAGGCTAAACTGTGTGATTTTTAATGTATCTCTCGGTAGGTTTTCTTCTATAATAGCACAGGACATAGTTCTTTAATAGAGTTATGAGCTGAAATAGCTTTTCCATATGTGAAACAAAATCATGCAATGGAAGAGGACTATATAGTATCACTTTTTTGGGGGATGGGTGAGTAAATGGATTGGTCCGAGGCCCTCTTCCTCCTGGAGGCCTTTAAGGGCTCATCAGAGAGGTCTGGTTTTGCAACACTGTTCTTCTCAATCTTCTAGATTTCTGCTGGCATTTGTTTAGAATAGTTGATTTCCTACAGAGTGTACTCATTGTACAAGTAGAGATACTTAGTTACTGTTTGTACACATTCACTCTTGATCATTAATCCAAAAATTTCTGTAGATGTGCTAGTTCTTGGGATTTACATCTCTGGAGTTTTTGTTTTTCATTTTTTTATTCAGACTGAGTGAAGGTGGAGGTTTGAGGTCATTAAAACATTTATTTAGCAATACACAAGAAATGCTTGATTCAGTTTTAATTATTTTATAGATAAGCCTGTTGAGTAAAAAGAGGTAGATTTTCTTGCACTACAGATGTGTTTGAGAATGGCCTAAAAACACTGTAAACACATGATTTGAGGGAGAAGTAATCTATTGGAACTATGTTGATGATCAGTTTCTGATTATGGAGGCATTCTAAGGTTTGTAAGTACCCATTTCAGGCAGCAAAATTACTTGAGCTAAACCTAGAACTGTTCAGCCTGGATGTGAGAAGGCTCAAGAGGTTCTCATCGATGTACAGAAATACCTGAATGGAGGGTATGAAGAAAATGGGGACTCTTTTCAGGGTGTCCAGTGACAGGAGAAGAGGCAGTGGGCACAGAATGAAGCACAGGAGGTTTCCTCTGAACATCAGAAAACACTTTTTTATTGTGAGGGTGACACAGACTGTCCAGAGCGGTTTTGGACTCTCTGTGCTTGGAGATACTCAAAAGCTGTCGGCAGACTGTATTGGTCAACAAGCTGTAAGTGGCTCTGCTTGAGTAGGGGAGTTTGGTTCGGGTGTCCTCCAGAGGTGCCTCCCAGCTGTGAAACCATGCTTAGTTTTATCATGTAGGCCAGAAACGCTCATCTCAAGGCTATGTGTTTGCAAGAAACCTTTCTTTATTGTCACAGATGATTTTCCGTAAGTAAACTTCATCTGCAGTTTTTATCCCCAGGGCCTTAATAAATATCTACAAGGTGCAACCTATGCCTGCAATTAAGAAGGTTGGAATAAGTTTGTTTTTTACGTTAGTGGAATATGTGTGTGATGAAACTCAGCGCAATCCTCCCACAAGGCAGTTCTTCACGTCTTGCATTGAGATTCTAGGCCAAGTGAGTTTATTTTCTTGGTTTTTGTATGCGTAATGCTTATCCTAGTTGCCTGCTGATATTGGGGGTCTAAAACATTCAGAAGCCTGAACATTAACTTCCAAGTTTCTTTCCCGTTTTCCTTTCAACTAATTGTATAACATACATAATCTTTAGGAGTGTTTAAGCTTGTATATAACCAAAATAACTGTTGCTCTGAAGTGCCTGCTTAGTGCTGATAAATGCTCACTGTGTTAGTTAAATGCTAAGGTAGACTGGATTTTTGGGCAGGTAACTAAAGTTTGAGTAGTTACAGTGCTTTAAAGTATGTTTTGGCTTATATTTTGCTGTTATTGGTCATTTTCTAGCTGACATATGTCTTGTTGACCTCTGTGTTCAGACAGCTCTATTCTACAGCCTTGCAGTAAATGTTCTTTGTGTAGAGTTACCCAGAAGTTTGCTGGTAGAGCCTGTAAGTGTTTTCAGTAATATTTACTCAGGGGAGCACCTTATGTGGGTGTTCTAAGAAGAAGCATTAACCTCAGGCATTTTTTTTTCATGTCTTAAATGCAGTTTATTTCCATATGCAGCTGTCCGTGAGCATCTCTAAAGCTGACTTGCTGAATAGCTCTCTGTGGGCGTAGTTCTGTTTAAACTTAATGTCAGGCAAGCCTGCTGAAACCTGGCTTCATTTTCTTTTGTTAATCCATCAGAAAAACTTGTTTTCTAGGTATTTTTATGCGAGTGTGTGGTCCCAAGTGCTGTTAAGTGTGCTAGGGAAACAGGTTTATTTTACTTTGTATTTCATGGAACAGCAGTACTTAATTGAAGTCAGTCTCACACAGTCTGTCATTTTTGAGAAAATTTTTTGGTTTTTGTTTAATATGACTTAAAGTTTTGCTTGTCTTGACAAAATGCTATGAGGTTTTTTTCCAATAGATTCATATTAGGCCTTTTTTCCTTACCATTCCCGATTTCCTCAGGTGTTCATCAGTGGGACCAAGTCGGAATGCAAACGTCTCCTCCAGACGATCCTGCAGAATCGAAGGCTCTGTACTCTCCTTTCTCCTTACTTCACTCCTGTTGCTTCTCCCAGTGAATTTGTGAGTTTATATGAGAAAGTCGTGGCCTTCCTGAGTGAGGATAACAGCGATGTTGTCTTCATGCTCCTTACAAAGGTAAAGTAGTCACAAATACTGCCTCTGGTTTGTGGGTTGCTTTTGTGAATGGGCTTTCCCTAAAGACTGTGGCTTTAGGCTAAGGAGGAAAGAGGTTCAAAACTGGTACTTCAGAATAGCATTGATCTCATCCCGAATGGTATGTGTTGTATTTAAGCTCAAGAGGGGCTGAAGGCAAAAGCAAATAAGGGAAGCTTAAGCTTCTCTTTCCTAGCCCAGATAGTATCAGTACATGCTTCCTGGGGGTTACTGTTCTGTGCCCTCTTAGTCTTGAAATTAAAGCTGGCTCTTGATTGCTTCTTCTGCCTGATACCTCTGCAGACTTTTATCACATCAGCCAATGAATCCCAGGTATCTTAAAAAGAAAACAAATTGGAATGTTGTCTGAGTATCCAATCTCTGGCACTCACGACTTTCCCTGCCTATCTCAAAACATACGACGATCGGCCCATCTGAACCTTGCAAGCTTGTTTGGCAGTGGTGCTGAAGCTTGGAAATTCATGGGCCTTTTATAAATCAGAGAACCCCTTCAAAGGTTTTTTCCACAAATTCAGGGACTTCTCTAGTTGTAACCTTTAGAGGGCGTTTCCTTGGTTTATAGTTTGAGCTCATGAGGTGTAAAATCATTATGTTTTTTCTTAAATATAAACTTCTGGATGTTCATACGGATTGGGGAGTGAGAGGCCGGAGAGCAGCCTTGCAAAAAGATATCTGGGGGTTCTGATTGATGGCAGGTTGAACATGAGCCAACAGTGTTCTGGCAGGCAAGAGGGCCAACTGTGTCCTAGGGTGCATCAAGCACAGCATTGCCAGCTGGGCGAGGGAGGGGATTGTCCCACTGTGCTCTGTGCTGGCGCAGCCCCACCTTGAGCACTGGGTGCAGTGTTGGGCACCACAGTATAAAAAGGATCTAAATCTACTGGAGAGTGTCCAGAGGAGCCCACAAAGCTGGTGAAGGGTCTGGAGGGGAAATCATATGAGGAGCGGCTGAAGTCACTTGGCCTGTTCAGCCTGGAGGAGAGTGAGGGTGGACCTCATCACAGTCTACAGCTTCCTCACGTGAGGAGGAGGAGGAGGAGCAGGTGCTCATCTCTTCTTTCTGGTTATCAATGACAGGACTCAAGGGAATGGCAGGAAGATGTGCCAGGGAGGGTTAGATTGGACATCAGGAAAAGATTCTTCACCCAGAGGGTGATGGAGCACTGGCGCAGCTTCTCAGGGAAGCAGTCATAGTGCCAAGCCTGACAATATTCCAGAAACATTTGGCCAACACCCTTAGACACATGGTGTGAATGTTGGGATTGTCCTGTGTAAAGACCTGAGTTGGACTCCATGATCCTTGTGGGTCCCTTCCAACTCAGGATATTGTATGATTCTATGGTGTTTTTTTTTTTTTTTTCCCATGACAATTTCTCCCTTCTTCTAAAGGTGGTGTGGCTGTTAAAACTTGTATTTACAAATGCTCGCTGTCCTCTATTCTAGTTTGACCTTACACACTGGTTAAGTGTTGCCAAGCCATCTCTGTCTGAACGTACCAAGCTTCTGGAGTCTATTCACTTGGCTCTCAACGCATGTGGCCTTGAGCCTGAAGAAGATATTTTGATGCCATTCAGTATCTTCTGCAAGCACTGGACTAACCTTCTCCAGTATCAGTTCCCTGATCACTATAGTGATTTCCTAAGATTGTTTGTGCAAAGTGAGTATCTGAATTGATGCATACAAAGCCTTTTGTATGGAACTTTTCTGGTTTAAAGATAAGAGCTGCATGCAGTAGAGTTACATAGCAACAAATAGAGAATGATTTCAAACTTAAAAAATGTTTCTGTATGCACATTTATGTGCATGCCGTGCGATACTTAGCTCTGCTAAAAAGATTGACATACACACATCCGTGGTAACAGATTCTCAGCCCATATTGTAGGAGAAGGACAGCAGAGAGGTTGCTATTAATCAAAGCAGTTATTAATCGATAATCATACCACTATCTGTAATGCAGGATCCTTGTTTTTAAACACCCCTCATTGTCAAACTGAGAACTTGAATTATGGAGACTTAGGACTGCTACTGATATCTGCTGAAAATGTCCTGGTTGACATTAGATGCTGCCTGTAATTTCCTGTGCCTCTAAAATGTAACAGAAGTACTTCCTTGCAGTCAAATCACACGTACCGAGGCAGCAACTGTCTCTCAAGACGCATATGTAGCCAGGGGTGTGCTGAGTGCCTGGGAAAGTCTCTAAGAGAACATATAGATGCTTAAAAGGGAATGTTAAATTACTTATGTTTGGGAATTAGAGAGATCTCTCAGCCTTAAACTTGAGGCTTTCAAACTCGAGCCTCATCTAATTTTTTTATGTAGTAGGGAGCTCTTGTATACCACTTTTCTAACTGGGAAAGAGATTAACATCCTTCTGAGTTTCACAAATCTGTTCTCTTTCCCCTAAGGCTCTTCAGATCAGCTTCTCAGTCCTGACTGTTGGAAGGCATCGCTGAAAGCTTTGGGATGTGGTTCACTGGTAACTGAACAGGGAAGCTTCAGGAAAAGTGATTCTACTGAAAGTCCTGTACTGCGGGATGCTGCAAAAGTTCTCCTCTCTGCAGAGCAGGTGGGTGTCTCTCTGTTTGATTTATTATATTTTGCAGCTGAAACAGATGCCCGCCAGTGACAAGTAACACTGCGGTACAGCCTTTCTCTAGCTGATTAAAAGTATCCTTTTTACAGGTTAGAGAGACCATAGAATGGCTTTCCACATCTTTTTGCAAGCTCAGGCTGGCTTCCATGGACTTCAGGACTTTTGGCCTGTTCTCCAAATGGAGTCCTTACGTGGCTGAAGTGAATACATTTCTAGAGTATCTTATTAAACGACTTATCGACACTGAAGTTGTGAATCTAGCCCAAGAACCATTTGGCAGTAACAAAATTCTAGCAGGTATTGTGTATTAAAAGCAAATTACTTAAGAATAAGCACTCAGTTTCTCTAATTTTCTCTTGTTAAAAATTAGGGTATACAGCATAAAAATTAATGTATACAGTAAAGTCCTTTTGCTTTGTGTTTGTGCAGTGGTGAGAATATTAAAATACAGATGGGATATGGTGATTCTACTTAGCAGCTGTGTGGAATTTAGTGCTTTACTTTTTGCTTCTTGGAAGATGCTTGTTTACATTGGAGCTTGCTTTAAAATTATTTTTTGAAGAGTTCATACTTTCTTCAAAGAAAAATACTATCTTTTGCACTGAGCAAATGCTTGGGAATGAGGGGGTACTGAGTTTCATCATGATGTGGTTTTGACTTGTAGAAAATCACCAAAACATGCTTTATTTTATTTAGTATAAGCAGCTTTGAAATGTGAATCATCAATGACACATCTGAAATTGTGAGGATAAAGTGATATTAATAAAAGACCTAAGCAATGCAAAATACTTGTAGTTGTAGTTAAAATAGTCATATTGTTAATCAGAGTTACTAATAAGCATATTGTATTTTAGATTTTTATTTGACCAGGAAGAACTGATCTAATGTTGAAATAGACAAAGGACGCTTTATGCAAGCTTGGAAAACTGTAATATGTTCACTGTTGCTAATTTGGGGAGGGAAAAAGCAACTTTCATGTTTTATTTTCTAGCATTGCAGTCCTTATATTCAGTCATTGCTGGACTCTTTAAACCATGGATACTGGTGTTGGATAAGGAAGATGCAAGGTATACATTGCATTTCAAAATTGAATGATATTTTGCTAAAGAAAGGACTTTGAAAACCATTCTTACAGGGCTGTTGTGATCTGGTTTGTTGTTTTTTTTTAAATTTATCACTGTATTATGATTTTCCATTAATTAGCTGCGACTCGTGTCCTACCCTTAACAATTGCAGAACTAATTCATGAGTTCCTTAAGTCAAATTTTCCAAGACTTGTATCTGAAACAATTACTCAATCAAGAAATATAACCAAGCTGTAATCAGGAAGCAGAGGTGGGTGGCACTTAGTTCTGGAAACACTCTAGTTTAAATTTTAGATTCCCTGTTTTAGCTTCTGTAATATTAATTAATCCTTAGTTTAAGCCAGAACACAAAAGCACAACAAATACAAACCCATGTGACAGTGCTATGTAAAAAACCTTGGACCAAATCAGTCTTATGATAATCTACTGTCTTGTGATCCTCTGTCTTCACACGGAATGTTATTTGTAATATTATGCACTTAAATTTGACTTTCTTCCAAAGCTGGGAAGCTTTTTGATCTGTGAGTGCATTTTTAGCACGTAATTAGAAGGTGGAGTGTAGGTGTCATTTAGAAATTCCTGTGCTTTGGAATTTAATTTAGTTGTGAAATATCAAACAAGTAGTCTCTGCTTACTCAATGGTATTGTGGGTTTTCAGTGTGACATTAGAGTATGTACCTCTTCAAGAAAGAATTGAGAGATCCTGATGAGTTGAGTTTGAATGAAGGGACTGCTTTTACCGACTATACTGATATACTGTGTATATACTGTATTGATTTACTATGCTTTAGAATATTAAATAGTTTAAGTGTTTATGATCTGCTTAAGGTCTGGTAACTCAGCACTGAAATTTGTATTACTTCGCTTCTTTCAAGTAACCAGCCCTGTTACCCATGGTTAGAGAGCGACACTCCGGTAGCATCCACCGTGGTCTGTTTGTTTGCAGATTGCATCAGACTTTTGCACGAGAGCTTTAAAGGTAGGTGAATCATAGAATCGTAGAATAGTTTGGGTTGGAAGGGATCTTAAAGGTCATTCAGTCTAACCCCCCTGTCACGGGCAGGGATACCTCCCACTGGATCAAGGGGGTCCAAGCCCCATCCAACCTGGCCTGGAACACCTCCAGGGATGGGGCAGCCACAGCTTCCCTGGGCAACCTGGGCCAGGGCCTCACTACCCTCTTTGTGAAGAATTTCTTCCTAATGTGCAATCTAAATATTCCCCCTTCCAGGTCTCTATGTTGTCCCTGGACAACAAATGCAGTGGCACGTCACGATGACCAGTACATTTGTGTCAACAACTCAGGAGTAATTTAATCTCCAGGACTGATCGTTTTGAACTCCTGTTTAGCATTGCTCATCATGCCTAGTGTGTAGTTAGACAGAGGAATGGTAAAAAATTATTTTCACAAATACCTCTTAACCTTTAGGGATGAGCTAGATTCAAACTTATCTCATGGAATGAATGAAATAAATAAAAATAACAACATATAATTGTGTTTTTTATGAGATTCCAGATTCATACGATCTTCCTTTAAGCATAAAACAAACAAAAAAACCTGTACATAAAAGTAGTGGAGTTCTCCATGGAAAGAGTAATTTATAACGCCAGATTATTGTCCAACAGCTCTTTAAAAGCTGGAGGAAGAGTATGACATCATAAGCTTCCTTATTTGTTCATTTGAAGGAAAAAACATCTAAAACCTTAAATACGTGCTTTTGTATTTTCTTTGATGCCTCTCTTTTGGTGTAACTTGCATTTATGTTTTTTGCTTCTCAAAATCAGATTTTCTTCTGTAACTGAGCTTTTCCCTGAATTTTTTTCTGTTGTTAATTCAGCTGTTTCCTTTGACTCCAGATAAGCTGTTGCCAAGCCACCATGGGGCGCTCTGGTTGCATCTAATGCATTACTGCGAATGTTGCACAGCCCCCAAAATGCCTGAGTTTATTCTCTATACTTTCCATACTGAGTTCAGGAAGCTTCCATGGAAGGAAATGCACCCAGACCAGCTGCTTATGGAAGAGTTCTTTAAAGTGAGTACACAGCATCTGTTGAATTAAGTTCGTAATCAGTGATGCCCTTGAAAATAACTGGAGAGCTGGAGACAGATCTTTTAGCAAGTAAGCTTTTAAAGTTTGTTGTAGCATTCCCAGCTGCTTATTTTGTGTTTTTTGTGGAGTGTTGTCGAGCCTTATTCAAATTGTGAGGACCTGTAAAGCTGGCAGTTTCTGTAATAATAGATGTTCAGATAGAGCCAAAGCAAATCACATATGTCAGAATCACGGAATAGGTTGGGCTGGAAGGGACCTATGAAGATCCCCTTCAGTCCAACCTCCTTCAGGTGAGTGGGAACATCTTCAGCTTGATCAGGTTGCTCAGAGCCCTGTCCAGCATGACATATTTAGTATGACTTTGGCTAGTGTTAATGTATCTTACTATTGCGATGTTGTTCTCATTTGCAAGTCACCTGAAACAGTGCAAAGCTGCAGATAGGTGTGGAAATGCTCCAGGATTTACTGCTTTTCTGTTTGGGATGAGTTCTTCATGGAATTCTAAACAGGCTCGGAGTTGCTTATTTTCTCTTAGAGTGAAGTGAAATAGTTGCAGTAATGCAGCTTAGAGTTTACAATTAATTTCCTTCTGGTTTGCAGCAGCTTGATATTCAGTACTTGTTTGATTGAGAGGCATAGAAATTTACATATGTAACTTGTCTATTGGCCAAACTGATGGAGAAAGCAGAGTATCTACTCCTCTGCCTACCTGAAATGCTACTGCGGATTTATTGTTGGCTAAGGAATGAAAAAGTATGCATGTATTTATATCTTACATTGTTTTATATATCTGCCTATTTTTTTCTCTCTCCCTCCTAGGTCGAAAGAGGCAGCCCCAAGAGCTGTTTCTTATTCTTGGGTTATGTTTTGTGTGAAATAAATTGGGTCAGTGTCCTCTCTGATGCCTGGAATCCCAACCCTCATCCTCAGACTCACAGCATGATTGTCTGTTTGCTGTATATGATGGTTCTGTTGGCAAAGGAGGAGCAACTTATTGGCCAAGAGGTAATGTTTGGAAAGGTTCATAAATGTCTCTCTTAGAAGAATCCCTTGCTAGCAAGGACATGGGCTATGATGACTTTCTGACTTTCAGAATGATTTTCTCAGAAATGCCTAGGTAAAACACTACAAATAGTGTTCTGGAGATGGTTAAGGCTAAGTCCTTATGAGAAGCATTTTGTGTAACTTCTGGGAGAAAAGAAGAGCTGCTTTTCATTTTAAGAAGCTTCTGCAGGTGCTCTGTTTCAGTAGTGTTGTAAAGAGTTGGCAGGTAAAACCAGAGTTCTCTGGAGGTACAAAATGACTGTAAGTGCAGGAACAGCACTGACTGTGGCATTCAAGCTTGTGGCATTTGTGGTGCTATGAGAAGAATTGGTAGGTGGAAGCTCATGGAGTCATGTTTGTTCCGTTACGGCCAGTCGCGTAAATCTCCACTGTGCCTTGCTGCTTTTTCCGAGTGGCAAACAGGCATGTGTGGAGGGGTGGTGGAGGTATCATTCATTTATGAAAAGGTTTTGCCTGACTCTGCACATCCATGATATTTCCAACCTGATCTTCAGTGCTGTTCACACTCAAAGTTGGTCCTGTGAAGCACGGATTGGCAATGGGATTGGTCTCTGTGAGGTTAGGAGCAGGACCTGATGTGAGTACAGGTTTTTTTATAGCTGTCTAAAAGGAAAATGTTTAACTGTATGCTTGAACATGTTTTCTCAGGAGTTATAAATCTCAGAACTGCTTTTGCAACCTTTTAATTCTTAGCATAAAATGCTCCCCTTCTGACTCTGTATGATGTGATGACAAGTCACAGTATTATAACAAGATCTTGAAGACCAGATATATTAAGAAGCTTGTCATTATCTACTTCTGTTGAGTTACTGGGGACAGTAATTTGTTGAATCTTAGGCTAAGTGCTCCTGTTGTTTTGCTCTGAAAAGGGATTTTGTCATCTGTTTTCTCAGCACTTTTCCCATTTATGGTTACATACCAATATTTCTGAATTGTTGGAATGAGAGAGAGAAACATTATATATTAGGATGAACTTTCCAAACCCTGCTTTTGCTGAGAGCTTTGTGTGGGTAAATCTAGTACAGTCTGATTCAGTCCATTGCTTTGGAGGACTCTTCCAGAGGAGCTGGGTAATCTTCAAGAAGTCTCATCTCACATGTGCCAGCTTTCTCTCACTTGCAGGCTCTTCCACCTTGCATTTCCTCTCAGACATTACATGATGCTGTGTCAAGATGTCACCAGCAGGTTTTGATCAATGTTGTGTTTCAGCTTAGGAAAATTACTAGAGTTCATGTGCTTAGACCTGAATTTATTTGCTTATCAGAAGCTTCTCAAGCTTCAAAAGATACCTGTTTGTACTGTATGAGTCAACCTCAGGAATTCCATCCTGGCCTCCAGCGATGTGTTAAGCTGACACACCATCACTCGTGTTTTACCTCCCAGAACACTCTTGTGACACCTTGACCTAAATCTCAAACTTCCTCAGCGCTGTGTTCCAGTATACGAGCAACCTGAGAAGTACTTGCTGTACCAGTGTCACGTTCTTGTTAATGTAGTTTAATTCAGGTTAGTTCTGTCTTCAAAGCTGTGTTGTCCATCAACACAATTCAGTATTTGTTCCATTCTATAAAATGTAGGAATTTGGTGCATCTCATGTCCAGAGAACCCTGGAAAGGAGAGGATGGTGGTAGCCAAGGCTCAGTTCTCTGCTACTGGTTGGCAGAGAGACTTTTCCGTCTGCATACTTGCACTGCCTGTGTGAGTTGTGGACACTGTGCTGTTCAGCATGATGTTGGTGAGAATAAGCGCTTGAGGAGTCCCCCAGTTGGTAGATGATTCACTGAAGAGAAAGTTGAGGGATGTGGCTTTTGTCCCTGATTCTTCTGTGAACTGGATTAAATTTTTAAAAATGTTTTTAATGCCTTGTTTTAAATCTCTCTAAGTGACTTGTAAGGTCTCCATTTCTTTCTAGATATCTTTACATGTTTACATCCAAATTTTCGTATGTCTCACTGGCTTTTGTGCTTGGTTAGAGCTGCAGCAGCAGTCTGAGTAGTGTTGTGCGAATGCTAGAGGTGACATACGTGTGGCTTGCTGCTTGAATGAGGAGCTCCTTTTCAGCCAGACTCCCAGTGGTCATCTATTTCTGTGGGATTTCTGCTTTGTCTCCTTCAAATTTTGAACTATGAGCTTCCTTCAAGTATTGAGTACTGTGCATAGTAATTTAAACAGTAAAGTAGCTGGAGCTTAGACTGATATCTTTGAATTTGCAGGAATCACCACTCATAAACCTTCTTGGACAGACCAGCTCTCTTCCTTGGCAACTTGTGGGCATCTCATCTTATCAAAGCATCATCAGCTACTGCAATAGTCACTACCCTCCCTCTGTTATCCTTGCTAAGGATGCTGCAGCTGAACTGATAGTGAAGCTTCTGAAAACCTCAGCAGGCTTTGGTGCATCGTCAGATAGCCACATCCATCTTGTAAGTTGGACTGGTTTTGCAGCATCTCTGAGCTGTTCTGGTCATTTGCAGTGTTCTCCTTTTGTATATTTTGTATGGAGTGTAGAAAGAGTTCTAGGCATGAGTTTTATCCTAAATTGATTTTAATTTTGATTAACAGGATGCAACACTGAAGTGCCAAGCTTACATTCGTCAGGCGGTTCAATTTCTCAGCACCTTAGAACAAAGTGGAAAGATTACACTTGCAGTTTTGGAACAAGAAATGGCCAAGTTGCTAGATGATGTAGTCATCTTTAATCCTCCAGGTTTGTGTTAAAGAAGTGGCAAATAACTTAGCTGTCAAGATCCTTTATTGTACTGCATAGCATTTTAAATATTAGTGGCTATGTAATTACTTGGATTGCTATAATCGTAATATATAATTCTGTAATTCTATATACATGTAATTTTTCGCTTATGGGCAGAAGATCATGTTGCTTTGGTGGTGTTTTAGCACAAAACCAAAATATGAGCGTTACTGTGTAGAGCTTGCAAGATTGACAAAACCAAGAAGGAGGGTTATGTTGTGAGTAAAACTGACTGACATACAGGAACTTGAGGGATTCTTCTCTTTGTTATCTAGTTTTTAAAATCTTACTTTATTTGGCATTTAAATATTTTTTTAAAAGAAAGGATGACACAAATATGCTGTCTTAGTCCTGAGGGATCAGTTTCTGAGAAAGGACTCTATAATGAACTGTTGTGCAATTGGAAAAACTGACTGTACTGAAGTAGGGGAATTATGTTGATGTACAGGAGTAGCCTGGTGTCTCCACACCCACAATGTTTATATTGATCTCAGTTTTAGTATTAGCATCACCCTGAGCTTCCTCTGTCAAACTAGAACTTCGGGTGAAGTCAGTCCTCTCATGATGTTGCACCAAAATGATTGTTAGGAATCGTGTCTCCTGTCCATGACTCACACAGGTGTGGTAGCAAGAGTGAAAGGAGAGTGTCTGAAAAGCTGAGAGCAGTAACTGTCTCTCAATACTTGTGCTACTGCTTAGGGAAGCTCTGTAGCCCCACAGGCAGTAAAACTCTCGTGGCTTGAAGTGAAGGCTTGCCTGTTGCTGCTGACCCTCCTCACAGCTGAGAAATTTTGGAGGAGACAAGAACTCTTGTATAAGAGGAGCTGCTCTGTTTCGTTTATGTTCCTCAATGAGGCTGTGGAGTGAGGAGATTAGTGGTGTGGAGTGGCAGGGATGTGGTGATGTGTGTTGTATTTAGCTTCTCTCTGAAGTTTGGAGGCAACTGGCAGAGGTTTTTGCCAGAGCGTCCAGGGCAGCACCTTCTGTGGACAACAGCTGTAGAGGAGAAGGCTGGGATTCTTGCACAGGCACTGTGTCAGAGTTGGTCCCAGGGGATCTGGTGGACCTTGGTATCAGGTGTCTGCTGGTGTTCTGCAACCTGCGAGGTGGGGCTTGACCGCAGTCAGTTGGGACCTTAGGCAAGGTAGTTAACCTCCTGATATTGTCTTTCTTGTTTGGTCTGTGATAAGAAATGTTGATCTTTTGTCAAGAGCTGAGCTGTGATGGATGACTTTTGGGGCTTGTTTGTTTCTTAGTAGGTAGATGCAGGCAGAACAGCTTAGTCTGGAAGGGACCTCTGGAAGCTTTAATCTCTGGTCCCTCAAATCAGCACTCAGTTCAAAGTTAAGTCATGTTGGTCAGGGCATTGTCTGGTGAGCTCCCAAATATCTGCAAGTGTGGAGGTCTCAACCATAACCAGTTGAAACTTTTTCATTTTCTGTTGTTGCTTGGAGATTTTATTTTATAACAATGGTGGGCTTATTTCATCAATGTATGCAAAGGTCTGCTCTGCAATTAGACATTCAAGAGCCAAGTGCAGGAAGTGTTTGTGTTTCTAGGATACTAAAACATGGTATTCTGGCCTATGATAACATGTTCAGATATTGCCAAGAGGCGGTTTAAAAAAACCACTGGCATGAGCAGGAAAACTAGAGTCCAAAAATGCTTGAGGGGATTGCAACATTTCAGGACTCATCTTGGTTATATTTCAAATTAAATCATCTGAAATCTCGGTTGTTTCACTCTAAGCTGTGCTTTAAACTGTGTTTTAATACACAAGCTTTCTTGGAGACTTAATTGTTTTATCATTCAGTTTATTTGCACTTAAGTCATAGTGAAAGATGCCAGGTGAAAGATGGGCTCCAGTGTACTCTGTGGCACAGTCTTATCAGCTATCTCTGTAATGAATGATGAACTGTCTCCTCAATGGAAGAGGCTGTGAGGAGCAGATGTCTTATTGCAGTTATTTTAAGTACAAACTAGGAACAGAGGTGTCTGATGAGCAAAGAGGCTTTTCCAGTATCTGCAGAAAGTATTCAGGAGTGAAACTGAATTTGCATTCTGGTGTCTTTACTGAGATGTTTCTGTTGTTTCTGACTTTCAGATATGGATCTGCACACACGTCACATGGCCCTCAGTAGTCTCTTTACAGAAACACTGATGATGATGAACAATTCTAGCGTTGTGACGGCTGAGTCGCTACGGGGAAGCTTACGGAAGTGGATCGACAGCAAAGTGCATGGGTTGTTAGCAATGCCGCTTCTCACCGCGGCGTGTCAGAGCCTGGCCTCTGTGCGACACATGGCAGAGACGACCGAAGCCTGCATCACTGCTTACTTCAGTAAAGGTAGGGCCCTGTCTTCTGCTGCATGTCGCAAAAGCATTGATCAGTCTCCAGGTGGCCAATAAATACAAATTGTCTGCAGTCCTTACAGCTTCATGCTGCTGAGCACTGGAGCTGGGTTTTAATCTGGTTTCTGTATTCAGAGCTCCTTCCTTGGTATCTGATGACTCCCAGCTGGCACACATACATGTGCTGTAGTATGTGGATGTACAAAAGTTAAGACATTGTGTTTTGGGATTTTCAACATTTGTGATTGTATATTTTTTTAAGAATTATATCTGTCTGTGAAGACTGATTTATTCTGTGTAAAGGATGCCATTTTTCCAGGTGAAGAGGAGGACTTGTTTAAGAAAGAATCTTCCCAAGACAACAAACCAGATATTTATGTCCCCTCCTGTAGTGTTCTATAGGAAAAAATCCTAACTATTAATTGGTAAAATTTTGGAATTCTGTTGTGTGTAGTTTTTTTGGAGAGAAGGAATTTCTTTTTACGTAATCCTTGTGAAACTACATATTGATTTTTTTTTTTTTTTTCTACATTCTATGTAATAAGATTGCAGTACACCAGCAGGAAATGCTTATAATTCCATGCTAGAATCTTCTAATTTAGTCCTGACTAAACACTGAAAATATCTCACTTTGACCTCAAGGAGATGTCCTATGATAGTAGAGTTTTTCCCTTCTATCTCTTCAGAGTTGCATGACAGACTGATCACCTGGAAACAGCTAAACCAGCCCCAATTCTGTAATTTAAAGGAACATAGTGAAGTAGTTCTGGTAATTTGGTTTTACTACATGCTTCTTTCTCACACACTCTTTATTCTGTCCCTTTGTTTTCTTTATAGATTGTCTTCACCAGGAATTAGGGTGGGGCCCTATACTCGCCTCCCTCCAAGTTCCTGAACTCACCATGGAAGAATTCCTGCAGGAATGCCTGTCTTTAGGAAGCTACTTGACTCTGTATGTCTACCTGCTGCAAAGCCTGAACAGTGACCAGACTCTTATCAATGAGATGAAAATCCTGCTAACCATCAGCAAATGGCTGGAGCAAGTGTACCCAAGGTATGAAAGTCAAGACTTATGAATATGCCTTGACTTTTAAAGAAAGCTGTAGTTGTAGAATCATAAGCTTGGAAGAGACCTCTGAGATTGAGTCCAGCCGTGCCTGTCTCCCCACTAAACCATGTCCCTAAGGAACTCATCCACCTATCTTTTAAACACCTCCAGGGATGGCGACTCCCCCACCTCCCTGGGCAGCTGTGCCAATCCCTGACCTCCCTTTCAGGGAAGAAATTTTCCTATGTACCTGGTGTAATTAGGAGACCAGGTTAATTAGGTTGATTTCACCAACCTGCTGGATGAAGTGACCAGTCCTTCTCTATCTGCTCCTATGGAGTCTACTCAGCCCCAGCACTAATATTTGTTATGGTTAAACAGAAGAGGGAATATAATTTACTTTTAATGCAGTTTTAGTCAGTTTTCAGAGAAGCTTCATTGCTGTGGCAGCCTGAATTTGTGCTCTGTTAAATTTACTTTAAGTGAATCCTCAGTCACTTGGTTCCACTTTTCAGAATGTCCACTAGGTGGGATGAGTTATGTACAAAATATTCAGTTTAACACTTGAGAGGCCTGGTGTTCAGAGATGCTCAATGGGGTCATTTCAGCATCTCTGAAGCAAATCTGAACTCGGTGGATCTGGTGAGATGCCCAAGTCAGAGGCCTGTGTCACTAGGGTGAAAGGATGGATAGCTTTGGGATTAACATAAGATGACTTTATACTTGAAGTATGTATTTACTGTTTTTACAGTCTCTATTGAAATTGCCAGAATTTAGCAAGCGTGGTGAATATTTTGTGTATTAATGTTGATAATATTCCTGATTGCTGTAAAAGAGTATTTTGGGAAAATGCATGTTCCCACTGTTCTTTGATATTCAAAGAATACTTTCACTGTTGTAGGTACTGTAGTAATTTGATTGCCAAAGTGTGAAGCAGACAGCAAAGCCACCATACCCAGCAAATTAAACCTGGCTCTGAACATCAAAGCTGAGTGTGCCTGGGATGGGAGATGACAGGGCGGAGCAGGGTGAGGATAGTCTGATGCAGGAAACTCATGCTGATGCTTTACGTGGAAAATCTGAGCTTGTTAACTTGAACTGCCAACCATTTGGGGAAAGATTAAAAATATCATAAGGGGAACTTCGCTTTGTGCTTTGCTCAACAAAAAAAACCCCTTCAGTCTTTCCTTTTCTAGAAGATCATATTAAAACAATGGCTAGTGCTTCCTGAAGTGTTTATTGCTAAGTAAAGAAAAAAGAGTAGCAATACAGCTTCATTCCTTTTATACCAAGTCGTATACAAGTTTAAATCCACTTATGGCTGCAATATCATTTATTCTCAGTTGTAAAGCTTAAAAGGAAGCATTGATCTTTGTCTTCTTACAGGCTCTTAAAACCTGCTAAACAATATCTGCATCAAACCATAACAGCAGAAGTTACAGCAGTGGATAATATAGTTACGCTATCCTCGTATAGTAAAAATAGCTCTCATTAATTAACTACCTAAATTCTTCTTGGGCCTGATGGGCAGAGATACAAACTTCTTTACCTATGCATCTGATTTTTTTTTTTAAATTTATATTTTGTTTTATTTTCTACTTTAAATCTTACCTAAAGCTCAGCAAAGGAAGAGGCAAAGCTGTTTCTTTGGTGGCACAAAGCCATGCAGTTATCCTTGATTCAGATGGAGCAAGATGACACCGTTCTGATTGAATCTGTCATTCGGACACTGCTGTCAATCCAGAGCAGGCAGAATCAGCTGGCTGAGGAGAGATTGACTTCTGGAATACTTGGTGCAATTGGGCTAGGCAGGAGGTCTCCTTTGTCACCCAGGTAAGGGTTGAAGGTGCAGTAATTTGAATTGAGTCATCGTGTTAAAAAAAGCTCCAGCTTGGATCTTTCCAGACAGGACAGTGTTCTGTATTCAGGATGTTCTGAATCCATGCTGGCCCCACATCTATGTCTGGCCCCATCACAGAGAAATGTAACAAGTGTTTTAATCGGGTTAAGAAATGAATTAGAACTTATGCAAAGTGGTGGAAAAGGAAAGAAAATGCAGGTGTGATTCTGGCTTAATGTCCATGTCCAACAGATTTTGTAGGGAGACTGATTGTTAGAGGAAAATACTTTCACCTGGTCTGTACAAGACTGTTCTAATTAATCTCACAAAAATTTTGTATGATCACATGCATGTTGCCTTTTCCATCTTAACCTTGAGGTGCTGGAAATGTTAAAAGAAGCTCAAAGAAATAAGTGCTTAATTGTTATTCACTTTACCTTCTAAAGAGAAACACCTGTTTTGGTTGTTAAGCATTAAAATCAAGTTCACTGGGCAAGGAATGCTGAGAAGAAAATAGGTAGATGTTTGTGGAACAGTACCTAAACATAACTTCTTGTTTATAAAGACCTTCTGGGATGCAATCCTGTTGAAACTGCTCTGAAATCCTAGTCTTGTTCAACTCATTCTTTGATTTGTGTGAGAAGAGCGTTTCAAAGACTGTAAAAAGTAGTATTTCACATGTGACCTCAAGGCTTCATCTAAGCTTGAAACATGTGACATTTGGTACATACGGTATTACATTGTCCTCGAGTATGTTTCTAATTCACTGAAAAAGGCCCTCTGAGATCTTTACTATGTTCCTGACACGAGAGATCTCATTTGTTTAGAACTTTCAGTTTTATTTGCCATTGAGGACTTGCAAAATCGATGTCACCTTCTCTCCCTGTCCTTTTCCCTGTGCAAGGTTTCGGGTGGTTGCCCGCAGTTTGTCTGCCTTCCTCCTGGTACAGATTCCTGCGGAGAGTCAAGTCCGCCTGAAAGCGGGGTCAGAGCCAAAGCTGTCGCTGAAGGCCCAGCAGGTAGTGTGTGCCAGTCGCTGACTTCTTGATGTGTCCTCTTTGTGTGCTTGCTTAGCTTGTGGGCTGAGGCTTACAAAAGTCACTGCAAGTATTGCTTCAAGATAAATCCTACTCTCCACTTGTTGATTTTTATTTGGTATTGAATGCCCTCCGTCTTTTTTTGCCACTGCTTTACATCTGGATCTGGAATTCTGAATTTCAGAAGTAGCTT
The DNA here is from genome assembly GCA_033558235.1 of Neomorphus geoffroyi. Lineage (NCBI taxonomy): Eukaryota > Metazoa > Chordata > Aves > Cuculiformes > Neomorphidae > Neomorphus > Neomorphus geoffroyi. Next base: position 4,335,397 of record JAUMJM010000025.1, read on the forward strand.
GTTGCTCTCATTTGTCTTCTCAGGGAAGAGGATGTATCAAACTTGCACTATTTTGCTACATCAAAATACTGTCTTGGAACTTCGCAGAGACCAGGCAGGTGCAGTGTAGGCTAGGTGATGATGGGAGTTTGCTGAGCGGTTATAGCAGAACCTGAAGTGATCCTAGGTTGAATGCAAGTAAAACTGTTTATACAGCCTTCTGTATTAATATGAAGGCATCAATTTCACATCATTTTTGGTTTATAAACCCAGAGTTCAGACATTTTGGAACGTAACAGGTAAAAGGAATTTAAAACAAACAGGAAAAAACAATGCTGCTGTGATTGCCCTTCTTTTCAGTGATAAAGCAGGACTAGATTCACACTAATGCTTGTTTGTGTGAGATCAGGGCTCAAAAGCCTTATGATAAATAAAACCTTCCTTCTTTAGCTTGTGTGCTGACTATGTTATTGTTCCAGTGAATGCATGAGAACAGAAAGGAGGAGCAGATGAGACACGAAAGCAATCAACTTAGTTGGTACAACTTGTTTCTCTTCTCTAAGAAATGAATATAACTTGTTCAGTCACAGTTGCAACATTTGCCCTGGCTGGTACTGCCAGCACCGGCTCTGCATTGGCTCTTTTACATATAATTTCTAACTTGACATCATCTCTACAATCTTATTAAAGGGAACAGTGTAATACTTTCATAAAAGTGAAAAATGTTCGTAAGAACAACCTGAAATGAATACTTAAGTGTATTGCAGTTTGTGTTTTGTGTTCCCTGGAACCATGTCTTGAGTTCATGAAGTAAATGATTGATGCTATGTGAGCTGCAAGATTCTAGCAAGAGTCGATAAAACATTTGTGTTGATCTTGGGGAAGGAACAATTTGAAAAACATGACATGACTTGAAACATTGCTATGTGATTGCATTTTACAAAAGTTTTGTTCCGAATGCTCTGGATTCTCTTGTAGAGAAGTATCTTCTAGTGAAGTTGTACATATGGTGGCACATGAACTGGTTTGTTATGGACCAAAGTACACCTAGCTAACAGATTTTCTCGTGTTATCTATAGGCGCTGAATGCTCTTGAATCTATGGCATCAAACAAACAATATATGGATTACCAAGAACAGCTGTCCCAAGCTTGTCAGTTCATCAAGCATCCAGAACATTGTCTTCGAGATGGCAATAATCTCTTGGCTCTCCTTATTAACACTCTGTACCCAGAAGTGCATTACTTGGACGGCATACGGTAGCGGCGTTGAGCTTGCAGAATCATCACACAATGTCGATTACTCTGGTTTACATATAATGTTGTTGCACAAGTAATTTTTACCTTCAGAATTCCACTTTAAGTCAGGAGTGTGAATGGGGAACTGCACACTGGCAATTTTTCTCCTCTTTAAGCTTTCCTTTCTTTTATTTTGTCTTGTAGGCATGTGGAATTGCTTAGTTTTTGTTGATTGAAAACACTTGAGTATTTCCTTGGTGTGGTGCACATCTGAGAGGGGGATACTGATAACAGATGTACAAATCATTAGAGAGCAAGGCTCATCCTGTAGCATCTTCCGTTTTTGCTTTGTGCCTTTTTTATTTCTGAATGTCTCACTGCTCAGGCCAGTTCAAAGTAAGTGGAGAATTGTGTGTAAAAGAGGTTTTTGACTTTCTTAACCAGGATACCTCTAAATCTTACGTGAGTGTGTGTTTGGAGACTTGTGACGTCCCTATATTTGGAAAGGTAGTATTTATATTTTGACTTTTTTGCTATCCTAGAGAAACCTGTAGTTGAAAGGCATGCCAACAATCTTCTCTCACTTTTGTAAATACAAAATAAAATTTGAACTAATGAACTTTGGTTTTTCCGGTTTTATAAGTGTTAGTGAGTCTGCACCCATATTGTTTGATTAAATGCAAGTAATTTCTAGCCAAATTCTTTTTCAGTCAATCTTAAATCTTTCTTTCTAAAGGAAGTTCTTTTTAAAACAGCTAAAATCCAGAGATTAATTTTGTGGATCCTCAGTGTCTGGGAGGAAATAAAGTTACAATTCTTTATTTTTTGAAAGTCTGATTGTTTAGGAAATAGTGGTTTAACAAGTGGACACCCACCATGTAAATTTATTCTTTTCTTCCTAGCTGAGTATAGCATGGCAGGATATTAGATGATACTGTGAAAAGGTAGTTATTGTGTATTAAATTTGGTCATAACTTTTAAAATTCTATTGCCAAAGTTTGAACCAGGAGCCTGTAAAATCTGTTGTTTCAGCTGAGCGATCACTGATTTTGTCGCCTTGTCTGATCGTAAGATACACTTTTGTTCAGGGAAAACAGAAGGCCGAGTTTCTCCAGCTGTTTATCTAAAAGTCCCTCTTATCACTCATCTGTCTGAGGTGGCCCAAGGTCCTGCAGTCCTGATCTGTACACCACTATGAAGGAACAAAGATCGCTTCTTCTCTTCCTCCATTTGTTGTGCCTTTATGTTTAGAATGTAGTTACATATTAAAACGTTATTTCTGAGAATTAGGGGATAAAAAAATGTGCTACCTACTGTCTGATCAGTAATGCGTTGAAGTGTGGCCCTTAACTATGGTTCTGGTGCTGGAGAGCAGAACACCTTTTTCTTCTTGACAGAGTCTGCTAACTATGCCACGAGTCATTAGATCACCTTCATCTTACTGTGGTCTTACAGTCTTTGCTCTATCTGCGAGCCTATAAATATATATACATATATATACACATATATACATCCCTGTGTATATTAACCAGATATTGATGCAGCATGTTTTTAACAGACTCTTCTGGAAACTTCACGTCTAGAAGTATACATTCTGCTGCCTTTCCCCCCCCCCAAAAAAACCCTTAAAAGCACCAGTTTTGCTAGATTCAATGTTACTGATCAGTTGCATAAAAATGTGAAAAAGTCAGAAATGTACGTGTTTGTTATGCACTTTCAAAACATGATATTGTTTCAGCTGTTGAGTTTTTACAAATGTTGTATTTGTAACATGCTATGTCAGCAAAGATCACGCAAAATAAAAATGAGAAAATCAAGTAATTTGTGACAAATGACATGATATTTTCAACTTGCTGGAAGAATCCGCATCTGGGAACATGTAGTTGTTCTTGGACAGCGAAATATGAAGGGAGAATGCCACACAGTTGGTCAGTTGATGGAGATTTGGAGACTCTGGTCTTTCTGTCCTGGATTTTGCATGTATGGGGCACAACAGCCTGATTTTGTGCCCAGAACCCATGATAAAGCTCCTCAGTGTAATGGCAGAAATTACATTTCTCTGACCTGGTAAAATTCCCCAAACCTCTGTGATAATATGACTGTGGGATGATGCACTGTTTCAGTTCTTGCAGCACTCACAACTAACCCAGACTGTGGAATTTGGTGTTTATCCCCAATGAGGGTAAAGCTGGTAGTGTGGAGGGAAGCAGGGGAGGACTGTTCCTCCAGTGCTCGTCTTGCTGAGGGCTTTGCTGGGGCGCAGGTCTGGACCAGGCTGTGGTCACTGCCGTCACCAAATGGCATTGACATCAACATCATGTCCATCTTTCTTGACTGTTGAAAGAGCTGCTTTAATAACTTACTGCTTAAAATGCCGTGGAAATGAGACTGTGGATTTTTTTTTTTTTTCCCCCCCCCCCCATTTCTTGATCGAATAGTTGCGACAAAAATGATTTGGTTTGTCGTGGTTAAAGTACACCAAAGAGTACTACAGTAGGCCTTTAGAATTAGGGACAATTCACAATGAGCTACTTCTTTTGCTGCATGTGTCACTGATAAACAAATCTGCAGGCTTCTAGGAGAGTGTGGTAGTGGTTGAAGTTTGAACCTGTGAATTCCTCAAATACAGGGGAGCAGTTTTATGAATGAACAGACCCACTGGCAGTTCCCTTTTACAAATGTGAACTCTAGGGCTTGGAGCATCATTCTCCAAATGATGCCCGGGAGGCTGACTTTCCATTGCTTCTGGTTTTACTGGGTTGAGTTTCATCTTCCCAGCATCTCCCACAATGCTTCCTACCTCAAACTGCCGTGTTCTTGTTCACATCTTAAATGCAACCAGGTAATCTCAGAGGAAGACTGGGTTTTGTGTTTGTTTTAGCTATGTGCATTGCAGTGAAAAGAGATGAAATTGCAATGTCAGCTACTTAACAACTGTGCATTTTGGATAATTCCTGCAATTTAGGCAAAGGATGAATATTTGTGGCTTTCTGGATGTTTCATTTGCACAGCAGTTGTTGCAGTGGGATCACGTGAAGGATGACTCATCCTCACTATCCCAGCTTGTCCTGAAGAGGCTGTGTGCATCCCTAACAGCACTCCAGGCTTGTGAACTATCCTTCTGCATCTTGTGATCTCAGTGAGATGGTAACCCTCCAACTGCATCTGGATCTTGTAATTCCTCCTACTGATTTCCCACATTGAGAGGCACCCTGGTCATGCTCATTTCTTGGAGAAGGTAAGAACTTTGCCCATAACGCTGTAGAATCACAGAATCATAGCATCCTAAGGTTGGAAGAGACCTCTGAGATCATAGAGTCCAACTGTGCCTGTCTCCCCACTAAACCCTGTCCCTAAGGAACTCATCCACCTGTCTTTTAAACAGCTCCAGGGACGTGTAGCTGTGCCAATCCCTGACCACCCTTTCAGTGAAGAAATTCTTCCCAATGTCCGGTCTAAACCTCTCCAGCACAACTTGTGGCCATTTCCTCTCGTCCCATCGCTGTCACTTGTGAACAGAGCCCAGCACCCACCCCGTCACAGCCTCCTTTCAGGCAGTTGGAGGCAGGGATGAGGTCTCCCCTCAGTCTCCTCTTCTCCAGGCTGAACACCCCCAGGTCCCTCAGTCTCTCCTCGTAGGACTTGTTCTCCAGCCCCTCCCCAGCCTCGTTGCCTTCTCTGGACGCGCTCCAGCCCCTCAAGGTCCTTCTTGGAGTGAGGGGCTCAGAACTGAACTTAGCACTCAAGGTGCAGCCTACTATCCTCTAGGCACTTTTTCATTGTGCGCGTAATACTGAAGTTGGCTTCTTCCACCCCATGTTGTTGATAATGAGGTCTCTCCCCTGCACATTTCGCCTACACCTTTTGCTTCCCACAGGATGAGACAGTGGGTAGTCAAAGGAAAATGTTGAGAGCAGGCTGTTCCCATCCCAACCCCATCCTCAGTGGGCTGGGATGGGTTAGGTCCCTCACTGAGGAGAGAAGCCAGATTCAGGCAGATTTGTTTCTGTCCCTTTCCTGCTGTCCCTGGTGTGGTGGGTTCCTGTGCCCGGGGGTCTTTGTTCTCCCGTTTGCTGCACCAGTGTGGGCTGTGCTCTGGAAGCCAAGTAAGTAAAAGTCAAACAGTGCCAATCCATGAGCTTCCTCGCATCTTAATTCCTGTAGCTGTTTCATGACATGAATTTGTTGGCAGTACTTTGACAGTACAAGAGGGCACGCTCAGTGCACCCCAGGTGGTTTTGCAGCACAAGATCTGATGCTTCTATATGGATTCAAACTGAAAGAAATAGTTCTTTTGAGAAAAACTCTTTAAACCAAGCTTCAGTCCCATACACGGGTAGAAAATGGTTCTCATTACTCTGCTGTGTGTCTGCAAATCAAGTGCTTAGAAATTCAATCCATTTCATCCAGTTAATATCTCTGAGGTCTCTTTTTCCTGATGATGCTGAACTTAGTCCATGACTATGCTGTCTGCTCTAACTTTCTTCTCCTCTTTGCATCCCTTCCTACTTTTATTAAACCTGGCTTTGACACTACTGGGACTTAAAAGATCAGGTTCAAATATTTCCTTGCATTTATTTAGTTTCTTTTTTTTTTCCTTTGTTATCCCGTCCATGTCATTTATAGCTCTGCTTTGCTTTCCCAGCACAGATGTCATGAAGAAGTGAACTTCAGGATAATAATTCCCAGGCTGGGGGTGAGCTTGCAGGCAAGGATCACAGATTTGATGGTAATTCAGTAGCACTGTGGGCTCCCAGCCAGTGGTGGTCACTATGAGAAGTGGGATTATTAGAGTTTTGGAGCTGCTGCACAGTGTGTTGAATGCAGTGATAAAAATCTAGAAGTAGGTTCTTGTCACTTCTTATTTCATTGGATCTCCTCACCCTCTATGCCAATGCCTTCCTCTTCACATCCCTCTCCTGGTCCTTTGTCTGCCTCACAGAGGCTCCAGGCTGACTTGTGTTGTCCTATACCGTAAGCTGGGTCTCTTCACCTGGTTCACAGGAGGAACACGTTCACAGTTGGGTTAGAGACTTGTCTGTGGAGGAGCAGTGACTTCGTAGTAGTGGCTTCATCTCAGAAGAACTTAAGATACAAGTAGGCAGGCCTTAAAGGAATATTTTCATGTAACACAGAGATGTAAACAGTTTAGAAATAATTTTCTTTGGCTTTTTTTTTTTTTTTTTTTAAGGAAAAAAACAGTTTGATTTATTGGGATATTTTCACAGCACGCTTATCTCAAAGCACGCCGATTCTACTTCTGTGTGCACACGGGCACTGGGAGTTGCTGTAGAGTTACAATGCAGACCACCCTTTGCGTGTCTTGCTTGCAACTCTACCAGCTTTTAGAAAACCTCTTTTCCTTTCTACTTGGACTCCTCTGAAAAGCTAAGATTTCCTTTCAGCTCTTAAGTAAACCCATCTGGAATTTAAGAAATAATATTCATTAAAAAACCACTCTGAGCAGAAATTCCAGCACTGTTTTTTTTCACAGCCGGTATTTCAAACATGAAAATAGTTCACTTGCTGGCTCTAGGAAGCTGCATGTGGTTTGACAAGTCAGGTGGTGGAAACTGCTTTTTGAAGTAACATTTGAAAAACGGCAAAGCAAAAAGATGTGAGAAAGAGGTAAACTGTTATCAGCTTGCTAAACACTATCTAATACAGGCTAAAACCACACAGGTTGGTTAGAACTGACATCCTATGTAGATCCACTTCTGTTCTTCCAGCTATGTCCCTCTTTTTTTTCTATTTTCTATCTTTTTTTTTTTTTTCCCCTGTAAGGGCTTCTCTTGCTTGTACGCAGCAGCAGGGATTGAAGTCACGCACCTGCAAGGCCTGTTTGACCCTCTGTGCATCAGTCAATGTCAGTCTTATGCTCACTGGGAAAAGGCAGCCTTGTACGGAGCAGCCGGGAATTTCAAATGTGCAAGCAGGTGTGGATGAGACTGCCCAGGTGCTCAGCTGCGTCTCGATGCTGTTCGTTCTGTTGGCAGAGTCTGGCTGCCGCCGAGTCTGCGGTCAAAGTTCTCGTAGGTTGAGTCCTGCAGCTGTGGCCTGGCAGTGGGGGAAGTGAATAAGGTGAAGACACGTTCCTGTCTGCTCTAGGCTTCTCAAGTGGCTTCAGCTAGTAGAGGAGAAATGCTGGATTGAGTGTTTGCCCTACCCCCTGATACAGATCCTCCGCTCTGCGGCAGGTAGTTTGGAAGTGTCTGAGTTGCATCTAAGGTTTTATGTCTTAAAACATCCAGACTGATCTCCTACACCACTAGCATTAACTCCTACTACTGTCCTCCTGCTGAGCCTCAGGAGACTGTGCCGAGCTCTCCTGAGAAGCATCCTCTCATGTAGAACATGCAGGAACTTGATTTTTAAGCTTTCATCTTTGTACGTATCTATACAACTGCCAACAAGGATGAAGTATGGGTTAGACAGGGTTACATCATCAGAAACTGCGCTCCTGCCAATAATTATTACAAATTTAACTGTAGGATTAAATTCCTTTTTGGCTTTGCCCCTGGTGCTGTGCACTTGACTGACCTGCTGAAATGGCCACCTTTCCTAGCTAAGGTGAGGGAAGGAGACATCACGTAGGGATAACTCAGGCTGGAAGGGAGCAGCCCCAGGCAGACATAATTATATTGACCTCAGATGCAACTTCTGTAAGTTTAGTCTGAGAATTGGGTTTGGGTTTTAGTTTGGTTTTTTTTTTTCCTCATCCCTTTCTAGCTTGGCCACCACAACTCTCAGAAGTGGTCAAGAACGCTGTTGTCCTGGGCAATGGAAAATGCCAGGGGCAATGTGGGAGTGTCATACAGATGCCAGCCAAAGAATCCTGCCCTGCCACACCTGGGCTGGCTCTGAGGTGGGCTGTTTGGCATCTCCATGCCTTCTTCCACACTTGGCAGAGCTCATCAGTTCTGACATGGGCCCTTTTGCTGCCCTGTTAGAGGCCAGTGTGCAGAGCTGGGGGAAGGTTTCTCCTGCGTGGAGTTTCCCTCTCTCTGTTATTGTGCATCAGCCTGCCACAGATGCCACCCCAGCCTGTTCCCTTCACTTGTCTTTTGGCTGAGTGGTAGTGTAGCTTTTTTCATGTGCTTTCCTACCACGCTTTGGCCCCTGTGGCCCACCTAGACTTCTGCTAGCCCCTTGCCTCTGTAGCATCCATGTGCCATGGTCTGTCCAGCTGCTGCCCCAGACACTTGTCCTCACATCAGTGAGGGCTCTTCCTAGCTGTACCCAACCAGAGCCTCCTCCCAGCAGTGCCCAAGCCTTGGCCCCCATGCCTGTCCTTCAGCCCAACTCTGTCCTTGTCCTGGGAGTCTGTGCTTGGGCTGGAGTGTAGTTGCCAAGACCAAGGACATGTTGCATTTCTCTCCCTAGCCATCTCCACCCTCCTGCTGGATAACATGAGTAGAAGGCAATATGTCCTTACCGGGCCAGGCTGGATGGGGCAGAAGAGGGACCTGTGAAGTGGGAAGGAAGACTTGGGTTAGCAATATGGTCAGAGCGAGCAAGGGACCCAGGAATGACTTAGAGCTGTTGGGAAGCTCCACTGGAATGTGACTGTGACACCTCAGTGAAGGGGGAGAAGACCTTTTGTCAGGCATGTGGTCTCCTTCATGAGGGTGGGAGTTGGGCAGTGGAAAATAAGGAGCAAAGCATTTCTGGTTTGTCTTACAGCTTCTATAGTTTGAGGTGAGTGGTGGCTCTCGCAAGGTGTTGTCATCAGAGTGTCTCTGCAGATGAGTCACGGTGATGTGGCATCTTGTCCAACCTGAGAGGCAGAGCCCAGAGTCCCTCCTGGTCTCTTCCTCCCCATGGCATTGCACAACAGGGATGGTGGGCTGGAGACCAGTAGCCTCTGGGCTTCTTCAGAGGTCTCATCCCTCTGTCCATGAGCTGATGCTCATCTCCTACGAGCGAGGGTTTCCCTGTTCTTATGGTCTTGGTGTGGTTGAAAGATGGGGTTTCACTAATAATGGGAAAGGACCTGGGTAGCAAGGCCTAAGGGACAAAGGGGCAGTTGGTAAAATCAGGATGCTCACCCCAGGAGATTAAACTGTTGTGTAGGTAGCAAAGTAAATCCTGCCCATGGGCTACAGGGCAAGAGGGAGTAATGAATCTGATTTTTAGAAATCTGGTTGTGTAGGGAGCAGATTGTGATCTGTTAGTTTATTAATTTTTATCCTTGGGCATAGGGAAACTCCTGCTACCTCTGTCTCTTTAAAGAGAAGGATCTTCCTGAAGGAGATTTCTGCCTGCGGGCTGCGACCACCCAGCCAGGAGGTCCCTCTTACTTGTTTTTAGATATCCCATTAGAAATAACCTCCTTCTGGGGTTGAAAATCATAAAATCATTTAAAACATCCCCAAACAAACCCAACTAATCCTGCCTGACTTTATCTCCTGCCTCCCAGCACTGGTTACCAGCCTGATGCAGGAAGACTACCGAGGGAAACAGCGATACGTACCACCTCTTGAGAGACCGATGAAGCCCAGTATCACCAGCAAAATCAGCACTTTAATTCCAAGTGGCACAAAGATCAGGATCAGGAAGAAGGAGCTGCTGGATGCTTTGAATTTATAGAAGTACACAGCGCCCTCTGCTCTCCCGTGGCTGTTGACAGCAGTACAGGTGTATTTTCCATCATGGGTCAGGTACTGGAGCTCCTTGGTGACGCGGTGGTTCATGCTGGTGATGGAGGTGAGGTTGCTGTAGGGTGGGCCGGTCCAGGTCAGTGTGGGTACTGGCTCCCCCTCTGCAGTGCAGCGTGCCTGGAAGGTGCTGTCCCCGTTGGAGCTAACGGTAATGTTGATGATCCTGGGGGCAGCTGCAGAGAACACAGCAGGGGAGAGAAAATGTATGAGGTTTCAAAGGCAGCTCTAACACAACACACCTGGAATAAGCCCTTGGTTTTGGTGGACCCTCAGCGCATTATATCAGGGTAATGTTGGTATCAAACCTCCCCTTTCTTGTTTTTCTCAGTGCTTTCTTTCCCTAGGTTTCTCTATTCTGCCTGTGTTGGATAGAGGAGCAAGTGGATTCATCCAGCAAAGCCTGGATGCATTATGTTTGCTTTTGTGTTTCATGCCCGCAATGCCTTACACAGTTTTCTGAGCTTTGGTCAACTTTAGCTGCTGTGACCTTCCATGGTGGCAGGAGGCAGGGCAATCATCCATGAAGATCATAGACTGGTTTGGGTTCAAAGGAACCTCAAAGTTTTATCCACCTTCCACTGGATCAGGGGGCTCCAAGCCCCATCCAACCTGGCCTTGAGCACCTCCAGGGATGGGACAGCCACCACTGCTCTGGGCAACCACCCTCACAGCAAAACATTTCTTCCTGATGTCTAACCATGACTTACACCCCAGTACCATCTGCAACGTAAGCAAGATGTAGCTGGTGACTATTTTGGATTTGCTGCATCTTGCTCATTGTCCAGGACAAGGCAGCCATGGTGCTCTCCTGTAGGTGTCTTGTTGCCGTTTCTTGGGTCTCTGGCCTCCAGGTCACATGCGGAGAGACCCGTTTGTGCAAGCCTTTTGCTTGATGCCTGAAACTTGCTGAGTTTGGCAAATTATTGATAAGGAAGACTTCTACTCTTTACTACAACCATTTTTGGTGTTTTCTTCCAACCCTGTAATGACCAGCCAATAGCTGCTGTAGTTTCCTGGTTGCTTTGGGGTAGCACATCAAAACCAAGACAGGGCCACTGGTTTTGTGTCCTGTATTTGTAGCATATGGGACTGTACGACTGAATGAGCAAGGATACAAAATGTTGAGAAGGGCTGTTGAACGTGTTATATTTGGTTGAGGCTGCCAAGGAAGCACAGCTGATGTGACCAAGCTTATCTTACCCATTGGCCTTCTTCTCTTGGACTCATTGGCCCATTTCATGCATTTGGCTCCGTAAGGCATTGTCGTAACTGAAGGAAATTAAATGGGTGTCCACAGGGAGGAAAAGCAAGAATTCAATATTTATGTCATTTTTTTGTCAGGCTGGATAGCAAATGCATAGCTTGTGGCTGCCTACAGCACATCTTTCCCCTGGTCTGTGTAATGCAGGAGGGGTTTTAGGCTGGAGGACTGACCTGTAAGAAAGCTGGCTGCGTTAGCTGTCACGTGTCAGCATGTTTTGGTGTTTAAATTAACATTTTAAGCATTATTTAACCCTTCTGATTCATACTGTTAGGGCCCACTCCCAAAGAGGGGTGCAGCCTTGGAACTGTAGCTGCTTCTGTTATCATTCCTCTGATGTTAAAATCCAGACAGTCCCTGAGAGACAGGCCTTTTTCTGCTGTCCTGCCCTGGCCATGCTATGTGTCTGGGTGTTGAGCTGCTTTAAGTGAAGAAGAGCTCTGGTCATGCTCTGTTTCTGTGGGTGTTCAGTGATGGAGAGCCTCAACTATGTAGAATTTACCAAGAAATAACTGAGGTCATTCTCAGGTCCTGTCAGGGCACCCACAGCACACAGCAAGCATAAAGCAGTTTCACTTTGCAAGGAAAATCATCCAGCACATGGCACCTTTGCCCTCATGGGTAAGCTCTGAGTCAGCTCCCGAGGCCACCTGGTCTCCTAGTGCTCTCTCAACCTATGTAAGGACACCTGGGGAGGTGGACAAGGTCTCTTTGTAATTGAATGCAGAGCCTGAACGAAGCATGTCGCAGTACAGGGAGTGTTTGACACGGGCGCTGTGGGAGCCCCAGGCCCGGGAGGGCACAGCTAGGGCTGCGTGGTCTGCGTTGGAGGCTCCCCCCTGCTTGCTCTGTTGTGTGCCTGCTGTGCTGGCCAGCTCTGAAAGAAGGTATTTCATTGGTCTTGGTGTTCAGCTAACAGAGCAGAGTCCAGCCGCAGCTCTTGTGTTGTACTACAAACAGCGTGTGGGCTTCGATGTGAGCAGTGCGTGACTTTGAGGATTGGATTTTGGCTGCTGTGGGGTTCACCTCTCCGTGTTTCTCTCCTTCCCTGTGTCTATTTAAACTACAGGCTTAGAAGAAGGAGTCGTACCCTGCGTATGTCCATCCAACAATGTTACCAATGGATCCCAAGCTTATTTGGGCATCCAGATGTAACTTCCAAGCAGATCTTCACCCTAGACTTCTCACCTTGTGCTGCTGTTGTCTAGTGTTCCCTCAATGTTGCTTTTCCTGGTGGCTCACGTCCCTGAGGTTTCTAAGTGAACCCTTGGCAAAGCCTGGAGGAGCCTTGAGACTGCATGCTCTCCAGAGGGACAGGATTTTGCTTCGCTAAGTGGGACCATGGCAGCCGAAGGAGCTGCTTTCAGCCAGATATGGGTAAGGGTTTTCCTTTTCCTCAGAACTCAAAGCAGATTTTCAGCCCAAGCTGGAGACAGTAAGAACCTCCAAGAGGAAGTGAAGCTGCTTCTTGTGCCCTCGATTCTGGCTATAGCTCAACAGTTGGGTGAGCCCAAGGAGCTTTAGATCTTAATGGAGACCGTCAGCTTCCAGAGTTAGACATTTGTTGATCAGAGGTGGCTTTCTGACTGTTTGTGCTTAACGTTTTCAGCTCCAGAGGATTTTGGACCTATGGCATGTGAAGGATGGGCATCTTGTCTTCCTAAACCCGTTACCACCCAGGCCTGTTTGTGCTTACCTTCACCAGCACATACTCAGCAGCCAGGCACTCCAGTTTAAATCCTAATAGCAAGGACATCTTTTACTCTGTCCCATGGGCCACTGACCCCAGTGTGCCTCTCTGCTGCCTGCATAGATTCTGGGCTGAAAGGACAAAGTGGGATCATAGAATCATAGATTGATTTGAGTTGGAAGGCACCTTTAAAGGGTCCTCTAGTCCAAAAGCTTTTCAATGAGCATGGGTGCCCAAGACTTGGCTGGTTCTTACCCTGGCAGACAGAGCCTGGCTTTTTCCTTCCCAGTTCTTTCCCATTCCCTTCACATCATCTCATGGTGGAAGACTGCAAAAGGTAAAGAGTATTCCCTGGCCAAATCTTACAATAACTTATCCACAGAACTGGAAAAGCAGCCCTTTGGAAGACCATCTCGGGTCATCTCCTGCTCCCGTCTCATCAGTTTCTACATCTTGTGTCTCTCACCTCCCTGCTGGGTGAATTTGCCTCCTCTGGCTGCCATGCCCTCTTACCAATTAAATGCAGCTTTATCCCATTCCTGCTTTCGTACTTGTCATGGCTATCTCCAGACAACTCCACTCGGCAGAAGTATCTCTCGCTGTCGCTCCAGGTCAGGTTGTCAATCCTGATGGAAAGGTCCTTGTGCCGCGGGTTGCCAAGCAGTTTGTATTTGTTTTTGTAGCTGATGGCAGTCTTACAGAGCTCACTGGTGCTCTGGCTAATGCACTTGAAAACTATTGTGCCATTGTAAGGTTCCTTGATCCTCCAAATGGCAGTGAGGGTCCGGTCAAATGTTTTGTAGGGGTGTGTGAAAGTACAGGGTAGGATAACCATCTTCCCAAGTTCACCAGTAACATCAGATGGGACGTGAACGGACCAGCCATTGGACTGTACACCTAGACACAAAAAGAGAGTGGAGTATATAAGAGGGGAGACTGAGCATCCTTCCTGCATAGAATCACAGAATGGTTTGGGTTGGAAGGGAACATAAAGATCAGTTCCAGCCCCCCTGCCATGGGCAGGGACACCTCCCACTGGATCAGGGGGCTCCAAGACCCATCCAACCTGGCCTGGAACACCTTCAGGGATGGGGCAGCCACCACTGCTCTGGGCACCCTGGGCCAGGGCCTCCCCACCCTCACAGCAAAACATTTCTTCCTCATATCTACTTTCAATCTCCCCTCTTTCAGCTTAAACCCATTCCACCTTATCCTGTTCCTGTACTCCCAGATCAAGAGCCCCTCCCCAGCTTTCCTGGAGCCCCTTTCAGCACTGGGAGGCTGCTCTGAGGTCTCCCTGGAGCCTTTTCTTCTGCAGGATGAAAAAGCCCAGTTCTTTCAGCCTTTCCTCGGATGGGAGGTGCTCCAGTCCTCAGATCATCTTCATGGCCTCCTCTGAACTTGCTCTAAGAAATTGGTGTCCTTCCTGTGCTGAACATCTGCTGTGTTGTTGGTCAGAAAAGAGATGCTCTGTTCCCATGATGCACCCTGTGTTGGTTGCTGATCTGGGTGAGGTCTCACAGGTGACTGTGAGTTACTGTGGCTGGATTTGATACCAGTCTGCCCCAGAACTGATGGGGCTAACTAGCTTATGTTGAAAGTGATTTAATTCCTAAACAAACCAAAAAACTTGAAAATAGAAGTCTGGCATACATTTAGAGATCTGGTGACTTTAGGCACTGAAAGGCAGTAAGGGCAGCAGCCCTGCGTTTGAGTGCAAGCACACACACACTCCTACATTACAGTACTTCACTGATCAGCTGGTGGTTGTTTTACCCCTGGGGAAGGGAGTAACAGCTGATGTTTCTAGTGATCAGTGCTATCCTACCATCACAAAGCAGCATCTTGTTTGTAAGCTGTGACAGGATCTGAAAGAAGAGTTGGAGATACTCATCTTACAAGGGCTGGTGAGAACAGGCAAGGGCCCTGCATCAACTCCTGTCTTAGGGAGGAGGATGCCCATGACAGTACAGAAAGCATCTCTCTGTTAGCAGAGCAGGTTGTCAGCCTGTGGACTCCAGCTACTGGTATCTTCCCTGGTGTTGCAGGAGGGGAAGTCCTGTGTTTTCCTGCTGAGATGTCACAAACAACTGGATTTGGTTCTCTTGGCCAAATCTGGTCACAGTAAATCCTGGCACAGTATGGGGAGCTGAACCCTGCTGCCACCAGACCCACTCTATTCATTGCTGTCCAGTGATGAAAACAGCCTTCGCTTGAATGGATGCTCGCCAACTTGGAACTACGGTGGGAAAACTCAAAGTCTATTTCCCCTCCCCAGGAACCAAGAGCATTAACAAACAGCACCTGTAGGCACTACCTTCCATATAGGTATGTGCAACTACGCACCCCACTGCTAATTGTACCACCTCTAGCAGCAGATTGTAGCTTCAGGAACGTCTGTGGCTACATTCCTGTCTTGTAAAGCTCACTTGGTGGCTTCAGTAAATCAAGAGTTTTCCCATCAATGGTTAATTGGAAGGGGGAAGATTTAGATTAGACAATAGGAAGAAATTCTTCACAATGAGCATGGGGAGGCCCTGGCCCAGGTTGCCCAGAGCAGTGGTGGCTGCCCCATCCCTGGAGGTGTTCCAGGCCAGGTTGGATGGGGCTTTGAGCCCCCTGATCCAGTGGGAGGTGTCCCTGCCCATGGCAGGGGGGCTGGAACTGGATGTGCTTTAAAGTCCCTTCCAACCCAAACCATTCCATGATTCTGTGATTCAAAGAACTGTGGTAATTGCAGATGCCTCCTGTAAACAATTGCCACTCATCCCTGGTCTAGCTGACTTCACTGTGGTCTGTGGGCATTCTGCTGTCAGGTTACTTGTATAAACTCTAAGATTACATTTGTTAATTGTTCATATGTTTGTTCTCCTCAATATTTGAGAAATACTCCAGGGGTGGTGCAGCTTGTATTAATCTATTGTGCACTGCACAATGGACAAGGCCAATGTAGGAGTGGTTCTCTACCATTAAGTTATTTATCTGGAATCAGGGTGAAGCTGGTATTTTGACTACTGAGATCTGGAGTTGGGCAGCCTCATCATTCATTATAAGGATTAGAGTCCCTTTTGCGGCCTAGGTAGTCTAATATACAAGGCTTCATGGCCATAGGAGCTCCAGGAAGCTCATGGACTTTTAGCACAAAGACCTGACAGTAAAAAATGAAAATGCTATTACTTCCTAGTTAGTTTCATGTTATCTTGTTTTTTTTACAGCATCTCACTGTCCCCCCTTTTGGACAACTGCAGATCACATGCTTTGAGTTCACGATTTGCTTTTCTCTGCCACTTTTTTGGTTTGCACTACTGGAAGTCTTAGGCAAAGAACATTATTTTTTGGCACCTAAACATGCCAAAGAAGAAATATGTTAAAAATATAAGAAATAATAAGAAATACTGTTAAAAATAAGTGCTTCTAATGTTACCAGCTTCACTTTCCATTTTCCATTGCTATGGAAACACAGTTTGCATAGGTTAGGAGTCAAGGGAGTTGTCAGCATCTTCTGTATAATTTAGTCTTAACCTTAAAGCTCCAGCATGGTAGGTCTTCTATGGCTTGCTCTTGTTAATATCCAGGCTCCATTTGTTCCTGGAATTGAAGCTTTCAGAAGAAACAGAGAAAGTCACGGGCAAATAGCCTACACACCTTACAGGAGGTAACTCCTGGAAGGAGTTGTCAGGACAATTTATCTGCTGATTGTCAATTGAAAGGTCATGAAGACAATAAAAAGATCAAGAGCTGGAGACCACCACAGTTGCTAGCATTACTCTATCAAATGCTATTTGACAGTATATCTAAGCAAATCTCATGGACTTCAGTGGAACTTAAATGCATTCTTAAATCCACAGTGAACTTAAGAGTTCAGTGGAACTGGAGCAAACTCTGTCTATTGCATAACACAAACCAGCACTTCTGGGTGGTGATGGACGTGCTACATCCAACTAACAATGCAAGGAAAAAGTAGGGCAAAGAAGAACTCCCTGCATAAGTTTAAAGAAGCAAGAAATGCAAACCCCACCAAACCAAAGACTTCTGACAAGTGTGGATTGGAGCACTTGTTTTTCCAGTGTTCCCACATGCACCTGGAATTTCACAATCCTTTTAAGCAATGTGATGGATGGTGCAATTCTTGGAGAATTCTTGGTATTCTGTTAGAAGAGAAGCCCTAATGAAACAGGGATTCATAGCAAGCTCAGAACTCACCCTTCCTGCAGATGCGAAGGAGGCACAGGAGAAACAAACCAATCTCTTTCATGCTGGTTGATGTTCTCCACTGAGGGGTATCAGCAAACCAGAACTGTCTCTGCTAAATCTGAAATGCTGGTCTTGCAGTTGCAAAAGGTTTTTCCAGAGATGGAAGAAGTTGCGGTTTTCCTCCCCTTGGAGGGAATGAGTTGTCGAGCTGAACCAGCTCTGGATTCAGATATTAATAGTTTTGTGGTCAGTCATGTGAAAAATACACCAGAGGGAATCTGAGCATTACCATTTTCCAGCTAAAGGAAGGGGACTGCGGACTGGGTCTGCCAACACCCACTGTGTGTGTGTGACGGTGCAAGAGGGGATGGCTTTCAAGAGCTACCAGCTCACCAGTCGGGAAGAAGGCCTTGCAATATGCCAAAGGAGTTGAGCAAGGGTCTCACTTGCCTCCTGGCTTGAGGCAGTTCCTCCTTCTGAATCTGAAGCCTGCAAACCTTGTGTGCTTTACTCCTTATGCTCACTGGTTGTTGTCATCCCTAGGTGTAAAAATCACCCTCTTTTTTAAAAAATCATCTGAGCACTTGTGATGTCCATCACTTCAGTGATGGAGAGGTGCTCTGGAGTGTCCTGGTGATCTGCTCTGTCCAGACTCCTGTGACCTTGTTGAGCTCCAAGTCGTTCTCCTTGTTGTTCACCTGCATTTCAAGTAGAACCATAGAATGTCCTTAGTTGGAAGGGACCCACATGGATCATAGAGTCCAACTCTTGTCTCTGCATAGGACAATCCTGACATTCACTCCAAGTGTCTGAGGGCCTTGTCCAAATGCTTTTTGAATATGCCATGAGTGCTTCCCTGGGGAGCTGCTCCAGTGCTCCACCACCTTCTAGGTGAAGAACCTCTTCCTAATGTACAACTTAACCCTCCCCTGACATCTTCCTGCCATTTCCTTTGGTCCTGTCATTGGTCACCAGAGAGAAGAGATCAGCATCTGCTCCTCCTCCTTCCCAGCTTTTGCCCAGAATCCCGGTGCAAATACTAGATCTTTCCTTCTTTTAGCTTTAGCAAACTTGCTGTGCGATTTGCTGATCTGCAGAGCTTGGGTCTTGTGGAGTGCTGACCATGTTTCCCTCCCTGTCCTCTTCCACACAGTGATCATAGAATGGCTGGCCTTGGAAAGGACCTTTAAAAGTCATCTGGTCCAAACACTCTGCAGTGAGCAGGGATAAATATATCCTAAAATAAGTGTATCCTAAAGTTTGTGCTGATTTTTTTTAATATAGTTTAATAATATAAAATTCTGATGTACACCCACCATCAAAAGCGTACTTTGATAATGCTCAAAAATAGATCTTAAAAATGGTCCCAGTTTCAGAGAGCTGATGAACAATGCTAAATGTCTTCAACGCTTTTTTATAGCTTACCAGGTATTATTATTTGTAGTTCAAAAAATGTTTATCAGATGTTTCTGTAGATATGCAGTAAATGACAGTTCTCCGTATGGGGGTTAGTCTTGGAATCTAATCTGACAATCAGTTAGGCACATGATTAGCTTTAGCTGGTAAACTTGTATGCATACCATTTGCAAGAATAAAACATTAGCTAAATATAGAGTGTAATCATAAGTAAAAATAGGGGACAGAGTAAACAGCAGTAACAGGTCTATGTTGGATTTTTTTTTTGTATGATTCTGTAAGCAAAGACTGGTTTTGTGGAAAAAGAATAAACAAGTCAATGCAGTGTCCTCCTATCCATTACTGCGACTTTGGCCTTTCATCTTCAAAGTACTTTCCAAACATTTATTAATTATCTTTACATCTGTTAAGTTTAGCCTTGGATCGTGTTTCCCCTTCGTGGCTTTAGCGTGAGGTTTGCTGCTTTTGGTTTAGACCGGAGGGAGGGCTGATGACTCGCTCTTCTCATCTTAGAGATGGTGTTGTAGGGTCCCACTGCCTCTCTCCTGTTTGGGAATGGGGACCACAGATTCCTGCTGTAGGCAGTGGTGTGTGTGCAGCCACTGGGGGGCTCTCAGAGACAGTGTAAGAAGACGCTGTTTAACTGCTGCAGCCACTTTTGCTCTGCCAAGAGCCAGTGCCTTCCCCCAGCAGAGATGCCAGGGCTTTGCTTTGCTCCCCACCTCTTAAACTTTCTGCATATATTTCCTTCTTAACTTGTTATGCAAAAGCTCCCAGAAGTGGGACTTGGAGGTTTGGTAGTTTGCTATTTTCTGAACTCTTCCTTTGTTCTGGATTCAGTTAGTGTTACTTTCCCAGTGTCTGTAAAAGGAGGGGTTGCTTCTTTCCCAGACTTTTTGGAGGTGGTTTGACAGTACCTAGCTATTATTTATGGTGGTTCAGACCTGTCGCTACTCAGCATCGCTGTCACTTGTGAGCAGAGCCCAGCCCCCACCCCGTCACAGCCTCCTTTCAGGCAGTTGGAGGCAGGGATGGGGTCTCCCCTCAGCCTCCTCTTCTCCAGGCTAAACACCCCCAGGTCCCTCAGTCTCTCCTCACAGCACTTGTTCTCCAGCCCCTCCCCAGCCTCGTTCCCTTCTCTGGACGCGCTCCAGCCCCTCAAGGTCCTTCTTGGAGTGAGGGGCCCAAAGTGACCCCAGCACTCGAGGTGGGGCCTCACCAGTGCTGAGCACAGGGTCACAATCCCCTCCCTGCTCCTGCTGGCCACGCTGGGTCTGACACAGGCCAAGGTGCCATTGGCCCTCTTGGCCACCTGGGCCACTGCTGGCTCATGTTCAGCCGCTGCCGACCAACACCCCCAGGGCCTTCTCTGCCAGGCAGCTCTCCAGCCACTCCTCCCCAAGCCTGTGACGCTGCACGGGGTTGTTGTGGCCCAAGTGCAGGACTCTGCCCTTGGCCTTGTTGCACCTCATCCCGTTGGTCTCAGCCCATGGACCCAGCCTGTCCAGATCCCTCTGCAGAGCCTCCCTGCCTTCAGGCAGATCCACACTTGCACCCAGGGTGGTGTCACCTGCAAACTTGCTGAGGGGGCACTCGATACCTTCATCGAGATCATCGATGAAGATGTTGGACAGGAGTGGACCCAGCACTGAACCCTGGGGACACCACTCGTGACTGGTTTCCAACTGGATTTATCTCCACTTACCACAACCCTTTAGGCCTGACCAGTTCTGAACCAGCCAGTTCTTTGCCCAGCAGAGGCTGTGCCTGTCCAGGCCAATGGCAGCCGGTTCCTCAAGCAGGATACTGTAAGAAAAGTTGTCAAAGGCTTTACCAAAATCTTGTGCTATGAAAAGACATTGAATCTAGGGAAAGAGAAAGGAATGGAAACTTGTGGGTTTTCCTGGTGAGAAAATGGATGAAACCACCTAAAAAGAAAAGAACTTGCAAATAAAAGCTGAAGGAGACAATAAGTACAAGGAAGTACCAATCAAATACAGGCCAGTGACAAATTTTCAGCCAAGGACAGGGACACCTCTACCCATCCTGCCAATGGTATAACCAGCTCATAGTGCTCTTTTTGGCAGCTGAAAGTGAGCATCTCATGTCCCCATCACCTTCATGGCTGTGTCTGGTCTTGCAAATAGCAGTCCTAGGTTTGTGATGGTTATCTTTGGAATATGATACTGACTAAATCAACCTGCCTTCAGCAAGAGGCAACATCAGCGTCAGCTCCCTGGACTTTGCCTCCTTTGTCTGCCCTGCATCCAGGTGTTGGCCTCATGAGGCATTGAGAAAGCTGAGAGATATATAGTGTCTGACTGTTGCTTTCAGTGTGTTAACTATGTATTTGGGGCACTCTAAGGAGCTACTTACCATAGCCTATTGGTTGTGATTTAAAGGGTGATGGAGAAAGCACAGAAGAAGGGGGCAATTATGTTCAATAATCTGATTGTGATGGTCAGTAGCTGTATCTTTCTTGAATATATTACTTGATCAGCAGCACTTCCCAGCTGCTTTTAACCTTTCCTAGTTCCTGAAGTCTTGTAGAGGCTAGCCTCTTGTGGAGTGTTCACCTCTCCTAAATCCCTGAGAAATTCCCACAGTGTTTTGGGGTAGATGGCTGACGAAACTCAAAAGCATGCCAGAATTATTTCTTAAAGATACATGCTCCATTCAGCGTACCCCTTGCACCACATGCACTGGTAGGCAGCAACCTGTTAGCCAAGAACTTTGGACTTGTCAGAAGCTGCTCCTTGCCACCTTGCTTCATTTCCTCTGACTGCCATGTTAAAATGCTTCAATCTGGGCATCCGTCTGGTCCTGGGAGGTGTTAACGTGCATCCAAGTTGGAACACATAGCTGGAGACAAGCACAGCAGAGCTCACTCCTCCTGGTCCTCCACAACGAGCTTTTCTCTGTTGCTGTACCTGTTCTGATAATGTACCTGCCTATTCAAGGACAAGAGTGGAGCTGGTTGTTCCCCCTCCCTCCTTCCGGGTCTTAATGCCAGCTCCAAGGTTTTCTACTTTGATTATTTCAGCAGCATGTATGAACCCTGCTCCGAGTCCTACGAGTGTGCCAGTCTGCACCTATTAAATACAAACCCCTTATGTTCTGCCAAATCTGGCACTCTTCCCTGAAGGCACTGAGTCTGTGAAGTAGCTGGGAGGTTAAGCTGGGACTACAGAGGAATTTTCCCTCTGCCTGGTCTCTGACAGCTGAGCAGGAGAAAGCTGAGCCATGTTGAGCTTCTTGGGGAGCTGTTGTGGGCTGCTGACCTCCCCTGTGCAACTACTTCATCCTCACCGAGCTGGAGAGGAAAAAAAATCAACAGGTATGGACACATTGCAAGGGGACCAGAAGGGGTGGGAGAGGGATGGAGAGTGTCAAAGCCAGACACTGTTCTTGTAGGTGACACTAATCCAGCTTTCTGGCCCCAAGTGGCACTGCAAAGCATGGTCACCATAACATCAAGCTCCTGCTGATCCGGTTTGAATGTCTGTAGGTTGGGTTACTCACCTCTGGAGTTCGATTAGCCCCTTACAAATGGCCCTGACCTGAAAAACCATCCTGCATGCCATCCCATCAGTGTAAGGCCTTGAATGCTCAATCATCAAAGCTACAGTGGCAAAGGGATGGAGCAGCACCAAGGGTACTGATGAGTCGTTGTTACCGCTAGTCAATGCCAGTTAAAGATAGTTAGATGCATATTTGGGTATGTTTTGCCTAGTAGGTACTTCTTGTTTTAGAAACACAGCTAGCACCCTATGGGCAGAGCAACATGAATGGAAGAAGAAATAAGAAGCATGTCTTTAGTAACTTCTTGTCTGTTGACTTCTGCAGTCACATCTATGTGCTGAGGTGAAGAAGAGGTCTGATTTCCCACTGCTGCCTGTACAAAGCCTCTGCTATGACCCAGGAACTGGGTTTTGGGCACCTACGGACAGGCAGGGGTGTGGTGTGCTCAACTTTGCTCATTCCAAGGTAGATCATTGAGAGAATGGGCCTGGGGCCGTGAGAAGGCTAGAGCTCAGGATGAGGCAAAGTTTTATTATAGGCTTGCAGTAAGGTTGTCTCATCTCAACACTGGGCTTGGTCCGAAGCTTAAAAACCAGTGGAGATACACCTGATTTCATCATTGTTTTGCCCTGAAATACCTGATGTGGCCATTCAGAATGGCAACCCTAAGAGACCTTTGAATTGCGAGTATATAAGTGTATTTGCTTAATGACAGCAATAGGAAGCTTTAGAACTGAACCCAATACTCCTTGGACCCAAGTGTACTTACCAGCCACTGGCTGTCCTTCCCTACTCTGGTCATCCTGTTATCTAAATAAGCACGGAAGATCTGGTCTCTGTGTGATGCTTGGATTAGCCTGATCAAGGAGGTGAGCCAGCTGGCAGAACAGACACATTAAACTTGTCCTTTAGCTGAATCCAAATGATGTGTCTGATTAAAGGTGCTTGAAATGCCACCAGAAAAGAAGACCCTGCCCACCCTTCCAGCTGAAAGTGAGCCTGTGAAGATTTATCTGCTCTGTCCTTCCCTGCTGAATGAGCACAGCTGGTGATGTAAGAGATTTATGCTCCCTTAGCTGTAGATTTCATAGCTCTTCTCTGCAATGAGAGACTCACTCCCTTATGCTGCAGCTTGGAAAGGAGCTCGGACTGGTTATATACATTAATCCACGCGACACCTGAAGCAGTTCCTCTGACACAACACACTTGGCCAGGGAAGAAGCAGGGCTGATTCGTCATCCTAGCTGTGGCCACCAGCACCTCTGTGCTGTCTCACTTTGCAGACTCAGAGTAGATTCTGCAGCAATGAATGGAAACACACCTCTCTAGGATGTACCTCTGGGGGACAACTTTCTGCCTTTTGATTTCACTCACACTGACTTACCTGAGCTCCTGTACCCAAACTCTCTGGACTGCAGTTTATGGTGGTATCTTCACCAAGAAATATGCTATTCTGTTGTTCTTTGTCCTTCCTAATGTCTGATAGCCTGTTGTGTGTCATTGATCCAAATGCAAAATGTAATCATAATGGTTTTGATTTTTTGAGGTTTTTTTGTGTATAGAATGCTTTGAATTGGAAGGGATATTTACAGGTCATCCAGTCCAACTCCCTTGCAGGAACAAGGACATCTCCAACTGGATCAGGTTACTCAGAGCCCTGTCCAACCTGACCTTGAATGCTACTGGGGATGGGGCCTCCATTACCTCCCTGGGCCAGTGTTTCACCACCCTCATTGTGAAAAAAATTCTTACTTATATCCAGTCTTAATCTCCCCACCCTTACTTTAAAGCTATTATCCCTCATGTTGTCACAACAGGCCTTGCTAAAAAGTCTGTCCCCAGCTTTCCTGGAGCCCCATTCAGCACTGGGAGGCTGCTCTAAGGTCTCCCTGGAGCTTTCTCTTCTCCAGGATGAACAACCCCAACTCCCTCAGCCTGTTCACCTTGTGAGGTGCTCCAGATCACATTGGTGGCCTCCTGTGGGCTCTCTCCAACAGTTCCATGTCCTTCCTGTGCTAAGAACTCCAGAAGCAAATGCAGGGCTCCAGCTGAGGTCTCACCAGAGCCAAGGGGACAGAATCCCATCCCTCACCCTGCTGGCCACACTTTTACTGCTGCAGCCCAGGATACAGTTGGCCTTCTGGGCTGCAAGTGCACATCGTTGGCTCATGTTGAGCTTCTCATCCACCACCACCTCCAAGTACTTCGCCACAGGGCTGCTCTCAATCTCTTCATCCCCCAGTTTATACTGAAACCAGGGATTGCCCGAAGCAGGTGCATGGGAATCTTGCTATCATACTTGATTTTCAATATAGCCCAAAATGTTTTTGAACGTGCTGGCTTTCAAGGAGGGGTTGAATGGAAAGAAGAGACCATTGCACTGTCTTATCTGACCTGGTACATAACTTCTAGTATAACCCAGATTGTTTTAATCCATTTGCTCCTGAACTGAATTCCAAAACTTGGATTTGACCTAGGTACTGAGTTACCATGTATGGTAGGAAGGAGCGAGGGAAGGCTCAACACGTGCAGCCCCTGCCCAACCACATTGGGCGAGCATGGGAGGAAAGGTGAGTTGCAGATATGAAGCCAAGCAGTTGAGGTAATAAAAGTGGCAAGGTTGGGTGATCACTCTTTCTAATGAACTGTGTCTGAAGGCAATGTTTTCTGAAAGCCTTGACCTAATTGTCCCAGGATTCTCCACATGCAGTTAAACCTGCAGCTGAGTCATAGGCAGAGGCAACTATGTTTTAAGGGCATTGCAGATACTTTTGCCTTTAAGATGACCACCACAAATAATTTTTGTAGGTAGCTCGTGACCTGTATGAAGAGCAGGCAGTGTAGGTACTATTGATAGAGGAGTCCTTTACTTGAATTCTTGACAGAGTCTGTCAGTGCAAGATAACTCCTTTCAAGACAGAACAGGGATTAGCTGAGATGATGGCAGCAACTTTCCTTTCACTGATGAAATAACCTACCCCTGGAAGAGCCAGTAGAAGGAATCATTTTTGCTTTCTATTGCAGGAGTTCCCAAGAGGACAGATTGAAGATGGGATTATATACATTTTTGTCTTATTTGAGGTTGTTCTTCTAAAATTCATTTTGCTTGATGAGTGTGGTATTTTGATCAATGCAGGCCACAGAGCTAAACAGGACATACTGATTAAGTACTACTATCTGTGTGTTTACTCTTTGCCTTCACCTCTGGAAATATTTGTGGCAATAAATAGCAAATTTATTGGCAATAAATAGCAAATTGTTTTCAGCACATCCCTGGCATACTCAATCTGGCCTTCAGACCTTAACACTTGCACATGTCTGTGTCGGTAGGTGCCCAAAACTGTCACTTTCTCTTTCTGTATTGTTGGAACTGGGATCTGCTGCGTCAGAAGGTGCCAGCAGTGGGAGTGACAAGAAGAAACATGTGGGTTGTAAGGTATAAAGGCATTTATTTTTGCTTCCTCTGGTCTCTGATAGTATAGAAGTGTTTCCAAAGAGCCAGTGCTAACTCTTTCAGGCCAATGTAACCTTTACTTAATCACGCTATTTCCATAACCTGGTATGGCCCTTTAGATACCAAGTAAGATAAGGCCTTTGCCTAGGGGAGCTCACATTCATTAACAGGGATGAATTATGACATTGACTCCTGGGATTAAAATCAGAGGCTGATAATGTTGTGGAGAAGTGTTACAGGGAATGCATTGTTCGTATCAGTTCTTACCACACACGGGGTTGAAGCAAACAATAGATCAATCTACATGACTTAAAACACCCTGATCACAACCATGTGTGCAAGTGACTGTTAACTCACTGGCAGAAGCTTGTTGAAAGCTCAGTGTTCCTGTCCAGGCACAATTAGAAAATCAAGTTGCAACAGAGGAGGGAAGCTGTTTGGCACAGGGAGGGCAAAGTGAGGGAAGCTGTGGAAACATGGTGGGAAAATGGGATGAAGAAGAGATGCAACTTGCAGTTGGGCAAAGACTATGCTATGGTGGTGGAGAACAGCAAAGCATGAGGAATGAAGGACCTTCCATAAGATGGTCCTTTCCATACAGTCATTTCTCTCCTTTCCATTCTTGAATCCCACTTTACGGGTTGTGGCTTTTGGTCACGGTCCCTTTCGCAAAGAGATTGCCTTGAAGCAGAGCAGGCTGGAGCCAGGATACCAGCGTCTTGAAATTTGGTCATGCTGCAGCGTAAATAAAATACTGATAGTCTAAAGCTGGGAATGGGGTAAATCACACGGGAAGGAGAATGTGCTGATTAGGAGTGGATGTGATGAATGGAATAAGCAGTTACAGCATTTCTGGGCAGGCAGGTTTCTCAGAAATCCCTGCTTTTCATGTGACGTCTTCAGAGACCTCAGCTAAGTTAACTGGAAAAGCTCTGCAGTGTCTGAGGGCAAACCCTTCCGATGGTTTCCATAATGCTTTGGGTTGGGTGTGAGCTTAACTGGATGTGTTCCAAAATCAGTATGCTTTGTTTCAGCGTGTCCTTAGGCACCTAAAGAGTGAAAAATACGTGACGCTAGATTGCCCACTTTGTAGTTTCCAGCAGTAGGAGGGAAAAGGAGGTTTCTCTTTCTGTTGGGGAGCTGGTTGACTAAAGCAATCCACAGGAAGGCTTTCAAGGAGCAGACTACAGGTGACTGTTATGGAGAGGGGTTTGATCTAGCCCACGTGGGTGAAACACAGCCAAGTCCTTGCAGGCAAAAGGCATTACTTTGTTGCAGATAATCAAATTGTAGGAAGATTAGTCACTGATATAGTAAGGGAAAGAAGAACAGACATATGCGTCCTCTGAGGCACAATTACTCATTTGCCCATCAGGCTTGATTATTTTGAATAATCAGTCCTTTGGTGTTATTTCTCTGAATGTATAAATGATTCTCAGTTATCCTTTAAATGCTTTTGGATGAGTTCCCAGAAGCATTTAAATCCTGGATGGCTTTGTGAGGTGCCCGAAAGCAGCCGTCTTCTCCAGCAACAGTATGTGGTTACCTCTCCTATGATCAGGAGAAATCCGGCTATGTGTAGTTGAGGGGCACACAAACAACCCCACATAACTGAATTCAGAGCTGTTTGGGTGCATTTCCTTTGCTGCTTGCTCATAGCTTCATCCAAAACCCACAAGTTCCTGCAAGTCTTACAAAGAGCCATCATTCTTTGCAAGGACAATGGGACAAGTGAATGTTGCAGAGCTCACGGACACTGATTATCGGTCACATCGAAAATGGGCCCTCTGTCACCTCCTTAGCTTTATTATGTAAATCTGCAACATACAGGTTAGCAGCCTCCTCTGGGAGAAGGATTCCTGTAAGGACAACATGCCTTTCCTGTGTGGCATTCTTGCTCACATTCCCCCTCTGTTATCGTTAAGCCTCAGGAGTCCCTGGCCTGCTGCATGCTCTAGTTTGAAAGGTGGCACTGGGTTTTCCTGGCTGGTCTATGTCAGTCTTGTGGATTCCTGCTTGCTCACAGAATTGCCACCCTGGGAGGCTGTGAAAAGCTTACAGCTGTGGTTTTCAGCTGTACTGGAAAGGAGCTGATGGGTGGTTTGATTTGCCATGAAGGATGGTTTCACAAGGTCCCAGCAGAATTTAGGCTGAAGCTATGAACACTGCATCCCTCTTGTGTAATTTCCACTTCGGCATCATTGCTGGCTTTGGGCTGAAGATGAGAGACAATTTCAGCTTCCAGGAGGTACCAGTCAGTTTTTTTTCTGGAATTTTCATTGCAGGCAAATATAAAACTTTTCCGTACCAAACACAACAAACAAACAAAAGCTTTCAGTATTCAGTGGGGAAAATCTGGATGTCTCAATCCAACTGAGCCCATTTCTCAAGCACATTTCCTGTAACTTATTTCTCTGCCTCTTTTCAGCACATCTGCAAACATCTCAGGGATAAGGGTGGATCTCATTTTCTGCTCTGCTCCTGCTATTCTGCTCTTAATGTTCAGCACGATTTTTAGTTCACAACGTCTACCATTTGCTGTGTTAGTGGGCATTTGCCCTTTCAAAAGTAATCTCACTCTTCTCTCTCTGCTTTGTACCAGCTTTCAGCTTTGGCTTAGTAAAATAAAATAATGTGGCAAATTTATCCCAAAGCTCTATCACTCGTGTTTTGGCTAAATGTGATCTTACATTCCCTTATGTAAAATCTCTCCCTTGTTTTCGATGGGCTGGTCTGTCTGCTGCACTGCTGTGTGCATTCTCTCTTTCCTGAATCCATTCTTTTTGGCTTTTCCAGTTAAAGTAGTATAATCAGTGTCTTCTGTGTGGATGAAAAGTAATCAAATGGTATGTAATCTGCCTGTATAAGGTCTTATCTTGACTGAATGTCTCAGTAACAGCTTTGTAGCTGTCCTAGCCCTCTTGGAGCACTGCACTTCTACCTGGATGGAGTAAGTCGCTGGTGCTATGGACTCTCTTGCCAGGTCACACATCTTTCATCATAGACATAAAATCCTGTGCCTTTAGGTGTTTCAGGAGAGGAATGAATGGTATGTACCTTCCAGTGAGCTGCAGAGGGCAGCAAGGGTGCAGTGAACTCCAGTGAGGGTCCTGATGGTGGATGCTTGCGGGTGGACACTGCTGTGGCAGGAGCGTGGGTGCAGGGAGAGCCCCAGAGAGAGTGCTGGTAGCAACTGGAGGGGCTTGTGGCTAAGGGTATTTGAGGGTTAGTGAAGTCAAAGCAGTTGGTGGTGCTGCAGAAGCTAGAAGGGTTGGTGACAGTGTCCATCTTTAACAATACTCAACAAGCAAACCAGAAACGGGGAAATAGAAAAGGGAGCAAAGGCTCAAAGGGACATCCATGGTATGATTGCCTAAAGGTGAAGGGGTTTCTTGGGGTGAAGGACAGAAGTTAAATGTCTCCTTAGGGAAGTTCTTCCAGATTGTTGCTGTATTCCTTGTCTCTTTTGGATAAAACTTGAGCTTATTACACATAGCAAGCTTTCTAGCTGCTCACAGTGCCTGGCAGAGAAGTTACGTGCAGAGGAGTGTCTTGTTACTAATCTACCACCCCACAACACCTGCTGTTAAGTGGAATTTCTCTCTTCAGGCAGGGCAAGCTTGTATTTTGAAGATATTCTGTCCATGGTTGGAGTTGAGTCACCCATGCTGTTGAGATAAGGGTACGCTGAAGATAAGTGATCTGCTGGGTTATGCTGAAGTGAATCGGAGAGACGTGTCAAGGGGGTTATCATTCTGGATCTTCATATCTGGGTGAAAGCTGCTGCTTTGTATGCAGTGAGTGCATGAATGCAGAGAATGGTTGTCTCTTCCTCTGGCTGAGAATAAAGGCAGGAGATTTCAGGCAGCAGGAGGTGACTGGGTTCCTGCATTTGCTGTCGGATGTTGCTGCTTGCTGTAGTTGTTCTCTG
Source organism: Neomorphus geoffroyi (assembly GCA_033558235.1). Taxonomy (NCBI): domain Eukaryota; kingdom Metazoa; phylum Chordata; class Aves; order Cuculiformes; family Neomorphidae; genus Neomorphus; species Neomorphus geoffroyi. The sequence continues at coordinate 4,364,741 of JAUMJM010000025.1, forward strand.
TCATACGAGCAGTGGGAAACAACAGAGAGCAAAAGGAATATGGGAATGAACTGAGAGTGTGTAATGAAAAATATAAAACAATTTCAGAATTTTTCTCATCTGGAATTTTTACACATTTTTCATTCAGTTTCAGTGTGGACATGGACCATTTGTAGACCTATGCTTAAAGCCCAGATTTCCCCCATCTAACCTGATTTTCTTTACAGAGGGTGACTATTTGCCCTCAGCCTGTGGTGAACAGAGGAAGATAAGCTGCTCCTACTTAGCTAGCTGTTTCAGAAAGGTTTGCACTACCAGAGAATTACTAAAGTGCTTCTCTCTCTGCCTTGAATCTCCCTCTATGAATCGTGTGAATTGTTTGTGACTACCAGACTCCAAAAATTGTCATTTTACCAAGAGTCTCTGAGTACAAAGGGTTTGCATCTGAGCCTTTCTGGGGCAGCTTTTGGTGAGTGCCTGGCATTGTCATTACAGAGAGAGCACTAAAAAGTAGACAGGAAGCTCAAGTTGAAAAGGAGTTTAATACATCTTCCTTTTAGAGATGAGAAAGAAAAATGCAGAGAGTTTTCCCACTAAGTGCCCAGTCTGAATCAGTGTGTTGGATTCTTATGCAGGGTGTTCAGAACAAAGTCACATTCCCATCATGATTTTCTCTCAGTACATGTCCTAGAGCTTTATGCATAGATCCTTAGTGATAGTTAAGGCTGTTAAATTTGTAGCTCACTAGCGTTCTGAAGCCTTTCATATGAAATCCAGGGATACGTATGCTCTTCCCTGTTCTTTTTTCTAGATGTTGTCTTTGATTGGCATGTGTAGGGCCTTTCGTAGACACAGACACCACTGCAATACACAAGCAGAACGTAACCTGCCAGCAGGACAAAATCCCACCCTGGACAGGAAAATGAATTCCGTCATGATTGGCAAGTGCAGGAAGGGACCAGGGCAGGTTCTGCTCACATCAGTTTGTAACTTCCATCTCTGTCTGTTTCTGAGGTGCTATATTCAAGTTTTGTTCCCTCTTCAAATAAACTGAGTCTCATAAGCAGTGAATAGAGAAAGGAAAGGTAGCACGACTTTGTTGGAATGGCCTCATTATCTTTGAACTTTGTCTTTTCTGCTAGAGACATGACCCTTGGAAACCAGTCACGAGTGCTGTTCCCAGGGTTCAGTGCTGGGTCCACTCCTGTCCAACATCTTCATCGATGATCTCGATGAAGGCATCAAGTGCCCTCTCAGCAAGTTTGCGGGTGACACCAAGCTGGGTGCGAGTGTGGATCTGCCTGAAGGAAGGCAGGCTCTGCAGAGGGATCTGGACAAGCTGGGTCCATGGGCTGAGACCAACGGGATGAGGTGCAACAAGGCCAAGGGCAGAGTCCTGCACTTGGGCCACAACAACCCCGTGCAGCGTCACAGGCTTGGGGAGGAGTGGCTGGAGAGCTGCCTGGCACAGAAGGCCCTGGGGGTGTTGGTCGGCAGCGGCTGAACATGAGCCAGCAGTGGCCCAGGTGGCCAAGAGGGCCAGTGGCACCTTGGCCTGTGTCAGACCCAGCGTGGCCAGCAGGAGCAGGGAGGGGATTGTGCCCCTGTGCCCAGTGCTGGTGAGGCCCCACCTCGAGTGCTGGGGTCAGGTTGGGCCCCTCACTCCAAGAAGGACCTTGAGGGGCTGGAGCGCGTCCAGAGAAGGCAACGAGGCTGGGGAGGGGCTGGAGAACAAGTGCTGTGAGGAGAGACTGAGGGACCTGGGGGTGTTTAGCCTGGAGAAGAGGAGGCTGAGGGGAGACCTCATCCCTGTCTGCAACTGCCTGAAAGGAGGCTGTGACGGGGTGGGGGCTGGGCTCTGCTCACAAGTGACAGCGATGGGACGAGAGGACTTTCTATGAAGTTGAAAAGTACTTTTCTGGGTTGTCCTACTTTTTGTTATGTTTACGTGGTACAAGAACACAGTCAGTGCAGTATAATCCCGTAATACTGACTTCACCTGTAGCAAATCCTTCGTGCAGCAATGAAGTCCACAATGGCTGATTTTCCTATAGGGTATCACATCCTCCTCCCCTAAAACCTATGTATTGCAGGATGTTATATAGCAGCTTTATGGCTGAGGCAACAGGGCTGTTTGCTGGAAAAGCCCACTTGAAAAAAATGCCTTTTTTTCCTCACATGCATTTCCTAGTGTTATTTCTTCAATTATACTAATTAGCATATCTGACCCTTAAGCTCCCACTAATTTCAGCCTTATCCCATTAAACTGATGATCAATCCAAGAAGGTTTCATCTGAAGTGAGGGGATTTGCAGTTTGTCAGTTTTCCAAGCCCATGATTTCCATTCATTTTTTAATCTCTATATTTTAATGGGAGGCAAAAGAAAGGAAAATACAGATTTTCCTAAAAACACTTTGCACTTAAACTCTCAGGTTTTCAATCATGTGCGTGTAGGGTTTTATTTTACTCAAACAAAAGTCTCTTTGACCTGACTGGGCCTGGAAGTGGAAGCAATTTCTCTGATGTTACCAGTGCAACTGGGCCATGTTTTCCACACAGCTGCTTCAGTTTTATTGCAGGATTGGTTTTGTTGCTCACTTCTAAACATTTGAATTTGTTCTGAGAAATCTTTCTCATGGCAGTTGAATGTGCTCCGCATTTGGGGCCAGCCCTCAAGCTGCATTGCTCCTTAGGGCAGTTTGAAATACTGGTGATGCAGGCAGGATTTCACTCGAAATCTTTTTGCCCTGGTCTCTGAGGCTCTTGCTATGACACATGAAGCAACCTGAGCTCTTTTGTCACATGTTGCCCTTTCAGCCTCCTTTTCTCTTGTTCTTGGTGGCATCCTTCTTCAGGATACCCTTGGGTGATGCCCAGAACCACCAGGTTTGAGTTCCTGGTGTTCCTTCTCCCTCTTTATTTCTGTTCCTCTTTCTACCTGAGGTGAGTTCTTCTGTGTCAGACAAAGGGCAAGGCTTCAACAGTACTTTCTCCTGCGATCCGCCCCTCGTGTGTACTAGGTACGTCTTTGGCATCAATGGTCAAGTCAGGGTGGGCAGCACCCCCACAATACAGGAGCCAAACAGGAGCCTGTGCAGGGACAGGGGGCTGCATTCGCAAGGTGTTAGGCATGAAGGGGCCACGGAGATGTTCCGAGGGCTGGAGCACCTCCCATGTGCGGACAGGCCGAGAGAGTTGGAGTTGTTCAGCCTGGAGAGGAGAAGGCTCTGGGGAGATCTCAGAGTAGCCTCCCAGTGCTGAAAGGGGCTCCAGGAAAGCTGGGGAGGGGCTCTTGATCAGGGAGTGCATGGACAGGATGAGGCAGAACAGAGGAATAGTTTTAAGCTGAAAGAGGGAGATTTAGATTAGACATTAGGAAGGAATTCTTCATGATGAGGCTGGTGAGGCCCTGGCCCAGGTTGCCCAGAGCAGTGGTGGCTGCCCCATCCCTGAAGGTGTTCCAGGCCAGGTTGGACGGGGCTTGGAGCCCCCTGATCCAGTGGGAGGTGTCCCTGCCCATGGCAGGGGGTGGAACTGGATGGGCTTTAAGGTCCCTTCCCACCCATTGGTTCTATGATTGTTGTTTTACTTAGCATTAAAATGCAAGAGCAACTCAAGAGGGTTGAACCCCAAGGTAGATAATTTAACTTTTAGGGCTCCTTTGCAAGTGAAATGACTTTAAATATTAGCTGGTGTAGAAGTGCTGAGGAGCTCAGAAATATCCGTGCTGCCTGCTGAGCTGTGTCTGGGTAGTGTTTGGGGAATGCTGGTTGACAATGGCTGGGACTGCGCCAGGGTGTGTAGGCTCAGGCAAGCATGGTGGGTGTCTGTGTGCCAGCACCTGATCCTTTTAATTTACCAGTGTAGATGTAGCCTTAGAAGACATAAGCCCAAGTCTTCGGGCCTAATTCTATGAAATATAAAAACTTCCAGCTCCTGCTTAAACACTTTCAATTTCTGTGCATGGGAAACTCATTACTGCAGTCTACGTGCGCTTTTGAGAATAAGCAAAGGGTCTTAAGTCATTGGGGTGTTTTTGCTTTGAGAATTACACTGGTTCCCCTGATCATTAAAAATCCTGAGTAAGCTGAACTGCTGGTGACAAAGAGTGCCTTACCACCTGAAGGCAGTCCTCTGTGGAGAGACAGAGGAAACATCAGAAAGACGTTTATTTATATCTAATAATCCACTTGCTGTAGTGGCCTTTGCAATAGTTAGACTTCAAGGAAGGGGGAAATAGTTAAGTATTTATTTAGAATGCACAGCCCTGCTTCTTCATGGTTAGTGTCTTTATTAACAGGTGAATTATCCATAGCTATGGTCAAATTTCATGTCAATTCCACCCTTTATACTAAATGTCAAGATTAGATAGTTATCAACATAAGCATCCTTTACACTGTGTCATGTACAACGTGGTAGATCCTCAAAAAACCGTCCACAGTCCTGGAGGATAAGATAAAGGAGTTGTTGCATATTCCCACATCTCAGCATCTAAAATGCTGCTGTGCTACACCAATACCTCCTGCTTTTGGTTCTGCTTCTGCAACGCTCAGATCTTGTCTACAGGTGACCTGGGCTACATGCTTCCTCCTCCCAGTTCTGCAGCCCCAAGGACGTAGCGTCTTTGCTGCACAGCTAAACGTTGGCCTCTTCTGCACTTGCCCAGATGCTGGTTTGCTGGGAAAAGAGGAAGTGAGGGTTGCAGCCCATGTCCTGGTACCACTGCTGGTGTTGCCACCATGCCCTAGGCTCTGTGAGGAATCAGATCTGCTTTGGGAAGGGAGAGGAGCAGGCTCTGCCAATGAAAACCTGCTGGTTATTGCTTAACATTCCGTGATTTCTCGTCTTAAGTAGTCACTCATGCTTTCCCTCCCCTTACCTCCAACAGCAAACCCCGTGCAGGACTGGCAGGTGCGTGGCTGCAGCCAGGGCTAGTGGGCAGCTGAGCCACAGCAGAGGCTACTGGGGGGCAGGAGACATTCCAGTGACAAATGGTGGAGACTGGGGAAGATGCTCCATGTGGAACTGGGAGTCTTGGGGAGGATCATGCACATCAGGCAGAAGCAATGACAGTGGCTTAGGAAGCAGCAGTGAGGAAGTTCATTTGAGTTAGACTTTAGGAAGAAAACCAAGCAGATGTCGTTGTTTTCAAGTGGTTTGGTGTTGAGACTATTTGTTTGCTTTTATTTATTTTTTTAAAAAATTTGTTTAATTTTAGAAATGCAGTTACATCTCTTCTGCTCTATTCTGCTGGCACCGAGAGAGAACTAGTCCAGGAAAAAGCCCCAAAACTGCTGCCCAGCATAAACGTTTCTTATGAGTTTGATATCACCTGAGCACCAAAGACAAGAATGCAAAAAGAGATCTTGAAAAAAAATTGTGACTTGAATAGCATTTATTTGATCTAAAGGGGTAAAAAAACCCAGAAAAAAGAACAGTTTCGATAATAAGATAAATTAGTCCTGTTAGCAAAGACAGCGTTACGAAAGGTAATGGGAAAAAGCATGATATGCGTATTCTGACTGATATACATGTCAAATTACCAGATAAGTGTTATTTTGTATGGGTGATGGAAAGAATGAATTATCTGTGTAATGTAAAATAACAAAGTAATTCCGAATGATGTACAAAGTCTTTCTAATGGCTGATACATAGCCTTTGTCTTTGTCATTTTTCTCTTCTGTGCATATGGTTTCTTTACAGTACTGCCAAAATATCCCTGTTGCTCAGCAACGGCAAGCTGAAATAGCACCAGTTGGAGGAAACCTGCTGATTTACAGTGGTCATAAAGTGTGTACTCTTGCCCGAATGCAGGTTTTGAGTGAAAGAGGGCCTTTGTAGGTTTGCCTCTCTGAGGCACAAATGGTCCTAGGTGTGGAGACGTCAGTCCAAACACTGAAAGTTACCCTTCTCCATCATATTTTGACAAATGGAGAGATACATCATCTGGATAGAGCATGACTTTTTCTCTAACCCCAATGTGGGGATCTGTCTCACATTTCCCCTAGGAACAAGTCCTTACCTGGTCTTGAGGAGGTTTCTAGCCCTAATGTAGGTCTATAGCCACAAGACTGCCTTCAGCTGATCGTACCTCCTGTACAGAGGCAGACTTCACAATTGTATATTCAAGAAGATATTGATGCAGCCAAATTCCATTTGTACAAAGAGCAGAAGTTAGAGGTTTCCCAAATATACACTGATTTTTATAATTTTATTTTCCAACAGACTACTTATTTAACAGAAAACCTGTATTTGGAAGAGCTGGGTGATGATAAATAGAGGAAAACTTACACCAAATTCAAAGAAGTATGAGTATTTGTTTTAAAAATCAAATCCACACAATATTATATAGCTATTTACCAAGTAAAACGCAGCAAATGGTACATTTTTTATAAGTGATCTCTGGAGTGTCAGTCATACAGAAATACTGTCAAACATCTGAAAACTTAACACTTCACCAGAAAATACTGCCAGCAGTTCATCCCAAATATTTTTCACTCAGAACTTTTTGGTGTTCATAAAAAAAAACATGCTTTGTTTCCCCCTGCCCCACCTCAGCCTCAAAAATCCCCAGAAGCATTACTCATAGGCTACTTTTAATTTCCTGTGCCAGAAACAGGTTTTGATCTACTCTACCAGGATCAACAGCAATGGCTTTGCTGCTGTCCCGTCCTTCACTAATCCATGACCAAGTTCAAGTACTAAGAAAAATCATGAGATTAATATAAAATCATGAGAATTCTTACTTTTTTTCATGAAAATATATTATTTTCACTGAAATTTACTTTCTTGACGTTGATTTTACAGACTTTCATCTACAACTGTGTAGGCCTGAAATATATTTTTGATGAAATATTAAACCCTAGTGCAAACTAAAACATCCGAAAGCTGGGGCTTATAGAAACCTCCTTCCTGACATTAGTGTGATTTTTTACTCCAAGTCTTAGATGTCTTAGCAATGCTGCCTGCAGTTTATCTGTTTTCACATTGTGTGTGATGATTGCTCGTGCACAACTCTCTCCGCAGGGCTTGAGAGATCCTCCAGGCAGAATTCTTCACCACTTACTTTCTATTTAGAGAAGAGTACTCTTTATTCCACTTCTTTGCTGTTATGAAGCTCTCTGAGGTGTATCCTATTGCTGCTGTAAGCTGGTTCTAGCTATTAATTAGAAGTCCAATCAGATGCTGAGAGGTCCTCTGCTCGTTATTGCTTTATGTCCTGTTGCTGGGACTTGGATTTCACAAATAATTTTTTTTTTTTTTTTTTTTTTTAAATTTCTAAGTAATTTCCCCTCTGCTTAAAACTGAAGTGTCTTTTCAGGCAGACGTGCTTTTAAATCATTACGGATTGGTCTTGGGAAAAGTCTTTCCAGCATAGCACTGTCCTATCTAATGATGACAGAACAAACAAATGTGGTGGAAAAAGTCTCTCCCCTCAGATTGTGGTGATTTATTTTCTTTTTCTTTTGACTTTGTAGCACACAAATCATGTTTTTTTGAGGAAGCACCTTGCACTCTTGACTTAAAATCTCTGAAGATTCTCTCTTCTTGGGTCTTTACACCTCATGACAAGCCCTCTGATGTTTCCTCATCTTCAGATAATAAGCTCGGTTGGCTTCTGGATAGGTGACTTTGGAGAGTGGCAGCTTGAAGATGGCAGAGATGTTTGTGGTCATTAACAGGAAGGTCAGTGCAGACAAGCAAAAAGACCAGGTTCCTGATGGCACTCCAAACTGCAAAGAAAAATACAAACCACCTATTTACAACATGTCTTTCATTCATTTGGTCCTTCAGCCCTTGAACAAAACTCAGAGCCAGGTGGCTTGGAACAAGCTTTCTCAAGGAAATCTTGACTTGGTTTTGAATGGAGGAGGGAGGCAGGATTTCTTTATGGGATGTTGGTACCATGCATTGACCTGCCACATCTGGTGAGAATTCTGCCTACTCTTTGTGCACCTGCAGTGGTCTTGGCCGCAGATGAAATAGGGTTGGATGGAGATGAGGAAGGAATGGGTACCAGAAGCATTAAGCTTTTCACTGGGATGTTGTAATGACTGGATTTTGGCACTTGGGCAAAGCAATTAAGTCAAATTTGACGTTTCTTTATACATGTGGAGGGCCCTTTTCTCAATCGCTTCAGGCACAAAGTATAGACATAAAATTATCTCAGAGGTGTTGAGGGATGAGCAGACAGTAGCCCCTCTCCCAGATCAGATCTGTCTTTTCTTTCTCCAAGTCTTGGCGGCTTGATTGACGAGCCAAGAAAATAAAATGTTCAAATCTGCTTTTAGAAATAAGACCTTAGCTGACACACTACTTACCACAGACAACATGTTATTCACTGCTGCTCCCAAATAGGCACTGAAGAGTGCTGTAAAAAGCAAAGTTAATTCCCAGTGAGTTCAGTTGTTCATGGAGGGAACCAACAAGGACAGACATCTCTGACACCACTATGGGTAGCGCAAACAGTATTTATGGCTGTGCCTGGACAGCCCTCACTTAAAACTCCTTCCTTTGCACTGTGCCCCCTCCAGCCCAGAGCTCATAGAAAGGGCAAAACAAAAAAAGAAGGGGAGTGATGAGACCTGTGACTATACAAACAGACTTTTGAGTAATGCAGTGATTTAGAAAGTATTTAGCTTGATGGATGGGGTTAAATAGGAACGTAACCCATCCACCCCCATCTCTCCTGTCCCTAGGGCTAGAAGATGCGTCAATGAGATACAAAGCTAAATCTTTTTTATGTGACCACTGAATGAGCAATAGTTTCACTCCCAGCTCACTGTAATATTGAAATATCATATGGAATTGCATTATAAATAATTCTTCAATCATGCTGTGTTGCCTAGCTTGTGCGTTTTCTATCCATTGCAATATACAGGGGAAACTGTGCCATCTAACTCCAGGTGCAGTCTGAACCTGAGCTCCCGTTTCCTCAAAGTTTAGGTTTTCCTGCTCCAAAGAAGAAATTTGAGCTGGTATCTATGATTGGAAAAGACAATATGATTCTCCCAGCAATTTTGGACACAAATCCTCAAAACTAAGCATCTGATTTCAGAGACCTTAGCTAATCAACGTCCTCTGACCACATCTCCTCTTTTAAACACGAGACTTGGTTGAAAGTGAAAACATTGCTTTTATTTTGTCAGAGTATGTCAGAGTAATGGCGCCAACATCCCGTTCCACCATCCATCAGTCTTGCCTAAGTCCACCTGTCTGTCTAGAGCAGGCCATCTGGCTTCAGCCCACTTCCAATATAGATGCATCTTGTCTCACTTCAATAGGAAACGCGGCAGCAGTGAAAACCCATGGGGTACGTACCACAGAAAATTGCCAGCAGATGTGTCTGCCAGGTCAAAGCATAGAACATGCCTCCGATTGCGATGCATGAGAGGGAGCTGTTGTAGCCCCACAAGCCAGAGTAGATTTGGCTAAAAGGTGTTGCTAAGCTCAGCGCTGCAAAGTAAATCAAAAATGTGTCATTCCTTGGCCAAACAGATAAAACCAGCTAGAAATGGTGTATATTCACCTTTTCAGGGCTTTAGGTTGCATAGGTACATACAGTGAGTTCATATTCATAGCTGTGTTTCCATGGTCTAAGACTAAAACAGCTTTCATCTAATGCAATCATGGCAGAATTTCCATGGTGCTGCTAAGACGAATTTGGCCATACGATTTCGCTAGAAGATGCATGTGAGTGAATGAGTGTACATGTGAACTCTAAATGCATCCCTGAGGCCCGCACATTCAGACTGATGGCTATGGCTTTTATTAAGCTGCTCCTAAACCCATCAGAATATATTCAGAAATCAAATATTTCATGATAAAAATTAATGTAGGCCAAAACTACTCTTCTTCCTTCTGATTTCCACCATCATAAAATGAGGTAAGAGAACGGGGAAGCTGATCAAAAGAATTCTTAAAACAGATGTGTGTGTATATATATTTGTATTTCTATCAAGCAGTTATTCTGCAATGGAAGAAATATTTGTGACTGTAAATGCTCCACTCATTGCAGTTCCTCTTTTATTCTCCATGCTTTTATATAAATCTGTGACAAAAGTCCTTACCTGCCAGCATCCCCACTGCTGATCCAACTGCTGCATGCAGACAAATAAGAGGTGAAGAGATAAATAAAGCAATTAGGAATATTCCCCCGGTCCAGGGGTTATCGCAGCCATAAACCTGACCTATCCCAACTGGAATGGATTGCAGGAGCTGCAGGAATTTAAAAAAAAAAGAAAAGGATTTGTTTGCAGCTTTGTAAATTCTCAGTTTTTTCATTTTTGTTTTTGCTTTTGTGTTTGCTTTTTTTTTTTTTTTTAAAAAAATCCCAACCCAACAACCCTCTTTTCCTTGGCTACGTTCATGTGCAGTGTTTGTTGGATGCTGTCTCTCTTTCTGAACTGTAACTGGAAAGCCTGAACACTTCCTGGGAGGCAGCAAGGCACTTCTAGAGGTGTTCTCCTTTGATGAAAATGAGTCATGCCTTATTATCCAACCATGAACTCCACTGCCAGGATTTTCTTCTAATATCAAAGGTAAATGTCTTTTCTGAAAGGACTTGGAAGGGTTTGCTCATCGTCTTTACAAGCACTGCTGACTTGGCAATATTTGCATGCCGTTATGGAGTGTGACAGTGAATCTAGGAAATGGGGATCCTCAGACAGATGATGCATTTGAGAAGATCTGCCCACTGAGAGGTGAATAACAAGGATGAAATAGCCAATAGTGGCTTGGCCAGAATTATAAGACTTTAATAAGGTGAGGCTATATCGCTGTGGTGTTTATAGACCTGAAACTCCCTTGGGATTAACTAGGAATATCAATGAGAGTTACTGGGTTGGTGGGGCAGATTGCCACTAACTTAGAGATGGTTTTAAGACACTTTTTCTCAAAATGTTATGTTCCTCCATGTGGAATAGTCCGTTTATGGTCCCCATAAAATTACGCATCATGGTAAATATTCTTTCAGAAATTTCAATTATGTGAATTGCCATTTGGTGTCAATAAACTTCCTTTTCTTAATTACTTCCTGGGAACCCCTCAAAATAGTCCACTGAGCCTTTGGGAAAAGCTGTTTCTCCTGTGCTATACAGGAGAACAATTGTTTTTTTTTTAATAGAATCATAGAATCGTAGAGTTATAGAATCATGAGGTTGGAAGAGACCTCTGAGATCATCAAGTCCAACTGTACCTGGCTCCCCACTAAACCCTGTCCCTAAGGAACTCATCCACCTGTCTTTTAAACAGCTCCAGGGATGGCAACTCCACCCCCTCCCTGGACAACTGTGCCAATGACTGACCTCCCTTTCAGGGAAGAAATTCTTCCCAATGTCCAGTCTAAACCTCCCCTGGCACAACTTGCGGCCATTTCCTCTCATCCCATCGCTGTCACTTGTGAGAAGAGCCCAGCCCCCACCCCGTCACAGCCTCCTTTCAGGCAGTTGCAGACAGGGATGAGGTCTCCCCTCAGCCTCCTCTTCTCCAGGCTAAACACCCCCAGGTCCCTCAGTCTCTCCTCACAGCACTTGTTCTCCAGCCCCTCCCCAGCCTCGTTCCCTTCTCTGGACGCGCTCCAGCCCCTCAGTGTCCTTCTTGGTGTGAGGGGCCCAAACTGACCCCAGCACTCGAGGTGGGGCCTCACCAGCGCTGGGCACAGGGGCACAATCCCCTCCCTGCTCCTGCTGGCCACGCTGGGTCTGACACAGGCCAAGGTGCCACTGGCCCTCTTGGCCACCTGGGCCACTGCTGGCTCATGTTCAGCCGCTGCCAACCAGCACCCCCAGGTCCTTCTGTGCCAGGCAGCTCTCCAGCCACTCCTCCCCAAGCCTGTAACGCTGCACGGGGTTGTTGTGTTCCAAGTGCAGGACTCTGCCCTTGGCCTTGTCAAACCCCATCCCGTTGGTCTCAGCCCATGGACGCAGCCTGTCCAGATCCCTCTGCAGAGCCTCCCTGCCTTCCAGCAGGACTTATACTGAGCTTATAACCATGCTTCTATAATATTATCTGCTTGCTCATTTCTAAGTAGGAAGATACAATTTTAAAAACACAGCATTCTCTACAAGGAAAACTAAAATTAAGCTGTGAGTTAATTGATGATCTCAGCACAACTTTATCTATAGGGTGTTTATCAGTATATGCACAGTAATGGGTAATTAGATTCTTGAAGCTTTTTGAAGATTATTATTTAAGTCCAACTGTAAATGAGAGATACCAAGTAACAAAAAGATTCTTGTTTTCAAGCTATCAAAAAATATCAGTTCCTTGAGTAAGCCTTTGCATTTTGGATAATGGCTATCTTATAAATTCACTTTCATATTGCCAGGTCATAATGCGGTAACACAAAGGAAGATAGCATGGTTTTACAATGTTTTTCTTCGTAAACGGAGAAGGCTGTTATGTTTACGGCATCCTACCTTTGGAATTTCAGCATCTGTCCAAGTGATGTTTGGTGTTGCTGATGCAGGCTGAATGACAGTTGCAGGGAAGAAGAGGTTGTAGGGTCCTGATGCAGCCAGATAGAAGGTCAAAGCCAAGTTGAAAGGCAAGGTGAAAACAGGCAGATTGCACTTACAGAAGACCGAGCCTAAAGCGCTGGTGGAAATAGGGCTGAAAGAAGAACAAAGTGGTCTCACTACTAGGAGCTTGTCAGGTCAAAAAAAGGCAAAAAAATAAATCTATCAAAGAAAACAACTGCAAGAAATCAAGTCTAGTTAAAAAACCCCTAACCTGTGGAACTTCATAGTCTTTCTGATAAAATCAGAGACATGCTAGAGTAACTCAGTAAATTCCCTGACCTTCCAAGGTCAGTTAGCAATGTACAGGTTCCTGTCATGTTATGCAATATATGGGCTGAATTTCATGACTATGAAGGAGCCAAGATCCTCCAGCGGTGTGGTGGGTCCAGTGATTTAATATTTCCACACCTTGGTCTCAGTGTTTACTTCCTTATTTTTTAATACTTGAAGTGGACTGAATTTGGACATTTGTACCAGGTCTGAGTGAACAGTGAAGGTGGCTGTGTGTCCTTGTTCAAACTTATGGATCAGAAGTAAAGGCTGACATCAAAGCCATGCTTTTTAAAGTGAGTTTAATGCTATGCGAAGTTCAGGCAAACAGATGATATGAGTAGTTTAGCCATCTCCAACCAGACACATGGTGAGAGAAGACCAGTTTTCAAAATTTTTACAATCGAAATACCTAGCAGATTATGGTGTCATGTATATAGGTAGAGTATTATTAGTTTGTTTTTATTAGCATCAACCCTCATCTCTTGGGACAACTGAAGAAATTCTGTGCCTGGAGAGGTAAATTTTCATGACATTTTTATATGGTGGTTAAACTAGGTGAAACATATGTGGCTGATGGTGGTATGGAATAGTTAAAATAATGTTCCTCTTGAGAAAAAAGTGAATTGATGCATTGCAGCAATATGGCTAACATTCAGGGCACAGAATTCCACATGATCAGCCATCAATTTTGCTTTTCCCCCATTGGGTTTATTTGTGATTATGTGGGTATTTTGTTTCAGAATTAAGTTTGAGTTTAAAAGCACAAATAATGATACAGGTTTAGTAGCATATAGGTGCCAGGTTTTTTCCTTTCCCATTGCAGTTTTTGAGGAGCAGCTGAAGTCACTTGGCCTGTTCAGCCTGGAGAAGAGGTGGCTGAGATGGGATCTCATCACTGTTTGCTACTTTCTCACAAGGTAGAGAGGAGAAACAGGTGCTGAGATCTTCTCCCTTGCAATGTATGACAGGACTAGAGGGAGTGGTAGCAAGATCACAGTATCACAGTATCGTAAGGTTGAAAAAGACCTTTGAGATCATCGAGTCCAACCTACGACCCAACACCTACACCTACTCCTACTTGTCAACTACACCATGTCACTAAGTGCCTCATCCAAATTCTCTTTAACACCTCCAGGGACGGTGACTCGACCACCTCCCCGGGCAGCGCATTCCAATGAACAATTACCCTCTCAGTGAAGAATTTCTTCCTAATGTTAATCCTAAACCTCCCCTGGCGAAGCTTGAGACCGTGTCCTCTTGTTCTGTCTCCGGTCACCTGAGAGAAGAGACCAACTCCTGCCTCACCACAACCTCCCTTTAGGCAGTTGTAAAGAGCAATAAGGTCTTCCCTGAGCCTCCTCTTCTCCAGGCTAAACAACCCCAGCTCCCTCAGTCGCTCCTCACAGGGCTTGTGCTCCAGCCCCTTCCCCATCCTCGTTGCTCTCCTCTGGACACACTCCAGCATCTCAACAGCCTTCTTAAACTGAGGGACGCAGAACTGGACACAGCACTCAAGGTGCGGCCTGACCAGTGCCGAGTATAAGGGGATGATGACCTCTCTAGTCCTGCTGGCCACACTGTTCCTGATGCAGGCCAGGATACCACTGACCTTCTTTGCCACTTGGGCACACTGCTGGCTCATGTTGAGTTTCCTGTCCACCAGCACTCCCAAGTCCCTTTCCGCCTGACTGCTCTCCAGCCACTCTGCACCCAGTCTGTATCTCTGCATGGGGTTGTTGTGTCCAAAGTGTAGGACCCGGCATTTGGACTTGTTAAACCTCATGCTGTTGGAATCAGCCCATCTCTCCAGCCTGTCAAGGTGCCTCTGTAGGGCCCTCCTACCTTCTAGTAGATCGACACTTCCTCCCAGCTTGGTGTCACCTGTGAACTTGCTGATGAAGGACTTGATCCCCTCATCCAGATCATCAATAAAGATGTGCCAGGGGAGGCTTAGGTTGGATGTTAGGAAGAGGTTCTTCCCCTGGTGGATGGTGGAGCAGTGGAACAGCTCCCCAGGGAAACAGTCACAGCACCAAGTCTGCCAGCATTCCAGAAGCAAGTGGCCAATGCCCTCAATCACATGGTGTGAATGTTGGAGTTGTCCCCTGTAGGGACAGGAGTTGGACTTGATGATCCTTTTGTGTCCCTTCCAACTCAGGTAATTCTATGAGTCTATGATTCTGCAGTGCATAAAAATGTGACTCAGTCTCAGTGGGGGGACACTGGGGCTGAAATAAGAACTAGAGGAAGTATCCAACTTACCACGTCATGGACACGAGTGCTACCGGCAGCAGAAGCCACCAGTGGTAGTCTCCCTCAGCAGAGAAGACAGCCATGAGCAATCCCACCAACACCCCGTTATAGCCATACAGGCCTGCTTCAATGGCTGATCTGTGTGAAAAAAACGACCATCTTTAGATCTTGTCCCCTGTGGGTGCTTTGCTCGCGTCGCCCTCTCCCTCCCCGTACAGTTGTGACTGTGTGGTGATGACCTGCCAGGCTTTTGCATCGACCTTCTATTTCACATCTCGAGTCCCAGGTTCTCTCAGCCCCGGCTTCTGCAGTTATAGTCAAGGTCCCTTTGCAGCAGAAGCAGCTGGTGGAAAGGTCCGTCTGGTCCTACCACACCAGATACACAACTAGTGAAGGTTAGAGATGTGTTTTTCATCTCTGTCTCTCGTTTAACACACAAGTCAGCATTGAACTGAAAATCTGGTTTTGAAGAGCAAAAGGATGGGCTTACCTGTCCTGACCCAAAACAAGTGCTGTTATTGTTGAGACAACTGTTCCTAAACAGCCTGTGAGCATCCACCATGGGTTCTGAACCAGGATACCAGCAACTATGACAAGCCCACTGAGGGGGTTGTTGACAAACATCACCTGGGATATCCCACGCAGCACCCAGTCAATAAACTGGAACATGATAGGTTTATCTAGAAGATATCAAATTAAATAACATATATAAAACCACAAAATAAGCAGATGATATTGATCAGGGATGGTTTTTTTGAAACTCAGGAAGAGTTTTGGCAGTGGAACTTGGCAGCACAACTGAAGCAATGAATCAACAAGACCGTAAAACTTGACTGGGATTTATTATGGTCTATACCGGAATCTTAGAGCTGGAAAACTGAGATGAACAGTGTGGTTGCCAGAGTCCTCTGTTATGAAGTACCCTGGACTGGTTTCATATGAACTGGCTAATTTATGAAGTCTGTGCCTCAGATGGCAAATCGTGTGTGTATCCCATTGCTGATTTATTATGGGGACCAAACACACCTACCTATGTGTAATTTAACTTCACAGTGGCTTAGGCTTGACAGAAATTGCTCAGCTGAAAGGACAAGGAGCATTATGAAGAATGGCAGAGCACACAATAACCGTCCTGGGTTATGTTCTGTGGGACTAAATTTGCTTTGTACACGGCATGTTGGAGGTAAATGTCATCTCAGTCATCCTCAAGATTTAAGCAGGATGTGGATCTCTGCACAAAGCTGATTCTTTCCCTACAAAACAAAATAAATCAGGGCAGAGGTAGTTTCTATACTACCCTAACTTGAATCACATTACTGAGAAGTTAGTTATTACTCCTTTGATGTAATTCTTTGAAATCCCATAATTAATCATGATGAAATAGATTTACCTTTCAGCCAGGCTCCAAATTCCTTCATGTCTCCCGTGATGTACCCAACAGCTCTGCAGACTCTCTTTCCAATGTTGCTCAGTGGATTCTGCTTTATTTGCTTTCTTTCTCCCTTAGTTTCAACATTACAGTCAACACTGTTTTCCATGTTGGTGTTCTGACCTTTTTGTAAAATTCAAGGGGAAAACAAAAACATAGTTCATTACAATGCTTCTTTCTGATCCAGATTTATTCTGTCTACTACATATTATGCTCACCATATGTTATTTTAAAGCAATAAAAATGAAAAACCTTACTCTGAACATGTCATTCTCATTTCTCCATGATCACATTTTCCTCTTCCTGGGCTCTTGGTACCCTCCTCAGTCCTTCCAGATTCTCATACAGTCATAGATTTGGAAATAACAGGGAACCACTGAACCACTGAACATTGTGTATTTCACTTGGTTTTCCCAAGTTACCCATGTTTTATAGAAATCAAGCAGCTCTTGGTTTATAGGGTGACTTCAAGAAGAACAAGACATCATTAGAGGACCCTGCCTTCACAGCAGTTGAAGCTTACCTCAAGATTCAACTTGATGGAAATCCACCACAACCAGGAAGATACTTCAGTGATTAAGTTTCCTCTCACTTAACCCATATTTAGAGTTTGAATTTATCCACCAGCTCTCAACTGCAGGAACTTAAAGTTAGGTTTATAGATCTCTATACTATCACCTATTGGGGTCAGTTCAGTCTCTCATGAGCGCAAGCTTAGTTTGAAGGCTTTTCATGGTGCCTTAATCCGTTACTAACATACATATGTATGTTTTTTTCCTTTCCTCTATTGAACTGTATGTGTAGCTGCCCCATCTTTAGAAGTATCCATCACTGATTTAAGAGATTAAATGTCAAATTCAGAGTGCTTGCTTTCTGTTCTGCCTCAGTTAGTTGCCTCCTTCTCCCTGCCAGCTGCCTGGTAGGGCGTTAGGTGGTCTACATTGACCATTCTTCTTCAGCGTAAGAAAAGATAAATGACCATGTATAAGAACCTGTAGTAAGAAACCCTCTGGAGTTAATGAAAAGACTCTCAAAAATTTAGCAGGCTCTATATTAAGTCTTATATAAGGTAGGGGGAAGTTGTTTGGGGCATTCATGCAGGGCTGGCAGAGATGGTGTCCCCTATGGGAGATGTGTCTGGATTAAGTGCCCTTTAACACCTCATACAGTTCTAGACAGCTGCATTCAGGCACATGGATGGACTTGTATCTATCTATAGACACTGAATTAAAAAAAGAATATTCTGTAGCCAATTCATCATTTGTCTAAGGGCCAATTCTCAATATGAAGTCAGCAAATTTCCTTGGAGTGTATGCCGTTTGCCAAAGAGCGGGACTATTTCTTGGTGGTTGTCAAGACAAAGAAAAACAAGACAAAGTACGTTGTTGAGTGAATACAGAACCAGATCTACTTCAGGTCTCACTGGGGAGTAGCAGCATGTGCGAGAAGTAAAGAATTTAAGTTGTCAGTTAACAGTCTAGATAAGATGATACAAGCATGTAATTATTGGAGTTAGCCTTTGACTGACTTTCAACTTCAGTGAAAGCCTTCTTGGCAGCTGGTGAAGAAAATTCATACTTCAGAAATACAAATGCTGAGTACAAAATAATGCACAAATGATAGCAATTTTCTGCCTTCTGGGAGGGCTCTGATAAAGCAAGGACTGGGTGCACATGACAGAGGGTGAAGACAGGACCAGTGCATAGAAGGGTATTGAATGTCATTTTGTGCAAGACACAAAGGCTTAAGTAGAGCTTAAGTAGAGGAGGAAGAAAAGAAAAGGATGAGAGTACTGTGAAGGATGGTGTCTCGAAGCTGAAAGGCTTTTTCCTGGCTCAGTTATAATTCATTACCTTGATTCATTAACCTTCACTTTTCTCATATTTTATTCTGAAATAATGGAATAAGTGAATTGGATGCACTTTCAGTTAAATCAAAATTTCCAGCCAAGATAAATGCTCTTCATTTGTTGAAAGTGCATTTACATTTCCAATTTAAAGAATCTTCTTCTTTATATAACTTTGGTTTACTCTTTTGCTAATCCATAGAATTAAGGGCTGTTGGATTTTCATTTGCAGAGGGATGCTCTGTCCTATGCTCGATAAGTTTCCCTGCACGCTGAACGAGGAGCTGTTTGCAGCACAGGAGCCTGTGACTTGGGATGTAATGCACACATGAAGAAGTACCGGGGTCACTGTCTGTTTCATTCACATGGTGGGGGAGAAAATGTGTCAAGTTGGAGGCCCTAATTCATCAAAACTTGAATTGTTTTGACACAGGAAGGCACTTAAGTGCCTACTTAAGGCAATACTGCCTAGTGCAACTCTGAGACTGCAGAACTCCTTTGCTCTGGGTTTTCGTGGGCGGAAATGAAGTCAGCGCGATGCACTTGGCACGGTAAAAAGAGCAGGTGACTACTTGAGTCACTTCCACAAACCTGGCTTGAACTTCACCCTCGCTGAAAGCTGCGTCAATGCCCTGCATATCTGTTCTTCCTAAATATTCAAAAATCTGGGAGGTGATCATAGGTGCCTTCTGGCTGCAGTGCTGGTCAAGCTCACATTCGTCATGTCTCTGTTTATCAGATATAAAGAAGTATAAAGAAGTAGTGAACTACGTAGAAACTGACACCAACATAGAATATTTTTGGCATTTTTAATAATTGCAAGGAAGCAGTAGCTGCCATATATGGTCAGATTAATGATTTGCTAACATATGCCTTGTTTTAGAGAGAAATGATAGCAACTATTGAACAAAGAATAGAAGACAAACAGTATCTCAATCCCAAAATAGTGGAGATGCTTAAAAAATTTGAAGACAATTATGCTTAAATTTTGATGCAATCTGAAGTGTGCCTGTTCTGATGGGAATTGCATGAAGGCCAGTCCACAACATGTCTTTTGAAGGCCGGCTATTAAAGTTAAGTTAATGTGTGTCTTCAGTCAAAGTGGGCTTTTTTTTCTTAGTGCTCGAAGGAGGGAAACAGAAATAACTGTGAAAGTATTATTCTGCTGCAACAGACCGCTTGTCTTCTGCAGGGTGACAGGATTTTATAAAGTACTTTTTTTATTCCTTATTTCTCTTATTTCTCTGAGAAAGTGGTTTTTGATCTCAGATTTTAACTTAAGGCTGTAAGTACTGCTCTGAGGCACACACCTTGGGGTGCACTGCCTGACCTCAGACACGCTCTGGAGAGGTGCTCCAGACAGGCAGTGTGGGTTCCTGATGCTGGTGTGTGATGGGGTGATACAGGAGCAGCAGCAGGACCTAGGCAAAGTGAGTCTGAATGCGATTTTCATCTCTCCAGCGCAAGGACTTGTTTGTGCTCTGCTGCAAGTGCGGGGGAACTATTTAAAACTGTTCCCTGATAGCGCACGGTGGAAAGTGAGAGCTGGATTTGGGACATTGCGGCTTTCCCCCAGTGATTTCAGATGCTTGCTGCTTCCTCTTGCCTTGATGTCTTGTGCTGTTGGATAATATCTCACTGCCATCCTTGCTAGGGGTGTTCATGTAGGCAAGAGGGAAAGTTCTGCAGCTAAAAGTATCTGAATACTTTTCCATCAGCTATGAAATGGAACCAGTGAGAACAGAAAAAAAATGTTTCCTTGCATGAAAATGATATCATCACAGGACCAAGAAGCTAATCTGTTGTTTTTTTAATCGTCTTTTCAGAGTTAATCAGTGTCCTGTACCAAAGCACTGATGTTATGCAACTTCATGTCTCCCTAAATCAATTTCTCTTCCACTTGTGTACACTTCTTCCATGTCACGCCACACCTACGGCATCTCAGAAATGCCTCGTTAAAGCTGCAGTGTAGCAGAATCCGTACTGGTGCTGCCCTCCTGCAACATCTGGCCTGCAAATACTTTTTTATTCACATGCTGAAATTGAGAGAAGTCACACATTCGTTATGTTATGCATGATAAGAGCGGTATTGTGCTTGCAGCTGGGAAAGGAACAGAGGCTTTTATTAACTCATTGTTTTAATTTAACTCCTGGTGTCTGTGTTGCTAGGTATTGGGCTTTTATCTCTGAAAATGCAGCGAGGTTATCTGGTAATTTCTCTTCTTTCTGGAATTTTCCTCCATAAATTTTACTCCATGAATTGAGAGGATTTAAATTACCATGTGGTACTTGTTTGTCCAAGGAGTCGCTACCACACAATTACAGTCATTGTATCTTGCATTCTCTGAATTGTTGCTGTGAAGTGTGCGGGCAGCCAGCTCTGCGTGCAGCATGTTTTTGGAGGAATTCCTGCATCCAAGTACAATAGGAGGAAAGGGCCAGGTTCTCAGCAAGTCTGATCCCAGCATAGTCTGTGTGTTTATTACCAGGGGTTTAGTAAAGCTGGATAAGTGTAGCGTTATGCATAGGAACACACACATGCACAAGCACACTCCTCAAAACAAAGATATTATAATGCACTTGACCCTCACTGAAAAAAAGTTCATGTTTTCCCATAGAAGACACATTTCAAAGCATTAGTTCAAAAGAAAGCTCATCCCTTAGATTCAAATATTCATTAAACCTATTCACAATTCAATTTCCAGAGATCTGTCTCTTGAGGACGGAGAAATCCAGAGATACTATCACATTAATTGCATATTATTACTATCTGGGCATTTTTCATTTTGCAGAATAGAAAGGCAGTAAAAGGAGATGTTAAGTAGTTCCAGGTTTTTTTCTTTTTTTTTTTTTCCTTCAAAGGTTCAGCCAACTGGGCTGAACAGTAATAGTAAATCTTCACCCTGCTAGAAAATTCTCAATAATTGAAATTCTTTTACTTTCCCCAGCCTCTGTGCTCCTCTGGAGCCTTTGCGGATACCACTGCTGATATGTTTAAATGCTGGTTTGGTAGGAGTTTTGGGGGAGAAGAAAGATCCAGACAAGTCAGTAACAAGGTGCACGTTTATTGCTGTGCACGAAAAGGAACAAAGAAAGCAGTCTTACCTCTCTGAGGAGTTCAGGGGTAGCTGTTGCTTTGCTGACAAGGGCAGAAGAAAACAGGGCCAAGAGAGTGGTGAAAAAGAAAGCATCCCATCAGTTTATATAGGCTAGCATTGCTCCTATCCTAATGTTACTAATTAGTTTGTTTCTCCTCCCACTCGTTTTGCTCCAAGCAAATGTTAAGGTTCCCTCTTGAATTCTCCACCTTTCCTTTTGCTCTGTTCTGGTCTCTTGCCAATAGCCTCTCCAAATGTCCTCTTCCCTGCAGCTTTTTTTTTTTTTTTTTCCTTTTTTTTTAGCTAACTCTCCTTTAACTCTGTCCTTTGTCATCCACCACTACTTGAAAGGACTCAGGGCTTCAAAGCAGCCTCTTGGTATACCTGAGCTCAACCTCTTTCTTCAAATTCCAAGACAACTCAGCCCCCTTCTCTTTCAAAACAACGACTTGGGAGTGTGCATCACAGCACGTCGAGTGCATCAGCCTGTCTGGGTTTCCTGTTTCTGAGCAGTTTTGCAGGCAATATTCTGTTAATACATTGGAGTGAAGGACTCTGTGACCTTGCATGGCTTAGTTGTTTTATATCAGTTAGTTGAAAAATTCAAGGAGTATTTTTCCTTCTTTTTATTCAACCTGGCCTCTCTGGCTTGCTGGAGGAATCTGGAATATCAGTAGCATGGGCAGGTTTGAAAAGTTTATAAGGCTGTGAAATTGCTGTCAAAGGCAGAGAAGAGGCTGGAGAGGGAAGACTTGAGTGAATTATAGAGGAAAGAGCAAAGAATCAAGTAATCATAGAATCGTGGAATCATTAAGGTGGAAAAGACCTCTAAGATCATCAGGTTCAACCAGCAGCCCAATACCACCATGCCTCCTAAACCAAACTAGAGAACTTAAGGGACCTGTTAGGTTAATTTAAACAACGGTTTAATTCACTTTAGGGCTCTCTTACAGTGATGGCTTAGAGAAGCAACCCTGCAACTTCACCTGAACACTATAATGAATGGTTTGTTTTTGAACCAAAACCCATCTAGCTTTACAACTTTGCTTCCTCCAGCCTTGTGGAAAGAGCCTGAGCATCTGCATGAGCTGGAGAGAAGTTATTCTCACTATGTTCATTCACAGGGTGCTTGCCCTTTGATGGAGTTGTTTTTAGCAGGACACTGCATTCTATTTCTCCCCCAAAAGAGTAGGGTTGTCAGCTTAGTATTAGTGCGTGAGCAAGACTGCCTCTCATCAAACCATCACCAGCCTCAGCATCTCTTCTACTCTCTGTGAAAAGGATGCAGTGCAGGAGGCAGGCAAGGTTTGCTGTCAGGCTGCGCTGCCTCAAACTGCAGAGCAAGTTCCCTCTCTAGGGAACCAATTCTATTGCTTTAAAGAGGTTATTGACAAGCTGGAGGAGATTCACAAAAAAGCCACTGAGTAGCAGGTCTGCGATGGATATCTTGGAGCGATTATGAAAGTGTTGGTTAATAAGTAATAGGATCACAGTCAGCTGATGCCTACGTGGGAATGAGGTCCCTGGCAGCAGTCTGCTCTGGGAACTAGATGCGCAGGAGTGATGTTCTCCGCTGCCTTCTGATGGCTCACTGGATCATAAGTGCAGCCAGCTATGGGGAGGGTTTAACTGCTGCAACAATTGCCTTAGGGCATCTCTGAATTTCCAACAGATACCTTCTGAAAAGGTCTGGGCCACATCCCTGATAGGATGCTGGGGGCAGGTGCAGAATGCCTGCCCACACTGTGTACCTTTGCCAGTTAAAACACTCCTGGTTGTCTGAGGATTGATATTCCCTGTAGGACTGGTGTGGAAAGATGAGGATGGTAGAAAACCTCCCATGCCTAATTCAGTCCAAGCTGAGCCAGATGCCCATCGCTAACCTCCAGTCATGAGCAATCAAGGTCATTGGTAGCTACTCCTGTATTTTGTGTCTTGGAATTCAAGGTGGGGAGACTAAAACAGAAGAGGCCATTCCTCATCCGAAGGGTCAAGATGTGCCATATGATTGTTATGTAGCTCTTGGGTACCGTCTGTGTGGGAGTGGGCCACCAGCTCTGGGTGAACTCCGCGTAACCATGTAATGATGTGCAAACTGAGCATATGACTAACGAGTTGCATCTTGATTTTGGTCTTGAAGACCACTAGGTGGTGAGGACAAGGCAACAGCGACTGGTGTCTGGCACCTGAGTCTTGCATGACATAGGAGTGCTGAGTCCATGGCTTAACTCATCAACTCTCTGCTGGTGAGCTGGTTGATGAGTCTCTTTTTCCTGCTGTGCTCTGCAGGAAGGCAGCTCTAAGAGTGCCCCTTGGACCAAGTCCAGTAGTTGACGTGGTTAGGAGAGATTGGTTGTTGGATTCCAACCAGGTTTATCACCTGAGCTGTCCCAGAGAAATGCTTGAATGATCCCTAACTGTGTTAGCTTGCCAAGCAGGAGCTGCCTGGCTACGACAGCTGGGTGCATTGCTTGAACTCATCAGCTCTGCCGGGAAAGACTCCTATGGCTCTGCTCCAGCTTCACACTCTCAGTGGCCTTTGAGAGGTGCATTGAAAACCACTTGGTAGCGGATTGCCATTATACTTACTGGTTTTGGCTGTGCTCCTTGGCTCAGATTGCTCTGCATGGATTAGGTCTGCACAGGGAACTGCACCAGCTCTCGGACTTCAACAGGTGCTTTAAAATAAAATAAATTCATGTATGGAGCTCCGTGGATTACTACAACTCAAGTCGTGGTTTGCCTTTTCTTAGTTGGGCTGCGAATATGTGAAATGCAGCCAATTTTTGTAGGCTCCTCATCATTGCTCATTAGTGGGAAATCACTTCCAGGAGCTGAGCTTCTTTTGCTGGGCATCACTTAGAAGAGTGTGGCTCTACCTTATTTAATCTCCCCATCAGATGTTAACAAGATAACTCAGTTCACAGTCCATGCTCGCTTAACATCTTGTATGACAAGGGCTCTAATCCTTTCATCATCTTTATGCCCCTTTACTGGTCTTACTTGTTGTGTCCCTTCTTCTCCCACACAGGGGAGCCCAAAACTTGACACAGTATCTCAGTTGTGCCTACCAGTGCGTAGTAAAGGGGAAGGAAATAAATCCCTTCCTCTGACCTGCTGGAAATGTTCCTCCTAAAGCAACCCAGGAGGCTGTTGGCTTTATCTGCTGCAAGGGAACATTGTTGGATCATGGTCAACTTCTGGTTTACCAGGATGTCCCTGCCCTATTTTCTGCCAATCTGCTTTCCAGCTGGGTGGATGCCAGCACGTGCTGGAATTGTTCCTTCCTAGGTGAAGGACTTTGCAATTCTCCTTGTTACATTTCCTGAAGTTCTTGCCGGCCTATTTTTCTAGCCTGTTGAGGACCCTTTGGCATGTCAACCAGTGGGTCCCTGTTCTGAATCCTCCACGAATCTGCTGAGAGTGCACTGTACTCCATCATCCAGGTCACTAATGACGATGTTAAACAGCTTTGGCACCAGTATATATCACTTCTGGTTTATACCACTAGTGACTGGCCTCTGGCAGGACTTTGTGCCACTGATTGCAACCCTCTGGGCCTTTCCATTCAGCTGGTTTTCAATCGACTTCTCTGTTCGCTTATCTAGCCCATACTCCATTAACTTGTCTACGAGCATATTACAGAAGACCGTCTCAAACCCATACCATGTTCCCAAACTTCTCCAGTGACTTAGGACCATAAGATAAGAGTCTCTGCAGCCCACTTGCCCTACCCTCTTGCTCTGAAGCTGACTATGGGTGAACTCACTATTACAGTTCCGGAATTTGTGCAGTCTGGGTTTTCCCTGGAGGGACATGGAGAGGTAGCAATGGAAATAGAGATATGGCAAGAGGGGGAGATAACCACACAGTGTATTGAGGGAGAGTGATGCTCAGCCCATGTGCTAGTTGAGGAGGGAGCTTCTCTAGCCAGGTAAGATCTGTGCCATCCTGGAGGCAAAGTGGAAGTGTCTGGAGGAGCAACATCAGCAATATGGTGCCCATTGCCATCTGTGGCCACGTTTCTTCTCATCATCTTGCTTTTATGAGCAAATGCAGAGTGGAAAATTCTGTTCCAGCACAGACAGCCAAGGTTTGCTGATTTGCTGAGGGAAGTAGTTCTGGGTTTATACATGTTGGACCAAAAGCAAAGATGGTGTCGGCAAATTCTGTTCCTTTGTTTTGACCTGTAAAAATTCCCTAGAGAAAGCTGTGTGACAACTGGATGACATTTCCACTACTTGGTGGCTTTTGGATGGTTGGAAAGGAGATCTGTCTGGCTCTGGTGTCCAGCTCCCTCTCGTGGTATATGTCCAGCACAGCCACGTGTGAAGTGTAAATTTTTATACAGCTCAGAAACAGCAGTTCTCTGGCCTTGGCACAGTCAAAACACCTTCTGCTCTGAGGTTGCCTAAGGCTGCTGATGCGTATTCCCAAAATATACCATTCCTTTAATGCACAGACATTACTTCCCTCACCTGCCAAGGACTGTGCAGGTGATTCACCATAATGATGAGTTACCACGCAGCAGCATTCACCTGTGTCGAGGTAGCCGTGGCATTGAGCACAGGAAATGTCTTTGAGATCCCAAGACAGACCAAGCAGTCATTACTCTTCTGAAACCCAGTGAAACGCAGGCCAAAGAAAGGCCAAGTGACTTCATCCGTTTGGGTCCCCCTGATTAGACTTGTGTTACTTACCTTTTTATCAGGCTGCACTATCATTGTTTATCAGCAATGATCATTTCTCTTGGCTGGCTTGAATGTCTGTGGATATGAGCTTGAGTTGCAAGCACCTATAGGTCCTCCACTGAAAACTGTTCTTTCCGCTGTCATGATCCTAGCTCCAATTACTTACTATGGCCAGCTGGCACCCAAGACAAGGTGCACTTTAGCTAGAAGACCCTGGCCTCTCATATGGCTGTCTTCAGCTTCAGACACCTTCAGATCCTCTCCTTTGTCCCCATTATGCACATCTGTCCTAGAGGAGGGAGTATCAGTTCTGCCTGGCTTTTGGTGTGGTCCTGTTTGTTTCTCAGGAGTTGGTGGTGACCAAAGCTCTTTGCTTCATGCCATGAATTTGAATGCCATGGATGCTTGTTTTTCTGCTCATCTCCAATATTGTAGACTGGATCAGCTGTAGTGAAACCTCCTGAAATACTAGAAGGCTTTGTATGCTTGAGGTTGACCGTATCATTCACTGTATTTCAGGACTGGAGAAGAAAATAAACTCAAACAATTCTAAATTTCAGCTTCAAACCCCTGTTCTGTTCTCCTGGCTCCAGGGAAAAGTCCAGATCCTAAGAGGCTCATTTTCCAAACGTACCTGCAGACAGCAGCATCTCCATAAGAATGACAAAGCTGGCTAAACTTGCATCATTTTTATGATGCAAGGAAAGATGTTTTTCTACTGCTTCATCCATTTTTGCAGTTTCAGAGTCAGGTCAATAAACTTCCCTGCATCTAAGCTCAGCTTATTAGAGTTTCACACCTTTTTCCCTTCCTTTGCCCTGATGGTGGTGGCACAATTCTCGTGCAGGGTATGCCTGCTTTCAGGCAAATAATCCGTTCTACAAACCTATACATTATAGGAGATGAATGTGTTGGGTCTTAGCAAAGACCAGAATGTTTTAATAGCCCCAACAAGAAATTTTCAGCATATAAAACCCAGTGATTACTATTTCCTGGCCAAGTGGTTCTTAATAGAAGTGGAAGGTGCCGTACGCAGCATGGGTTGCAGCCCTGATCAACAAGAGAAAGAGGACTGGTATATCCAGAAATGAACCAGCAGACAGAAGGAACAATTGGAAATTAATAATCAGTGCAATGGATAAAGGTAGAGTTACACTGACTGTAGATGTTTATGGGGTTTTATAAGCAGCCCTACAGAGCAATGTTTTTATGCACACACACACAAGCAGGCATAAATCTATTTGCAGCAAAGATGCACATTTTGTAGTAGACAAAAGAAAAAAAATATGTCTGCTGGATAACTCAATTTCTGGGAACGGAAAATGCCATAAACAGGATTTAATTTACACAAGTGAAATAAACTCACTTAGCTACAGTAAGAAACCATTACTGGCTGGTAGTTTTCATCATCTTTGCCTTTCGTTTTCTCTCCTCAGTCAGGAAGTTGCTGCCTGGTTTCTGGCTGAGTGGTTTTGCAGAGCAGAGATTTGCGGGTGACAGAGCAGCAGAGCTGTCAGTGCTTTGTTGAAATGAAGGAAGTATGGAGAAGTGGGGTCAGGTACAGGCTGGGATGCCCTGGAGTGAGAGCAAAAAAGACTCTAGATTATCCTAAGTTGCAGAGTTCAAGGATATGTCTGTCTCTCTGTCTTTGCCTTTTGCACTTCAGTGCATGGCACAGTTTGATTTGCAGCTGCTGAGCGGTGCTAAGCAGCCTGTACCTCTCTGCCTTTTGGGTGGGCGAGGTAGCTGGATGTTTTTTGGAAGGCCTCCCACATGCACTTCATTTTTCACTGCTGCTGTGCTGAGTGAAGCTGCACATTTTTGGAGCCCAGATTTGGGTCTGCCTCAACTATCTGTGCAAAGGGCAATCTCTGGAGAAGAATGTTAGGGTGCAGCTCCACAACAGTTGAGGCTACTAAATACACCAAGGTAACTGAGTGTGCTCAGGAGCTGCTGAGCTGTAATCAGAGGTCCCCAAACTCTTTGCTCATTCCCAGGGAAAATGTGGTGGAACAACCCTTTTCTTCTCAAGAGCTTTCCTTGGTCTTCTCACCTCACCTCTGGGATGTGTGAATTCCAGCTGTGGCAACAGCTGCAGGAGTTTGTAACAAACCCCTGAGAACTGTAAAATCAACTGCTGTGAAGGGTTTGTTTCCTGTTTGAATTTCTTCCTTCTTCCAAATTAAAATACACCCTTCTGTTGAAGGGGTGTGAGGGGACAGTGTTTGGCAAACACATCTCACCCCCAACGTGGTGACATTTCTGCAACCCTAGCAAATGGGATGTACAGAAAAAAAATTCAGCTTGCAGTGCTGAGAATATGTCTACCATCGCAGGCAGAAAATATCTGGTGTGCACAAAGCACAGAGTAACTTCCCAGCTGGAAATTTTAAAGGCTTATCCTATTTGGACATGTTTTAAAGTTCTGTTTTTTTCAGCTTGTGTCGAGGCTCTGTGTTGCTGGAACACCTCTCTAGAACATCAGGCCCTTCCTGATATTTGCTGGTGGCTGCCAGGGTGTTGGCTGGCTCTGCATACAGGCTGGGAGCAGGGGGCATTTTTCCTCCTTGTCTGACAACATCATAACCTTACTTGCACGGAGACAGCAGCCCGTGGTTGCAGGTACAGGAAGAAGAGGTGTTGACATTGCAGAGGGGCTGAGACAATGACAATACATATTTTAAGCTCACAGCCGTATTGAACGGAGCAGGGAGAGAAAAGCTTGGGTTCTGCTGTAGAGCAGCCCAGATAGTTTGAGAGTGGAGACAAACGAAGAAGCCTGCTCTGGCAGCAGATTTTAACCCATCACGCTTTGCCTGGCTCTTGCTTCACACGCAGCACCACTTTAACTCATCACGGGAAGCACAGCTGCAGGTTTTCTAGCCCTAGAACTTTGTGTGTCCCTGCTGGACTGAGAGGTGTTGTCGCCTCCTGTAGCGACCTCCCTCTGTATGGCTGTTTCTCTCCACTCTGGACCCCAGTAGCGCGCGATAGGGTTGTTAGGTCTCCAACAAGGTCATCAGACGAAGGAATCAGGTTGTAAACATCACGCTGCAGCAGCTAGGATGCTGTCTCACGGATGGCAGCATGACTCTGACCTCTGCTGCTGATGAAGTCCATGAGGAAGGCGAATCCCTCCCCTCCACAGTGCAACTTTGCTAATTGTTCATGAAGAGTGATGAATAGGTAAGTCATTCTAGAGTCATCGATACTGAGCCATGACATCTAAAGGCCTTGCCTCGGCTTGTCCTGTAAGGGCTTCTGTGACTGATCTTATCAACAGAAGCACCTGCACCTATGTGAGAAGAGCGGGGAACGCTCTCTCAAAGAGCAAAGCTGGGATTTTTTTTAGGGGGTAAAAAGCAAATGGAAGAGTAAGAAAAACGATATTCAGAGAAATAAGGTAAACATTGTCTTTAAAAACACACTGTACTGTTTTTACAGTTAGAATAGTTCTCTGTTCACTGGGGAGGTCTCTTGCAATTCCTTTGTGTTGCTTTGTCTTCTCACTTGCCACTGCTGTTCAGATTTTGAAGGCAAGTTTTCAGGAAGGTGTTTTTATATATGCAACTACTAGGCCAGGCATTGATTTGTACAGGAATATTTATTTCATTTTCTGTGGAGGTTAGCTGGGTGGAGTGACTGCTTTAACTGTAGAAAAGGCTTCTGTTTTTAGGCTTTTTTTTTTGTCCATGGGCTTTTTGTTTTAACATCAGATCTCTAGGAACTGTCTAATTATTAGTTATTGAAACGTAAAAATTATTGAAATTAAAAATTAAATTAAATATTATTGAAAACTGTACATTTTCTTTCATTTAATGAAAATTTTCCATAGAACTCAATAGAAAGCAGGCTGTTGGTGTTACCATTGATAACTTCAGTTAGTGCTTTTATTGCCTACGGCTTCCTTCTAGGAGACTCTTGATTTGTCTTGGTTGTTTTCAAGAATTATTAGTACTGGCTATAGTTACTCAAATTCTTTGATTAGCTAGAGACTTAATAAAGCTGTTTATATCTTATTTTATATGGATGGCTTCAACTCTAGAAATTGCTTTACTAATTGATTTCAGGATGGATTTTCTTGTGGCTGAGGAATTAATGTCTGCAATGGCTCTTACATGACAAATTATTTCCAATAGCCATGTTGTGCTTGGACTTCACTCTTATTTTTGAAAAAACAAATAATATGGTTGGCACAACTAACTGCAGTTGAGGTTCTTTTTTTAAAAAATATGGTTCTAGCATTATTTTAGCTGATTCTTTCACAGTGTAACTTCGTGTTTCTGTTATTCAAACCTTTCTCTAGTGCTGAATTGTGTATGAGATAAATCAAACTGTGTAGAGCAATGAATTGGTCCTGTTGTTTTGCATGTGCTTTATTTCACTGACAGCTATAGAGGAATTACGTTGAGGATGCCATGTATCACCTGATGTGTTATTCTACCTTTCTTTGTTTCTCTGCGGCAGCAGTGACATTGGGGTGTCCCTGAACTTGCAGTCTGTAGTGACCATAGAAGTTTGCTTTTTTACTACCCTTGGTTTGCTGCCATCACAGCTCCAAGGACAGCTCTCCTGTTCTCCTGCAGCTCTCTGCTTCATTTCCTGCCTGCTGACATCTTTTCTGATGGTGTCTTTGCTTTTTCTTCAGTCACCATGCAGGAATAAGCAGCTGGATGCGCAGCCTACAAGTACCATTTAGCACTGGCTGAGATTGTACGTGCATTTGCAGCAGTCCTCTGTGATAGCTTGAAGGCTTAACCACCAGTGCCTGGGTCTTGGTTGATTTTTAACAGACAATCTGTTTCTCCTAAATTAGTGGTTTTCACCCCTTGCTCCTGTGTTATAGATATACACCTGTGCCTCTAAGCTCCTGCTGCTTGCCAGAACTCAGCATCTCCAAGAGGCTGCTGAGGTTTGAAGGGGAGGTTTTGACCACTGCAGCGGGTTTGTTTTTCTGCTTGCTGCAGTTGTACATCTGTCAGATTTTCCTCCCTCTGACAGACTGTGGTCAGTCTCATACCTCTTAGTTTTCCCTGGGCCAACAAGTCTCATGGCCAACATGTCAGGCAGACTGCTGGGATTCTTGGTCTCCAAGAAAAGTTGTGGCGTATGGAAATGCCAGCTTGCTCCCTTGATGCTTTCCTGGACGACATTTGTAAGGTCAAGTTGAGAGGTTAGCCTGAGGTCTACAGCGGGATGGAGGTGTAACACAAGTTCAAGTCTGAGCGTGGAATGGGCTTTAAAGGCTGTATAGCTTGCTGAATCCCTAAATCTTCAATGCCAAAGTTATCTTGCTTACTGAAATTCAACTCTATCTGCATGGGTGAGACTGTCCTGCCCAGGTGTATCTCAATTCTATCTTCATCCAGATAGGGTAGGAAGTAGGACCAAAATTATACCAGAGACCTGGGGCAGCCTCATCTATTTAAAAAGAATCTCAACATACTTACGCCATACCATATTTTTGTTTCCCAGGTCTTTGGATGACCTTTCTAGGAGATGTTTTGAGGGACTGGCAGTTGCTGATGCTGCCAGTCTTTTACTTATAAAGGCACAAGCAGTCCATTTTAAAAAGTGTACAAGTGTTGAGTTAGAGCTGGGTTACTGCCTGCTCAAAGACCCTCAAATAAATCTGGAAAACAGCCCCACATCAAGACGTAGAAAGAACAGCATCTGATGTAACGGTTTATGGTGCCATAGGCACTTTGTACGTTAAACATTTAAGCCATTTGGGTTCGTTATTTTAGACTGATCATGTGAAACAACTTTAGAACAAGAAAGCATTTTTCTTAGGTTTGTTTTGGAAAAGGATCCCAAGGAAAGTCTCCTTTAGGGCAGCTGGTCCTTCCCTGTTGTAAGGACTTCAAGAAGGCACAAAGTGGCAGGGTCTTCCTCACATCTTATGCCTGTTAGGAACCAGCCCCCGGGGAGAATATTGGCAGGATGCTCTTTAGCTTTCCATGTCTAACTGTGGTGATGCCTCGTGACACTGAAAATCCATGATGGAAAGACCCTGGTCTGACACGTAATAAACACTAAGGGGAGCCTTTGACTTGTTCATTCCTTGTGGCTTAGTGCAAGGCAACTGCTCCCTTACGAAGGGGAGAGAAAGAACTGCAGCAACTCCCACCAGTAGCAAATGTTTTTCTCATTCTTTACATAAAATTTTCCTGTTTCCCCTGTTTGTGTGTAGGCATCCAGACCTGTTATCCTGCTTTCAGTAGGAGAGAGATCTTCTATTTGTTAGACAGAAAATTATGCAAGAAAAAGGAAGATATTTGATCATCACTAGGTAGTTGCTTTTCTAATCTCATTAAAGCATATATATTCATAGCTTCATTGTATCGGCATTTAAAGAGGACACAGGAGATGGCACCGAAACCATTATGTACTCTGTAGGAATCTTTACCTGTAAATGTAGCTGTTAGTAGAGATTAAGGGGGTTAGACATTGATAAGAAACAAGAAAGGAAGGATCATTTTGTTTATTCGACTTTCAAATATACGTGTTTTTAATTTGAAGTGCAGCTCTTGTCATAGTTCTTACATTATTTATTATTATTAGATACCGATGCCTCCTCAGCATATTTATTTTGTTAAATTATATGCCTGAAATTAAATACAGCCTCTTGTTAGCTTTAATGTTCTTCTGCTTATCCTTATAATTATTATTGATAAGAGGTGACTTTCAAGTTAACAGCATGTGAATTGATAAGGCAGCATTATTATGTTACCTGAGTGCTTTTTGGAAAGCTTAGTTCAAGGGTGAATTGTGTCTCCTCTGTAGCATAGGATACCAAATCCCCAGTCTGGGGACCATTGCTGAAGGTGGTGTTTGTGTGTTGTGAAAAAACACCCCAGAACTGTACACTTGTGAACATTTGAAATCAGTAAGCGTGGCGGTTTTTCGGGGTGCACAGGGGGGTGCCTCCTGTGTTTATTTTTGAGTCACCCGAGGGTTTCTGCTCCTTCCGTTTCTGCTCTTCTCTCCTCATGTCTGACGCTCTTCTCTTCATTCTCAGGTAGTAGATCCTGTTGGCTTCTGGATAGGTGACTTTGCAGAGCGGGATTTTGTAGATGGCTGGGTTTTCTGAATTTATCAGCAAGAAGAGAAGTGCAGAGAAGCAAAAAGGCCAGGTGCAGAGTGGCAGCCCAAGCTGGAAGGGGAAAGGACAGACAGACAAGTGCCTTTTGGTACCAATTCTCTCATGTGCCCTTTGCTCAATTCTGCCTGTTGCTAAATTCTTGTATTTGAGAAGCTCGCAGAGCCTACACTTTCCGTGGGGACAGTGAGACACAGAGTGTGCCTTCCTGAAGTCCTCCGTACGGAATCCCTCATGTGGATCCACAGGAGAATGCCCAGATACAGGTGCCCATGTGGCAGAGGCTACACATGAGTCAGGTTCTTGCTGGCCATGGAGGTCTGGGAAGCTCCTCTGATACCATCTGTCAATTTAAATAGCTCACTTAGAGCTATCTATCTCGTTTATCTGAAGTGTATGGGGCTACGCAAGGCATCCCCCACTGGAAACCTCAGTCCTTCAGGAGATGCAGCTGTTGGCCAGATTTTCACTTAACACCAGTATTAAAGCAACTGAACCAGGCTCCAGAGCTCTGCTGAGGGTGAAGACACGCAGCTCACACTCAGACCTTTAAATTCTCTGATAGATAAGCTGAATCGTACCCTCACTGTCCTGTAAAATGTCACGTAATAAGACTATTATTCACACATATTCACCATCGTCAATGCTCACGTGTTACTGGCATTGCATCCAGCCCTCAGCCCTGCTCTGTGACCCCACTTTTTGACCTGATTTGAGGTCTCCCAAAACCAAGATCTCAAGGAGTTAAAGTAAATATTCTTTTTTTCTAATGCATGCCAAACCCAGGTATGTTTAATGCAGTGGCCCATCTGCCAGGGTCTTACATGATACAGAGTGGATGCCAGATAAATACATTTAATGCATGAAGCTGACAGTCCGAACCCTTTTTTCTTCTAAGTTATTACATCAATTTCATCAAAATATGGTTTTGCTTTAACCTCTCAGATCTTAAAGAAGAAACAAAGCTTGGCATTTACGCGTTCACTCCTTTCTTGTTCTGTCCAGCTACAGTGATTTTGTATTAAAGAGAACGGTCCTTCCATCCTTTTTAGTTCTTATATCCAGATCAAACTTAAATTATACCCATGGGTAGAGAGGGAGAAAGACCTTTGAAGAAGCAAGAAAAATTTAGGCCACTGGGAATTGTTATAAAATATTGCCTCTGACTAAATCTTGCATTTCAAACCATACGCTGTTGCTGAATTTCATATATATATGCAGAATCCTGCTGTGGATAACATGCTCCAGAGGTCTTTGAAATCTTATTATCAGCAGCAGAGTCTGCAAGTGCACAATTCAGCTGCCAGAGAA
Source organism: Neomorphus geoffroyi (assembly GCA_033558235.1). Lineage (NCBI taxonomy): Eukaryota > Metazoa > Chordata > Aves > Cuculiformes > Neomorphidae > Neomorphus > Neomorphus geoffroyi. The sequence continues at coordinate 4,399,244 of JAUMJM010000025.1, forward strand.
TCTGCTCGAGACCCGCCATTGGCTGCAGCATTCTCATTTCAATGCTGTCTGATTTACATGGATTATTTTGAGGCCCTTCCTTTACATTACAGGATAACAAATCAAAATTCATTTAGAACATACAAAAAAATAAACCCATACTCCAGCTTACCACAGATAGGGCATTAGCAAGAGCTGCTCCAGAGTAGGCACAAAACAATGCTGAGAAAAGAAGATCAAAAGCAGTTCAAGACAAGGAAAATATTGTTCATCTCTCCAAAGAAATTATTAGAAACAGTAATATTGTCCAAATGCACAGTAAAATATCCCCCTGGCCATCTGATGTGAGGATTAATGTTATAATTCAACAATTATTTAAAATGATGTGGTGCTGTGTCTGGTTGTATGAACCACGTTTGGTCCTGTTCTCTGTAAAGATGGATGGTAAATCATCGATGGACATGGTTGTGTCAAGAACAGGGGATGGTGGTATTTCTTTTATCTTTATTTTTAATTAGCACAACTAAACCTGTATGCAGTGGGGGACTGCAGAAATTCTCTGTCTTCAAACCACAAGCATTTAGCAGAGGGTTTCCTTGCTGCAGGATGTGAGAGGTGGCAAAACAGGAGATAAGGTAAGGCAACCACGGACAAAGTCAAGAAACTCTGCTCAGGACAGAAGATTACTGAAATGCAAATGATTGGAGGCTCAGTGAATCTTCATGGGAATTTTCATTTCTTAAACTCTTCCCACAGTGTCTGGTTTTGGTCACTGTTGGAGATGGGATCTTTGAATAGATGGATTCTAAACTAACCTTGCGCAACAGCTCTCTTCTTAGGACAGAATGCTTCTATGAACCTGTTAAGTTGTTGATTTGTTAAACTTCTGCTTGTGGCGTAGCTGGTGTTCCTTTCACAAATCGTATTTCCACTCTTTCTAGATGTTTCTGTGTTATCAGGACCTAAAAGCTCTACTCTCAGCACTTGCAGCTTGCACATCCAAGCTCAAATTTGATGCTATCCCAGAAATATCTAGTTTTTCATCATAGTGGTACTCGACTCTACACCTGTACTGCTCATAGACTGCCTGGCTGCATAAATTTTTGTCTCCCTCTCCATAAAATATACATACCACAGGCAAGTGACAGCAAATGAGTCTGCCAGGTCAGAGCATAAAACATGCCCCCAATCGCAATGCACGCCAGGGCACAGTTGTAATTGTGTAAGCCAAGGTAGATGCTGTCAAAAGGTGTTGCAATGCTCAGTGCTGCAAGACAAAAGGCAAAGCTGTGAAGTCAGGTATGAGAGGTACCTATCACTTGTTTGGAATCCATCATCGTCTCTTCTCTGTGACGCCTGGACAAATTCAGTCATGTCCACACTTGCATAACATATGCAGACAAAGGATGTCATCAAATGAAACTTTATTTTTGAGCTCTGATAATGTGCTTAGGGTTGGAATTTGGCACAGTCTTAGAGGTTTCTTTCACACAAAATTCTTGTTTATGCCCTAAGCATGTTGTAGGTAGCCTCCCAGATGATCTGATGGAGGAATCAGCCAGAGCGTAGGAGGACCTTCTTCCTGAAAGCTGATCTCACATGTAGTCTTTAAGCCTCATATGTACCCTGATTTTGAATATCAGAGTCTTTTGTGGAAGTAAGCAGGGCTTTGCATGTCTTCCTAGTGACCCATGGCAGTTGTGATCTAGGTACCCGATGCGGTCACTCCATCATTACTGTGCAAATTCTCCACTCGGGTAGGAGCTGAAGGTCTGCTCCACACCTCACCTCAGGTATTTCTGCAGGGTTTCTCAGAGGCTTCACGAGTAACAGTGAAAAGAAGAGTAAAATTTGTAGTGCACAAGCCACCTTCATGTCACTCTCAAGATCAATACATTTCTTGCTATAGTGGCCTCATTTTCATTCTGTTTCATCACGCTGCTTTCCCCTGACACTTTCCCCTGACCTTTGTCTTTGCATTAAATCTTAGACCTGTACAAAACATGCCAGATGCTCTTAACCATACAAATTATGGAGAGTTTTTGTTTAAAAACACGAATATAAGGCAGCTCACATCTTGTACAAAGAGCTTCAGAGCACTATGAACTTATTGTTGAATGACTGTGCCTTTTCCAAGGCTGTTCTCTCAGATTACACTTCTTCCATCGTATTTTTTTATTATAATAGAATAACAGATTTTTTTGGATGGAAAAGACCTTTGAGATCATCAAGTCCAATCGAACCTGTCTGCTACTAAACCAAATCCCTAAGCACCTTGCCTGCCCATCCTTCAAATACCTTCAGGAATGGTAACTCAACTGCTTCCCTGGAGAACCTTAGGTCTTGTAAGTGACATTAATCTTGTCTAACTTTAATGGTCAGATTAATCTCCCTTAACCTAAGATTGTGTCTCTGGTTAGTGGAAAGACAGGCCATGTTTAGAGGTGTTCATTTACCTATTTTTACAAATCTACAAGAGGAGAGAATGAACTGCGTCCTAGAAAAGTCTGTTTCTTTTCATTAACTGGTCAGCTTGGAGGCAGACTTCTGTTTGCGGTCATAATCTGAAACACTTTTGACAGTAAGAGATCAGTCCTGAAAGAATTTCTCTAGGCTTCTTTATCATCATCTCCATGGGATTCCTGACATCCAATGGCAGGAGGGTTAAGCAAGGTGGAACAAACCGTGTGCCTGAGTTACAAATCTAATAACAAATTCAAAGCCTTAAGAAAATCTGCTTCTGTTCTCGTCTTCCCTGTGTTGTCTGACCTTTAATAAGACCTTCCAAATCTACCGACAGTTTCAAAAATGAAAGTGTTGTCTCAAGTCTATCCATGCCTGTGCAACTGTAAAGTCCAGACAGAGTTGGATGATGGCTTCAATCCAGATACCCAAATTAGGAAAATCACTTTGGTAAATATTTCTTACCTGCAAACATCCCCACTGTCGATCCAATTGCAGCATGTAAACAAATAAGCGGGGAGGAGATAAGTAAAGCAACAAGGATGATGCCTCCAATCCAGGGGTTTTCACAACCATACACTTGACCAACACCGGTGGGGATGGACTGCAAGAGCTGCAGCAGCCGGTAGAAAAGGACATGTTATTGTATCTCTGTACTCAGAAGGACACTACAATTGTTTTGTCCAAACTATTGGTCGAAAAGGAAAGGAAGGAACTCTGGCTTTGACCTGGACTGCTGGGCAAAGTTAGGCACTCGTGCCCTTCAAGCCAGGGTTAATTCATTGTTTGGCTTGAACTTCATCAGTCCAAGATGGACTTTCATTTTCTGGGGGATGGTAATGTGGTGGATTGGGTCAGGGTGGAGGGTTTGTTGTAACCCATAACCTTCCTAGGTAGTGATACCATGGTGGGGCTGGCTGATTTGAGTTTATTATATATTATATATATTATATATATTATCTGAAACATTTCAATTGTTTTTATGCTACTTTGGGAAGGTGACCCTCCAGTGCTAGAGCTGAACTGAGGGAACTGAGTCTTGTCTATTCATATTGTCACTGACTGTTTTGCTGATGTCCTCTTGATTACAACTGAACATTGGGAATATGTATCCGGATATGCTATTGTATTGACAGCATTGAAGAGTAGGTGGAGTGAGAGGTTCAGCATTTTTCTTCCCTCAGGCTCCATCAGCCTTTCTGTAGGATGAGCCGTGACTGTTCCTGGGGCTTTCATGGCACTGTCCTCTACAGACTGAACTGAACCGTGTATTTCTGTGAAATGCTGCTGACTGTACCTATCATATAGCCATTATAACCCATGTAATTTTGTTATCCTGAGCTGCATGACTTCACACTCACCTTTTTAAGGAAATGTCATAAACTTGGAGTGAAGCTTACCAGTGGCACATTAATTGCAGACCAGGTGATATTCGGCACAGATGATACAGGCTTGATGAGGGTTGTAGGGAAGAAGGGATTGTAGTGTCCTGTGGCTGCCAAGTACAAAGTCACAGCAATATTGAAGGGCAGAGTGAAAACAGGAAGGTCCCATTTACTGAAGATGGATCCCAAAGCGCTTGACAGGATTGGACTGATAAGGAGAAGAGAAAGAGGTATAAATTGTTCACAGCAATTATAGTTGTGAAACAGCCTATCACTTGGTCATAAGCTTTGGTGAAAGCAAGACAATTCTTTCAGAAGCATCAAGCTGTGAACACTTTTCTGAACTGGACAAACAGTTGTAGAATGTTGATTGTCTTTTTGCAACAACTATTGCATCCATTCATGGATGGTATCAACTCCAAACCCTTCTCTCAAGACAGGTGGCTACTGTGCAAGCACTCTGATAGCTGTGCTAAGCTCAGGGAGTCAGTGAAGAAACACATCCAATACAGCATTTGGGCACAGACAGAGAAAAGTGACCTGGATTCTTATTCTAATATTTTTCTAATATAAACAAAAGGTAATAAGAAACAGAATTTTGGGAATGCCACATGATATCTAAGCGGTATAAAAAGCTCCTGTCTTGATGAGACAAGAGGGAGTTGGAAATTATGTAATTTGCTTTTTGGATGTTAAAAAGTTTGAAGGCTATCACAATATGGTTCTAGAAAAGAAATAAAGCAGAAGAGGTGATCATATAAGATGCAAAATCTTCCTTTTAGAAAGTTACAAAATATTCACTGTGTTAGACATGATTTTGGGAGTAAGAGGAGTCCTTAGGACACAAGGAGCATCACCACTGTAACAAAGCTGTGAAAGGTGTTTTGCCAGGTGTGAACTAGACCTTGATGTTCCTTCTTATGTCGTTGAGGCTGATGTTAATATGTGCTGCAGAAATACCACCCTCAATCATATGGCCTTTTCTGAAAACTGAGCTTCTTTCTTAAGCAAAACCATTGAGTATATTTAGCATGTGAAGTATTTGGAGTGACCCTCAAATTATTTAAAGACTAAATATTAAGAAGGCACGCAAACCTTGAAAAAAATATGATTTTTCTTAAAGTTCTTGGCTGTAGAACCCAGGATATAAGCGTCATCAGTTCTGCTTTCCTCAGGACATTTCCAGACTGGTTTATTTTCACTTGCAGTGGGAGTCCTGCATGAATGCCTTTGTGACAGCCTATTGGCAAGATAATATCTGTTTTTCATGGGGTCTATAAAGCACATAGAAGAGAGTGAATGGCCTGGTCCTGTCCTTAAAAACTCTGTTCTGCTTCTTCCAGATGACCTCTCCTGATACAAGTGGGCTGAGAAACTCCTATGGTCAATCTCAAGTAGCAGTAGACATTGCACAGTTTAAAAAAAAGAAGACCTGAATTTTTCAGGAAGTTCCATTTGAGTCCTAGAATGTCATTAAGCTGGTTATAATAAAAAACTACATTTGACATTTCAAAAGAAACATCTTGTATCCTGTTGTGTAGATATTATCAGTGGAAAAAAATGCTTTGAGGTCCTTGTTTAATCTCAAATGAAGCCTATTCTTTTTAGGACAATTTTTTTTCCCACAGTAGTTTACCCATTTCCTTGCTTTTAGCTTTAGAAAAAACCCAGCACTTCAGTGAAAATGGTGCCCTAATTTCTAGCTTCTGCTACATATACATCTTGGCAGAAAAAAAAGAAAAAATTAAAGAAATGTTTGCTTCTAAAGCTGGAATTCAAAGTATCAGTCGAAAAAAAAATCACTGAAATATATAATTTTAAATTTTCAGCTCTGCCTTTGAATCTTGTGAACTAGAAGGAAGAAAAGTTTGAATAAGAAGCCCCAAGGAATTCTGGCAGACAAGAAAAACTAAATATTCTTGCAACATATCCTGGAGTTTGAGAGGATGTTACAAAATGACCTTTGCTGAGAATGACTGAAGAAGTAAAATATGGAAAAAAGTCTAATTCTGAAAGCAGTGAAACTCAACAATGACTTGCATCTTATTGCTAACAATGATTAATTTCAGTTAAGGTTGTTAAATGGATTCTGCAGTGCTGTTAGGATCCCTATTTAGAAATGGAAAATTTAATCCTGAAAGGACATTGTCTGGCATTCAGAGTTACTTGGAGGAATTAATTTTGCTCATGACTTGTTGCACGTTTGAGAGGAGGAAGATTGAATTCAGCCCAAGGGAGAGCACCAGGACAGTTCAATGCCTGGATGAGGAAGAACCATAATGATGTTGAGCATAATGACATCCACCCTGAATGTGTCCTGCTGATGAGGGCAGTTTGCACAGCACTAAAGTGGGACTGCTTTGTCATTGTGCTGTACTCACTGTTGTCTGTGCCCTCAACATGCCTCACAAGCTCTGTGCGTCAATGAATGCCTCTTTGAAGCACCACCGTGGCTGGAGCTGCTGGTGAAGGGGACTGGGCAAGAGGGGACTTCCAATATAGACTCACAGAATCATGGAATGGACTGGGTTGGAAGGGACCTTAAGGACCACCCAGTTCCAACCCCCCTGCCATGGGCAGGGACACCTCCCACTGGATCAGGGGGCTCCAAGCCCCATCCAGCCTGGCCTGGAACACCTCCACGGATGGGGCAGCCACCACTGCTCTGGGCAACCTGGGCCAGGGCCTCCCCACCCTCAGTGTGAAGAATTCCTTCCTAATGTCTAATCTAAATATTTCCCCTTTACAATTTAAAGCCGTTCCCCCTCATCCTGTCACTCCAGGCCCTCGGAAAAAGTCCTTCTCCATCTTTCTTGTAGTCCCTTTCAGTACTGGGAGGCTGCTCTAAGGTCTCCCCAGAGCCTTCTCTTCTCCAGGCTGAACAACCCCAGCTCTCCCAGCCTCTCCAGTATGGTTAAGCCATATATAGCAGGACCCCTTGCTCTCTGAGAACTGCCCCTAGAAGAAGAAGTCACACTTACCATGCCATTGATATAATTGCCACAGGAGGAAGAAGCCACCAGTAGTAATCCCCTTTGTCAGAGTAGACAGCCATGAGTAGTCCTACCAGGATCCCGTTATAGCTGTGTAGCCCAGCTGCAATAGCTGATCTGTGATGGAGAGAAATACTTGCAAGATAGCAAGCTGTGCTGAACGTGACCTGTCACAAGAACCCACTGAAACACAGTTTATAAATGTCTTACTCCTTGTGAAGGGACAGTAGTGAAAGGATGAAAAAGTGGTGAGGTTTATACTGTATTGCCACACATTGGTGTGTGTAAAGGAAGAGTCTGGAGCCTGCTGTATGATAATGGTCCAGGACGATTTCTGTGACCCGAAGAATCTACATGACCATGATGACGGCTGCCAGAGAGAGAGAACCGTCTGGTCTCACAAACACAGCCAACTATGGGGACACTCTGACTCTTCCTGTACCACACCTCTGAACTCAGTTAATTGGCTCTAACACTTCAGGTCTGCTGGCTCTAACATACTCAAATGTGGGGTTGTGACCCATTAGAGGGTTTCTGATAACATAACGATCATTTTTTATTAAGTGTCTGGGCGTGAGGTAGCACCTACCTTTCCTGAGTGAGGGCCAGTGCAGTTAACGTTGATACAATCATTCCAGTACAGCCTGTGAGCATCCACCAGGGGCTCTGGATGGAAAGCCCCACTAAAATGATCAGCCCGGTGAGAGGGTTGTTGACAAACATCACCTGGGAGGTCCCTCGCAAGATCCAGTCCACCAGCTGGACAATTAAAGGCTTATCTGAAGGAGATCAAATGAAAAAGCTGGTGATAAGGCATCATTTCAGCAGGACTCCCTCAAAGAACACTCATCTCTACAGTCGTTTTCTGGCCATGGAACAGAGGTGATGTATCAACAGGACTGTAGAACTAGTCTGTGATTTATTGCTGTCTGAGCAAATTTTGCATCTGGTATGTGAAAAACTAATAGGGATGGACTGGGCACTGCTGTAAAGTTCATGGAGGGATTCATAAAAAGTGATTTATTTATCCTGGTCAAAGAACAGTCTATCTTGCTTGGTAGGTTGCTTAAGATTCTGCTGTAAATTTAATGAGGAGATCTGTTTTTGGTGTATAATTCAGATGCAAAGCATCTTAGGCAGAGACTGAAACTAATTTGTATGTACAGAAGGAAGCATGTTGTTATAGGGACCCAGAACCTGGAGGTACACTATATACAGGAGATGGGGTCAAACAGTGAAAGGTGTCTAAAAAAGTACTTTGGGAACTGAAGAACCTAAATTAAGAGAACAGTTATTTTAGCTTGGACTGTACTCAGGGGCAAGAGGCATTCCCTAAGCACAAAGAACCATTGCTCTTTGGAGAAGACTATCGAACCCACGCACAGCAAATGGGCATCAAGCTTGGATGCCTCAGATGAGTGCAAGGGAGATGCCAGGGGTATATGGGGCTGAGGGCAGCATGTCTGAGGACATCTATATGCAGAGCTCCTAATGATCTTCATGGGCAGAAGAGTGTCTTGTAGCACTGCAATAACTTTTTACTGCTGGGTCCTCTACTGCAAATTGACCTAAGGTCTTTTCCTGCTGTGCTCCTGGGAAAGTGATAACAATTTCTGTACTGCTGTGCATTATTAAATGCGATGGAAGGAGAATAAATGAGAAAGGGAGGCTGCTTACATATACGATACGTTCGTGCAATATGTGTATGTGGCTTTCATCTCCTTAAATATTTAGAATTAATTCAATTAGTTTAGATTGTTAATTAGACACAGTACAAAGTGCTAGACTACTTTTTGAATCTGGGCAATGGCTTATTCTTAAAAACTCCCCTCTCTCCTCTCCCTCCCTGTATTATATTTACAGTAAAGGCTCAAGTTTTACTTTGTGGTGAGAGTAGCTTAAATAGAAAATTTCTGAAGTGCTGGCTACCACTCTGCATCACTTCAGCATCCCTGGCCCTTCCAAGAGGCCAGAGTGCAAGTTAAGGGATGACTTCATGTCTCAGTGTAAAGGAAAACTAAGATGCGTATCTGAAACCACCACGACTTTTGAGATTTTAATCAGGAAAAAAATTATAGAGAAGGATAACAGTTCTTAACTACAAATATATATATATATATATATACACACACAACCAAAACCAGAACAGGACACACAACAGCACTGTAACAAAAACCTTGAAATTACTTAAATTTGCAGCAATTCCAGGTAGTGATGGTCTCTCACCAAAGGACAGCACAGGACACAGTGGGGTTGGGGACGAGTCAAGGGAGCTCCCTCCAAGATGCGTCCACCAGCCCAGCAAGACGGTGGCTCCCACTAACAGTAGCCATCGAGCAGAAGTGGTGTCAAACTGGAAGAAACCTATCCCCCCACTCCCCCCTCCCCTCCACCCAGCCACCAAACTGGAACTCAGAGCACTCAAATCACCCCCCTGCCCCCCGTCCTGTCTCTTCAACTGCCAAACCCCCTGTGTCAGCAAGGGAGAGAAAAATTCCCTGAAAGATTTTGAAACTGTAACGCTTCACAAACATCCCTTGGGATGTGCATTGTTGGGGAGCCAGAAAGTTACAACCAGGTAGAAATGAATCCCTTAGAGCAAAATAATCAAGCTTTTCTGGAATAATTGTTACTAGTATTGGTCTTGAGCTATGAAATATATCAACAATGCTCTACAAGCATTAACTGTAGGTATTCAAGTATAAACAGTGGGCAGTGGCCAAAGCTTTTCAGGACACTGAGAAAGAAAATTGACCACTAGAGTTAAAAGAAAGCAGGAGGAGATGATTCTGTGTGTCTGGGAACCACACTGCCTGCCTTCTGAGCTCCCTGCCCAGAGGCATCTCAGCCCACATCCTCCAACAACAGCCACTGAACAGCCTGGCTGTACATGGCTGTTTCTTATTTCTTTTTCTTTACTGGAGCTGTACTGCTAACAAACCTAGCCTTGACAGAGGACCCACAGTCTCACATAGCCTCTCAAAACTCTAAATCGCTAATAATTCTGGGTAACATGGGCCATCTGCTCATGTATTTCTCCCGTCTGGACAGTAAACCTTTGAGATCAATACTTTATTTTTTACAGCAATATAACAGCCACACTGCTTATTGCTCCCCCAAGGCTGGTGGGGGGAGCCCACATAATCAAGAGTCAAGTCCTCATTGTCAGCCCACACAAGGGTGAGGAGATGATCACGAATCCACAGCACCTGAGAACAAGACTAAATCCCCAGCCCTGAAGTGTGATTCTGGGCACTGCTACAAGGAAAGTGATGCTAAAGATGCATAACTGATTAAGTGTGAAAGATGTCTTCTGCCTGTGCTGAATTATGCCTGCAGACATGGCGATGGCAGCAGGACACAATGAGACCCCCTTCCTGAGGTTCACATAATTCTGGTTAAGAGGGCAGAGGTTTGCAGTGAGCTTGGGTTGTGCCTCCTCTGCTCTCTCTTATGGGATGAAATGGCCCCTTGTCTTGTGACCCAGCATGAAAGTGTTGTTGGCAAATTAGATGTTCCTAACGTGCTCTTCTTAGACAGACACCCCCAAACACATCCCACTACTTACTTTTCATCCACTCTCCATATTCTTCCATTGCTCCTGTGAGATACTTGAACACTCTGTGCATCCGATTTCCGCTGCTCCCCAGCAGGTCCTGGGCTGTTGGCTTCTGCTCGGTGTACATCTGCCTCTCAGCAGGACTGTCAGCCACAACAATCTCTCCGAGGTCCATCTCTTTCAGGTGTTGAGAAGAGGTAACTGTAAATTACAAAGCTCACTTTAGGAAACCTTACGCTCTGTGCCCCAGCAACTTTCTGCTGTTCTTTAGAGCCCCGTAGTGAAATCCTTTTTCAAAGATGGGATGCTTCATGGAGCAAGCGCTGCTGAGAGTGGTATGAGCTGCTGCCTAGGGAAGTCGTGTGAACCTTCTGGGGATCAGTACCGGGCAGTGACCCATTGTGTCATCTGGGCACAGATCTGGAGGAGGACATGGCATAGGTGTCCTGTACCGTTCCACTCCAGCTCCTGATGTAGTGTGTGACAAGATGCTGGTGGGACAAGGTATATAACCTTTGCCAAGTGACTGAGTGGTGTCTGCATGTTGACCAGTGCTATTTGGCCAAGTATAGCTGCATCTACCAAGGACTCTGTTGATGTTTGACTGGCAGTGAGCTGGAGGCAAGCAATGAGAATTGCTGGAGCGATAGCGGACAGCAGGATGCAAGAAGATACTGGAGGAAATTTTCAGACTTGTATCCTTTTTGATATTTTGAGCTGTTGCCGTCATAAATTACAGCAAAGCTGCTCCTCTTTCCACACCTGCTTTTGATAGACCATCAAGAGCAAACTGGGGTAGCATCAAAGAACTGCAGAGAACTCAGCATCCGTGTGTGGCCTTAGATAAAGATAAGCACTTTGGTTCAGGGCTGTGTGTTCTTTAATTAGAAGGTGAATATCCAGGCAGGACTATGGATTTAATAAACTCCTAATTGCAGCTGCAGGCTCTGTTCATTAAAAACTCCATTAAGATATAAACCCTTAAGAGAAAATACACTGCAACACAGCCCAGTGAGTTACACTGCAGGTTACATCTGCAAAAATGAACTCCTTTCTGAAGCACTCTGGCATCGGTTGCTCTATGGTTTTGCTCTGATGATTTTGGAGAAGCGTGGCTAGGTTTCTAGGTGTTGCCCCAAAGCCGGCTGTGTTCTGAAGTGCTTGTCTCCTATTTCGTGGAATATGGGCACCACCTTCTGGCAGAAGCCTATTTTTTGGAGACTGACACAGGCTGGCTGACGATGTTAAAGCCTGCAGCAGCAGCAGCAGGGCAGGCTGGGAAGTTATGCCCTGCTGCAGAGAAGGCTGTTTTGCAGAGAGGAATACCGCAAATGGTAAAGATATCTGTGGCTCTGAATGCCCGAATAAGAGGGACTTTGAGCATCATAGAAGGTTTCCCTTCATCCTTGGCAGCACAATGCTAAGTGCAGCCCTGCAAATGCTTTGCACAGCGCTTGCTGTCTGGTGCTTTGGCTCTCTCTGCCGGCAGCTCGTTCCTGCAGCAGCAAGAGTCTTCACGATGACCTTCGTGCCCAGCAACAACCTGCGGCTGGTTGTACGGGCAGGAGATGTTATTATGTGTAACTGTAAAAACTAAATCTAAGCAGAATTCAGTCTGCTTCATCCTAAGGTGCAAAAATATTATTCATGATAGTGAGAGGTCTAAGACAGCAAATGTGGTTGCACAAGGAGTAGACGGCCCCTAAACCTTGCTTGTGAGTGTCTCGGGGCCATGACCAAGGAGGTGTCCAGGTTCTGCCCAGCTGCACTCAGGACAGGAATAAGCAAGGAGTTAAAAAAGTGGGACAGTATGGGTGCATCATGTCCATCTGCCCCTGTCCTCCCCCTGCTTTGTCTTCTTTTATGCTATCTGTAAGCTGATTCTAGTCAGAAGCTGTGTGCAATTCCCGGGTTCAGTTAAGGCAGTCTTGGTGACTGCAATTTTTGGCTAGTTCCTTGTGGCTAGCCAGGAGGACATTTGTAAAGGGCACAGTGAGCTGGAGTCCCCTTTCTCCTTCTATGTGTCATCGAGGCTGAAGGAACTTGCTGCAGTCATATATTGTGATTTTGCACCTCTCTGAGGTGGGGAGAGGCCAGGTCCTACTTGAAAACAAGGTATTTGTGCCTAAATTCATTCCACAAACATTTGGCTGTGTAAGCTGTATTATTGCCCTGGGCTTCTTGGTAGTCAGTGTAGTTTTGGGTGTGTTCAGATGGAAGTCAGCCCATTGCAGTCCAGTATTGCCCTCCAAAAATTCCTGTTCTTCTCTTTGTCAGCTCAGCCTGGGTGCTCCAGTCAAACACCCAGGATCTTTTGGGACACACAGCACAAACAGACAACAGACTCCAGAGCAATGCCAAGGTAGCACCTGGCTGTCATAAAGGCTGCTTTCCCTCTATAGCTTAATATTCACATTTAGCAGGCATGGCTGAAATTCAGAGTGTTGCCTGTTTTATTTATTTGCTTACGTTCCTTCTCTAAGCCTTCTACAAAGAGTTTCAAGAATTGAAGTGAGCTAAGACAGCTGCGGTGGATCCACACAGAGGAGCCTGGATGATCTCTTAGGATACTGAAGACTTCGGGATGCATCAGTAAAGAAAGTTTTGGGGCCCCTTTGCTGTGAAGAATATCCACCATCAGCAATCTAGATTAGCTGTTACCAGCAGGGAGAATCAGCACTGAGTAATTGTGTCTATGTCTTCATAGCACCTGAAAATCTCACACTCATTTTAAACCTCACCAGGAAAAAATACTGTGGGGTTTTACAAAACAGAAACATCTCTGCAGAGCTTCTAAAGCCTGCATTTACAAGACTGCACTGCTCAATTCCCTCTGAAACTGAGACATGGGACCTGTATGTTTTTGAAATCCTTGTCCTTGCTCACATGATTTATCTGTTGGGGGTTAAGTGCAACATGGTCAGGTAAGAGCCCTTTGCAGTCAATACAAAGCGAGGCTGGTATCACCAGAGAGCGATTCATGTCCATTTTCTTAAATACCCATCCGAGATGTTAAAAAACCCCTGTCTGTTTCTCTCCACTGGCTGCAGAGGGAGCCTGGTTGCTGAGCTTTTAGAGGGCTATTGCCAGGCAAGAGAAATTCCAGACTAAGAGATTTCACCAAGGTCAACCTTGAAGTTTATGGTACTGGGATCTGGAGTCCCAGGCTAGCGTTTTAAATCACTGACCCATCTGTAACAGGTCTGTAATCTGCATCAAGAAGGGCATCAAAGCTCTAGGGATAAGAAAAAAAATTACAGTTGCTTCTTAGGATTCCTCTTTGCTGTCTTCCTGCGTATCAGAAGGGAACCGAATCTCCACTGGGAAAGGAGTACACTCACACTCTTTAGATGGGAAGACAACCTGAGATGTGCCTAGAGAAGATGGCTGAAGATTTGCCAGATTTTTAGGGAAAGGAGCAAAGCAAAAAAGAGTTATGGGGGTGCTGAAATTCCCTATACTGCCACGGCGGTGAATTGTGGGGTTTACAGCAGAGGAAAACAAGGGGCTGCAACAGCTAGAGAAGATCCTGGAGGCTGTGATGGGCAGAGTGATCTCTGCAAGAGCATTCCCCTGGAAAACTACAAGTTCTTTTCAGCTAGCACCTGTCAGTCGATAAGTTTGTGCTCAGTGGTATGGTCTGCATGAATAACAGAGAAATCATTTAAACAGTTAGGTAATTAAAGCTAATGAGAGTCTGATTCACTTATAGCACACCTAGGGCTGATGTGGAATTCCTTGAGAAAAGGGCCTTTTGTCAGTAAACACTGATTCATCAGTGTGGTAATGAATTGTCCTTCTTACCAACAGTTGTCAGACTGCAGGGTAATGCCTGATGGCTAGGGCTCATCTCTAGACCTACCTGTTCCTGCTCATTCCCAAGCAGACAGCTGTGGCAGCATGCTTTTGAGATGTGGGATGCTGATAGCACAGCGCCTTGCATTTTTTAGCATCTCAGAGCAAGCACTGGGTTTCTCTTTGGCTTTTGCTGCTTGAGTAAATGTCGACAGTGCAGCACCCTCATGCAACCTGCATGGTCCCATGAAAACAAATCCCAGTGCAAGCGGGCTGTGAGTAGTGGGATGGATGGTACACGACCAGGGTGATGGGTGATGCATAATACTTGAGTTAACTTTTCTACAGGGCTGCTCTTTGTGCAGGGAGTTTATTATAAGCCTGGCCTGGGCAATTGCTCTTTCGTCCCCTATGCTGAGAGCGTAGAGCTGATCAGAAAAGCATTGACTTCAAGGGATGTGGCCTCAAAAGGGCCATGAAAAGAAACAGTTTGCAAAAGCATGTTGCTCTCAGAAGAAACCATAAAGAAATAGAAAAGAAATGGTGTAAGAGTTAGAGGGCATAACTTTGAGATGGTGACAGAATGCTTGGCTGAGTCATAATGACTTTACCAAGCAAAGCTCTACCAGAGATCAACCTGTGAGACTGAAAACAAGTGAACAAAGCGGGGCATTTCAGAAAAGTCACTAAGGTTGAATGCAACAGAATTGCATGGAGCAGGTAGGAAAAACTTAGCCACAGACCTTCAGAGTGAAGAAAAAAATATCTACCCAAGAGGAAAAGAATGCTCCTGTGAACTTATTTCATATCACAGACAATAAACAAAGCCACATTCCAGAGCAGCTCTGTCATATCTGTATGAATACAACTACAACACATCAATTAGTAATCATGGCAGTTTAACTTATAGGGCTAGATATTACTCTTATGCCCTTATTTAGATATTTGGCTTTTACAATGTGGTCTTGAAGTCTTTTTCGTCCTCCTTTCTTGGTCTGTGTAATATGTAATGCAATACTTTGCTTAGCTTCAGGGTGATATTTTCCTTTACTGCTTCTTTGTTTCACTCCATTGCAGTAGTATCTCCCAACCTGCCAAATGGAGGCACCTAATTTATTAGATGCATTGTCCTAGTGGATTCTACCTAGCCTTGGGTAGAAATTGTGCTGATACCATTTTTATAATTACCGTACGATTATACAAGTGAGTATGTGTGTAATTGTAGAGAAGGAGGGTTTGCCTTCCTTCCCATGGATCTCCTGAATGGTGTTTGTGAAGAGGGATTTCTCTTGACTCCCTGTAGGCATTTAAAGGGTGATAATTTTGGTGCCCCCTATGGCTGACACAGATTCATTGGTATCCTCTCTAGGCAGTTCACCCGAGTGATCAGATTATTTGGATGGGATGAATTTCCTTCCTGAGGAGTCTTATCTCTTTAGAGGCACAGAGAGGCTACGGTGCTGCTTACACGGCTGACTGTGGGTGTCTCCGCATTAAGTGTCTGTATCTGAGAAGCTTGCCTTGACTTCCAGTGAAGAGCTGGTCAATATATGGATCTAGAGCATGATTCATCCCCTCCCATCCTACACAGATGAATCATATTCTAAAGTCTGTTGCATTTGCTGTCTATAATGGGAAAGACAGAGAGCTCAGATGAACACAGCTGCACCACATATATGTAGTGACTTCTTAAGGTCATTCAGGAAATCTGTAGCTGACTGGGGTATCAAACAAGGACATGTTAATGTTTGAACCAAGTGGCTAACACATGAAGAATTTTCAAAATGCTAACTGTTTTTTAATAATAAAAATAGTCTGACCAGGTAGATATTTTAAGACACAAAAATCCTGTTTTCCTGCATATGGTTTTCGTTATAAAACCAGAGGGGAAAACAAATAGAAAAAATATGATATATAAAAACCATTGCTTCTAAACAGAATGTTTTTCAAAGGTTTCCATGAGGTGTTGGCTGCTCGGCAAAGCAGACTGTAAAACAACTTTACAAGCCACATTTATTCTAAGAGCTCCACTTATTGAAGTACAATTCAAACTCTTGTTCTGCTGACCAAGTTCCATAAATTAAACACTTGTCCAATAACACATACCTCTACACTTGGATCCTCTGTTTCTTTTTTGGCTTTGTGTGTCTGTCTCTCTTTCTCTCTCACTTTTTGTTTTCAATCCTTTGCAAATGGAAACAAAAAAGATTTGTTTGTTTTAGGAATGGATTTAAGAAACCAGCCAGTAGAAGTAAATATGAGAAGAAGAAAAAGAAAACAGGTCAACTTTTAAATCAGGCTGACTAAATTTCGTTCTATCATTTTACGTCTTGGTGATAACCATTTAAATGTAAGGCTAAATCCACGCAGTGAATCTGCACAATGGCAAACATTCAGCTGAAGTAGTGCCTCACCTCCGTGAAAATACCCCAGGCCCTGGGTGTTCAGAGGAACCAGCAAGGTGACCTGGGAGCTGAGAAGGGATGTAGAACCCATGCCCTGTCTTCAGAGAGAATCCAATGTCCCTTTTCTGCCTTCCTTCCCTTTTTTATCTGCCATCACTCCTACCTACCTGCAGCTCTTACTGCTCTTTTTGTGTCTAAAGCCTCACATCCAGGCTGTGTCTAAGTCTTACACATTCTTTGCAAAGTTTTTTGAAACCTGATGTTCTTTTTCATCGAAGAAGTCAAAACTCTCACCCAAGCTCTCATCATAACAACTCTCCTTTGGCACAGCATCAGTCTTCCTAATTCTGATTGTCATTCCTGCCCTGTACTATCACCATCTTCCCCCATTTCACTTTGATGTGATCCTCTGCATTTCTCATCCACATTGACCGTGATCTGCAAGCCTTTTTTTCAGAGCCAGTCATTACTCTGCCTCATCAGTAGGCAAAAATTGATTTGTCCATTCCTCTGACCCATAATGTTGCCTCTGTTTGCCAGAAATATTTCTAAAGATCCTCTTCTGTGGTAAAAAGCTTAGATGAGCTCAAATAAAATTAATACCGTCTTTAATCCAGAAAGTAGCAAGGTGGGAATAATACAGCAAGGAACTGGAAGACATCCTTACTGCCTTGTTAATTCACAGTGGAAACTTCAGAAAGTCAGCTACTGAACATCCCTCATCAATTCAAGGGTGACCTCTTCAATAAGAATAATCATTTTTACTCACTATAGTGAGTCAGGGACTCTGTAAGGCTTGAGTGTGACAGACGTGGGCAGTCAAATGTGAATCAAGTCTGAACAGCTAGAGAAAATACGGTTCTTTGTTACAAACTGCTTTCTGTCTGGATGGGATTTTCTAACTGATGTGTGTTAAAGAGAGGACAGGGAAGGAAATGCGTTTTTAGGACATTTTAGTGTGGATCTAGACAGCCTCTTCGTGTTACAGTAAGGTTAGAGCAGCTCTTGTTTTCAGTCGCCAAGGCTGGGGACTGATATCCCCAGTGGATATCAGCTCCCTCTGAGCAGTGACGGTTGAGGGTCATGACTACTCCTTAAACTGCCCACCTAATCCATAAGAGGTCAAAGAGGGCTTTGAATAAGGAAGTGTTCTGGTATCTCATTATGGCTGCCATGTGGTGTTCTCAGTCCCTGGAGAAGCAGGGGCAAGGTAGGGTTGGAGTATCCCTGTGTCTACTACTCCGCTGTAGGGCTAAGGTGACCTCATACCTACAGCACTTGTGTGTGCGCAGCTGTGCTCCAAATCCAAAAAACTGATGTAGACATACATTGAGAAACTCTGTCTATACTGCACAGGGTTGTTCTCCCTATAAACTCTTCTTCTGTGGTTAGATACCCTGTAAAATCCACGGGGGGCTGGCAAAAAACTTCATTTGGTGTGAAACACACTGGCAGTTTTGATAGCTCGGCTTAACAAAGCTTTGCCTGGAACTGTTTTAACTGCAGTAAGAATCACATGGTGTCTGCTATTCCTGGGCTGACCCAGCTGAATACTGGACTGTCTTTGACAATGCATGACGAACTACAGACTGTAAAGTGCTTGGTGCTATTTAAAATGAAAAAAAAAAAATATGACAGAGCTTGGCCAATATTTGGTTAAATCTTGTAACAAAACATACAGCATTTTAATAGGGTAACCATAAAGGCATTTCTCCATATAGTTCACATCGCTTGTTCTTTAATAGAAAGTTAATGGGGATTTTCTTTTTTAGATAGCAACAATTTATTGTGTGTTTCCCTGGTAACTACAACACCATGAACCTTTCTTGAAAACTCCATTGGGATTCCTGCAATGTTAGTGAGCATAATGAATGGTAAGTGTAAAGCAAACCCATTGAATCACTTTATTTTAAATTCTGGCAGAGACATAATTTCCCACAGTTCATAAACATTTACAAAAAAGGAGTTTACATGTAGAAAACCAGTTGTTTTTATCACTCAGATCAAAGAACACATTTATCTGCATGTACAGATGCATTTTCAGCCAGCTTTTGAGAAACTCAGGTGACAATCTTTAAGAAGCTTCACAGACTAATGCTGAACCTTTGAAGTCTGCAGCTTTACTCACCTGAAAACACAGACATCAGTCCCGCTCTCTGTTCTGCATGAGCATGAAGTTTGCACTTCAAAGATTGTAGATGACAGGCCAAATTTCCCGAGCTTCTAACAGCACCGGGACTTACCGGCTATAATAAAATTAAAAAGTAGGGCACATTGCAGGATACGGGGTTTTGTATCCACAACCACATGGCAATCTTGCTGTCCCTGTGCCAGATAAATGGCCTTCGTGCACTGCCGAAACGGCCTTATGCATTTTGGAAATGCAGTGGAGGGATTCCCCTAACGTTAATGGCCTTTTCATCAAACTCTGAAATCTAAGATAACCATTCTGCAGCTGACAAACCTCCTGGCAGCCCCTGGCACCACTCCATGGTCTGGGCTTCTTTTTGTTGCAGCAGCTCCAGCCCAGAGTTTACTTGATGGAGTCTGGATTTCATCTCAGGTTTTATTCCTCTGTAGTTAATAGAATAACACCAACATAAGTGAAAGAAGGGTCATATCCATCGGCCTCAGTGGGGCTGCTCTGGATTTGTGCTGTTGTACATAAAAGCTGTTTCTAGTGCTGTTTGCAAGTAGAGCCTTGTTTACTAGGAGATCAAGCGAGGTTTCTGCATGCTACTGAATCGATGCGCATTCCAGTGCCAGTCTGCACCACCTGCCTCTGGGAACTACATCTATACCCGACATCCGTGTTACAAAGCGTATTTATTTGTAGTCTGAGAGCTTAATGAAAGATTAGAGCGTTGTTTCGTGGGTAGTTCAGAAATTTTGAAAAGGTGTGCAGAGCAACCACCCTCCTTTACAGAAATCTCTAACAAGAAAAAGAGAGAGCAATTGTTATTTTAAAAATTTGGATATTTCAAAATATTTAATTTTGTTTCAGTTTTTTCAAAAAAGTGTAATGTAGTACACCTACAATATCAATTTGCAGATAAAACAAAGTATGATTTCAAAATGAAAACTGGAAGACCATGGAGTGAGTATAACTAGGAGGAGAAAAATTTCTGTCTCCTAAGTTTTCCACATTTCGGTGAAGCTTTTTGTTTTGTGGCTGCTTTTTTTTTTCCCTCTGGTGCTTTGTTGCTGTGCTGTGAGAACTGCAATATCACATAACTGTAACAGCAACAGAAACTCCTGTCATCAGAAGACATCTTTGATATGTATTGGTGGCCCATATGTTTGTGTTTGAGTGAGATGCTCAAATCATGCACAGAGTTGTGACAAAAATCTAATAAAGTGGAAAGCACGTGAAACCTGATAAAATAATGTTTTTAATTAGAGGCAGGTATTATTTATCAGAAATTCAAAAAGGTTTTAAATTAAATTTGAGGACTTAGAGCATCAGATGACATGAACAAAGTAGTTTAATCCTAATTTTAATAGGAATCAGGGCATGTGATCCAGAAACTAAGCTATTAAATGGAGAATTTGTGGAGAAGAGCAAAGGAAATTTTTACTCTCCCAGCAGAAACCCCAGGGAAATAGTTCTCTGGGCAGGCCAGAAGATACTTTATGAGGACCTCCTCTGAAAGACACTGATAGGGACTGAGGTAACCTCCCATCCCTAATACTGAGTGGTGAAAATACAAGTACTAAATTATTTATTTGTTCTCCTGGTGTGCTTATGGGTTGAGCAGTATTAATTTGGGGGAAGGGTGGTGGAGGAGAAGTCCTTAGGGCATGTGCATGCTGGATGCTGGTGGCACAGGGCAGTTGACCTTCTGTGAGGGCCCACCACCGGTCTTGTCCCGATGCAATCTGGAACCGCGGTGGCTGTGTTCACGTTGGCACTTGTTTACTTTCTGCTGATTTGCATTTCTGTTTCTCTGAGGCTGCTTTGCAGCCCTATTTCTCCATCCTTTGTGCCTAGTGGTGGACTCGGAAGTGTCAGGTTGATGGCTGGACTTGATGATCCTAAAGATAAAACCTAAACGAAGATGATTCTATGACTCTGTGATTCCTGTGCTGCCTAGAATGGGATAGAACTACCTAAGGATCTGTCATACCTGATGTCTTAGGTAGGTAACCTTCCCCAAGTGGCCTGCTCTGGGCACCGTGGTCTACATGAAATCTGTGTGCTGGGAGGGCATGGGGGCATTTGTGGCTCATGCTGAGCCCTCCATGGGTTGTGTTGAGTCTTTTCTGAGGTTCAGCCCCCCCCAAAAGCAGGTGATGTTTTATCTCTTCCAAACAGGCTGCTGACAGAGGACTTTAACACCAGAGTCTGCCTCTTGGTCTCCAGATACTGAGTTATAGACCAATAAATAGGGCCACAGTTAAGATTTGTGCAATTCAGCACATCCCAGTTTATTGATTTTTTTTTTTTTCTCATGCAAAAGATGTTTTTTACCAGTTTGTAGTGACTGTGGTGGGAACTGAGGCCAGTGGATGCCAAGTCCATACTAACATTGAGAGTCAGTGACCACAGCACAGAGAATTTCTACAGGGATGTGTTTTAGCACAAACATTAATGCTTATGAAGAAAGGGAAGGGAGAGAAAAAATTAAGAACGTATTGCCAGACCCCCTTCTGTGTTTGATTTACCAGTGTGAGTGTTATAAAAGGCCCAGCCAAGGGTTGGATATGAATTTAATTTGAGCTTCCAAAGAAGAAAGGTTGGAGAGCCAGGATTAGGTCAATGTTCAACTAATCCAGAGGAAAGGGAAAAGAGGGAGAGGGAGTTAGGAACCAAATTAGAGGTAGGGTCTGTGAAACAAGGAAGTGGAGCCAAAGTCATAGCCAGTTTCTGCAATTCACACTTAGTTAGTCAAGTGCAAAGAGGCGGAAATATGGTATTGGTGTCTCTGTGTGATGTATCCCCAACATCATTCCCTGTGTGCGGGTAACGCTGAGTGAGCCAGTCTGGGGCTCATGTTAGGCTAAGTAGTGAGCATTGCTTGACGGCTACGGTTAGTTGCAGGTGCAGTAGAATAACAAGGAAGCTCATCTTAGGAATTTGAAATTTAAATTTATTTGTTAATTTTTTTAAAATTTAAAAAATTGTGGAATTCTAGAATTTGTTTAGACTGGGTTTTTTTCTGTTTTTTTTTTTTTTTAAAAAAAGTGCTAAATCTAAGCTTGGCTATAGATAGGACGTATTATTCTGTGTGAAAATTCACTGTGCGTAAAACAAGCTGATGCAAACTCCTTATTTTAGGTGAACAGTATGAACACTTCAGAAGCTAGAGTTCAAGTTGGGCTAGGATCATGAAAAGATTAGCTGCAGAATGAAGTTTAGGACTGAATTTTGTTGCCCCTGTGGAGGAAAGATGTGTGTTGTTCTCAACTGATTTGTTTGCCGTGTTTTGGGTTTTTGTTCAATAGCTGGCAGAGACCGGACTTAGACTGGGAACAGACTCTATGAGTGACTACAGAGCTATAGTTGTTTTGAAATTTGCAGCTTCTGTGATGGCAAATATTGTTATCACTTTACTTAAATACATTAAGCTCAAGTTTCTTTTGATGCTTTATGCCTTTCTCATTTCTCATATCATCGTTCAAGTTACTTTTAGAGGATTTGAAGGGCACATTACAGACCCAAACTTATAGCTGAACTTTGGCATGATGATGAAGAAAAACACAGAGTTTGCATTAGCTTGTTTTACGCACAGTGGATTTTCACACAGAATAATACGTCCTATCTATAGCCAGGCTTAGATTTAGCACTAGATTCTATTGTAGAGTAAAATGCAACATTTTGTTTCAATGAACATTTCCAGTTATGTGGAGGAAACGTCTAACTAGTGTCAGCTTATTTAAACACTACAGTCTTAAGTTTGTATGGCCTTGAATGCCTTCTCCAAGGCCACTGTTTGGGTAATATAGGGTTTATGAGACTAAAGGATGCATAATGAGGCTTATAATACAAATTTGCCAGTTGTACTGAGTCCAGTGCAAAAGGCTGGGATTAGTTAGGAGGGTCATGAAAAGTTGAATTGGAAAATCAGGGGTTTGTCTGAAGTTTGCCAGCTGCAAAGAGAGGAGCTGAGGGCTGCTTCCACTTGGTTTGAATCCCTTAGTCTAAATGCCTCATTTGGAGCCAAAACCAGGGTTAGACTCGGGGTCAAGATGCACCCAAGGGTCCTTGTTACAGACCAAAATACCTCTCCATGAGTCTGGTCTGGGATTTCCTGTGTTTCTAGGAAGAGCTGAAATGCTATGGTGACAAGTCAATGAAAGAAACACACTATAAATAATGTTGTCCTTGACATCAGATGTGTCATCTCTGGGCCATGGTTTATGTTTTCCATGTCTACAGTATAAACAAAATCCCATGGGTGATCCCAATACCCTGTCACAAGTAAATACTGCTTTCTAGGCAGGATGCTGTGAGCTCTGTCTCCATCCTTTCCTCTTTTGCCATTAAAAATAACGAAGTAGAAGCTACCTCAGAAGCTACCAGATAGATTTTAGTCAAGGTTTTAGAGCATCTTGTCCCCCCCAAAAATAATGAAAGCATAGTGTGTCACTTACTTTTGTCTTATGAGAGAAGAAAATGTTAGATCTTTCTCTCATTGGATATAGAAGAATAATTGTTGAGAGAAAGACGCATTTTATTGCTAAAAATGCAGTTTCAGGGCACTCTTCATCTAGAAATAACAGCGATATTTAGCAGAGTACTTTGTCAGAGGAAAATAAAAAAGATCAAATGCAGGGAGGGAAAAATCAAAGAGTTGCAGTCTGGATGTTTTAAGGCCTAGTATAGCTAAATTCAGTGATAATTTTTCAAAGGAGAGAAATGCTGCAATAAAACATTTATTGGGTTTTTGTGCTTGTTTTCATGCCTTTGAGAAAAATGAAATGGTTTAAGACTCTTCCAATACTTATTTTTTTCCTTAGTTTTTCAGTTCAAGCATTAGAACAAAAAATCAGTTATTCACACAGATCTCATCAAAGATTATACTAGAGTAAAAAAGTTATAAGATAGTTTTCTGGATGACCCGACCCAGTACTGCTCAAGAAGACATTGTTCAATTTAAGTGGACGTTGGCAAGATCCTTAGTAAATATGTGAATGATTAAAGAAAAACAGATATTTGGAAGTTAAGAGGAGGAGGAAAAAAGAGATCTGAATGTGAAAAGCACTAAAATATATATGTGAGAACTAACCCGTCTGCATGACTTGTGCTCAGATCTGTTTGGTGGAGAACTGTTGAGACCTGGGGCACAAAGAAAGATGTTTGGACAGTAGAAGCCAACTTGGAGGCTGTAAAGTGGTTTGTTTCTATTTCCTTGTATCAATTTGAACAGTCAAATCAGCTTTACAGCTCTGAAATAAACACTGTTGGGAGTTTATGTGAGTTCAGGATGGTGTAATCTGTATGTTTTGGACATGGTAAGGGAAGGAGAAGAAATATTTGCAACCAATTTGCCAACATGTTCCTCATTTGACATATCAACAAGTTGGATGAGGTAATGGGAGAGATAACTATTTTAAGTTGTAAACGCTTAAGAAGCTGAAAATCTGGAAAAGGGAATAATTTTTGAAGTTATATAGCCAGATACAAAGGGTGATGTGATGGGACTGTGGGCATTGTCTTGTAAGTACCACGACTTGGCTGGAGCTTACTGCCCTGAAACATGCACTCAGGTCACGACTTAGGGCAGGAGACCTTTGACTTATTGGACAACAGACACGCACAAAGCAGAGGGCAAGCAAGAGTCCAGCTCTGCCAGAAATGTTCATCCTACGGATTGCATTCAGCCTGCCAAAATGTTCATCCAACTTGGCAGCTGCTTCTCCCTGACTCCCATTCAGGGTCACAAGCAACGAACTACACTTGGACGAGATGCTCCAGCTCGGCGGGCAGCTGGCTCCTGGCTGCTGTTGTCCTCAGATGAGACCTACTCAGAAATAATTCTCCTATGTGGCTTTCTAGACAAAGCTGAAAGAATGCCTTGTTAACTGAGCTGACAATGAGGGAGACAGAGGGAAAAATTATGTCATCACACCTGCATTAATAATTCACATGTCCCTGCAGAAACATGAGGACTCTGGCACCCACATGGCTGGTAGAAGCTCAGAATCTGTCCAAAGCTCCAGAGTCTGCTTGAGACTGAAAGACAGTAAGTCCCAGTTCAAGTTCCGAGGAAGTCAGAGGGCACATGGATCACTCTACGGTCCTCTATGGCTCAGCCACTGGAACAAGGCACCTAGTGAGCTGAAGTTTTGGCTTTTCATCAGTTTTAAAAACTAATTGAAATGAATCATGATAATGATTGCTTTGTAGACCTTGCCTTTAGCAATCAACAAAGCTGCTTACAGGATTGTAATCTTTATACGACTACGAATATCTCAGCCATGTCAGTGAACTCAAGGGCAATGAAACCTTCAGGGATTTATTAGTACAGAATAACTTTCCATGCTTCTGAAAACCTCTCAAAAATATTTTCAGCAACACATACCTTTTTTTATCTCTGGATTTTCAGATCATTGTTCTTCCATTGCCTACAACTTCATTTGCCTCTAGAAATAGCCCTTTCCTACCCTTGGAAAGTTGTGTGACGTTATTTAATTTCTGTTTTATGGATGGGGAACCTGACGGTGGGACCATTTTAGGTTATCTTGTTTGTTTGTGACTTTGAAAATATCTGTAATCACCTATCTAAAGGGACAGTGTGATTTCTAATTTGTGTTTGTGCAGTCTGAGGTCTGTTGAAGGCAGCGGGAGGCAGGAAGGCTTTGCAAAGAAAATCAACCATTCATCTCTGAGTAGATGGAAGGACCGAACATTCCAATTTCAACCCATCCACTTCAATACCCGTGTGATTCAATCCTTCCCTCGGCAGTGAAGAAACTCAAGACAGGCCTTCAGGGAGGGAGCCTTCTGCACCCCAGCAGGGTGAGCTGTCAGGTTGGGTTTGCAGTATGAGCTGCCATGGCTAAACCCTCTCCTGCAGATGGTCCTACCTGGTGTGAGCTGATGAGAGTCAGTCCTTTCCTCTCCATGCACCAGACTGGGAACCAGAAATCCTTCTCTCCATTGTTACCAGCTATTGGTCTGGCAGCTTTCTTTGGCAGTAAGACCTGCCCCTCCTGCAAAACTACTCCTATGTTTATAGCTTATTTCTGAATGACGGTTATGAATTTAATGAATTTAGAGAGGCCAACATAGGTAAGTGTCTCACAAGAGGCCCGTTTTAGAAGCTTAAGTGGGTTTCAGTATCCAAGCAGTCTCACATAAAAAGTGGAGTTCTTGGGATTTCAATATCGCTTTTGGTAAAATGGGTTTCAGGTCTTTATTATACTATCAAAATACTTGAATCACCACTTGAAGTAAATGAAAGCTTACTGTGTGTGCATAAAATTGTTTTTCTTGCTACCTATTACTTGATTGAGGTTGGATAAGGTTAGCAAAGGAATTAAATTAATTTTCTTTGAAAGTTATGCATTATGAAGAAAGAGGTGTAAAAGTTACATTACACATGGTAAATGTCTTGAGGGTATGGTTTATAGACTTGTTTATATTTTTATTTTAATGATTATTACTTTCTCCGTGTCATTTCCACTTTTGCATCTCCATACTCATTACGTTTTTATTATCTCTTTTATAAAATCAATGGCTGCAAACCAGATAATTTTGTTCTTGGAATAAATAGATCTGAATGTATCTATCCATAAATTAAATGTTGTGGCTATGAAAGGGACCTTTCTGAAGTCGCTAAGCTTAAACTGAAGCCAATTAATAGCTGACCTTTCATTTTTATGGACCGTGGCGTGCAGCATATCCATTTGATTTGGCAGATTTGAAATTATCCAAGCAGTGGCTGAACTGCATTGAAAAATACATTAGTAAAATTAGTGTTCATGAACAGCAACAGATCCACAGCCTTAGAAACCAAATCCTCATGAGTTAAATACAAACCCCACTGAATAAATTATAAGTCTTTCTCTTGACTTCGGTGGGTTCTGGATGAGGGCCTTTGTCATTGTGGTACTTAAAGGCTTTTCGGGGGCTAAGCAATTTCCATCCAATAGTTATCACTGTGGAACTCAACTGATGGATGTTCCCAAATATACTGTGAGACCTGTGGCTGGAAAGTGCTGTAATGGAAAAAGAGAAATCTGCTTACTAAAACCAGGAAGCTGAAGTGATGACAGAACAAAAGAAGAGGGCAAAATGGAGTCATTAGGCAACCTGATGGCGAAAACCTACGAAAATGAAAATACTGCTTTAGCTGGTGTGTGTCCAAACCATCACCCATGCCAGCATTTGGGAAATTTTGTGCCTGGTCAAGCAGATATGGATACTTATTACTGCTCCAATCACAATGAGTCTCACTGGCTATAGAGACAGAGCGAGTGAGAAAAAGGTGTTTATGAACAACTGTGTGGCTCAGTAGCTGTTGCATCATAGTTAAAGAAGGGATTTATATTTTTCCAATTGCCAGAGGAAGTCCTGTCAATGTCTACCTGAATTGGGCTTGAGCTAATCAGAGTAGAAAAAGACCCAACCTTCTGCCAGAGCATAATGTCACGCCTATGACAATGCTTGATCTGAAAGTGAGGATTTGATGCAAAGCAGTCCACTCTGTCCTGGATATCTACTACATCCAAAGGGGGTTTGGCTGGGACAAGAGAGGAACAGAGTACAAGCCCTGTGGGAGCTCAGACCACAACAAATATTGGAATTAATCAACTATGAGGGAGAGCCACTGGCTGTTCCTTCATCTTATCTCCAATCCCTCCACACTGTGACATTGTTTTTTGCTCATGAGACCTGCAGTTCCAGTCCGGACTAAATACTAAATTGACATTTCTACCAATTTTAACCATGGGCAAAAATAAGACGGTCAGATTCCTCCTTCACATAAGAGGCGATTTTGAACTACATGGTTTTGCTTTATAGTTTCACGAATGCCAAAGTTGACTGAGGTCATAGGTACATTCATTCAGTTATTTTGATTTTTTTTTGTGGAGTCTGTTAAATTCTTAGGGATGAGTAAGATCTTTCATCAGGAACAGGAGACTTTTCCAATGTGCTTATGAGCCATTCAAGTCTGAGTTTCCTTTGAAAGGTTGCCCGTCAGGGAAGCATGATGGTCCTGCTCCTCTTTGTTCTGGTCTTGAGTCTGAACAGTGCAAATGTGTGCAAGAGAGTAACTTCTGAACAGAAAATATAATCAATATCACCTTAGAATATGTTCAGCACATGCCAACTGACCTGAAAGTCTATCATGAAGCAATCTCTTCAGATAATATGGCAAGAAATACTTGATCCAGAAGCAGCCTGTCTGCAACAGTACAGAGCTCTGGACAGGTTAAATTACCATTCTGAGAGATGGAAAAGGATATGGTAGGATTTTCTTCTTGGGAATCTTCCAAAGAACAAAGTAAACTGTGTATGTATTTGCAGAAATAGAAGTTTAATTTGTAATATGCAGTACAAGTGTTATTACTACTGTTACTATACTATTACTATTACTAGCACTAGCACTAATACTTTTCAGCTATATGTGGTTTCTGTTCTCCAATAAAACAGGTTTTTTAGTGTGTATAGATTCTGGTTTTAATAACTTTTATTCTCTTTGTATAATTTTTGTGTTCTGAAACATATCTCTGTTTATTTCTCTTTTAGACCTAAAACTAAAATAACCAACCACTAGCCCTGAGTCATGAAGACCACCTCCTGGTTTCCACGAGGCAACTTGTCTTATAATCCCATACACAGGCCCATGTTTACGCGTCTGAGAGGAAGCCAGGTTTCTCCCTGGGTGTTTCCAAGGAAATGCTGTTCCAGAGCTTCTTCAAATCTGATGTTAAACTGTTCCTTCCTGTTTTCTCTTGTTCTGTCTTCCCGGCTCACTGGGGAAACAGGGTGGTGGTGGCGAGACTAATTGCCTTCTTAGAAATAAGTGAACTCAATGAAATCAGCCCAGTGGTCTGAACAGTGAAAATGTAGCATTTGGTAACGATCAGGCTTCTGGTATGTTGAGCTCTTGCCTATTCAGCTGACCAGTATTACCTTGTATTGTGCTCGTGTTTTCCCATCTGTTTGTCTGTGTCAACCTTTTCTTTTGTTTCATATTTCAATCTAAAACTATTTTGAAGTAAGGCCATGTTTTTGGGGCTGAGTATGTACAATATTTTGCCCAGTGGGATTTATGATTAAAGCTTCCATAAGGAACACAATGTGAATAATAAGAATATAATATGAATAACAGTAGAAAATATAGTCAAGCTTGCCACAGAACATCTCACACAAATCCTGTACCTAAAAATAGAGCACCGTAAGCAAGAGAGATATTAGAATTAATTTAAAGTGATTTTTTTTTTTTTGTCAGTGCAATTTTCAAGTGAACAGGGAACTGTATTTCAACAAACTAGCATTATCACTTATAAATTTTATAAACAGGATTTTTAGGAAATAACTGTTGAACTGTGCCTACCGCTCCTATTCTATAATGAACTCCCTCAGTGCCTATTAAGCAGAATACCAGTAATGACGTGGTAGTTTTGAATTGTCTTGCTGGAGTTCTACCTGAGGAATCAAGGAAGACCTTGTGGTCTAGCTGCTTGTGTGGTGGGCAAAATATTTCATTACATTTAAGGAATGAGCACAATGTTCATTTTTAATAGTCCTATTGTTGTTGGAGATTAAGAAAAGAGATTGTGTTCCAAAAGACCCTTAAGCGGGATTTGAAGTAACAAATAGCTATAGTTATTGCAAATGAGAATTTATGGAACTGTTGGGTATTGCTGCCAATCCTAATAAGTGTTTCACCAGGAAGTATTACTTGCATGGTAGCGCGTTGTGTGTGGATCTTGGAGCTGGATGCACTGGAAGGTGCTGCATGAATGCAGAACCAAATATCGTTCCTTCTTCCAAGCGTTCAGAGTCAAAGTAAATTAAGGTCAGTTACTATATATGACTATGTAAAGCTGGGTATGGGACCAAAAAGACGGATGGTCTGTTGACAGTCCAATGGGCCGTGTGAAAGAGACAAAGGGTCCAACTTATAGAAGTGATTTGGTAATTTTTTTTTTAATTACTAACTAACTTCAGGTGTTATCATATATTGATCTCTGTTCTGCATGTAGGAGTGATTTGTTCTTCCTTATTTTTGAAATTTCTGGAAAAAATAGCTAAAAAGGGAAGAATATAAATGTGTTATATCTTCACGACCTTCTACTTGGAAATAGTAGTCCAGTGAAGATTAGGGTCGGTCTTCTTGAAATGAAATGTTCTGGATTGGTGGGTAACTAAGGAGAAAAGTGATCATCTGATGGGCCTGGCCAGAGGGTAATCCGACAGAAAGGATGAGACTATTGAAGAGAAATATCTCACCAGCTGCTTCAGATATAGAAGAATAAACAAGAGATCATCTTCTCAAAGGTAAATAGGATCCTAGTTTCTAAAAAGGACTCTGGCCTAGGTACAAACCAGGCAGAAACAGCAAGAGACCTGGGGCACAGAAGCCTGTAATGCCATTTTTTCATCTGTGCTTTCTGTTTGTTTTGTTCTATGAGTACAGAGCACTAGGGTTAGAGACCTTGGGTAGGTCTATGGATTGCATTTCTCACCTTGATGACATCTCTGAAAGCAATCCATGCTCATGAGACTTTGGTCTGAGACAGCTCATACGGTTAGGGAATTAGGGAGTGCTTGCACTGCATGGCAGGATCTGACATCTTGTTCAGAGGTGTAATGAGTGTTTTAAGGAGCCTGATGATACCTCTGGTTCACATTCCTTCCTGTCTCGGAAGGCTTTGGAAGGACACAGACCCAAATGCATGCACGTTGGTCACTGTCCCCAAAGGTAGCCTGGCAAAGAACATGTCCACAGGGTCTGCACTCTGTGTTGATGACTGTAGCCAGCACAGGGTAACGTGGGAGTGTGGAGGTCAGGATGAAGCCAAAGGTATCTCAAAGTTTCTTTTCTCTCGGCTTGCTCACTGGATATCCAGTAAAATATTCCCAGCCCTTTTTTGTTTGTTCCCTTTGAACAGCTGTCCTTGCCAAAATGCAGACCGCAGTAAATATTACACATGCTTCCTGTAGCTGCCACATTATATATTGAATTAGTAAAGCTTAATAAGTCTCCCATTATTTTGTTGCTCTATGGAGAGTACAGGTGCTTTTCTGTATAAAATTTTCACACAACACAGTAGGAGTTGCAATTTAAGCCTGAATTACATGCACTTAGTTATCTAATTTTTGCCTGGTAATCCTCTCAAGATGTCTGTTACCATAAATCCCATTAATTACTGTTCCTTTAGCATCTGTCAATGTATGAGCCGGTGTTTTAAAGGAAGATGGAAGACAACAGAGTATTGTATTATAAACCATAACATCAATAACATGTAAAGACATGTAAAGTGATTTCACTAACTCTTGACACTGGTGACAAATGATACAGAAATATACTACCCTGTAACCTCTAATCTACAAAAAAGGTCTTATCTCTGCTATTTCCTTTTTTGTTTATGTTCTTAGACAACCACAGCTACGGTAACAATTTGGATTTTATCTTCATTTTAGTATGTTTTCTTAAGGGAAATTGGATTCTGACCTAAAATAAAAGTCTAAAAAGTCATGGAGTTCTGAATGAGAGATACTGGACTTCCTTTTTTAGTCAATGGAGGTACACAGACAGCTCCAGAAGGTAATTCATCTGATCACAACCTAAGAGAATTCACATCTAACCCTTACTCAAACAATAGTGTTGCAACAAGCTAAAGTTCAAAATTCTATTTATACAAAGAAAGTGAGTACTTAAGGGACTTCTGACATTCCTTTGCCCTCCTTATTTTGAATGGGAAACAGCAGTCAGCCTATTGTCTCTGTTTTGACATATCTGAGTCCAGTCAACGTGTCAAATACTTATTTCCAGTCTAAAGGGATCTGGGATTTTTAAATGAGTGGAAAAATTTCTGAATTTTGTCTTGCAAAGCTGTAACTTGCAGTTTTGAATTGCCTTAGTGTTTGCAAAAGTACCTTTAATCAGAATATGTGAACCTACTTAATAAGCATCAAACCTTCACTAATGGAAAATGTGCACCGCAGAAATGGGAAAGATGAGTGATACTTAAACATCACCACCATGCATTTCTACACAATATCTTAGATGTTATCTGTGGATGTGGTAGAGCAGAACTTGGTAGAATCAGGAAGAGAAAAGGAAATGTGTTATCATGATTTTTGCTCAAAAAAGTTGACATTAGGATTCCCATGGACAGTCTTAATCACAGATATACAACTGAAATCCTCCCATTAGCAATACTATCTTAACCCTCATGAGTTATTTATTGCTAGTAACATTTTTAATAGGAAGGCTGATGAGCTGTTGGAGCAAACTGTCAGGGAAAGCAGTAGATTCCTCTTCTCTTGAAGTCTTCATCTCAAAACTGGAAGTCAACATTACTATGCTTAATACTGCAGCTACAGGATGAAATTTACAGTCTGTATCACAAGGGCTAAATCCTGAAATGTCCCTTCTGGCCCAAACATTGGTGAATTTCAGTGTTTCTAATGTACCTACAGATCCTTGAATAAAGGGCACAACTGGAAGTACAACATATTTTATGGGAGAACTCCATCTGCCTTACGTGGAAATAAAGGAAACCTCACACAGTTGTACAGTGAGCTCAGGTACGTACACATTTTATTAAACTTATTACAGCTTTCAAGCAAGTGGGTGCCCAGACACAAATGAGCAAGGGCAGACTACTTTTACTAAAATACATAATTTTCCCACTCCCACAGGCATGCAAGGGTCTCCAATTGCCTGTGACTCAAGGACAATTTTAACAGCAAGACTGTTCTCCTCAGGGAATTGCTCTCATTTTTCATTTAAAAAAGGAGAAAAGAAACCCAAGCCTAAACATATGATGGTTTTATTATGTGAAACCCAATAGGAAATGAAGTAAGAATATCAGGCTGCTTTCACTTGGTAGTTTCCTAGCCAGGGATTTTGTTTTAAGTTGGAAGAGGGGCAGCTGTGTTGGAGGCTAGCTTCCCTTCGCCTAAACATTGGGACCACTTCAGCACTTTAATTGCAGGGAGGTCACTGGGTGATCTAGGCAGTGCAAAAGGTTTGGAGAGGCAGAGGGAAGAAGACCCCTCCAAACTATTGCTACTGCTCCTTATTGTATCTATTGGTGTGCACATGAGGGTCTGTGTGTGTGTGTGCACTCGCTGTGTAAGCAAGCCAGGCAAATTCCATCTTCATGGACAGTTCAATGGAAAGTTAGCTTGAAAATGCAGTATATCATATTTCATGAATTTAATGGGGTTTTCATGATTTTACAAAGTGCTTCAACCAGACACTCACGGCTGGAGGCTGCACAGCAGGAGACCTAAAACACTGCATCTGTGTTTTTCAACTCTTGCCAGAATCCATTGAATTTGATCCGGAATGACTATGCATCTTTGGAATGTACATTCACTTTTCTCTTGCCTTATCCAAATAAAAAAGGGAGGGGAGAAAAAAAGAGTCCTATGAGAATTCCATATGGAAACACTAAACTAGCATTATAAAGGATTTCCTATAAACAAAATTAAGGTCACAAATTTTGGACTCAGACCACATTTGAAACAAAGGGCCTTTTGTCTCCCTCTTTTTAATATATTATTTTTATATGTTAACACACACATTTTTATTTTTTTATAGAGATATATAAACAGATGTGCACATATACACTCATGCAAAAATGAATGTATATATTAGTTTGAGGTCCATTTGCAATCTCTCTTAATTTTTTTGAGATTGCAGAACTCCTAACAAGAGCAAACTTTAATCGTTCTGTGCACTAAATCCCTTGAAAATAAATATCCAGGGCAACTTCAAAAGCCCTTAATTAGAAGCACATGTGTGGTGTTACAAATTTCTGGCTGAGGCGATTGAGTTGTAATTTAATGTTATGATCTGCCATAAATATTATCCATAATGAGCAGACTTTGTGTTACACTTCTATACATCAGATAACTGCAATATTTTTTGTCTGCTTTTGTTCAATCGCTGAACCTTAAGTGAAGTTTAAAATTAGAAAGAAAGAAAGTAAGGAGGAAAGAACCAGTTTTCCAGCTGGGGAGCTGAACATTTTTGTCCTCCTAGCTGTAAAAAGAGCTATTGATTTTATTCTGTTTTCTTTGTTATAGTTTAAAAATGTGGTAAACAGATAATAACTTGGAGATGATGGGGGAAAGGGAATAACGAGGACTGAAGGATAGCGAGACGACTGGTTGTTTTGAACACCTTCCTGATAAAATCTTCCTGGAATATGGGCTGTTTCCCCCAGGAATGACCCCCCCGTATCTCATTTCTACATGAAAATCTAAGGCATTTCTGTCACTGTGTCGTACCTGACCCAAGGGGTGGACGTCTGTCACACTGCAGAACCTTAAGGATAACTGATAAAATTTTCTATGTTAATTTTAGGCACTGCATGTGCATTGGTTTGGCAGCCTTGGCATAGAATGTGTAAGAATATATGTACATATCTGTGTGGAAGGAGGGGGTGACGAACCAGCCAGTAAATTTACAGCGCAAATATACAGCTGTGAGGATTATGCACTGTTTTCCTAAATGTGTGTGAAACGATACAAAAATAGTGTGGGGCCATGGAACAAGTCCACAGACTCATGACTCGTGTAAAGAGGCAGTGCGGTTTTGGGTCTCAACCAGCCATGCAGTCTGCATGACTTTGCTTTGCTGAGCGCCGTGGGACCCTTCCGCTTCCCTGTACCTATTTAAAATTACAAGACTTATCTGGTGTGTTTGACTTCAGGTATCTAAGCCTTGGCTTGGCAGGCTTTCCATGCAGATGCAGCCACATCTTTTAGCCTGAGTGCAACGTGCAGGAGTGTTGCTCTCTCCTCTGTCCTAGACAGAAGAGATTGCATCCCCTCAGCCTGTGTTTACTTCAGCACTCTGAGCATCTCCTGCATGTTCACCCACTCAAACAAGCCTTTCAGTTGGAACAACTTTTATGCTAGATCCAAAAAAACCTACATCAGGAATGAGCAAAAGTCTCCGTCAAAGAGCCCAGGGTGTGGACGTGTCTCCTTTATTGACTGCAGCGGCTCGACATGAAATGTGGCTCCTACGCTACATGCTGACAGAGCAATTCAAAACAGGGCAGCGGTGAGCAAAGCTGTAACGATTTCAAGCTGCAGGCACTACAGGGCCAGATATAAAGGAAATAGATGGCTGGAAACAGCATGCTCTGTGGGCATGATGGTAAGTGGTCAGATGGCAATGTGGCATTGGTCCTTGTCTATTTAGCTTTTGCCAGACTCTCTGACTGCTGCCACTGCTGCTGGGCAGAGACTAGGGTGTCTGTGCAGTATCTCCTCCCAGGTGGTGTCATACCCTCATAGGAACAGTAGTGAATTATTGTGGCGGCAGGAGGAGCTGCAAATCCAGTTCTCTGTGGTTTTCCCCTGAAGACTCTCTGTCTCAGCTTTGCTTCTCATTCCTGAGATGCCGATATGCAATTTTTGCTCATGCTGTTGCAAAGCCTTGAGCTGGATCACATCCTATTAGATCTCATAACTCATATCAGATACAGCAACCTGCAAGCCAGGTTCATTCACTGTGTTAACTCCCCTCAGCTCAGCTGAGTTACATGGAGATGAATTTGATGACCTTCTTTCTCTCTTTGGATACTGAAGAGCAGAAGCAAGGCTGTAAACCTTCCTGGTGACAGTTAATCTCCCGAAAGGTTTGCTAAGTTACTTTATAAACATGAGCTACATAGGAGAGAATATAAAAGCTGTAATGTTGCCCATCAGTTCCCATGATGAAGGTGTTGCTCAGTCTCTGACTGTGTTGGATATCTTCAACCAAACTTTTCATTAAAGTCATGGGAAAAAACCCAATACCTCTCCTCTCCCCATCCCATGTCAAGATTTTTCTACCAGATATGATGAAAGTGCCCATTTCTCTGTGACTGCCAACATAAATTTTTAGACTGGGAGGGTTCGGATAATGCCTGGAGACCTGCAGAATTGGAAGTGTGTCTCTGAATGCAATCAGCACTCAGAGTCAACTCCACTAACGCTTATACAGGTATGTCCAGTAGTTTGGGTCACATATCAAACCAAACTTAAACCAAACACATTGCTGGAGAAAAGTTTCCAAGTTCTTGATTCAAAATGGTATTGACCACTTCAAAAATGATCAAGAATTTATTTAAAAATATGAATAATTTCAGTAATACAGAGCAACTCTCTGAAGTTCCCAATTCTATCCAATCTCAAGCTGACTGCTGAGCCATAGGTGACTTCCCCACCATGTATGGATGTGATGTAACACTGCTAGCGGTTGAAATTCTCTCCTTGGTGTCCTTATTTTATACCAGTTATTTGGATGAGTGCAGCTCCAAGTGAGATGTTATCTGACCCATCCCCTTAAATGAGAGCTTAGAAAAGCGGCATGTGAAAGATGGCAGGACAGACATGAAACAAGAAAACGCTTTTTCAGCAGAGGTCAAATGCTAATAGTGAGTTCAAGACAAATGAGAGCTCAGATTTCATGTAGTCTGGCCCAGTGCTGTCTTGCGTGAGGCTGTTCTGCTCATCCCATGTCTCAGACCAGCTCTTCCAGAACCAGAAATCCTGACCTCCAAGAAGGGAAAGCCATGAAGGTATCCAACGTATAACATCTGTGGGTTCTACCAGCTATGCTATTGCGAACACGCTCTTCCCAGGGAAAGAGCACTGAAGTGTGGTTGCACTTTCCATGAAGCTCAGGTTGAAGGGAATCTTGAGAAAGGTTGTTAGATGCCTACCAGTGGCTCTCCCACTACCTAGGTTTACCCTCACCCATGTACACCCTCCACTTAGAGCTTTGCAAGAATGACAAAAAAGAGCTTCACAACCTGACATTTTCCTGTGAGGATGGGGAGGCCCTGACCCAGGTTGCCCAGAGAAGTCATGGTTGCCCCCTCCCTGGAGGCATTCAAGTCCAGGTTGGATGGAGCTTGGAGCCCCCTGATCCAGAGGGAGCTGTCCCTGTCCATATCAGGAGGGTTGGAACCGGATAAGCTTTGAGGTCGCTTCCAACCCAAACCACTCTATGATTCTATGATTCTGTGAAATAGCCAGCTAGTTGCTCTTTCATCTTTGTTTCTTCACTTCTCTATAGCTTATCCTGATTGCCTCCACTGACAGTAGGTTCAGACTTCAAACCAGACCACCTGCTAATGCTGGTAATGCTGATCATTCTTTCTTTGTGTTGACTTCTTTTTAACGTCTCTTAGCTAAAGCACAAGTTTCTGCCACAATCTGAAGAATTATTTCCATGTAAACATAGTAGAGTACAGCTTTGTCAGATCAGTTGTCCGGAACCTGCAGAGATTCACAATGTCCCTCAGCCTGTTAAACTACAGTCTTGACAGGTGAGGGGGTCACTTGTGTGCAGTGTGTTTGAGATGGAGGAGACTTGCTGCCCCAAAGCACTCATTTTTCTGGACGTCAATAGGTGGAGCTGAAGGAACAATGCAGAGCACACAACCGAACGGGTGCAGGGATTTGATTGCTTTTTTTTTGGTGTGTCAGGAAGGCATCGTGCTTATGAAATAACAGAAGTGTAGCTGTATAATGAACGGAGGGCATGAAGGACACAATACTGCTGCTGAGAAAAGTGAAGGAACATTAGAAAAGAAATGAAAGGCATAGAAATTTTCATCTGGGACAAAATATTATCTTTTCTTGGTTCATGGGCCTCTCCCGAGTGTATTCTGCATTTGAATTGAACTTCTACACATGCAGCTTTCAAAAAGACCCTACTTTTCTTGGTAAATCACCCACTGAATGAATTTTAGTGTATAGTTTTGCATATCTGTCCTAGATCAGACATCATTTGAGTGTTTTGTGCATTAGGGATGTCCACCTTGAGATGATCTAGATCTCGCTTAAGGCAGGTCAGGTGCACTTAAATTGTCCTCTGGCTAAATAAATCACCTCGTGAAAGAAACCTTAGTATGCCATGTAAATAAGGATTCTCATGTCATGGTTTGCTTAGTCTGCTAATCAAAACATGTAGCTCTGAGCACTTCCCATTTAGTGCAGCTTATGAAAATCAAGCATCATTATTGCTGTCTGATACATTATCACCAGAAGCCATATAATGGGCAAAATGTTCCTGGGTTGAAATGAGTGCAATTTTTGATTCTAAATTATTATGTATAAAGAAGAAAAAATGCAGCTGGGTATTCATTAGATGCATTCAATTTAATGTAT
The DNA here is from genome assembly GCA_033558235.1 of Neomorphus geoffroyi. Lineage (NCBI taxonomy): Eukaryota > Metazoa > Chordata > Aves > Cuculiformes > Neomorphidae > Neomorphus > Neomorphus geoffroyi. Next base: position 4,437,130 of record JAUMJM010000025.1, read on the forward strand.
TGAAAACAGTAAAGAATATGTTTTAATTAATAAACCAAGTGCACGTGGCATGGAATCTGTAAAGGGAGCCCACAGATCTCTGCAGTGTTTTTGTACTTACTGGGAAGTGCAACAGCAAAGCTACTCCTTTCTCTAGAGGGAGTGAGAATGCATTCATGTACAGGCCGGAACTCATCTGCTTTGATTGTCTCTGCTTTACCTCCAGAGGTAGCGGATTTTGCCCTTTGGACCCACCAGTGATACAAAAGATATTAGATTTTTGTGTGTGTGTCTTAGTGTTTGGAATTCCAATTTACAAATCAGTTGCAAGAGAGAGATAGCTAGCATACTCCAAAAATCAGGATCTTTGCTCGAATTGTTTTAAGAAAAGGCTATTAAGAATTGTTAAAAAGATGTTAAAGATGTTGTAAGCATCGCCTCTGTGCTGCAGTATTGGAAGGAATGAATAAGGAAAAGCACAACATCTTCAGGAGCTGTGAAGGTGGTGTCCCACGGTGACCTTCAAAAGCAAAACTGCATCTAAGAGTCTGAAAACATGCTAAAGATATCTATGAAAGGATCTATTTCTTGTCAGTTTTTCTTAAAAAAACACCTCAAAATAGACATGCACTACCATGAACAACTGTTAAAGTTCCTTTTAGGACTGGAACTTTCATTCTAGGTCAAAATGCTTGTTGAAGACATTTTTTTGCATCTGGCATTGACCATGTCCGTTAGAAGCCAGAGAGTGAATCACCTTGGAAAATCTGAGAAAAACTTCTGTGCCTGCCATCATGCAAGGGCAAGTGAAATGTATTTCCAAATTATAAGAAATATTTAACACGATTTTTAGGTCACAGCAGCAGGCTCAAATTCATCCCATACAGTCTGTAATTTAAATTGAATCTTGACTTTTCTGGTAATTTGTTTTCTGAAAGAGAGGGAGTGGGCTCCGTTGAAGTATTACACTCCTTATATTCACATTAGCACTCAGAGTACCCTCATTAGGCAAAGACCTTCCTCAAAAAATCCACAAGCCACGTGTGACCATTACCATTCACTAACTGGGATCTCTCACTGCCAGTGCACACTAAGTGGGGCCATATTCATCCGCACAGGGACTGCCTGTACCAGATGAAATCCTTTCTCCTGAAAGGCTGTGTTTCAGGCTGTTCACAGAATCAGTGCTGAAGGGAATAGCCTTGATACTTGTGTCTTTTTGAGCCTTTTAGAGATTAAATCATGTCAAGAGAGATTCCCAGGTGTAACCATGCTACCACAGGCATGTGAGCTTGCCCAACTCTGCTTACCCCAATCAGCAACTGCAGAGAGGATTTGGTGACAGCCAAACCACCACTAATGCCATGGGTGGATTTTTACTTGTAATATAGATTTTATGCTGTCCCAACTTCTTGTATATCCTGTAATGAACCAAATAGGTGGTCATTTGGAGAAGGCCAGGTTGAATGGAGTCTTGAGCATCCTGGTCTAGTGGGAGGTGTTTCTGCCCATGGCAGGGGGATTGGAAGTGGATGATCTTTAAGCTCCCTTCCAACCCAAACCATTCTAGGATTCTATTCTATGAAAAAATCACTCGTTACAGCATCCTGAAAGTGGTCCATAGGGATGTCTGAACTACAAGGTGGACTGAGCTGTACACTGTAGCCTGGGTGTGTGCACAGTGCTGCAAAAACACAGTGAAGATCTCTTACTTCATATGCTGCCACGATGTCCTTCCACACATACGTATGGATGTGCTTCCCCTGCACAACTCAACAACCACATTAAAAGAAACTTGAAAAAACCTGTACCTTCTCTGCTAAGTAGGTGATTTTCCAGCCTGAATTAAGTTACCTTAGAGGGAGATAACCAGCATACTCATATTAGAGATTTTCACAAACACATTGGAGTGCACACACAGGGTCAGGAAGCATGAACCCACCAGGGGAATGTGGGATGATCTTGTCCTCTTTCAATTGCAGAGTGAAACCTGCCTGCTTCAGCCTGAATTGTGCTGGGAAATAGAGGTAGCTCCTGGTTGTGTCTTAAAACGAGGAGATATAAGAGCTTGAACTCCTGGATAGCTATAGAGCAACTATGATCTGTAAGCATAAGGCGACGTATGTATTTGGCAACACATCAGCCTCTTCGAGGTGTGAAAGAGGCGTGATTAGCTCCAAGAGTCCATGCTGTCAATGACCCCGTCAGTTACTGGAACCACTGTGGGCACTGATGGTGTGGTGTGTCTGTCCCTAGGTTGTGAACAGAAAGTAGGTCCTTTCTTCTGAGCTTGTAAAAGATCTTTTAGAGTCAACACAAAACCAGAGACCTTGATGGCTCTCCCTGTACTCCTACAAGACACCCAGACTCCACTCAGAGGGGTTCTGAGTTGCAGCTGATCAACAAGCTCACAACTCATGTTTCAATACCATGAAAGAGAAATGGCTATGTAAGGACTTTGTTTCTACTAAACAAAGTCTAGAAGGTCTAGAAGATCCACTAGTCAAAAAAGTCTCTAAAATGTTTATTTTGCTGTCAACAGTGTCATCATCTGATGAGTACGGGAAACTAAAGTGTTAATGGAAGAAATGTCACCTTTGCTGATATCTTCAAGAAAAGATATTACTCAGAATAAGTTGTTCCATGAGCAGCAGAATTAATGAAACCATGTTTCTTGAGGATGTGTGTGTCAGGCCTGAACTTCCTGGTTAAACAAGAGCATCAACTTAAGTAGTGATGATATGAATTATGTCTCTCCCCAGCACAGATTCTCCAGCATCAGATAAAGGGCAACTGGAACTTGTCTTATTCTGACTGGTGTAATTAAGCAAGTCCCTATCTTCCCCCAGGGTGTAAATTTTCATGAAACCTGTACAATTCTAAGAAATTTTCTTGAAACAAGTTCAAAAGTTGTTAGGGTACACAAAGAGATGAGCTGATGCACACATAACTTGGATTGTGTGTGTCCTTATTTTCTTTGGAAACCAGGACAGAAATATTCTCCACAGCCAGCATCTAATGCAGAAAATGGCTATTTATGGAAATCTTTACATTCTTTTCTGTCTTATAAATAGATGCAGATTGGCTCCTCTCCTCTGTATAGTTTTTGACCTATTGGGAAACGAGTGTTTAAAGGTATCCCACCAAGCATTTTCAACATTTGTTCCTCTGCCTCTTACAAATTTTGTAAATTCTTGTTGTGATTTCTTTTGATGAACAAAAGCTCACTGAAAGGCTTTTACATTTCCACTTCTAGTATTTTGCTGCTTGTTCTTGCTGAGCCTTTCAGTGAAAAATCTTTGAGTTGTTTCTCAAAGACTGTGTGAAGCAATTCAAATGCCAGTATTTAAATTTTAATGCAGGTTTTCTGAAGAATGAAGTTTAAGCACTGATGTTAAATAAACAGTTAGCAAAAGTTCCCTTTTAGGTTTAGTTTAACCTTTTAGGTTACTCTGTTTTTTCTTATCTTTCTCTTTGTTTTAGTAAACTCTATGTGATCATAGAGTCCTTCAGCATAAACACGACCTATGTTACCAAAGTGAAAATAAAATCAAGTTCTTCCAAAAAATTCTCATTTGCCTTATGCTAAAGAAGACACCAATGATGCAAACTCTTTTTACCTCTCTCAGGTCCTCTTTCAAAAGTCAAAACCTAGTGAGATTTGTTTTTCTCTTTTTTGTCTTGTCTACATTAATTCAAGACTCAGAAGTGATGGGTAACACTACTGTTGTGATTTCAAACAGGTCATTCTACCTAGGAACATGACCTCAAATCTCTTTGTGTCCTAGATGCATTGCAAAGCTCAATTTTACTCCTCATTATTTCTGCTCTTTGGAGTTTAAAGAAAAGTTTAACCAATCCTTGTGGCCAGTACCGGTGACAAGGGAAATATTTATAGTGCTGAAATCAAAAGAGCTCGCATAAGGCAGTGCTAACAGCACTCCATGACTTTAACCTTATTTTTCAAGGGGAAGATGTAACTACAGCCTTAAAAGTCATTCATCACGACAGGAACATTTACCTCTTAGAAAGCCTTTGTGTTATGACTGCAGTTCAGGGAAACAAACCATGTTTTTTTGCATAATTCACAATTCTTCAAAATCCAGTTTGAACATTGCTAGTTCAAGCAGCAATGTGGATGTCTGATATGGATAGAGGTGCAGTGATATTTCTCAGTCTTTTTCACCCACTATTTCTCATGGTGTCTGTGCACATGGAGAATGTGCGATCAGCAGAAAAAGGGCTGGCCTTGCGCTGACCGTGAATGACACTATCATTCATTAATACCCAGTTCTCCCCTATGTTGTTCCTTTAGCTTCTATTTTCTATTTGTTTATTTGATTCTCTTTCTGTTCTGTAGTAAGTAATATGTTTTGCATTTGTTACGTTATCTCTCAAAAAACTGCAGCATTGTGCCAGCCTCTCAGTTGCTTCTTTTTGATCCACACATCCTGTGTTTGGTTCATGATTGAATTTACACAGCGAATCAATGGGACAGCTCACAGCAGCAGGGAGACCTGTAGACACTCACGGCTCTGATGCTTTACTACATATCCTTTGTGGTCATCAGGCTATGAGACTAAAACTAGAGGATCATCTCCATCAGTCTCAAAACTCCTCCAAAAACCAAAGCCAAGTGAATGTTTGTCCCAGGCCACAGTTATCAGAAGAGAGACAAAAGTAAAGCAGGACAGCTGGGGATCAGATGAGGGTGGAAGAGCTCTGGGAAGTGTGGGAGATGCAGGCAGGAACTGCAGCTTGCAGTTCTCACTTATACTGACATTTTCCAAGGTGCAAAGGCTGTAGGGTCGTATCTATTTTTTGTCACTGTCTTTCGTTCTCCTCCAAACCCCTTGCAGCAATGAGGTGCCCCAGGCAACTGCCTCCTTTGCCTGTGCTGAAAGCTGGTCCCAGCTGCACTACCTGGCCCTGGACTCTTTGCACTCCCTCTGCTCTGTCTGCCGAAACCCTGGCAACAGCTTGCGGTGGAGTGATGGGAGACTGACAGAGGGGACGCGAATAGCTTGCTGTTGATTGACAGCCCCTCCATAACGTAGTCTGTCAGATTCATTATCTGTACTTCAGAAATCCCTGGAGATCCCATCGCTATTTCACAGGGTGCTGTAGAAACACATAATGTAGACCCAGCCCCCTTTCCCCAAGAGACAGCAATCTATTTCTAAGAGAAGAGTCAGTTGGTGGAATCAGCTTCTGGACAGCAGTGAGGAAAGAAAAAGACTTTTAAGATCTGGGAAATACACAGACACCACAAAGTCTGGCTACTGCCGTTTTGCTAATAACATCAGAGTTTCCTTGGCATCTTCTGAAAGCAATGGTTTCCAGAATTGCGTCTTGTCCCCTAACTGGGTGAGTGTACTCCAGCCACAAAGTGACACAGAGCATTGTTGGATGAAGACCCAAAAATCTGGGTTCTGGTGCTTGAACCTGCAGATGTTCATTCTGTTGATATAACAATAAGACTAAGATTTTTTTATTATTATTATTATTTCCCAAGCAGCTGTCAAAGCAAATTTTGGGAAAGGGACTTTTAAGTTATGTTTACGTGGGGAATGATTAGTCATGGAAAAGTCCTTCTCTGAACTTTTCCGATTTCATTAACAAAGGAATGTTTATAAAGTAAAGCCCTGCTTGACACACTGATATTTCTGAGTTTGGAGTTGCTCTTGTAGCAGTTGAAATTGAGTTCATGCATCAGTTTGAGACCATATATTACATCTGAGTGGAACAAGGACCTGCTTGTGGCAATCAGGGGAGAAAATATTCCTCATGCAGCAATGATGCAAGTACTGAGAATATGAATGAAGGCATCTGAGATGGCTTGTTAAAAGCAGCTTCTTGCTTAGAATATTGGCTAAAGTCAATATTACTTGGCCAGAATAAATAATTAATTTTATATTGCGCAAATGTTTGCAATATCTAAAAGAGAACGGAATGTGATATTGCTTGGTTTTGCTAGTAATTATCCAATGTCCACCTTGAGACAGAGGTTTATTATGCAGACACAAGATTCCTGACAGAATTTCCAGCCTAAAATTGGATCCTCATTAAAAACAGGCTAATGCAATATTTTTTGTTTGTTTGGGTTTTTTTACTACTTTTCTGTTGCTAACCAGTGTCATTTCAGCTGATGCTGGAACTCCATATAGTCCCTCGATCCTATTGAATCATCTGAAGTTTCCCTTGTTTGAAAATCCAGGTAGCCATGAGCTGAGTCCTATGTCATTCATGGCCATGCTGTGCATTTTTAAGGGGAAGGTTGAAGGTTTTCTATAACACACTATGTTACTCTTGGAAAGGATGAGTGATTTGAACTTTCAGATCCACTTTCACTGAAGGATGATGAGAACTTTTTGTAAAAAATCTCCGATTTGCCATTAGAAAATGGAAGGTTGGAGGCGTTAAGGCCACATGCTGATGGAGTCAATCCCAGAAATTCTTTATGGTGCTGCTGAGGACAGCATCTCTGCAGCACTACCTACAGTTCCACAGGATCTTGGAGGTGGTGTAGCAGAAATAAGATATCTCTCAATATTCTTAATTTCTCAGTCTAGGATTCCAGCTATTTCTAGTCTATGCTAGTAACCAGCTACAAAACCTCATTGCTTCCACGCCATATGCACACCTAACAAGAAGTGGGGAACTGTGGCCAATTTTGACTGAGATTTGGTCTACACCAACATAGAGCTTTGTACAGTCCCCTTGCTTCCTACAAAAAGGGGTTAAAAATTAAGGAAACTAGTGACAGTTGTGAGAATAAGAACATGCAGGAATGTTTTTTTGTGCATAGTGCTTGTACAAAAAGACAAGCATGGTTCGGTTTATAAGAAAATCAGATAAATAAGGATGCAGGGAATGAAAAAATTCTCAATGTCACCTTCTGAAGACAAACTTCTCAGAAAACCCCAAATATAACTTCCCAGATGCTAATGTTATGCAGACAGGGAGCTTGTGCTATGTCACCGAGGTACTCAGCAGTTATGAGGTGTATATTTTAGAAGATCACGTGAGGAATTAAGCATGAAGGTGCTATTTAATGATACGTTTATGTGCTTACTTTTTTTTTAAAGCAGACTCTGCTGCGCATTTACTTCTTTGAGTTAATGACAATAATTACACAAAAATCCATTTGGGCTTCTCAAGATGCTGAATTTGCAAACTGGCAATAAAAATACTTTAATACTCATTTAAATGCACTGTAATTGCACTTGATTCTAAGTAGTGGTGTTTTAAAAATCACGCCGCTTGTAAATACTAGATATCCCCCTTCCCCCCACCCACTGCTCTAACATCAATCCTTAGCAAAGTACAGTATATCTGGTTGGTGTCAGTCTTGATAAATGATTTTGCCGAAAGAGCTGACCATAAAGAATAACATGTTCCATTAAAAATTAATATATTCTCATGCCACAGGTCCTTGTGTAAGAGCAATATAATGGTCTGTATTTTCTGTCTGTCAGCAGCTCCGTACCTGATTTGTGGTTTACCAAGATCTTACAAAGTCCTGAGAAAATTACAGTTTTGATACCTGCCATTGATTAGTAATATTTATGTAGTCATTCATTTGCACGTTGGCAAGTGACACCTGCAGTATGGCTAGCTGTCAGGCAGGCTCACAACATGAAAGAAAGGAAATGACCTTTTCCTTATTGAAGGTAAAGACCCAGTTTTTGCGGCCTTTCCTTCAGTACTTGGTTTTCCAAATGAGCTTTCAAATGGTGCTCTCGTGGTTTTGGTTAGGATGGGCATGGCCTACTGCGGCATTATGGAAACAGAACAGCAGAAACTAAGTCATTAATCCCAGTTTTCCAGTACTGCAGGTACTCACTCACATCACTCTACTCAGAATCTGAATACCACGTCAAAAGTAGCCTGAATTTCTCCCCTCTCCTCCGTTTTGCCATGAAGGACATCCTAGGACCTAATTTCCTTCATGTGTAGGAGTGCTCTCCTCACTTCCAGACTAAACACAGCCCAGGAGATTTTAAACTCCGCCTTTATTTTGGCAATATTTTTCTTTACTTTTTATTACTTTCCTGCCTACCTGGTTCTTATGAGTGTGTTGTGTTCCTTCTTTTCAAGTAACAATTTTTTGCTTACATGCAGATTGTGTATGTACATGCATTGTCACAGTATCAGAGTATCACAGTATCGTAAGGTTGGAAAAGACCTTTGAGATCATCGAGTCCAACCTATGACCCAACACCTACACCTACTCCTACTTGTCAAATACACCATGGCACTAAGAGCCTCATCCAATCTCTTCTTAAACACCTCCAGGGACGATGACTCGACCACCTCCCCGGGCAGCGCATTCCAATAGCCAATCACCCTCTCAGTGAAGAATTTCCTCCTAATGTCAATCCTAAACCTCCCCCTGCGAAGCTTGAGACCATGTCCTCTAGTTCTGTCACCGGTCACCTGAGAGAAGAGTCCAACTCCTGCCTCACCACAACCTCCCTTTAGGTAGTTGTAAAAAGCAATAAGGTCTCCCCTGAGCCTCCTCTTCTCCAGGCTAAACAACCCCAGTTCCCTCAGTCGCTCCTCATAGGGCTTGTGCCCCAGCCCCTTCACCATCCTCGTTGCTCTCCTCTGGACGCACTCCAGCATCTCAAAATCCTTCTTAAACTGAGGGGCGCAGAACTGGACACAGCACTCAAGGTGCGGCCTGACCAGTGCCGAGTATAAGGGGATGAGCACCTCTCTAGTCCTGCTGGCCACACTCTTCCTGATGCAGGCCAGGATACCACTGGCCTTCTTTGCCACTTGGGCACACTGCTGGCTCATGTTGAGTTTCCTGTCCACCAGCACTCCCAAGTCCCTTTCCACCTGACTGCTCTCCAGCCACTCTGCACCCAGTCTGTAGCTCTGCATGGGGTTGTTGTGTCCAAAGTGTAGGACCCGGCACTTGGACTTGTTAAACCTCATGCTGTTGGAGTCAGCCCATCTCTCCAGCCTGTCAAGGTCCCTCTGTAGGGCCCTCCTACCTTCTAGCAGATCGACACTTCCTCCCAGCTTGGTGTCATCTGCGAACTTGCTGATGAAGGACTCGATCCCCTCATCCAGATCACCAATGAAGATATTAAAGAGGACCGGGCCCAGCACCGAACCCTGGGGGACGCCACTAGTGACCGGCCACCAGCTGGATGGGACACCGTTCACTACCACCCTTTGGGCTCGGCCATCCAACCAATTCCTAACCCAGCACAGAACATTCCCGTCCATCCCACGGGCTGCCAGCTTGTCCAGTAGTCTACTATGGGAGACAGTGTCAAAGGCCTTGCTGAAGTCCAGGTACACCACATCCACAGCCTTCCTCTCATCCACCAGGCGAGTCACATGGTCTTAAAAAGAAATCAGGTTGGCCAGGCAGGACCTGCTTCTCCTAAATCCATGCTGGCTGGGCCTGATCTCTCCCTCATTCCACAGGTGCTTTGCCTGGGACCGAGGCCAGGCTGACAGGTCTGTAGTTACCTGGATCATCCCTACGGCCCTTCTTGTGGATGGGCGTCACGTTGGCCAACTTCCAGTCTTCTGGGACCTCTCCAGTGAGCCAGGACTGCTGATTAATGATGGAAAGTGGCTTAGCAAGCTCGTCCGCCCGCTCTCTCATCACCGTAGGGTGGATCCCATCTGGTCCCATAGACTTATGAGGATCCAAGTGGCTCAGAAGGTCTCTAACTTTTTCCTCCTGTATGCCAGACTTCGGGTTGGAACTGTTTAGAAAAATGCCCTTTCTGCCTCCTTTGCATCTTAACTGGTCCAGAGAAGTCTAGCTGAATGATTTCTCAGCTGTGGAAGTGGGTTTCTCCAAGTGCTAACAAGTTGCTTAATATTAGTGAGATTTTGTTTCAGAATGGTATCAAAGAAAGTTACAAAAACTCTACACTAATTTATTTGATACTTCTCTGTTCTGAATTTTCCCAGATTTATGTTGGGTGGTAACACTGTGCAAGAGAAGAGAATGCGAGGCTGACCATTTCATTTGCTAGGAAGCAATTTCTTTTTTTAGTATTTTCTACGAGGCTGTTCCCAAATAAAAGGAAGACAGAGAGTGAGAAGTAATACCTTTGCAACTTGACTACTCCATAAGTAGAAAAATGGGATCTGCCAGTAAGGTCAGGCTAAATACTGTATGAGATCTTTGTAATGAATTTCTTCTAGGGGTAAAGTTGATTCCCAGTCAGCCTAAGGTTCCTGTATTTTTCATTCTATTACATGTAGAGTTATACGAGTGAAAGACTTCTTTTTTTCTATTTTTTTCCCTTTCTCCCGCCTTCCCCTTCCCATTTTCCTTCCTATTTTCCTTTTCCTTTGCGTTTACCTTCCTATATAGGAGCTGGTGCTTCCAGGGAGCACTGACTCATTCAGTTTGACAGTGTCCTAGTTTTCTCATCTGCTTACTTATTTTATATAGGGACAAAATAAAGTCTGGAAAGAGCCTTACTCACGTACACCTAAAGATCCACCAAATGTTTTATTGGCAGAAAGTGCTCTTTGAGAATGATAAAAACATTTGCCCCCGAAATTTTTGTTGTGCAAGGCAGGTGAAACCAATCCAGTGTCAATGTTTTAATTCTAATCTTGAGAAATTTGTTTCACAATGAAAGTAAGCAAAAATGCCTATTGTGTGGAACATGTTGCCCAACCATCTACCAACCTGTGCTCATATCTCAGTATTTTTATTGAGGTTCACCTACCCTAACTCCAGTATCTAGAAGGGAGATCCGAAAAGACCACCCCACTCACTAAAGAGCAATTTCATAGTATAATGTTCCCTAAAATAACCACATTAGAGAGGGGAGGCATCTTTCTGTTATAAGGCATATTCTTAAATCCTAATTTGTATAACTTTGAGTATCTGCTGTGATTACATCAAATACAAACTAGGTGTACCTCATCTGTTAATAGATACTGGAATTTTGTACAGAAACTCTGTCACACGTAGATGTTTATGCATATGCACCACACACTCAGAAAAATGCATTAATATTCATACACTGCACATTTCCCATTTTTGGTTCTTACAAGGAAGGTTTCGGGAAGACTGGTTATTTTAGCAAAATGAGATGCACTGATATGACATGCTCACGCTCCATGTATTGAGAAGAATGAAAGGATAGGCTTTTCAATGAGACCTCTTTAGGTAAACTCACATGCTTGAATGATTAAACCCATGGATAAAAATATCTTTTACAATGTGTAATTTTTTCCTTTCTTGCAATAACTTTAACACAGGAAGAGGGGTGGGGGAGAGGGAGGAAGAGAGAGAAATAAGCTTATATTCTTAACTTCTCTAACCCATATTGCATTCCAGAACTATAAGATGTGGTAAAGACAGGTAAGCAGATTAATTTAGCAGACTTCCAGACTTCTGAAGAAAAAGAGGGAGGCAAGAACATTTTATCATTTCTGACATATGGAGCATGTAGTACTGACTGCAATATGGAATGGATGATCAAAGTCATGTTTTCAATAGATTCTAGGAACATTTTTAGCCTTAAAGTCATTAGTAAACTTCAATTTAGGAGCTGAACTCTAAAACCTTAATTTGGACGAAGCGATCCTACTTGGGAGCAATAGTAACTCACTTACAGGTCAAAATTTAATATAATTCTTGAACCAGGCAGCTCAATGTCTTGGAGAAAACGACTGAAAATACTTAGAAATATACCTTCAAGGGATGAGGATGAAATTGAGAGCTAAGCACAGAAAAAAATAAGAACTAGGGCTTTCAAAGAAAATTGAAGCTTTGGAGAGCCTTCAACTATTTTGATTTATATTTAAACATTTTAGAGATTGGAGCTTTGATTAGCTGAGACCCTCTCCAGTTCCCCTTCAGCTCTGATTTATGGGCAGGCTGAATCTCAGTAAAATGAAAGCTAAATGAGGTGTTCTTTAAAATTACCTTTGAACACTTAAAGAAGGTAAGGAAGAGGGCAACTTGCCTGATGTTGACATGAAGGGGGATGGGTTATAAGGGTAAATGTTTTTAGGGCCTGAAGTCTTTTGAGAGGGGGAAGGAGCAGAAAGAACAGGATGTCAGGGAGTTTCTAACTGCTACGTGAGATAGCACTAATACATACATAATTTTTGACTGAGGGGTGCATTAAGCCAGACTTGCTAGCACAAACAAGTTTGTTTGTGGATATATAAGAAGGTTTGGTTTGTTTTCTCTTTGCTTATGAGGAAATTTTTTATCAATTTACTTAAGAAATGACTTTTTCATTTTGGAATACACAATTTATTGTCTTAGCCTTTTGATAGAAATCTTATAACACCCAGGAAGCAGCTAGACACCTCCAAGTGAAACTGTGAAGGGCTGATTTGATGAAAGACCTCAGTGACCCATCTTAGACTATCATCCTTCATTATTAGGGTGAGTGAAAGAAGTCTGTACATCAGACACGTTTATGTCACTTGACCATGGTCTTCCCAGTCCTGCCCTGGTTTTGCTCTTCAGGTTGTTGTTCTTTTTGTTAAAGACGATATACGCTAACTTGGGCATTGTCAGAAATCAGTCAGCCCTGGATGAAAGTGCCCCTAAACATCCTAAGATCTAAGGCAATATCCAGTTGTACAAGTGGTGTCAGTCCTGCTCTCTATGCAGCTGCTGGCATAATGACTGTGTCCACTCCAGGACATGTCCTGCTCCTGCAGATGACCGCAGTAGAGGTACACATAGGGTCACTGCCCCACCACACTAGGCTACTGCAGTTGGCTCATCCTTGAAGAAACATCTCAGGTGCAGAGGAAATTGCATGTGACAGTTGTTTGAAAACATGTCTTTTAAACTTAGTAAAGAATCTGACATAAGTAGATGATCCCTGAGAGAGTAGTAACTGCCAAAATCATGAGTTAGGTTATGACGTTTCTAGAAAATTTTTAATATTTTACAGCTGGAATGTGCATATAACGGCATATTCCAACCCCGCATTCTTGCTGAGTTCGACGATGTGGATACAAATAATTACTGATTGGCTAAAAAAATTTCTTGCATATATTGTGGATTTGTTTCTTGACAGCCTTTATCATGGCAAGAGAAACTGTTGAGGTATTATGAGAGCAGAAGATTGAGACTGACTGTAGGGGATTGTTTAAGTTTTCCTAGTTAGTTAAACAGCCGTAGGGCATCTTGGATTGGATTCAGCTTCATAGCTTGGACACATATCTCAGTTATCCTCTTTTCTTGGCACTGGTCTTTGCTTGCTTGACAGCTCAGTGATGGGAATCCAGGATCTTTGACTATACAAATGTGTTCCTGCATTGGTGTCACCTCATTCTGCAGTTTTGTGCTTAGCATTCAAACATTTTCCTTGGTTGTCTCTCATCGGCCACTGATTCTTCCTAGTGGGGAGCAGATGAGCCATGACAAACCGTTATCCTTTCTCTGAGATGTTAAATCAGCTTCCACATCAGTTCTGAAGCTGACTGCGGTCTTGTGCAGTCAAGGGCTTGGATCTTTTTCTGTTTGCCAGAATATTGTCCCATCAAGGCCGTTTCACCCTTATCAACGTGGCTAGCTCACATGAATACTGCTGTCCCCTGGGACATGCACATAAGTGAGTGGTGACTTACTTACATTCCTCGTAGGGTGTTTATTTCAGTCACATGTAACAATTTTGCTCTTAGGGATGTGGATGTTCTCAGCCAATTTGAGAGAATCACTGCAGGCTAAGGAGCAACTATTTTTGTAACTACTGACACCAAGTAATAACATAAGTGGTGTTGCCTCTGGAGTTATCCAGATCCCACAGTTTTTCATCTTTCTTCTTGAGACATTTGGCTTCTCTTGTCTCCCTAATCACTTTCTTATGTGTCAAAACAGGACCAAGCCTTTCTGACACATAGTGGTCTTTCATGTGCAAACCATAATATCATGTGTTGTTTCATCATGAGACCAGCTGGAGAAATGGTTAATTTGTAGAGGGACTGGAACCTCAGTGCTCCTCCTCTGTGTGGTTCCTAGAAGGCCTTGAAGTCCTTAGAAGGACCCCAGATCGTCTTGCCTGCCCAAATCAGACCTGAAGAAGGAGATGGGGTAGAGGAAAGGGACGTAGGCACATGCACAATATCCAGTCACTTTAGAGGAGACTGCTAACCTTGTTGGCCCTGAATTGCAGAAGCTGTTGGTATTTACTTTGGAAATACACCAGTAGTGGGGTTGTCTTATGGCCAGTCCCAAAGGTGCTGCAGCCAACCCCAGGAAGCATAATGGAAAGGGTGATGGGGCTGCTGACAAATGGCAACACACAGACAACCCCGAGACGACCTCTCTTGTGAAGAACAGATGCTCCCTGTCTACCACCATCTACCATGCACATGGATTAGATGGATATCTCACTTCTCTAAAAAATGGATTGTTTGTTTCTTTGCAAAGACAGCATAGGCAATAAAAGAATTGCAAAGACAGGATAAAAACTACCAGTTTGCGGCTGGAGTGTATAAGCTGGGGGTACTTTATAGTTTAAGTCATCATGCTGTAAGCACTCCTTCAGGATAAATGGGAGAAAAGTAATCTCTAGAAATGGTTCTCTTACAGTTTAGAAGATTTAAAAAACAAAGTTGTGTACTTCTTTCTCCCTTAGGTATACACTAACCCTATCTAGCTGCAGTCATTCTTGTTTAACTAAGACCCATTCAGCAAGGAATTTAACTCTGTTCAAATCCACCTCTGTTCCGCAAAGCACAGAAACATGTGTTCCATATTAAATATATACCAATATCTTTCTCTTAGGAGCCTCTTTGCGAGCCTAAAGCTCTGCACCTAAATTCTAGCCAAAACTGAGCTGAAGACAGGGCCTTCTGGCCCATGCATGTTGCTCAAAGTGATATCACAGTTTAAATGTGTACAACAACAACTGTAATTTAAACATAAAATCTAAATAGCCTAAATTTGAGGTAGGTGGAAAATCATCGCCCTTCTTGAACTGTGGAAACTGTCTTTGCTGGAGCTTTATTAGGATGCCTAACTAGCTTTACAAAGGAATAAACACAATGATTTCTAAAACTCTATATTGCATT
This sequence comes from Neomorphus geoffroyi, assembly GCA_033558235.1. Lineage (NCBI taxonomy): Eukaryota > Metazoa > Chordata > Aves > Cuculiformes > Neomorphidae > Neomorphus > Neomorphus geoffroyi. Next base: position 4,452,151 of record JAUMJM010000025.1, read on the forward strand.
CACATTGATTTAACTTAATCTGGGCATTGTTATGTTGAAAGAAAGAGATACCTCTTATCTAGTTCTCAATGCAATATCATATGTGTGTTTTATGAAGCTAGACTATCTGAATGTGTGCAACCAGATTGTCAACATATCTACATGTCACTGTCTGTGTAAAGAGGGACAACGCGAATATGAAATAGATGTATGCAGACATAAAATCTGACTGTAGAGTGAAATCTGCAAATTTAAGATTTCCCAACAAGTACTTCCAATACAGCAAACACATGCAAAGCTATTACTTCTTCTCTTATAGGTGCTGTTGCTTTATTTTATGCATTGTATACTGTATTCAGTGTGTATATATATACTGTAGATATATTAGTATACTCTCATATATACTATGCTGTCTGGGACCTACTGGACTTGCTGTTCAGTCCCGAGTTGGAGGATAGGCAATGCAATGTACCCATCAACTCTACTTTATGCAGCACATCTGCCTTAGAAATCCTGGTTTAAATACTAACCACATCTCATTGGTGGGGCTTAGAATGTGTGAGAAGATAAAAGTCTAATGTGGCGGTGTAGGCCAGAATATCATTATTATGTGACAATTATAGTAATAAAATAGCAACAAGTAAATGCCATTCAATGGTTGTACAAGGAACAGGTTGAATGAAACGTAATGACTATATATCATTGTTAGAGAGCTGCTGAGTCTCAGACAATCTCTTCTAATTAACAATTGGATATTAACTACCAAACAGTGACTTCTGCAACTGAATCTAAAAGATGAACTCATTGATACCATTGGATTATCAAGAGCTTAAGTATTGATGTTCAATCATTTTAATAGACTTGCTTTCCTTATTGTAGAATATGACAATAAAAGTTCTGTGAATAGTAATTTCTTAATAATAAACCTAATAATGCTAATAATACCATAATCTTATTTAATCTAATTTAAATAGACAGCAAAAAGACCTACTTAGCACCACTTGTCTTTTGTTGGCGGAAAGCTTCTCATTATGAAAATTAAAATGCTTGTGATCTGCTTTGGCACACTGAAATCAAAACCACTCACCATTTACAAACTAAGCAGGAGCCTCAAATCTGTAAAATCTTTAGGGAAGGACTAATGTATTGTGTTCAATAGGAATGGATTTAAGTATCTGCTTACAGACTTTGATGAACTGGGCTTTCTTAAGCTTTTGGGAAGGGTCTCAATTATTGAATGAGATTAATTATGCATCTACCTCAGAACATCCTGTTATTATCTGAGTCAGTTTAGCTTCCCAATGATGTCTCTGCAAATAACTGTAAGAATGAACAGGGAAGAAGACAGAGTAGGTGAAGGCCATGTGGCAAAGACGCAGCTGAAATCAGCTGACAAAGCCTGTCTGGCATACCAGACTCTCAGTATAGTCTAAATTTTGTACTTCACATGTACTTTTAATACTCCGTATCAGACAGAAATCTGCTGAAAGCATGTCATCCGGCGTGACTTGCCTGAGCAGTACTTAAACTCCACCATCAAATATTTCTAATTTAGATCCACTCTGAAGTTTCAATACTTTTTCTACTTGTATAAACAGTGGGGAGCTTGAGAGAGCTAATCAGATAATCAGGCCAGATAAAAGGAAGAAATATTTTACAATAAGGGTGGTGAAACACTTGCACAGGTCAGGTTGGATGAGGCTCTGAGCAAACTGATCAAATTGAAGGTGGCCCTGCTCACTGCATGGGGGTTGGACTGGATGGAACATTTACAAGTCCCTTCCAACCCAAACCATTCTGTGTTCCTATGATTCTCTAAAGAAAGATTTAAAAGTGACTCTCTTTTACTGCTCATCTCATTTTATCTGTGTGTTATAAACATTGTTTTGCATTTCAGTCATATCTTCTTGAGTACAAACAAAGGTGGATGTGCTGTGTTTTACTTGGTATCACTGTAGAGCCGATGCATCCCTGGGAATAAATGCTGGACTTTTTTGTGGCTAACGCTTCACACTGTGAGAGTGCTTTTCATTGCAAAATTTTGATTGGTGGCAACAAGCGAGACAGGAAGAGCAAAGTCTGAATTCTGGATTATTTGTGGGCTAGAAATACCTTTCCTGCTCAGTGACACAGAAGAATGGATGTCGTAGTGGTCAGATAAGCATGGTAGTCAATACGAGAATTTTCTCTGAAAAATCCCTTTTCAGAATTGAAAGCCTAAGCTCAAAACAAGCAGGATGGGCTGGATCCACAAGGGAAGGTAAAATGCCATGTTTGCTGCAAAATTCACTGGTGCTGAGATGAGATATCACAGGTGACTTAATGATAATGATGAAGACTCTGTGGGGATGAAACTGGGGCCAAATAATTTTAGGAGGAGAAGGAAGAAAATGTGATGGGATCCTGGGCCAACTCCATGTGAAAAAAATGACTCTTCTTTCCTACCTGAGCTCCTGATGGTTTAGCAAGAAACAGCTTGAAGGGTGCTAAATCCAATAACAGCAGTAATCAGGGGGAGAGCAAACACTGGTTGTGCGAACCACAGGTAATGGGCAGGGTGGGATCTTGCTGTACCCCTCTGCGGTGTGGGGAGATGAAATGGTGAGCAGGCCTGGCATAGGCAGCTGGAAACTTTTTACAGTGGGAAAGAGACAAAAAAAATTACACTTTTGCTGTAAAAAAAATCTCATTTCAACCAAGTAATTTTGGAAATAGGCAGACACATTATAAATTCCCACAATGCTACCTGTCTGGAAAACAGTACAGAATATGCAATTTTCTGTCAAAAAGTTAACAGCTTTCTTTGTTTCCTCTCATTCTTCCAACCCCAGTGTTTGTCCACAATCCTCAGCATCAACTGAGAAACACGTTCATGTGCGGGAGAGGGCTTGCAAGTACCAAGTTAGATGACTGTGCTTGGGTAAACTCTGCTCAGTTCTCTTCAGAGTTGGTCCCCAAAGTCCCCATGGACAATTTCAGACCTGCTCTGACTTGTATTGCTGGCTGATGGTTTTAGGGCCCACAGGGAAAAGCAGGGTGTGAGGATGCCTTAGGACATGCCTCAAGTGTATGGAGCATGGTGGTGATGGGACCTGTCACTGAGGAGCCCCCCGGTGAGCATTTCCCTCGCAGGATGACTTCAGCAGACCACAGAATGATTGCAGGGCTTGGTTTATCCCTGTGTCTGCAGAGATTCAGAAACTTCCACCTGTCTTTGCCCCTGCAGGGCATCGCAGAGGCACGCATGATCCTTTGGGATGCCTTTGCCACACAGCAATCTCAGCGAGACAAACAGACTGCCGGTGAGAGAGGGCGTTAAAAATAAAATTAAAGGAAGGCTGAAAATTACAATAAAGTTGAATACAGGACTTTCTGAGAGCACAGTTTGTCAGGAAGACAGCTGCTTTTTATAGCATGCCTGGCATGGCTGATGGCAAAGACATTTGACATTTAGCTCTGATTGAGTGGCAGGTGGGGAGAAGGAAGACAGAGACGCTGTAAGCAAATCACTTCAAAAGCAGAATTGGGAAGGGGTTGCATTTGGGGAAGGTTCTGTAGCTTTGGCTGGACTCCTTGGCTGCTTCGTGATGTTTGAGGGACTGGGTCTGACATCCTTTAAGATCACTCTCCCTTTTCTTAATGGAGAGAAAAAAATAGTCCTAGGGCTCCAGGAAAATGAGTGTCCTCCCTCAGGGGTATGCTTTTCTTGGGCTGTCAGAGCTGCTTGTGTGCAACGGCCATGTGAGGTTTCCTTCCCCAGTGAGTGACAGTAGGATGTGGTCTTCAAGAAGGTCAGATACAGCGATAAGTGTGAAAGACCTCTAAGCTGGCAGGAGTCATGGCTGGGACCCACACCTTTCCTTTGCCACTGAATTGCTGTGTGGAGGGGAAGTTGAGCAGCACATGATGAGAATAACAAGTGAGGAAGTCTTTCAGGTGCTTTTGGCTTAGGAGAACCCAGCCCCAGCATAAGTGTTCGAGCAACTGGAAATCCATTGAAATAAAAAAGGACCTCAGGGTTTTATTTTCTCTATTTGCAAAATGCAAGAATCAGAATCAACCGAGATCATTGAGTCCAACCGTACTTGTCCTAGACTAAACTGTATCCTGAGCACCTCTTCTGCCTGTCTTTTAAATCCCTGCAGGGATGGTGACTCCACCCCCTCCCTGGGCAGCTGTGCCAATCCCTGACCACCCTTTCAGGGAAGAAATTCTTCCCAATGTCCAGTCTGAACCTTCCCTGGCACAACTTGTGGCCATTTCCTCTCGTCCCATCGCTGTCACTTGTGAGCAGAGCCCAGCCCCCACCCTGTCACAGCCTCCTTTCAGGCAGTTGCAGACAGGGATGAGGTCTCCCCTCAGCCTCCTCTTCTCCAGGCTAAACACCCCCAGGTCCCTCAGTCTCTCCTCACAGCACTTGTTCTCCAGCCCCTCCCCAGCCTCGTTGCCTTCTCTGGACGCGCTCCAGCCCCTCAAGGTCCTTCTTGGAGTGAGGGGCCCAAACTGACCCCAGCACTCGAGGTGGGGCCTCACCAGCGCTGGGCACAGGGGCACAATCCCCTCCCTGCTCCTGCTGGCCACGCTGGGTCTGACACAGGCCAAGGTGCCACTGGCCCTCTTGGCCACCTGGGCCACTGCTGGCTCATGTTCAGCCGCTGTCACCCAACACCCCCAGGGCCTTCTCTGCCAGGCAGCTCTCCAGCCACTCCTCCCCAAGCCTGTGACGCTGCACGGCGTTGTTGTGGCCCAAATGGAGGACTCTGCCCTTGGCCTTGTTGCACCTCATCCCGTTGGTCTCAGCCCATGGACCCAGCCTGTCCAGATCCCTCTGCAGAGCCTCCCTGCCTTCAGGCAGATCCACACTTGCACCCAGCTTGGTGTCACCCGCAAACTTGCTGAGAGGGCACTCGATGCCATCATCGAGATCATTGATGAAGATGTTGGACAGGACTGGACCCAGCACTAAACCTTGGGGACACCGCTCGTGACTGGTTTCCAAGTGGATCCTGGTACCAACACGGATCCTTCTCACACTTCTCAAGGTGCCTTTGAACATGCAAACTACTGACTGTTATTATTTGGAGGGCCCTATTTCCTATGTGACAGCTTTTAACTTTCCTGTTTGTAATTAGCGCATGGGTTTGGTTGTTACCCCTGAGTTGTTCATATGCTACACTAGATCCCTGCCCAGCACCTAAACTGAGATTAATGTTGTTTTTCTGCACCTATTTGAATGCCTTCACTGTTTGACTGCTGGGAGATGCTGATCATTGTGCAGTGGAAACCACAGCAGAAGACAAGGAGTAATTCTTTTATCAGCTACTTCTTATCACATGGACCTACTGATATATTTGATCCAGACTCCCCTGAGCTCTCTAATTTAATTTACTATTTTTATGAGGTCTTCCTTATCTCCAAATAAATTTTCTTTTTATTTATTGTTCGGGATACCTTTCATAGAAAAAGTTATGTACCACAGTAATTTACAGTTATTATTAATTTCAGGACTGCCAATTTGTTAGTGTTTACACCTTATGCACAAGAAGGCAAAGTATTTGATTCAATAAATAAATTTTTCCTCAAACATTTGTCAGATTGCAATCGTTAGTGCAAGTCTTTTTCTATCAGTGTGAGGATAAACTATGGGACTCACTGCCACAGGATAGAAGAGGGGAGGCAGTGTGAGGACATATGAGATACTTAATTAGAACTAATGGCATGAGGGATGCCTTCAGGCAAATCTTTTAACCTGCATATGGCTAAAGATCCCTGTCTGGAAGATGAAGAAAGAGAATGCAAATTGCACTGAGCACTGGCTTTGGAAAAGAGAGGGATTTGAGAAGAAAATAATTGTTTGCTCAAGTATTGTATTATGATTAGGGGAAAATTAAATTATGCTTTTAATTTTTGCTGTGTTGAACAGCAACACTTTGATTTGTGGACCAGACTCAAAACAGTTGAGGAGCAATTTTGTTTCAAACTCTATTTGACTAAGGTGCTATGGTATTTCATGGAAGCTGTGATTTGAATATTCATCATCTCCCGTAGGCAAAACTTCTCCCACCAGGTTTATGGCATAGATGCTTTTCCTCTCATCTATCTCAAATTCAAAGTGTTGAAAAATTCCTACTGCAGGCCAGCTGTCTGGAGGCCTATGTGTAATTGTACTCCTGCTTCCAGCAGAGAGAAATCTGTGTAGTGCTAGGAATGATGTGTTGATGTTGAGTTTATACCTTGTCACAGGCTCAGTATGTATTTATTGGAAAATGCATCTACTTTCCCTATGCTTTTTTTTTCCATCTGAAAAGTGGGAAAACTACCTCTGGACAGTGATTTCTTTCTGCATAATTTTCCAGGCATGAGTGCAGACGCGGGATTTCAGTTTTATGATTTTCCACCTAACATCTCATTTTAAATGAATTCGTTCTCCAAAATATTTTGAATATTGTACCACGGGGAAACTGGAGTTTGCTGCTAAACTTTTTGTGTTATTAAAGGAAAGCTGGATGTTTGGAAAATCTCAGAGAGTGAAGCATTAGGGAAAATGTAGTCTTGCTGGTGAGTCCAGCTTACAGGTGAGAACAGGTCTGCAGACAGTGAAATCCACCCCTGAGGCCATCATGACACTTCTCCTTTAACCAAAAATATTTGCCTTTTTTATGATGGCAGTATTTCTAATATAAAGCAAAAAAATTAAATCTCCATGAAAAAGAAGTTAGTGTTACGAATTAGTCTTCACTAAAACACTAATTTTCTACTTGTAGGGAAAAAGTAAGAATGGCACTATTGGCAGTAATAATTTGCTTATTGTTTTCTGTATTTTTACATTGTGAATGTTACACGGGACGTGTTTTTTGTTTATGCATCAGTCGGCTGACTCTAGGTCCTGCTAGGAATAATAACAATAATAACAACAACAAAACCACCACAACCAACAACAACCCTTTGTCTGAGATGTACCTGACAACAGACCACCCACAACAGGCAAACCGTGGATGGAGATTTTAGTTGTTCTCTTTCCTGGGTCCTCTAGAGTTATTGGGGAGGGTAAGGGTACCCTGTGCATGCAATGCCCAAGGAAGCCCACTGAGTTTCCTTCATGGCAGCAATCCCTGCCACAATAGGCGACTTCAGGAGCATTGCAAGCAAAACTCTCAAAGCATTCCCTAAGATTCTCCAGCTTCTACAGAAATTATTGGCTTGCTGCAGGAATTACTGGGTAAAACCTCATGCTTGCTGTGATGCTAATGTAGGGACAGGTACTCCCAATGGTTCCTTTTCAATTAAAGAATCAAAAATCCACTTAATATGACTGTGCTTAGCCCAGTGTTTACTCATAATAAAACATCAGTAGAGCGGGCTAGTCTTGCATTAACATTTGCTTTGTTCTGATGAAATCTGGCTGTACAAAATGTATCTTGGAGAGCCGCCCTGGCATAAACACTTGCTGCCCTGTGTTGCCAAAGCGTGTTCTTGCTTTACAGAAGAGGTCCTGCCCATGCCTCAGGAGCACCAAGGTGAGCTGACCTTGTAGGCTTTGGCTGATAATAAAATCACAACCTGATAGAGGAAAACCTTTCCATTTTGCCCCATCATGCAGAAAAGCCAGCTAGGGCTTGCATCTGATAAGGAAATCTGTATCATAGTATCACAGTATCATAAGGTTGGAAAAGACCTTTGAGATCATCGAGTCCAGTCTATGACCCAACACCAACACCTACTCATCATCTACACCATGGCACTAAGTGCCTCATCCAATCTCTCTTTAAACACCTCCAGGGACGGTGACTCCACCACCTCCCCGGGCAGCGCAATCCAGTGACCAACCACCCTTTCAGTGAAGAATTTTTTCCTAATATCAAACCTAAACCTCCCTCTGGGGGCAGTCTCTGCTCTGAAGAGCATGTCAGATGTGGTGTGCACTTGTAAAATAGCTAACACAGCATCCTGCATGGTGACCCGTCTGGCCTGTTCCTATGCAGGTGGCAGGATTACTTCAAGACAGGAGAAATTCACCATTCCTGCCTGAGCCACTGTGACTTCGCTAGGCTGCACCTTTTTGCCACTGCCCCCCAATGATTTTGCCATTTCAGTTTTTCTTCTTTAGAGAAAAAAAAAATAAAGGAAACCTCTTAGCATATTTGGAAAATATTTGTCATTATGATATTTTATACTGGTAGGGGTCAGTCTATAATTGTGTTAAGAGCTTGTGTAGGTTACCTTAGGTCCATGAAAAGTAACTAATATTCTAAGTAGAAATGTTCACATAGGACATGATCCAGCTTCTGTCGAAAAGAGTGAAACGTAGTGATATAAACATTTAAAAAAAAAAAGGAGGGAGGAGGAAACAGAAGAGCCCAAGTGCATTTGTTAAAGAATGTTTCAAATCAAAGGAGTCCAAATAAATTCTGCAAATTGCACATTCGCTTCATTAGACTTGGATGAAACGGTGCACCTACCCGCAGGGCAGACAGCAGAAGCTGTTTAGCAGCATCAATAACCAAACATGGGGAGGGAGAAATGCAGAGAAACTTTATGGCTGATTTTGTCTGGCAGGATGATTTCCCACGTGTAAGAGTGCCAGAAGAGCGTGCTGCTCTGAGATCAGTGGTCAGAGGGGCAGCTTTACACCTCATCCCAAACTGTGTGTGGAGAAGGATGAGACCTGAGTATCAATTGCATAAAGGTGAAAAAGAGATTACTTTTTCTAGGGAAGTGCAAAAGAGAAAGCTTTAAGTAGTTCTATAAACTAAGATTAAAATTTAAACTAATTTTAAGGAGTCTTTGTAATACATTAAAGATGGGAAAACTGTATCTTAATTGTTGTGTGTCTGTTTTGTGTACCTTATGTTTAATTAGCCCAATTTTTTTGAGGTGCTGAGGAGCAGCATCATTCACTGGTTTGGGCACAAGTTTAGCGACAACAACACTGTGAAAACAACTGAACCCAGCATGACTAGAAGAGGAACTAAAACATGGGTGCATGTTCAGATGAGGAGGTCTTGTGCATGTTAATTTACAGTCACTTGCAGCACGTTATGAAGTGTCCAGCATTAGTGAGTCATTCTAAAGGGACTGGGAATGTGGTCAGTATAGCCAAGATGACTGACACATAGTGATAAATGCTGTGAAGTTTATTTGAGTGTACACACAGGAGATTTGCTGAGGGCATGAACATGCTGGACTCAGCATGTCATATCTCACACCTCATCATAAGGAACCCGTTGTTGCAACCTCTTAATGATAAGGCTGGTATTTCTTGGGTTGCCGCCATGTTGCCCCTAGACCTGTTTCAGTAAAGCTCTTAGTATATCCCACGCCAGCTGGTGTTTCCCCGGCTACGAGACTTTGTGAGGTTAAGTGTTAAAGGTAATATCACCTAGCATACCTCCTTCAGCCAACATCATCACTGTTAAATCTTTAATGGCAAATGTTAAATATTTTATTTATTGGAGAACTTCCTTTTACTGCTACCCAAGGATATTTCTCCCTCCATGAAGAATGATTGCAAACATTTCTGACAATAATTATTTTTCCGTTAATTATTTTCTATTTCTGTACAGTATGTTCTTTACATCTTAACTTTCAAACAAATTTGGTGTTGAGACCCCTTCACCCTTTCCATCTATTCAACTACAAGGTTCCATTCTTCATTAGGGCTATTTTAAAATCTGCAAAGAACTGTTTTCCAGATGTGGATATGCACAGACAATAATTGCATTTCATGATCACTTCCAGCTGCCCTAAATGCCTGCCAACAAATTCCCATAAGGAGTGCATGTTTTGTGCTGCAAATCAGGGAGAACATTGTAAAATGATAATGTGCTGCACACTGCAGTACCTACAAGAGTTATGGACTTTATAACTGAACTAATTGGAATTAGGCTTTACTTTAAAGGTTAAGAAAGTGACAAAGAATGCAATCTTTGTAAATAATCTTCTCAGTTGGTTTTGAGTAGGATTGACTACTTGTTTGTTGCATCATATTCTTTTTTTTTTTTGTGAATTATATATTTGAATACTCTATGGATGCCTTGCAAACTTATATATCATGGATATGGCCATCTCATGTTTTGAATTTGAATGTGTAATTAGACACCAGATATTCTTTTACCAAGTAAAACATATACCTCCTGGAGCTCTTCTGGTGTGACTAGAACTTATGGATCACATATTCTGCTCGTGTTAATGACCTCAATTTCATTGATATCGGTAGAGATATGTGCAGTCTGCTAGAACTGAATCTGGTCCCATGTTTTTGTTATTTTAACAATGTAATATTTAAAATAGGTGTTTATATAGTTCCAGTGAATTTTTCTCCCTCTTTATTTATACATTCTTATGATTCTTGGTTGAGATACAGTTTCATGTGGAAAGACCAGTAGAAGACATCACTTAAGACCTCAGAGCTAATAATAACATCATCCTAACTGACATAGAAAATGCTTTAGCAGTCTTCAAAAATAATAATGAAAAGAAATTCTGACATCAGCAGAACAGAACTTAAAATCTGTCATTACTCACAAACCCATGCACCCAATAAACAACCTGTACCAGCTCTCTGTAAAGACTGCTCTGTGTTCTGCTGCAAAGCTTGAGCACGGCCCATATTCCTAGAGATTAAAAATGTAGAGTCCCACTTCCAACCACGCTTAACACCTTAGTGTTGTGCCCCAGAGCTCACCTTTCCTTTTGGCAGCTGAATTCAGAATTTGGCTTTCCTCCACAGCAATATAAAATCTGGAGAACAAGATCACTGCCAGGACACCGAGTAGAATAGTAGACCCAACCTGAAAACTTTGGGCAGGTGAGTCTACGTTTTCTTAATAAAAAGATATGTAGTTTGTATGCTAAAAAGAGGTTTGCACAGCTGACCTCTTTGGGACGTCTCCTGTTAAGCTTGAATGAGATGTCTCCTAAAGAGTGTACATGTTGGTGCAGCATCAGCTTGGAACAATGAACATTCCCTTTAAGCTATGATGGGTCTAAATCACTGTTCTAGCATTGCTCTGCACACATGGATGCCTCTGAGCACGAAAAGGAGTCTTAGCTGTAGTTCCAAAGGACACACTGTAAGTGGTTCCCATGGCTTCTTGTGGAGTGACTGTGTTTGATGAAAGCAAACAGGTATTCTTGAGTAAGTTTTGTTGAATTTGGTAGTGATCTTCAGGATTTTCCACCTTGTTTTTTTTTTTTCAGGGAGGTGATTTGAGACTGCCAGCATGACTTCACCAAGACATATCCTGCCCGACCAACCTAGTGATCTTCTATGACAGAGTCAGAGCATTAGTGAACAATGAAAGAGCTGTGAATGGTGTCTGTCTGGGCTTATGTAAGGCCATTGACAAGGTCCACCCTGACATCCTTCTCTCTAAATTGGAGACAGGAATTTGGTGTTTGGATTGTTTGGTGGGTGAGGAATTGATTGGATAGGCGCATCCAGAGGGGAATGGTCAATGGCTTAATCTTCAGGTGAAGTTGAGTGACAAGCGCTGTCCCTCAGAGCTCATACTGGGACAAGTATTGATTAATATCTTCATTGATGACATATACAGTAGGGTTGAATGCACCCTCAGCAGGTTTACAGATGACACCAAGCTGACTGGTGCAGTTGAGAGACCCGAGGGACAGGATGACATTCAGAGGGACCAGGACAAGCCTGAGAAGTGGGTTCATGTGAACCTCATGAGGTTCAACAAGGCCAAGTGCAAGGTCCTGCACCTGAGTTGGTGCAATCCCCAGTATCGTTACAGGCTGGAGGATGAAGAGATTGAGAATAGCCCAGCCAAGAGGAACTTAGGGGTACTGGTAGATGAAAAGCTGACCAAGAGCCAGCAATGTGCACTTGCAGTCCAGAAGGCCAGCCATATCCTGGGCTGCATCAAAAGAAACGTTGTCGGCAGGTCAAAGGAGGTGATTCTGTCCCTTTATTCCACCCTGGTGAGAATCTAACTGGAGCACTGTGTCCAGCTGTGCAGCCCTCAGCACAGGGAAGACGTGAATCAACTGGAGTGGGACGAGAGGCCACAAAAATGATCACAAGGATGGAATCCCTCTCCTGTGAGGACAGGCTGAGAGAGCTGGGATTGTTCAGCTTGGAGAAGAGAAGGCTCCTTGGAGACTTGTTGCAGCTTTTCAGTAATTAAATGGGCTTATAAGAAAGACGGGGACAGAAATTTTAGCAGGGCCTATAGCAGTAGGATGAGGGGTGATGGTTTTAAACTACAAGAGCAGCCTAGATACAAGGAAGAAATATCCTACAATGGGGGTGGTGAGACACTGGCACAGGCAGCAAAGAGAGGTGATGGATGCCCCGTCCCTGGAAACATTCAAGGTCAGGTTGGTGTGCACAATCTGATTGATTTGAAGATGTCCCTGCTCACTGCAGTGGGGTGGCTAGATGACTTTTAAAGGTCCCTTCCAACCCAAATAATTCTATGAGTCTATGATTCCATGATTCTGACTACAGGTTTTTTTCCCTCAGTTAGCTTTTCTTTTTGCCACCTCCTTAGGTGTAATTCTTGTATACTTTAGATGTCATATGTTGAAAACTACCACATTGTCTAAGTCTACAGTGCTGTGTCTCACGAGTAAATATCTCATAATCTACTTTCTACAAATACATGAAAGCCTTACTGCAGGTTTATTTAAGCTGCAGCTCCATTCTGGAAAACAACTAACTAATCAATTTTTGTGGTCCAGGGTTAACTCCTGACATGAACAAGGAACTGAGCAATGAGCTTGACATCATGGTCAAACCTCATCTCTGTTTTTCCTAGGCATTTCAGCTCTATGTAGATGCTACCTGCCAGCCACTAGCTGTAGAAACAAGCTGTGTGTTATTAACAGGGAGGGCTGTGATAATGCAAGGTGCTTTCTGTGTCATGCAGATGTAGTGTTTCTGTGGGCTGTCTACGTAATCAATCCTGATGAATATACAGCTGAATACTTTGTTAGATGGATGCAATGGATTAGTAATACAGTATGATTACATAGCTTGAATGTCAGAACTACAATGAGGAAAAGTTAGCTGAAAATTAGGCATCTAATTACCCATTCACTTCCCCCTAAAAAGCTGGTGAGTTTTGTAAACCCGGTAAGCATATCACGAGTCCTATCCCTGCATGAGTTACTGGGGGCAAGACACTTTTGAGAATCATGTACAAGTAGGAGTGCATGTCTAAGATATCTTGTTTTAAAGCCTTGACTTGTTAGTCCATTGGAAGAGTATTCATGTACCAACAGAAAAGAAGGTTTCATTCTATTATTAAGGTCTTATATTTAGTAAAAGAACAATTAGCATCTTGTTAGCATGTAGTATATGAAAGATAATGAAAAGCTTTAGGGAAATAAAAAAGTAATGGGATACACTTTGCTGATGTGTTGATGTCCACTCCGGATGGGTCTGTGTCTTTGTGTAAGAAGTACGCATATTTCTAGTGACTCAGTAGAAAGGACTTTGTCCTTCTGTGCTTTAGGGCATTCACTGTGACACTTGTAGCCTCATGAGTTGTTCTCATTCAGGGGAGCAAGCTGTGTTCCAATGAGCAAATGCCAATGGGAAGGTATTACATGATCTAATAAGAGCAGAGGAGAATATAATCAAGATTTTATTACAATTGCCCCTCCCTTTGCAAGGGATATTTCTATGAAGTATTTTAGGCAGATGCAGTTTCACGTAACCTGTGTTGAGTTGGCAGGACAGGAGACATACACCTCTAAAGCTGATGTGCCTGTTCAAGCCCTTTGTTGACTTAGTTATGGGAGCAAGACAGTTGCACTCGAAGATGGAAGGGTGTTGTTTGCAGCAGGGGAACTTTCAAAGAGACACTCATAGAAGACTTAAATAGTACCTTAACCTCCTACAATCCTCCTCAGAATCACCTCTCTTCTCGGCCTGTTTTGTTGTAAACTTCCACATTAACTCCTCTTCCTTAATTTTAAGGACAGACGTTGCTCTCTATTTTGTCTACAGATTTTTATTAACCTTATAGAGGAATATTTACCTAATTTTCTTGAGCTACTTTAGGTACCACACTGAGGGAACCTGAGGGAATTGGTATTACCTACTTAACTTGAAAGTCTGTAAGGTAGATGTCTGCTCATTTTTGGTTCATTTTGGTCCATAGTCAGGGTTAGGGTTAGGGGTTAGGGTTAGGGGTTAGGGAAGAGCTCTGAAGAATCAGATTTAAGATTAGAGGAATTGTCCTTTGGAGTGCTTCCAGTGGGTAAGTTGACCAGCCAGGGTGACTTTTACATTTGAGACCTGTGAAGCTGAGCACCTACATCCCAGGCTAAGTTTCACAGATGGGAAAGATCAGTAGTTTCCCCAGAACTTTCCTCACGGCACCAAGGATTTTGTGGCTTGGAGTAGGTAGTGTGAGGACTTTCTGTTTGATGGTGCAGATGCTAAAGCAACTCCTCCAGCTGTTAAATCACTGCCTAGTGCAGCGTCTCTGACAACTTCAACAAGTCTTGATCATGGCTGGATATCAGGAACCAGGAATAGGAGGCTATTATTTGACTTTCTGTTGGATTTTATGGTGGACCCTTTTATATAAATAATACCCTGTCTGCATGTGGCATTATCAGCCTGATATTGCAGCTGCAACAGTCTTTTCTCACAGTAGGTGGAAGTCACTGGCCAGAGCAGCCATTTGGGCAGCACTTGCCATGTCCTAGACAAAACAAAATGCCTTTCTTATCATGGTATTTATCTTGGTAGGTGGGTAAGCACTTGTGATGGGCTTGGGAAAAGGAATCCTTTGTTACAAAGTTTTCTTACAACCACGTCTGTGTGTGTTCAGTGGTAAAAATTCATCAGCAACATTAATTTATTGTGTCTTCATGAACAATCCTTCATTTACAACCTTCCCACACCCATGTACTTGCACATGACCAAGGTTCAGAGCTGAAGGTACTCACTGACGCAGTATTCATCAACAGCTCTTTTCAGCAGTGAGCCTTTCTAATAAAGGATTTTTTTTACTCTGATCTCAGCTGACCCAGTAATATTCCAGTGACTAGCCCAGAACACTTGGTTTCCTACTCTCCTTTCTGTTTAAACATATCTATTTCTTAAATTTAAGGCTTATTGAAATTTCAGGAGGAAAGTGTTCCTGCCAAAAAATACGATTTTGTCAAACCTAATTTATTGGCAAGAAAATGTTGCTATATGTACATGCAGACACAAAACTTCGCTGGTGAGAAATTCAAAAGGAAAAATAGTTTTGAGTGATCATTTCAAAACAAGACGAAATATTGTGTTACGGTACAATCTAAACTGTTGTTTTTTCTTTTCAGCAAAAATGCCTCACATTTTAAAAGAAAACACAATTTTGTTTTGAAACATCAACCTGAGATAATTTTCTTGTTGGAATATGTTGGAAACTGCTCAAGTGAGTTAATTTTTCTTTAAACCCTACTTCCAGGATTTTTCTTTTTCAAATTCCAACCTTTTTGAGGAAAAAAATGTTTTTTAACTTGCTCTACTTTCAGTTTTCTGATCTGGTCCCAAGACCTGTAACACTGTTCTTGTATAGACCTGCTCTGTTCTATGGAGGGTTTCCCCATATATTCTACTCAATTAATGTAACTAATGGGTGTAAGTGGAATATTTTATTTTACACTCACCCAAATAAAGGGAAGTCAAATGATTTTCTTCCAGTTACAGACAAGACTAACACAGAAAAACCCAGCAAATTAGGCCTTGGATGGCCTCAGGAGATGGAGATTTATTACTTTCTCAAGCACTCCACTTCTAAAAAGTGCAGGAGAGGCTGTCTGAGCTGGAGGACCGTTTTCAAGACCTGGTCTTTACAAGGCTGACCTTCAAAGAGTGCTGAATCATCATAATAATTCCCCTGCTGCCTTTCTGCCTCCCCTGCCTGCATTTCTGATCATATTCCCAGCGCTGCTCACTGCAGCACTATTGTACGAGTCTTGCCAGTCTACAGGGCCTTGCCAGTCTCGCTGCCTTCGTTCGTTTCAACTTACATGCTGCTTTAGAAAACAGCTGTTACCCTTTGTAATCAGCCTGAAAGCCGTGCAAGGCTGTTGGTTTTAAAGGGGAGTTTAGACAATAGTTGTGTGGTCTTCTGTGATAAACCAAACCTGCAGTTGTAGATGCAAAACCAGCAAGGCTCTTGTGTTCTCTTGACCTTTCTCCCCAAATAATCAATACCTACAGGCTGTCAAGCCTATTAAATTCTGTGCCAGTAGAGAGGCTGTTTCATTTACTCAGCCTTCTTTTCTCGGCTGGAAAACCAAGAACTGGAGGGACCTAGAGTCTTCCACAGTGAGGTATGTGAGACTAATGCCCAAAATAATAGCTCTCTAGCCATGATGAGAACTGTAAAGAAAGCACTTACCACTCTTAAGCCAAAATCAATAGTAAATTTTTTTTCCTTAGCTCAAAAGGAGAAAACTATTTCTTTCACCATCACACCAGCAGGCCATTCCTCGAGACGAGCTGCTTCTATCAAAGGTAGCAGCGCCGGCAGAAACAGAATTAACTTTACTTCACTAGCCTCTAATCATAGGAGGATTAGGTAACTCCATCTGTTCAAAGTGGATAAAGAGTTTCAGTTGCCTGCCTGGTAAGTGGGGTCTGTTTTAAATTTAGAAAACTTTCATATCCTTGAGTAGTATCTTTCATGTGCCCTTGGCAGCAGCAAAGTCCGGCTTGAGACCTTGCCCAAGTTTTGATCCTTCCTTGCGGGATGATACCGTTATTGCTGAGAAGCTGGACAGTTTTATCAAGTGCTGTGTCTCTACTAGTATAAAAATTATGTCTACACTTAGCTGGTCTGTACATTTGCCTGTTACTCCCTCTGAATCATGACCTTTCCATGCACACAGATGCCTTCTCATGTTATTGCCAAGGTTTTCTCTACAACATCATTTCAGCCGTGACTATTTAAGTCTGGTGGCTACAGCTGAGTGAAAACCACTGTTTGAGGCTCTAGCAGAAATCTGCAGAATAGTTTTTGTGGGTGGGATGGAGGTGGAAAGGAACGGGTGGTGGAGATAGGGGTCATGTGTGGAACGAGGTTGGGGAACAGCACAGAAAATGTGTCTGGAAGCTGGTTTTGGTGAACTGAAGTGTTAACGGGCTACTTTTTCTTAGCAAGAGCAGTTTACTTTTTTTTCACAAGCATAAATAATACTTCAGTCTATTGCTTTCACCTGGGATAGGTGCTCTTCCAACCCTCCCACTGGTGCCTAAATCTGTTAATTCTGAATCTGTAATCCCTGCTCTTTCATTCTTTCTTCCTGGACTCTACCCTCGCCTAACCCTGTTTGATTTCCTCTCTGTTCCTCAAATTCTTGTTCCTGTTTCAACAAGAATCTCCCTCTGCACGGCTCATGCCAACATAATATTTTTCACATCTCCTCAAATCCCTCCCTTTACCATGGCTGTTCAAGGACTGTTTAATTATCCTGAATATATGGTTGACGTTACAGGTCCCAGTATTTTGGGTGTTGTGCAAATGGAGCTAAGGAATGGCCTTTGCCGAGGACTTTACAGTGCAGACAAATAAGATAAATAAAGGATAAGAGGAAGCAATGTTATTACTTTCCCATTTGAGATAAGAAGCTAAGATACTTCCAGGTTCAGGAAACCGCTTATATCTCAGGAAGTGGGTGAATACTTGTTTAAGTTCTGTTAGAGTCTGTGGACTCTGAGCATTTATGTAAAGCTTTTTTAACCTCTTCCTTGACCAACAGCTAAGTGGATTATCTCAGGTAACACCAGGGATACGTGTCTGAGTTGGGAATGAACTCAGACCATGTTTCCAGTGACCTTGTCAAATTTCTCCAAGAGTACTTTTGTTTTGTTTTTTTTTTTTTCTTCTGCTTGCTTGTGTTTCAACAAACTCAATAAACTTTTACCTCAATGTTTAAAGACACCCATGAACATTTCTGTGTTATTCCTACTTTTTAATTTTTTAAAATAAATATATTATTTTGAGATTAAAAAGGAAGGAAAAAGTGAAGTCAAGAATAACATCTGCAATTATGTAAACCGTACTCTTTCCATAGTAAAAAAAATTTATGACTCAAATAATGGGGTTCAGTTTAAAAATATAAATTATAATCCCACTAGGGATCATTTTTACAGTACAAAACTACTCTTTAACACTGCTGTGGGTTTTTATTAAGGAGTTTATAAAAGAAAACCTTAAACAAATACAGCTGGTGCAAGGTATAAGTAGAACTGGATTGTGGATGACAAAATTACTCAAATAGATAGATAGTCCCAAAGGTCCCTTCTAGGTAGAGTTTGTGATAATGATAACAGGGGTATTGCACACAGGAGTATCAAAAAGAAACTGCGACTAGGGCTGAAGAAAAAGCTGTGGGACACAGTCTGAAGTTTTCAAGGATCAGTAAAACACTACGTGGCAGGATTTGCTACCAGCTGATGCTAATGGATGCATCATATTATGTGTTGTATATTGTAAATAAGGTTCAAACATGTACTTGAGGACTACGCAACACATTCTAATGTGGTGGAATTTTTGTTATCAGTGATTGTTTGCTTTATGATGTTTGCTTTTTACAGAAAAAATAGTTTTTTTCCTTCCAAATGGTATGCAGAAACCCAGAAATATTGAGACTACAATGTGTTTTCACAATGTTTTTTCTGTTTCCTCATATTCTTATGTTTCTCTGTTATCTACTATTTCACACTGCAGCTTGTCCAAAGACTGCTCTGATACAGGTTTCAACATGAAGGAATCAAAAAGGAATGGGTAAGACTTACGTGAACAGGATATCCTGGCTTTTCCAAAAGAATGGAAAGAACAGAACAACCCCAAACTTTCGCTTTTAGCTTGCTTTTTTTGGGCTGCAACACTATGGGGTATGCCATTTTTCCTGATAAGTCCTCATTTTCTGTAAAAGCATACAATAAGACACTGGTCTTAGACATCCCTGTCTGAATTAGCGCTCTTCACTTTTTGCCTACTATGAGACTAATTTGTGTCAAAACCAATTCCTTTTTAGTCACCTATTCAGTCCTACTGGCTAAATTATTACTCCTTGTTGCAAGCGGAACATTCTTGAGTGTTTTTTAAGTCTTTATTTCATCATTGTTTCAATAGAAGCCCCCTTTTTTACAATGTGCAAATGTAACAACCATTCTAGAAAATAATAGAAAATATTACAAAGAGGAAAATAAAATGTTAGATTAATTACTTAGGTTCTCACAACTTATCCTCAAACTCATGCTTACTGGTGAACAGAAACAATAGCTTGGGAAAAGCTGTGTGTCAAGATAAAAATGCCCATTTAAAGTTTGAATTTCAGACACTAAATTGTTAAAATGAGTTTCTAAGAAACCACATAAAGACTTCCATATGTAACAATTACTCACATAACAAATGAGAAAACATGCCCTAAAAGCATGAAAAAGGGTAAAATTCACATCGCTAATTTTGGAGGTAAAACTTCTCAGTGTTACTCTTCTCGTGTCAAAACTTTGCCCTTCTGTAATGCCCTTAATGAAAAGATGTTAAAACATTTTCCTAAGAGTAATCCTAAATCACCTGTCTGAAGAGATAAAATCACACTTTTATCTGAGTCAGGAGCTAGGTAAAGCTTTTTAGTCATCCTGCCCCCATAGATCAGCTGAGTTCAGGGCTGGCGTGGATATTCCAGACTACCCATTGTGTGAAATCCACCCCAGACTTCAACAATTTGAAGAATAAGCCTTTTTATTTCCCCCCTCCTAGCTCCTTTGCCAGAGGGATGCAAGAGAGCTCAGGAACCTTGCATGACCCCATACCACATGCATGCATCCTGGTCCAACATACCATCAACATCAGTATAATTGAAATAAGAGGTCCCTGTAATACGCTTCTCTAAGATACAGATGCAAGTGGAGTCCATGCCCTACAGAAATAATCACCCATTAAGCATTCGCATCAACCCACAATGCAGTGAGTCCTCCCACCCCAGTGAAACATTGGGAAGTCCTTGCCTGAAGGTTCAACGTTCATAGTCTGCCGATAAATTATTTCTCCACATGCTCCTATCCCCCACCCCATGCCATCGTATTGTATTTCATACCACGCTTGCCACAAGCTGTATGAGGGTTTTGGAGTGTGTGTGTGTCAAGGCTTAGAGAGGAGCGCTGAATTTTCTAATACTAAAGGGCCCATTTTGTGTTATTTATTGCCTCTCTAGTGTCAGAACAGAGACCTATAAATCGTAAACATAGGCACACTAATTCTAGCAACAGCAAGTTTTAGTCACATGTAATTAAAACATCCCAAAGTCTTTCAGCTGTAATGTATTTCCAAATGACACCACTGGGACAGAGGGAAATGGGAAATGAAGGAATCAGCAGTATTTCAAAGCCATGGCCATTGTTAGCTTTTGGGGCTCTGTATAGCACCAGCCGTGCTGCCAAGTCTGCAGGTTTCCTGATGTTATTTTCTATTACATATTTTAATGGCAGCAGCATTGATTTCCAGAAAAAGTGAGGGCATTCACTTTGCTAAGATGCCATCATGAACTTCAGGAGATGAATCTGATGTCCACACTGAAAAATAACACAAGCCAATTCCGTGATGGCATTTCCATGACAGATTAGATACAACAGAGAGAACACTAATTTTCCTCCACTTTTATCCTCCAAAGTGAGCAAAAACTGGGACATGAGTCTTCTGTGAGGCTTGAAAAAGTTTCAGGTCCTTTGCTTTTACTGTGATTTCTTGCAGGAGATTAGGATTAGTTGTTTTCTTATACTCAGGAGAATAGATGAAAGGTGATGCATTGTGAAGACAACACATTTCCAAATGTATGTAAGGGCTTTATTTTACCCAGCACAGGATTAACCTGTGAAATTCAAGCTATCATTATTGCCAATAGATAAACAACTACCAAAGTACACAACAAGTTTCATCATCAAGGTATAGCTCAAGCCTGTCAGAAACCATAAAAACAAGACTGACAGCAATGCATCCTTGTGCGCAATGTGTTACTTGCTCTTCCCAGCAGACAACAGAAGTTCGAGGCTTACATCTGTGGTGAGAACATTTGCAGCTGGATTGAAGGGGATGCTCTTAATTCAGAAACAAACCCTGAAGATTCAAAGCTATTGTGCAACCCAGGCCAGCCTGGGTGAGGATCTGGGACATTTTCTCTCTAAAAGAGGATGTTAAGCTTCCACATTGCAGAGCTCAAGCCAGCCCACAACTACCTGGGACTGGAAAACCTCCGCTGCGGGCAGACAACTGCATGGCAGCTCATTGCAGTTGCTTTGAAGTGCCTGTTAACAACTGTTTTCAGAAACCAAGGGCTAGCCTGATGGGCCATTAGGTTGATCCAGTGTGACAACTCCTATGTTCTTTTCCAGTCCAGTTCCGTAGGCGAGCGATGGTCCTGGCTGTAGATCACAGGAGCAAGAGCTGAGCCAAGCCATGCTGCTCCCGGCAAAACCTTGGAGCAAGCCCTGGACCGGGAGTAGTGCTGGCTTTTTTCGCAGCTGGGAACTCGTGCTATGAGCAGCACTGGGTACAGGCAAACCAGACCACAGATCCAGCCCCGTGCAGTCCCTACTTTTGCCATTCTACCTGTCACGTTGGTTTCTGAGGGATGAGTTGCTCATTTTGCATCAAGCTTTCTGCTAGTGCCTAATTTTAGTGAGCATAGCAGAGGGAATAAGTTAAAGAAATAAATTACTAGTAATGACAAGGAGGATGAAGGCAAAATATTTTTGTGGCTGAAGTCCCAGACATGTAGATTTCCACACTGACTTGTTTTCTACACTCCTTCCTTTTTCCCTCAAGCTTTCCCAGTTTTTCTTATCAGTGGGTAATAAGGAGTGGCTGACATACATAGTAGGAAATTGTCTCTTTAAGGAGGTTAAAGTAAATACAGAGCTAATCACTGTAGTTAGACTGAATTCGTTCTCTGAATTCAACTTTGGTGGTGGAAAGGCAAAGCATTTCTGTAGCAGGTGCTATCTGACTCTAAAAAGACTATCCTAAAGCATAGCCCCACTGGATCAGACCAATGGCTCACTTAGGGCTTCAGAGGCCAGGCAGAATTTTGTGTGACAGAAGATGCTGGTAGGAACAGTGGAGTCAAGTTGCTCTTGTTGAGGACAGTTTGGTCAAAATTCAGATGTTTGAGGAAAAAGGAATTCTTATTATCATTAATTATAGGAAAGATTTTAATTATACGTCCTACAAGGAGAGACTGAGGGACCTGGGTGTGTTTAACCTGGAGAAGAGGAGGCTGAGGGGAGACCTCATCCCTGCCTCCAACTGCCTGAAAGGAGGCTGTGACGGGGTGGGGGTTGGGCTCTTCTCACAAGTGACAGCGATGGGACGAGAGGAAATGGCCGCAAGTTGTGCCAGGGGAGGTTTAGACTGGACATTGGGAAGAATTTCTTCCCTGAAAGGGTGGTCAGGGATTGTCACAGCTGCCCAGGGAGGTGGTGGAGTCGCCATCCCTGGGGGTGTTTAAAAGATGGATGGGTGAATTCCTTAGGGACGGGGTTTATTGTGGAAACAGGCATGGTTGGACCCGATGCTCTCAGAGGTCTCTTCCAACCTTATGATTCTATGATTCTAAGAAAAGCGACATCATTTGAGCCAAGCTAAGGAGCGTGGCCAGAGTTAGCAGAGGTGGAAAAGGAGATTTTATATTGTGGTGCTTTTATATCCTTGTGATTAAGGTGATATGTGGGCTTCTCTGCCTCTTAATCCTCTTAGAAGTTTTAGCAATTTTGTGTGTGAGGTATTACTGAGATATCTTTGGGTGCAACTGCATAGGACTAGAATAGAGACAAAGGAGATGATGTTCTAAGTTCCTGAACTCAATGACTGTGGCTTGGAAGGGGGCAAATGTTCAGTGAAGCTCTACAGGGACAAAGCATTTTAGTACATTTCTAAAGAACAGAAATTTTCCAGAAGTGTGCCTGGTGTTGGAGGGCCATTCCCTTTGGCTGGGCAGAATGATTAGGTCAGTGTGTTTCAGCTGTATTACTTTTCCTTTGGATGCAATATCCTTTTTCTGTGTGTGAGATTTCTGATTTCGTTATCTATCACAAATTTGTCTGGATATTTTGAGGTCATCCTGTCATAGATCATTAGCGTCAGGAGACAAATCACAGCTCCCTTTAGACTTCATTTTCCTTCGTTTCCCCATGTTCTGAAGTATCTGTCTTAGTAGTCAGCATTTTGTGCTTTGGTGTTGGTACTGGTGAAGCATCACAGTTACATTTCTCACTTCTAAATCCATTGAAACACAGTGCCAGCTTACAAAAACTGCTGAGAACAATCTCAGATCCAAAGAGTAGGATTTCCGTGGCCTCAGTTTAGCCACGCAAAATGTAGATGTTTTAGTGTCTGCAAAGTGTCTTTACTCCTTTTATAGGCAATGGAGAAGAATCTTCTGCTTAGTTGTTGTTCTTGGACAACTGTCCCACACGCTCTGCATGGTGCTCTGGACCTCTACACCCACTACAAGAAGAGCTCAAATAGCTTTGATTAATCCTCAGATTTTCCATGGTTAAAGTTAGGGAGGCATTAAAATTTTGCAGATGCAGGAGGTGTTTTTGTTCTGTTTGCAAGGTATAATGAACAATTAGATAAGATGGAGGCAAACAGAATTTTTTTTAGTTTAATATGTTGGAATATTTTTGGCAGCAGCTGAATTTTTAAGATTAGATAAATTCTTGAATTTTTTTGGCAAAGGATATGAGAAACTTACTTGTGTCTTGACTACCAACTTCACCAGAAGGTAAGAATTTAATTTTATTTCATAAGAACTATTGAGTTTCAGAAATTTTTGGAAATCTTACATCAGTATGGATTGGACAGATTTGTAAATCTGTGATAACCGTAATGGGTGTAAAAAAACAGCTTAGAGTAGCAAATATATCCTTAGACCTGAAGTCTGGTAAACTTGTGTTTATGTTCACAGGCTGAATCAGGTAAACTTTTTTTCAATGACAAATATTGGCATTGAAACTTTCATTCAGCAGATCCATTTTACAGGAGCATGCACGCGAAACCAAACAAAATCACCAAAACCCCCCAAACAACCAACCAATCAAATAAATGCAAGACTGGCCCCAAAACCAAGTGGCCTAGTGAAAAAAATAATCATTAACTCCATTTTGAGACTCAGCTGGTTTTCATTATAAGTTTTGGAGATTTGGAACTAGATTTTCTTGATTTTGCAGAGGTGAATTGAGAATCTGAATCCCAGAGCTGTTTGCTCACATATTTTATCACAAAACAAGAGATCACAGAAAGACAGAATCGTAGAATCATCTATTTAGAAAAGGCCTCTGAGATCCTGTGCCTGTCCCCTTACTAAACCCGGTCCCTAAGGAACTCATCCACCTGTCTTTTAAACAGCTCCAGGGATGGCGACTCCACCCCCTCCCTGGGCAGCTGTGACAATCCCTGACCACTCTTTCAGAAAGAAATTCTTCCCAATGTCCAGTCTAAACCTCCCCTGGCAAAACTTGCGGCCATTTCCTCTCGTCCCATCGCTGTCACTTGTGAGCAGAGCCCAGCCCCCACCCCGTCACAGCCTCCTTTCAGGCAGTTGTAGACAGGGATGAGGTCTCCCCTCAGCCTCCTCTTCTCCAGGCTAAACACCCCCAGGTCCCTCAGTCTCTCCTCACAGCACTTGTTCTCCAGCCCCTCCCCAGCCTCGTTCCCTTCTCTGGACGCGCTCCAGCCCCTCAAGGTCCTTCTTGGACTGAGGGGTCCAAACTGACCCCAGCACTCGAGGTGGGGCCTCACCAGCGCTGAGCACAGGGGCACAATCCCCTCCCTGCTCCTGCTGCCCACGCTGGGTCTGACACAGGCCAAGGTGCCACTGGCCCTCTTGGCCACCTGGGTCACTGCTGGCTCATGTTCAGCCGCTGCCAACCAACCCCCCCAGGTCCTTCTCTGCCAGGCAGCTCTCCAGCCACTCCTCCCCAAGCCTGTAACGCTGCACGGGGTTGTTGTGGCCCAAATGGAGGATTCTGCCCTTGGCCTTGTTGCACCTCATCCCGTTGGTCTCAGCCCATGAACCCAGCCTGTCCAGATCCCTCTGCAGAGCCTCCCTGCCTTCAGGCAGATCCACACTTGCACCCAGCTTGGTGTCACCCGCAAACTTGCTGAGAGGGCACTCGATGCCTTCATCGAGATCACTGATGAAGATGTTGGACAGGACTGGACCCAGCACTGAACCCTGGGAACACCACTCGTGACTGGTTTCCAGCTGGATTTACTTCCATTCCCCACAACCCTTTGGCCCGGCCACCCAGCCAGTGTTTAACCGCGCAGAGGCTGTGCCTGCCCACACCGATGGCAGCCGGTTTCTCCAGGAGGACACTGTGAGAAACGGTGTCCAAGGCTTTACTGAAGTCCAGGTACAGCACACCCACAGCCTTTCCCTCGTCCATTAAACGGGTCACCTTGCCATAGAAGGAGGTCAGATTGGTCTGGCAGGACCTGCCTGTGGTGAACCCATGTTGGCTGGTCATGATCACCCGATTTTCCTGTGCGTGCTGTGTGATAGCACTCAAGATGATCTGCTCCATGACCTTCTGGTACTGATGGGACAGAACAGAGGAGGCAAAGAGGCAGTGATCATTTTTTGAGTCTGAATCTATCTTTATTTAAGATCTGTAGTCATGGATCTAGATGCCTATCGTTTGGATGCAGCGTTAGTGTTGGTGTTGAGGAGATCTTTATTCACACAATAACAATCACTTGCTGATTATAAGATTTTACTTGCTTTTCTTTGTTGAACAAATGCTTGTCCCACTCCAGGACACCTGGTTCCTGGAGATGTGCTGATGGGGATGCCTCAGTGCTCCATTTCTCAGTGTCCTTGCTGTATGGCCTGGAAATCAGGGTGGCAGATGTCTGCTGCTGAGCGCTTGGCTTTTAGGTTTTTTTCCCCCTTTTTGTGCTTCATCACTCGATATTTTTAGTTGCTAAATGTTGCAGAGACAGCTTTTTCAATTAGAAAAGTGACAAACTCTGCAAAAAGCATTTCAGCACTTGGAGAACATCAGCATCAATCTCCAGTACTTGCTTACTGACTTTGCAGGATGGGCTTGTTTTTCCTAAAGTGAATGCTCTGACCTTTTTGTTTCCAAAAGAAATAAACAAAACAAAACGCCAACCTAGAACATTCCCATTTAATGGTGCTTAGGAAAAGGCAGGTGTTCAAATCCTTTCCCGAGTCCTAAGTAGACTGGCATCAGTGGATTTGAATCTCCGTTAAGGTGTGGTGTAGGACAATTAAGGCACTTTGTTATGGAAATAGAGCAGAGTTTTTATTGAAGACTGCCAGTGCATTTACAGTCCGATGTGTGGTTAGAGAGTCAAAGGTGTCCAGGTACGACATGTTTCTATCACTTTCTACAAAACCCTGTGTGCATTATGCATGGTTATTTGATGTCTAGGAATCAGACAGACCTTCAGTTTTTGCCTTTCTTTAATATTAAACAAAGTGGCAGGTCTTGGCCTTAATTTAAATAAATTAGAACTAGAAAAGCATATAGGATGGACCCGATAAATGAAATCTGAGATGAAAATAAATGGCCTCATTTCCATGTACCTCTGTAAACGCCATTCACATTGAGAATTTAGGTTATTTAGGTTTGTGCTTAGTATAGACCTATCTTTTATTTTGGTTTTCTCTTTAGAATGTGCATGAACTTATAAAATCCCAGGTGAACCAAAGCAGTGGTGAATCAGCATTGTAACACTTGGTTTGTTATTTATCATTTATATTGTGAGTTTAAGAAAATCCAACTATTTACCTAGGAAGAAGTTAAGAGATATTTATACTGGATAAGTCACCCCATATCAGAAGCTGAAATTAGTCAAATTTGAGTTAGGAAGAGAAAATGGTCAAATTTGTAACCATGAAGGCAGAAGAGCCTCATATGAGGATGCAGTGGCTTCTCCATCCCTAAAATACCCAGGTTTAGATCCAGATGTCAGAACTCAAATGAAGATTGCAGTGGTGTGATTACAAAAGTAGTAAAACTAGGAATCAAAATGCTCTTCTCTAAGCCCAGGCTCTATATCTATTACTTGTTACTCATAATGCATGTGATATTGTCTAGCTGCAGCATTGGAAAGAGCTGTGGGAATGTACTCGCAGAGGAGGCACAGCCTGAGAACCAAGAGCCACAAAGATATTATTACTTAGAAGGCTGTTGTGATTAACACAGTTAAATCCCAAACTAATTATTTGAAAAGTGCATATGAGTTTTGGGCATCTTTTGGCAAGGTGGAATCTCAATCAGGACTAGGATGTTTTGCTGTCTTTGTCCAAAGTCCACCAGATCCACCATATTTCCCTTTGTTATGAGGTTTGCTTGCAGCAATGTGTTGGCTTTAAAAAATACATCTTGAGAGACTACGTTGAGGTGGACTCGGGCACTGCAGGCACTGCCCTGATTGTTTGTTGAATCTTGCTAAGTTGTCTCTGAAAGTCAGCAACGGCCATGCTCCTGAAAGTCCTGGATTGCAGACTAGGACATCATAGCTAGATGCTCCAAGGTAAATATTTGGGGTTCAGTGCCAGGTAAGGAGGAAAACAAAACAACACACATTTAACTTATTTCAACTCAACTCAACTCAACTCAGCTCTAAAAACTTCACTCAACATCCCCATGAAATGAAAATGCTGAACTTCATACTTATGCACATGGGAGGCTCTGATACAAGTAACAGATGCTCATCTTAGATTCATAGAATGATAAAATGATTTGGGTTGGAAGGGACCTGAAATTTCATCTAGTCTCAACTAGATGCCATGACTGTAGATGGAAGGCCAGCACATTTTGTAATTTAGTTATGCTAAATTGTCTTAAGAAAGTGAACAAATGACCTAGGGGACAGCTCAAGCTCCTGATGGTTTATAAAGATCTGAGAAGCAGTTCAAAACCACCTTCCCCAGTCCCATTCCCAGTAATGTCAGGTTTTCAAAATAATTTGCGATGCTATGTGAAATCAGTGATAAGAGGGAGAAATGGCTGTCAACAGGGAACTTGCTAACACAGAAAATCTTCCCTCTTGATGGAATAACAATATTTGTTGTTATTTAAAAATATACCCATGATGCTGGTTACGTGTTTATTATACGAGATGTTCTGGATGGGCAAACTTTGGGAGTTTTAAATTCTGCTCTCAAAAATGAATGCTTTGGTCCATTGTCTCTCACACACCCACACTAAATGTTCCTATGATAGGGTCATTCGAGCTAGCTCCAGAAGCCCAAGAAAACTGCTCTCCCTCTGCAATCAGAAGTGGGACTGGAGTGCCCTTAGGACAAGGAATAGAACAGAATTAGTTTTAATGAGTATTAAGAGGACTCATTATTGAGATAAATGCACCTTGACAGATTCTGTGAGTCTCTCCACTTCTTTCCCAGACAAGGAAAATGGGTAAGCTGCCAGAACCTTGGCTTTACTGAACAGTCAGGAGAGGGATTAGACTGCAGTGGTCTTCCTGCACAGCACGGTTTCTCAGACACTGATGTCCTTCTTGTGCTTTGTGGATTGTTTCTGTTTTGAAATACTGCTCCAATAGGTGCATGTAGTTATTGGGTAAAAGTTATCTGATCAGACAATTTCTGTATATTGCCCTATATAGAGCTGATGGATGTGCTTCTGCTGACTCCTCGCTTGGGAGGAAAACTGTCAGGGGAGCTCTGCTCTGTCACTGTCACAGGTCCTGCTGACCCAACACAGACCTGAGTTGGCGATGAGGTGGAGCCAGCCAGAAATCTGAAAGCCCAACAGATGGACAATGAGCTAGTGAAAAAACCCACTTTTGACTACATCTTGGGGTAGCACCTAACACAGGTCTGAAAGATTCAAGGATTTTATTTGAATAAATGGGTTCTTGTTTCTGAGGAGCAACGCTACCCAGCTTCCTCTCATTCCAGCTGAAACAATGGTTAGGAGAAAGTGTTTATATCAAATTGTTGTTGATTTTATTATAAATCTCAGTTTTGAAAGAATTTTTGTTCAGTGAGGGGTCTCCAGATTTTTATTTCCTTAGGGTTCTGCAGTTCCAGCATGGCTTTGCCTGTTGAGAAGATCTCCCCTCTCATAACCTGACATAATCTCACATATCAAGGCAAAAAAAAATTGTTCTTCGGGGTCATATCTTGAGCTGAAATTTGAATAATCACAAAATATACCAAGTAACATAGCCTTCTACTGCACCTTTCATCAGAGCAGCCTGGTTTTCAGCAGAAAAGATGAGAATATCTTCTGAAATTTATGTGCCATTTAAGTGTTTTAGGTCAAGCAGACAAGAAAGGAAGTTATCAATGATCATTAAAAGCGTTGGATTCTGACACCATGGCTCATGCAACTGTAGGGAAGCAGAAAGAGATATCTATTTTTTCCCTCTGAATGATTCCCTTAATTAAAAGGATCAGATTTTTCGCATTCTGAAAAATAAACATTTTTACGGGTCTCCTCAGGAGAAACAGTCTCACACAGTTAGGAATGTATCTATTCAAGGAATTCCTTAATGAACTCAGATACAGTTTATTCTACAAAATAGCTGCTAGATTTAGTTCTTACTTTCTGAAGAATGTAAATTAAGACTCAAGGATCCCTAAGTTATACCTGAACGAACAAGTTTTTCCTTGACACCATGGAACAGCATTTGACAACACTACCAAGAGAAGAACTTGACCTATAAAACTGGGACTATGGTTGGAAATGCAATCTTTTCAGCATTTGGATCAAAGAACTTCTCAGCAGGGAGACCCTTCTCCAGTTCTGAAATTGTAAAAGCAGTTAGGAAAGGCCACATCTCTCCCAGTACTGTCTGTCTGAAACTTCAACATCTACAGTGGGATTCAGCTTGCATAGCCAGACACCTAAATTGAAGAATTCACCTGTGCATGTCTTCACTCCTGTTGCAGTCAGTACACAAGTAGTGCACTTGAAGGATGATGGAGACCGGTTCTTCTCATCCAAGAGTGAACACCTACATGTTGTTAGCTAAATCCCTCTGTAAGTTTTGTTAACTAAACTATGAAAGCCCCTGTGGACCCGGAATCATAGACATCCAGCTCACATATGGATACCTTTGCACCCCTAATGTCAGTGTCCTTGCTTAGTACCCAATGGACTCATATGACTATCCTATGTGCAGAAAGAAATGTTATTACCTTAGAAAACGGTTCAAAGCTGCCTGCAAGACATCCAAAACTTCATATCTCCCTCTCAAGTGTGTTTAAAAGAAGGCCAGATTCCTAATGTAGATTAGACATCTAATTTTTAGAAGTGTAAAGATAACTGATTATGCCAAAATAAATCAGCAGCTGCTGATAAATCTGCAGCTCTGACCTGCACAGTCTGTCTCCATTTATATATGATTCAACTGCAGCTGGAAAACCGTGTTTGATTAATAGTTCTGTATTGCCAGCAAGTTGTTGAGGAGCAGAATCGCTTCATTTTAGTTGTTCTCTGATCAGAAGGCTGGAGGCATGGGCTTACAGGGAGAATTAATAGAAGAATATATATATGCGCACAGTAGAACAGGCAATTAAGGGGAGGTATGTAAAGCCAAACTTCAAGAGATTGTTAACACAGAAGTAGAACAGCAATCATTTGGCCTGATACCCAGGGTAAAGCTAACAGCGAGAGGATTAAATTAAGACAGAGAAAATGTGAAATTTGGGCAGACCTAACAGGAAAATTATCTGAGAAAGAGACCTACGGGGGTTTGGAACCATTTGAAATCCCCGAAAAGAAAGATATTAGGCCAGGCAAAACAGAACATCGGCAAATATACTGGTGATTACTGTCACAGAGCAAGGAAGTCGCCTGGATGGTCCAGCTAATTTTTCTCTATCTAAATGCTGTAATTTCGAATTCTGTTTCCTGATGTATGATTGTTTCTACAGTGTAAGTCCCTTTAATGATGACTAGGACATTGTGATTAATTTATCGTTGGTGGGTCAATTATTGCTTTTTTTGCAGTAAATGCCAGAGACTCTGACAGACACAAAACCCAACTCTGCCCATGGACGCCCCTACCTGGCTGTCATTGTGTAGCTGAAACAACGACCCAGTTAGGCTCAGCACTACCTCCAGACCAGACCTAGCCCTAGCTGAGGCTCTGGGTGTAATGGTATCCTGAATTTATACAGATAGGACACTGAATGAGATACTGTCTTTGCTTGTTTAGTTCTTTTCTAACATCTGATCATAAGGGAGAAAAAGCTGTTTACGTATTGTCCACTTGCTGAGGTTTCGGCCCCTAAAAAGCCCTTTATGCATCTGTTGTGTGAAATGCTTGAAAGTGCCTGTGTCAGCAGGGAGTCTCTGATGGGAAATTGGTAAATTTCCCATCCAAAGGGAATGAGAAAATCAAGCCAGAGAGATTCAGGTGAAATACATTTCTGAACAATGACATTTGCTGTGAATCAGTTGCAGTATATATGGAGGACTTTCTAGTATTCGTGAATTAACATTATATGAAGGAAGGAGAGTGAGCTCTGAGGGAGACCCAGACTGATTAAGAATCTGTGTGCATTTCAGCAAATTCTTTTATCCAAAAAAGCCACCATTTTTTGAAAGCATTTCACACTGAAATGCTTTTCCACATAAAATGTTGCAGTTCAGGCAATGCCAAAGCAATTTATGTCAGTATTTTTTTAAGAAATATTTTGACTTTTATTTCAAAACATTTTTTTTTTTTTTAAATTTAAAAATTGATTACAGTGAAAGGAAAAAAAAGGTTAAGTAAAAAAATCGCCACATATTCTCAGGACATAGGAAGATGTTTGTTTCTTAAGTGAAAAAATTACTTCAAGTTGACCTCAAATGAGGTTGGTTATTATGGGGTTTTTTTGCCTAGATGGAAATCCTGAATATATTTTCTAGTAGACCTGCCTAGGATTTTCTCTTGGGTTTCTTTTAGGTCACCAAACAGACAAAAAAATGGGAAAAAAAAAATCATCTCTGCTGTGGATTGTATTGCAGAGAACAGTTGTACCTTGGTTGGAAGTGACACTGCATCTCTCTTCTATATCTATGACTAACTTTCAGACATCCAAATTGCCTCCTAACATATGGAAGATGTATGGACAGGGTTTTTTGTACAAGCCAGACTGCAGCAGATGGGTGACAAATACAACACTCTGTCTTCGATTTAACAAAAATAATCTGCTTCACATTCATGGAGACTGCATGGTTTTCCCATGAATTTCTATGCAGAAATGAAGGGCTCTGGTTGTATTTAAAATAATTTGTAACTTGATTACACTAATTTTTGTTCAGTCAGGGAGACTCTCATATATCTGATGCTCATTTCCTCTCCCTTGGCCAGCTCTGTAACGTGTCATGAATTTTCAGAGCAGCACTAGAATCTTAAATTCAGAGGAAAACCGCAGCTCAGCAGCTTCCCGACGCAGGCCGCAGTCCCTGGGTGAATAAACACCAAGGCAGCTTGGAGAACAGCCCAGAATAGTTCATAGAGGACTCTCCTGCCCCTACAGAGCAGGAGATCAGTGCTGGACCTTCTGCACATGGACGGTTAGCTGTTGACCCCACAGACAAGTCCTGATGAGCTCCAGCTCTCAAGGAGGTGCCGTAATTCTATTTACCAGTGACCCTGGCTCATGCAGGGTTGTGCCTGTCCTATAGATGTGACATCCACAGAAACATTTTTGTATCAGTCACAGGATAGTAACCCAGCGCTGCGCTACTGTCACTGAGGATGTGATCCTGGGCGTGGAGTTTCACACGCACACTGGCAGAAGAGGCCCTCAGAAGCCTGTAAGCCACATCTGTCTGAAAAGTAATATGGTCCTGGACCCTGAAATGCGTTTAAAAATGCCTGTAAGATGTGTATAAGCCAGGGGCAAAGAAACCCTTTCAAGCTCAAGTTACATGTGATCATTCCAAATCCTAATTTCATGGCACAATTTGTTCTCTCTTGACTGAGGCTGTTCTCACACTCAAGTGACCAGACAAAATGCTTTTCAAGATGGGTGGAAAGAAGGAAAGGAAAAATAAAAGAATAGAACACTCAAATTTATCCATTAGTGCTGGGAAGTGGACACTATGCAAAGTCCCTGTGTGGAAGGGATGCTTTCTCCATGTCTCAGGTGAGGACATGTAGGACACATGAGGCTGAGAAAAGCTGGTCCCATCCCCACTCTCCCTTTCCCTGCTCTGTCTCTCACCTGGTCGGCACCGGCATCACTGCACAGCCGACCTCTTTCACAAAATGAGCCTTTTCTGCTGTGGTTCGCTGTGTACTGTATAGGTGTACTCCCTCCAACACCAATAAACCGTCTTGCTCTTAAGGCCCATCAGTGCAACCACGCACATTCCTCTGCAAAGTAAGAACCGCAAGCCTCAGTTCTGCCTTTGAGGAGTGAGACTGAGCTCTTAGTAAACACACTGAGGTTTTTCCCCCTTTTTTTGTTTGACTATCTATGACAGGCTATGCTCAAGCAACAGGCAGAGTGGACTGCAGCTCTGCTCTGTACACCAGGTGGCCTCAGTGGTATGTGCTTCAGTCTTGGTGATCTCAAGGTGCAACTGTCGCTCTTGCCGTACCACTTTGTTTGCCATGATCTGAGCATGCTTACAGCACAGTGAAACAGAGCCAAGAATCATGTAACAGGAGGAAAAATAGGAGATAAAACACATGCATGGATGGGATTGATATTACAAGGCATCTGTTAAACACACATAATCAATTGCTGCTTATATGAAACAGCTCTGCAGACAATGAGTTCTGCTGTGCTGTAGCTACCTGAAGGAACAGAGTTGTTATCCTCTTGTCTTAGAATAAGGTCCTTAAAAAATAAAAGCCTCAATGCAGTTAAGCATTTTGCATGTTGCCAGATGACAATTTATTCATTAAAGAAGAGACACAGGAACTGAAAATTGACAGCTAAACTGGCTGCATGGAAAACTGCATCAGGTCTCAGTGAGAAGTTGGTTGTTCACATGGAGGGAAGCTACTGGTGGACTTTCTCATCACACTAAACTGATTTAGTATGTATACAAAGCAGAAGAATGCTGTGGAAATCTGCTGGTAATGTGAAGTTAGAGAATACTAATAATGCAATCAAAAATTTTAAGTCATAGAAATTTGGCAAGATTCAGTAGTACAAAATATGTTTTCCATGTATGGTGACAATCATCTGTAAATGTCTGTGAAGGAGTTAATTACCATGAACAATCTTTTCTGTTAGTAGTGGAATATTCAAATATACTACCTAAGTCTGTCTAAAATATATACCTAAGACACTGTTAAAGGACTTAGCACTACGTGTAGCTATCACTCATACTTGATGGTAAGGACACCACAAGGAGTATGGGCCAGCTGCAACTGCATGAACTGTACTCATCTAGATACTGTAAATTGAATCACATCTGGCTTTAGAGGAAAATAATAGAACTTCTGCAAGCTGGTTGTGTCCATGGGGAGAGAGGAAGGAAGGGAAGCTTGTGCTTTTTAGACATGGAGACCTCTGATCTGTAACTACATTGTAAAAAAAAAAAAAAAAAAAGAGAGAGACCATAAACTATTATTCTGGGATCCTTCAGCCAATATATTTCCAATATTTAAAGTCTTACTATGAGACAAAAATGAGCAGTCCCTGGATTTCGCGCAGGAGCGAGTGCAGTGATCACAACCAGGCAGTAACTGTTGTCTCAGACAAGAGAGAGTTTGGCCAGTTGGCACATAGAGGGCTGGTTGGCTTGAGGCCAAACTCCAAATGACCTGTTGGGTGTAACAAGTGTGTTTGGAAAGCCTGAGTGGGGTGCATCAGCCTGGACAACACTGATATCATGAAAAAGCTGTCTCTTACTTGGCATTCACTGCTGGACTACAAGAGCCTGATGGAGTGGGAAAAGGATGAGATGAGACAGGATGGTAGGACAAGAAAAGGGAAGGTCTTTCCAGATGCATTCCAGGGTCTCTTTAAGAAGATTATCTCTCAGAATCTAAACCACCCTTCACATTTTCTCTCATTTTCATCAACATTATCAAAGCTGATGCCATGTTTTCACTTTTTTTTTCTCTCAACTTGTCTATCCAGATGCCAAACTATCTGCATATCTCCTTAGTATTTTTTCTTTCTCTGTTATGACTACAATGACCTGGTCAAACAGTGCCCCATATCCATAGATTTTCCCACTCCCTATAGGTTTTGACAAAGATTGTTAGAAAAACTTTCAAACCCTGTTCTGACTGTATGGGGATTAACTGGGCCCAGCCTGAGAGAGATATCACATCCTATGGCTTGAATTTTCTCCTACGTTTTTCCCTTCCCTCTTTATTCTTCCACAAATTGGAGAGAATTTGGTTACTGAGCCATCAGAGGAGCCATCAAGACTGCAACAGCTTGCCAAGCTGGAGGGATACCTGGCTGGAGAGACAGAAAGACCTGAGAGGGGAAGGGAATGAGAAATTAAAATGATCGACACCTAGAATTTAACCACCAGTCAAGAGAGATTAATTGCAAGGTCAAAGTAAGGCAGGGCTATGTAATATTTGACGTATTCTATTACAGTAGCAGGATATCTCTACTTTTAGGAAAGTGGCCAAATAAGTTGGTTAAAACAGATGAAACACTTTGAAACTCTCCCTGCCTAGCAAGGAAAAACACACCTCTCCACTCTACTAGAGCCCTCTGCACATTGCCCAAAGAGTGACATGATAGAAAGTAGATGAACAGACTTGCTCAGGACATCCTTCTCTCACGCCTCAGCTGCAGCTGGGAGGTATGTAGCCACCAAAGAGCAATAGGTGGCTTCTAATGGGGTAACATTCAAGAATTTGGCAAAAGACATATTAATACAATATATCATAAGAAAGCAATGGTCTGTGGGAAAGAGTCACACTTGGAAGATGCCAGAACACCTTCTTACAAGGGAGGGAAGTGAAACAAGTGCACAGCTGTCCAGGGAGGTGGTGGAGTCACCATCCCTGGAGGTGTTTAAAAGACGGGTCAATGAGTTCCTAAGGGACAGGGGTTAGCAGGGAGACAGATATGGTTGGACTTGATGATCTTGGAAGTCTCTTTCAGCCTCATGATTCTGTGATTCTATGATGCTATGATAGGACTCAAGGGAATGGCAGGAAGCTGTGCCAGTGGAGGATTTGAGTACAGTCGTGCAGTTGAAGAGATCTGAGCCCATAGTAAAGGCCTGGTAAAGACATGAAGAGTCATAGACTGAACAACAGGAAGAAACTTTTTTTCATTTTTGTAAACAATGACTTTTTTTTCCATCTTACAATGCTTAATTGATCTCTGGAACTCATCCTTGTAAAGTGTCACTGGGCATGGAGTTTAACAGGAGTAGGATATAATTGGGAATACTCTGAGTTATCTTGTAGAAGATAGACGTGTAATGAAAATACAATGTAAAATAAACTCTTATACTTTAGGGTATACAATCTTTAACCACTAATAGGCTTATATGGCAAAATTGGTCCATATATACTCAAAGGGGATTCTTGTGTCTTCCTCTGAGGCACACTTGGAGGAAAGGTACTGGATTAAAAGCACTGCTAATCAAATGCAGCTCCAGGTTTCCTATATTTTAACAAATCTTTTCCATTTCTGACTCATATAGTATGGAAAAAATTCATATCTCTTCCAGGTCATATACATTTCAATAAGAACAGAAGTTTAATTTCTATGAATGGTGTTCTTAGGAAAAGGAAAAAGATCCAAACAGAAGCAGAAAGATGTAGAGTACTGGCTATTTTGCAGGCTAGTCTACCAGTAGGCGGCTAATGGAAATGCACTGGCTGATAGACAATGAACATCTCCAACAGAAACACTGCCTTAATTATGAGGCCTCCTGGGACTTCTTCCGCTGAGACCTATATGGTTATGTAACATATGTCCGGATTTACAGAAGACAGAATCGCTTTTCCCTCCCATCTTTTTAACTTTGAAAATCTATAATTAAAGACTATAAATCACAGCGTACAAAGTGACATCAAGGGAACTGAGGCAGAGACTGAAACCTCTCAAGTTCCGTAGGGCACCTGTTTTTGTGGAGGCCATTAGGTGTTGTGAAGTAGCTCTTTGGTACCTGGATTCTTAGGTGTCTCAGATGTGACACTTTCACAGCAAAAATTAAGAGAACACCATTTGATCAGCCTTTGGGATTCCTTTGGTTTAAGGAGAGAAAGTAGGCTCTTGAGACCTCAGTCGGTATCTTTGGTGAGAGCTCCTGAACTGGCTGTGCCAATAAATAGTGACAGTAAAATGTCTGAAGAACAATTATTCTTCAGGATGGTAGGAACATATGACGGAATTCCCTATCCCCTGCTAAACATATCTACAAACAAGTGATCAAATTGAAATACTTTTAGTTCATAAGGAGCTAATCTGCAAAGAAATCTCTCCCTTGTTCCATCCATCGTCTTCACAACATTATTTTCATTTCTATCTAGATTTGTTTGCTTGTTAGTCTGTGGCCTCCCCCTAAGGATATAGCTGCAGATGGATGAATTATTTTATTTTATTAAATATTATTCTTGGCTTTTGGGAGATTTTTTTTTTGTTTTGCTTTAATGATTATTCCTCCTGGTGTTATTTCAGTTTTCAATTACAACTTGTGGGTGTATGTGTCTGGTACACTACCATTTTGTAAATGGATGTATGCACTTATTGTTAATTGATTCCCCAAATAAACCCAAACGCTTGCATTGAAATCGTGTATTATATTTCTTGCATGCCACTGAGCTGGATATCTTCCAGTTTGGCACCCACTGCTGTCAGGAGGTGGGCATCTTTCTCTCCCTCCCATTAACCCTGGAGTGAAGAGTTGATGTTCATGTGAGTTTTCTGTGCAGACCTTATAGCCCTGCTCGATGTCTCTGAATAAAGGTAGCCAAAGTTGCACTTCTAAGTGTGTATTTAGCCATCTAGGTAAAAAATAACCTTTTTTTTTTTAGGAGAAGCACTAAAGGCTTAGAGGTCCCCACAGGCTTCAGTGAGAGTTTTCTTCCCTAAAGTTGGGCCATTATGAAGGACATTTTTCAAAAACAGCCCGTATTGGACTATATCTGCTCCCACCATAACCAATGTCTGCTAGAGAGTTATTTTCTCAGAAAGGAGAATTAAGCCATAATCATTCCTTTAGCAAGTTTTTGCAGCCCTATATTTTTTCAAGCTTTGGCTAGAAAACACAGCTGAAGTCCCTGATGGTGGGACTGTGTATTTCAGCAGGTTTCAGCAGGTCATCTACTTCTTTTTGCCAGAGAAGAAAGATAATCCCCTTTCAACTGTGATTCATCCCACATATTACAGTCATCTATCTTAGGAGAAGATGAATCATTTCCTGGAGGTGCTTCTCTTTCTCTCTGTCTCTCTTTCCATTTAGGAAATCTAGAAGAAAGCTTAAGCAAGACTATAAATTGTGCATAGCTAAAATGGGGGAGATGCTTTTGGCTTGGTTGGGACCTCTGTGTGCTGTTGTATTATGCATTTGCACTCAAAGCCAGAGTCAGCAAGGAAAACATTTTGATGGTGATTGCCTAATTGTGTGTGTTGATGACAGAGGTAGTCTTTCATCCTTATGAGCAGCACAACATTTAAAGGTTATTAAACCTTTATACAAAGTCAGAGTATGTTTAGGATACCTCAGTACTACCTGTTTATCTACTGTCAAAGTGAAAGTCATCCTCCTGTCACTGTCTGGCTGACTGTGGGAATATATTAGAACTGGAGAAACATAATCACTAAAAGAACAAGGATCCTACAAGATGTTGACAAAGCAGGTAATTTATCTCACTCCAGTACCGATCCAACCACAAAATTCAACACAGAAATGTTAAGCATTTGGTGTTGCTCAGTGCTGTGATGTGATCCCCTGGAGTGGAGCTGTGGACTTATGAATGATACTTTTTCTACAGGAGAGATAGCAGCATAAAGATGTCTGCACAGGAAAAGCACTAATATCTATTTAGCCTCCAATCCTGCCTCCAAAGAGAAGTTAGAAGAAATCATTCCTGAAAGTTGCAGCTAGAAGTTAAACACCTCTCAACATGAGAGATCTCATCCTAGTCCCTATGTACGCATTTTAGTGACACTAATTGTATTATTTGGGAAGATGAACCTAGTTTATATTCTGTTTTTCCCTAGAAATCATCTTTATTTAGTGAATAACTTAAGCTTGAAATACAAGGATGATCAAAAAAACTATGATGCAACTAGAAAAGCTTCCCTGGGTCTATTTTCACAGCGAGGGTACTTACCTACCTAGGGGATTTGAGTTCCCTCTTGTAGTCCTGCAGCTGCTTGCATCCAGCATCTTGCAGTGACTTTAGGGTGTTCTGGCCATATCCAGACACTCAAGTTCAGACAGTCAACTTGCTCCTTGCTCCTGATTGTCATGAACCAGGTGCAACATACCTAAATAGCCCCTACTTTAACACTAGTGCTGGTGGGATGATGCATAACTGTCTGCAGAGGCTGGCAGCGAATCTTCAGAGAAGACCTTAAGAAATCCCCCAGGATATATTTTAATGTTCACATCTGACACCCAAATTTGTAACCTGGTGCAAAAACACAGTGATGTAGAGCACCTTCTGGTTTATTAGTTGGAAGACTGAAGTATTTCATAGAATTATAGAATCATTTACTACATGCCTGCTTCAGGAGCATTTTTACAGTGAGACTTTGTGCACTCTTTTCCTTTTGAATACTAGTAAAGGTCACATTGGTCTTGGCTACTCATTTATTTCCTTTCTCTCATTGAATTTTTAACAATAACAGGCATTCATCCAAAGCTCTGGGCTCCTCTACATTGCATTAAAATTCACAATGTCATTTGCTTTCAGTAAATATATTCAAATGGGCTGCCTTCAAAACCATAAATGACTCACCATCCAATCAATCATAATTGCAGGACCCTGAATTTCTCCTCTACGTGTTGTCCTCTAATACCCAGAAGGAACATGTGATATAAGTCATACCAAAAACTGGTTGGGAAAAAGAAATTACATGTGATCATTTTTATTCTCTAAGGAAAATTTGCTAAGTTAAATACCGAACCAGTTTAGGCTGGAAAGTGAGACAGATAGGTGTAAATTTTATGTTACCACTCAGAGCTCTGAGAGTTACTGCACTTAGGAAAACTTATCTCTTGAATCAATTATTAAGTTTCAAAATGGAATGTGTGCTTCTTTCTTACTTATTTCCCATATAGCTCCCCTACAATGTTAAACATACATACTCACATGCTAAAAGTCTGCTTGTTAAAACAGTTGTTAAAGCTTCTAAAGAGATAGAAATGATTGAGGTATCCTCTTATAGGATATAAAGAGCTACGCCAAGGAAACGAAGTAAAAGAAATGGCTAACTAGAACTTATCCAAAAATTTTTTTGTGATCTCAATTTCCTTTCAATGCTGAGGAGTTAAATAAAAAATGAAAAAGAAAAGAAAAGATTGGGTATCTGATTAATCCTGGTGGATGACAGTGAAACTACTACCTCTCCCCTGTGCTGTTGGTAAGGTCAGATATAGGTTTATCACTAAATCACGGATATGAGAGGTAGAACAGAACTGTTAGGAAATCCTGGCTTCTCTTTATAAGTGTAGAATTGTTGCTTCCAACATACTTTCTGAGGCTCTGGTCAAGCATTTAATGTCTCAAAACAGCGAGGCTCCCGTTCACTTCCCTTGAGAGATGACTTTGTTGCCTCATAGATCTCAGTGTGAGGGACTGAGTTGCGAACTAAATTTTACTTTTCATGTTGCTAGGCAGTTACTTTTTCTCAGGAACAACTGCCTTAAACCCCTTGCCCTTTAGCCTGTGATAAATCTGCCCTTGTTCATACACCTTTGAACCAAGTGTTCGGCTCCTGGTTTACTGACTTTGCTGCTCCAATCCACGCACTCATCCCCAAGGCTGATTTAAGTTACTATCAATTTTATTTAATCTGCTGGTGCTTGATGGGCATGTTCAATGATTAAATTCCCAATACTCAACACTGTTTTCCTGCAGCAAAGCTTATGAGAAATGAACAACAAATATTGTTACAGATGAAGAAATATGGGGAGATTTTATCTGTAGAAC
Source organism: Neomorphus geoffroyi (assembly GCA_033558235.1). NCBI lineage: Eukaryota > Metazoa > Chordata > Aves > Cuculiformes > Neomorphidae > Neomorphus > Neomorphus geoffroyi. The sequence goes on from JAUMJM010000025.1 coordinate 4,493,211, forward strand.
CCATCTTAGATATTCCTGAGAATAAAATAAACAAGTGCAATACATATCAGCTTTCCTTTCTGCCTTTTTCATACATTACTTGTCTTCTTTGGGTCTAATCCAAAGACCTCTGAGGTAAATGGAAAACTTTTACTGACTTCAGTAAGCTTTGGGTCACTCCCTTAAGGGCAGTGATTGTGTCTTCCCGAAGTGTGTAGCTGTGATTCAGTGAGACACTCAAACACACAACTCCAGCACTTTCAGTACTGGAGTTAACACCTTCAGTGAGATTTTTCCTACACTAAATAAGGATGTTCTTAACCACTCTGTTGAATCTTGATATTTAGTACAGAGCAGGCCCTGTGGAATGACAAATCACATTTTTTTAGTACTATGGATTTTATCTACAACAGACGTGTTGGTGATAGCTTTTATATGACAATAATTCAAAATATGAAGCCAATTACTCTGCTGGTATGGGCTCCTGTATTTACATTGCTGAAAAATCTGCCTCTTCATTTTATAACAGTGTGCTAATACAAGTTTCTTTCACTAACCTTACTCAGAACATCACAAGAAGGCAAATCAAAGAGAAATATAAACTTCCTAACCTAAGATATGTATTGAAAGAATACAGTAAAAACATTTTTGGTAGAACAATTTTAGGTTTAAAACAAAGGTTTATTGAAACTGTATTTTTTTTTAGGAGTATGACTATTTCAATGACATTTTCTATGGGAAAAATATCTCAGGAAATGGTTTTGATTTTCTGACTTGTGCTACAAATATAGAAATTATTTGTTTTGACAAAACAAAAACTGCATTTTTCAGTTTACTCTGTTGTTTTGTTTTGACTTATAGCAACTACTGATTTCATCATGTAGTTTAACATAGTGTATTATATTCAATATTACATTACAGCAATTTTCAACATTATAACAATGAGGCATTTCTGTTTTTCCAAAATAGTACATCAATATTTATCAGTGAGAATTTTCAACTTTTCTGTTTGCTTAAATTTTCTCTTTGCAAGTTTCAAATTTTTACTCCAGTTCAAGCTGCAAAAATGACTTCAGCATGCTGACAACACTCACAAAAGTTTGAATTTATGCACATTCATAGTACTAACTCAATTATACGCATTTACTTGTTGAAACAGCCACAAATAAAGTCAACTACAGTCAAATTTATGTACATTAGGTCCATATTCTCAGCTATGTCCAGTTGCAATGTGACCCAATGCCTTTCTTTGCCATACATATCCTTATAGCTCTGAATCGAGCTAAACTTTTGTGAAAACCAATTGAATGAATTTTAGAAAAATATGCCAAGTCAGCAAGATTACATTTTGTGCATAGGCATGAATAACCATAGTAAGGTATGGTCAAAGGAGAATCCAGCTACCTGGAGTTCTTGGCTAAAGACCAGCTGCTCCTCTTCCTGCACCACTTGCTTGCCCCAAAAGCTGGTGGTTGAAGCTCCAGAGTCATTAGAAATCCTGCTCCAGGATTCTACATTGTAGTGCATGGTAGTGAGCCACACATGGCCATGTTTTGTTTATGACAGATGGCTCTTCCCAAAAATATGATGTGAGAGATTGTGCTGACTTGGACAGTTCCACATAAACTGTGGGGGATTGACAGGGTGTAATATACTTCTTCTGTTTACTTAAAGTCTAGAAGAGAATGGGCCAAACCCAGTGAAGAACAGCCTGTTTCAAAGATATTATGGCTGGAAAATGTTGTTTCTCACAGAGATCATTTCTCTATAATAAGCTGCATGGTGATCCTGTATGGTGGGGGAAAAGCTATGCAGATTGGGAAAAGAGTCAATCACATGATTTCCATTTGTGTGTTATCACAGAAATGTCTGTGAGAGGAAAACGGAGCTTCTGCTCGTCTCCACAGCTCAGCGCAAAGCCAGCCTAGCTGGAAACAAGCTACCTCGTGGCCTAGAAACCACTCGTGGGAGCCATGTGAAATTCAAATGTAAGAAGAAGAATTTGTCACCGATGAACAGGCCTCCTCAGAGAGAGACTGTTGATGGACAATTTGCAAAAGTCAGCTGGGAACTGGACCAAACAAAACACACATGCAACTTTGCTTGAATGACAGCTTGGAAGAGCCATGCTGAATTTCCCAGCAAGCTGGAAAGCTGTGGCTGACACGTGGGGTTTTCTCTACCTTTGTTTTTTTTCCTAAACTTTGCAGAATGTTTTCTAAATGGAGAATGGATTTGTAATATGGGGTTAACTGGAACCCTTTTCTTAAAGCCTGAGGATAATAATTCATCATGAGATATCTGGGATATTCTTATGGCCCTCAGTCAGCATAGATTAGTATAGGTCTGGCGAGGTTAATGTGGCTGAACTGATTTGTGCCAACTGGAGATCAAATTCTGTTTAAATATTTTACTGAAGAAGGAGAAATTAATTGTTTTGCCCCAAATTTTGCCAGATGTTCTGGACTGGAACTTGCTACTGAAATCATATCTCTCATCCCCTTTAGCTTTTCAGATTATACAGCAGACAGACAGACAGAGCACAGAGGCCATTTTTGTTACAGCTTCTATTTTTGTCACTTCCTCTGAACTGTATAAACCTCCCATGACTAAAATATTGTTTTTTGGGTTTTTTTTTGGCACAAGGGAATCACATCTATTGGGATGATATAACTAGAGCCTCGTGGGAAGCATTTTTTCTTTGACAAGAAACTGAAATTAAGAAAAAAAATACCATTACATTCCAAATCGAAATCTTTGGAATTGTTCATGGGAAATAGGAGAGAGCTAACCTCAAAACAGTCAGTTACCTGACTCTTAGGTTAAAATGTAGGACTTCACAGCATATCAAAGCCCGTACTTTTAGGTGCTTGGGAGGTGGTACGAGTCTCCTTTTCTGTATTTGTCACATTGACTGGAAATTTCTTTCAAGAAATAAAAAGTTAAATCCGATGTTCTTCTTTGAATAATTTTGTTTCTATCTAGCAGTTACTGAAGACAAAATATTTGGTTCCAAAAATTCCTAAGATGATGAGAATTCACTGAGTACATTTTGCCTAACCTTTTTGGAGTCCTTGAATGAAAAGTCATTGCTTGAAAGCAGCTGAAATCCGTCTGCTTAAAATGCACGACACCTTTCCCTCTGCAATTAATACGGATGAGTTCTGCACAGGAAAGCACTTCCAAAGTTCATCACTGCTCTCACCAGTTTTTTCTCTCAGACTGTGTAACCCCATGATTACATGGTGACGTTGATGTAACGTGACACAGTACGTCAGTGGAGTCTCTAACAATTTGTTTTGTAGCAGTGAAGGAAAAACCCTGCATCCTGTTGGGTTTTCTGCCGAAGTAGAATTTACTAAAAGAAGGAAATCTGATAATCACTATTAAAATCTGCTTGTGGTTAACTGGAAAACAGTCCTGGAAGTTTCAACTAGTGCTCTTGTGCACAAAACACTTGACAATCTGCCAGTCTACTCAGTAGATACCTCTGTCAGTCCATTCAGTAGGTATCTGTGTTTAGCTATATTTCGGAAGGATGCTTGTCTGATTGAAAAAACGTCCTCCAGTATCAACCTTGTGTATGGGCACGCAGGTCAAACCCTTAAGCTGGTTTTCATACACCTTTGGACGTTTACTTCAGCTGGGGCTCAGGGTCCTGTTGGCCTTTTCATGCCCTGGTCATGAACAATTGTCGTTTGATCACAAATGGTAAGATGAGTGTGATGGTCTCTTAGCTGTTATTTAGATCTGAGCTGCTGCAGTCTCTCCTTAAAAAGGGGAGTGTGTCTACTCAAAATGTCAAAGCTTTGCTGAAGTTTTTAGCCTTGAATCAAGAAATTACATGTTTCTCTCTTTCTTTGTACAGGAATGCAATTTAGCTGGAATCCTGTTAGGAAAATAAAAAAAGCATTCCAGATTGTATAAGAATAACTGCCTCCCTAACATTTCTAAGGGAATGGTTAAATAGATATAAGGCACTAAAAAAGGTCAGGGAAGATTCTGAATGCTGTACAACATTGTTGAACCACAGATGAACATTTCTGAATATTAGGTGATCACAGAGGGAGTGCTGAATCCAGAGTGTGAAGAATGACTTTATTGAAATGTTAACAATGCAGCGGCTATCAGCAAATACTGAAAAAGAGGAAAACCCCAATGAGCTGGAGTAGCACAGATTCAGAGCATGAAATTAATTTAACCTAAAAATCTTGAACAGACTTGAGTTTAAACTCATTTGCAAATACATGAAGCAGAGCTACTCAAACTACAGGCTTTTTATCTAGATTATATTTACCTTTTTGGAAGAAGAATTATCATAGAATCATAGAATCACATGATGGTTTGAGTTGGAAGGGACCTGTACAGGTCATCCAGTCCAACTGCCCTGCAGCGAGCAGGGACATCGTCATCTGGATCAAGTTACTCAGAGCCCCATCTGACCTGACCTGGAATGTTTTCAGGAATGGGGCATCCACCACCTCTCTGGACAACATGTGCCAGTGCCTCGCCACCCTCAGCATAAAAATTTTCTTCCTAGTATCTGGTCTAAACCTTTTATCTTCTAGTTTAAAACTGTTACCCCTTGTTCTATTGCTACAGGTCCCACTAAAAAGTTTCTCCCCATCTTTCTTATTAGTCCACTTTAAGTACTGAAAGGCAGCCATAAGGTCATCTTGAAGTCTTCTCTGCTCCAAGCTGAAGAACTCCAACTCTCTCAGCCTCTCTTCATAGGGGAAGTGTTCCAGGCCTTTGATTATTTTTATGGCCCTCCTCTAGACCTGCTCCAACAGGTCCATGACCCTCCTGTGCTGAGGGCTCCAGAACTGGAACTTTGCTCCATGATAATGTATGGAAGAGTTGGCATGAGCTCCTCCCAGAGGTGAAATACTTCCTGCTGAGTGGATAATTTGGTTACTGAAGACCTCTCATTGGAAAGACATTTCAGCATCTCCACCTATGAAACCATGATGGTTATTTTTCACCTATTTCCTAAAAGTGCTCCACTGCAAAGTGATATAGCAAGACAGTACTTAAAAGTCAGTTTTTAGATCTTGTAGTTGTGAACTACCTTAAGTGTGGTCATCCAAGCTATTCTAGGGTCATTCAAATAGGCAGCAATAAAATCTCGTGTTTGAATTTATCTAAACTTCTTAAAAAAATTTCGTAAAGAATTCGCCTATGAGAAAATGACATCCTGATTTAGAACACTCAAAATGAAATGTAGCAATCTGAGCTGTGATTTTTAGAAGTGTTAAATGTGTATGATTTTCAGATGAAATCAAGAGGAACAGGAGGGTGTTGTTTAGCCACAGTTTCACACCTTCATCTCTACTGAATGCTCACTTTGCTGGTCTAGTCTACACTGGTCTTGAAAGACAGATGCTGCTCTTTGATGGCTCTTTGGAGTAGAAAGTTATACAAGTTTTAGTCTTCACCCTGAACTATGAGGAACTAAACTCACCTTCAGGTTCTAATGGCTCAAAATCACACTGCAAGCGAGCCATGCTGCTGTAAATGCCTGTATGAGTGCCGGTTTGCTGAGAGTTAAAATGTTTCTTCAGATAAGGCACAGTCTTGATGCATGCACCTTGGTGAGTTATCCCATCTCATGTGGACCAAAGATGATCATATACTTTTACAACACATCCCTGTATGTAAGGCACAGGTAGCTCCCAAATCTTTTTATAGCTAGTACATATAGACACTTGCAAGGCAGAATTCAACTGACCTGCTTTAGATGTCTACTTCAGAAAAGATGAATCACATCTCAGAAGTGCTGTTTCTTTCCAATGCCTTTTTGGGTATTCTGGAGAACTAGCTCAGACGTAATCATCTATATAGTTGATGTCTAAAGTTAGGCAGGATTAGTCCATCTCAATGGAATTTAAGGTATGATACTATGAGTCTGAGACCACAGTGGCCTTGGTCACATGATTTTTAGAACACCCCCCCCTCTATAAAATTGCATTGACCAAAAGCAATGCAGACAAACCAACGCAGTCTCAGCTCATCTATTAAATAGCTATAGAAACTGTGAAATAAGATGACATCTTTCAGCTACCTCAAAATGCAGCCAGAAATCCTGAAGGCTTCATCACCCAAATAGCAAAAGCTTTCACATCTCTATATGCTCCTGAGAAGGGCTGTCTTTGCTGGCCACCAGAGTGCTAATCCACAAAGTCTGGGGAAAACCTGACTTGACATACTATTAGTATGCTTTATTAACTTGTCACAGATCATTATTGGTTTAACAATAACAATCAGAGATGGATAAGCAGTGAGTAGTAGTAAGTAAGTAGTAAGTAGATGGATAAGTAGTCGGATTTGGAATTTGTCCTACGGCTTTTGCACTGCCCATGTCTTAAGCATTGTCTTAAGAAGGCTGTGAAAAGCAGTCCCTCTCTTTTTGTAAGGAGTATGGAATTTCTTTTCTCTGAAGGTCAGATTAACTCAGAGAGAGGCAGGACATGTCAATGCTTACAGGAATAATGACCACTTGCATATTGTGGATGCTGATGCACACACAAGTCAGGCAGAAGAGGTGCACAGAGACAGAGAAAATAGTCAGTTGTCATGAAGGCATTCCTAAGGATGAAGAACCACAACCGCAGATGAGCTCTAGGTCTCTTATAAGTTTGCATATTCCCTTTATTTTCCCAGAGTTCTCATGTGACACAGAGTGCTGAAATGCCTATTCACCAGCATAATAATTTCATCTGTTTTCAGACAAGGACTGAGGATGCGTATGCTCTACTTACTTCAGAAGGTCTTTTTCTGGGATGTTTAATAAGGGCTACAGTACATTTAACCTCAATCTTGCCTAACTTGAATGCTGATCTCCCCACACGCTACATAGTCAGTGGTGAGGAACCTGTTTTGAAAGGGTGAAAGCTTTTCAATCCTCTCCCTCATGTGACTTAGACAGAATAGATCTGAAATAAGATATCTCCAGGTAAATGCCTGAAGATCCCTGTGGAAAGAAGATCACCACACTCAGATCACTCCTGAGCATGCTGCTGGGAGAAAGGGGACAAGGAACAGATGCTGATGTTGCTTTGTGAGTTTGTTCCTTTGTTCTCTGGGCTTCTGGTAGAACAGTCTGAAAAACTGAGTCTGGATGAAATAGTATCTTTGGGGGATTTTTCTGTTTTGTTGAGGAAAAGCAAGCAGCTTTATTTTGTTTATAACTCTGCTACTTCTGTTCTGTGTTTTCTGCTTTACCAGCCAAACTGAAGAATTACTTCTTTGTCTAGACCAAGTGATATCTACAGAGCAGAGGAAAGGAAGATAAATGAAAAGAGAGAGAAAGAATTGTACTCCCAGGGGAGAAATTTCCATGGAGAGTCTCATGATGGATTTATGTTGGTGAATACAGACAAACTTAAACTCCCTTTCATGAGGGGCTCCAGACCTGAAACATGATTCCATTCAGAGAAGTGAAGGCTCTCAAGGCTGGAGCTTATTGTGGTCTGGGGGCCAAGCAGTCACACTAGGCTGTAGATAAGCTTGAGTCTTCAAACCTATTTTATATGCATCCAAAATGCCAGTTAAATATGGAGACTGAATTAGAACCTTAGTTGTAGTCTTGACTCTCCTGGCTCAGGTGGTCATAGGTCTCATTTTCTGTGTGTGTCCCAGGGCAAAATACCCCTTTGGAACTTTGGAGGGAGACCATTCATCTGAAATCATGGTGAAGTCACAGACATTCCTATCAGCTGAGGTTTTCCTTAAAATCTGTGGAGACAGATTTGGGGAAAAAAATGAAATAATATTTCAGGGAGGAACAGCCATTTAAATGTGACTCCCTGCCTCCTGAGGGTCAGCTTCCTGGAAAAAACATATCACAGGTGAATTTTAATAAAACTGCGCTTGAGTGCTATCTTTTTTTAATGCAACTCATAAATATGGCAGTAGAAATCTGAGACTTGACACTTGAGACACAGTCTTCATTTGATTCTGCCTTCATTCAATGGGTGTTTGGCCTGTTGGAGGGAACAGAGCTATCAGTCTTGTTAGGAGCTTGATTAACAACCAGTTAATGCATGGCCAAGCTGCCATGTAGCATGGCAATCACTCCATGCCTCTGTACTTACTACATGACCCTAGCAATAAAAACAGTGCTAACTGCTGAGAGCAGCTAAAAAAGAAATACCCTTGAAATGGGGGAGCTGAGACAGTGATATGGGATTTTACCACAATTTTGCTAATGAGTCTCACCCAAACCAGTTGCCATCAGCTACGCAGCATGTTTGAAACCTGCTCAGTTGGAATCTGAATTGTGTCAAGGCTTAAAACCCATGGTGGAGTTGGAAAGTCAGTCTGAATACGATTTCCTAAAAGTTTAGGTGACTTTAATTGTCTTTCTGTTTTTCCTTTCCCCAGGACCCTTGGCTCTCTAAAGTTAAAATAAGTTACTCTACTGCCAGGAAGCTGGTATGAATCAAACCAAGAATAAGGGTGTGGGGGTAGCAGAGGCTGGTGTGTGCTATGGGCTGTACTCCACAATCCTATTGACAGTGTATCTTGTGGAGCCAGGACTCACTTCTGATGAGGGAAACAGTTCTTGGTACGAACACCTAAAATCTTTTTCCTCCACAGTGCTGTGCACCCGCTGCGTACAATCTCAACCAAGTTTCTTGTCCTGGCTTCAGTGCTCTCCCTTATACTGATGACCATCACAATCCTGTTAAATCTTGATGCAATGCAAAAAATGCCCAGTGAAGGTCTAAGGGTTCTGACAATTTAGTAATCTGACCTTTCTTCTCTTCTGAGAGACAGCCTCACCACCAGCTTACGTGTGGGCACTGGTTCAATACTGAGTCAGGTGGAAGAGATCTAGCATCTTCTGTGTACCTGCTCACAAAGTTTATCCAGGCTTGGAGGGGAAGGTCTGTAGGCTGCTTTACCAGCATGGCAGAGATGTCAGAGCACTACTAGAGCTCATCTCTTCATCCTCAGGAAGAGAACTTCCAAGACTAAAATACAGGAATTATAGTTGAAACCCTTGATAGGCTCAAGAAGCAGTAGTTTCCTTTTAAGTTCTCATGCACTGTTGAGAATTAAGCCCTTTAAGCTTTCATTTGTTTGTTAAACACAGGATGGACTATTATATTCTTCTCTGGAGACTATTTTACTCAGAGTTACAGATTGTGTAGAGATACTGTACTACAAACCAACTGTGAGAGCTTATTGTTCCTATCTCCGAGCAGTGAATGAATTCTATAAATTCCAATTAATGATGCAGTTGGGGAATCTAGTTAAATGAGTGGCAGTCCTCCAAATACACTGGCTTTTACTTTAAGAAAGGGCAGAGGTCTTCTGTATTTTGGCAGTGCTTTTATGGCTCCTTGTGCCAAGAAAGGCCCGCTGAAGCTGAAGAAGCATTGCCTACAACAAAGCTGTAATGGTTTAGCATAGCAAACTACCGTGGTTTTTTGTAAGAGCTCTGCTCAATATCCATTAAATCAGGCCCAAGAGACAGGGGTGGTGTTAGACACCACCAGCTAACACAGACTTAAATTGTGCCTGTACTGGGTGCCAAACTAAATTTGAAGTCACACTGCAAACTTACTACATACTGCTTATCTTTGGGGGGTTCAAGGTTGAGTTCATATAAGAAATAAGAGCATTTCTCTCTTGCAGAGTTCAGAGCAAGGTTGTTGTGGGAAGGAGAGTCCAGAACAGCCTACCTTTCACTCTTCATTTAACATTGCCTGCTGCAGATCATGTTGTCCTGATTATGTGACATTGAAAGCCCCACATGACTGCCCAGACCCTAATTAAATGGGCAGTGTCTCAGTCCTGTAGCTGTCCTTGCCCAGAAAAAAACTTTTTGAAGCATGAAAGAGATGTTGTCAGTTCAACAAAATCAACAAATTCTGCCTGAGTTTGCTGATAGTCTGAAACTGTAGCTCTGCACTGCATTCTCAGGCATTCATTTCAATAAATGTCATCAGATTTGCATTAAAAAGTCAGAATTCGATGAAAAGAGGACAGATAGGTAGCACCAGAATGTCTAAAAACTACCCAGAGTTTTCTTGTTTTTAATGGCCATGTCAGGACATGGTGGTTTCAGAGTTCATGTGAAAAATTTGGCTATAAAAGTCTAGGAAATTGCATGTAAAGAACTCTGATTTCTCATGAAAATCTGTACCTATTATTCCAGTTAAGCAATTTCTGCAGGATAAAAGAAGAGACAGATAGAGTTAAGGAAGCAAGAGCTTGTTTCAAAAAATAAGTGAAATCCATTAATGCACATGTGTATGTGGGTTATTTTTGCTGAAAAAACCTTTTACCCCCAAGAGTGTAAATTCATTTACAAAAAACGAAGATGTCAAAGCAGACCCTTACGTGTCCATGTACCCAACTTACACTACTTTTTTGCCACTGTAAAAATAATAATTAATGACAATTTTCTGGAAATGTAAAGCTCTGGACCTGCCCCTACCCTTTCCCTCCCCCCAGATTTCTCTCATTTCACCAAACTCAAATCATCATATTGTTGTGCCTGGGATGAACAAAGGCAGGGAACTACTTGTTACACACAGAATCTGTGCGTTTGAGCTGTGCAACCAAACTCTTTCCTCTACCACAAAGTTTTTCTTCAGGTTAGATTTTCTTTCTCTTTTTGTGAGCTGTTTTGACTGGTGCTCAACTGGGCAGAAACATCAGACTAGATTTTGAAAGTACCTCACCTGCTTAAGTTTGTAATCCTTCATATGACTTGAACCAGCTTTGTAACTGAATTGGCTCCTGGAGGTGTGCAGGCTGTATTGTTCCGATGGGGCTGTGTGCACTCACTGCAGGTGAGGACCTGACTCCTTCCAACAGCTGCTACCATTATGTACTCAAATAACATGGCAGTATTTATGTTGCTTTGTTTGCACATTTTTGGTATTAAACTATAAAAAACCCCAACCACTCAGCTATGTTTGTCTTTCTTTTTCTAATGTTTCCTTCCCGTCAGTTTTTTTCCTTCAAGTATTTGCCACCTCTTTTTTCCCCCACTACGCATGTATCCTTTTTTCATTACATGCACAGAGAAATTATTCTTTCTCTTGACCATTTTTACTTTTTTTCCCTCTCCTTCTGCATTTTCTGCTCTTTCTTCCTCTCCCGCCCTATTTCTGCTCACCATCCTGTGACCATCAACAGGCCTATCAACACCTTCAATGTACAGGATGCTCCCTGGAAATAGACATAGAGGACAAGAGGAGCAGCGACGAGTCTTGAGGAAACGTGCCTTGCTGGCAAATATCCAACCACCAGGTGAACTGTGATCTTGCTGTAAAAAGTACTTCCCACATAGAGGCTCTTTCTCCTCCTTGCAGGAGGATGCTCGCTGCCGGTTGGTTTGTGAAATGGACATGTGGTGTCGGCTGCGTCGCGCAAAGCCTCCCAGAAAGCCTGTGGGGGGTCCCATGGACAGGCACATGGGGCCAGCTCAAGGCTTGCTTCATTAGTGTTAGGGTGCCATGGGGACAATTAGGTGCTGACCATAGCTAGAGGTGCAGAGCATTTGTCCACAGAGAGATTTTTGATTTTGGAGGGGAATAACATCAGGGAGGCTGAGTGAGCAGATTGGGAAGAGGGTAAGCACTGCATTTCAGTGGCTTCCTTGTGCGATGTGCCTGGACATGGTTAAATGAGAAGTACAGGAAAGGTATGTTTCAGATGGGGGCTCTGCAAGGACTGAGCTAAGCAGCTAGATAATTTTTTTATTTATTGAGTTGTTCGTATGTGCAGAGCCAGAGTCATTGCCACAGGTTGGATGGAGACAACTCACAGAGAATATCCAGCTTGGGGTGAGATGGTAGTTTTTTTCTATATTTCATAGAATCATAGAATCATAAAGTTGGAAGAGACCTCTGAGACCATCAAGTCCAACCGTATCTGTCTCCCACATCCTTAAGAAATTCATCTACCCATCTTTAAAACACCTCCACCTCCTTCCTGGGCAGCTTCTGCCAATGCCTGACCTCCCTTTCAGTAAAGAAATTCTTCCTAATGTCCAGTCTAACTTTTTTCACAATCCACTTTCAGTCATTGTTCCTGAATTGAAACATTTTCCAAGTGGAAACGGGCTAGCGGGCCCCCAACTGCCCCCAAAATTTGTCATCTGGGTTGGGGAGCAAGGTCGGGGGAAGAAGCAGTTGCTTTCGATGTTTTCTTTGCATTACTTCTCAAGCGGCCCAACTTCAAGAAATTGTCTTTCTGGGACCTCTGACCACTGTTCCCAGAAGTATGGAAACAGGCAGGGCCTTTTTTGGGCTGCATATTGCTAGCCTTCCCATGGCACAGGGTTTATGGAACAGCACTGAGTGTTCTGAGGAGACAAGGGTGTTTTCTGGTGGGAAGCACAAGAATGGAACCTGTGTGCCTGTTGCTTGATATAAAAGATATAGGAATGGTTAATAATTTCGTTTTCTGCATTCGGGAACCTGGATAATCTGAAAGTCTAAGGAAAGTGGTACTTCTGAGACTCATACATTTATTTGTGTGTTTTGGATATGTCTTCTTAGTCACAAATCACTAGCATAGGCCAGGAAAACAGCTACTGGTAGGAGACCTTTCTGAAGGATCAACAAAGTTCTTCTCTGGGTGATGGGGGTAAAATGGCTGCTTCCTCAAATCCAAGGAGGGTTCTTTGAACTATACATGTGTTTTTAAAGGATGAAGAAGGGACCTCACAGTTCAAGAGACAAGTCTGCTCTGTCGACAAAAGTGAGGTGCTACCTTGGGTGAGAATAGTGGGGCTGGTTGGATGCTGAAAATTTTGCTGCCACCACAGTTTATTTGACTATGCATGAATCAACTGATTAGGGCTTCACCCAACATTTCGGGCAAAGGCTGAGCTGGCTTTCTGCTCTGCTTCTGCTACTCAAATGAGCTAATTTGAAGCAGTAAGTGCATTTACATGAAGTCCAATTACAGCTCATTTGCAGTGCAGTCATGCAAAGAGTTACCTGCATTGTTCAAGGCATCTTCTGGGATGTGCTAGTTGCAGTGATGCGAGACAGACATAAACTCACTGGGGTGTTCCAGCTCTGGGCATCACCAAAATAGCACACCACTGGGTCTGAACAGACAGGTTCAAAACATTCCTCTTCACCAATGTTAAGTCCCTCAACTGAACAGTGAGAACAAGGACTCTTTAAGGACAAAATTTTAACACAGAGACAGGAAAATATTTTAGGAGAGAACTGGGTTATTTACACTGTAGAATGAAGAAAGCTCATGGCTGAGACTACCTTGAAAAAATAACTGTTTCGAAAGGTGGATCATTATTTTAGAGCACCCTAATATTTCCAAGATTTCAGTAGGAGAGATTTGAAGCAGAGTAAAGTTAGCATGAAAAAAACAACACTGACACTATTTTAGAACCTGACTTTGTACACACAATAGCCCCTAGCATGACACAAAGAGCACGAAAATGTAAAAATAAAATAAAGACTAGATGAGAAATTCATGGCGCAGAAGATTAATGAGGGGTGACAAAACCATCTTTCTTTTTAAACACCTATCAAACTGACAGCGACCAAGTCTTATTATCTGAGATATCTGAGATATCTAGGGCAGTGCGTAGTGCTGGGAGAGAGCTTTCTCCACGGTGATGTGCCTGCTGAGTGGCTGAGTAGATTTTCAATAGCCAACCCTATCACCTGGACACCTTTTCCATGCTATAAATATTGCACAGATTCACAGCTCTGATTTTTCTGAGCCAGATGCAAGAATCACTGAGTGAAATACACAGTGTTATGCAGCAGGTCAGTCTTAGGTGATCCGGCTGGTCTCTTCTGACCTTAAAACCCATGAATCATTTATACAGAAATGTTTCTTGCAATAATCAAACAAACAAACAAACAAATAGCGTCCACAACCAGGAGAAAGAAAGAGGCTCTGTAGAATCTCATGTTTTCTCCTTTCAAAACTCTTTTGCACAAAGAAGGTATCATGCAGCAAGCCCAGGAGCAGGATGATTTGCAGACCAGGAGCTACCCTGGTGCTTGGTGCACACATGGTGTGGTTGACAAGCAGGAGTAGATGTAGGTGTTGGGTCATAAGTTGGACTCTGTGATCTCAAAGGTCTTTTCCAACCTTATGATACTGTGATACTGTCATACACCAAACGGGCTGTAGCTTCGTCTGCTGCCACAGAGCAGAAAGGCCAGAGCCTGGGAAAAGTTGGAGATGCTTCAAGTATGATTTTGAAGTGTCTAAGTCCAAAATCATGGTGCTGATTCAGCTGTTGTTTAGTCCCACAGGCAATTACATTTCAAGGACACCTCAGGGGTTTATGTTTAATTTTTCCAGATGCCTGAATTTTTTTCTCGCTCCAAATCAATTTCCAGAAATCAGGAGTGACTTTGATTTTCTCCCCTGAGAAATATGAACCAAAGGATTTTCTCAGGTTACCTCCAAGATTGGGGTTTTTGACTTTTGCCATTTTTATAAAACAGCAGAAGGCACAACCTTTGTTCATACAACAGCACTCGCTCACAAAGGCGATAACAACACCCAACCCTTTTCCCTTCATGAGGGTGCCAAATCCCTTTTCCTGGCCTCTCAAGAAACTGTTGTAACCACTTGTCTGTAAAGTGGTGTAGGAAAGAATTCAAGATTCATGTTCAGAAGGAGTGAGGCTGGTTCAACTACTTCCATCAACATAAGAAAGGAGCTGGATCTATGAAGGGTAGAAGAAATTGGAGTTTTACAAGAAAACCGCTGAGAATGGCCCAGCAGAAGTGGAAGGCTTTGGCAGATATTGTGTTACTGTTGATACAAAGAGTATAGTCGCTATTGGAAGGCAGAAGGTTAGTGTTGGATCTCATCTCTACTCAAATCACAGTAAGTGGTCTTTGGCCTCTAAAAGAGATTTTCTTTTTAAATCGTAGGGAAATACAGAAAGACACCAAATCAAAGACTCTGTTTAAAGTAAAGATCATTAAAATCGAATAATTGCTATTTTTATTTAGCTGCGACAGTAAGCTGTTATTTATCATGTCAGCTCCAAATACAGTATTTTGTTGCCTGTTCAAGTCCAAAGATGGCCCTCTTTTCAAATAACCATATTTTTGTATAGGAAACCAAATTATATATCAACATTCTTATTTTGTCAATGGTTGCTATTTTCATGAATCTTTCCTTAGCCTAGATCCCAGAAATTCTCCCCAGAAATTAATGGGAATTTTTCATATAATATTCACAGGTCCTGAATCAACTGCCTTACAAAACACCCCGAATTTCTAGATTAATGAAAGAATTTTTAAAATGTATTTTCTTCTGGATTTGTGTCCTGTTTTTGTTTTAACCTATTGGGATGACCTTGTCCTTCTGAGCTGTTTTGGTCCCTCAGGTGTTGCTGAGAAGATGCAATCCGTGTGTGCGTCCTCAATTCCTGTCATTATGGGAACTGTCTGATCCTTCCTCTGAGTCTCAACCAGTGAGCCACAGCACTTGTGGCTCTTAGAAAAGCATATGCTGCTTAGTAGTTGCAGTAGTTTTGTGCATAAAGGCCAGCTGGCAGCTAAAACTAAACAGAAAGGTATGGATTTTTTCTGAAAAACAGTGGAATTCAAAATCTTTGAGACCTCTACCCTTCTGCCAAAGCTGATCTCTGGGTTTACAGGTTAGTGAAAGAGACCGACAGAGGGCTGGACAAGCATAAACCATGATCACACAAGCCCTGTTTTCTTAGGTTAAAGGCCATGATTAAGTTTTGAAAAACAAAATTTGATGTACCTGGATTATTCTTATCTCTAGCAGTGATTCATAAGCAACTTGCAGAATAACATGAAGCCTGAGTTATGTAGTGGTGATGCATATCTAGAAACTTTTCCAGTATTACAAACTCGTAAACTTCTGGTTTTGATAGCATCCTCCTTCACACAGCAGCAAATTCGAGTCAGCTAAAGAGATAAGCAGCTTATCTATTTTTAAGTTGCTTTTCTTTCCTCTTTCCTGCAGCTAATTCATCAGTTAGAAAGCTCATGGAAAAAGGGCATTCCTAGGAGAGATTCACTAAGTGAGAGAAGGAAAGAGCAAAATGCAAACACAGCTGATCCTCAGTGAATTGAAACTTCCCCCAAACACAGTCACAAATAGAGACACGTATTTCTAGCTTTGCTTCTTGGGATTCTTCTTTCTTATGGATCATATGCTAATTATCTCACCAGTCAACCTGCATCATTTGATTTGGCATTTTTCCTGCTTTTTGCTTGTAAATTTACATCAGAGAGGAGATAGGGTGAAATTATTAATGAAAATGTATCCACAGGTGTCTTTCCAAAGGAAGAGAGGAGAACCAGCATACAAAACAGATCCCACTTTCACGTTTCATTTTACATTTACATTTAGCTCTGAACCCCACTCATTTGCATAAGCAAGAAGATAAAAGCAGTAACAAACATCTCAGCTGGTTCTGAATTTCCCCCACAGGCAGAACTATCTATCTGCTGTTCCTTTCTCTGTGTGATTCTCTCAGGAAGCACAGTGTTTTCTCACCACTCTTGGTTCTTTCTAGTGACATCCCAAATTGTGCGCGAAAAAAGAGGATTCCCCAATGAACAAAGACTTGGTACGTGGGACTTCTTTGAGCAAAAGTGTCTAGAGCCGAGCTACCGCAGGAAAATAGGGACCTTCATTGGAAGGAAAGGCTGGGATGGAAGGATGAGATGAATGGGGGTCTAACCAGAGCTATTTAGCTCAGATGACGTTTGCTTTGATGAAGCCCCCATCATGACCACTGGGTGCTGGAGCAAGGAGGGGGAGCCATGGATGCAATCTCAGCAACGTCACAAGCGGTTGAGAGGGAATGAAGGAGGAAAGATGAGCTTCTATTTCTAAGTACATGCCTGTCTTATCGTGCAGCTAGGGTGAATTAGTTGCTCAATACATGGGAGGCTTCACACAGCAGTAAATCTGGAAGATGGACATGAATAGAGGAGGGTGTGCAAGAAGATCAGCTCAGAGCAGATGTCTTACTTGAGGAAAAAGTGCATTTTCTTTCACAGCCAGTTAGAAGGCACCTTTCTGCCAGCAGTGACAACACGCAGGACAACAGCTAGGCTGACTTGCATGCCTAACTTCAGTAAATATAGTAACAAGGGTGCGTAGCTGTTAGATGCTGACTGCTCTTCAGATGACGAAACGTGGCCTCGCCAGTCTGTCTGCAGTGCCCTGCTTTTGAAAGCTCAGTGTGCATCTGTAGCAGAACAGAATCAATCATGTTTTTGTCTGTTCCAGAGTTGTCCCTTAGCACATGATCTACAGACAAGTGTTCATTGTCCAGTGCTCCATTAGCCATGCGTTCTCCCGTTTCCTATTTGGATGGTTATACTTTCTGACCAAAAGACTCACTTCAGTTTTCATCTGTTACAATTTGCTACTTAGGACTATCGAAAACTGTCCATAAAAAAAAAAAAATTATTAAAGATGCAAATTCACTCAACAACCTCCTCACAAAAAGAATCAAGCAAATAGAGAAAAACACCTTTAACTGAGAAACCGAAAATGTCAACTTCTAATTCAACTGCTTGTCTTTTTTCCCCCCATTCTTCGCTGAATATTCCCACTTAATAACCTTTTTTTTTTCTTGTTTTCATGTGTGGAACAATGAAGAATCCTTGGCTTTTATGTTTTTCTTCTGAAAAATATTGTGATCAACACTTACAATGAACCTATGTCTTCAAAACAACTCGATTCTAATGTAATTTGCATGAGTCCTATATCACCTAAATGCTCCTGATAATTCAATGAACTTTGTCCTGCATTTCACCAGAACACTTACGAACCATATTGGGCACAGCAGAGCTGTTAATGAAACTGGAACAGTATAATTACAACATGCTCATCCTTGAAGATGCAGGCAGATGTGGGGAAGTGTACTCCATTTGTCTCATTGAAATACCATTGCAAATTACCTCTGTGCTAACTACATTTAAATAGGAAATAAAGGGAGAAAAAAAAATCATCCTCAATAATGACAAGACAAGAATATCCATAAAAAGGAGACAGAGATGACAGAGTTCTTTGCCTGTGACATACATTTTTACATGGCTTAGGGGCTTTGCTTCCTGAGAGTTTACATCGTCAACTGTCAGGGCCCTTCCATGCATGATTTATGTATGCATAATAAAGACATTGTGGTTGAGGAACTGATCTGTGATTTCCAACAGCTTTGAAACTAACAGCAGTAAAATATACAGCATATGAATAATATAAGGTTTAGTTAAAAAACATTGAGTTTTGAGAAATGGGAGACATATTTATTTTTCATTGTTTCATCTACCCTTTTCATATTTTTAAGGCAAATTGAATGACAGCTGTTAGAGACAAAGGACACAGATTTCCAATCTAGGGGTCAGGCCGTGCATAGAGCACTGCATGTGTCCCCTCATTGCTACTGCAGAGCCAGGGCACTCTGTGAGAGAGCAATTGGTCACACAAACCCAGTGCAGGGCATCTCAGTCCTGATTCGAAGAGGACAGGCTGTGAAGCTCTTGGAGTATGCATTTATAGAAGCTCTTCTGGAAATTCAATGAGACTTCTATACCACTTTTGCAGCACAGCTCATGTATTAACGTTGACCGCTAGTATTATTTTGCAAGAATGTTGAGAGGCCATCAGCAGAGATCACTGCAGGCATACTCACACCATGCGATGATGAGCAGCGCCGTGATGGCTCTCAACCCAGTGAGTCTTGCTGAAATATATCTCCTCCAGCTCATTAGCCTGCAAGAATTCCTGCTTTGCAGAGACAGCAAGGCTAGGTTTTAAAATTGTTTTCTCGGTGTTGCTGTCGGCTATTTGCAACACAAGACAAATGAGCTGGAAGAGGGTATATCACTTCTGAAAATCTCACTAAATCAGAGGCTAGATGAAAGAGGACTTTTTATTTTATATGGTAAAATCATGGTATCAGAACTTGGATAGACTCATGTAGGAAATCTGTGCTAACCAGTCCTTAATTCCTGTGTTCTTCTCCATCCCCATGGAATCATCCATTTTATACCAATACAGCTTTTTTTGGTTTCTAGGGAAATTTTACTGGTGCGGTGTTAAAGTAATATTTCAAAATTTGCCCCTGTTTAGATTAATGAAAAGAAATGGAAGATTAGATCATGCTTAATGACAAGAACATGGCAAAGGTGCAAAACCCAGGAGTTATCTCCAAACCTACATTACAGCTCTCATTTGCCTCCTTAAGCAGGGAAAGCAGGCAGAGGTCCTTCATAGCCTCAGAACCCATTTTAATTATCCCCTCCCTAGGTAATTACTAATGGGGGAGGAGAGAACTGCCTGCTAGAGTAAATGCTAATGGGTTCCCCCAAGAGCATGAGTCCAGAACATCAAGGAATATACAATGGGCCCTCTAATACATGGTTGTTGGCTTGGAGCCGGGATGCTGCAGTTGAGATGCTGCTGATATTCCTCAATGACTTGAACACTGAACTGCATGTCTTCATAGAAGCAAAGCTGTTCCTGCACTGAAATATTCAAGGGGAAAGGAAATAGGGTAGCTAAAACGTGGGGTTTTGACATAGTAAAACACTGTCAGACTGAATGAGGAAGTGAAGGTAGAAAGGGGATGTGAAGGAAGTGGGAGCTGTGCCTTCATCAGTGGTCAGAGTGCTGCTTTTTAATAACAGCTAAGTGATTTCTAAAGCGGAAGGAGACCTCATGACAAACCAGAGAAGGGAAAACTGTTCGTATTTGCACCATGTCAATAGGATGACAAGGCTTGTTAGAAAAAGAAAGCCCAGGCACAAGATGCACCTGTACCTCTAAAAAGTCAGGTCCTGAGGTGTTATCTCAGGTCTAGCACATCAGATCTTTGTCAGACCATTAACTGGTGATATTATTTGGAATCACTCACCTCCTTATTAGGTGTTCCAGGTGCCAGAATAAAAATGTATTTCAAGGGTCTGTGATGAGCAGGCACTGATTGATTGTGTTAAAAACAAAGCTTTTCTCCAGAGCCTTGAGACCAATTCTGCTGTGCTTGGAGTAAATTTAGTGTATAAGTGGCAGTGCAGAATGTAGAGTCAGAGGAAGTTTTTGGTCCACTTTCTCAGGTGTTTTCCCCTAAGGGCCTCCTTTCAGCAGAAAACAGTCTGCAGAAAAGCCTTTGTGTGGAGGTGGCATTGGAAAAGACAAACACTGTTTCTTTGAGAGCCATTTTGCTCTGAAAATAACTTAAAATGGAATTTCACATTTGTGTTTCCTCTCAAATTTTATGTGTTAAGTTCACAAGACATTTTTTTTCAACGTCTTCCAACTCATCCCCAAATCTAAGAGCTGGCTGGAGTTATCCCAGCACAAACCTAACCCTTTGAGCAACCCAGTGAGTACTGAGGTTGGTCCTAGTCTTGCCATTCAGCCCCATTCCCACCAGAGGACCTCCTGGAGAGCCCTATGAAATCAGGGTCAAAGCCTAAGGCAGTATCTGGGAGCAGATTTGTGGCCACAACCCATCAGCTTTGAATCATTCAAAGGCACAGGAGAACAGAGTGG
Organism: Neomorphus geoffroyi; assembly: GCA_033558235.1. Lineage (NCBI taxonomy): Eukaryota > Metazoa > Chordata > Aves > Cuculiformes > Neomorphidae > Neomorphus > Neomorphus geoffroyi. The sequence continues at coordinate 4,513,707 of JAUMJM010000025.1, forward strand.
TCAATGTGGTGACAGACAGGCACATAAAAGCTTAGAATTACCCCAGATTGGTTTGCACATTTGCCACTATTTGGTCGCATCTTCTTCTCTAGGTTTTATAGAGGGAGGATAATTTGGCTTCTCCCACATGACAAAGTCCTCAGAAGTGTCAATAAAACAGCATTAGTTCCATGTTAAGACTAGGGAGAAGGCTTCCACAGGCTGTCTAGAGGAGAACTAATAGGGATGAATGCTCTTAGAAACTTTATGAAGAAGACAAAACAGAGAGTGACCAAACTAGCTTCAGAACCAGCAGCTACATCTCGGCTAATTAGTGCCCTGGAGTCAATTGATCTGCCCGTATCACCATATTGTCCCGACTTTCATATTTTCAGGGCTCAAAGCTGGTGTCTTGGCATCGTGGAGACAGGACGCTGAAAGGTGGACACGGTGAAAAAACTGCTGGAAGGTGGCAGGTAAGAGCCTTCAGGCAGGGAGTGGAGAGGGAGGGATGCGATGCTGAGGACTCGTGGTCAGAATTGGACCATTCTGTCATGGTGTCTCTCCCCAGATTACACAAGACTGATTTAGGAAAAGCTGCCTCTCCTGTGATGGTGTTCTCTGTAACTAAGACACAATGCTACAGCTTTCTCTCCCTCTGTCTTCTACAGCTGTCACCACCTCATGCCGATAGTCCAACATTAGGAGTGTTTTGAGCTAAAAAGCCCTGCTCCAATGATCACGCTTATCTCAGCTGAAAGGCTTCAAAGTCCAGCTTAGCCAAAATATGCGCGATACACACCATGAGTCCAATCATCCCCCCTGTAGTCATCTATGAAGAGCTGTTTTTTGAAACCAAGCTTTTCCATTATAATTTTCTTCCTTTCTTGTTTCAGCTCACTAAACACTAGCCACCATAACCTACTGCATAAACTCAAACCATATTAAACAGATTAGGTTTATACCCAAATCCTAACATCGTATTTGTGGGACCGTTACAATGCCTGCCTGTTCCTAAAGTTTTGTGAGTTGAGGATTTGTTGAACAAAGTTAAATCTTTTTACTTGACTTGACATTTTCAATGCGCTTAATACCACACTACTAAAGCAAAACTCATAGATGGAGTCAATCCATTTATTTAAGAACAGTACTTAAAAATCAAACAAACATAAGCACTAAACCTATCTGCAATATTTATCTAAAACTTGTAAAAGGGGCCAACAAGTTTTTATGAACTAGTTTATGTATGTGTACTTACATTTTATTTTCATGGATTTTATTTATGTCAGAATGTAGGAAATGTCCTCTACCTTTCAATTTATAATGTGGCTTAACATAATCACATGCTTTCCTACAGGTAAGAACCTACAACTCCTAATAGAGCTGTTGGCAAGCTGGTGTAGAAGAGAACACTGCTGAATATCACAGTTCTAGATTTCAAAGGAAAAGGCAAGGGAAGGCAAGGGGAAAAAAAGTCACATTGATGGCAAACAGATAAATGAGAGGCTGAAAAATTCAGGTAACTCATCATTGATTAGGGACATTCTGATCAGTGTCTCCACAGAATAAGTCCTATGCCTGGGGCTGCCGGAAGTTTTCATCAGTAATCTAGAATTAGACATAAAGTCACTGCTGAAAGAATTTGCAGCTGATGAAGATTAGTTGAAGTATAAATAACTTCAGGGGCTGTGTAAGCTATGTCACTGGTGAAGCTTGGCTTATTCAGGCAAAACATATTTTAATACTGCCAAATGCAATGCAGTCCATACAGGAACACAGAATGTATAGAAACACTTTGTTTATGAAATTTTCACTGTATTTATGAAATTTCTTATGTAGGAACGGAACAATCTTCCTGCAAGCAAGGAATGCGAGGGGTGTTTATATGGGAGAGGTCGTAATTGCCTGAGTAACTCAACCTGAGCTCCATGCTGTGCTGACATTCAACATTCCTGGTTGTTCCAGGATACGTAGCCTGAATGGAAAGAGGTGACACCTGTGAATGGCAGGGGGCCAGCAGAAGTGGCTGACCTTGGTCTGAGGGGTAGCTTTTCACCTCCCATCATCAGGACTAGTGCTGTGTCATTTAAAGCCTGTTGTCCTCCAGACAAGAGCTGAGAAATTAGAATCAGAACTAAGGAGCTCAAGTGAAAAAAGCAATGCCTCCATCGCAAGACATTTGGAAGCACTTTAACTAAAATCTTGGCTAAGTGATTTAGCCAGTGAACAAGGATCCTGGTATAAATATGACAGAATAGATTCCCAAATGGATGAGCATGAATAGTATTACTTAGAAGATACACGTGACACAGTTTACAAAGATTTAAAGACTGAGACTCAGGAGCCCAGCCTTGTTGGAACTGAGTTTTGCCTAAGTGCCTGTGATCCAGAGACCAGATTTTCAGTTAAGATCTTGAAGCAGACAAGAACCTCTGTTTGACTGAATCCAGGGCTGAACACTAATTTAGATCTAGACAAAGCAAGCACATCTACCTGACTTTTTGTTAGTGTCCATGGTTATTACACTCTACCTGCTTGTTCGAGACCCTGATTAAATTCTTGTTTCTGACACACCCTGCCCGTGACTTCTTCCTAACTCTTTTTCTATTACTGGCCTCCGTCAGCTAACCTTACCTGAAGGCACAACCCACACTACAACAGAGCAAGTGTAATTACTTCTATGGCTGTCAGTCTGCGGAGCCAAGATGCATCCAAATCTATAAGCATTTATCTGTATGTATGTATAGTGTATGTACTGTATATACACTCCATATACTGTACTTTAATGTTAGAAGTCCTTTCTTTTAAGCGTATTCCCATTTCAGTAGGATCTGATGCACAGTCCTCTATATGAGTACAAAACAAAGGTGAGTTAAATGGTAATGCTGCATGCATCTGTGTTTGCTTTCTTTCAAGGATGCAAAAAAACTTCTGAGAAATCTCTGAGAAGAGCCAGACAAGGGCAGGAGAAAATTTCTGAGAGTGAGAGACTTTTCAAACTCATCCTGCTTACTTGGACAAGGTAATTTGACTACTAGAGAAATGTTTGTGTGGAGAGAAGAATTTGTTTGGGAAAGGGCTCTTTAATCATACAGGGGAAGGCACGAGAAGGACCAGTGTGATTTAGAATGAGATTAACTTTTTGCTGAGGAGGATTACAAGCCTGAGCAAGCTGCTAAGGAAAGTGGCAGGTTCTCTGTTTCTCCCTTCCTGCAAATCAAGGCTGGTTGTCTCTCTGGAAGATAATTTTCACTGAACATCAATTACTAGGATAAATCTTGGAGGCAGCTGGGTGAAACTTAATAACCTGTGACATAGGTGATCTAAGCAAGATGATCCTTTGGCCTTAATATCGCTGCGTCTTGGGGATGGTGAAGAGCAGAGCTCTATATAGCAATGGAAACATAAGCAGAGTGCAAATACTGAGGGGGCAAAGCAATTAGGTCCAAGCATCTAGGACGAGGAGTGCCATATCATTCATTTTTTACACTTAAATGTCAGCTGGATGCTAAGTGGATGTTTTGGGACCATGAGGGTGGCATAAAGCCTTTGTACACAGCATAGATGCACATAAACCTTGAGGCATTACTTAGCTCCTTTTATGGTCTCTCCTTCCCATAACCTGAGTTCTGAGGAAGGAGCGTGCTCTGCCCAAAGAAGAATTACATTACGAAAGGACACGGTGCCATGCAGGTACCCTGCAGCATTGATATTTCCATTTTAGCTCAGTTTGCATCTTGTTCTGTTTTTGTCATGAGGATAATAAGACATTTCATGAGTAGAAGAAGCTATTTTGCCATGTCTGCCCTTAGCTTATGGTTTATTGCAAACAAACATGGATTTTTTATTGTTAAATTTTCTGCTGGGTCGCTACTTGATTTCAGTAATGAATTTGATATTTATTTATTTACTTACTTTAAGGAGAGCTAACAAGTTTCGAAGAATTATGTGTCATAGGGAGGTATCTTAGCTAATTCAAAGTAATAAATTGCAAGAGCAGGAAACCAGCATATGAATTGAATTTTGCAAGAGACACACAAAGTGCAATATATTTTCATCATGGTAAAGGTCTTACTGAGGTAAAAAACTGCTGCACCAGATAATACACATAGACAATGCTGTGCAAGCCTGTTCCCATCTCATGGAGACTGCAGCCGGTCAGCTGGCTGAGCTGACAGCTGGACCTACAAGATATTAATGAGTTTTCATTGGTAAACAAAAATAGTGGTGTACAAGGAAGGTAAAAAGTCCTATTTTAGGCAACTGAGGCACGTAGCAAGGTGTGTTGCTGTCCCTGAGGTCTCTTAGCAGACTGGTGGCAGTCACAAGCAAACTGGGCATTCTTCCTTGAGGAAAATGCCTAGAAGAGTAAGTATCTTTTGTCCTACAGTGGCGAGATCCCACCTTGTCCGCAGCTGGCTGGGTGGACCAAACACCTCTGAAATGTAGGGCGTAATTATTAAAGATACTTCGCAGTCATACTTCCCTCCTCTTTAAAATATATCCAGAAGGCCTTTTTGATCCCAGATTTTAATCTGGAAACTAATCTTTAAGACGTGACCTACCAAAGTTGTGAATAAGCAGGAGAGGGGTAACGTTGATATTTTTCTGAGACTAATTGACCTTTATCTTTGCAAGATGAAGGTCAAACAACATGCAGAGCAACACTTCCTTCTCCATCCACCATCAGACACCGTTGAGCTTCCAGGGACATCTCTGCTTCCAGAAACAGTTTCTCAGTGCTCCAACGTGGAGACCAAACCCTGCTACATATCCAGCACTCCCGCGCTTTATGGACACGGATCTTTGTGTAAACCAAAACTTATATCCTTGCAGCATGATTTCCTTCTCAGCCCTTTCTCACACACTAAAAAAATCCTCGAATGACTAGCTATGACAGCACCACCTCTTCAAACAAGTCGTTTTATGGTCCTTCTTCTCTCCACACTGCATATTCTCCACTCGCATAAGTGAGCATTTGTAATGGTTTGCCAAAGCAGCAGCAGAAGCCTCCGGTATCGTACGTCTGACATTGGCCAATACTAGATATCCTCCAGATGGCAAAAAATAATCTTCGCAGACCTTGGAGGCACTGATGTGGTACCATACCAGCTGACACCAGCTGTTGGTTACCTAAACCTTGTAATTTTTATTTTCATTAATGTATACCAGCTGCAGAGCTTACTGTCACATGACATATACAATTGTCTAATCTCTATATTTTCCTCCAAATCAGGAATTTTTCTCAATACCAATCTATAATGTTACAAATCAATTATATCGAGCATTAGGATATTTGCTTTACTCCTTTAAAATGCATGCAGAGAGAACTACATAAGGAGTTGATGAACAATTTCATCTGAAAGTATCATTACAGTGTATATATATATTTATGAGAGGTCCTTTATTTATTCAGTTAAATCAGGAAAAATAATCATCTACCTTAATTTTTGTCTTTAGAAGCAGTATAATATATGCCAAATCAAACATGTAACTCATCCATCTTTAATAGCTTTCTTTGTGCCATATAACTGCACAGCAGCTGCTTTGTCAAATGACCAAGAAATTAGTGTTTGGCAAAACAGAGGTTTTCATCAGCATATGACCTTAAGATAACATTTACATTTCAGGAGATGCTGTTCCAGTCAGAAGAGAACTGCAGGGCAAACTCAGATCTTTGGACACTCATGGAGGCATCCGATAGAAAAGCTAATAAACACACTAGATTGGTACAGTTTTATTTTCCGTGAATCTGAGACATGTTCAGCAATGTTGAATTTTTTCCTCTGTTTTTAAGTGAATAAACAAACTCAAGCTTGATTTGAAGCTCAGAAGTCAGGTGGAATTCATTTAGCTTATTATCCATTAAATGATAGATGGACAGGGTAAAGTTTTCTATTTTGAGGCAGGGGACAGAAAATGTGGGGATGAGAGCAGTGGTGTTACATACTTATGGGCTCCCAGGCTTAGATGATTGGATTCAGATGTTTCCAAGGAAATTATTCGCTCCAAAAGGGCTCTTTGGTTAGTAACAGGTATAGCAATCATATTTAAAATGTTTTTACTCACAGTCAGGCTCCTATAGGTTCAGTTGCATAGGATTTACTGGAGGGTTTATCCTGGGCTGCTCTGTTGAGTGCGGAGAATTCAGGTGGGTGTTTTCAGAGAGTTAGGCTGCCAAGACACACAAAGCAAAACCAAACATGTTTAGAGGAGAAATATTTTGCCTTTGCCATTTTGGCTGTAATTTATTTCATGCTATTTGCCTCTCCTAAACTGCAGGGAAATTCAAAAGGGATAGACATAACATGTAGGTTTTTTGTTTGTTCATTTATCGCATGAGAAAATGAAGAGCCTGTGTAGCTGAGAACATGAAGGTAATATCTTCACACCTAGCTCAGGTTGAGTGAGAAAACAACATTTTCTAAATTAATTCAGTTCCCCACCAGCCAAGTTCCCTTGAGAAGAAGGAATAAAACGATAGCTTATTTGCGTTTGTCTTATTTAAAAGGAGAAAAAGAACCTCAAAACGGAGGAGAAAATAGGAGAGTTCATGCATGACACTTTTATGCTGCAGAATCACAAATGGCTTGCTTAATTTCTGGTTTTCTTCTAACCTTGAAGCCTGGTGTCCAAAAGCTTCCTGAGCGCCCATGGGTCTCTGTTCATCAGTTTCCAGGGAGCTAACAGTGACTCCTTGACTCGAGTCAGCGCTACGGATAACCTGCGTGTGCACGGGGCATGGACAATATTTTGATCCCTGTATCAGGCACAAGTGACAGCATGAGGAGCAGGATGAGGATGATTGTGAGAATAGGTCACATGTGTTATGACTCTTCATAATAATTTTTTTATTGTTTTTTAATTAATAAAAGAGCTCTTTAACCAAAGGTCACACGTGGGTGTTTTCTCAGTCCAGCCAGTGTCAGTGGCCTCCTGAGGAGAGACAAACTCTGCATCAGCCTTGCCAGAGTCTAGGACAAGCCTTTTCCTGTTCTTCACACCTGAAGCCTAATTTTCTGCCTAGTTGACTGTTTCAGATCTGTCCCCTGCACTTTAGATCTCGTAGATGAATATAGTCTGAACTCCTTAAGAAGAGCACAACTCTCCTACCTCCCCAAATTTCTCACCTGCCTCTTTCTGCTGCAACAAGGAAGAAAAGCAAATATGCATTTTCCCTTTTTTGCTGTCCAGGAGAAGCTCTTGCATGACTATAATTTACAATAAGAAAATATACCAGACACAATCCCTCATAGCACCCTGTATTCCTGGACATTCATGAAGTTCTCTCTCAAAACATGCAGGATCCAAACATACGAATGGTGCTCTGCTCGTATGTACAGCTTAGCCCCTACTTTGAGCTCAAAATTGAAACAACTCTTTTCACAAGGGAGCATAAATAATTTAAAATCCAAGAGGGGCACTTTCTCCAGAGGGCTGTAAGGACTTTTTTCCTCTTTCTTGGCCTGGAACAACCTAAATTTGTTAACAGAAGCAGAATATAGTGCAAACTGTATTGCTTTTGGGAAGGACATAAACGGGCGAGCCTGGGATTTCCCCTGAGGAGGGAAGTTTTCTGAGAGAAGTTTATTTATGATCGAGTTTGCAAGCAGCTTTGTTATTTGAGGGTTTATGTTTTGGCATTTCCTCTATTTCTTCTCCCCTCAGTTTAGGCGTCTACAGCACACCTCCTTTAATAAGCACAAATAAAATGAGATGAAAAAAAATATTAAAAATATTGCTGAGGATTGGAGGAGGCAGAAAGAGGAGGGAAGGGGGAGACTTTTGCTTCTACAGTACCAAAGAATGAAAACATCTGTGTCCAGTTGACTCACTTTCATAAAGATGCACTAGTTGTTAATCAAATCCATCCAGGTGATCCTGTGTGAGCTGTAGGTTTTATATCAATATTAAGTAGCTGGCTTATGGGCAGGCATTCACTAGCAAGGTAGCTCACAGAGCTGGAAGATTTGCTTGTGTGTAACCATTTTTAATTTTCTTTTAAGGACCTAGGCTGTACATGCAAACCACGAACTACATTTCTCCACTGTCGACAACTGCAATCATTCTCATGGATGCTTCGTTGCTCAGGGTTTGAACCTCAGCCATGGTGCTACTGCCTCTGTGTCCAGCTTTCAATTGTTGTTCATCCACCATCCATCCTTCTGATTCCCTGGCAGAGCAGCCTAGAATTAGGCAGACATGCCGCATCTCACCTGCTCTAAGCAGTTTCATTTTTGTTGGCTTGGGAGAAGCTGTTGGTCTCAGTTTCTTTTAAAATATTTTGTGCTAAAGAGTGGAAACAAAGCTGAGCTGCAGAGCCTGCGGGCTCCATTCACTGCTAAGCTAAACTTCTTCAGGTCAGCTGCCAACAGCTACCAACACTGTGTCTTCCAGCATCTGGTGTTGGAGGGTTATTTGTTAAAACCCTCCTTCATGTGCCTCCCTGTAAACCCATGCATCATCCTCCTGATTTCAGTGGGACTATTCAAATCATTTACATGCCTCAGCTGTAAATGAAGGTGGCAAAAGGAAACACACTGAAATATAGAGGTCTTTTCCTTTTTACGTATCACCCAGAAGAATGAATGGCTTTGTTGATGCTTAACAGGTTCTCCAGCCACAATATATAGTTTCTTGATGTATGTTCATTAAAAAAAACCCTCACTTGTTTGATTTCCAAAGATAAACAAATGGTTTTCCAGATATCTTAAATTTAAAGTTTGTTTTGTTCATATTTACTAGGGACCATGCTCAGACTAGGATTGCTCTAAGCAGCATGTGAAAAGCACAGTCAAATACCATTTTATAAAGTGAGGTCTGGAAACCTTTTTCAAGTGAACTCAAGCAAAGAGTACCAGTTTTTGCGGCCAACAGACCAGCATGTCATCACCTTTTCTTGTCCCAGCACATACCTGCAGGTGGGTGAAATGCAGGCTACCTTCAGAAAAAATTCACGCGTGCATCCTGGGCACAAAATAAAAGGCCTAGACTTCTTCTCTGCCTTGCCTAGGATGTTCCCTATGTAAAACCATACTTAACCCCTGAACGTAGTATTGGATCTTAGTACTTGGAAAGGCCTTCACACAGAAGTGCAGTTTGAAGGACGGCCACCAATTCCCAAACATTGCAGATGGTGCGCTGGTGACTGGGCATCATCTGAACAGCCCTAAATTACGCTCTGGCTCTCAGAAACATCTCTGTTAACTAGAGTGGCAAACTACTTCACAGCTTAGGGGGCTTAAGAGTAAAAATGTGGCAGGACAAAGGCAAACAGACAAATGACCCTCGAGGGAGAACCACGTCCGTACTCATGCCAGTCCAGGAGCAGGTTATCTCACATTTTCCTTAGGACTAGGTACATACAGGTGGAGGTACCACAGGGTGAGTGGCATGCCAAAAATGCAGTTTTACTTAGCTCATGGTGATGTGTTTTTCTGCCCTTATCTATAATAACTTTGGGGTTATGACAAATAGAAACTGCTGCAATGTTAACCTTAAAGAGAATTTTCCTACTTTTCTTGAAAAAACAAAGCCCTGTAAAGTGTATGGAAACTCCTCTGACATACACATCTTCTTTCATATGAATGATACAGATTTTTTAATGCCAGATTGTGTGGTTCTTCTGCTTGTGATCTGGGGAACAATCCCTTGGCTTTCCCATTCTGGGAAGAGTTTGTGAGCAGTGGAGGAAGAGGAGAACGGTCTTGTAAAAGAATCAAATGTGATCTGGAAATGACTGAGACCTGCTAAACACAGAGCCTTGCTAAACCATTTTTAGACCCCTTGTTTTTTAAATATATTCCTTGCCACCAGCACCTGCTCTACCAATAAAGTGTCATCTGTGAGATGTCACTCACTGACATTGAGTGTCACATACAGAAGCAGCCCAAGCATTTGCCAAGCTGAGTGTGTTCTCTAGACGGAGGAATACAGCTACAGATTATATGACCTGGATAACATTTGACAGGATTATCCCTCCATACACGTTTGCTCAGCACCTCCTGCATTGAAGCTCCCCCAGTCTGGAGCCACAGGACATTACTGTAACCCAAGTATTATTTATGTTGGCAACTGAGAGATAGATCATGGGTGAGGAAAGAGCAAAAGAAGCATTGCTAGCGAATGAATTGGGGTCTTATGTCCTTTGTAGCATCAACATCTTAATATTAATAGAGACTGTACTGACCAAAAGACACAACAGAGAGATTCTATTCCAGAAGCTTTATTTTCCATAGAGATTTGATTTTCAGAGCTCACAATTTTTATACTGTGGTTCAGACTTGCTCTTTTCTGCATGATAAATGCTTTTCAGTGAGTGATGGAAGGATTTTCCTCTGGGAGAGGAGAGAGGATGCAGAATTGCAATGCCCCTATGTAGCAGAACACACAACCATGGTGAAGGGACAACTGCTCACCTCTATCCCACTTACCTCTTTCTATTCCCTAGTGGAGTTAGAACTGGACTTCTACACCACAGTTGGGCATTATTTAGGGCAGTCTTAACATCTCAGCCAGAATCTAACTGTTGCCTGCCCCAGCTCTACTGAGATAAGCCAGGGCAGGGTAGAGATCCCAGCACTCATCTGGGAATTCCCATGCTGAGCTTGTGGGATCCAGCACTGTGGTCGCTGCTGGTATCCGCGAGTGACATTGAATCCTGCACATAGCTCTGAGACGGGCGAGCACATAGAGGAAGTGGTGCATCTGAAATCTTCATTGCTGGAATCACTGCCTGGCCACATCACCACCACTTACCCCAGTCAGTCACTTGCTGGACACAGGGATATTAAGGTCACTGCTTTCCACTCTCAGCTTTCATGAGGTGCAATTGTGACTCTCACTGTTTTTCAAAGCATCTCAGCCTAGCTACCGGTTTGTGGCCGTGCAGCCTCCTTTCTCATTCCTTTTGCTGTCCCCCAACTCCTTTCCAAGCACCTGCAGTGGCTTTCAGCAGTCAATCATTCTCTCTCTTTTGCTTGCTGCATAAATGTTCAAATTGTTATTTCCCAGCAGATGTATCGCATGAACGTATTGAATTCCTACCCTTCCCACCCCTTTCTCATTGCACAGATTTTGCTCTCACAGAAGTACCAGTTTTATTACAACACAGCTCAGCATTTAAGCTTCATTCTCAGATTCATCTGTCTTAAAACAGAAGATGTTAAATATATTGGCGATGATGAAGCAGAGAGTGTAACCTCCAAATCTCCCTCGTTCGGATCAGATGTAGCCTTTCTGCTGTATTCATTCCCCTCTCCCCCTCCTCCCCTTCCTTCTCGCTCTTTTTGGATGTGTGTTTCTCTCTGACTGTGATTCTGCAGTGGCAGAAAGGGGTCAATCTATCTGTAAAAGATGGACTCAGCCAAGCTTTTCTAGCTCTTTCCTGCTGATGGCAATTATCCGGAGGTTGGCAGCGGTCCCAGAAACCTGCAGTTTTTGCAGTCCTGCTGCTGTGGGCCTGCTCCACAAAGCCAGCATCCTAAGAGGATCACTTGGTGTGATGCCCAGGAAATGACAAACAGAAAAGGTCACACGTACTCCAAAAAGATATACTGCTCGGCAAATTTAATTGACATTGTGCAGCTTTTCAAAACGTCCCTGCAGACATTCCAGCATTTAACAGATGCAAGCAAAGAACAGAAAAATAACAGGGTTTTAGAGAAAGGGCAGAAAAAACCTCTCATTCTGTCCCCCCAAAAGAATTTTTTCATACCTCAGAAATATCTTTTCACACGGTCTATTGGATCAGGATAATTTTTTGTTACCCCTGGTCTGGCAAGTGAAATCTGCCATCCCATCCCCCAGCCTCCCTTCCTTTCCTCACCACACACTGCTGCTTTTTAAATCATTGAGCTTTCATTACACAGGGTAACTGTCCTTGTTGTTTTCCTTGCATGTTTGTCTGTAAAAATATCGTTCGAGGAACCAGCTCCCTGTCCAGGCTCACTGTTGTGTCCTGGGTTATCTGGCCAGAGGGAAAAATGCTGTCTGCATCAATGGGTGCTTTCTTTAAAGAAATGAAACAGGAGATCTGTGGAAATTTAAGAAGGTGTCTGATATCTAACACTAGTAGCTAGAGGTGGTGGGAAAGAAAAATCGGCCAGAGTGAATCTAGGATGAAGACAGGTGGTCCAGGTTGAGCAAGGACTGCACTTAGCAAGGATTCAGCTTTTCTTTTTGATTTTTTTTAAATTTCAGTCTCCTTTTGCTAGGAGCAAATATCAAATAATTTTATTTTGTGGTTTTGTTTTTAGAATTCTCCGATTAAATAGAAAAATCTGGCAAAACTGAATATAGTATGAGTACTGAAGAGGAAGGAGATGCAGCGCAGCAGGTCTGAGTGCTTGGCCCATTTACATCCATGTGATTTGGGATGAAAGGCACCATCTTCACTATATAACTGGGACCATGCAATCACCATGATTTAGATGGCTGGGACAGTAAAGAAGCAAAATTAAGTCTACTGGGACACTCGAACCTTCAAGTCATGATTCCCAGTGAGTGTCAGTTGGATTGCCGTAGAGAGAAGTGATTAATATTTCCACAACTTTCATGAGCTGTTATCTATGTAGAGGGCCAGAACTGTCCACTTGTATGGATGGTATAAAGTACTTGGTGCATTAGACTAAATATTCAGGACTGTATAAATCAAACATAAAGATCTATGTCAGGGTTTCTCTAGTTACCGTATTTAAGAAGAATTAACTGCCATATCTAGACTGTGAGCACATTCATGGATAACATCTGTGAAACCTGGTTATTTATTGCCAGAATATGGTTAGACTTTAGTCAAGAAATCTTACGTTTGTGATTTCAACACACGGTCAGTGGGACAAATCTTTTTTATTTAGCCAGAGAGCAGTATGATCAGGGATTTTACAGGGTACAGCAGCAGTACAACAGCAGCCTGTAGAAAGCAGGGAAAATGCTTTAAAGATCATTAAAGTCTCTTAGCTTTGAAACACTGCTTTTCAGTAATAACACAGCTAGCTGGAAGTGTCAAAGTGCTCTCTGACAACAAGCAGCTCTACCACCCACAAAAAGTGGGGAAACACGATTTCTTTTTTTTTTTCTTTTTGTAGCAGGCAAAAAACATCATTGTGGTAACCACTGGGACCAGAACCCAGGACTCTCAGTCCACCTCTGGGCTTGAAGAGCAGGTCATACTCAAAAGGGAATTAGGTAGTGACATATCCATTTCAAGGCAACTTTTTCAGTTTTGGTATTTGTCTGCTCCAAAGGAAGATCCTGTTGGGAAGGCAATGCAACATTTGACTTCTCAAGTATGGAGGTGGCAACATTCACTATCTGAAGGAAAGATGAACCTTATAATTTAAGGAGCAGTGGTGCCCTGTAGCTAAAACACAGCTGTGGGGCAAGCACTCTGCTTGGTTCTGAACAGGATTTACCTATCCTTGATCCATCTCTGCATCAGGGCAAAAAATCAAAGCTCGTGTTTGCTAACCCCATGTCAGTGGAGAAGCAATAACCCTACCTTTAAAAAGTCCTTTGAATCTAGTGCAGTTCCCTAACAGTTTTCAGATCTGACAAAGTTTCTTTGGGTTCAAAATGTTCTGTCAAGAAACTTGTGAACAAATATAGTTCAACTTACATGGTGTTATAACAGGGTTTTGAATTCCTTGTGGACAAGACAGTTCTAGTTTAAGACCACGTTATCAGAAAGAGTTAATTTTCCAACAGAAAGTGGTTCCAAGAAAGGGTTTTTCTTCTTAACCAAATCAGTGTATATTAAATGACTCATAACTGTGTAATATTAATAGTTGGTTTCATAACACGCTCTCCTCTTACATTTGACTTCATAGAAGCAACACAATAAGATTCAGAAGTTGATCTCTGTATTGCAGATTTCTGTCAACACAATTATATTGGTCAGGAGAGGCAAGAAGTGAGATCTCTGGCCAAAGAGCAGCATCAAAAAAGCCTGATTATAAAAAAAGGCACAGAAGCCAAAACTGAGTGTTTACCATTTCAGTGTTTCACTTCAGGATGGATGGGGCAGGGGAGGAAAACTACACTTTTCTCCTCATATAACCTAACCTTTTGGTTTTGTCTTCCGGTGCAGGAGATCTATAAAGCATCTTGAGAGTTTAAATGTGAAATATTTTCTGAATTAAAGTTTGATTTAGTTCTTCTGTCTCAAAAACCAAAAGCCTCGATGCTTTAGACCACAGGAAACTTGCCAGCTGTGGAAATATTAAAGTTTTTACTGTGCGCAAGTGAGCTGTTCCGACTCCATCTGCTAAAATGGTAAATTTTCACAGATGCTTGTTTTGACTGATACCCAATCCTGAGTACTTTGTAAGCCAGTTACACATGCAAGCCTGGTAAAAAATAGTCAGCTCTTGCCAACTTAGGAAGACTATCGGTTTGTTAGAGGAAAGTGACTGGATGGATCTTCAATTGCGACTTTAATGAGACAATCTTTGTACGCCCCTGCTTTGTTTTCTCAGCATAAATGCTATTACTCTAAGTTTCCTGGTCATCATGGGAAAATAGGTGGAGAGACTAAAGGAAGGCATATACCTCCTGATGAAATATTTTGTTTTATGGACTACTAATATTCTGCATGTCAATGTTCAGTTGATTTTATAAATCTTGCCATTAGGCCTTCCTGTTTTCATCTCTTGTAGCCAAAAAGTGCTTGGAAATCTTAGATTAAAACTTTAGGAAACATAAAAATCTCACTTCAAAGCCAATCTTTTCTTCTTGTGGAACATTTAGAACTAGAATAACTAAAAATTCTAAGAATAAATCCCAGTGGTGTATCAAAGTGAAATATTGGCAGTTGAAACTCGAAGATTGTGTAGTATCAGGAGAAAAGAGAGAACACAATTTAATTAAAGCTTCTTATTTTAATTGCAAAATTGTATCATTCTTTAATTCAATCTTAGCTAGGAAAAAACCCCCATACACTGAATTATGGCCAAGCATGATGGATGTTTCTTGCTATTGCACAACAGTTTAGGAGGGAATCGTGCAATATTGCAGTAAGAGAAGGGATGTCTGGAGGTCACCTCATCCATCCCTCTCCCCAGAGAAGAAAGCACTGTATCATCCTACTTCCAGTCAAAACAGTGGGGAAGTCAAGGCAAGGAAGAAGGTCGTGATTTGGCTGTCAGACAGCCTGACTTTCTATGAATTTTATGCTCCTAGTTTTCAGTACAGAATGTGGACAGATTTCATGGAAAATGAGGAACATCAGCAAAGACCTTAGGAGATTTCACAGTGTCTCCAGATTTTCCATCTTCTTGAGACGGAAGTTCTAGAAGGGCTAGAGAATTTCTCCTTTTTATTTTTTTTTTTTTTTTTTTGATATTTTTGAAATATCTGATCAGCATCATTCTCTTATCTTGTTGCTGGGAACACAAAAATAAGTCCAGGTGTGAGCCAGCACTATACACCTAACGATGAGAGCTGTTCTTTAGATGAAAGCTTTATATTGCCTCCTTAGATGAAGGAAAACCTCCATCTACCTATTCTTTTTATTATCTTGCTGCCCTTGATCAAGAACTGTTTTGCCCTCAATCCTCACATGCTCAGCTCACTTATTTAAAATATGGTTGCAGTCTTTTTAAAGACAAAAGTGTCAGGATTTTGGTTTTATGGGTTTTTTTAAGGACTTGGGCATTCCAGACTGCACAAAACTTTCTCAAATAATTCTGAGACTTTTGTCAGTTTTGATTTATGGCAACATATGTTGCTTTAATTACACCATCACCCCATCCATTCATCACCAATGTTGCCCTCTGCAATGCTTTTCAGTAAATCTCCAAGGGAAGTAACGACCTGAAGTTGCTCCGCCGGTGAAGAGCAGGATTGTGTCCCCATGCCTTCATGTTCTGTAGATTAGTGACCATGCTAAAACCGAGGGATACGGTCAGAGACTTAAAAGTGCGTAACTCAGAGTTACTGAGGATGCCCTTGCCTAAGCTTTCTCTGAAACCAGCATCACTGTTAGCCATGCTGAGAAGACTTGAGGCAGGTCTGCACTGTGGATGCATTCTCAATAGGTCTATCTAACACACTCTGAGCACCTCTGAGCTGTGTTGTGTGGGAGCACACACTTCACAGAATGCTGGCTCTAAGAACTTTGATCTGTGCTGCATTACGCAATTGTAGACAAAATTGTAGACACAAATGTGTAGAAAGCCTCTGGGATTCTTAAGTTGATTTTGTGGGGAAAAAAAAAAGAAAATAAAATCCCCAAACCCCACCAACCAACCAAAAACCCTTAAACCTTTTTCTCCCTTAACTATCAGGAAGGAGCTTTCAAGCAGCGCAAATGCACTGTTTTCTGACCAAAAGTAGAGGAGATACAGGTATAGTTTTAGAATTACTCTATAGCTTCAGATCAGCGTTTGTTGGAGCAAACAAACATCTTTGTACTGATGCTTTAAATTTGTAGTCAAAATACAATGTTGAAGTTTATTTTCAACCTTATTTAGTTTGGTTTGGTCTCTCCTCAGTGTTAAATTTCCTTATAGTCATAAATCCAAATAATTGCCAGGCTATCACGGCAGCAGGTTCATTATTGAGCAAAGACTGAAGATCAAATACAGAATTTGATTAACATTGGCCAATGTTTGTGGGAGGGCAAAATCTTGCTAAAATCACTTTTTTTTTCCCTCTGAAACATTTAACTCTTTTGAGAGGATGTTTGATTTTGAAGATGAAGGCCTGAATTTGGGCTTTGAAGAATTTAATCCTAAATAGCATTTTGGACCTCAGACAAATTTGAAGAAGCTTAATGCCAGGCAGGAATCATACAGTGTAAGAAATTCATGGAGTGCTTCAGATTGGAAGGGGACCTCTGAAGGTAATCTGGTCAAACTCCTTTTCAGAGCAAGTTTGACTTCAAAACTAGATTTAGTTGCTGAGGACCTTTTCCAGTTGAGTTCTGAAAACCTCTGAGGAAGGAGACCAGCACAACCTGCTCTCATGTATAAACACATTCCAGGTGAAAAAAGCCTTCCTATCTGCTAGATATTTCCTTTGCTGCATCTGGTGATCCCCACTGAGAAGAACGTGAGTCTGCCATCTGTATAATTCCTCTGTGGTAGTTGAAGACTGAAATTAGATCCCACCTTAGTCTTTCCTTGTCTAAGAACTTCCTTTTGCACCTTTGCTTGCAATCTACAAGGTCTCTAGAAATAAGAGGAGAAAGTTAGGCTCTTGAGGTATGCCTTTTCATTTTGGTTTTGGTTTTGGCTTAGTTTTTTTTCCTCCTAGTATTAGAATGACTTTGGGTAATACATTGAAATAACTAATCTAAATTTTCTCTGCTAATCTGTCTGAATTAATCATTCTTCTTTGCAAAGTGAAACAAGGAGCTCTGCGATCACTGTACAGGGGAACGGTGCCCACCCTTGAAGAAATGACATGGTCTGTATAAGTGACACAGGAAAAAGTGAATTTCTTGTTTCTTGTGCAAGTAAAGGGTTGAACTCATTCCTTTCACATCCTGATTGCCAGAAAGTGATGGAATGAATTTTGCAATGACAATCATCAACTGTACAGACACGTAACTGCATGACTTTATGACTTTGTAGATGCCTTGTGACATTTAGTTCATCCCATGAAGTCTTTCATTGATAAAGATGTTCAGCATCTAGTTCTGGGGCACACACAAAGGTGAAAACCAAGAATAAACCACGAACTATGTACCTTTACACAAAACAAATATAAACAGAATATCTGTGATACACAGAAAGGCCTGAAAATCAGACCCAAGGAAAGGTTGAAATCCTGCCACCAGGCCATGGAATTCCTTACTATAAAATGTCATGGGGGTCAAGAAATTCATAGAATCAGAGAATCATAAAATTATCCAAGTTAGAAGGATCATCGAGTCCAACTCCTATCCCTGCACTGGGCACTCCCAACACTCCCACCCTGTGACTGAGGGCATTATTCAAATGCTTCTGGAATGCTGGCAGACTCGGTGTCGTGACTGCTTCCCTGGGAAGCTGTTTCAGTGCTTCAAAACCGGCTGGGTGAAGAACCTCTTCCTGATGCCCAGCCTAACCCTCCCCTGGCACATCTTGCCACCATTCTCTCTAGTCCTGTCATATGTTGCAAGAGAGAAGAGCTCAGCCCCTGTTTCACCTCCCTCCCTTGTGAGAAGGCAGCAAACAGTGATGAGATCCCATCTCAGCCTCCTTTTCTCCACGCTGAACAGGCCAAGTGACTTCAGCCGCTCCTCATACGATTTCCCCTCCAGACCCTTCACCAGCTTTGTGGGCTCCTCTGGACGCTCTCCAGTAGACTTAGATCCTTTTTATCCTGAGGTGCCCAAACTTCCCCCAGTGCTCAAGTTGGGGCTGCCCCAGCGCAGAGCAGGGTGGGTCAATCCCCTCCCTCGCCTGGCTGGTGATGCCGTGCTGGATGCCCCCCAGGGCACAGTTAGTAAAGTTCGCACAAAACCCCGGAACATCCAGAATAATCACGGATTATGCTAACAAAACCTTTGTAAATGGGATGTAAGACTTTGTGTTTCAGGGTTTAGACAAATCTGTAACTGTTACGATTTAGGATGAAACATTCGCTGAGAACAGATTACCCAACATCTGCCTTCTGCAAGCTTAGTACTCGTTCCTCGGAGGCATCTGGCCTGGATTGCTGCTGGAGACTGGATACCAACTAGCGAGTCGATGTGTCTGATCGAGTCTGGCGCTTCCTACTTCATTCTGGCTCCCTTTTCTTTTTTAACCAAAAGAAAAGACATTTGCTTTTCCTGCAGTGTTCTCTTTGTCCCTGAACACCTAATTTTATGTACAGAATGGTAGAGACAAATAGAAAATAAAACTATCCTTCACCATGGTGCCTTTGGAGCTGGAATCCTCCAGGACAAGTGCCCACTACCATTTTCTTCCTTTGAATCATCTCTTCTGCTCAATATATAGCCATGCATTCCAAAATCCTGTGTTTACTACAATTCTCAGTGGAATTCCGTGTGCTCTCTTCCCCCGTGCTTGCCTAACTGCCTCGATTTCCCTAACTGCAATTAAAAGTCCAGCTCGAGGGTTTCAACTGTCCTTTCATGGGCACCCACCTGGAGGGAAAGACACGAGTACCCGTAACATCATTCATTTTCACATGGCATGACACATCACTCCCTTACTTTGTCTTTGTTTCTGGTAGGCTGCATAAAGCACTGGGACAGATCAGAGCTCCATCACACGTGCACATTGTTCTCACCTAGCCTTCAGTACTTGGTAATTTTAGTACTCCCTGCTGTGGATTTAAATCACTGGGACAATTTCACTTGCCATGTAACTCAAACCAAGTCTGTTAGAGAGCAGAATAGATTAATTGAGTATACTATTTTTGTATCCTAAAGATCATTGTTCTTTTAAATATCATGAGTTCTAAATATGTAACCAAAGTTGATTGATATGTCTACTTTCCATACAGTATAACACAACTTAATGGAGTCATCAGATTCCTGCCAATACATTATAGGATTTGGAATCTAAGTAACTCTCAGATTACTGGCATCCATGCCTCCTACCACAAGTGATCACATACCGTGGGGGCAGCTGTGATATAAATCACAAGAGTATCTCTCTCTATCTGTCATTACCGTAACTCAGTTCCAGAAAAAAGAAGAAAGGAATCTGTCTACAAGAAGGTGAAATCCACAGCACTTATACATAGTTTCAACCTCAACAGTTTAATTGCAATGGGAACATTATATCACAGAAATGAAAAAAATATTTATGTTTTTCTTTTGGTGACTTCCTATAACGTCAGATCTGTCCACATCCCTCTCTGGCTGGATAGGTTAAGTCCCTTCAGAACCAGACAATTGTGTTGGGTCTTTGCCAGCAGCTGTACAAGATAGTGATTACATTCAGGAGGATACAACATCTAAAGTTTGAGACTTTTAGGTGAGATGAGGTTTTAGACAACATTATTGCTTCAAGGTGCTTCAGTAGGATGGTGCCTACAGCAGCAGGTGGTTGTAGTTCAAGTCACAGGATTTATCAGAAGTGAGGGGAGTAATCGCTGCTGGTTCAAACTAAGTTTATTCAGGCTTCATCAGGAGCGTTGCAGGTGGCTGTTGCTCGTTATTACTACTAAACGACTTTTTCCTGGGCTAATCACCTCTTCATTCTACAACTCTACAAATGTTGACATATAATCAAAACCTCAACATTTAAAAATTTCAGTCTGAGTTAAGCATTCAAATCTAGCAGCACTGGTGAAATAGCTTTACTCTCCAAGGCTGATGGCATGAGACTCTGGTGTGAAGAGAAGTAGAGATCAAACCTCAAAAGAAGAGATATCAGTATTGCTTAGTTTTGGTCCCACAGCTGTGACATGTCTTCTGCTCACCCCTCTGCTCTATGAACAGTGCTCTTGAGGATAGACCACATCCGTGCCCACAACCCTGTGAGTAAAAGCGCTGCAAAGGACCCCTCACCCAAAGTGCTTTGAACTTTCACTGAAATGCCAACAAAGCCTGTGGCAGTAGGGGAGTCACTCCAGAGGACACGAAGGCTGTTAGAAAAGGATTTGGATGTTAATTTTGACAGAAGGAGAAAAGCTTGTCTCTGACTCATCCTAAATTGCAGACAGCAATTTTAAGAATGGTTTAGTTACACTGTATGCTATATTCTGTTGGGAATAAAGCACTCTGCTCATTGTGAACTTGATACAATCTGAGTCATTAGAAATGGTTGCCATGGATGAACCCATTTTAGGCCTCAAAATACAAATTTCTTTGGACAAAGTGGTTGTGAGTTTTTCTTCAGTGATTTCATATTGGGATTCAATAGCTGAAATGAATTATGAAACTCTACACTCACACATTAAAAAGGAACTGCAAAATGCTGATAAAATGTCAAAATGAAGGCAAGGGGATTTAAAGGTCACTGTGTTGGTCTTTTTTATCTGGTGAAAATTTTAAACTGAGCTAATTACCACAGTATCTGAACATTTAATAGGCTGTGCAGAATTTGGGAGTGATGCTAGTAATAAGCTGAGTACACAATCATACCTACAGGATCTCCAAATGTTTCAACACATAGGTGAAAGCAGACCTAATGGATTTAGCACATGTTGGACTAAAAAATCCATGTTTAAATTCTAAAACAAATGATCTGTCAAGATTTCTTCCCTTGTATCTCCACATGGAATGTGAGCTCATGAGAGGAAGAGCAAGTCTAAGTGTGTACTGAGCACAACCAACACAGTTGCGTCTTTGGGAAATATTGTAATATGAGAAACAATTCATGATATGATTCCTAAGCTAGAAAAGTTGGATATCACTGACGTATACATCTTAGTGGGCTTTGAACTCGAGAAAGAAGAGCTAAATTCTCTTGCCTTTTAATGTCTCTGTTCCTTTAGCTTTCTTTCATTCTATAAAGAAGAGATGAACCCTTAGAACACCATCTAGCTTTAGTATATAAAAGAAATTGAAAGAAAGAAATGACTGAAAGGGAAAATCAACTAATCAGTTGATAAATAGTATTTTTTTGACCTTGATTTGTTAATTACAACTGCAGTAATAGCAATATGATGTTCAGCAGCAAACTGAATCTAAATTACAGAAATACATGCTTAGGAGTTTGAAATGTAACATTTTGATCTGTTTCTTCATCAAAAAGTATTATGAATTTAGAAGCTGGCTGCAGACCTATACAAATTATTTTATTCTGAACTGTGAGATCAGCCCTTTATGGAAGAGGCAGCCAATATTTCAGGTACCTACACTAAGCCCTGAAGCCTGTCCTTCAGTTACTCTTATGATTGTTAAGTTGTCCTGGATATTCAGCATGGTCAGACAAGAAAATATGTATTTTTGTTACTCTTTCTTATGTTTTGACATGAGATGACGTCCTCTTCTGACATCAGTATATGGGTCTTTTTATGATATGTTGGGGGAGTTTCTCAAAAAACTCAAGGAGTGTTCTACAGACCTTCAACTGCACAAGTCAGTCCTATCAACATCTGTTTATTTATTCATGACTGGGTATGAATTACAAGTCTGTATGAGCTGCACTGCAGGGGGCAAGGAGATGACATTTAAAATCAACAAATGGTTCTACCAGTGTGTGACATATTTTTTTTCCTACAATCCTCCCTCTATAACACTTCATCACTCTTCATATTGTAGATTCTGTGGGCTGCTCCACACTGATTTATACGTACCTCAGATTTTGATCCAGGTAGGAGGTTATCCCTGTATTTTGAGAGACGTATTGACACAGATGCAAAATCTATATTAAAGTAATCCTCTTTGTTGCAATTACAATTCTCTCAGCATAAAACTTTGGATAAGAATATTCGAAAGGAAAGTATTAAAAAAACAGCCAAGAACCTACTCTGCACAAGCGGCTTAGCTGTATTCTTATTGGCTTCAGTGGTGTAAGATCAGGACTGGAATGCATCTAATACATGCAGACAGGGGTCATGGGTTTAGTCCTGTTCCCATGTTTTTGTAAGAGATCCTGTTCAAACATTTCTTTATGAAACACGAGACTCAAGGTTTTAGTAGTCTGCTGTTCTATGAACATGTGACCTATAACCCTGGCAGTTGAGTAGATTCAGGCTTATTTCAAATTAAATAACGAAGCAATTATAATTAATAATGTGCAATAGCTAAAACCAGTGACTGGTGGGAGATCTTGATTATTTCTACACTGACTCTACTTATTTGTAAACTGAGCTTTAAATTAATTTATATTAACTGTTGACAGGAGTTATCCTTCTTGTTTTGTTCAGTCTTATTCAGTACTAAATTTTTTTTGATACGTTTATAACCAGTACCTGTTGCCTTGAAGAGGAAGATTTTCACAGGGAAGAGGAAGCCTAACATGATAATTCTCTCTTTTTTTTTATATATATTTTTTTTTTATTATTCAGGCAAAAAACCCAGCACATTTCTTTAGAAGGAAACCTTAGACTTTATGAATTCAACACATCATGTGGAACTATTTCAGAGCTTTGGGTCATGAATGGATTATTTCCTTTAAAAGTAATGGTGTTATTCCTGGTGATGTGAGCTTGTGTGATTTTGCTTACAAGTAGAAATCTGCCTCTACATATAAATCAGCCCCTGCAGTTTCAGGAGAAGAGAGGAAGAGGAGGCACAGCTCATCTCTAGCTTCTAAACTAACTGGTAATTTACTTTTGCACTCTCCACCGCTGAGATTTTCATTGTTGTTTTAGTTCTATTGAACTCAGGATTAAATTGAAGGAAGCAATTTTGAAACCTGGCCTTGGGGGTCTCAAAGGAAAGGTTGTGGGGAGAGCAGCTCATGAATAGACTGCAGGCTGGGGTCTGCTGGGAAATGCACACCTGCCACAGAAAAGCACAATTAGCACTGGCTCAACAAGCCTAATTTGCAACCTGTCTGGGAACCCCTCCTTGCCCTCTTCTAATTAGGTTTTAACTTGTGAAGAGGTGAAAGCAGCCTCGACTCAGTGCATTCCTCCTTGTTGTTATTTTTAATGTTAGGATACTTCAAATACAAACTCTGCCTGTTGTCAAGACTGACAGAGCCCATCCTTACACAAAGACTGGGTCTAACCTGCTGTCTTCATCAAGGCTTGAAACAGCCTAGGGCTGGAAAGAAAGCGTAGCATTTGGGGTTTTGCCCAGAAAATAAGACCCTCTGAAAGGTCACGCATACGCTCACACTGGCAGAGATCTCTTGTGGGTCAGGGAGAGAGGAAGAAAATGTCCTTTTCTGTCAGGTTAATTGAGTATAAGGTGAATATCATCTGAGGACAGCCCCTTGTGCTGAAGGTCTCTGTTTATGATGTAGTTCGAGGGGATGTGTATAGGTGATGCACCTGTAATAACCATGCAGCAGAAATGAACTCAGCACCTGGGAGTGCTGATTTTTGTAATCTAGTCCTAGCAAACCCCAGACAGGGCTCAGTATCCACTGCAGCTTTCCTTTTCACTAGACGCATCACACCTTCTGATATCAGCAAAGACTATTAAGACCTTTGTCAATGGGAATCCGTGCGTTGGTGGTGGAATATGGTGCTGGGGGCTCTAATTCAAGACTTCCAGTCAGGATCATCCAAGGTATTTAGAAAGCTAATTCTCACTGATTTTCAGTGAAAACCTTGGTACCCTCGACGATATCAGTCCTCAGCTTTAATGGGGGGAAAATTACAATGGTGTGATTATATCACCATGTGAGGTCAGTCATGGGGCCTGGGTAGATTTTAAGACAGATGGGTCAGGTGTTCATGTAAGTTTACAGTTTAAAGACACCGAGAGGAACTCTGAAGGGTTATCTTTCCATTAATGGCTTTTTGATGGAGCTGGGTATCTGTTTTATTGAAATGTGACTGACCAGTGCACTGACTTAATTTAAACAGTCACTTCCTTTCCCTGAGTTTTTTTCCTTTTCCTGACATAGCAATAGAGAAGCGTGAGAAGAGAGGTGGGTCCTTGCGTGCTGGAGGAACAGCTGTTCAGTAGGCAAGAACCGCCCTGTACAACCTCAGGAGGCTCACACAGGTCCTAACACTTCAGCTGTTGGCTTTGCTGTTTGTATTTTTTCCCAAGCCACTCAGTGCTGGAGTGCCATGCCTGGCTGCTTTTACCCTGCGAGCAAAAGGAAGGAGTACAGGAAAAGGTTCATCGTGGTGAGCGACCTTACAGAGTGTGAGCCCGGTTTGAGTCCAAAACCTCATTGCCTTTTGGAAGGAAGAGCTGTTCCCGTGTACACCACCTAATACAGGATCTTGGCCCAATGCTGTGGTAACCTAACTATGGGATTTCCATGTCAAAGCAAGGTCTTGATCACACAGTCTGGGAAAAGCAAGACTGGGTCAATATCCTTACAGAAGTATGGGGAAGCTGTTGACAATCGGCCAATGCTGTTGACAATGAGTCAACACTTGACTGCTTTAGTCTTTGGACCACAGGGAAAATTAGCGTCACAAAGATGGGTTGTTGCAAAAGCCAGGCTCTAAGAGGAAGCACTGAAGATTCATATTCAAGCTTTAGAGAACAGTGATTAATTGTGACTTACAACACAGAACTACCTGGAGATCCCAGCAGGACTCATGGCTTCATTTTGTTGGCTCACCTCCATCTTCCTCTCCTGCTTCTCACAAAATACACCTTCCACTAGGATCAAAACAGTACCGAGAATATATTGTTTTATGGCCAAAGACTAATCCTGCAGGAAACTGATCCTGGCCACTGTCTTATCAGCTGAATGTCATTTGCTCTGATTTCAAGTTTCATCTTATCTGCCGATGGATTAACAAATTACAGGGTCCAGTAATTATAACCTGGAAAAATTTCCAACAAAGTTTTTTGCTTCTAAAGGGTGGGAAAGGAAGAAAAGAACTGGAAAAACATCAGCTCAAAATATGTTCTCTAAGGACCACATTAAAATTTATAGATTAAAAAAAAAATATATCATGTATCAACATGAAGCCAAATCAGCAGTTTTGGCCTTGCTTCTCTAAGCAGAAAGGCTTTTCTGTCTGACTTCTCCTTGGCTGCCTTTCTAGGCCTGCAATTCACAGCTGCATTGAAGCGGAGCAGGTCCAATAATGCCATTTGTTTTCCACTTAAAAAAAAAAATGAAAGAAGAGAAAGAGGGACATCTAAATGGATCACAGAAGAAGGAGGCCATTAGCAGACATTTAGTCCAACCATGGCTAGAAGTGCAGATGGTTCAGAGGAACGCAGCCAACTTGGCGTTTATATAAGCTATCTTGTATCTCCGTCTTTTTTCCTGCACTGGCACAGATTGATTAAGAGGTCAAATAAAGGCTGCTTCAGTGTAAAAGTGTGCATGATATATGAGAAAAAAATCTGTCTCACGGTTAAGGCTTTCTAAACAGCATAAAAGACAAATCAATGTATATACTAATCCTCAGCCTGTTTTAATATTTTCTTCCTGAAAGCTGTACGGTCCTCTCTATTTTTATTCTTTCTTCTTTTTCAAATAACCTAATGACAAATATTTAGGGAAGAAAGTGAAGAAAACCAGCCACTGCAGTGGAATGTGAATGTAAGGAGGTAGAATCAGAAGGGCATTTTTAACAAAGCAGGTGAAAAATACTGTAAAGCTATCTGATCTACTCAATAGACACAAAAACTGTTCTCCACAAAATGTGTTTTCTGAAGTGTGAGGAAGAAAAGCAAAACCCCAAGTGTGAAGGTCTTCATAACTGACTGCTTCCCATGTGGCAACCTACTTTTTGCACTGCCAAACCTTTTGGCTCAGGTATTTCTTGTTTACCTACTTTGCAAAGAGAAAACGTTGCCTCTATGACAGACAACAGAAATTTGGAATAGGAGGTGTCTTCTACAATAGCAAAGGTAATGATCTTCATACGAATTCAGGCTCCTGAGATTTTATGGTGTTTTAGACATCTGTCTTTCAATTACTTTGAGGATACAGGATGTTTGAATATGTAACTGTTGCCTAAATAATAGACTACCTACAAAGGGATCCTCTCAAGACGTAGTTGGTGACCTGTTTGTCTCTTTGAAACCTTCTGGACGTAGATCTTTTCCACTGAGCTTCAGACACCTTAAAGTGGTTCAACGTCTGAAAATCAGACAAGGCTAGGAGCTTTATTAAAGGCAGAATGCCATCCGTAAGTACATCTAACGATCTGGGTCTGAACTGATGCTCAGGCTGCAATAGCTCAAGCAGGCTGACTGAAGTCCTCTCTGCACTTTTAATCCTTAATTATCCCAGGTGCCACAGGGATGGATATACAGGAAACAGATGGAGAGGTATTCCTGAGCATCTAAAGACAGTCAGATCAGTTATACCGGGTTCTGTAGATGTTGTTTGAATAGTTAATCACAGGAACACAGAGATGAAGAGAACCACATGGGTCACTGAGCCCAGGTCTGTGATATTTTCTCATTAAGATTTACAGCCTGGATAGTATCAAGAGCGTGCCAGGTGCTTCGCATAGTCAAACAGTCTGACAAGTTGGTATTTATTTTGGAGCCAAAGAAGGCCAGTCAGTTTTATGAATCAAGGTTGTTGTTATCTTTTATTTTGAGACTGGGAGGTTGCTAATCATTTTGTTTACATTGCAGTTTGTGAGATGATATTTTTTGCTCACCTCCATTACTGGTTGCTATGCATTCTATCCTAGTACTTTAAGAACTGCAATTTTTAAAGCTTTATTCATAAGTTTACCGAGTTATCCTTGAAGGTATTTCGCTTTGGGCTATTTAGATACAGTTATGCATATATACAGTTGGTGGAAATTGTCAGTAAATGAATATGTGTGTCATATGTGCTTAAACCAACTCCTATTTGTATATGATTTAAATATATGTATGCATGTGACATAAAAATGTCTCAAAAATTCAACTGAAGAATTTTCTCATTAGCTGAAGCAGCCAGTTGTTTCTTTTCCAAACATGAAACTAGGAAACAACAGACACACCTTTTATAGCTGGGATTATTGATGCAGTTTAATCAATTTGTATGTGCTTAAAAAAATTAATAGAAGCCTGAAGTTAAAATTGATAGCCAAAATCCTTTTTTACTGGGTGTAAGTTTATGTGACAAACCCACATTTTTATGTCTGCTTTAAGGAAAAGTCTTTCACAGAGTCTGACATACTGAAATAAGCTTCTCTATAAATATCCCAGAGGAAGTAAGTGTCGATGATTTTAGAAACATTTATTGGATTGTAGAAAGTGAACATTATTGAATAGATCAATATTTTTTTGAAAGATGCTCATATAAAAAGCTAGAAAAAGTTTCAGAAAGGATTAGGAGGCTTTGTAAGCCTGCTGCTGACAGAAATAACCTCAGATAAAGGTGGGGATAAACTCACCAATAAAATATATTGTCGAATATTCTGTACTATGCTTTCTATTTATTTGTTTGAGTTGGTAACAATCAAAGTATTTACATTTAAAGATTTTGTAGGCATTGGTAAATTATTTATGAATGTGTCCTTAATAAAATGTGAGGCCATTAAATATTTTTTCATATAATTTGCACGTGAAAGCTTCCTTGTGAAACCTAAAGTGCCTGAAGTTTTCACTGTGTAACTATTTCTAGTAATGAAATACCTTTGAAAACTGGCTGAGAGTAACAAATTTAAACCAATGAAAACTGCTTTGTAAGCATCAATACGAAAGGATCAGCTAGACTTCTGAAAATGGGTATAAATGGGAAAAATCTGGCCTGGTAAGATGTTTCTTACAGCAGGAGACATTTTCAGAAGTACTTACAGGTACACGATGTAAGCAGGTGAAACATAAAGCATTTAAAGCTAATTTCTTCAGGTACCGAGTATTTCTGCAACTAAATATCATTAGAAAATTTGAACATAAAATGAAAAGTCATCTGAGAAAAACCTCTAAAAATAATCCTCCTAATATATAATACAGCTGAATCTTAATAATCATACAGCTGAAAACACAAGTTCAGACACATAAGCAGAAATTAATTTGCCAGACAATAAATTAAGATAATGTGCCAAAGTATGACAGAAGATAGGCATGGCAGACATCTATAATACATAAATAACACAAGTAAGCTGGACATGGGCTGCTCTGCCGAGACTTTTAGTGCATGAGGATATTTTGTTACAAGAAATAGAATCCAAAAGGCATACAGAAAGCTTAAGAGATTCCTGTTAACCCTCCCTCCAAGACCGGTAAAGATCTGTTATGCTGAGACAGGCTACTAAATGCATTATTACTTAGCTTTTTAGCAATACAGGAGTATTCGGCGCATTAAGCGATGATGTACTACTAGCTTGTAAATGACAGATCATTCATTACGGGACTTCAGAGAAGTTAATAATCATGATAATGGACCGCAAGTCACAAGTGTCTCTTGTATATCACTTTTTCACTTTTATAGACAAGTATAAACTCAACCCATCAAACACTTGCGCCGCACAGTCAAGTGGGAGAATCAATTTAGCCGGTTGAAAGGGTTCACAGTGAAAACTAAAGGGAAAGTTTACCCAGCACACTGTCCTGCCTTTGTCAGCTGTTTAGAGGGCTGGAAAAGGAGGAACAAGGTCTTCACACCCAGTGTCTAACAAGTTTTTGAGGTAAAGGCAGCTGACTTTGAAGCAGACATGTAACGCTTTTGTAAGAAATTATCTCTATTGTACTAAAATGATACCAACGACAAAAAATGCTGTGGAAAAATTCTAGCATAAAAAAGCTGAGCTCTTCAGAGAATTGACCATAACCACTCAGAGAATTACTTATATGGGGTAACAATGGACCTATTTTCTAAGGACAATCATCAGAGTGATTGCTATCCACTAGCTTACCTTCAATATTTTCTCCCATTGCAGGGGAGTGAAATCCAGTTTTCATTTCTAGTTATTCACAATTATTCTAGTTATCCCTTAAGAATCACCAGAGGAAATGAAAGGAAAATCATAGACTGCAACCAAAGCTACCAAAAGCAATTACTAAGACTTTTAGTAGGTCTGCATATAGGTACCAAAAAAGTTTTTTGGGGATGCAATCACATAGACATCACAAAAGTTCTTCGAGGATGTAAATAATGTGATGTCCAGTCCTAATGTAAAAGCACCGAGAGTGAACAACTTCCAATTGAGACCACTTCCAGTACTCAATTTTAACTTCTAGATACTACAGCTTGGCATTTACCTGTCCAAAAGACTGAGATGCTCCTTGTAATGTGTATCTTTTTGATGTGTCTTCACCTAAAAACCAGCCAAATAACCTTCTTAGTATTGAGGAGTAGATTGAGTTCCTAAATCTCTGCAGTGCACAATCTTTATGCACACATCGATGATGATAGCTTATCATTGTCTGAGACAGTGTATTTAAAATGCAAGTGGGCAAGTCACGACACAGAAATTTTATGGAGACAATTTGGGGATTTTCATTTAACTTATGACAAAGTGATCAAAGAGTGATTCCGGGTATTGGTAAAATTCTGGTTTGGTAGTATGGAATACTGACCTGCTTTTTGCTTCATACTTTTTAAAGGAAAATAGATTAAAATAAAATTCACTGTATTGAGTTTAAACAGTCTAGATTAAAATGTAAGAAAATGCTCTATGTCTTAGATGGACAGAGAGTTTTTTGTAATAAAGATACATTTTTCCCATCTTTTTTTGGTGTGCTAGAATTTTCTGAGGTAGGAAAAAAGGCAAAAATATTGGAAAAAATTCCTTCCTAGTAAACTTTGGAATTTCTACCTAGATTTCTCAAGATCTGTGCCCAGATTCACTCCACCTGATTCTAGCCTTTATGTGAAGCTCTTGGTTCTTCAGGCTCTGAGTTTTGTTTCTGGACTGCAGAGAGCACATTGAATGCATCTAAAGAGCAACACATCTCAGTTGAAGTTACGTTTTCCCCTGTTTTTGGAAGATATGGAAACATGGTGGGACAGGCAGGTGGAATACCTTCAGAGCAGAACACACTCACTTGTATCTATCATAAGTATATCAAGGAGTCAACCTTTTTCTGCAAACATTAGAATGGAAACTGAATATTTTGTTCCAACTGAAAAACTGCAGCATTTTGTAGAACAAACAAACAAACCTAGCCCAAGTCAAATAACTTTCTACAATAAACTTAAACTGCTTGGACAACCTTGATGCGTGGAAATCTAGAAAATATTTTAATTTTTTTTCCCCACAGGGAAAGAGTATATCCTAAAATCATTACTATTAATTGTACAGTCCTGCTGCAGCTTGGTTATAGACTGTTGGATGAAGAGGAAAATACAATACCTTTATTAATGGGTCCATTTAGTAACAATGGATATAAAAATTGCAAGGGTGGCCTTCTAGATGCAGGGATACACAGTAAATGAAGCAGTTAACCATTATAGAGTTACCTTAGCTTCCTAAGCCTTGTGATGTTGCTTAGAGAATCCTGGACCGACACCAGGCTTGTTTTCTTTAAACAATGTAAACAGTGGCAACACTTCAGACTCTTCCAGAAACATAAAGAGGCAGCTGGTATTGCCGATATTCTTGTTTATTCTCCTGCTATTAAATGAATTATATTCTAATGAATTAACTTTAAAAAGGAATTGTTCAGTAATTCTGTTTTTGTTACAGGTAATGTAAGTCAATGCTATTCTCATTTGAAGGCTCCAATGTCTAAATTATTTGCTGCCTAGTGCCCTGAGTTTGTTTACAGGTTGAGATTGTCAAATGCTGGACAGACATATTTGAAACCTTAATTTTATTTTGTCCAGAGTGAAAAAAACATGTCATACACATCGAGAGTTTAGACTATCAGTCTATAGTAGGCTCTAGTAAGAATACTCTGACTCTACCCTTCTTAATTCCTAGGGGGAAAACTAAATGGTAAGGAAAATCCATCAACTAATACAAGCAATTATATCTATTTTTCTGAAGACAATTAATCTGTTATAAAAATACAGGAAGGCTACCATCTCTGCTTATAAACACCGACTAAGGTTATTTAATAAAGCAGTGAAGCCACCCATTAATGTTGTCCATCATTTATTACTGCCTAATAAATACTTCAATTACATTTAATAAATAATGTATTCAGGCTCATTGAAGTGGTACTTCTTTAAATTAATTATTAAATTCATACAAAAGGTTTTATTGCAAGTACTAGTAAAGGAAATTTTTGCCTTTAATCTAAAGTGATTATTCATTATGTGCAGTAAAGTCTCCATTTGCATATTATTAGTGAAGTAACCTTTAGCCTTCCTGGCAACAATAAAGATGCATCTCAGTGTTGCTGTGCATAAATGTTCTTGGTTAGCCTTCCGAAACTAAAGTGACAATAAACAATATGTAATAAAATCTTTGTTTATGGCCTTCTACCAGCTGTTTTTTGATATCTCAAATATACTAGAATGACAAAATGTCCAGTAAACATATTACAGCAAGTTGTTAAAAGGTGTTGCCTACAGATGGTTAGTTGATGTGAAGCAGTAAAAGTGGAACTGATTAACATCCTAGAGGTCTGAGTAGTAAATTCATCTCAAAAAGATTCTTTAAAAGCCTTCTCTTTGATCGCCTACTGTACACTGAGCTGCCCTTTACTTGCTGCTTTCCTTGTCTGTTTCCAGGAGGAGCCTCTGGCTGTTGCCGTGTTCTTTGGCAGGGCCCAGTTCTTCAGATGGCAGATTTTTCCCATCTTGAGTGATTCCCAGTGCTAACACAAAGTGTTTCCAACATCACCCTCATGCACCTATCCTAAACTCCTTAGCAAGATAAGGGTGGACTTGCTAGGGAAAAAAGTCCCAATAACTTTCATTAAGAGAAACCAGAGCAGCTTCTCTTTCCTTCTTTCTTTCCCACCTCCTTCTGTTTTTCTCGCTCTTTACAGAAAGAATTAGAGCAGAAATGATCCAGATCAATGACTCCAGAAGATGTTGTTCAGAGGTGTGAAGTGTACCAGCTCACAACTGGAAAGACCTCTCCCTCTTCCTCAGTATGGTATTGTCCTGGAGCCCAGCTGGCAGGTTAGTGCTATTTGAGCGATAATTATCACCTGTTTAAAATGCTACCTGAAACTGATCTTGAAATATCAAGCCTAAGTGGCTCCTATGAGTACTTCTGGCCAGGAGATGACTGTACTGACTGGATTCTCCAAGTTTTGTTCCATCAGCCCTTCATTCATCCATGGAGCCTTCTAGGGCTTGGCTGATGGGACCTTGGATATGTGTGGACTTTAAGACTGATCTGTTTTACAGGAAAACCTTGGCTTGATCCCCCCTGAGACATTTCCCTTTCAGAGATGCGATTTCATAGCGTAGTGTCATGATCAATGCTCAGATCTCAGCCAGATGTAATCAGTGAAGGTAACACCAAGCACGTGGTGAGCAATGAGAAATGCGGGCAAGAGTAGAGAGCACAATTTTTCCCTGGGATAAACAGAGGCATCAAGCACCCTTTATAACACCTGAAGCTAGAGTTTTCATTAAGCCGTCTGCTGCTGTGGATGATGGAAAATCTAAACCGCATATGGGTCCTCAAAAAACTTAAACTTGAATCCTGGGAGATCTAATGATCCAAAGAAAAGAGAGAATAATTACGATTATTGAACTATGATCGTGTTTTCTCTCCTGAAGGCTACAGTCTCAAGCATAGAGAGATTTTAAAATATGTCTTCAACATAATGTTTTGTTTTATCTTTCTACTTCTAAGTTGTTTTTAAAAAAATAGTCTCCAGAAAGACAGGACTGAAGGAAAGTATTAAAGTGACTACAGGCTCCTTTTACCAACATGCCAAGTCAAGGGATTTTTTTTTTTTTCAGTGTATCCCTTGCCTTTTCTTTTTCTAGCTGCCAGCACAGGCCAAGCCCAGGCTCTTTCCCCTGCCAAGTGCTTGGAAGTAAGATTTCTGAAAATTAAAGTCACCCAATGAATCCCAGTTGGAAGCACATAATTCTGAAGACACTATTCTGTTCTTAGTAAAGGAAAGCACGTACTGTTTTCCATAGGTAAACTAAGAGACCAGGTGGGATTCTTCTCACCAAATATCAAGTGTATAAGTTTTGTTGTCTGTTTGTCTGTGTTCAGTAAAGAAAGTACATCCAAAAAGCAATTTAATGTATTCCAAGGTGTATAGCTGGGATGAGCAGGACAGCTTTGCCATTGCAACGACAAAGCTCTGTAGAGCACACAGTGCTTTACAGTGGAGTGTCTGAAACTACTTAAGCTAACTGAAATGAACCCTGCCTGTTGTAAAACCCAAGCCAACCTCCCCCCTCCCCCCCAATTAATGACTTATTGTGCTTCAGTACATCAAGACAAATCATGGGAAAGCATCATGGTGATTATTAAAATGTTAATGCCCAGGACAGGAAAATAGCTTGTCCTACATTAACATTTTACTGTGTTTTAGTTGCTGTGGGTTACCTAAGATGCAGCCTCCCTCCCCATCTCATGAAACAGGAACAGTTTTGCTGTTTAGCCAGATTTTTGTCCCTGATTTGGAAGCTGCAGAAAGAAGCTGCCAGACTGTGCTCTGTCCCTTTCCAGATCCGATTCTAAATTAAAGTCATCTTCATCATCAACAAGTCACTCATTAGTTCATACAAAATAGTGTGATATGTATCAAATGTCTATAGACTCTTCTTTGAGATAAGAATGAATTCAGCATTTTATGGAGCCAGGCTCCCTTCCCCCATCCTGCTCATATTCACATCTCTAACACGGAGACCTCTGGTTCACCTTTGAATCACTTATGTTCTCTTCACCATAGCAATCAGCTCAGTCCTACATAAAGTGTAAAGTGCTGACATTTTCAAGCAGCCTAATGTTTCTTACAGTCATCTAGCAGCCTTTCAAATGCAGAATCCTAGATGCCCTTGCTTTCCTTCATCAGCTAGCAGTGAAAAAGAAAAATGGAATAAAAAGACCTCGTATATCCTCTTGTCCCTCACTCCCCCCCTACTCTGCAATTTGCTGTCCATCCAAACTAATCCCCCTGTATCCCTCCCATTACACAGATGCGGTGAGATCTCTGAACACAAATATTGTAAACCCCAACGTAACTCCACCGATTCACACTAAGGGAAATAAATTTAATTCACTCAGCTTCTCATCATCTTACAGCTCCTTTAGGGCTAATCATCTGTGTTAACTTTCTCTGGAGCCTTTCTAAATGTCTAAGTGCCGCTGACTATTTTGTAGCAGAAATGCGTGTGGCAAGAGAACAAATTGCCCCACAGTGGATTTCTTTTCTACAACAGCGGTTTTACTGTTAGAGAAAAGAATCGAGTTTGGAGTGGTGTTGGTTTAAGACTTGGATGGCAGGTTATGTGGCTGACTATAACAGCTTCATGCAGCAATTTGTAGTCAATTCTTCTTTCTCGAAAAAATTGTATTTGTGCATCCAGACAAACTTTTATGTCTATTCAAAAGCCACAATGATCCCTTTGGTTTTAAGGAGAACGATCCTTTCTCAGCATCCCAGTTTCTTGAATTACCGAATTTTAATAGCTAGCCAGCTTGGTTTTGTAGATCTGTAATTAATACAGTTTCTAGTAGCAGGTCTTGAACGCTGATAAAAGGATAATCCTAATGCCTAACTTTAAGTCTGACTGAAGCACGCCTTTCCGAGATGTTACACAATGTAGACACAATTTTCTTCAAGGCTGTGGTTCCAGTTCTTGTTTTTCCACAGATTTACTATGCACTTCTGAGCGAGGACTTTCTATCTTTAAAATACTGCTGACGATATATTCTTTTCTTTACTGTCTACTTAACATTCTCCAAGGGGCAGGAGTTGTTAGCATGTGTTTACACCAGATTGTGAATTGCATACTGCAGAAATCAGCATAATTTACTTTCCTGCTTGTTGCCTCTTCATGCTTACTTTGTCTTTCTTTCCCTTGACCTGTCTTATTACCCTTTTTTGTCTTAAGGGCCTCAATTACTGTGGAGAGGTGAAATCCTAGGATGAGTCGTCATCCTCCAGCCTTTTCAATCCTGTTCATTCCTTGGTGCCAAAAGCCACTGAGATCTTTCTCTGTGATACGTCACCACTGGCCGTAAACCTGTATGGCAAACCCAGAACTTAATACCACCCACCTAACTTTTCCCTTCCCTTCCTTTTCCTCCTGGTTTCTAGGCCCTAATGGAAGTACACCTCTAATAGAAATTTATCTGGTCTGACTGTAGACTTCTGGTCTGAATTCCCATCAGAGAGCCTCTCAGTTTTCCTCTGAGTTTACATAGATACCAGAGAGATGAACATCCTACTCTGGGCTAAATTCAGATGTTGTGAGTAACACCTCATGGAGCATCATCTGTTTTCAAACCAAAATGAAAATAGATAATTTCCTTCACTAGAAATCTGACAATTCTTATTTGTTTTCATATAGGTACCTTCCAAAATTTTTAGGGAAGATGAAACCAAGAGCTATGCTAAAACCAATGCAGAAGAGGTCCTTGCCTGCAGTAAATGAGCACATGTGTCTGCTTTGAAGGGTGAAGAGCTCTTACAGTGTTCTGTGTGGAGGAAAGACCTGGGGCATAATATCACCTTCCTCTCCAGCCCTCCTGCTTTGGTGGAGGGAGGACTTTCCACAGTCCCTTCCATTCAGGAACTGGACCAGCAAAGACTGGGAA
This sequence comes from Neomorphus geoffroyi, assembly GCA_033558235.1. Classification (NCBI taxonomy): domain Eukaryota; kingdom Metazoa; phylum Chordata; class Aves; order Cuculiformes; family Neomorphidae; genus Neomorphus; species Neomorphus geoffroyi. The sequence continues at coordinate 4,549,752 of JAUMJM010000025.1, forward strand.
GACCCTCATCAAGTTCAGCTGCTTTCAGAGGGACACAGCTGCAGAGACACAATCTTTATGCCCGGTTCTCCATCACTGCCTTCCCTCTCCCTTCTTTTTTATTTTCCCTTCCCCTGCTTCTCTTTTGTTTCAATACTTATTTTGTGGACCAAAAATAGACTCAGAGTACGGAAGCAGTGGCTTCAATCATGTGATTCCTATCCAGTGGTTTAGAGGAGGGTTTTTCTTTCACACCAGAAAATTCATTTAAGAGCTAAGGAAATTTTGAAAACTGAAAAGCTTCAGTTTCAGAAAGTGACATTTTTCTTGGGAAGTCACAAAATTCCAAGCCATTTCTCACTACAGAGTCAGGTTACCAGGGCCAGTGGATGCTAAGATGCTATTTGTAGCTTTTTATAACTCCAGACACACATTTCCTCCTGAGCTTCCCTGTATTGCTGAGCCTGTAAAAAAAAAACCCTCGAAAAATGAAAAATCACCATCAAAACCCCCACAAAAATACCCACAAAAACCCAAACACAAATTTAATAATTGTACTTTCCACTCACTAGATTCCATCTAATTCAGTAGAAGGACTGATTGGAAGAAAGAAAGGCAACAATTATTCCATGACACTATACATACGTTTAGGGTTGGGGATTATGTATTTGCTAAGCCTTCCAGAAAAATAAACCTCCTATGCTTTTGGGAGGTTTAAGGTATTTTTGTCACCAGTTAATGATATTTTGACTTGTTATGATTTCTTCATTGCCTGTCTTCGTCTTCAACTGGGTGTATCACTCTGAGCAATCTTGCTTTTATTGGTCTCTGTCCAATAAAACGTCTCTCTATCTTCTTTAGACACCTTAGTAGTATATCCATCAGAATGTCTGGTTTCACCTGATATTTTTATCTGTTTTGCTACTAAAATCATACTTAATATTTAGTGAACAAATTATAGGTTGATGGAAAGGAAAGACAGGTAAAACCAAAAATATGTAGATGAAACTGGTTTGGAGGAATTGATGGATATAAGGAAAGACCACAGATAAGTCAAGAACTGTATTTTGCAGGAGAAAATGCTTCCATGAGCATGACAACACACGGCTCTCTCTGGTATTTCTTGGTTTGAATAGCAGCTGTTTGAAGATATTTAGACAGAATACTCAGTTGGAGAAGTAATTTTGGTACCTCTGCTTAGTGGCTAAGGCTGGCTGGAAGGCGTCCCAGATTTTGTTCTCTTTTCCATCATTCATACTTAAATGAATGTAACTTCTGCAACTGTTCAAGCAGGATCACGAATGACTTAAATGTGCTGAAAATGAGGTGCAACAGCGACATAATAGAAGTGTGGTTGAGAATCATTATCATTAGGAACTCAAATAGGTAAAACATAGCTAATTATATCTCTCTGTCTTTAGCCTTCAAGCTGACTGGAAATTGGTATTGAGAGTGAAGGTCTGCTTGGAAATGTTAAGAAAGTGGTCTATATCATGTAGCCCATACATTATTATTTCTGAGTAATGATCTGATGAGCAGAGAGGAGATTGGCTCCTGCACTCCTATCCCACAGCCCCAAATCTCATATTCACTCAGTTTGACACATATTTGTGTATTTTCAGTGATTAGGATGTTAATATTTTGCTGCTGAGACCATAGGTCTGAGCTGATAGCATTTATGCCACTTGGCAAGGAAAGAGACTGGGAACTGCTCAAGAGCCTGTGAAGAGTTTGCCAATGCTGAGGGGGCAAGATATGAAACAGGAGGACAAGCTGGGTACTTAACTAGTCAAGTATTTTCCAGAAGAAGGATTCTGCACTGGAAAATGTTACTTCAAGATCACTAGATGTGCCTTGAGAACCTTTTGATTTCACTAGACATTTTCCATTCCATCAGGTGACACTGGAGGTGAAATGTAGGTTCCAAGGAATTACTAAGTCATTGACCCAGCAAGGAACCAAGATCTGTGAGAACTAGGTATAAGGAGGAAGCATGAGTGCACAGCAAAAATATTCTCTACACCCAATAGGACTAAGTATCTACCGTATGATGGCCTGTAAGAGCAAAAACGCTCTACCACCTGCAAATGCAACACTTGCAAAATCCTGCTGTTGGGATGAATCAATCAACTGAATTACCATTAGTAATATTCACAGCCATTTCAGTATCTGGCATTTCTGGCAAGAGTTCATTGCATCAATTTATTGCAAAAGCTAGTGTAAAGCTGGAGCAGTGGCTCAGTTTCTATTAAAGTCCTTTTTGTCTTGTAGTGTAGATGGAGTTCATATGGATACCTAACGTTGCTTCAAAATATGACGGATTATTAAGAATAGGGCACTAAATGATAGAATATACCCATTAAAATAATTACATTATCATATTTTTATAGGGAAATTATTTTCCAGACAAACGTACCCTGTTTGGAGAAGTTGAAAGCAACTCTAAATACATCATTCTGTATGTCACAGAACAAAACAATTTTAAAGTTTTAAACCCATTATTTTAGAAGAGCTATTTATTTCAAGTAGGTGGCAATTTTCTTCCCCTCCCCCAACCCACAGATTTCAGTAGCTATTCACCTTTCACAATTTTCATCTAGCCTGTTCTTTAGAAACCAATTGCAACCTTTAAAGTAGTCATCTATTTCCAATGGAAATCTTCACATCCTGCTCTTTAAGCTGCTTTTTCAAACTCTTAATAAATTGCCTCGGGTTGTAGAGTTAGTAATGACACTAAATAGTGGAGGGCTTTTATGAAATGTTCTGAACCTCAATTCTCTTCTCACCCTTTCTTTTGTCCATTGCATCTTGCATTTTTGCAGAATTTCAACAATTGCTCATTCAAGAGGTTCAAATACATTTATTCTCCCACAACAGAATTTGGGAAATTTACCAGATAAATGGGGATGAGGAAGGACATGTAAACAGGGTCAGCTGAAGTAGAATTGGATCTCGAAAAAGCAGTAAATACATAGATTTCACAAAGTACTTTCCTTGGCAATAATAATCTCTTCAGGGAGAGAAAGAAGAAATCAGAAGGTGGCTTTATGTTACTGAATTTACCTCCCTCTGCTGCTTCACAATCACTGTCTGCAGTGAAAGGGAAGTTTTCGAAAGTGAGGTAAGGTATGACAACACTGCAATGTGCTCTGGAGGCACAATCCTTGGTAGAAGTGCTGGAGATGACTGGTGATGTCAAAGGACAGGAGATCAGGATTCCTAAAGTCCACTCAAGTGCTTTGCTGAGGCTCTGGAGCTGCTGGCTGAGAAAAGTTCTGGGAGAATGTGGCTCTGGGCATTATTGGAGAGCCTCCAACACAGAGAAATAAGGGAGAATTCTGCAGGCTTCATTTGATTGCAATTTTCTGCAATGCTAGTGCTGGTAAAATGGCATAAGATGGACATTCAGGAACGCAGTATCAGATGAGAGAAATTTGTACTAGGATGACTGTTTCCTGGGTCATAAGGATACAGGGAAATCACAAAAGAAACAGGTATCCTCAAAAAACCCATTGTAGTCACATAGGTACTCAAATGCACGTAACAGTTAAATGATGTCACTAAAAAAATGCAGATCTGTGCAGGGAAATTGTCAAGTACAGCAAAGTAGAAATAGGTTTTTTGGTATGTTGTGAAATTATTAGTGGAAGATGGTATCCTAGTACTGGTTTCCACACTTAAAAAGGATGTGGGTGAACGAGAAAACATGCAGAAAAAAATTGCAAGTGTGATTTGGAGTAGGAAAAACCTGTCTCACTACGAGACATGTAAGAAGTTCAACCTGCTTAGTGTATCCAGGATTAGATTAAGAAGTGAATTGGTAACAGTCTACAAATATCTATGTTGGGAAGAGATTTTAGAAAGCAAACTGTTCTTTAATTGAGTAGAGTGAAGCTTAATGAGATTTGGTGGCCTGAAACAAAGCTGCTGTGAACTCAGAGTAGGAATGTGGCATACATTTTTTGACTGTAAAGATAATTAACCATTCAAGCAACTTAACAGGGTATATGAGAGGCTGTCACTGGGAAATGAGCTAAAGATAAACTATTACTTAAACTCTATTAAGAGCTTGGTGCAGTCATAACTAGCAAAGTTTTGTGGTCTGGTGTTATGCACATCAGATTAGATGGCTAAGATGTTCTCTTCTAATTTATAATTCTTCATTAATTATTTCTGTATCAAAGGGATACTTCTTCAGAAAGGGCAGCACTTACTCTGAAGACTGCAATTAAGAGCACTACATTATCACATTTTTAATTCCATAGGAACATAAATGAGCTATAAAATTTAAAAAGCTCTAAGAAATAAAACTCTCGGCAGATCCCAGGGTTTGCTGTTTCTACCCCGAATCGTCAACGTTCCCAGATTCATCCTCTCAGTTTTTAGCTGTCACCAGCTATCTGACCTTATTAAAGAACTTCATTTTCAGGAGAAAGGAGGACGGAAGGAAACCATCCTTCTATTCCTTTGCTGTGCTCTGAACCCCTTTTCCCTGTGACCTGAGGAATGCTGGAAAGCAAGGCAAGAAGATTAGGGCGTGCTCTGAGTTTGTTAGTTCATTTTCTTGTTTTAAAGCAGCCTTTTAAAGAACTTCATGAATAATGGAGAAATAACAACAGCTCCATTTTCCACGCCAACTTGTCGCTAGTCACCTCACTGAAAAATCCATTGACAAAGAGAGATTAAAAAACTAAAATACATGCTGTTGCCAGGTCATCAGTGCTATCAGGAAGAAATGCAGGTTTTGTTTGTAAGCTCTGCATCCCTGCTGCAATTTTACAGAGCTGAGGAAAAACAAATCACGAGATTACGAACTGATGTTCAGTTATTGGTGATGGAGATGCTCATCCTTGATCAGGATTCCGTAGGGCACAACAAGCCACTGAGATCAGCTGAAGTAAGGAGGTGCAAGGACTTGTGCTTCTGAAATATAAACCTGTGCTTACTAGAGGAATTAGTTGCATTAACAAGTCCGCTGTAGTTGAAGCAATACTGGAGGGAGGCATCAAACAACTTGTGGGTTTATTGTTTCCCACACTAAGGAACAAACTCCCCAATATCATCAAACCACCACCAGACCTGTCCTAACTTCAGAGAGCTCAGTATCTGTGTAGGCTTTTCCATGTAAGTTTAATGGAATCTAAGGAAAATCTGCAGGTGTTTCTGTCATTGTCAGATATTTCTCTGCAAATACTCCCTCCCCAAGAGAAGTGGAGTGTAGAAAATGTATCAAGCTTTAGGAAGATCTTTAGCAAGTCTTGGAATAGCAGAACAATGGGTTTCACTGGAGTACCAGAAAACCTGAAAGGTCTGTGTGAACAGAAGTGTCACAGGTTGCTATTAAACCTGCTGGATTTCTTTGGAGCTATCAAAAAATATTGAATTAAAATGAAATAACACGTTTTTTAAAAATGAAGATTTCCATATGTGGAACTGCATGATTTTCAAAAGAATATATAGCTTTAAAAAGTAGACTTCTTATACCAAAATTGGCTATTTGGATAAACAATATTTTAAAAGAAACTTGCATGCTCCAATTGTGACCTGTTAAAAGTGAGACGAGAAGCAAAAAATGAAGAAAACAATGATGAAAGGAAAGCTGATATGTTCAATATTGGGTTTTTTGCTTTATAATGTGAAATACACTTAGAAATTTTGTTTGTCATGAAGAGAACGCTTAAGGAGAACCTGTCCCCATACCACAGTGGAAATAATACGGTACCATCAGAATAATTTGATTTTCCTTGGATTAGGTTATTTGTTTCAGGTAGTTTGGTCCCAAAGACAATTATGCAAACTTTCCTTTTTTTTTTTTCCCTGGGCAGCTTTGCAAACATTTGTCTCTAAACTCTTTGTATTTGTTCTGGTTTTGACTTCTTGCAGTAGGTTGAACTTCTATCTGGAGCAAACATAGTCAATACGTCACAAAGTCAAGATGCAAAATGACTCAGTATCCAAAAGCCTGCTTACCACTCTACTCAACTGAGGGCAACAATTTTCCCCTGAGTTTATGAAAACAGATTCCCACGAGGTCTTACAGAAAACTGTGGCATGTTTTTGATCCCAACAGGGCAAATGACAGCAAGTAAATGCACTTGATTTTCCTAGCAGGTAATAATCATAAATGTGTATAATCATAAATGAAGTAATTTATCATAAATTAAGTAACTCACAGTCACAAAACTACAGCTGAACAAAGCCATGGCTGACTCATGGCCTCTGGAGGTATCCTCTGACTTTGAGACACGGTGAGTTCCATGCTTCACCCTTTGTAAGGTTAGTAGGATAGAAGTGCATAAATCAAAACCATCCTCAGATGAGAACAGATTTCTTTATGCAGGAGTGAAACAAAGCTGTGACTTGAAGGTCTATGGTAACACTGTTATTTGCCCTCTGTAATTTCAGCCCTTTTCACATTCTTCTGGTACAACTCCTCTGAGAAAGCCTTTCATTTTCAAGATAATGTAAATAAAGAGAATATATTTTCCTTCCCTCCATCCCCAACTCCACAAACCCTCAAGGAAACTAATCTTCCAGTCCACATTATTCGGTCTTGATAAATTGGTGTTTCAAATGGGAAATAAATTGGTTACTTGACAAGTTCCCAACTGGCTCTAACAAGAGCTGGCAAAGGTCACCATATGATGAAAACTTGCTTTCTGTTAAAGCATTTCCCCTTCCACTGAAGTATCTCTGGATGCCTATTCTTGCCTCTCAATTGTTCTTCCACCTGCTGACATCAAAACCTCCCCTAAGGAAACACCTGCCTGGGCTGGGAAAGGCAACGGGAACTTTCTCATGGTGCTACAGGAGAGTATGAGTAGGAAAGGAGTTCTGAGATCTTTTCATCAGTTTTTGGACTTTCTCTTCCTCCCCCTACCCTGCTCTGAGGCCAAGGTCTTGGAAGACAAAGCTCACAGCTGGAGTGAGACATTTTGCAACTCATCTATAGCTGCTAGCAGTAAAACCTCAATAGCCTTCCTCATCTAGGAGGCATCTGCAACTGATGCAAGGAAATTAGCAAGGAAGTGAGACCATTATCTTCAGTAAGAACTGCCACAGAATCCGCTCATTCTTGCTCTAGGCAGTGTAGCCACACAGGTACAGGATGAGACAACCTCTGTTCCTATGACATAGTTATCATGGTCAAGAATCATAGAATCCTGAGGTTGGAAGAGACCTCTGAGATCATCTAATCCAACAGCACCTGTCTCCCTACTAAACCCTGTCCCTAAGAAACTCATCTACCTGTCTTTTAAACAGCTCCAGAGAAGGTGACTCCACCACCTCCCTGGGCAGCTGTGCCAATCCCTGACCATCCTTTCAGGGAAGAAATTCTTCCCAATGTCCAGTCTAAACCTCCCCTGGTGCTACTTGTGGCCATTTCCTCTCGTCCCATCGCTGCCACTTGTGAGAAGAGCCCAGCACCCACCCCGTCACAGCCTCCTTTCAGGCAGTTGTAGACAGGGATGAGGTCTCCCCTCAGCCTCCTCTTCTCCAGGCTGAACACCCCCAGCTCCCTCAGTCTCTCCTCACAGCACTTGTTCTCCAGCCCCTCCCCAGCCTCGTTGCCTTCTCTGGACGCGCTCCAGCCCCTCAAGGTCCTTCTTGGAGTGGTAAGATAAACAACTGGGGCCCCAGCAACTATTGCAAAGTTTAGCAAAGGTGGAAAGTATGGTGCAGTGACACATTTCCACTGAAACTGGATGGAAGCCAGACATTAATTTCTATTCATCCTTTTGAAATGTTCCATGGTCTGTGAGATCCTTGCGGACACAGTTATTCTTTCCTGTTTATGAGGGGAAACTGGGAAGCTGATTCTTTGATGAGGGTAGGAATATAAGAGAGAAAACTGAAGTCATTAAAGGGAGGAAAGAGACCATTTAAGCTATATCTTGCATTTATTCGTGCACGTGTGTTGCACATTGCAGGAAATAGCTGATGACTCTGTCAGATATTAAAGTGAAATGCAAGGAAGGAGTTTTTACAGAACACACCAACAAATGTTGGACCTTGAGGCCAAGGGATGTGGTGGATGCTGGAATACAAAGCGACCTAACCACTTGTGCTCTTTGCTAGCTCTACAACTTCTTTCATTGCACAAACACAGTTTGGGTTCAAGAACAGGTTTTTTTCAGTATCATAACACGCTTTGTGGAGAAAGCAGCAAAGGAGTTTGTTTTCTACCTCAATTATTTTAATGAGAGCTGGTTTTGAGACACAATTGAGAACTAAATCTTGTTACTTGGGCTGAGGACCTTGAAAGAAATTATTGCTTGTGTACTGCTTATCCACCTCTATACTAGGCAGCTGGATAGAAAATACACAACCAAGTTCAGCCAGCATTACGCACCGACATAGCAAGCAGTTGCAGTGCCTGTTTCTCCATGGCCAGGAAGCTGACCTGCCAGGCTGTCACAACTGTTACTGCTCCACAGAAGAGCAGCAATATATCAGTTATCTCCACACCAGCTATGCTTTGACCTTGCCGATGACTTCCCAGAAGGATATTTTTTCAGTTCAGATTCTCTTACATAGTTTTCCATAGGTTTTTGTTTCCATTCTTGTCCTTTTTATTGAAAACCATGTCTTAAGTCTAACACAAGTAAAATTGCAATACTTTACAGAGATTCACTGATAGTTTTGGCAGAAGAACTGACAATTCTTTTACATGCTTAAATTGAGAATATGCACGACATGACCTCCTCTAAAATAATTCTTTCCTTAAGCAACTGAACTTTTAAGATAAAGTTTCCAGCTAAGGCTTAGCATTCTTCTTTGCTCCCTATCTGTCTCTCCCCCAACCCTGTTTTTCTCTTAGTCTCTTCCACAGGTTCTCGTGGGTGACTTTCTCTGTTTCTGCAGTACTCTCAGTAATGGAAGAGTGAGGTTCCTCTCCAGTCTTTGCTGGTAAAATTCTCTGAAAGTCAGTGAGATGAAACGATATTTACACCAACATAATTATCACAAAGTTACCATAATACCCTTCCCATATATCACGTCAGAGCTGTGTTTTCCTCTTCATTTTCTTCTCATCTGCTCCATGTGGAATCTTCCCTATCTGAAAATAGTTCCTAGCTGAGCTATGTCTTCACAAAATTAGACGGAGGTAGAATCTTGCTAGTCTAGAATTAAACTCAAAACTGGCTGTGTCTGCCAAGGATTTGGCATCATTTGAGAATGTGTATAAGCACAGCTATTCATTCAGATGGGAAAGCAGTATTTTTTTTAATTTTTTTTTTTCATTCAGTGTTTAATCTAATTAGAAATTCAATTATTGATAAATCTTACTGTAAATCAAATTTCTAGAAAATAAATCATAGGATTAATTAATTCAGGGCAGAGAAACTACTTCAAGCTAATACTTTTCCTTCCTAAATATCAGCTTGCTTCCTGGTATAAAACCTTTCCTTAAAATTTGGTCAATGTCTAAGAATTCCAATGTGGTGGAACTCTTATGACACATTCCACTTCCTAGTATTGCTTGATTTTGTGTCTTCTTTAGCTTTTCTTCCAGTCTTAGCATCTATTCTATGTCATTTTTCTTAAATGAAACTGCTAGAACTATCTTTTACACAGTTTCTTTAGAGCTTCAGGTAGACAACCTGTTTTCATAAAGGACATGATAATGCAGTATATGAACAGTAAAACATCCCAGAAAAAGGTGACATTGTAAAACTCCAGTGATTTTTTTAATAGAGCTAAGAACGTCCCTCGAAAAATAGCAGTGCTCTTGCCATTACAGAACAAATAACATACATAATTTCATCTATATTTGCAGTTCTGTGGTCAGCCCTTTTAAAAATCTTTCAGTGACAGCTATGGAAAACCCTGAAAATTTAGGAATTTTTCAGCTCCACAGTTCAGCACAGCTCTCTAAAGGCTGCTGACTTCTCTTCAACCCCACAGGCTGATGACGGGCTTTGTCAGGGAGGTCACTCAGGAGCTCTGAAGAGTATATTTCCACAGGTTGACCTACAGAGTCCAACCCTGCTGCATGATACTCAAGAAGTTTGAAAATCTTTGTGAAAGTACCATAGAACAGCCTGTACTTAACACTCATCAACTGGTCGTAAACTCAATGTATTTCTGCAGTTAACCCAAGAGTCTTGCCAGTTTTTGAAAATCACCTCAATAATATTGAGTCATCAAAAAAAATATGTGTTTAAACTGATAGCCTTTTGGAAAGAAATGAGTTTCCACGCTTAGCCTACAGCCTGGATTTGGTGATATTGGAATTTCACATATACATTTTGAGGTAGTTTGTGTGGTAATAGAGTAAAGCTATGTTATGACATTTCTTTCATTTGTTCTGGGAATAGAAAGTGGATCTCTTTATGTCCATATGCTACTCATCACTATCAGAAAAATATCATCAGAATCAGCCCGATTGGTATTGTCATCAAAAAGGCCAGAGTTGACTGAGGGACAAAAGTGCTGCTAGTGGTTTACCTTCCCATTTGTGCACAAAAAGTACGCTTTCCTTTATTTCTTTCTGTGATATACTTGACTAGAGAGGATAAGTAGGAATTCTGTTGCCAAATAAAATTGTCAAGGTTGTTTCTTAATATTTAAAGTAATAAAAATGCATTTTTAAGGAAAAGATATTAATGTATAACTTACTGGTTGTGGAAATACAACAACTACTAACACGCAGCTAGCGAAACAGAGAGGAAGAATTGCATTTTGCTGTCATTCCCATATGATATAGCCTGAAGTTTCATATGAATATTTTAAGACTGAATATTCTAAAGTGTAGTGTTCCCTTCAGTTTTCCACATAGCAGAAACACTCTTTCCTAGCTGAATCTCCTGTCTAAGCCACAGGCATCTTGTAGTTCTCTTAGACACAGTTTCTGAAGAAACGAGGTACATGAACAAGGTCTACTGCATTAGAAGACTTCGGTTCTGGTGTATGAATTCAACAAAGAACTTAGCTCCAGTTTGCCTCCTACAAGTGATTCCGTGTTTGAACAGCTCCTCTGCCTGTTGTTATAGACAAAAGGTGTTGAAAAGACAAAGCAGAAGCTACTGCAGATGACTTATCTCTTCTACCGGAAGCAAAGAACAGTATCACAAACCAAAGGTGTCTGAGGCACCGCAGACCCCAGCCAGATTCACCCTCAGACCTGAGCATTACGTAATTTTAACTTTTTCAGGACTGCACACACAGTAAGAGTGGGAACTCAGAAATCAGCATCCTTCTGGAGTCAAATAGTTAGATGACAGAAGTGTAGACCCTTCCCACCAGGAAATTTCTGACAGTAAACAGCTGGTTTCATTTCAGGCACAAAGGAAGTCTTAAGGACTGGAAAAAACCTGTAATTTTTTCCACATACATATTGGTTTACTTGATAATTAGATTGTATCTCTCATGATATTAGCTGATACTTGTTCTTCCTCCAAATCAGGCTACTAATAAAGACAAGTTTCAGTGTAGCAAGGGAAGCAATGTAAGAAGGATCAAGGTCCCAGAAGAGACTGACTTGAATTTGTAGATCTACATCCCCTGAGGTCTGTGCAGGTCCTAAAAAGAGAAGTTAACAAGAGCTTATGTAGACTATAGCAGGAAAATTAAAAATACTCCAAGAGCTACACACATTTGCATGTGAAATCCAGTCTATTTATTCAGCCAGTAGTTTGTAGTAGCAATGAGGAGGAAGATACTTTTCATAAGAAAATCACAAACTCAGCAGTTAATGATCACAAATTATATCCAGAAACCTACATCTCAGGACATGTAGAATATATAGGGAGACCTATGTGATAAATCCGTGAGATTAAACCATCTAATCTGACATTTTGCTTAATGAAAGGCAGAAAATGCCACCTCGTTATGCCTAGATTAAGACAAATAGCTTGTGCTTGATGAAAGAATTTCCAGTAAAGTGTTTGATCTTGATTTGAAGACATCCAACAAAAATTCATCTGAAATTTGCCATATGCAATGGGTATGTCTGCATCTCAGCTGTTGTTTTTTGAATGTTACTACCCCATAGGTATTTATGGGGAAAAAGGCATTTTATTCTGCAGCAAACATTTAAAACAAGTTAAAGAAATAGTGCTTATTTCCTAACAGTGCCCATTTCAAGTCATCAGTAGTCTTTTTAACAAGTCCAGAGGGTTTTGATTTGGGTGTGGTTGTTATGAGAACATACAGTGAAATGAACCATCATTTAAAACACAGGTAGGGACAAGATCATGCATTATTTTAATTAATCCTACTTATTAGAGATAGAAAGAAAGAATGTTGTTGATATTTGCTTACTCTGCTGTTGCTATTTTGTCAGCTCACTAATGAAGCTGTTTTCTGATTTGGGCATTTAAATCAATGTGGTGAAAAACCCCTATAGTAACATTGAATATGAGGGTTACTTTAGAGATGTAAGATTTCTGAAAAATCCTATACCTACCACCTAAGATATTATTTCTGCTGGAACAAAAATTATAATATTCTTACTCATATACATGAGCTGGAGTTTACCTATGATGTAACGATTGTATAAAAATTACTGGAGTAATTGACACAGATCACTAATCCCTCACACATAATAACCTTTCCTTCTGAAACTATAAATTAGAAACATATTTAAATTCCTATATTTTCTTTAAAATGTGGGTGCACAGGGAGGAGTTTAAATGCATAAGAAGGCTTTTCAACTGGTCTATTGAAGGACCAGGTGTGCAGCCTGCAGATTTTCCCTAAAAATACAAATGCAAGTGGGTGTGAAACATTTGAATGTGGCTTTGGTTTTAGAAGTTCCTTTAAAAAAAAGCGAAAAAATAAGCTTTATTTCCCACAAATGATTCGATAGTTAAAATTCACATTTCATTTACAACGCAATAATATGTTATGTGCACACACAGACACAGTCTGTCATTTTACATATGGGCTTTGTGAGGTTACAATGGCAATAAAAAAGAAACCAACAGTTTTTCTGAAAAGGGAGCAGTGCTCTTTGCAAAGTTTCCTCCCTCTTGACGAGCACCGCAGTCATGAGGAACGGTGCTTGGATTATGTCATATCTATGGTTAATTTCAAATCTAGGAGTTGATTGACTCATAGCATAAAAGGCCACGACCAATTATTATTCAGAAAAAATCCTGCTGTTTAGCCAAAGACCGTACCGAGCAATCCCGTACTTGACGTGCTCGTGATAAATGTTCACATGACAAGGTTATTTGGTGTACAGCGGCTGAAGAGGTTGTCATAGCAACCTGTGCACGATGCCCATAAATCTGATGTGTAGTTATCCTTGCTGTGTATGCAAAAAAACACAAAGCCAACTCAAGCAGTTTAATTTACAGCATTGACTGTCTAAAAAAAAAAAAAAGAGAATAATGAATTCTAAAGCAATAGACTTCTTTAGATTATATTCCTTCACAAAGAGAGTCCTTCAAGAGCTGAGACCTCTTTAAAGCCAAAAAGACTTTTAAGATAATCATTACGGTAGGAAGTGTAGGTCATCATTAATACTGAGAAAGAAAAAAAGACCTCTCTCAGGTCTCTGCTGAAGTATATTGATTGATTTCTGTTACTTGCACAAGCAGCTGACTGTGAGTGAAAAAAGCTCCAAACACCCTCTTTTTTTGTTTTTGTTTTCCTTGGAAGATGAAACGAAACCTTTGAATCACCTGTCAAGCAGAACACGGCAAAGTGCCCTCATTTCCATAAAACCTCACCTGGATAAGAAGAATCTATATTTCTCTGCAGTTCTGTATCATTCAAATGCAGGATAAAAATGAAGAGAAAAATGAAGAAACCCACTCATTTCTGATGGGAAAAAAAAGATTGGTCTAGAGATGATAAAGACAGTGGGTGAAGAAGCAGGAGAACAGGAGTCTTTAGGAACAAAGTAATCAAAAGCTTCCATTCGGCCAATTTGCTTCAATTATGTTCCTCAGCCTCCCTACCTGTATAGCACTGAAGCTTTACCTCCATTCTCTGGAATAACTTATCACTCCATTTAAAGAGAAATAATGTGTGGACAAACGGAGATTTCAGAGTAAAACCACTTGCATGGACTAAGTGAGGAGATCTGGACCATTACCACAACACTGGGAGAACCCTGGCAGAAATTTTCCCCTGCTGGTGCCCCTCTAACCTATACAGGGGTGCAGCCGCATGAAATACACAGGCACCAAGTCACAAGAACAACACCTACACTGCTGCAAACCACATACAAGCACAGCGGGGTGTGATGGATGCCAAATGGCTCCAAAGCATTTCGGTCTGTCCTCTGGAGGATTCAGATATTTATTATTACTTCCAGATGCATAAACTTTAATGAGTCAAGTGTTCTGGGAATAACCAAACCAAGAAGAACCCAGGTGCAGAAAAGGAGAGCATAGTGTCCAAGATCACCTTCCTGCTCCAACTGCCAGACCTTTTGCAAGGAGATGCTTCAATTAAGAAGGAGGATACTTCTAATCATGCAAAAGACTTCCTGAAAGTTTTCTACCATGTAAGACTGACATGATATAACTTCCAGGATGACTGCAGTGATTTTCATCTAGAACTGTTGTTCTGTGACTTCTTTTTGCGTAAAGAAATATAAAAATACATAGGTAAACTCAAAAGTATAGTGCAAATTACAAAAAGAGGAAATAAAGGCACTATTGGTTAGAAACAGGTTATCTTGACATAGATACTTCTGAGAAGTGATTTATCCCAGACTCGGAGTGGTACTCAGCACAGTCAGGGGATCACTCTCTGGAAAAGCATATTTCTGTCTGTTGGCACACAGGGGTGCTGAGATGACTGCCTCAAATTTAGATACTGAAAAGTCTGAGAAGAAGTAATCTGAGTTAGCCATTCATACCTACTGTGCAGATGTCTATATGTGAGCTAGGTATCTGGTATCTGGCTGTGCTCAAGGAGACTTAGGCAAAGCAGTTAACAGGCATTAGGGGAAAAGTAACTGAAGTCTTGAATTGACTCAACTTCTGGTTACATTAATCAGTTCCTGTTGTTCCATTCACTGCTTGGACTAAATTTTGTTGATAATAGAAGTCTAGATGAGTAGTTCATATGTAGACTCTTTCAACATGGTTCCCTAAAGCTAGGTAAAATTTATTGTTTGTGAAAATCCTTTCTTTTCTCACTCAGCATTGAAGCCTCTGTGACACCTGTGATTCTCATATTGCTTTCTCCAGGTGACTGCTTTCTCAAGGATTCTTTCTTCCAAAAAACTCTCGTTTTGTGACACTACACGTTTTCTTGCACTTGTACAAACCCTAACTTCAGAGTTTGGCTGGTGAATACTGAAGAGAATCAAGATATAAATTTGATGAAGAAGATCGATGAGCCTTCTGCATTAAATGAAGTGACATGCACTTTTTCGTCCCTTTAAATTTGCCTAACTACCCAAGTTCCTGTGGTGTTACGTTGAAAGTGAAAGAGGGTGTTCCCAAAGGGACTGCCAGCTTATACTGGGAAAACCTACTACTTTGCCACTACCAACATCTTTTAGAGAAAGAGCCACTGTGTGTGGTTTCACACAGTGTAATGAAATGTGTCCCCAGGAGCGAGTTCCAGCTTTGGTTAACTTTATACCTCCACCACGACTGGCAAAACCTTAGCTGGTCATGCCAGGCTTCCTTTGTAGTCAACATCGGGAGTAGAAACAGCACTTTTGGGACACGATTCATCTGACTGATAGATCTATTTCAGGATGAAATTAATCATATCCTGAACTATCTCTACAGGGAGTCCGTAATGCCTAATGTAGAAATAAACACCTACATGAAAAACACTGTCAGGAGACAGTGGCTTCAACACATAGCAAGCCATCATAAGCTCATGGAAGATGAACGTGATTTTTGCCTGTCCTTACAGCCTGAGGAAGTAGCACTCAAGTGAACAATTGCTCACTTCCACATAGGTTTTATGCAGAACACAGGATAAGAGTATAGTGGTCTAAATCTTCTACTTTTTCTCCCCTGAGAAGCTGAAATTTCATGATATGAATTAGTGCTTTCTGCACAGGAACCACAGAACTTGGGCTGCTGCATCTTCTGAAGGGTTTCTGCTGAAATGAGCAGTGGCTATTTTGTTATTCTCTCTTTTCCTACCTCTGGAGGGAAATACAAATGCTTGGTACGTAGCAGTAGGGACCCTTGAAGCAAGGGGAAGGAAGAAGAAAGCTCTGTGGTTTCTCACATCCTTTATTTCTGCATGGCAAAAGGGAGAAATGACCCAGTTGTATGACCAGAGGGAATTTGTCTTGAAAACGGCTCTGCTGTGAAACTGCCAGGCAGCTGAAAGGAGTTTTTTCAAGCCAGTGATCCTGCATCGCTGAGGCTTCGAGTGGAGCTGCTCTGGTCAGGCTTCACTCTCCACACTCAGTGCAGAGGTCTCATGCTTTAAACCCCAAGAACCAAGGGTGCCAGCGTTTGTCAGATTTCTTCTCTCTGCTCTTTCTGCAGAAATGAAAGTTGAGCTTAAAGAGAAGCCCACAGGAGGCCATTGACCCAAGATGTTAGCAAAAAACCATCTTTCTTTCACTTTCTAGCTGTAGACTACTGACTTCATAGGTCCATGTTTCATCATCAAAGGGTTGCTCAGAAAAAGCTAAAGATGACGGAAAGAAGCATGTTAAATTTAACATGAGGCATGTTAAAAAAACTACCAGATGACTAAGAGAAGCATCCTAAAACAATAAAGTACAGGATGTCTGGACCAACAGCACATACCGCTGGAGTTCTCCAAGTTCCTGTTTGTTGATTTGAAAATGTCAATGATTTATAGGTTTGAATTTTTTTTTTTTAAATGAGACATTACATTTGTCGCCTCACTTGACAACTATTCTCAATAATTCTAGCATAAAGCAAGCTAAGGAAAGGCTCTGAACTACTCTCCTTCAGTGAAATGTGGGGGAACTCAAATAAGATTGGAGGCAAACAAGATTTTCTTGTAATTTCCTTAAAGTACCTCAAAAAAATACAATTAGATGGCAGCTTCTAAATTTTTTTTGGAGCCACTGGTATGTGCAGAAGAGAACCTACATCTACCAGTCACTGGGACCATGACACAAAAGTGAAATTGATGTTAGAAACAAAACTAAAAGAAAGCTCCATTTTGGGCAAGAACCAGTGTTTGTAATGGTCAGACATCCCTGTGTAATCCTTTCCATTTAGGAGGATAACTGTGTGTTGGTTCTTATCCTGGTGGCACCAAAGTCAAAGGAAATGTAATTACTTTCAGTAAGACCATCTATTTTTTTTTTAAGCTCTATATGTTTGGGTAGATTCCCTCTAATGTGAAAAGCCTTCAATTACATGTTCTGCAAACTCAACAGCAGCCATAGGCACACGGATGGATTAACCTCTCCCAAGTCGAGCTGTCCAGACTTTAAAAATCTGCAAACAGATGTCATACTGTCCAAAAGAGCCTTGGCTCAGCCCCAGGAATAGAAAATTTACCCCCTGGATGAGTCAGGGGCAATTTTCCCATGCATTTTACTGCCTGACTTTTAACACCCTGGCTGCTCATTTCTCACGCTCACAGACACAGGTTTGTGCCCAGCTGCCACCGTGCAACACGCTCCAGGCTTTTGCATCGAGCTTTGTCTCTCTGCTTATGTGTCTGCGGCCTCAGGGGTTGCTTTGGTTCTGACCAAACTGCACCCTTCCCCAGGCTGGATTAGACTCCTGCACTCACACATGCACATACACGAGGCAACGGAAAATGTAGGGAAATATTTTCTTATCCCCTCGTTCATTGTATTGTGATGCGAATGGTGCAGAAAGGAGGCATTACACAAAGTGCTGAGGGCTCATCAATGCTCATAAATAGTAAAGCCTTCCGAATGATGCCACTGCTGTCAAAACAACAGTCATTACTAATATTTTATTGAGCAGTAGCATCAGTGAAAAAATCCAAATATTGAATCATACGGCTATTTTTCTTTGCAGCGGTTTGATGTTACCCATCCGTATAATAACCAGGTCCAGTTTGTGAGTTAGTGATTATTATCTAAGTGAAAATGGCTGCAGGCACAACAGGGAAAGTCATGAAATGGAAAACAAACAGGCAAAGTAAAACTGAAAATCTATTCACTGATCAATGAGGTGCATGCATTTCTTCAGGAAAACAAAGGAGGATTTAAGTCCATAAATAAGACTGAAGCAAAATAAGAGAGCTTTGCAAAGGCAGAGCTCTTGAAACAGCAGTTTTGTTCACCCCATCATGCAAGATCCAGGAGAACTGCTCCAAGCCCCTTCCCTCCTACCGGAACTTGCATTTACTTCTATGGAGTGTGTGTGGTTTTTGACAGCTACTTCCCATGAGTAAATGGGTTCTTGCATGAGACGAGGATGGAAGCAAGAATTAAGCTCACACTAACTCTGTTTTTTGCATTGGAAGCTGCATGGCATCACACCACTTAGCACAGCAGGGGAACGGGATCACCAGGAAAACCCTCAACCAAAGCTCTGACAAAGTGACAGTCAAACAAGACAGACACGAATCTGACTGCCACCTTCACAGTGTGGGCACTTGTTTAGCTTCAATCTGACAAGATAAAATTGAACTACATCCAGCTAATAAATCTTAAAGGAGCTTAATGTTTTTTCTTTTTTTTTTTCTTTTTTTTTTTAAATAAATGATACCTTGGGCAAAGATGAGAAGTCCAGAAGGAAAAGGGTTTATGATTTTTAAGAATTCTATAATCTGTTTTATTTGCTGTTTTCTAAATTATTACTGCCTCTGAAATATTCAGATTCACATTGGTTATATAAGCCCAGTTGTGATGAATTGTACTCAGGTCGTTGAGGAAATGAAAAAGAAATGTGCAGCATCCAGGGTGTTAAAGCTAAACAACCCAGCTTGATTTCTAAACACTCAGAGCCACTTGTCAGTTCAAGAACTTTAAAAAAATAAAATAATAAATATTGTGTTGAATCTTCTTTCGGAGGAGTCACTGTCTGCTTCTGGACATCCTAGCCTGGATTCATCTCACGTAACTTCGATATCAGCCAATGTTTCTCTCTGACCAGAAAGGTGTAATTTATCTCAAATCAATTCTTCACTCAAGGTCAGTTATTATTATTCCACTGACTCCAAATCTGAAAAGTTTGAATGATATTTTTTTAATGGTCTAAAATAAGGAATTGAAAGTGTGTGACAGATATCAGGAGAGATTTCCTAGAGGTGAGAATTGCATCTTAGGATGCTTTTTCTTACAGGTGTAAAGTTGGGTAAGAATTTCTTGGTCCATCTTCTAGCTAGGTTGGATAAAGCCCTAGGAAATGCAATGGAATAATATTTGACCAACCTTTAGATTACAGGCCTTGAATAACTTTATGAGTTTTTTAGCATCACCTCAGTAATATTTCAGACTGAAGTCACAAGATACTTGAGTGTAGCCAGGATGAAACATTTACATTGCTTTATCCTTACACGCTATGAAAGAAAGAGCAGCTCAGAAATAGCAGTTCAGGAACATGACTCTTCCAGTAACACCATATTGTTGCTAGAGAACCTTAGCTCCAAAAAGGCTTCAGATTGCTACTTGGAAAAACTTAATAACCCTGCTGATTCTGACCCTCAGGAACACACGGTGACAAAAGATCTGTCAGATATATTGGGCCACAGTCACTGAATGCCTTAAAAATAACCAGTGAAACCTTGAAATCAATAAAGGACTTTACAGGGAGTCAGTGTGAAGATTGTAAAATAGAAGTGATGTGTTCACCTACGTGCTGATGCTTTTTAGGAGAAGTGCTCTACCCTGTGCGTGTGCCTGTAGGTGCCATTAGTGTTGATGGGAGTCATAGACCAGCAAGTGTAGGAGGAGGTTAGATGGAGACTGAGAGACAGGAGGGCTTGAGTACGCTGAGCTGGACTTGGAGTCCAGCTGAAATGGTGTGAGGTGACTTTTCCATATCTGTGCCAGTGTAAATGTGACCAATTTTTGTCTAGTTATTAAAAAATGCTTCAGTATATTTAGGCATACATTTCCTCTGTTTGCTGTAGACTTTTTTTGCACGAGATACAATTCTATAAGGTATATAATACACACCTTGTTATTTCTATTTGTGCATACAATGAATTTTTGTGTTTGTTTATATATATATTTTACAAGTTGAGCCTTTTATATGTATCGGTATAGTTTTTCTTTATTTCCTGTATGAGTATGAATGCGTTTACTGTTCCTGCTCTTTTTTACTGCTTCACCTTTACATGTCTTTTTGGAGCTGCAAGCTCATTAGACACACTGACTCATATTCTGATACTCTCAGGTGCTGAGCAATCCCACTGGACTTTACTTCCAAGGGAAAGTTAAGAGGGCCCTCAGCTTTGTTACTCTTCCAAACATTCCTCTGTATATCTAAGTGGAGAAGCTTGTTCTGTTAGTGAGCCTGTAACATACTTTGTGAACAGGCTGTAGGGTTTGCGAAGTTCTAGACCTTCTTGCTGCATCCAGAAGGTGACGCTGTGGAGTCAAGGGGCAATATTCCCCTATTGCATTGGAGGATAAAACAGGATCCTTGTCTCACAGAATTAAGGGAGATTATTTCCATTGTGCTAGGTAGTAAAAACAGCAGATCTATTTCAACCATATTTGATGGTCAGTATGAAGTTAGACTAAATCTACTTATACAAAATGAAGTCCTTCATCATATGTAAAAATTATTCTTCCTGGCTCAGAATTGCTTATGGTCAGTCACAAAATGCCCATTTGAAGCATCAATTTGTCATCTGCTTCAAATAATTAATAGTGCCACGATGGGCAGTGCTCTGAAAATGGAGACAAAGAAATGTGTCCTTCTACACTGAAGCAAAAACTGTAAAATCCACTTAATAAATCAGCAGGGGAAGAGCTCTTTCCAATGGATAAATGTTTTGTTCTGTGGCTCGTTTCTGCTGAAGGAAAGGCACCTTCACCTTTCACAGTACTCCATATCCGTCACAGTGCAACACAGTAATTAAAAATACATTCCACTCTCTAGTTTCTTCAGAAATTACAAAGGCTCTAGAATTTTATGGAGAAGAGTCAGCCTGCAAAAACTGAAAGCTCTCTGGGAAAGGAAACAACTTCTTTTGAACACGTGATACAGGTGAGCAAAAGGATGCTCTGTGCTCAGAGCATTCATTTCAGCCCTGTACCAAAACCACATCCTCAAACACCTAGACACCTATAAACATATTTTTCTTGTTTTCTTTTCTGATGCCCTCACTCACACTGAGGCTTTATACAAATCACAGCTAGCACAGAGCTGACTTGTAGAGGAAGATCCCCATGCTGTCTTTTTTTCAGCTGATTTTATACATTTATTTATTTATCGTCTCTTGCATCCCCTTAAGGTCTTTCATGTCAGATGCACACAGCATTTTATAAGGATCAAAGAAGTCAGCTTCACAGTTACTCCCCTTCGGATGGTGAGGAGCTGCTGGGTTTCTGTCACACATAACAGCATCAGACACTGAGAAAGGTTTTCGGCACAGCTACAGTGCACAGCTATGGTGTTACACACCCACATATCCCAACTTCTCTGGTTTCAAGCTTGTACCTGTAGTGAGGGGTGCAGAATCCAAGCTTTGGCCATAAAACACTCCCACTGAAGGTCCTGTTGTGCAAAGAGGTCTTCACCATCACGAATGACACTGTATTAAACAGGTCAGGTATCTAAACTACTTGTAGAGCTGCAAACCCCCCACATATTGGGTAAAGAGTCTGCGTTCTACATGAGCCTCCATGTTCTACAAGGCACATTTTTGCATGTTGATGGAAAGGTCTGTATGTCAAGATCAGTGTACATGCCTTCACACAATTCTTGCTTCATTCTGTTACTGGATAGAATAAAAGGTTCTTTTATTCAGTGGAAACATGAGCAGTCCAAAGGAAACTCTTTCCACTGAAATATTTGTGAGCCTGGGATTACCATACAGAGTTTTTCTTAAATGTCTAAATGGATTCTTCCTGGGAAAAAGGAGGTTACAAAAGAAGATGTCTGCTAGACACAATTGCCTATTTCCCCCCAAGTGGCAAAGTCACTCAATTTGCTGAATGAAAAATCCACTAGAGCACAATATATAATATCTTAAGGCTTTCATTTCAGGACACAGTGTTCTTGCATTATCCACTCCCAACCTTCAACGTTTCTTCAGACACACATTATTAAACCCCAGCTAATTATTAAATATTTAACAAAGACTTTACAATACATTGACTGCAGCTAGAAAGGTAGGGAAAGTTATACAGATTGATTTCTCCAAGTCTGGAGCTCGGTATACATCAAACAGCATGGATGCTTTGAAATTTCAAATCACAAGGCCAAGTTTGGATGGTTAGTAGTGTTCAAAAGGAAGTAACTTCCTTATCCCATGAATATTTTTATGTTTCTGAAAAAAAAAATCCAGAACTTAATCTTAAAAAAACTCTTCAAAGTGAAAAAATGTATCTCTCTCTGGTTCAATAAAAAAGTCTCTCAGATAAATATGAAATATCTGGCCATCTTAATTTACTATTACAACACAAACCAATCTTTAAAGTTAATTCTCTTTCAAATGGGAAATTATTATTATTTTTTTAATTTTAAATGAAATAGCCTTGAAATTTTGAGAAAAAAGAATGATTTAGCTAATGTCAATCTCATTCAGTGGTAAGTTTTGCTAGCTTGACCTTTCAAACTTTGGACTTGGCAGCTTGATGTTTACATTTCAGCTTTAGAGACCTTTGTTTGAATCCAATTTACTTGTCATGTAGAATAAATGTTGGGACTTCTATTTAATCCTTTCAGAGATATTTCTCCACACAGATTAATGAGTTTTAAAGCCATTATGATCATCTATTCTGACCTCCTGCATGACATGAGTCATAAAATGTCACCCAGCAATTCTTGCGTCAAGACCAGTCATCTGTGGGTGAGCCAAAACCATCACACCATGATTTTTCAGCATCTACAAAGGAGGCAGACAACAGGAAGAATCACAGTTTAGCGAAGATGATTTTTGTGGCAGAAATAAATATTGTCTCATTAGAGTTGCTAAGGTTCCATAGACTCTAAGAAGAACAAAGTCCACTTTTAGTTGTCTTCAAAAAAAGCCAAGTTAGAAGGATGCAGTGTGTGTTCTCAGAGTGGTGCTTCTTTGTTAAGAACAGGGATCAATAATCTGAGGCACATGTTGTTAGCACCATCGCAATAATACTGTATCTGGTCCTCAAAATTTCAGGAACGTGGTCTGGCAAGGGCAATAGCATCGTGACGGGCAAGACCTGTGGTTGACTGCTTGGGTTCTTTTGGCACTCGTTCAGTGACTGATACCACCAGTCACAGCTGAGCTCTGAGGAAGGCTCTGAGGAGCTTTGTAAAACCTTTCCTCCTTCCTACCCATCATCATAATTTAGGGAAAAAAAAAATCAACAGCCCTGGAGAGATGGTAACTTATGAAAAAAACAGGGAGAAAGAACAGAGCCAAGTAGTAATTTTATGGATTTATCATTTATTTTGTGCTGTTGAGATACTATGTTTATTTGGGGGATTTTTATCCTAAGATGTGGTCATTTTGGCCATTCTTTGAGAATCATAAAATTGATATATACTAATATTTGCTTTTTTGCCTTTTGAAGAAGATGAGTATATATCGCTCAATATTGATATCAATAAATATTTTTGGTTGCCTTCCACCCAAGCCCAGACCTACAGTGGTGAAATGGCAAAGTGGGAATATTATCATGTACTCACATGTATTTTTTAAGGAAGTAGCCACAGAAGAGGAGGTGCAGGGAGTACTTGAAACAGTAGCCATTCTGTGGAAAATTGGGAAAAACCCAACATTTTCCCAGCTGGAATGTGTTTGTTCGATTTAAACTTCTCTCAAGAAGGTTTTACCAGGACCAGAACACTTTTTTTTCTCAAAATGAGAATCAGATAAAATAGGGACTTAGGTAATATTTATGCTCTATTACAAGGCCTGGGTCTGTTGGTGGAAATTTTTGAAAATTTGCATGTGTTTCTCTAAATGACTATATATTTTTTAGAGAATAAAACATTTGTTGTTTTTTGGTTTTTTTTTTGTTTTTTTTTAAAAATGTTGCAAAACATTAATCTTATTTTCTACCAAGCTTTGGGTCAGCTCAGTGGTCCTGTTCCTGCTTTCAGTCTACGTTTCTCAGAACGATTGCAGATTACGAATTTAAGATGAGAAATACAGTATTTCCTTAAACAAATTCCAGCACCATTTCTGTTAAAACCAGTTGGAAATATGCCGGTGCATTAAAGGGATTGCTTCAAACCCATTTTGTTCAATGGAAAGGCCACCACTGTTTGTGGTGGAGCTGTACCGTGCCTATAGGCACAGTATGGAGTTGTACAGTCTCCAGAATCTGTTTGCAATGAAGTCAATTGGAGTTTTGCTTCAGTATAGCCCAGTATTTAATGGCTGGATGGCAAAATTATCAGATCAAATGTCTCTGCTCCCCATAAATTAGCCAAAGCAGAGAAAAAAAATTACTTCCCTGGTAATTATGTGAAACTTACAAGTTTTCTTAAAATTGTCTTCCCCTTGGGACAGACTTTGAGGAAGACTATATGTGAGTTACACTCTGAATAAAGAGGGCGAGATTTTTTTGAAGAAGGGGGGTTTTTTTCTGTGATGTTTAGCAAGTATATAAGAAAAACCACAGAAAGAGAGCCTAATAAAGATGTTTATGATTAGTGTGCTTAAGAGGACTTACAAGACTGGCTTCCTCGGGAAAAAGAGCTTTCCCTTTTCCTTCCTTTTCTTGTTAATTGCATACAGAGAATTTACTTTTTCCTTTTCCCTACTATATTCTGAAAATAATTAGGAAGACAAATCTGAATATTAAAAGACATTTTTAAGAGTAAACTAATCCTAGAGGGAGATCAAATGATTAAAATTTGTGGCAGGACTATATAAGTCATCCAGCATGCCTCATTTCTCCCAGTAAGGCAGAGCCAAAAAAGAACTGTGCTAGACATAGGACTTGGACTAAGTGATATTCTAGAAATGTACTTTTTTAAACAAAGAATAATTCCCATTTTACAGCTGCTGATCCGACTGCTGCAGAGAGTTGGAATAATGTCTGCCAACACTCACTGCCTAGTTTGGTGTGGGAGAATCACACGTATAACAAGTGTTTTGGGGCTTGTATGTAACCTGCTGGCTCTTGTTAAACTGCATTTCAGCCTTTGATGTATGTGAAACAATATTGCCAGTCCCCTTTACCACACAAATCATAAGGCTGACTAATAAAAATACAAAGATTGTGTATATAATAATGAGCTCCCAAAGGGTGGAAAGAAGGTTCTTTCACACTGAGCTGCACACAGGCACATATTAATGCAGTTTGATTTGATCACTGGAAAATTGTGTCCTGTAATTACTAACCAAACATGAGGTGGAATGACAGGGGAATGCAATGAAATAGGGCTTTGAGGTGGAGGATGAATTTTCAGAAAGCGCATTTGGGAAGGAAGGCATATGAATCCTGTGCAACTGCCTTGAAATACAAGGGACCAATTGATTTAAATATGAATTGTAAGCTCACTTAATGCTGCAGGACCTGCATGGGGCAGTATAGACCAAGTATTATTGTGAAAGAAGTGGATTTTGGGCATCTAAGTTATATACTAGGCATGACTTCTGGAAAACATCTGCTTTTCTGAATGGCTTCCGTTTGACATCCAAAATAATTTTAATTCTATTCAGTTTCTATTTTAATAATCTATTTGCTAGATAATAATAACTATGTCTCCCTTTACTGGATGTTTTGACAACTTACAAACTAAATTGGTTCAAAGTCTTTCAGTATATTCACATATAACAAGACCTACTCTCCTACATAATGATATCAATTGTTAGACATTAATTTTCAATGTTATTAATCATTAGTATTCAGAAATGGGGATACGTATTTGTAATGTGGAGAGCTGCTCGCCCAAGATCATTCCACATACCAGATGTCATATTCTGCCAGAACTTGGCTTCCTGGGGTCCCAGATCATCTCTTGCATCTACAATGTAATACTCAAGCACAAACCACATCTTTCCTTTAGGAAGACACCCAAATTTGAATTATTCTGCAAACTTCCTTGGTGATGCTTAAAACATTCCAGTCGACCTTGTAGTTTGTGGGTACTGCAAATAAGCAATGGAAAGATGCATTCTAATACCAGTGAGTCATACGTTTCCCATCTTCCTTGACAGCTATACTGCAAGATGTAGGGAACAACATGGCAAAGTTGATGTTTCAGCCTTGTCTCATCGCTGCACTTGAATGCTTTAATACGGCAATAGACTTAGCTTGGTAGCGTCATTAAGTGTTTGGTGCAAGGCCAGTGAATTGGCAGCATGTGTACTGATAAGAAAAGAGGTTGAGCACCTGATACATTCAAATCCCACTCCGAAGGCAAAATCTATCTGCTTGCAAGTACGTTTTTAAATTTACCATTAACATGTACAATGGTGTGTTCCCAGCAATGCAAGTGAGCTTGGCACAGGTGTTACTAACACATTAGCTTCTCCATAGTCCCCTAATATACAGTGATTGTTGACATTTAAAACACTTGAGTGGTAGCACAGCACGTGCTGCAAAATCTCCAGAAGTGACAGTGTTGCAGTAAAGCTTCTTCAAAAGAAATTTTCAGCAAACAATAAAAAATAGAAGAAAAATTAAAGATATAGGGATGCTAATAACGTGGACTGGTGGCGTCTTTATTAGTCTCTGTGTTCTCACTTGAAACATTTATCATTGCTAAACTAGCTGATTATTGTTTTTTAATAACTTCTTATGGAATAATTAAATACATGAAGACAATAATCTTTCATAGATGGTTATGAAGAGGAACATTTTTTCTCAGGGATCTGAATATAGATTTCTTTCATCTTCCCTTTACCACCCAAGACTATAGAAATCTAATGCATTCACTGCTACAGCATAAAGAGAGCTCCTGAATTCTCTGAATTATTTATTTTTAATGGTTAACCGTCATTTAAAAGGCTCACCTGGATGACCTATGATTGAAGATCAAGCCTCATCGAGCACAATGTTTTGTTCTGATGACATATTTCCAGACAATTTCCCATGTGTTATATGAGAAGCTGAAAACGCTGCAAACTGCTCGTATTTAAAAGGGCTACACTGCCTTGCTGAGATTTCCAAGGCACTTGGAGTTGTTGATCTGTCTGTCTCTGCATAAGTCTGTGCGCTGCACTGTGATGAGGGCATAGGACAAGAATACGGTGAGATTGCTCTTGATGAGATGGCATTTGCCATCATAGCAGCACTTTGTAGCTTCTTGCCTCCTCTGTGGCCACAGTGCTGACCTCAAATCTGCATGAGGGTACAAGTCAGAGAGAGAGAGGTCAAGGCACTTGGGTGAAAACTTTCAAGAGCTGAGTATGGAGAAGCAGAAGCACGAAACTGACTGTCAGCTTTTTTCCTTCACCAGTGTGAGGTGAAGACCATTTTTGGTTGTGTCTTCTTGCTTTGTCCCAGCTAAGTTCCCTTGCGCAGGCAGAGATCCGTTGGGTTAGAAATAACTAGAAGGATGAAAAGATGAGGTATGGATGCATTCATGCTTCATATCATTAGACGAAAATTCTATGGATTGTGTTTCAATCAAGTTGGGCCTTTACAATAATGGCGGGTAATTAGCCCACATTACCAGCCAAAACTTGTGGCAACATTTGCAGCAGAGGGAAGAGAGTGTACAAGAGGACAGTAAGGGTGGAACTCATTCCTCTGCCTTGCGGATATCTGTGTACATTTCTACCTGTAGTCAATGAAAAAACCTAGCATTTCCAAGGAGGTGGGACAGGTTTCACCCCCTAAACTAGGGTGTACGAATCCTCCTCCCTTGCTGCTGAGCTGCTACAGCTCAGCCCACATCTTAGAAGTGTCCTTGCAAGAGGTGACGGTGAGGTTGTCAACAGGCACATGAGTTGAGAATGGTAACCTAGATTTCACACTACGCAGATCTGAACAGGCACCAACATTTTTGCCCCTTTTTTCGTGGCGAGTTGCCAGAGAGCAGCAGACTGCCTGGCTGCTACAGTGGACCAAATTCTTTGGCAACGAACTCCCCATGTGCCATGTTGAACCAACATGCAGGCAACAGAGAGGGCCTGCAATGAACTGTGGCTTTTCTCAACTTATTCTCCTGTGTAATCACGATGCCAAATGCAATCTTGATACTAAATGAATTGAAAAAGTAAGTTATAGGTGGGATTTTTTGAGAGGAAAGATGATCCTCTGGTAAGGTGTTTTTGACTTAAAGACATTCCTAAGAGTAAGAGAGTTTCTCAACCTGGAAAAGTAATCATTACTAATAACACAGTTCTTATAATATTTTCCTTTTCAATATTTGTTTGCCTATCACCATTGTTTGATCATAAATACACCCATTTTACAGCTTAATGAAAAGAACTCCTTTATGGCTTTAATTGAACAGATTTGGCAAGTGCATTTTTTTTCGAAGGGTACTGTGCTATGGAATGTCTGGGCTGTGTCAACCTGCACATCTGAACACACAGACACTCAAGATCAGACTCAATGTTGTTGTTGTTTCTTAAATTAGTTCATGGCCGCACGGAAACATTTAACCCACCAATGTTTCCCTCTAGCCACCTGCCCTGATTCCAGGACAACACTGTTCCCCTGTGGTCTGAGTCCTGGCTTATTCTCAGTCCAGTTGAACAGCAAACTCTCTTAGAAAATCTGGTTCTCACAGGGCTTCCAGCGTCATAACCTACTGCAGGAAAAGACCATCATTTTGACTGTGCTTTACAGATGTCAAACCTTTCATGGGACTCAGTTTAAACTTTAGGCTCAATGTCAAAAATAATACAAAAAACCTGACTGTAATTACCTCCTGGAGTTAGCTTGCAATAAATTAAAACAACAACAAAAAATCTACCCCACAGTTTAAAGGAATTTTGAATTTCTGCCTAGATACATATTTTTTCACTGCTTGCTTGGAAACTTAAAGAAGGGAAAAATTAATGAAAACCAATTGCTAGAAAAGATATGGTTTTCAGATCATGTTTGTTTTCATATCTTAAAGTAGCCACTGTTTCTTAACATAGTTTTAATACATACAAAAAACCCAAGGCAGATTAGAAATATAGATCAGATAAAGAAAGATATAAAATTATTTTTATTTTGACTCTATATAGTTGACTACACCTTCATGCCTCATTTTTTCTTGTTAGCCCCTGTAATAGTTTAGTATTTTTATAGTACGTATAATTAAAGGTATGTACATTTTTATGAACGAAATACCCTTCTTGTAGCTATTGTCAGAAGCTGTTAGCGAAATGCAAATTAAATGCTGGCTTCTGGAATGATAAAGCACTTTGGTTTGTTTCTCTCCCCAAGCATATATAATTTTTACTTTTACACCTTTTTCTTTCTCAGGTGCATCAGGAAACGAAAGGTCTGTGATGCCTTGAGGATAGATGATTGTGTGGGATTTGGGACCTTATCAGAAGTTGGAAATGTGAGGGCAGATGTCTTGCCTAAATTCGAAACTCAAAAAACATGTTTGGGAAAAATATCACTACATTTAAGTGTTTATCCAACACAAAACCTGACCTTCCAGGCTATAAGCAGGCAGAGCTCTCAATCTGCTCCTGAGACTGGACATTTGTACGCTCATAGAGGTTTGACTGTGCAATTCACTCAACCATCAGTATTAATGGCAACGTTGCTTATAAAAACACCTGTTTCAAAAAGAAATCTTATTTACTTTGCCCTTAATTCATGGTTCTCCCATCTGTTATAATATCCTGGGAACACTGGGGTTGAGACTGCTCTGTTGCCCTAGCATTTACCGTGGGAATGGATGTTGAGTGGGTTTGATGTCCATCTTGGTAAGTAAACCTGGAGCTCTGCTTTCTGCAAATAGACACTGTCGCCCTTCAAAAGTGTTCTTTCCATGCAGGATGGACTTTGTCTTTCCTCTTATGCTTGAGTGGCTATACAATATGGCTTGTCATCCCTCTTGATTCCCTTCTTTCCCACATTTTGACTTCACCCCAAATTATAAGTTTTGGCCACTGTTTAGTTTGATCCAGCCTTTCATCTTTCTGGGTTTTGCTGCCTGGTTTTTAATATAGTACATAATTTATTTAGGCTCTGTCTAACTTTTGTGAAATTAACCTACATTTGTGTTAAGTATGTATACACCAGCACACCAATCCTGAAATAATTTGCATGATATTTCCTTTCAATAAAAAAAAAGCATTTAATTTTAAGCCAGAGTATCTGTATCAGATTAGTCAATCCCTGTTAAGGGATTACCATTTGAACCTTATGATAGCAACTTTTCAGAGTAAATAATGAATTAATTATTCTATCATTATCCTTAGAAAAAGAAAGAGCTAGTCCCTAATCAAAGACCTTGGATCCCTTACTGCAAATACTTGTGTTTTTCAAGTTCAATCTATAAAAGAAACACAAACACAGTGTATAAAATACATCAAATTTTGCCAATTTTTTTTTCATTTGTCAGTATGAAAAAGTAACTCTGTGTGCGAGAACTAATTGCTGCCAAAAATTCACTTTATGGAAGTGATCAAAATGAGTAATTCTTTGAGTCTAATGGGTTTGCTTCAAGAAGGAAGGAAAATGAGCCAAGAAAGAAGCATGGAGAGACTTTTCCAAGGATTTAAGGTCAAATAAGATGCCATCTTTCAGAAGTCTAATGAATGACAAGTAAGAATTCAAGATTTTCAGACACAGGAAAAAGTCACACTTTTACTGTAAGTGAGGATGCTTACAAGAGAAGATCATAATGGAAGTGAACTGATATTTTTAATGCTTATAACAGAGCCATTTTGCTACTCCAATACAGAGAAACGTGTAAAGTTAGCATAATTATTAGTGAAATGGAGATGATAATTGTGTTCTTTTTCACACCTTTTTCCATATTAGACTTATTTTTAAAATGATCTTTAAATGTTTCATAAATGGTGAATCAAATGGTGGCATATTTTACATTGCTGATTGTTGGAAGGTGATTACAGAGCCCGGTACATTTAATCACAGCATCCCATGGACTCCTGATCAGCAGGCTTGTCTCCTTTAGACCATTAGCTTGTTCACAAAAAGAGATGGAGAATCTTTCCTCTCTCTTCATCCTAAAAAATGACCTGAGATGAAACAGAGTTCTGGTTTCACATGACCAAAAAAGGTGAGTAGGGGAACGAGAGGAAAAAAGAAGTAAAACCTGGATTTTCCCATTTCTGGACCATTGGTCGTGAGATTTAAGTGAACAGGAGTGGGTTTGCCCTACTGCGTGGGTTGCAGTCGTCACTTCCACCTCTTTCGTTCGTGTTCCCTGTTCGGATTGATTATTGTTCAGGTCAGACAGTATCTAACCAAGTACGTGCACCTAGTACAGCATACAATCAGTCTGGACATCCAGGTGGTAGCACAACCAATTCCTTTTTGGGGCCCTGAGTGTAATCAGCCAGCTGTACTACGGATGTGAATCAATACAGTGGTGTTTCCAAATTGAGCGTTTTGAGGTGTTCTCATAACAAGTGACTTGCTTGTTTCAGATAGTCGGCTGCGAAAACCTGAGGAAAAAGGATTATAAATGAACTCCATCACTAAGGAGGGAAAGTGGTGTCTGGGTCAGGAGGCAGTGCAATTAGAAACGTGTCTCTGAGATCACAAACATAATGAATCAGAAAATGGAAAGCCATTGAGAAACAAAAAGTCTTTTAAGGAAGAGAGATGGAATTCAACGTGTCTGGGGCAAAGAAATAGTGCCTAAATAAAATCCCATTGTCCAATCAGTGAAAGGTATACTGGGCAGTTTGTTCACCATCTTCTGCTATGAAATATGCAGGATTTTTCCTGACTATGTCTTTGTCAAATTTTATGTCTCCTATAACCCCACTAAATTGGATGAGCTTATATAATAGTAAAAATGTATCTGTAGTAGATTCTACTCAGCCTAATAACTCTGTCACTTGGATTGCAATCCCTTAGTTTATGGATTTTGCTTTCTTGACCAGAGTAGAAAAGTGTTGCAAGTATCTCACTACCAGAAATTTCACTGTTTCTACAATCTAGGACCAAATGTTTGTGACAAAAGGTAGGCAATTCAAATAAAAATAATAGTTACACTTAGGCACGCATGTTTAAAACCAGTCTTGTCATGATATGCAGTAAAGGGCAAAGGAGAACCACAGACACAGATTTTACACCTGGTTTGACCTGTGCTTTTTACTCCTTTTCCCCATAGGGACGAGGAAGCCTTTGAATCTACAGAACGTGGAATCACATGATATACGACATGAAATTCCAACCTACGAGCATGGAGAGAGAGGTATGCTTGTTTCCATTTCTGAAAAATGCATAACATTCAGGGGCTTTACAGGGTTGCATTTCGAGGTCGGAAACCCCTTCTCCAGCACTGTCTTATGTGGCCTGCACACTTCTACATCGTCAGACATGACTGTGCGTTACTTTGCAGCATTTCCTAGCCAAGCCATGATCATCACAGAGGTATCTGCTTCAGTGTTGTCTCAAGTTTTTAAAGGTTATGTGTCTAGAAATAGCATTTTCTCACTTTCCTTTACTGGCTCACCTTCAAGAGTCACTTGAACATGTTCTACCAAATGAATTATTCACTTTTGCAATTGTGGATGTTAATGGTGCTTTAGTGTTGAGATCTCTCCTTGCACACAGTAATTTTGTCTCTTGATGGCTGAAATACTTTTTATCTAACCCAACTTAATAGGATCAGCTCAGAAATATTGAGGAGAAGTTTAATGGTTTGAGCTACACAGAAGGGAAGACTAAGTGACCAAATAATCCTGTTTCAATGTAAGGTCTACAAAAGTAAGAGAACAAAACAGCTATAACTTCATTTCTATCAGTTAGAAAATTCTGTCTATTCACCTGTGAAAATCTGTTCTTGCCTGACACAGCAATCCTTTTTCTGCATGGCTTGAATTTCATTGACACTAATCAAGCTTTTATGGTAAACTATTTGAACGCAAATGAAGTTTAAAGATATCGTAATGTCTCATTTCAGGAAGGATCTTTATGATTAGAAGAATAAATTATCCCAAGCATCCCCACATGCTGCAAGTTTATCATGCCTGTTTAACATGTCTGAAGAGATTTCACAGTGCAGATTTTTGCAGCTTCTCTTTTCACCTCCAAGAGAAACAATTACAATATGCTTGCATTCCTGCCATCCGACTACTTCTGATTTGGTTTGCCTCCCTGATTTGCTGATAACATGGACTGGAGAAGATGTGGGTGAAATACGGGGAGATGATTTTTCATCAAGCATTTAGGATTTTGGTGGGAATGACCAGAATTTTCCTGAACTAACACAGAACTAACCAAAACCTAAGCATGAGGCTTACTGGGAACAAGAAAACAGAGTGTGAAATAGCTGAAGAAATCACTGATTTGTTAAGACAAACAGCCAATGGGAAAGGTCACCCTTGATAGAGGAGAAAAAATCGGACTGTCCTCTTCACTCAGTCTTCGGGAGGCATTTAATTGTTTTGATAGATATCACTCTACGGAAGTGCAACAGTGAGACAAGAGTAGACCTTGTAGGGCCTTTTCTCTCACATACTCATGTCTTCTCACAGCAACAAGGCACATTTCCAACACAGCCCCACTGATGAGCGTGTACATCTTTTGGGAATCCAGCCAGAGTGATGGAGGAGCACTACGGAGCAAGATTGATCTGAGCATCCTCCTTCTTAAGTCAGAAAAGGTAGGCTCTGTGTGGATCAGCCACTGCACAACCACCTGCCCCTTTAGGCTGGCGAGACTGAATACACGAGCCATTGCTCCCTGGCTATTTGTACCACCTATGTACTGCGAGAATCTGATTGGAAGAGCTGGCTTGAACCTGAGCCATGTGTCTTCAGGCAGTGCTATATAACTACCTGGAAGTATCTAATGCAGCACCACCATCCCTGGCTTGGACAGGGCTGCTAAACACAGCACGCATGCACCTGTAAGCACAGGATTTTGATCTTTTCCTGAAAATGTTAAATTTCCTCACCATTTCAGATCCATCATCAAGTCTAATGCTCCACAGCAATGAATTCCACAGGCATGGTGCACTGTAGGGTATTTCCTTTATTTGTTTTAAATTTACCTACCATTTATTTTAACATATGAGCCCTCTCATATTACTGTGGAGTGTAAAGAGAAGGAATGATCAGCTTTTCTTATAACATTCATCATCTTAAATAGGCCAATTAAGCCTGCGTAATTATCCTTCTTTCCAAGTTAAATAATCCAAGTCTTTGCAGCTTCTCATATGGAAAGTCCATCATGCCTCTAAACCGTTTAAATTTATATGGTGCTAATTTAAAACATGGCCACTTTTAACATGTGCATCTCTGTCTGTTTCTACTGACACCATGACTGTCAGCTAAGTAAACGTGTGTAACACAGAAAACACAACTCTAGCATTTTGTTCCCACATCCACTAATGAAGGGCAGTACGTTCTGGAAGGTAATGGTGGTTTGTATGTGTTGAAGATCGTCTGGCACCTTCCAGAGGGCTAAGAGCCACCGAAGCTTCCAAGACATCGAACATGTTTTTCTCTCTGACCTCTAGAGACAGAAAGCTCTTTGGCTGTGTCCACACTGTCCTGTCCCCCCAGCAGAGTTTCCTATCACACTGATTCAGTCCCAGATAGAGGAAATTATTACTGAAGTCCAAATAATATCTAGGGTTCTCAGCTGAAATCAAGGCTCAATTGTGCTCTCAGTGGCATAAACATGCACTTACAGACAGTCCCTGCCCTAAAGGGCTCATAGTCTAAATAGAAGAGACAGATAAAGGATGGGAGAGAAAATAAATGCAGAGTGACTTGCGCAGCTGCTGGGACAGCTGCTCTTGGAGGGAACTGGGAACAGGACCCAGTCTGGAAGTGTCTGCGCCTGCACGTAGCTACTAGGCTGTCCTGCTTTGCATTTTCCTGTGGAAAATGACATTTTAACCAGTGCATCTTGAAAGCACTTTGTCAGAGAAAGCCTAGGGGACAGATTAGTTAAAATATGAACACTTTCTTGGCAGTTTGACACCCTTGTGTTTTGTGTGCTGCCTTTGTGAGCACAGCCAACACAATGGTTTTAGAGAAGACTAGGTGTGAGAAAGGCCACACTGAAAGAAATGTGTTGTCTTCTTGTGGCCTCAGGTCATCAATTTCATAGAATCATAGAATCACAGAATGATTTTGGTTGGAAGGGATCTTGAAGATCATCCATTTCCAAGCCCCCTGCCATGGGCAGGGGCACCTCCCAGCAGACCAGGCTGCTCAAGATCCCATTCAGCCTGGCCTTGAACACTTCCAGGAAGGAAGAATCCACAGCTTCCCTGGGCAACCTGTGCCGGGGCCTCCCCACACTCATTGTGAAGAGTTTCTTCTGAATGTCTAATCTAAATCTTCCCCCTTCCAGTTCCCCCTCATCCTATCATTACTTGCTATTGTAAAAAGCCCCTCCCCAGCTTTCCTGGAGCCCTTTCAGCACTGGGAGGCTGCTCTAAGGTGTCTGCGGAGCCTTCTCTTCTCCAGGCTGAACAACCCCAGCTCTCTCAGACTGTCCTCATAGCAGAGCAGCTCCAGCCCTCAGATCATCTCCGTGCCCTCCTCTGGACCTGCTCCAACAGTTCCATCTCCTTCTTATGTTGGGGATTGCAGAACCGGACACAGAACTCCAGGTGGGGTCTCACAAGAGCAGAGCTGAGGCACAGAATCCCCTCCCTCACCCTGCTGCTCCCACTGCTCTGGATGCAGCCCAGGACACGGGAGGTTTCTGGGCTGCAAACACACGTTGCCGGCTCAGGTCCTGCTTCTCACCCATCTCACCCAAGTCCTTCTCCGCAGGGCTGCTCTCAGTCACATCGTCCCCCACCCTGTATGGAAACTGTGGATTGCCCAGACCCAGGTAGAGGGCCTTGCACCTGGCCTTGTTGAACCTCGTGAGGTCCCACAGCCTCACTTTTCCAGCTGGTCCAGGTTTAACACTCAGATTTCAGGTCACATGAAAACTTTGGCAAAATCTTTGACTCAAAATATTAAGAACATTTAAATTTAGAGCCAGACTTTAGCATGGCTTTGCACTGGAATGTGAGGATCTCTCTTGCCCTGAGCATTGAATTAGTTATTATGGTGTCTCACAGTTCACATGCAATATTGAACAATAAACAATAAAGGAAACAGAGGGAATTCAGTAATTTAGGAGGTCTCACTGCCAGGGAGGTCCACAACTTTACTCCCTGTAGATTTTCTTGGTAGACTGATGTCTCTACCAAGAACACGTGAAAGCTGTCTGTGAGTCTGTATCCTCTATCCACGTTGAATATCCAGGTAGCGATCCATTTTTTCCATTTTATCATTTTACATTTTATAGCTGAGATGTGCTTCCCATGCAGTTTTATAAGTGGTATTAAAATCTCAGTCTTCTTTAGGATTCTAAATTCAGTTTTCTACTTATGAATGTATTGATCATCCATACAAGCAAAATTTTACTTGTTTTGCTCGCTGCTGAGCACCAGCCCAGATTTTAAGACAGCCCAGCTCCTCATCCCAGGAAGACCTCCTAATATGGGTATCCCTGCTGGGCAGACAAGACCTGCCAAGGTGCTTCCTAGGATTACCTGACACCCTTCAGTCACTACTCATTTGAGGTATTTTATTTTTTCTGACTGGCTGAATTTCTGAGGGACAGAGCAGTTGCAAGAACTGTAGGGTTTGCTGTGATCTCTGCAGAAGATTCCGTCTTCTGAGACACTTCTTCCACTCCTTTGCTTGCAGCTACTTCAAGAGATAGACTCCTCCCTCCCATCCTCTTTGAGATGGAAATGACTGATCCAACTCCTACTTCATTTTTTTCAGTAAGTAGTACGGTTTTCTGCTTGTGTGCAGTGTCTGGGTTTCTGCTTCGTGCTCTCCACTCCAAGCACCTGCCTGCAGACCTGGTAGCCTCACATCTTTAGCCCTTGCCATTTCACTGACAGTGCATCTTCTACACCAATCAGTACTTACTTACCAGCCGACGCACAGCCCGTTAAAAGAATAGATTTACAAGAGCATACACATAACCTTTTGCAATACTTCATGCCTATATGTAGGCACAGAAAAGATTTGGGACCCAATTTTTCTCAAGTCTATGTTACAACTTTTCTGCCCTAACTTTCAGTTTTCTCTGTGTATTTCCCTCCTCCTTAAATTGTAACTAAAACGCGTTCCTAAAACTATTAGTTTCTCAGGTTGGGCAAAACCTTTGTGTAACCAGCTGAGATGAAAGGAGTGAACACCTTACGGAGATGTGCCTGACACGTTCACGAGAATTTTGGGATGCTCTCAAATTGTGTTAGCATCTATGTCTTCTTTCATATGCAATGTTATTCGATGACATGGGTACACTAAAAGCTGTCTTTATTGCTTCTAGCCACTGATGTACCCTCTAGAGTCACAGGAGAGAAAAAGTCACTTCTTAAAGGTGACTCAATATTTCAGATCTCAACCACGCTCCAGGGGAGCCGAATTCCTCCACCCTCATTATCTAGTAAGAAAACCAAGACTCACATACTCCTGACACAAAGGTATATACTTAGTAGCTGAAGATGGGTGAAACGATGCCAGCCTTGACAAGGACCCTACCACAGTGGCTTTGTTCCATTGCTGCTATACCTAAGGGCCCTCTTCTAGCAGAGGCAACGTGAAAGGCCTCAGAAGCCAGTATCTCCTCAATGCAGTTGTGAAAACCTTATTGAACAGCATAGCTGTATCTACAGTAGGAGTTTGTTGGCAACAAGGCATAGGCTGGGTACATCTTATTTTTTTCGTGCGCTTAGCCAAACAAGCTATGCCAACAACATCTCATAGCACAGATTTCATGGCCCATCATAAATGCACTCACAGAGGCACAGAGAATGGTCATTAATAAAGATGTTCCCTGATTCTCTGCAAAGTTCTTGTTGGTTCCAGATATGTAATGAAGTTAAAAATAAATAAATGAACGAATCTGCCAGCCACTTAATGTGAGTCAACAGCTGTCTCTTTGTGCTAGTAGGAACTCTAATCAGAGGTCATGATGAAAATTAATTTTAGCAGGACCCAGTGTTCTCCCCAATGACTATGATTCTTTAGGGTCAATCCTAGGTCAAATAAGAGTGAAGAGAAAGTGCTTTCACTAACTTATTTTCTCGAGACCAACACAGTCCAGAGATATTCCTTCCCAGAATTACGTGACTTCTTCACAGAACAAGATACTTTCCCTGGGTTAATCATGTAAAGATTTAATTCTCAGCTTATAAAAATAGTTCTCACCGTAACAGTGAGTATTTTCAGGGTTTATCCTCTTCCTCTTTTTAAACTGATTTTCAATTCACTGTTACTCAATGTCGCTTCTGCTATTCATGGAGCACAGCCAAGTGAAACCAGGACCCGCTATGCTGCTGATTTACACTATAGAACCATTATTAGCTGAGTTCTGCATTGGCATTCCAGGCATTCCAGCGTGCAGCTAGTCTCCTGTGTATTTATTCATTCAAAATAGTGGCAGGGCTGGCAAAAGATGCTGCTCTGACAGCCCCATGGAGTGAAGACATCCTTCACTAAGCCATGGAATAGGAACGGCAGAGCCAACTTGTGCCATCCTCTCCCCATACCTGCTGCACCCTCTAGTCTGAAGGCTGTCTGCACCTTGCGGAGTTAAAAGTACAAGGCAGAGCATTCGCAAAGCCTACGTAGTTTTTGATGAGATGTGCAAAACCAGTGCAATTTCTGCTCTTGCTCTCGGTAGTCTTTCATCATTCTTAGACTTTTAAAGAGTTCTCCAGCACAAATACAGTCATCAGATGGCCCTATTTCTTGAATCACTAGGGTAAACACACAAAAATCCCCAACCTCCAAAGAGTTTAAGACCCTAGGACTAGTTTTCAGTAGTGACCTGTCCATGTAATTCACAGCTCCAGATCGCAATTAGGGTAGATCTGAGGTCTGTAAATTGTGCAACCATTTGGCCTGTTGCCCAGGGCACAGGGCTCACTCTTCTTTCAGTCCTTTCTCTCCCATTCTTTTCTAAGAAGGAAGCATCATGATAGATCATTAGCGTTATGAAAAATGTGCTCTCAGAGACAAGCGGGTGTAGCTGAGAGGCAATTAAAATGTTCCATTGTGCTAAGCACTATGCAAACACTGAAACAATGGTCCCTGGCATGGGGATCTCACCACTGAGATGCTGCAGACAATAGCAGCCATTCACGCCACCTATTATAGACTATTTGGTGTATCCATTTTAAATGTGAGTCATAGCCTAAGTTTTCTGTATAGGCCAAGAAATAGATGCTTCCAGGGAGTGACTCACAGCACCTAAGTTAGATGGCAAAAAGTCATATGGTATTAATATCCCCAGTCTGCACATGGAGCATAGTGAGGGAGAATAACCAACTATCACATCATGGACCACTCTCCCTAAACTCCCTCCACTGCCAATGGCTGGCGGAAATCTTCTGCACATGAGGTGATTCACAGCATCCAAATCAAACTCTCCCTCCTCCTGATGAAAACCATTCCTCTTATCTGACAACAGAGATTGGATGGCGAGTTCATTAGGTTAAAATAACCTCTCATAACACCCTTGTGGCTAGCAGCGAAAGCAGCATGCAATTGCCTGACTTTGTCAGGTTGCTTACTAAATTTATTAATGGATAGGAGTTGACCAAAATATAGGAGAAAGGAGGAGAGAATGTATTCACAGGAAAATGAACATCTTTTCACCTCTCAGCTGAAGACTCTCAAGTACAATAACGAAAAATACAGAGCATTTCAGTAAATTTGACATCTTCTCTCAGACACCTCTGTGATTTACACTTAAAGCATGACACTGCAAAGCCTCAGTCACCACAGTGCTGCATGGGTTAAGCATGAAGCTGGTCTGTACCTTCGTTCTGGCTGCAGGGCAGATGCCCATGCAGAGGACTTCCCAAGCTGTGTGCTGAGTTACTGCCCTCTCAGATCTCTCACCTCTAAGAAGGCAAGTGCGTCTTGCCTAGAGTGGTTAAAAGCACTGGGTCTTGAGGCTGCAGGAACCACCTCCAAACATGTAATGGCAGCATGTGCTTCACAACTGGATTTCCTTCTACGTCATCCATAACACTGACCTAGCAGTACTTACTTATTTCCTATTAGCTTTAGTCAAATAATGCTTGCAAAGCACTCAAAGGCCCTCCAAATAAACGTGCTAATGGAAGAGCAAAGCATTATAAAAGGCATGGTGCGACCCCCACCACACGCTTCCCCTCCCTCTCCCTGGCGAGCTGCCGTGCATCGATGCTGCTCCATCATGACCTTCTACGGTGGTGCTGTGGCAGCCTATTTCTTCACGGGGGCATTTGGGCTGACAATGTGAAGCTCCTTTTCCCACATAATTGAAAGGAATTTCTGATTATGCACAAGGATGTCAGCAGTGTGAGGAGCTTGGATGCCTTCCAGCCGCAGCCGGATCCAATGACAGTACTGCGATTTCTCCTTTTTTGGCACTCTACTTGTGAACTTTCTGCTCCCTTCTGGGAGTGATTTCTCAAGATAATACGCTGCTGCTCCAGCTTCTCTCTGATGGCCTAGATTTATAGCTTCTGCAAGGCATGAGAGGGGAAGGGGTGTAGGAGAGGCGGGGAGGATGAAAGCAGAGAGCGAAATTATTTTTTGATTGGAGTTTTATCATTTTGGTCCACTCTACTACAGTGACTGTCTCCAGGCTTCGCACAAAAATAGTCTGTCATTTCCATCTCGGTAACGCTCTTTACTGCCTGCAGTGAAAGGTTGAAAGTACACACATGTTTTTCTGGCCTCTCTTTAGTCCAGCCCCTGTGAATATGTGGTACAAAGTGAGCACTACATTTATCTCTGACCTTTTCACCATCTCTTGCATCTGTTAAACTGAAAAGAATGGAAGATGTCCCCAGCATCCTCTCCCACAGAGCAGATGATACTAGTGACTTGATTTGCTTTATCTCTATCAGTCCCAACCTGCCTCAGGTCTTTCTAGATGTCTAATTTATCTAAAGAATTCATTGCCCTAGCTACCCTGGGGAAAAACAAAACAAACACCCCCAAAATCCCAACCACTGATTTTCAAGGAGAAATATTTAAAAATTCCGGATGCAGTGCTTAGAAATTTAGTAAAACCATAATTAATCAGGACAAAAATTTCTCTCTTTGGATGTGCTAAACAGCTGAATATCCTCTTTCCCCAGTGACTTCAGACTATTGAAGATTTTTCTGTATCATCAGAACTGTGTTGTCTAAGTATTTCAGCCCTCTCTGGTAACACTTCCAGGAAGGTGGGACAGTGTTGTCATCCCCATTTTATGGGTGGAGAATGGGAAACTG
Source organism: Neomorphus geoffroyi (assembly GCA_033558235.1). Taxonomy (NCBI): domain Eukaryota; kingdom Metazoa; phylum Chordata; class Aves; order Cuculiformes; family Neomorphidae; genus Neomorphus; species Neomorphus geoffroyi. The sequence continues at coordinate 4,591,098 of JAUMJM010000025.1, forward strand.
AGACACAGAATTTTCTAAGCAGACCAAGTGAGTTACCTTTTGAACATACCTGTTCCTTCCTATTACTTATGAAGGCAGCTCATTGATGTCTTATAGGATTACATCCATAATCCTGCATGGCTGCAATCAGCTGAGATGAATACTGCTCTTTGAGACTCAGCAAGGTCACCAAGGAAACACAGAGAGAAGCAGTGAAATGAGCCTTTGTATTTAACAAATGACCTGGCAAATAGTATGTGCACTCCCTTGTGAGGTGTTAGTGCCTGAAATGTTCAGTTAGCATTGCTAGGAAAAGCAAGGGAGGTGCTGACCACCTCCTGAAGTTGGTCTTGAACTGTGTTTCAGCTTTGGTGTCTTCTTGGCTGCCCTGGTGACACCAAGGCAGCATTGCTGTGTCCACTCGCTTTAGCTAGCAGGGCATTTCTGCTCTTCGGGTTGCATCTAGAAAGGGAAATAATGCTGACAAATCTGCTTGTGCTCAGCTGCACATTTCTCATCATCTCAGATAGTCAAATTGCCAGTGCTGAGTGCTCGTTTCCAGGGTTTCCAGCTTGATTCCTCCCTCCCCAGGGTGAATATGTCAGGAGACTGACTTGGAAAACCTGCAGTTTGCCTTGTTCCTGTTTATCTTCTGCTGGTTGCATCTGCAGGAGTCTCACACTTCCCCTCCCTATAAACTTTTTAAAATTACTTCTGGGAATCTCATGTAACCTGATTCCAGATACTGAGTCTTAAGGAAAAGTTTTTGAGCATGGAGGGATGTAAAATCAAATGGTGGCTGGGGGCTAGACATAGTGTTTGCTTATGAGGACCACAGGAAAGCATCCTAAAAGTTAGCATTGCAAAGTGTTTGCACAGCCCTTTCCTGGTGCTTTGAGTATTTCAGCACAAAATCACAGGCTCTGGTTGCAATGACACAGCCTAATTAAGCACCAGCAAGAATCAGATTTGACTTGCATTAGCAGCAGAAATGAGGTTGACCACTTGGTGCTCCCAGAAGCCGGGTACCTGGGCAGCAGCTGAGATTGAAATGACCTTATATACAATCAGTCACAGGAGTCAAAATCCTCCTCAGTGAGGATTCATCTGGGATGACGGAAAGCTTTGCACTTCCTCTCAGAAATCAGAGTGACAAAGACATGCCGACTGGTTGGAGAAATTATATTTTATTCAACTTATCAGCATGTGAAAGATAACAGAAATGAGCTGCAGAACCAAGTCACGATCTCTTACGGATGGCAATTGCAGAAGAGAAAAAGACATACTGCAACAAGGCAGATACAGCTGACTGCCAGCAGGTCCCGTGACACCACAGACCTCCTAAGTGGCCTTGCCTGGCTGCCTGGGGTGTGCGTAGTGCACAGCAGTCCCCATGCCTAACTCATAGAAAGCAAAGAGTGATTTGGACGATGAACCGTCCACTGCTGGTAAACATTTTGGGGAGGAAATGGCAGCCACAAACCACCGACCTTACACTGAGCATTGTGGTGGCCTTGCTCTGCTGATGGCATACGGATCGGGAGCTGGGCAGATGGGGAGACCAGCCACTCTCAATTGCCTGTTATTGTCTTGAACCAGGAAACCATAGGTTTAAGATGGGCATCTACAGCAGGAAGCTTAATGTAGCTTTAAACATCGTGTTCTTAATTTCCTTATCTATAAAATGAGGTTAACAACTGCGTCTGGAAGCAGAGGAGGGACATGAAAGTCGGTGGCAAAAACTGCGGATGCTCAGATCCGCTGGTCATGGAGGTTGTGTGTGCTCCTGTTTGTCTGTGCTCCTCCCCAGCTGTGTAAATGGCAGGTTGTGTCCCCAAGGCTTCCACGAATGGGAATCTCCATCTCACCTGTAGACATTCTCTTTGCTATTTTGTGCTCAGGATGCGTTTGTGCAAGAGAGAGCAGAACTGACCTGACCATGAAGCCACAGCCCATTTCTGGCTGCATTGATGCCTTTGCAGTCCAAGGGGCATTCCCCCTTCTTCCCCTGAGTGAGGAAGGAGAGACCACACACCTGAAGTGGTAAAAACAAAAATTAATCTCAAGTTTAGTGTGTTCAGAGACCAAATATTTACTAGCTTGACGTCTAATACTAATAAAAAGTGGGTTTGATGTATGCAATACTTCTTGCTACATTCATTAAAACGTGGTGGATTTTGGGGGCATAATTAAACATCTGCTTCAGTTAAATCCAGAAGGGTGTCTGGTGGCTATGCTGGAGAAGAGGGTGGGAGCAGAGCAAGGGTACCCACTTTAACTGCTGCACTGCTGGACGCTGCTTCAGCACAGCCTGAAAAAGGGTGTTTTTACATGAAGTTAACAAGGCCCAGGACTAACGTTGTTTCCCAATAACATAATTTTCCTCTGCCTCTCTGCAGACAAGACACACCCCACACATATAACAACATTTTCACTGACATTTTATCACCAGACCTAATTTGATATAACAAGCTTGGCCCAGATATTTCAAGTACTTCCAGATTATGAAGTCCTTGTGATTACATGGACAGCGTTCATAAAATTCAATGTATCATGCAAATTGTAAACAGGAAAAGATTAGCACGGTTTTATTTACTCCACATTGCTGCAGGTTTGATCCCAATCCAGTTTTCTGAGAAAATGAAGATGGAGACTGTATCCACTCTGCTATCTATTCAGGACATAGCTGATGTTCATACTCCTTCTGTTCTCCTTTCAACACCTTTAAAAATGTTTTCTCCCTCCTTGGCATTTTGATACTGAGACACATATTTGTATCTCCTCTGAAAGGTTTCTTCAATCTCTTGTTTCTCTCCATGCAAAGGACTTCCCTAGGTGTTGGATGTTTGAGGGGGGAGAAGCTCTTGATGTATAGCTTAAGAGAGCAGGGGTAAGGATTTTCCTTACTTGTATGTTTATATTTTGGAGCACTTAGGGTTTATAACCTAGAAGTTCAGAATTGTCTTAGAGAAAGGCAGTAGTAGGGGGAGGAGATCAAATTCCTCTTGCTGTCTCCATGGGCAAGGCCATTATTAAAATCACAAGAAACAGCAACTACATTTCTCCATTTGGTTGGCTAGGAAAAATAATTGCTAAAGAACCAATGAGGCAGAAGTGAAATGGACTTATTTAACCCTATGCAAAGTCTTAAAGAGCTTAGAGATCCTGGGTCCTGATCAGTACGTATACGGTGTTGGGTTTGGTATGTAACCCCGCAAACAGTACCTTTGTTCACTTAGGAGCTCGTTCAGCTGTCTGATAAACATTGTTGCTCCAGATTAGGCTAAATACAGTACTCTGATTTCCCTTAGCAGGCATCATCTCTAACAATCGTACAGTACATGAAGTAGCCTCGGGGTTCTTTATATTTAACATCAAAGCAGGGCAAAACAAATGCAATTACATCCCAATAATGAAATCTGTATCTGTTGTAAATGTCCTTAGCTACACAGCAGAAAATCCAGATACAGATGAGCTAAAAACAGCTCCAAAATGAGTGGTGAGGGAAAGTTCCAATTTCTTTTTAATTTATGGGGAAAGAGATAGCAGACGGCATATAAACCTCACAAAACGTTTACTTTTTGTTTAAGCTGAGGAGTAAAAATAACTTCCCATTCATCATGTGAGTGATTTTACAGTATTGAGACCAACAGGGAAACTACTCTCAGCCTTGAGCAATGTGATCTTTCTGAATTCAGAGGCAGGGAAAGGGGATCTTAGATCTGTACCTTAGACTAACTGCCAGTGGACATTTCTCATAAACTCACTAGTGTGAGATCATCCTACATTTTGCCCTGGTAATGTTCAACCAGCCTAAGAAGAGCAGTGGGGAGCGGGGAAGTGATTTTACTCGTCCTTAGAAACCAGCGCTTGTTAATTAACATTTCCTGTCCCACCTTTAGAAATCAACTCTCAGCCTTTTCACAGAGTCCGAGAGCAAGAGTCCAAGAAGCTGGGAACAGGTTATCCTGTTTCCTAATCAGTAATGTCAGTAAGCAAGTAGAAAATTAGCAGTAAATTCTGTCAGGATTGCAAACTTACTAATTCTCTGTAAATTCAGATGAATCTCCTTTTCTCTGTGTCAGAAATGGTGGTGTTTCCCTAAAGAACTTTATGCACCATCCATAATTTTGCATCTTAATTATGCTTGTTTCAACATACCAAATGCTTCCTCTCTCTGTTATGTAGTGTAAATTGTTTTAATTTAATGACCAGGCTTCAATTCCTCTACTTTTATTGAGTAATGTTATAGTTTCATGAGAGCTCCTTGCAGAAGAAAATGTGAATATAAGTGATGGCATTAATGTGAATAACTAGAGCAGGACATGTCCCTGAGAATGCTGGACTGGAAATACATCTTTTGCTAGCTAAAAAATTTAAAAGGCTCTTGAACAAAACTCATCTGAGTTGCAATCCCATTAATTTCCACCAATGTGGGGAGAGCAAACTGAGATTTTCCCCAAGATGAGACACATGGTACAGGAAGACTGCCGTGCTCCCCAGTGTGAAAATGAAGAGAGTCCTTGCTCTAGCTGGTCTTGCAGCTCTGCAGAGTTCCCGAATCACAAGGTCGTGGTATGGTCAGATAGTGAGTTACGTCTTCTTTAAAACTGGCTAAATGTATTTTAAATAATGTACTTCACAAATGAGAAAGTATTTTCCACTGAGGTGGATTGCAACATCTCAGCTCTCTGAAGATTAGGGTTTACTGCTTGTTAATGCCACTTGCCAAGGACACATTTTATTGCTTTTGTGTTACTGTATGTCAGTCAGGAATAAATCTCTGTAGAGCTTCTATCTCGCTCTTCAGCCACACGTAACCTCATTTACATTCACAAACTTTCCTTGCCTTCTCTCTCCCTTGCCTCCCACCCCCTCTTCCTTTGGAGAAGGCATTTCAATGAATCTGTGCAGGCACAATTTAGGACTGAAATGGAGATCTCTATTCAGAGAGTGAACAAATTCTCACCAGCTTCCTTAGATGTAAGACTAAGCTCCTCAGTTCCCTTCGCCCCTTTGTCTGCGAGATTTTTGGGGCCAGACTGCCAAGTTCAAGCAAGGCTCCGATCTCTCCTCTTTCACAGGCCTCCTGATTGGTGGCTTTCTTTTTCCAAGACTATAGATACAATTATTAGAAATTCCTTTTTTGTGAGCACATTGAATGAAGGTATGAATGGAGATGCTAAAGGGAAGAAAGTGAGAAGCTTAATATAACTTCAGCTTCTGTAGTTAATTAGATTTGGATGGCTTCAGAGGAGCAGCTGTATTTTTTTTTTAATTGAAGTTACATAAAGGGCTATTCAAGGTATTTTGGGTGGGGAGGGGAGACTATAAAATAAAGAGGCTGTGAGATAGGTTTTGGAAATACATACTCTTTCCCTCTTCCTTTTTGGGAAACAGTTGTGGGAAGAGTAAAAAAAGAAAAACAAAAAATGTCCTGTCACCAAAGGGGATGACAGAATCACTGGCATTAGTGCTAATACCCTGCATCTGAGGCACAGCAAGCAGAACACATATTCAAACAGGAATATTTCTGGGTTTTTTTTTTTTGGAGATAATCTAAAATGCAGAAGTCTGAAATGCATTCCTTTAGCACATCCAGAATACTAGATCTCAAACTTAAAAAGGACATTGCCAACACAAAGATCGCGTTCAGCATTTAAAGCATTTCAAGAAAATATGTCCCTTGCTATCTGCCTGAAATCTTGAAGCAGCTTAAGGAAGGCAGGGATTTTAAAACCCAAGTGACATTGCAGCAGTTATGCTCTGTGTTTATCCTTCAGCCTGCCTGTTGAAGGAAATGAGACCGGTCAGCTCTGTCTGCTGTTTCACGTCATGTCAGTTTTCACTTCTTGCACCACACACACTGCAGCTGCCTCTGCAATCCCAGACCTGCCCAGAACCTTAGTCTTAATTGAATTTTTAAATTGAATTTTTAAATACGTGAAGAGATGGACAGTAGCGTTAGGTTTTGCCACCCTTTTTTTTTTTTATTTTTTCACCCTAATCTACATGTTAATCCCAAGGCACTTTAGGAAAGTGGCTCTCTTTCACGAAGGGTATTTCAGGAGCTAAATCCTCAGCTCATGCAGACAGACATCCACCGACTGCAATTGTGCTGATTCATCCTCAGCTAAGCGTGAGAGCCTGGGCTGCAGGACAGGGTCTCTGTCACTTCATTTACATCAACACACTGCACTGATTTCAGGATGGTAACTGCATGATCATATTGATTATACCGCTAAATCAACCAATGTATCTTTGCCTTCTCATGTAGGTTATCAATAGGGTCAATTGGGAAGCAGAATTCTGCTCTTGTATCCCACTGTGTATAATAGAAGCAGAAGGATGAGACAACAAACAAGAAAAAAATCAGCTATTCGTCACTATCAAAAGTTTTGCAGTTCAGTGAGAAAAGTAATTTACAAAGTGTGTGTTTAATACATTTAAATTCTCCAATGTCTAATGGTACACATATAATCACAATTACATTTTTTCCCAGAGGCAGTAGTTTGGGCTTTATCCCTTTAACCAAGTGCATATTATCTTAGAAAACTATGGGAGAGTATCTCTGAGATCCTCACTTCTGTATCAATATTCTTTTAAAATTAACTATGTATTAGGAGGAGGTGATTTGTCAGCACAGCCTATCATTTCTTTCTACAGCATTTGGAACTAAAATAGAAGTTCCTATAAACTTAAATTTAATAGAAAAGCAAAAATATGCTCAGTTTCCCAAAATGTCTGCCGTGATTTGCTTAGGGAAAAAAAAGTAGTTATCATGGTGTGAGGTTTTGAATTGTTGGTTTTTTGAATTGAAAAAATGTTATAGAAATGTTGAAATGAAAAATTACTTTAAAATGAAATAAGAAAACATTTAATAAAACATTTCAGACTTCTGAGTGATTTTTGTCAAATTTGTCAACACATTCTTAAAACACTGTGAAAGCAGGAAAAAAGTGTGAAAATTCTTCCAGCTACTTCATATTGGATTCAACTACACCAACCTTTTGTAAGCTTAAAACAGTATAAATATAATCTTTCCCTGTGACACTTGAGAAGGGAAAAAAAAAAAAAAAAAGAAGAAAAGGCTTGATTTGCCCTGTAGATTTCACAGTTGGAGAAAAGGTGTAGGTGCCTAGACTAATAATGAACAGCATCATTGGGTTTACGAGAATTCTGGCTCGAACTTAAACTCAGTTTAAGACTGAGTGAATGGTCTAAGAGGAAGAAAAGGCTGCCAGAAAATACGTGTGGTATCATTCTCAGGAGACAAGGTTTCAGTACTAGGGAACGGATTTTGTGGCATTTGGTTTCTGGTTTAGAGATCAGCTTCCACTTGCTAAAGCAAGCAAGCCACCTCCAGCATAGCCGTGATGCAGAGATGATTTCTCTTACTGTAAACATCCTAGCTTGGTTACTGGAGGCTCCAAGCTCTGTAAAGTCTGGAAAACAAAATAAATTTTCATGCCTGGGACTCATCACTGCCATAACTAAGCCATTTCCACTACCCAAAAGAGAAATCTTTTTTAACTTCGTTACCTCTGAACAGTTGTGCAGTTCTACCTGAGAAACTTCTCTCATTTTACTGTTAACCTTTAGGTTTCTATTAATTGCTCTCTCAGAATAAAATGTGTGTTCATGTTAAGGGAGTGTCTGCTGCTGGAAAGAGGAAGAAGAAGAGATAAAAGATGAGTTTATGGTAATTATGAACCAACTGAATTGTCTGCATGCAAAGATCTTGTTTAAGAAAGATTGGTGGAACTTAAAATATTGATATGTGATGTAAACCAGATAATTGTAAGGAAATAGAAACATGGCAGAAAAGATGTCACTGGAATGTTCAGGAGATACTGATGAATAAGCAAAATTCACCACTGAACAAGAAAAGAAAGTGGGTAGTGGGAGCAGAAAAGTTTTTTAATAACTCTTTGAAAAAAATCACTAGCAACTTTTTCTTGTGCCTGCAATAGATAAGCTCAGCAGCAATTTTGTCCTCAAAATCTCTGCCTTCAATTTAAAGTAATTTTTTAAATATTTGTACAGTGACTAAAAAATTCCCTTTCTGTAAATATTCCCAACAGGATAAGGTGGATATTGAAATATTTGTACATAAAAAGTGTAATCACTGTCAAAGAAAATCCATTAGAAAATGTTGAGCAAATGTTCAGAGAATCTGAGAATAAAATGAAAGAAAAGGTCTTGGAAAAGATTTTGGAAAAGAGGCAGATGAAGTCATTGTGATAGTGCCGTGTCAGATTAGTGCTCTCAAAGGGCTGTAGGGTTCAAAGTAGTTAAGACATTATTTACCCCTGCAATAAAACAAGTATTACTTTTACTGACATTAATCAGTAGACTTGTAAACCTATTAGAGAACATAGTCGATGTATAATATGAAGGAGAAAAATCAATGCAGAATGGTAAACTAGTAACAATAAGTGAAACAAAACGAGTTTTCTGCGATTTCCTACCTTTTCAAATTGCATTACTTATTAGAATAAAGCCTTTAGGGAGCTTGCTGTAGACCTGACTGAAATACTGTAGAACAAATCGGTAACTAAATGGGGCATCAAAATAAAAGAGTAACTCAATAATATAATCCTTTATCCAGAGGTCCTAACTACTAATCTGACTCTATCGCTGGGCTGTCTGATTTGATATGTTTTTTCTAAGCGTATTCAGATTCAATTACGTTGATTGGAGAATTACATGGCACTCATCTGGAAGTAACTCCACTGCAGTCAGCGAACCACAGCCTTACAAAGCAGCTGCCTTGCTTTCAGACATCAAGTTGCCAAGAGCTTGTGGTTGGAAGATGGCTAAGAAGGAAACTGGTGGGTTTGAAATATGTCTAGGAAATATTCCAGCTAATTATATCCATGGTCTTCAAGAAATGGTCTCCAGACAGGGGCAGTGTTTAAAATGGCAGCAAGTACTTGAAGGAGCAAGGAACTTGTTCATGAAACAACTGTGGTTTGGGGGGGGCTACCATTACAGCTGTATCATCCAGGTGAAGATGTCTAAATTATGGAATTACAGAGAAGCTGACACCAGGAAGAAGGCTTAATTATCTTGGGAAGTGTAAAGTCCTGATTCACCTCTTGATCCCTACTGTGGTGTTTCCTTGTCTGGTGCAATTGCATCCAGCAAGGATCTTAGGTCACCTCCTGTAAATGACTACAGTTACGCAGGGAAATATTTGGACCTAGGAGATAGTAAAACCTCACTACCATTATAAAAACACATCACAGCTGACAAATCTAAATAAACTACATTTTTACCTGCATGTTGCAGTAACTCAGGAATGAATAACCTCCTATCCGCACACGAACACTGCTATTTTAAAGAATGAAGAATGCTTTGCAAAATCAGAAAAGGGTGAGGAATAAGTGTATATCTCAGCCATGTCATACTGTTATCTTCGATTTTAAGTAGTTCTACGTCCTCTTGTTTTATTCAATCAGAAGCTGTAGTACTGCAATCATCTTAAAAAAATCTCCTTTACCAAGCAACATTGGTTTTGAATGTGAAAAATAATAATGAAATCCAGTTATTGTGATTGCAAACATTCATCTTAAGTTAAATAGATGTCTTCTTTCAAACTTGTGTTTGTCAGCTGTTCTCAGCACAAAGCTCTCTAATGCTCTGTCTAACACTTTTGAGATGATTTTCTCTGTCTTGTGTTACAAAAAGTAGTCAGATGGGAATAAGTCTTGCTCTTGAAACTGTAGGCATGATCCGTAACTCTGCTAGTAAGTCACCAGGTCACAACAACATGACCGTGACTCTGTGTGAAGAACGGGTTTGAGAAAGTGGATCTTACACTCACTGATTGCTCATTATTTTTGCCTGTTTGAGGAAAACATCATATACAGCTTCTTTGTAACAGGAAAGCAAGGCAGAGCCAGGATGTGTGTTGTTGGGGTGGTGAGTGAACCTTGCTCACATAGCTCTCTCCATTCATGGTCTGTGCCTGCACAGAAGCAGAAAAGGTGAAATGGAGTTTTTGCTCACAGAAACAGTTCAAAATTGACCTGTAATCCAGCCAAAAGAAAGACATGGTCTTCAGAAAGTCAAAGGGAGGGAGAGTGGGATGCAAATTAAGCTCTCTCTCCAAGAGTACGTTAGAACAGCACATAGAAGTCATGGTGGGAGAGGCTCATGCCATCTACTGGACCTGGAATAACAGCAGTGTCAAATAATGAATAGCTAAAACAGAGCATATTTGTACAAAATTGGGCAGAACGTTTTCGTTGGTTTCAGACATGTTGCTGCCATGTGTCCTGGAGGACATGCCTTTAACTGCCACTGACTCTATACTAAGGCAATAGATACGGGATAGCATTAAACTGAAATCAGAGAATCCTTTGAAAATCACCCCATCACCTTTCCAGTGAATTATCAGTTGGTACATTTTCAAAATTCTTTCCACTCACTTTTACCAGGATAAGTAAGGCTCTCCCCATTAGAGCTTCCTTTGGAGTCTATTCCAGGTTTGAATGAGGTTTCCATTAGGATTTTCCTCCCTAATATTTTCCGTTGCCTAATTTCATCCCATTATATCTAATTACAGTCCCTTGAGCAACTTTAAACTATTCTTATCCCTCCCTTCAAATACTTACAGACAATTATCTTGTTCCCTTCCCCTATTTGCCAAGTTACAGTTATTTAGTTGTTTTAACCTTCTGTTCCATTAATTGGACTTTCCTGTTATCCAAAGGCTATACAATACATTACTTAAGAGGAAAGAAAGATTTGGAATGACTCATATTATTGTAAGCATAATGGATTATGTCTGCAAAATATTTGTCTCCTCCTTGCAATCATAGTCACAAGTATTCCATCACATTTGAAACTGCTGGTTCCTGGCATTCTATGGATGATTATCAAAAAAATTGACCTTTTAATAATTTCATAATTGATGTATTAGTGTGTTGCTGCTAAGTATTATTGACTTCAAGAATTTATTAGGTTTCTTCTTCTGTTACATGAGGGAATAAACCCAAAATAGCTATCTTATTGTTCCACGCTGGTGATGTCATCTAAGGATTCATGACCAAGACTTTGGAATATCAATCAAGGAAGAGATGATCTGAGGTTAACTCTAAGACCAGGCTTACTCTGTGACTTAATATTTGTGGCACGGCTGGTAGACTACTGGCTTTCAAATGTCTGCAAAGTTCTCCCGAAGAGATGTTATTATAGAAAAAAAGGAGTAATAATTTTGCAGAGTCAATGTGAACTGAATCTCTAAGCTTTGACTTGATTCAAATGTTCTGGTTTGTTCATTTTGTGTTTTTAGCAATGAAAAGACGTTGGTCAATTAGACCTCAACTCATCTCACCAAAGATCAGCATGCAGACTAACCCAGTCCGTCTGCAGGAATCTCTAAAAAGTGCTGTATTTCAGCTGTCTTTGATAATGATCTTGGTGTATAACATGCAGTCAGAGCATATTTTCATGATTTCCTACTAACAAAAACCAGAAAATACTTTGGACACAAATAGCTTTGGAGGTAATATACCAGGCTGCAATACTCTCAGAAAAAAAACAGGTTGTTCAGTTATCAGTATCATTAACAGAGTATTTTCCCTTATCAGTTTTGGTGGCCCATTCTTCTAATTTCCTCTCCTTTCCCTTCTCCCATATCCTGTATGGTAAAATGCCACGATGCCTTCCATCCCGCCTTGACGTCCCAGAGCTCTCTCCTGGGAAAGGGCAGCCCCTGCGCTACCAGGGACACAGGAATGGCTCCAACGATTGGTAGGTGCTTGTGTTGGGCAAAGAGCTACTCACACAGCACAGGGTTTTTCACTGTGTGCCTGCTGGATCTCCGCCTCTATCTGTTTGCTGATCTCAAATACCTTGGGAACCTTGGGATATTACAGGAGAGGTATAAACCCATCTTCAAATTTGAATGAAGCAAGCCATGATCCTAGATTTATTAAGCGGAGAACAAATGATAGTGTGATCACAGAAGCCTTTTTTTCCCTCTGAAGAATCTCAGCTAAGGAACAACAAAACCTTTAGAGAGAATTAAATCATAATTTTATATTATTTTTTTTTTAATCAGGGACTTGCTATCGTTTTCCCCCTTGCTGCCATGAAAATTGAGAAACTGGGAATCCAATTACAAAGGCTAGATAAAAGGGGATGATAGTGAAGAATTTTAATGGGGTGGAAAAGGCAATGAATGCATGTTCTCTAGATACATGCTTCAAAAGATCTAGCACTGTAAGCGTACAGACAGAGGTCACTGTAGAAAGGGATATAAGGTGGCTTAAGCACAGTAGCAGGGAAGCACAGCTCTGATTGTCAATCAATAGGGCCAGCAAGAGCTGCTAGGCCTCCAATGCGATTGATTACTTTGAGAAGTAGTAAATAGTGATACTGACATTTAGAATGTGGCCAAAATAAAATTGCTCATCTCTCTTGTCAAAGTTATTTAAATGGTGAAAAGCCTCAGCAGCAGGTACCAAGAGTCTGGTAAACTTTTACTTCCAAGGATTTCTATAAGGAAAAGGATTGAATAGATCTTCCTGAGGGGGGGTATTATTATTATTATTATTATTATTATTATTATTATTATCATTATCATTATCATTATCATTATCATTATATTAATATGTTTTAATTTTTTTTTCCTGTAAGCTGCTGTGATACACAAATAGAGGAGAATGCTGTTTCATGTACAGCCTGGTCATAAAAAGTCCTGTTATACTTCAAATTACATAAGTCTGGGTTGTTTTACTTGAAATATGATTCACAGTGGACAAGGTTCCTGCTAAGCGTGACAAGCAGCAGTCATTTAAGCCCTGCTAAGGTAAGCAAAACTGTGTTGCATGCAGGAAGGCTCAAAATTTAAATCAAACTGAGCCTAAGTGTTCCTCAGAAAAACTTGTGGTAGCTCCAGGCCCATGACATGCTGGCATTTAAATTAAAGTGCAAACCCAGTGTTGAAACACCCACTGATTTCAAAGATTTCAGGGTTTCACTCATCGGAATGAGCTGATGGCATCTCCTTGTTAAGCCCCGTTGAACACTAGAGGTGCTGCCTGAGGTATCCAACTACAATTCAGGTTGAGGTGTGTGTATTTAACCCCTTTCTTTGAGAGAGCAGCCTGCTATCTGATAAGACTTCAGAGTTATATACATATACACTGTGAATTAAACTCCTTTGCTGCTGGGCTCTGTGGGGAAACTGTTTACCTTTTAAATGACGCACTTTCTCAGATCTGTCACTGTAAAACAGACCCCCACCTGACTCTACAGCTTCTGTTAATGGACCCGAAGGAGTTTTATTGGAAGGGCTGCAGGAGAACAGAAACAGTCTGATGGTGCATCCAGTGAAGCTGTTGATGCTGGATGTTCCAAGAAAAGATATAAACAAGCCCATAATGAATATCTTAAAAGTCTTGCTCACAGCCCAGAAGTTCCCTTAATTTGTATGTCTGTGACTCAGTGAAATCTCTTTCTCTTACACTGGATACACAGAGCTTCCTCCCTCCCTTCTCAGGCATCGTTCAGGATGGACAGACAACCCTGCCTGTGCAAAGTCACATCTTTAAACATTGAAAAAGACTGAGGTCTGCACAAATTAACCTCTGCTGTACTGTATCTACTGCCACGTTGTTTGGTTTTAGTGGCAGTTAAAGGCATGCGCTGCTCTGTGCGTGACAAGGGTAAGCGCTAAACCTTCTCTTATATCTGTTATAGAATCGTGTAATCATAGAATTACAGAATGCTTTGGGTTGGAAGAGACCTTTACAGGTCATCCAGTCCAACCCCCCCTACCATGAGCAGGACACCTTCAACTGGATAAGGTTGCTCAGAGTCCCATCCAACCTGACCTGGAATGTTTCCAGGGATGGGGAATCCACTGCATCTCCGGGCAACCTGTGCCTGTGTTTCACCACCCTCAGGGTAAAGATTGTCTTGCTCATATCAACTCTAAATCTACTCTTCCTTAGTTTAAAATTGTTGCTCCTTGTTCTACCATTACACTCCCTGATAGAAAGCCCCTCCCTATCCCTCCTGTGAGCGCCTTAAGCACTGGGAATCTACTCTAAGGTGTCCTTGGAGCCTTCTCTTCCCCAGGCTGAACCACCCCCACTCTCTCAGCCTGTCCTCATGGGTGAGGCCCCCGGATCATTACTGAGCCCTGCTCTGGACCTGCTCTAACAGGTCCATGGCTTGTCCTGTGCTGAGGGTCCCAGAACTGGACACAGGGCTCCGGGTGAGATCTCATGAGACCTGAGTAGAGTGGTAGAATAACCTCCCTTGACCTGCTGGAAAAGCTTCTTTGGAGGCAGAGCAGGATACGGTTTGCCTTCTGGGCTGCGAGCACACATTTTTGGTTCATGTCCAGCTTTTCATCCATCAGTACCCCAAAGTCCTTCTCCACAGGGCTGCTCTCAGTCTCTTCATCCATCATAATGATATGTACATGTGTAGCTGTTTGTGTACCCATACAGACACAGAGATAGCTCTTACATGGTCAGGCAAACCTAGACCTACACAAAATACAGACAACACACATAAAAATGCTCTGTAATTGATGGGATGGAAAAAGGAGGGCAGGGCAGGGCAGGGCAGGGCAGGGCAGGGCAGGGCAGGGAAGGGAAGGGAAGGGAAGGGAAGGGAAGGGAAGGGAAGGGAAGGGAAGGGAAGGGAAGGGAAGGGAAGGGAAGGGAAGGGAAGGGAAGGGAAGGGAAGGGAAGGGAAGGGAAGGGAAGGGAAGGGAAGGGAAGGGAAGGGAAGGGAAGGGAAGGGAAGGGAAGGGAAGGGAAGAAGGTCAGTCATGTTTCTTACACTGTGTAGAGATTTTGAGATTATTGGTGATGCGAAGTGGTTAATCTATTTATTTGAATCTGGAAGAGGTTAGCCACATATTTACAGCGTTCTGGCCTACTAATGGAAGTCGGTGCTGCCTCACCGGTTCTGCCTCTGCCTAGAGCCACTCTCAAACCAAGAAGAGAGTAGTTATCTTTCCCAGTGATGAAGAAGGGTGCACTGTCACACACCATCTCTGCACTCAAAGCATGACCAATTATAACTCACTTGGAGCTATTATGGAATACTAATATGAGCTTACTGCGCTGGTTTTTGGGAATAGTTCTATTCTCTTCCATTGGCTGAAAGGTCAAACATTCTTGACCTTTTTTCCTGTACTATTTAAAATGAAATTAGGTAAAGGAGAGATAAAATAATTGAAACATTTTTTACACTTTTAATATTACCTCTAGCTCAAATAAAAAGTGCAATGTAGGTACACAAAACTTCAGATGTATACCACAGGAACTGAAGATGAAAACATAATTATATACTTATTCCTATCTTTGATTTATATTTCTGTTTGTATTTATATCTTCTTTACTTCAAAGTCTCCAAATCATCTCCTTCACCAGTCTAGGGATAGTTATAATATCTCAAATATAAACTTTTGTATAGAACTAGTATTTTCAAGTAAACTTTCATTTTTTATATTTATTTTTGAACAAATTTTCTCGTCCATTATCAGTGCTGTAGGAGAATACTGACATCTGTACCCCTTTCAATAGTATTTCTCCTTCTCCACCCTAAAGGTTGTTCAGACTTGCAAGGTCTTTCTCTTTCCAGTAGGTAATTACAGACACTAGTGCCACAGCCTCTGAAGACTTGTAATCCCTCTTTCTGGAAGCCAGCTATAAATGTTACGTAAATGTACGTGTGTGTGTGTGTATATATATATATATGTATACTCTATTCAATTATTTTCTTGCCCTGCCCAAGCTACAGAACTAGTAACTGCTGTTAAAATACACACCCTCCTTATCGTGAAGGAATCAGGCACAGTCTGTCTGAAAACAAACTTGATTATAAGGCAGAAATAACAGAGGGCAGCAAGTCAAAGAACATTATAGATGTCATTTGCCAAAGGAATTTTCTTACAGCTTGTGGACACTGAATTATTGACACAGGCTGGGTTTTTTTGGGGGTGGCTGGCTTTTTTTGCAATGCTGTTTTCATTATAGTATTATGATGGTGAAGTTTTCTAGGGCTATGATTATAGTTTGCTCTGTAGTTGTTCTTAGAGATTCCTTTCAGGACCTGAGTATGACAGATGTAAGGCAGAGATATTTAATTTCAGCAGTCTTTATGTATTTGCTATGGACTGCTCTGAGCTAGCCATCAAGAATTCTCTTGGGATAAAGTTGAGAGGAAGCAGCCACCAAATGGTGATTCATCTGACCTATCTTACATAGCTAACCTAGGCTAGAAGGGCTTTATGCCTCTATTGATTATGAAGAAAGTCTGACAGCTGGTTCAGAAAAAGAATCGCTGAAGATAACTATAATTTTGTGAGGATGAACCTGTCCGAAAGACCGCCAGTGGTCCTCAAGAAATCATTCAAAATGGACTATGAACAGAAGTACATAAGAAGTTATGCATACTTAGAGTGAGACAGTCCTGGGTCATACAATTAGCAATGGACACAGTAAAAATCTCTAACTAGTAAGCACGTGTCACGGTTTTAGCCCTGACCCGGCTAAATTTTTGGCTAAACTTGTGCAATTAGACTCCCAGATTCAACTCCCTCACCCCTATGGGAAGGGAGAGGAAAAAGGGAAGAAGGAGGCTTATGAATTGGAAACTAAAGCTACAGCTTTAATGAAATTATCATAATAGTAGTAATAATGATTCAAATAATCAGAAGGTAATGAAAACATGTACAAATATCAGAGATTGCACCCCCACCCCACCCCTCAATGACCATCTGTCACAACAACTTCTGTGGAGCAGACACAAGGGAATGGGTCCCGAGGGAGCTGAATGCAGGAACTGGATTCAGGGACGCACAGATCCGGGGTCAGGAGCAATCAGACAATCGAGGTCCTCACTGGACAATCTTTGTGATCTCTCAGGTTTATACCAAATATGACCTGTATGGGATGGAGTGCTCTTGTTGGTCAGTTTGGGGTCACCTGTCCTGTCCGCCCCTCCTACAGGTCCAGTCCTTTTTGCTAGCTTGACAATGGCCTTGGTTACCAGAGGAATAATTATGAATATTGGCCTCTCTTCGTACCAGTGTTCCGTGTTATCACTGCTGGAGAGAAACTGCCTGAAAAACATGCAGTTAGTTTTTCAGAAAATGCAGTTACTGTAGACCAAGACCAAGCCAGAATCAGAAGCACCTAATTAACTCGAACCATAACAGCACAGCAATCTTTTTTGCAGATGCCACAGCAGGGAGATGTTTAAGGGAAGAAACATGAAGATGAAGAGAGCAGTTTCTAATGATGTTTTCAAGGAATGCCTTCCATGACTGTGGGAATGGGAGCAAAAAATTATCTTGCTTGTGAAATTTAGTAAAACATGTCATACCTCTGGCGCTGCAAGTAGGAAATAACCACACTGTATACACAAGGAAGCATTATGCACCATGGAGATATTACTTAAAAAGTCTTAGAAGTTTTTGTTGCAGCAATGGATTGGGAAGAACATTTGGAAGATACACAAAAGGAGAGAACATTTTCAAAACATAAGGACAAACATAATGGTCTCTGCTGGAGTCTAGGAAAAGTAAATATTTCATTTTATTTTGCTTTTGCATTTCTGCAAGGCTTCATAGTACTGATCTGTCTCACTTTCCTAATCAATAAAATTTGCATTCATTTTAAATACACCTCTTGGTATTACCCTAATAGCTGGTGAAGAACACTGATGTGTATTCAGAGACCAAAGATTATATAGCAGAGCCAGTGGAGCCTTTCGCCATGGCACCCTGCTGATCTCGCTCCATTTTAGAGGAAGCATCGGTTGGGATGGAAGTCTGGATCTTTGCAGCTCAGTTAATCAGTCATTTGTCCTCTTACAGGAATCATCAGGCTGGCACCCACAACTAAAGGAGCTGACAGCCACACCTATAGTCTAGCTGAGATTCTGCTTGCTGTCTTTTCAGCCTATGATTTCTTTCTTTGTACATGAAGGGCATGAAGAACAAATAATAATTATTTTGTCTTTGCAGCAATCTTTTATGTATCTCAGGATTGTTATACCTTTAGTCTTCTTTTCTCTAAACCAAACAATCCGAGTTTTTTCAATTCTCCTTTGCAGACCATGCTTTCAAGACCTCTGATCATTCTTCCTGATCTCTGAACTGCCTTCAATTAGGCTGCATCTCTCTTGATGTTTACTGAACAAAGTCATCTGGATCTGCTGAATTTGAAGTAAACAAAAACAGTGGTGCAAAGCTGTGCTGGAGCACAAGAAGCAAAGATTTCAGTTGAGAACAAGACAATTATGTTAATAACGTCTTATCCTCAGTCTATGTGTGTTCTTGGGAGTTGTCAGCTGAGCCCTAAGGAATGCTGAGCCATTGGTATTCACCATCTTTATTCAAATTAAACCACATAAGCAAAAATGCCAACAGGCAACAGCCTTTGAAGATACTGAATCTCTAACTCCTGTTGCTTTTCATTGCTGTGTTTTATTTTCACTTAAATAATAATGAGATCTTGGAGAGGAGATAAAGCTGAGGGGCACACCTGAACCTGCACCTGGGAACTGTTGCTGGTTCTGAGCACTAGAGTCTGCGGGCCTTTGTTATCCACCAGATCTACTTGCTTTGAAGAGCTTGACATCTGCAATTACGGGGGACCAGCGTGTACAAAGTTAAAAAGTCTCACAGCAAGTAACCATACAGTGGGAAGAGCACATCTGTTTTCTAAATAAACTCCACTTTCTGGATTTCCTAACTTTCTAGTATCTTTCCAACTTCTTAGGTGGCTTGCCTCCTTTCAGCAGCAGCTCTGGTCTGCGTGCTCCTTTTTCATTCATCTCCACAGCAGACGAGTTCACAACGGCGCTTCCAGTGCTGCTCGCACACAGTGTTGTACATCCATCCTCTCTAAAAGTGTTTGCTGGATTATATTGTTCTTGTACAGCACGAACGTCTTACCCCAGAGTTCATACTTTCTATTTTTCCATTCTCTGCTTTTTCACAAAAATGTTCCCTCTAAAGTAAAATTGCACCTTAATAACTGATAAAATCATTCCTGACTCAATTTAACCTGAGCCCCATTCTCCAAAAGTTGCAACCCACTTTCAGTTCCAGATATGTTTTTGTACCTCTCTCTTGCCCAGCTGACTTCCCAGACTCTTAGCAGGAAGACTTTTAAGAGTCGCTGCATTACACAGTGTTGGAGACCAAAGTCTTCTTTTTGATCTCAGGAGACCCAGAGCCTCTCTCCCAGCAGTTCTCCTCCATCGCACTGTAGCTTCACAACATTTTGAGAGAGACAGTAAAATGGGGAGGAGAGAGAAAAACAAGGCGGAACTTTTCTGGATTTCCCCTGTTGCCTCAGGAATCACTCTATGCCTCTCTCCTCCTCCCTAAGTTATATCCATCAACCTCCCAACTGGTCTCCTGACGTTAAGTGGTCGGTGTAAACAACAGCAAGTAAAGCAGGGAAAAAGTCTTGGGCATCATAAGAAAAAAGCATATTAACTACATAAAGAAAAATCCTGAACAAGAGCAAAGCCAAACATTTTCAGCATATGGTTTAACTACCACAGAATATACTATTAAAGGTAAACTATTGCTTCTATCATTATCTTAATAGCCTGATGCATGTGATAAATACTTACAGCAATCCAGTACAGTGAGAAATTCTCTGAAAATTATAAAGGAAAACAGCTGCTATTGTAATTTTAAGGAAAATTAAACTACTGTTTTTCAGTTGAAAAATGACATATGTATTTGGGCATTGGTTGGATGATATGTCAATGAAGGTTTTCCTATCTCTGCTTTCTGTCTCTGGCTGGATGTAGTACTAGGAGCAAATCTACAGCTGGAGGCCAACTCATTACTCTGTTCCTACCCCTAAATCAAAGCAGTGACCTGCATGGAGCTCCAAGCCAGCTCCATTCCCTCCTTCCCAGGCTCATGCTACAACATGCAGAAAGTGGAAACGTATCGCTAGACCTCTGGTAAGAGGTGCAGAGAGTTTCAGTGTCCTCAGTGCAACAAGAAGGTTTCACCTCCCCTCCTTAAGCCAATGTGGGACCCCATCAGCCCTGCTTTTCAGTCTCACAAGACCAGGTAGATAACCACCAAGTCACTGCAAACACCCTTATGGCAGGGACAACCAACCAGCAGGGATTGTTGCATACCTTGTCGAAGGAAACATGGCCTGGGGAAGGAACTCTAATCAGCTAACAGTCCCGAACAGAACTGGGAACAAAACACATCTGTTGTCGCTTACAATCTGCCCAGGTTAGCTTAATGCGGCCACTTTAATATCCTTCTCCTTTCCTATTTGAACATGCACGACTCTTAATTAACTTTCACTAACACGTCACTCTTGTCACTCTCGATTGTACTCACTGTATGCATTATCCAGTCCAGATATTTTGGGGAAAGGACGTTAGAACAACTTATCCATAGACACTTACACCTTAAAAGTTTAGCCACTTGAGCATATGCCCCTGGCATACTTGTTTCGTTTTAGTATTTCCTTGTGTGTAAGAAGACAGAGACATCAAGTTGTACATGCAAATGAACACCTGAATTCATGAATTTTATTTTCCTTCGCAGCTCTTTCATTCTAGAAAACTCATTGAGAAAGGATCTATATTTTATATTGGTCACATTTTTGGTATATATTTCTCTTTTAACCAAAAACCTAGGAGTAACACATTCCCTTTGTTTCAGTCCCAGTTTCTGCAACTGATACATTCTCCATTAACTTCAGAGTTTTTTTGATATGATAGTTGAGTAAGCAGTCGCACTCAACTGACAACAGAGAAAATGGCATATCAAAGCTTGATCTTTCTTGAGTGATATCACAGATACCACATCAGGTTCTGTCTTGTCCAAGAACATCACCTCACCCTTTCTAATTTGGCTTAACTCCTTACTGTGCCTATCCACACCAGCAACATCCTTTAGGTTTTCTCTACACGGTTTAAATTCTGTATCCACACAGGATGCAACATAAAATGATCTACACAAAATAGTGTTCAGTTTGGATCATGATTTTCAGATTTGGTTCCCAAGAATATTCATGTCTAGGAGAAAAAGGTTTGAGGAATAAAGGCTTTTCTATATAATAACGCTTTCAATAAATGACATGAGCTCCTTGACACTCAACTGTTCCTGTATTGACCTAACTAAAGTGACATGAAGAAAGCTCTGCTTTTGCTAAATCACATCTATAATGGCTTCTCATTGAGACTATAGCACCACTTGAATCAGAGGTGACCTACATAAGAATAATAAATCAAATAAAGAAAATAAAAGGGGAGTGGGGTTAGGGGTGTGTGAGTCACTCCAGCAACAGGAAGGGGGGGGGGGGAGGGGAAGAAGATTTGGGTAGGGTGGAGAAGTCCTAAAGATCTTGGATTCCTGTTTCTGCTGCAATGAGGAAGGGATAACCATGACGGATGCAGTTGCTGCCCTGCATTTCCCATCTCCAGCCCTCTCCTCTTTTTCCCTGGAGGGCAAAGCAGAGTCTATAAGAGGCAATTAAGCCAGAGCAGGCTTGCTCCTTGTCCCTTATTCTTAACAATCTTGTCTCCATGCTTGTTGCCTGCCTTGCCTATGCCCTGACATACACATTATGTCCAGAAATAAATTATTTAACTTATTTAAATCAGGTTTCTCAAAGCATCATCAAACCTGGCCTGGATGTCCCATCCATGGAGGTGTTCAATGAAAGATTGGATGGGGTTTGGAGCACCCTGATGCAGTGCGTGGTGTCCCTCTCCATGGCAGGGGGTTGGAACTGGGTGGGCTTTAAGGTCCCTTCCAACCCAACCCATTCTGTGATTCTATGGGTTTATGATTGTTTTTGTGAGCAGGTGGCAGAAGACCCTCAATGCAACAAAACCGAATTACAGCCCCGAGATCCCATCTCTGCCAAAAAGCCATCAAGCTGAGTTCTCCTGAAGGGTTTTTAATCAACTACAGGTAGGTTAAAATCCAAGAAAAAATTGAAGTGTTTTCTAGTGCTTTTAGCAATAGTTTTCTTGGAGCGACAATGCATTACTGTAGGGTGCTACTCCATTTTCATTCTCTGCAAAAATAAGGCCTCTCATAATTAGTGCCTAGAAAGACAGCAGGTGTCCAAGGCTGGATTTTTTTCCCCCTTCCTTCTCTTTTTTTCTTTTGTAGCATAAAGGTGAGTTAACAACCCTGTCTGTTCCGTTGAACTCAAGATGGATCCAGCTGAACTTCAATTCATCCCAGCAGCAAACTGTTTATTAAAGACCTGTCAAATGCCCATATTCTGTGGATCATCACAGAAGCTGACAGTGCGACAAAGGCTTGAAATCCAGTGCATGTCACTGAAGGATGCCATTAAAATGAAAGTGAGACCAAAAACCTTGCAGCTGTCACTCATTATCTAGGACATTCTCACACAGCAGATCTCACACTCTTCCCTTTATCTGACATGGATCTTCTAACTTCCCTATTTTCACTGTAATGAAACAGCTTTTGAACAAAAACATTTTGAAACAAAAAAAAAATGCATAACTCTCTACTAAAGATGTTCATTTCTACTCCATTTGGAGTTCTCCTGCATGTCCAGATAATCACTGTGCCTCTCTTTTTGACCACCTGCTGCTTATTTTATAGGCTGTTACATGTTAGAGCTTGAAAAGAAGAATAAATAGGAATGACTGAATTTCAGTCATTTAAACAGAGCTTTTACAAGAAAAACTATCCTCAGCCACTTGCCCTTATCTCAGACCAAGCCTGAACATAACTTTGTTCCAGTTCAAATGAGACAGACTAATAAGTTTTCTATCCTCATTATTTTTGGGTTTTGTCCTATGTTTCCAATTCCAGTTTTGACGGGGAATTTAATGGCTGTGATTCAAGGCTGGATCAGTGCTGTCAGTGAACAGGTCTTAGTCATGAGAGAAGGCTGATCTTGGCTGTATTGACCCAAGGTAGGAAATAGCTGAAGCCTCATAAGCTCTTTCTGAAAATGCTTCATATCTAGTCTCTCAGGCCAATTTTATACCCATTTAGTTCCATCAACATCAGAGACACTTTGCCAGAGGAAAAATAACGGCTTGTTGACTCAGGCTTCTGTAATTTTTAAATCATTCTTGATTTACTTTAGGCTACAGTGCATTTAATTGCCCCTAGTATTTATTCCTCAGCCCAGGTCTCAAGGAACTCTTTTCATTAAAAGCCACTGGCCAAAGGAAGGTCCAAATACAAGATGAAATCTACAGTATAATGACTTGACTGTGATCTCAGCATATGTCCTACATAATTATGAAATGGTTCCACATTATTATGTCTATAATTGCTACAAATTCATATTAAAAGGGAGGCCATCTATATTAGCACAGCTTTCAGATTTATTATGCTACTCTGTCACTGCTTTGATGTTAAAGATTTTGACAAATATATTTGGTATAAAAAAAGTATAAGGGTAATTATATCATTTACACATGGATTTTTGTGATTAAAGAATTTTACATTTAGAATTATAGAGCACAACTTACCTTAGAACTTTAATTATTTAAAACTTTTATTTTGTGATAATATACAGATAACGTTTACAAAAATTGTCAGAATAATTCTAGTGCGACTGCAGGTTAAATTCTGTGCCATTAAGAACAGAGATTTAATAATGCCAGTCATATACTTACTGCTATGCAATGAAAACCACTCCATTAACCAGGATACCTGAGGCAGGTGGACACATAACTAAATCAGATGGCTTAGTATTTAAGCCAGATACTTGGAAAGCTTTTCAGTGGCATGTCAGTTACTAAAGACTGACAAAAATACAGGCACACCAATTTAAAAAATCTTTGCTAAATTACAGTTAAGGCTAATACCACACAGCAGTAACCAATTGTCCATGACACTGACAGTACAAAATTTTGTCAGAAAGTTTGAGTATTCAGACCAAAGGTTTTGATTTTGGCCTAAATTTCTAAATGCAGTTAAATATGGTGGCATTTTGGGGGAGATATTAGACAGGAGTTATTTAGACTGGAGAAAGAAAAAGAGGATGGTACGCAAAAACCTCATGTAATGCTGCCCAGAAGATGAAGTGTCCACTGGAAAGATGCCTGGAAACATGGGAACCATTCTGGGTGCCTCCTGCTCTGCTTAGGAAGATGAGGAATATTTTTGCATATTGTTTGTGACTAAAAAGGATGGCACTTGTGCATTACTTGACTATAGTAACAATGCTGCCTCCTGACAGAACAACCCTGGAGGCCCCGAATACTGATTAATTGCTCATGACATAAGGATTCATGTTAATATCAGCAGCAGGATCCAGTTCCCAGGGAGAGAAATTGCAGGCTGGTAATTCCTCTTGATCCAAGCTGGAACAAATAACAGAAACGATCACACAGACCGCGCAACCTGAAACAAGAACCAAAAAAAGGGCCGAAGATGAAACAAGAAGGGCTTAAAAGACTATGTGGAAACATCTCTGAAAGAACTTAGAGGTGAGCTGTATTTGGAAAGACAGAAATACTTACTAGGACAAAAGCTACAAGAAATCTGAAAAGACCCAGGACCTCTCTGGTAAAGTTCCTGTCCTTGCCTGGCAAGGTGGACCAGAGAGGAGTGAGCTGTCCCGAAGTCTAGCAGAGGACATGAAGACAATTATGGCCCAAACTGGCATTTTCTGTATGAGATAATCTGCATCATGGATTCCAGGAGCTGCAAACGTCAGCTCCCGAAAGAAATAAAAGGTGTGCAGACCAGCATGTCTGGATGAGTCAGTGGATGAGGAACTGGGCCAGTTGGAAGATCTGGTAAGATTAGGCACGTGTATCTTCCACATTGTCTGCAACCAACAGAGACCTGGAACAGAAGGGCTGGATAATCCCAGCCTGAGTAACACAGCTGCCAATTGTTTTTGAGGGAAATGTCTCCCTGGGAGTTCTTGCTTCTGTTTAATTCCAAAGGCCAAGTGAAAAATTTGGAGACAAGATAAAATATATGTGAGGGAGAGAGGGAAGGGAGGAAGGGACAGAGGTATTTTTCAGCCTGCTAACTTGATTAATTCATCCTCAGTGGTACTGTAGTAGTGTATCCCCGGGAAAGAAGCTGCATTATCCAAAACTGGCAGAAGCCCTTTGTTGGGCATGTGATGGCAAGGACTCAGCTTACCAGAGTACACCCAACGAGACCCCACTTGAACCTGCAAAGAGCTTGTGGAGACCAGTCCTCCTGGCACGTCCAAACACCAGGTCCTCGGAGGAGCTGATGGCTGATAAAAGACACAGCTTTACTGGACGTGACAATTTAAGATCAGCAAAGTAAAACTCAGGACTGCAGTGGAGACTCCTGAATTTACCAAAGATCCTGAAGAGTTCCTTGGTGCAGTCTAACCAAAGAAGAAGAAGAAGAGGCTACTTGCAATGGCTATGGGTCACCATGATGCATGGCAACACGTGGAGACGTAGCTTAGGCGTGTTTGGTACGGGGATATAAACTGGCTCATGAAAACTGACAGGAGGATCTTTGATTTGTAAATGGGAGAACTGGCAAAAGAAAATTTGCACAATTTAATTAAATACTGATACAACCTCAAAAGACTTTGATAAATCCAAGGCTGGACAGGACAGAGCCCCATGGTTTCCTGGTGAGCACCAACCAGTAGTTTGTATGAAGCAGCAGGTCACCAGCTGGAGATATGCTTTAGAAGTACAAGGCTCTGTGTTCAAATGGTCAGGGAAAACCAGTCATTGAATATCACTAATAACTATAAAAACCTATGAAGGACACAGGAATGACTGGCCAGACTGCGAGAGCTGATTTTTACACTATTCCAGAAGAAAACAGAGCCCAAACCCACCACAGATGGAGGCAGTAACAGTAGGGCAGGAAAAGACAGGGAAAAACTCGGATTCACATGAACAAATACTCAGTTTGATTTCATTTTTGGTATTAACTGTGCCATAAACATCAGAATTAGCCAACAAATTCAATCTCTAAGAAAATCCTTTAAAGAAGCCGGTGAAGTGTGGTTTTTAAGTATTTAGGAATAAAAATAATGATGAAAATAAAAATAATAGTAATAATAAAACAACAGTATGTCCTGAAACCATTTTGAATTCAATTCCAGAACTGTAATCTTGGATTCAGTGACAATATTGATGATGCTGAGATTGGCAAAGCAGCTGGAGATTGGTGCAGCAGAATACATTAAGCAGCTACTCTATCATGTCACAGTATGAAAAAGGGAAGACAGAACAAGTCACTGGGGAAAGATATAGAGTTGTATGACAGTCCCAGGATCTCACCGTATTTTTGGCTAAAATGCACTGCAGAAACAGATTTTCATTGGAAGACAAAAGATGAAGTGCTAGAATCTGCTTTGTTTTCAGTAGAGATGTTGATGAGGATGCTGTAGTTGGCCCAGCGTCCAAGTGAAAATATGTGTAGGGAATGTACAACTGGAATCTAAAACAAAGTGAGCAGTATTGTCACAGGAGGATCAGACCTGAGGTGATTTAGGATGTGACAGTGAAGCATACTGCGGTTTCTCAAGTGGCCTGTCGTAAGGTCCCTTTGTTTAACAGGACTGTAATACAGCTGCAGTGACTGGGTGAGAAGAGGAAAATTGAAGTTGAATCCTAGTCTTACCCTCCCTTTGGTTCAAAACTTCCAGTAATGCCTACAGACAGTAATGCTTAAGGACTTGAGTCCAATGGACCTGGCGTGGTGGTGCCATGTTAAGGGAAGTTTCCAAAGAAAAGATATTGGGAAAAATTCTTGCCCGGAAAGAAATTCTTATTGTAGTTGTACCTGTAAGACATTTTTTCCATGGGCTACGAGACAGCATAGCTGTGGTTAGATCAGGCCAAAGTATCTTGCACTGGCTCTTTTAATTCAGAAATCCTAGGGAAACTTGCCAGGTGGTTGGCAAAAATGCCTTGTTTTGATTTCATGGTCATATGGAGGCCTGGGTGTGAAAACATAGTAAGGCTGATGTTCTTCCAGATGGTGTAATTGGGGAGCTAATTGCAAACATTGTCTCAGGCAGGACTGGAAGGAACTACTTGCTCCAGAAAAGGTGTCTGCTTGGGCAAAGTTTTGTTTCTTCTTTTGCCTTTTTCCTTCTTCTTAGTTTCTGACTAGTTTAGGAAAGTATAGTGAGATTGCAGAAAATTATTCTAGGAAAGGACTGCTGGAAGATTTTCTTGGAGTAGCTAGAAAACAGTCTGAAAAAAATTGATCACATAGAACCACAATATTCCCTGTACACCACTACTCAATGTATGTGCAAACTCTCACCCTGGTCTGAAGGTCCAGGAACGGAGACAGTCAAGAGCAACACACCGGGGACCCTGTGTGAAAACTGGAGGCTAGAAGAACTTTCTGGATTACTGAGAAGTCGCTCACAAGCAGGTGGATGTCCTACAGAACCCTGTAATCCATCCTAATAATCTCTGATTTATCTTTAGGACACTCTGCAGTCTACACACCAGTGGGTCTTGTGCTAGAACACAGTGGAGAATCTCACACTCAGATAACGATGTCAACTCATAAGTCTACGCAGGATATGCAAGCAGCAGACAAAATGCAGCAGCGTATATTAATTTCCTCACATACTTTATAGGTGGCTAGGTGGAAAGAGAGAGAAATTAATCTGTTGAGGCAAAATGTGCTTGCGCGGTTTGCCTCTGGAACAGATAGAGAGGCTCCCATCTGCAGTGGTGGAGGGAAATCTCCTCACTGAATCTCAGTGGAGGAATAATTTTTTTCTTCCAGGTTATGCGTCTAGTGTTTAATTACTTATCAAATTCTTGACAAGCTGGAGGCATCTCAGAGTGAAGAACAGAGCTTTATTTCAATATTCATTTTATTCTTCCTCCCAGTTCCCGGTTCCTTCCTGTGAACAATATTTTTCAGTTTGGGGTTTCAAATCTCAAGATTTCCTTCTGTACAATGATTAAGTGACTTCTTTTTATTGAAAATATTTGTTCTCCTTTAATTTAGCTGACTTTTTCCCCCAACAAATAAACCACAAACATTTTTTTCAGTTTCTTTTCCTGCTTTTTTTTTAGCTAAATGTAATCTTTCCAATTGAAACTGAAAACGAAGCAATTTCTTTGGATTTTCATTCCAGATTTTTCATGAAAAACGCCTCTTTTCATATTACTGCCAGGTGTTATTCAATATTTTAACTTTAAAACCTTTCTAACACAATTTTGGTGTGGGTACTAGAAATGCCTTACAAACTCAGGTCTCATTCACCTGCACTGGTTCTCCAGGTTCACCCATGCTGTAAATACAGAGTCCAGTCTTTTCCAGTCCCTTGAGACTGGGGTCCCTTTAACGTGTCTCAATACACAACGTTTCTTCAAGCTCTACGAGAATGCCTTAGTAATTGGCAAAAGTAAAAACAGCACTGTTTTGGGCATGGAGCAGAAAGCATGTAGGCATTAAAACAATTCAGCATGGCTAGCATTAATTTTCTATACTGTTTACGATTAAAGCAAACCTGTCCAAACAGTTAGTCAGACAGATCTGACTTTGCACAGCTTTGTCTGGATGTCTTGTCTTATTTAAAATCTGGACCTCTGGGAAGCAGGAATGCAGAGGTAAAGATGCGTCATGGCACACAAGTAGAGATCAGACAAATTCATCAGCTCTGCCTGGACAGTGATAAAATGCTGGTTAAAACTCTCCAAGCTCTACTGCTTTTTGCAATGGGTGTTGTTTAAATTCATGTTTTACACCAGCCATCTCTTGTAGCTGTTCAAAAGCCCTGGTCTATAACGGGGAGAAGAACTTTCTTGTAGGCTGAAGGATTACAGGTGGTCGAGTTTACCAGCTTTCCAAGTGGTTTTCATTTCTTTTTCCTTCCTGAGATAGTTAAATGCACATTCCTCAGCTATGTAAAACCAAATGGCCTAGTCTCCCACTTTGTGTGGATTTCAAATTAAAGCCAGGCTTAATTAGAGCCTTTGAAAGCTTTAGAGTAAATATGTGCCCATTAAACACTAACCGCCAATCATTTACTGTCCGTTTGCTAGCAACAAGGAGCTGTGGAAGCAGCTCTGGACATCAGTGCCCACGGGCATTCCACCGTGGGATATGAAGCTGCTTCAGGGGACACCATCTTAGAAGGAAGGGTCACATGTGTGGCACCATGGCCAGCTTGGGAGGGCAGGCACAGGCCAGGGGAAGAAGGAGCAGATGTTTGACCTTTCAGAGACTTGGAGAAATACCTCAGAAACAGCTCAGAAACACCATGAGGATAAGATTATCTCTCTGTTGGATTTGCTATAGAATCATAGAACCATCTGGTTGGAAAAGACCTCTGAGATCATTGAGTCCAGCCGTGCCTGTCCCCTTACTAAACCCTGTCCCTAAGGAACTCATCCACCTGTCTTTTAAACACCCCCAGGGATGGCGACTCCACCCCCTCCCTGGGCAGCTGTGCCAATCCCTGACCACCCTTTCAGGGAAGAAATTCTTCCCAATGTCCAGTCTGAACCTCCCCTGGCAAAATTTGCGGCCATTTCCTCTCATCCCATCGCTGTCACTTGTGAGCAGAGCCCAGCCCCCACCCCGTCACAGCCTCCTTTCAGGCAGTTGCAGACAGGGATGAGATCTCCCCTCAGCCTCCTCTTCTCCAGGCTAAACACCCCCAGGTCCCTCAGTCTCTCCTCACAGCACTTGTTCTCCAGCCCCTCCCCAGCCTCGTTCCCTTCTCTGGACGCGCTCCAGCACCGCAAGGTCCTTCTTGGAGTGAGGGGCCCAAACCGACCCCAGCACTCGAGGTGTGCCCTCACCAGCGCTGGGCACAGGGGCACAATCCCCTCCCTGCTCCTGCTGGCCACGCTGGGGCTGACACAGGCCAAGGTGCCACTGGCCCTCTTGGCCACCTGGGCCACTGCTGGCTCATGTTCAGCTGTTGCCAGCCAGCGGGGTTGGGGTTTAAGCTCACAGGGAGGTGGAAAGAGGCACTGGTTCTGAGTGATCACCATCAGATCAGCACCACTGGGCATTTCGCCAGTCAGATCTCCAGCTCCAGAAGTCAAGGGCACAACGGTAGCTGGTGAGGATCACAGCTGCACAGGATGAATCCCTGCAGTTGTCCCTGTGCAGGAAACGTTGCAAGAATTATTGTTCCTACTTTATAGGTTTGGGAAGCCAGGGATTAAATGAGTTGTCAAAGGCCACACAGAGAGCCAGTGGCGAAGCAGGCAATACGCCGTAAGCCCTCGCTGCTTTCAGAGGCAGCTCACAGACCACACTGCATCTTAAAGGCAGCCATTCAACAACCCTGTGGCTTGTAGATATGCTTAAATGGAAGACAAATTGTAGTATTTTTGTCTTTATTTGTACTAGTAACATCTGTCCAGACTTCTAAGACTGCACAATGACTGATGAGTAGCTCAGTAAATATCTCTAGCAGACAAAATAGACACGCAGCACGCAGGGAGTTGTATGTTTAGCTTCCCTGCAAAAATCTCACTGTCAGTCTTGCAATAAATATATAATTCTGTGGCCTATTTCTCAATGATATTCTGTTACATATTATCATGCTAAGAACTGCTAGCTACCTTGCCAATGGAAATATGTTGCTGGCAAGCTGTATGTTCCCCCAGATCTGCTCAAGGAGTCATAACTGTAAAAATAAAGGCAAATAGATCATCAGCATATTCCTTTCTGCACTTTTTCTCTTTTATTTCCTCTCCTCTTTCTCTCCCCTCATTTTTCCCTCTCGCTTTCTTCCATCTTCCCTTCTCCCCCATTTCTCTCCCTTGCTGACTCCTCCATTAGTGTTTAGAAGATTTTGCAGTTTTCTCCCAGCCCTGGAAAGAATGTAAGTTGATGCTGCTGATTGCCTTTGAAAACATTTGGAACAAATTATCTCTACTTTTGGAATCTGAATAAAGGAATGCAAGCCTCACTGGAGAAATATGAAATACAGGGGTGGGATTTGCAGAATGTCTTTAGATTTTTTCCCCTCTTTCTTTTTTAAAAAAGAAAATAATACACTTTTTCTTTTATTTATTTTTCCTTCTTTTTGTTACTTCAGGTTGAAAAATATTTCATCTGGAAAGAGTGAAAAGTCTTTGGAAGTCTTTCTTGTGAATTGACATCTTCATCAGCTCTTTTAAAGGTGAAAATGATGATTGGCATGAGTCAATTGCTAGCATGAACTTTGTGAACCCAGTGGACTTGATGAAGAAATGAAGCGGATCTTGGATTCCCTCTGTCCTCTCCAGTGAGGGAGGATTTGGGTCACTAAAGTCTCCTTTTCCTGCCTTATTCTGCTTTTAGATAAATTGCCTCAGTTTCCCTGCCTGCAAGCTGCTGTCACACTTGTGATCCTGTGTAGTTGCCATCAGTAAAACAACTTAGTTCTCCTGAGGAAAGATGCTGTGTAAATTTAGCACAAGTCACACATTTCCAGGTTCAGACTTTCCTACGCACAGGAGTATTTGTATCCAAGATTTTATTTTGTCTCATTGCAGGAAATGATGCCAGCCACAATATTGGGTTCCACATCATGATACAAATGGGCCAAATTTAGTGGAAGGAACTGGGAACCAGTCTAGTTGGTTTGGGTTTTTCTTTTATTTTCCCTGTGTTGTTTATTTTGTTTTGATTTGGATCCAGACTCAAGTCTAGTATAAATGCAAAAACTGTATAACTGGAAGATGGACAGCTTTGCACTTCTTGAGTCCTCAAACTAGAAAGTAGGTCAAAAGCAGAATGGGTAAAATTTTGCTGTGCACTGACTAATGGCACAGCAGCAGGAGGAGTAGGTGAGAAGGCAAACAACAGTCTTTGAAAAATCAGTAGCTAGCTGATCCACAGACACTTGTTTGGTTTTAAGAGCATTGCATCCTTTTAATTTTGTGGCTCAAGAAAAAGAAAATGAGGACAGATGCTTGTCCTGCAGAGGACCAGCCATCAGACCCAGAGCTGCTGGTTCCCCTGAACTCCGTGTGGGCTGCTGGAGTGTGGTCTGAGAGCTCTGGGCTGAGCCCTTCCCTGGAGAAACTTGTAAACTGGGAAAGATTGTTTCAGGGGATTTCAACAGATAATTATACTGGGCTTCTGCTAAATTTGCAAAAAATTAGAAGTATCAATGACCAAGACATTTTCCGATTTCTTTTCTGCTATTCTGGAAACTCCACAGAAACCGAAGCCTATCCACAATAAAAAGCTGATGCAGCTACTGAGTTCAACCTGGTAAACATAACTGAATATAAACTCCTCTGAAGATCAAATAAACTTTTTCAAAAGAGCAGATGAAAACTAGTTTCTAAGCTTTGGACTTTTTGTTTTGTTTCCTTGACTCATAAAGCCATGGTGAATCCTGCCCTTAAGTACCAGAGATGATGACAGATACCAAAGCCCTGGCAGGTTTGAATCTGTTCACATAAAACCAATGGGTGTGAATTTAATCCTTTCCAATGATTCTTTTGGAATGATTTAGTTACATTGTTTTGACCTACTTTCCTATTTGCAAACTCCTTCCATGTTGATCATTGTTTATAGAAAAGGACCCTGAAACTCATTTTATACACTGGTGTATTATTTCTAATAAATTTGAAAAAAATAAGCTAAGGGAAAAAAAAGAAAATAAGAAAAAGTCATTTTAGGCAAAAAACCCCCAAGCAACCCAGAGTGTGCCATAGGATGAAGCTCTTTGTCCAACTCCAGCGAAAGCTCCAATGCAGAGGAGAGAGCTGAGAGAGTGATTCCAGCAGGTTTGGTCCTCAGTATTTTATAAAATAGAATGTGAGAAACCAACTGAGAAATAATTCATTGTGGGCTGAAGAAACAAATATGGTTCAGAGGACAAAATCAAATCCTCCATGCCTTGTTGCAAGTCACAAATTGAGTTGGGAGGAGACTATCGCCTGGCAGTTCCCTAGCAGATCACAGGCAGTAAACTAGCAGCAGCTGAGCCATGGGGGTATTTTCTTGAGACCCTCTCCTGGCAGTCCGGGCTCTTCAGAGCTACTGCAATAGCAATAATAGAGATTGGATTCCTGCTTCCTGGAGAGAAAATGTGCCTTACTGAGCTGGGGAGTGATAGAAATCAGGAAGATCATAAACGATGGGAAGGCAACAGTTGAGGTGGGGAGTCATTAAAGAGAAGTTAATATTGTGAGTGGGAGGTAGTCTAAGAAAATATATTGGGAGCCGAAATGTAAACTTGAAGGGCAAACCTAATCCATCGTTATCTATAATTTTTAAAACAGTACAAGGGAGTGAAGTGCCAAAAATTTTTACAGGAAGCTTGTCATCTAGCTTTTTACGCCTCTGGTAATCAACATCTTCATATCTGACAGCTGGACTCAGAGCAAGCACTCTTCTCCCAGTGTTTGCCAACACATTGGAACAACACCATCACTAAGGAAAACACAAATCAACCTCTTGTCTCCACTGGGGAAATCAGAAATGCTCATTAAGACCATCAAGTTCCCACTTTCTAAATAAAAAAATCAGAAAAATACCTCTGTGTCAGGTCAGTTTTGAACCAAAACACAGAAAAAATTAAAAGAAATTGACTGTAAAAATGTTTTCAATGCTCAGTCTCCTGGACTTCAGGAAATCAACAGAAACATACAGCTCCACTCAACTTAAAAGATTACAGCAATGAAATATTACCTATAAGGCATCATCAATAGAACTTCACAAGCAGCAATTGAAATACAAAAGATATTTAATCTTCAGACATAGCTGAAACATGGCTGAAGCCTGGAAACCTCTGAGAATAACAGCATTTATATCCCCTTGCGTTTTTCTGCATTTTGGTTCTGTGCAAGACAAAGGAAATGTCTGTAGAGAGAGTATCAATTCTGTGACAAACATTATGGATTAAACTGCTGTTCCATAAATATGTATATACATCTAAGATGTATGCATTATTCTGAAATGAAGCCAGTCATTCAGATATTGATTTTTCTGCAAGAAATATAATTCACTGATGCATTGTTGCTGTAATTTAACCAACACTATTTGCTCTTTTTATACAAGGATTTTTGAGTTCAAATGACATTTTTCGCTAACAAGTTTTTGCAGATGGGGGAAATCTTTACCTAGAAATCTTTATCTCCACTGAATGCTACCTTTCAGCTAATGAGATTGCTGTCACCTAAATTTTCATTGTTTTAAGAGCAAGTGGCTGCCGACAGTTTCCTTTCAAGCTTGAATGATGAAAGGAAAACACCACGCTGCCTCATCTGGCTAGCTTGCTGAGAGCTAATGAGCCTGAGGCTGCACCCATCTTTGCTACACTAGTGTGACCTTATGTCTGCTAATGCACAGGGAAGGAGTGAAAAATGTACTGCTAGTTCCCTCCAGCTGTTCCCTGGGGACATGCTGAATGTGCCAAACAATTTAGTAAATATATATCAAGTTACTGTGTTGAAACATAATCCAATGTATTACGACCCTGGGTATCTCAATCAAAAAATCATATTTTATTTTCGCTTATCTTCCCCCTCTGTGTTCCTCATTAGATAATTCCTCTTTCAAAAAGACATATTTTTTTACTAAATTTTAAGTGTTGCAGAAGATTTTTCTCTAGGTGCTTAGTTTTGTAAAAGGCCATCAGATATTTTTAAGCGTTTTATTTGTTCGTTTGAGTTTTTGGTTTTCTTTGGTAATTATTTTTCTTACCATGTAAATAGAAGTTCATTTGAGATTTTGTAGTGCAGGTTTGAAGGCTGCTTAGCTACTAGTAGCTGGAAGCGCTGAGTAACATGGATTATGCCTCTAAGCAGATTTTCCATGCATAGTCAATAGAAAATATTTTATGGCTTCTTCCCCTTGGTGGAATCTCTTTCCTCTTCATGCTCAGTTTCCATAAATAATTCTGGAATTCAGCGTTACTGGATTTTAGGGTAAAAATTTATGTTGCAAACTTTGCATTCAATTATGCAGTTTGAAATTGTCCTTGTGTGATAGTTCTTTATTATAGCCATCTAACAGGGAACGAAAATGTCACCAAGAAGTGTGTGTATATATACATACAAAAATATCTCTGTGCAATTGAAATACCTACAATGGATAATGGATTTTTTGAAGACTGTAGAAACTCAAGAGTATTTTGATGAAAAAAATTAATTATGTTGTCATTTAAATAATGTTAATTTCCCAAAGAAAGTCAAAGCAAAATGTAAAAATCTATAAGTATTGAGTAAGTTACTACTGATTACTTATTTTCACAGAACTTGCCATCTTATAGAATATAATCCAGGGCTTTGATCTGGGCGGTGATCTTTGTTAGTAATAGATTTGTCTTGTATCTAATAGAGCCTTTTTGAGTCTTGTTGTTGTTTTGAGTCTTGTTTTCGGCCACACCTGGAAATGCAGCCTATACTGACAGGTATCTCTGTCTTTGTAAATGTGAAGCATGATGCAAACGTGGATTTAAAAAAAAAATAAAAAAAATAACCTCTGTCAGGAAATAATAATAAATTCTGAATATTTTGAAGATATTTGGTCAGAAAGAAGTTGGATAAACTGGACTGAGAAAGCCGTACCAGATCCTTTCCTGATTAAGCCAGTCTTGCATCATGCATCTTCCGGCATTTATGTTAGCTGTGATAAATGAAGAGATTCATTTTCATATCTCACCGACTGTCCAAGTCACCCATTTATTCCATTATAAATACAAACATAAACCTTTCAAAAAATATTTGTCAGGCTGGCCACAAAGCAGAACAGAGTTCTGAGGTGGTCGTTCCTCTAATTTCACCCATTCTCCTCCTCTATGGAATGTGTTTAAGACATCAGAGACATCGCCTTGTGCCAAGAGACAAACAACTCTGATTTTCTTCATAAGATACTGTTGGGCAAGAAGTCCCATACAGACTCTGCTAGCTTCTAGCAAACTTGGACAGGGTAAACCTTTTTGAAATGTTATTTACTCCAGAAGACCTTATCAGCTATTGGCAGCAGCACCCCGTGTCGTTTGTCATTTTATGAAGTTTACAAATCTTAACTCATAGAAACAGAGTAGGTGTTTTCACCTACTCCACTAAGCCCACGGCTCCTCGCTATGTGCTCTTCAGTCAAATTCCAGAGGCCTCAAGAAAACAAGTTTCTACCCTTGCGGACAGTCTTGGCAAATGAAGAAGTGCTTATCTTTTGGGAAGTCACTCCCTGCACTGAAAGAAAGGAGCTTCTCGAAGGGCAACCCTCATTCCAAACAAATAAGGTATGGGGAGAAGGAACTGCTTTCCCTGTGTCAATGGTAGAGGATGCCAGAAGGGCAGGTGGGGCTATTGATCCCATGTGGCACTTGACTGACCGTGTTAGCCCCTTGGGGCTGCAGTACCTGTCAGGACTGTCCCTGCCAGGCTTCTCCGCTCCAGGCAGATGGAAACAGACAGACTTCCTGCGCTGTGCCTCAGTCTCTGCAATTCCTAGCGGGCTGTTTTTCCTTTTGTTTTGTGGTTGCCAACCAGCACTTTTTCCTCTGCTGCGGGAGCAGTAGAAGCGCTGGCTTGTTGGCATGGGAGCTGCTTTTCCCTTGCATTAAGCTTGTCGGAGTTATTATTGCATTGCAGTCACCCATTCCCTTTTGCTTTCTGTGGCATCAGCATTTCCCTGCAATAGCTGTTGTAGGGCACTATAACCCTGCGGATGTGCTTTATAAGCCCTGAGCCTCTCATAATGGGAGCAATGTTTTCTTCTCTGTGGTCTCTGCCTTCATTGCTAATAAGTATTAGGTCTGAAACATGGGAATTTATGTTTGATTTTCATTATTTGCCTCCATCCACACCTTCCTAAACTGCTGCAGTAAATCCTTCATACTAATTATTATCCTGTAAGACTCAGAGAATAGCAAATGCTTACACACTGCTTAATGCACAGAGATGTAGCATGGCCCTTATCCAAAAGCTACAATCAAACTAGGACAAGATTAAGTCTACTCAAGGCAAACACACCCACAATCTAATCAAGACAAAAGAAGAAATCCTGGCTCTGTTTGAGTCAAAGGGAGTTTTGCCACTGACTTCAGTGAGGTTAGGATTTCACCCAAGATAAACAAGTATGAGACAAGACAAAATAAAATAGCTTAGAAGTGGGAAGGTTTGTGGATGAGTCATGGGAGAATAAGTGAAGGGATATTTTCTTCCTGAGGGGAATAAAGATAGGAGAAATATGAAATATCAAAATTTATTTTTCTGAGTGCAGTGAATAAAAATCGAGGGGATCCTGGCATACACTGCAGCATGGAACCTGCACCTTCCTGGCAGGTGCAGAGAGGCCATCAAGACGTGGCTGTGGCTGGTATCATGGCTCCATAGATAGCATGGCAAATGACCTCACCTAAAACTCACCTATAACATTTTTTCTCATTGCAGATCTTTACTTATGCAACCTGGTTATGTTTTCTATATTTTGACAAATGGAAAACTATAAAGAATGCCCCAAAACTAAAGGAACCTACCTTGATTAAGAAATAATAGAAATAAAATATTTCAGAAGCAAAAATTATCCTTGTGGTTGTTTTTGTTTGTTTGTTTGGTGGGGGCTTTTTTTCTAATATTAGCATGAAAATTTTACTTTATTTTCTTTGTTCAAGCAGCAGACACATTTTACCTGTTATTTTTTTTGCAGAGGTGAGTTCCTTGGTGATGCAGTGGAACTATATATTTTACAAATTTGGAAGAGAACAGGATCTTTCATTCTTGGTCTTGCTCAGAAAGGAAAGTGAAGAGATGCTGTGTTTTTCTCTGGACAACACCATTTACTCTCAGCCTTACGGTCCCAGCCACTCACAGGACAAATTGCTGAGGAGAGGAACTAGCATGTCACTAAATTCTCCATTTGGCATTTCTTTTTACTGTGGTGAAATCATGCTTTAAGCAGGTAAAATATTACTATCTGAGGTGTTCACAAGAGAGCATGAGCATTAGCCTTGTTGAGGTTGCCCTCCCTCCGCAAGGAAAGATGCGCTGCTCTAGAAAATGCTCCTCTGAGATGCCAGCTCTGCAGAAGCAGTTGCTTCTCGTAGTTGCAATCAACATCACAAAGTCCAGCTGTATACCAGTCACCACTGTTGTACCCCAGAAGTAGAGGGGAACCTATACTGAGGCCAATACTATTTAGTATCTTCATTGGTGAACTGGAAAATGGGACTCAGCAAGTCTGGAGAAGGTACAAATCTAGGATGTAGATACACTGGATGGGTGTGTTGCCGCTCAGAGTGACATGGAGAGCCTGGAGCAATGGGTTCCTGTGGAACCTGTGGAACCCATTCCTCCCTAGGGAGAAAAAAATCTCAGGCTCTCCATTCCTGGAGGTGCTCAAAATCTGACTGGAAACAATCCTGAGACACATGGTTGGGTTGACCCTTCTTGAGCAGAGGTTTTACGCTGGATGATCTTTAGAGGGCCCTTCCTACATCAGCTGTTCTGTGACTGTGTGCATTTCTTGCATGACAGACAAAAGATTTTAGCCAAAGTAGGCTGAAGTTTGTCTTTGTGAGTTCCTGACATGTCTGTGTCTGAGTCCCATGTGTCTGGAAAAATAACAGATTCCTTGCCCTAAGCCTCTCTCTTCCTACAGATGGGTTTTGCATCTACAAGTTACTCAGGGATGTTACCTCTCTGATATCCTCTGCAAGGATATAGGCAAAAGCACCTCGACCAGCCCGGGATACTTCCGTGCAAGTCTAAATCAGCTGCAGTTGGTAGAGGTTTCTTTACTTGATTGGAAATGAAGCAGAATAGTAGTAAAACTGGAATGACTGAATCACCTTATGACAGCGAAGATGCTGACAGTTTATGCTATCTATAATGACAGTGACTTCCATTAAAATGTCATTCACCAAACAGCTTTTCCTGCCTTTATTTGCTGTTCTGAGTGCATAGGAAATATTTGGCATCACATGTACTAATGAATAGCAATTTATTAAAGTGATTACAGTTTCTCGTGAGACCTGAAGACTTCTCCCTGAAGAGGAAAAGGGAATATTTTGGCTCAGTCACAAAGAGTCAGTGTCCTCAGGGATACTTAGTGCTGCTTCAGGGCTGCAGAGATGCTGACAGAGGAATTCCATTGCTTCCCTGTTCTACATTGAAATCTTGCTAAAGGGGGAACAAATCCAAAATCCACTTTCCCTTTGCTAAAAGGAGCCAGTACGGAGCACTTAAGAGACAGAGTAAGAACAGAGCATGGGTAGTGTGACTTTTTTTCTATTGATAGTCTTATCCAGACAAGAACAAGGAGAACAGAGATATCCTCACTGAATTTTGTCCAATTTCTTTCAACTTGCGTTAACATCTCATGGCTATGAGTTCTTCTGGAACTGCAGGGAAGCAGAAGCCAAGTGCAACCTTCCAATACCCTTATATCTCTTATCTGGCTCCTGCAACAACCACCATGTGTATAAACATGACCAGCTTCAAAGTGGCAAGAGGCTGAAGAGGGATCTAGTGTAGCACGGATGGAGAGATTATGATTCCTATGGACTGTTTCAAAGTAGCTGCACCTGTCCTTGCAGCAGAGGTACAGCAGAAACCAAAGACAGCAGATCAAATACAGCCCAAGAAGAGCTCCAAAGACAGCAGAAAGCACAACAAAATTATAAATGAGGCAGATATTTTCTATGCTCTTCTCTGCTTTCCTTTAACATGTTCCTATCTGGGCACATACACTACTTTGCAATGAGGGTGAAGAATGTTTGTGGTGAGACCTTGTTAATATTTTAGTCTAGAAAATTCCCAAAGAATTCCAGCTATCACATAAATTTCATCCTGCTCCCCAAAAATCACATTCCAAACTTTTCTTGCTATAAACCTTTATCTGGTTGTCTGTCGCTGGAACCATGATGCAGTCATGAAACCCAGACTCATCCTAGGCCTGGAGACCTGCCAAGGTCTCCCAATCTTTTACAACTAGTGTTTCGTTTAAGTTATTTATTCACCTAATCAAAAAGTAAATAACATACAAAATCTCAGGACTTCAAAGTTTCTGTTTGTCATGGTGCGATACAAATGAAACCACAGTTTTCATAATACTGGTGATAGCTGACAGTAGCTATTCCATAAAATAAGCTCTGACTGACTCACACAGAACAAGCCTCCTGGAAGAAAGAACTGCTATAAAACCAAGATAAATGGTGTGAATGAAGCAAGATTCAGAGCTTAAATAATAAGGGTAGGCATAGTTGTTATTGTCTTAATAAAATAAGGGTTTAAGGCAGAATAGTATCTATCTGCTGGGCTGAAAACAAGTGGAACTTGAGCAACACTAAAAAAAGCAAGGGAAGCTGATGAAAAGATCCTCCAACACCCTAAATAAATCATATTTCATGTTCAGTTCCAAGACTACCTTGGCTGTTTTCTTAAGGAATTGATTTATTGAGATTAAATGAAATCAAGCAAAAATTGCTGTTTCTAAGTTGGGTTGGAACTTTTACACAAATTGATTATTATCTTATATCATCTTATATCAGGATGAAAAATAATGAGAAATCCATGGAGTCAGAATTGTTTTCCCCCTTTACCTGAAGGAAGAAAGAGCAAAATATGAAGTCTGGAGTCCAGCTTTCACTGGTTATAAATTTAAGAAGTTGAAGAAGTAGCAACTATTTTGGGCAACAACTGACAGCTGTGTCCAGAATGACATAGTGGGACAGTCTACTTGGGGCAGTGAGAAATTCAAGAAAGAGAAGACTAATACAATTCCAAATGATCTCCACAATCAATGAAATGAAAAAACATTAAAATACTAAGGGGATGTTCTGGAAAGTGTGAATTGACAGAACAAGATTGTTACATTAACAGCAGTGAATCTGAAAGTAGGACAAATAAGAACAGACACACAGGAATTATAACAAGAAAGGAGCAGAGACAGAAAAGCCCAAGCACAGTACGAAGAATGAGAACCCCTCCAAAAATGATCGGAGGTAGTTATTGAAATAAACCAGCTGAAGGAAGGAGAAGAGAAACATCTTTTGAATCACGGTGCATTTTTTTAGTTACTTTGAATTACAGATGCAGTTACTTTGAATTACAGATGCAAACAGCAGATATTAGAGAGCATTCCTAGTTCACTCCACTGTCACCACCTCTTTTACTAACTATCTTTTCAATCAGCTTAGTTAGGCTGAGTAAGTGTATATGAACATATTAATGAAAGCTCCAAACTGAACAACATGATTGTACCTTTCTCCCCAGACTGAAGCCTGAGAAATACTTTAGGGAATTGTTAGGATGAAAGCTTCCCCCTCTGGCAGAGCTTATAGTCTGTAAAAAAAGTGATGTGCAAAGTCTTCCTTTCATTGGAAACCTCCCATTCCTTGAGGCAAGGACAATTATACACACACTAGTTTTCTAGGCATGTGGAAATTATCAGGCAAGCCTCTTTTGGGATCTTTCCTACTTGACCAGCTCTGAGTAATCTTTGATATAAGCGTTATATTTTTATTATGGTAGATGACATAAATAGCTGGTGTAGTAGGTGGCAACACCAAGATATGAAAGATTGCATACATTCAGGACACATGCAACAGAAGTTGAACTCATTCCTTGATAGACCAAAGCAAATCAGATATCTGTGTCCTAAACTACAGCATTAGAGTCTACGTTTAGGCGTTGAAAAAGCTAGGAATAGCTTAGCATAACTGGGAAATACAAGATTATCCCCCTGGAATTATTTAAGCAGGATTTCTCTGCTTATACAAAGTGGTTTCTCTAAGGTTAAGCATATTGTCTGATTCTGGTAATAATGCCTCCCCTTCTAATCTTGCTAAGCCCCAGTGGGTTGTGAGGTAGTTAGTGGAGACAAGCACTAGGACCACAATGGGAGACTCATACGAGACACGTAACTCCTGGACTGGCACCAGATCAAGCTCATAGCTGCTAAGTTGCTACGTTATGTGGATGCGTGTGCTTAACACATCCATCTTGTGATGAAAAATGAGAGCATAGCCACTTGGTTTGTTGATGATTAGCTGCAAACAGAACAGAACAGAACAGAACAGAACAGAACAGAACAGAACAGAACAGAACAGTTGGAAGGATTCTACAATGATCATCTAGGCCAACTGCTTACGCTGTGCTAACCTGGTTGCTTGCAGCTTGTGAACCTCCACATGGCAGTTTTGTAACTGTGAGTATGGATAAGCCCATGTACTTGCAAAACAGAATCTTTAAAAAGCAGAACAGAACTGAAAGTCTGACGCACCAAAACATTCATGTTTCACCTCATTCTGTTTCATGGGGTACTGACATTTTGCCTCAGGAGGCCACTCTAACAGGTACCAGCTGCTTACCTACCTACTCTCCAAAGATGAGCTGATTTACTGGTCTCTGGTACCTGGTACCTCTGGTACGAGGTCATCATCCCCTTCTACTCAGCACTGGTCAGGCCGCACCTCGAGTGCTGTGTCCAGTTCTGGGCCCCTCAGTTTAAGAAGGATGTTGAGATGCTGGACTGTGTCCAGAGGAGAGCGACGAGGATGGGGAAGGGGCTGGGGCACAAGCCCTGTGAGGAGCGACTGAGGGAGCTGGGATTGTTTAGCCTGGAGAAGAGGAGGCTCAGGGGAGACCTTATAGCTCCCTACAACTGCCTGAAAGGAGGCTGTAGTCAGGCAGGGGCTGGCCTCTCAGGCGACCAGTGATAGAACAAGAGGACACGGTCTCAAGCTTCACCAGAGGAGGTTTAGGCTTGACATTAGGAAGAAGTTCTTTACTGAGAGGGTGATTGGCCATTGGAATGCGCTGCCTGGGGAGGTGGTGGAGTCACCGTCCCTGGAGGTGTTTAAGGAGAGATTGGATGAGGCTCTTAGTGCCATGGTGTAGTTGACAAGTAGGACTAGGTGTAGGGCCATAGGTTGGACTCAATGATCCCAAAGGTCTTTTCCAACCTTGTGATACTGTGATACCTTATGTAATTATTTGCACGTGTGAAATGTCACTAAAAATACAGCAGATCAGAGCCGTGCCACTTAACATCCACAGTGTACAAATGCAAACAGCCAGCCACTGCAGAAAGCAACTGAGAATGTATTGCTAATCGAATAACTGACCAGACACGCTTGGAAAAAAAATGGAGGGGAAAAAAGAGGACTCAGTTTGTTATTTGTTAACACAAATTTTCAGAAAATCTTTGTAGTCAGAAAGCATATTTACACTTTCTGTGATATAGAAATAAACACAACAGCAACAAAAGTTACTGGAATTGCCAATTACTTAATTGTCTATGCCAGAAATATGGTATTATTCATGATGTTCTGCAGAGAACAAGCTCTTTTGACATTGTATAAAACAACATCTTAAATAAATTATGTTCCCCTATTGCCAATGCAAATGTTGTAGCAAGAGCTCAGTGTTCAGATGGTTTGGAAACCCACCTGATAAAGGTATGTTCACAAAAGAACAGATTGTGCCAGATTGTTCCAAAAGTTTCCTTGTTTTCTAGACAAATAGAACAGAATTTTTAGAAAAAAAAAAAAAGAAATAGTTGTGAAACCCCTCATTTGTTAGGATGCACCAGGTTTTTAATAGTTACCTGGTGATGGTGGAGAACTGTAGAGGAAATCACTGGGTAAGAAATGGAGTGGCTAAAAAGCAGACAGCAAGGAGTAACACCTAAAGACGAATTCTTACTTTGGAGGGAGACAACGGTCTTGGACTAAACACTATTTTTCTGCTGATGTTGGCAGAGGGCACCATCTTTCACCATGAAGATGGAGGAAAGTCAAAAGGTGGTACAGATATGACATGTACTTGAAAACTTAATAGAGAGAAATACTATATCATTCAATAGTATGGTGCAAAATCATGAATCCTGGGGGAAAGTATCTCAATATTTTGATATTCTGATGATTTGAGAGCTCATCTTTTGAAGCGA
This sequence comes from Neomorphus geoffroyi, assembly GCA_033558235.1. Classification (NCBI taxonomy): domain Eukaryota; kingdom Metazoa; phylum Chordata; class Aves; order Cuculiformes; family Neomorphidae; genus Neomorphus; species Neomorphus geoffroyi. Next base: position 4,634,905 of record JAUMJM010000025.1, read on the forward strand.
TTGAGGAGGAGATGGCCTAGAGGCACCAGCTGATCACAGGTTGAAGTGTGGAATGACAAATACAGTCTGATAGATTGCAAAAGGAGAAGATATTTCTAGTGGAGAAAATAAAGTGTTTCTGGTGAGAAGTCCTCTGAAGACATGTTCAAGAGAAATGGAACATGCATGCAAGAATTTATAGTATAGTAAGACAAAGGAATTTTTGCAACCGTAAGGCAAAAATCATCAATTTTTAATGCTTCTCTTCATGAAGAAAAGGGAGACTTGGTGAATTTATGCAGTGGAGTATATGAGATACCTGTAGTAGTTAAATCTAAACTCACTGGTTCAGGATATTCATAGGCATAAAAATCTGACTTTGCAAATTACTTGTAGTTCTTTATGACTATTATTTCTTGTATAAATGTCATTTTATTAGCTTAGATACTCCTTTTTTCCTAATGCTTACCCCTGGTACCTTTCACTTCAGCTGGTTAAAATGCTACACTTCTTTAGAGCATTCACATGGTCAGATGGGCAAAAAAGTGGGGTGACTTCACCTGCACTGGGCATAGGTGGTTATGGCACAACTCCAGTTGACAAGTCACCTTGGGGCAGAGCTGTGCCATCTCTTTCAGCATAACTTGAGGAGATTTAGATTGGTTATTAAAAAAAAAAATCTTTACTGAAAGAATGGTGAAGCATTGGAAGAGGCTGCCCAGGGAAGGGATTGAGTTATCATCCCTGGATGCGGTCAAAACACGTGTAGATGGGATGCTCTGGGACATGGATTAGGAGGCGTAGTGGTCGCTGTGTTAATGGTTGGACTTGATGATCTTAGAGACCTTTTCCAGCCTTAATTATTCTATGATTCTGTGATTCTCTGAACTTTTTTCTACACATCAGCTGCTAATACAACCTGATGGCTTACAGACGGGAGGCGACTAGCTTCTGGTGAGCTCGAAGCATCTGCCCATTCTGTTCGACTCTCTCCACAAGAATTGCCTTTCATTTAGGAGCCAAAGAGTGGATTAACAGAAGATACCATTGAGATAGGGGCTATGCAAACACCTGCCCAAACGAAACGTGGTAAAAGCCAATGACTCTCATTATTTGTATCAGGCAAAAGTCTGAGAGATCTAGAGAGGTCTCTCATCAGGCCTTGAGAACGAGTGACGTATGCAATTTTTATCATTTATGCATCGCGGACTGTTCACTATGGCTTCCGGGGAAAAGGTAATGTGCCAGAAACACATCTGAATTCCTTCCTCTCAAATACAAAACCAGAAAGTGCCAGTGGTGCAGACAGAGGGGAATTATTGAAAAAGAACAAGACTAGAGGAGTCAGCAAGAAAGGAGTATTGGGCAATTTAGCCTGTTACACTGTCAATGATTTTGCAGAATCAGATTCTGTTTGCCTCAGTTCTGCTCTAATTTTTCTTTGATTCTCTTGCAGTCAATATTTCTGTACCTCTACTAGTCTAGCAATTATTGGTGTAAGCTGTAAACTTCACTTGTAGTTTGAAATACCAAAATATCTTATCTCTTAACTACAATAATTTCTTCCACCTTGGAATTTCAGTTTACTCCACAATCTGGCTGCCTATAGTCAATTTCTCAGTTGGATCTTTTAACCAGCCTGGTCACAAACACAGACAGACTCCTTTTTTTTAAAAAAAAAAAAAAAAAATCATGTTAATCTGTCTGCAGAATTATAGATTAACCCAAGGCCAGTTGAGAAAAGAGGAACGAGGTGCTGGTACTAAATATTTTCATAACTTCAGACGTTCTTCAGACAAAGTAATTTTGAATTCACTCCTTATTTTCCAGATCATCAGCTTTAATTGTAAACTCTTCATCACTACAGACTATGGCCATCATGAAACGTTAACAACTGTGGAAGTTTTTAAGATAATGCAGTAACCTTCCTGACTATGGGGATTCATAAGGAAAGCTTTCTTAGCTGTTTGTGCCTGCATTGTTAAATAGCTCCTGAAATAGTGCTCTAGAAAGTGCTTTCAGCTCTCTGGATGACAATAAATCCCTTTCTCAAATCCAGTAAATACACAAACCCATAGTTTATTTGAAATGTACCTGTTCATTTGAAATTCTTCCTCTTCGGTTTTCTCTAAGAGAAGCTCTGCACGTTGAGAAGTAAGAAGATATTTCACTGGTCAGGAAGCACCACTGATAGTGAACATGCCAAAGACTGATAACATACAGAGAGAAAAGAAGTAAAATTTTCTGATATCACTTGAACCCACCAGCTCAGCAAGTGAGATGATGATTCATCAGACCAAAATGGCCAGTTCAAACAGGTTAGCAAAGTTTCTATAACCACTCAGCTTTATTCCAAGAAACATTTCTCTGTATGAAGGCCATCATCTTCAGGAACCTACACATTATATCCCGTTAGACCACCCTAAGAACAGTCTAACCTGGAAAGTGCTAGTCTATAAGAAGAGTCTGTTAGAATAGACTATAAGAATAGTCTTCATGAGAAATGTTTTGGTCACAAAGCAATATTAGTAATGTTAATTTCTGCAGTCCCCTTTGCAGCCAATAGGTCCAGGAGTGTCATTTGAGTTGGTTGAAAAAAAGGTTTTGGTGGTTTTTTTGAGTTAAGAAATAGCAACTTTAGAAAAGACAGAAGCATTGTGTAGGAATCCTGATTATAATCAAATTTTCAGAGGAGGGCTCAATAAATTTCGAATGAGACCATGCTTTTTTCCTTTCAGAAGCAACAATTTTTGCCCAAATCCAGCAGCTTGATTCAACTTTTTTGAACAGTTCAAGGACGAGGTTAACTTCACCAAACATCACCTTGCAGATAAGGCCTGGAATATTTACCAATGCTGTGAAAAGTCCAGTTCAATTTCCTTTTCTACTGCTGATGATTTGAACTTAGGTATCCCAGGTCAGTGAATTAATTAGGATGCTCTGTGGGTCGCCTGGTGGTGAGGTGCTTGGTCCTTCCTCTACACTCTCCAGCGTTCTACTGTGGTTGCTGGTTTATGTTGTATAAATAGTTAACTGTGGGCTTTGGGACTGGCAGAGGAGCACTCCAGCTCACAGACATCATTGAGCTTCCAGGGCATGGGAGTCATTCAGCCTCTCCCTATCTCAGTTCATCTATTGAAATACTGTACAAGGGCTCTAGCAGAGCAGACGGTGAAGGGCCAGCCCTCCACATGCCCTGTAATCTCTGATAAGGACCTTCACTGCAAATGTAGGCATCCAAACCCTTGCTTTGAACATTTCTCCCTCTCTTTTCAGAATTCTCTCACATTCGCCGTCCCTCAGTTTTCCACCTCCTGTGGGAAAAACATGAGATGACCACTGCCCACAATGCTGTGTGCTTTAGATACGTTTAAATTGTGCAGGGGTAACACAGAAAGCAAAATGACTGCACGGTGTAGCTTCTTACATCTCACTGAAAGTTGATCCCATCTGGGCTGGGCAGGCAGTCCTTGCACAGCCACTGCAAACGAGTCCCATGTGGAACCAACAGATCATCTCACAGGATCCCACCATTATTTTGTAAAGTGCTTATATGATGCCAGTGCTCTCCAAATTGACTCTGACAAGAAGGATAGTAATAACATGCCATCCACTAGACCATCTGGTCTTTCCTACCAAAAATATCTTGATCAACTATTTGAGATGTTTAATATGTATTATCATATGTGGATATTAAACAGTGGTTGAAACCAAACACAGAGAAAGAACATGCACACATAATCTTAACCGGTGTGAAGTATTTTGGTGTAGTCATTAAAGCTATGCTGACTTGTGTCAGTTGAGCATGCAGCCCATCATATTTAGAAACACAGTATTAAGAGTGGCTATGCTCTGAAACTTAATAAAATTATAAATTGGAATATCTCTAGTGAAATTAATGATCCAAAATATTACAGTCAAGCAGAAGTCAGGCTTGTCTCGAATTTTGAAGGTCATTTGGAGTCATAAAAATGCAGTTTTATGCTGTAGAACTTTGAAAGAATAATAAGACAAAAGGGATATTTGGTAGTGGGCTGGGGGGAAGTAACCTATCCCCGCCATGTTGCAGGTAATTTACTGAAAGAATGTATGGAGAACAGCTTCCATCCCCCGAACAATGCCCCCAAACCCATAACCAACCCTCCAAATATTCCCTTAAACACCAAACCCCAGTGCCATTCAGAGTAAGTAGTGGTCACTATTTCTTTTAATTTGTTCCTGTGATTCGGTAGAAAAGAGTACAAATAGAAGACCTTGTGGAGAAGGTGTCTCATCTCAGACATCAGATGTTGCCCAGCTGCCAATCTAGCATCTCTATTTCCCTCTGCAAACCCATAATAGAAACTGGACAAATGATTTATGCAGGGAAAAGCCAGGAGGAAAAACGAAAATGACTTGAGTCAAGTCAGAGAAAAAACACAAACCCAACAAACTCCCCATGGAAACAAAAATTTTTTGGGGAAAAAATATTTAAGAAGATTCAAGACAGATTTTCAGGTTATTTCAGATTATTTTTCCTTTCCCTAATCACATAAGCACCTTAGTTTTCCTTTTTTTTTTTCTTTTTCTGAAAGGGAAAGCAAGTTGTTTTTAAATTAACTGATTTTAATAAAAAATCCTTCAAGCTTATTAAAACTAAATGTATAGTTTTGTATATTTTTTATAAAAAATCATTCACTTTCTCCTACAAAAATCCTAAGTTGCATTGGACCAAATTTTCAGATAATTTCTTATCTCACAGAAATACTTAATCCAGCTACCCAAGACCTAAGGTTTACCCAGAGGGAGGAGATATTACTAAGTCCATAGAGAGAAATAAAAAGAGAAATGAGGAATGAATTACTGGGAAAAATAAATTACCCCAAATGAGAGACGATTTTTTTTTTTGCTTGGAGAAGGATGATACATGTGAATTAAGCAAGAGCTGATCTTACTGTTTCTGGCCAAAATTATTTAAATGGGTTTGGCAAGCAGGTCACGGATTAAAAATCCCTGCACTAGGAATACCTTATTCCTTGGATCAAGTCATACAGGGTAGGGATTAAACTTGTGCCTCTTGTGCCTAATTTTCCACAAGTAATGTGGGAGTAATGAATGCTAACTTAATCCCTTGAGAGTTTAGAGCTATGTAGAGAAGTACAGGGTGAAAGTCTAATCTAACTGAAATCCATAGCTGAATTTCCTTTGACCTTGGATTCTTCTCTTTTATTCCAGTCTTTGTTCTAGTTTATCTTTCACTTGTAAGAACAAGATTTCAGAAAGGGAAAATTAGAGGTTACGTCTGTTTGTGTCAGTTCTATGATACAGTCATGTAGTCCTTCACCCTTCTATCAGGCCTTGTACACAAACAGGGAGAGATTCTTCCCCCTCACAACTCCTATTGTCTAAGCACTGACTAGAGAAAAGGAAGTGTTTGCTCTTTAGTTTCCAAGAACCATGGATAACCTGCTTCCTTCTGGAAGTTCAGGCATAGGCATTTACCAAGAAAACTTTCTCCCTGGCCCATGCAAATCTGAATTTCAACTAGAGATAGCAGTATATTTTTCAGGGCTTTTTTTCTACTCTTGTGGAAAGAGCATTAATATAATTAAATTTTTAGAAGGAGAAACATTAACAAAAATGAAAAAGGCAAAACTAAATCAATGCAAGGTAATGTTCAAGCTGAGCAGTGCTGAAATATCACTTTGAAATTTTTAGTCCCTGAAACTATCTCTAGATTGACTTTTTATCTTCATTTTTGCAGGAAAAAATGCTTTTACATTCACATTCTCATGAAAGAAGAAAATTGTTTTCAATGCAGCTGTATATTTCATATTGACAGCTGTGTATTTACGGATATGATCACTCAAGCTGAGGTCGTCACTCAAGCAGCGTGAGTTGATCCCATGCAGGGCTTTTGAAATGACCAGAGCTACCTTGAAATTGTCCTGAAGAGAGAAAAGCCCTAGGACAACAAACGCTTCAGGTCCATGTTGCTATGCAGACCATTTACTCTGTCCTGACTCCAAAAGAGCTGCATGCGAAAAGGCAGAATTTGAGAAGTCCAGAGTGTTAATACAAACTCCTACCATTGGTTCGTTGCAGGAAGTAGGACCAGATCCTGCTTTCCTTGTGGGTGGGGGTTGCCCATTGCTCTGAATTTTACAAGTGTCAAAGTTAGAATGAAAACTCCTCTGGAAAGATGAGCCATAACTTTACATCGACCATGTCCAAAGGTAGGGCTGGCACAAAGTTTTTCATCCTATGCATCTTTTTCCCTAATGTCCAGTTCTGAGAGCTCAGTTTTAAACTTCTTGAAGGAACCCCGATGTTTTGTTTGTTTTGGGTTTTTTTGGTTGTTGTTGTTTTATAATAACAATAATAACAATAATAACAACAACAACTACTCTGAAACAAACCCAAGAAAGTCCCCACAAACTTCTCTTGTTGAGTCAATGACATCTAAGAGGCAGCTGAGAGAATTTACACTGACAGCAAAAGAAGGGAGGGTGCAACCACGGATAGAGAAACTTGTTTTCTGTGTCAATACAGTCTTATGGATCTCAGATTTGCATTCCTTCATCATCATATATGCATTAATAGTGCTTCAATTTTGGGTGTTCCAAAGTGAAAAAACAAAATCCCACATCCTGTGCATCCTGTAAATCTGAAGGCAAGAAGTGTGAGTCAGCCATAGACTTGCAAGGCATTATAAGTAACCTACACGTGTGACTTGCTCTCTTTCAAATACCTCATCAATCTGGAAGCTACACTCCCCATATGTCTCTTCTGCTAATTCTTTTTAACTGTCAAAGAGGTTGTTTTCAAAGGACTCGAGTGACAGCACAGAAATCCATCTTGGTGGATTGGCAGGGCCTGGGAACTGTGTCTCTGAACTGTACAGAGTTCAGACATTTAATTTCATATGGGTTCCCATGATTTATACGTGCTCCAGCTCTCGATTCCGAACAGCCCGTGCTTCCTCTGCTCACCAGGATGCAAAGCCTGTCTGGGGATTGCTCTCTTCTGGGTACAATTACAGAGCACAATGGCAGTGCTGAAATAGATCAATACAATATTAGTATTTTTATACCAAATGGGGCCGCAGGTAAGTGTCCTGTGAACATCAAATCTGACAAAAGGTCTTGTCTTGTCAGTCTTTGTCTGAACCCCCATTTGCCTGGTGGTCTGAGCAGCATTAGTGGACACAGACAAAATCAGCCCTTGATACAGGCAAAGAAACTTGTGTGGTAAAAAATAAGAGGGAGAAGGAGGGAATTCACAAGGAACATCTTGAGAGCAATAGCAATGTGACATTGCAAATAAAAATACTAAAACTGTTCAAGATATTCTAGTATGTTTATTTTCTAGATAAAGAAGGCAAATATTAGAAAGACACAGAGGAAGTGGTTTGTTCAGCTTACGTAGTTTCAAAGGAAGAAACTGAGATTTCTGGGTTCCCAGCCCTGCCTTTCTCCGCAGAGTGCGACACCTTTGTCATTTATATCATGCCACCCATACAGCACCCTCAGTCCTAGGAACAGTCAGGGGAATTCAAAGTTAACCTGCAAACTTGATCTGGAGGTATCATGAGAACAAAAAAGCCACCCAAGACATCCTCAGGAATTTGCATTTGAGATGTGAGAACCGTTATGTTCCAGAAATGCTCAGACACCTGGCAAAAGTTAGGAGTGAGAGGGGAAGGGATTCTCTTGGTTTTTTCCTTCCTGTTGCCTTTTTGCTTAATCCCATTCTCTATGATCTCTTGTGCAGGGATATACAAAGTCTTGAGGACGACCCTCTGCATTCTGTAGTCTTACGAAGTGGAGCACTAGTCTAGAAACACTTCGCCAGCACCATTTTTTAAACTTCATGTGTCATCTGTCTTTCTGTGGCACACATAATTGCAGCTCTGGTAGCACCAACTTCCTGCATGATTCCATAAGTTGAGTGATTATTCTCTTCTATCCAGACTGATAGAAGGCTTCATGCCGTGGCAAAATATCTAGGCTATCTATATATCTGTGCTCTTTTTATGACTTGGAAAGGTAAATTGCTTTCTGTATAGATTATTTTCCTTTGCAAAACTTGCAAAATAAAAGGCAACAGTATAAATGGAACCAATACATTGAAGTTCACTATCTCTATTTGATTTCACAAGCAACTCCTTATTCTCCCTATTATTGACAGATAAATTTTTTGGCACATGTCTAACTTGGCCTCTTTTTTTTGGTGGAGATGGAAGTGAAGAATCCAGGAATATTAAAATACCTCCTCTTGTTTTCTAAAAAACTTGCAGGTGTCTGTAGCAGATCAAGCAGCAATGAGACAGTCCAGGCAGTATTTGCCTTACGATGCAGCTAAATTACATATGCACTGCTAAAACCAGACCTATCCTTGGATTTCCCTTAAGATGTTACGGATTTGTGTGCTAAAAGTCGAAGTCCTGAGTATTTCACAGTAACTACTTACAAAAGACCAATGTTGGACCACAAAGATTTTTCCATCAGTCTCAAGTGGACTTCTACATCATTCCTGGGCCCTCTGCTGTGTCTATATTGACTTTCCAGGACTTAGGAAGAACATACAGCTCTTGGTACAACCCTGCCTTAAGCACTGTCCCAGTGTGTCCATTGACAACCCCAAACCAGCACAAGGTGGTGAAACCACTCCTGAGATCTCTCCTCATGCCTAAGCATCACTGTCCAGTAAGGACTAACCAACAGCGAGCCCAGACCTCTGACAAACGTTGTTGCATTCTTTTTCATTCCAGCAGAACAACTATTTTCCATAGCTGAGTACTGTGACAGTGCAGAAAGAAGGAAAACTCGGGCTTATGCGTCTTATCTCACCTTTGTCACATTGGTAAGCTAGTTATATTCATTGCAAAGAGCACCTGCACCAAAAGGTGGTGCTCTGAGTAAATGGTTTTTCTTGTCATGGCTGCTGATTGTGAAGTTCAGAAGTGAGCCCTGCCTTCGTGGATTTGCACTGTCATTGTGAACACTCTAAATTCATTAACTATGAAAATATCAACAGTCAGCAAGTACCACCACATGTATATTTTATGTTTATGAAGAGCCATGGCCATTTTCTTCTCTTGCAGCTGCAGGCATTTCCATTTCCCATTTGTAGATGGTCCAAGCACAGCTTTGTATGTGTTTTAACAATCCAAGAACATCTGTAAAAAGTTTATGCCATGCTTGGAAACAGAGTAAAGGAGTAGCTGGAAAAATAAAGACTTCCCAACACCATTTCAGGATACTCTAGATTTTATCAGAGCCTGAGCTTTCTTCAGAGAGGTTTAGCAGATCAGCCATCCCACATCAGAGTGTATTCCAACATGAAGGAATACTCCTGAAAACAAAACTTGTTTCTGTGCACAGAGGGATAGTCAAGAAACTTCCTGTGTGTCCTTGATGTCAACGCATGCATTTTTTTCTTTGAAGAAATCAAGTTCAAGATAAAGAGCAATGTTGAGCTGGGCAGTGTCCCATTTTACATTGAGAGCTCCCCCTGTGCCACGAATGCTGATTTCTGGCTATCTCAGGAGCTGAGATGGCTTGTTGTAAGTCAAAAGAATAAATTTAGAGTGAGCTATTCCTAGTATGTCATATCATATACTACCTCACTGATGTCGTCAGTAAAATATCAAAGAAGCTACCTTACTCCTAGTCCTTGTATCCTCAGTGGGGGAGTGCAGTACGAAGTACTGCCTACATGGATTTACATACAGATGGCACAGAGCTTGCTATTTCATAAACAGCAGCTGAATGCTGCTTTTCCTACAAATTTCATCTGGACAGGCACCTCTCGTGCACCATGCAGGTAAGGGAGGTGGAGTAAACGACTCCTGTCTGTGATTCCTGCATTCGCAACGTAACACGCCTTGTTGCAGAGACAGCTCTATGGCAGGTCACAGGCAGTATAGAATCCTTTCACCGAAGTGCCACAGGCTATAAAATCATTCTCTCTCTCATAAAAGATTTGAAAAAGGGCCTTACAATCTTCTGTAAATGGCAAACTCCCGCCAAGTGCAGAGAGTAGGGACAGGCTTTGAGATAATTCCCAGTTTTTACTTCTCAACACAGGCAAAATTAAGTCAATGAAGCCAATTTACTCCTTTTGACAATCTCAAACTTAAGATAGAAGAGTCAAATAAAAGACTACATTTGATATAAATTTATACATTTATTCACACTGAGCAGCATTTCGTACCCAAAATTTGAGACAGTAATCCACAGCAAACAGTCACAAAGTAGAATCAAATATATAGAGCAGGACTATTCAGCAGCTGCTAATTTGACTTTTGTTTACGGAGCCAATATCTTATAGGAATTACCCAAATCCATAGAGTTCATGAATATTATTAATGACATTGAACATTGCATACTATACACTGTAGATTGCAAAACTGGCAATTTGCCAACCAGTTACCTACTGGAACACTCATTAGAACACAGGATTAATTCATTTCCCTGGAAAAGAACTCGGCAAGTGAGTTTTCAGACAGCAGAATGAAAAATAAATAGATTGCATTTAAAAAAATGTTCCTGTTTGTCCAAAGCAAGCATCTTTTTGGATTCCTTTGAATTCCTGCAACTGAAAAGTAAAGGAAAATGTGGTTTGGGGTTCAGTGTCTTTTGGGAGGGAGCCCAAAAACTGTCATGAAAACACTACATCACAGCAAAGCTCCTGTCTAGTCTTTCTTTCTGTCTTTAAGCTATATTATAGATTTTATGTTCATGAAAGGAGATTAAAGAGGAAGACAAAGGGCTCTCTTAAAACCTCCAACCCCACAGAAGGCAAAGAATATAAAATCCCTTGTTGTAGTTTTCTCTACTTTTCGCAAAACCCATGGAGCCTGGCTCACAGCTTTCGAATGTTTGGGCTCGGTGGGACTGAATAGCCTGTGGACAAGCAGAAACTGAGTCCACACAGACTTGATACAGAAATCCAGCACCAGAAACAAGGGCCAGCCTTGGTGCTTTGGGGTGCTGCTGTCTTGCACGGGGGAGAGAACTTTTGCAGCTCATGCTCTCACCTCGTCTGCTCAGCCAGTGCCAACATCTTGGTGCCTTCCAGCAAAATCAGACGATTGATTACATTAAATGACAGTGATGTGACTCAGTCTCTCTGCCCTGTCCAGCTGGGATCACTCTCCTTGAAATATCATTCTTGCAGCCAAGTGCTGAATACATCCAAGGAAAAGATTTAAGCCAACAAGTTGGCAAAGTGGCTTAAATCCACCTCTCAGTGGGCTAAGAGCCTGCACAGTATCTGTTCTGGCTTAACTGAAGGGCAGGAAGTAATTAAGCAGCAGTAACTTCAACAGGGGCCTTCAGTTTCGTTGCTTTTATACTCCAACATCCCTTTGCCTCCGATGCCTGCCCTATCTACCTCTGTGTGTGGGAATCATGTTTTTCTACATGTCTCTGCAAAGTGTCTAACTCTCTGCTGGTGACTCGGTCTGTAATACATGGTGACCTTCAGGCCAGCAGAATCATCAGTGCAGACACAGCTTTGTTTGCATTAATGTTAAACAGTGTATAAAAAAGCAAAAGGAAGCCTGCATAGAGTATTTTTTTTCCCCCCAAAAGGTCAAGTTAATGTTCATGGTATGGAATCTCCACTGTTTTCACTTTATCTGCTACAGAGCTTGAACTTTAGTCTTTTGGTCCAAAGGGAGAAAAATCAATAGTATCATACTGATACACAAGAAACTTTATTAAAGTAGCCATGGGCATCTCTGCAACCTTAGCCTATCAAGCTGGCTTGCTAATTGGTTTGCAACAGTGTGGCTGCCATGAAAATTACCTAGGTCTGTCTTGTGAAAATCTGGCTCTATCAGCATCAAGAACACAAACAACCAGGGAAGCAGTCAAAGGTCGCTTCCTAGTTGTTGCGAAAGGAAAATGAAGCTTGTTAACATTCTGCTGCTGCTTCTTCTAGGGAGAAAAAACCCACATCAGTGCTGCAGGGAGCTCTCCTCTGGAGGATCGAACAAAGATGATCAAGCTTCACTCTGCTCACTTCCACTCACCCATCAGGCTTTCATTGACAGGGAAACTTAACAAAAAAGCCTGCCAGAAGTGTCATTTCACACCTGCCTGAAGTCTTTAGTTTGGAGTGCTCCCTTTATTTGTCCATCAAAACATAGTCTCTCCCTCTTGCACACATTGTCTCTCCTCTTTGCTGTGCCCTGTGTTTGTCACTGTGCTAAACCAAACCCAAACTGAAAATGGCCAGAAAAAAACATCGGTGTATGTGGACAAGGATGAATTAAAACGTTGCAAGGCTTTTTGCAAGAAATGCCAATTACAGATAGAATTGAGGAGACCCATAGTCTCAAATCCCCCTTTGCAACAAAGCTCCAGTCCAGGAAGCAAGAAAGACTTTGGCTGGCTGCATGAATTTACAGTTGCATCTCTAAGGCAAAAAATTGACTTGAAGGACTGTGTTGCCTGAGTGAACCTATGCCAGTAAGAACGTGTGGCAGATCCCAGTGCATCTGTGTAAGCAATAGCCACTGCGGAGTAGATTCAGCTCACATGAAGTTCATTACCTACACAAAATTAGCGCTGAGTTTCTCCCTAATTTGCACTGAAGTTTTTCCACAGGATTCTGTGATGGAAAAAAAGCCCTTGACTTCCTTCTCAACCCACCTGAAAGGCCAGATGGACAGTAGCAGATGTTCAAACTTATTTTTTTTTTTTTTTTCCAGTTCTTCGGGTCAGGATGTGACCCGGAAGATAAATAAATCAGTAATAATGGCAAGGAACATCAGTAGCCAGGCAGTGCACAAGCAGAGAACATGGGGCTGTCCTGGTCTCCAAGAAACTGAGACCTAAGTAGGTGTTTTCTGTTACATGTGCAGTCTTCCATAATTAAAACTTTATTGGGACTAGCCACAACCCAGACATGAACTGCTGTCCATGGCCTAAAGCATATCCGATGTCATTTCTAATGCTCAGGAGAAAAATACGGTTTACAGCCACTTCTGGGCCAGGCAAGCAGCTGTGAATTCTCCTGACCATTTTATCCTAATAGTGGGGTCTCGATAGTTTGGAGGTCTTCCCTCTTTGTATGAGCGTGTAGGCACCGTGGATGGCAAGGATTTCCCTCCTATGACAGTGGATTTGGACCCTGGCCATTCGTAGCATCTCTGTAAACCAGACATCCCCACACAGGGGTTCTCAAAGATAAACTGCCGATACCGTTGATGTGTGGCCTTGTGACTAAAGTATCTACCTCATGGGCTTAAACTGAGCTAACTGCTTGTGTTGGTATAGGATTCTGAAGGACTGACTGAAAAATTCTGCCTGTCTTCTTGTTGCTGCCAAAAAAATTAGGTAGACAATTTATCACAGAAAGCATATGGAAGAATCACAGAAGAAATAATATTGAAATTGCACATTTTTTCAGAGTTTATTATGAATATATGTTTGATTTCTCCAATCAGCTCACTGCAGATTCTTTCCACCTTTCCATATTGCGATGGAAAGAAACTAATTTATAGATCAGCCATGCAAAATCTGTCTTGGCCAGTTCAAAATATTAAACTTCCAGGGGGTCAATGGATTAGGAAAAAAACCCCAGAGCAACAAAGGATGTGTGAAATTTGCCTTCATGAAGTAGATTTGAAAAAAATGCAGGATTTCAACATGAATTTTGTTGTATAGTCATTTTCCTCAATATGGAGTCACTGTGTCAAACTATGAGAGCCTCATCTGCTTGTCCTATTTGCTTTTCCATTAGCCTACTCACGCCAATAGATCATCTTAATATTTCAGAAAGAAGATGAGTTTTCAGTCATCTTTTAAAAAAATCTGTTTCTAAGGAGAAAAGTACATTTTTTTTATTTTTTAGTAGAACGGAGCACACTGGACAGGAAAACAAATTGATTGAGAAAACCGTTGAACTCTATGAATAGCTTAAATCTCTTCAGACTGTCAATGATTGGCAATAGTTCGTTGTTATGCTACCAGATCCTGCTAAAATGGCTCTTCCCCCACCTCACACACAGATGTACACACTTTAAATACAATATTAAAGATACCCTTGACTAGTAAAGATCCTGTCAAAGTATGCTAATCAAATCCAGCTTTGATTTCATGCTTACTTTTCTGCTCATCCCAATTGTAAAGCTAAGCTGTAATTAATACATAAGAGGCTGGTGATTATACAGTATTAGGCTGAACATATAGAACGAACATACAGCATTAGATTGCATTTCAGTAGATCTGACACCGAAAAAAAATAAGATCAACTCACAGTGTCTGGTATTAGCAGGCTGTTAACTTATCTTGGTGACAATCTTGAGTTCTGGCATTGATCTCCTGCTGCTGGTGACATCCGTGTATGTGCATGCTTATATACGTGTGTGAAGACTAAATAGGTACTTTTTCCCTTTTAAATTTTTTGGAAATTGAATTTTAAGCTACATAACCCAGGGAACTACTAGTATTTCTTCGAAAATGGGCCTGGTGACTGCCATGGCAATCATGATGTGCCTCCAGCAAGCAGATCCAAGAACTGTGCTTTCTCCCTGCCTGCCTGCTCAGGGACAGCCCACACGAATGGTGGAACATAAATGAATAAACACTGCACCATTATCCAGCATCCTGGTGCCAGAGAATACATGAAAACTAGAGAAGTCCCTTCAGACAGCTTGTCAAAGCTAAGGTCTTCTTTGTATCTCCTGCTTTCCATAGTATGAAATACTTAGAACTAGAAGAAAGGGCATGCGACTCCTAGAAAAGTCCAGGGATTCATCACTCAGCTTTATAGCATAGGAAATCACACTAACTGTGATAAGTAGTGAAAAGCTAAGATGAGGAAAAAGTAGTCCCCTATGATCCTGAACCTGCTTGTGGTTTCTCTAGAGTAAATCCAGCACTATAGTAGAAAAAAGAAACAACAGAGGTCCAGATGTTCAGAGTCATCTTGGCACCATAAAAGTTTAAACAGTTCATCCTTTGAACACTGCTATACCTCAAAACAAAAAACCCAAACTATTGCCCCCCCAAAAAAAATAAATTAACAAAAAATAAAAAAAAAGGAAGGAAATGTTCCGTTGAGTTGTAGAGAGCGCTTTATTCTACATGCAGGAACCAATTTCATCTGACTGCAGAACCGCGCAAGAGCAATCCTCCCATGTCGAGCAGAGCCGCGCCATGGCTGTGGCACACCATTTCCCCGCACCATAATGAGATCATATGTGAAAGCCTAAATTATGCAAATGAAAAGGCTCCACTAATACTGTTGAAATATTCCTGGAGTGTACACTTGACAACCTCAAAGTACATTTCACACCACTAATGACTTCATCACTAACACAATTGTCATGAGTCAAGCAGTTTCCATAGCAACGCCCTAGTACAGCTGTTTACCCATATAAAGTACTGCACCTACTTAGTTACATATACAGACAGATCACTAGATTCCTAGGTACTGAAATTGAAATAATTCAATTTTCAGTGTCTCTCTTTATGAAGTGATTCTGCCAGCTATACGTATTAGCATATCAATGTGACTTTGACAGGGTCTGCTGCAAAAGACATATTTTGCAGGCACTTCATGTCAATTAGAGCCCTAACTGTTTCATGGAATAATCATTCCTGCCAGATTAAGGTCAGGCTGCAAGGTAATTTAATTGGTGCCATTATATCTAGGGGGAAAAAATGCTCTAATAAAGTGCACACACTGTAGCTGCCAGTGAGGATGTGTTATGCGACATGAAAGGGATTGCCTTCCTAAAGTGTATGGGCAAAGCATTCAGAAATAAAGAAACAAGATGGAAACAACTTCAGATGCTTTGTTCCCAGCAAAATTCCAGTGTGTTTCACCAATGGGGGAATTTTGTTTCATTTGAAGCGGTCCTGTTCTCAAGGGAGGAAGCACTGAAGAAAAATAAATAAGAAAGAGGAAAAAAAAGTCCGCTCATTCTATGTATGTCTTCTTATCTCCTGTGGAATGATAAACACTTTAATTAAAAAATCTGCAAAAATCAAAACAAAGTCTCTTTTTCCCAGGGCTCTTATGGCTGAGACGTGGTAAGCTGAGAAGGAATCTCCTTGACCTCCCTCTGGGGAGTAGGACCGGCAGTATTACTCTTTCTTCCTGTGGAAACTTCAGGCCAACAAGTCGTTTCATGAGCAGATGAGTTCAGTTTCCTATGTAGTCAGGTAAATTGCCCCCTCAGTTTCCCCTGCCTTTCCATAATTCAGCTTCTCACACTTTTCCAGAGGCCCCATTCCCCCAGCAAGAGCCAGGTCCTGGGGTGCCCAGTTAAAGAGGCACGACACGATCATGTGTCAACAGGAATGCTAACTGCGTAGTCATTGGGGTCTGCCTTCTTCTGCAGCGCAAAGGGAAATAATTCAGACCTATTTTATGTCTCCAGGTCTCGATTTTCCCCATTTTTTTCCGAAATCTGATTTTCCTCAAAGCACATGTGTTTTTTCGCTTTTGTCTAAAGCCAGCCAAAGTTTTCAGGATGCTGACAGATGGAGAGTGCAGAGAGTTCTCCAATATGATAAACTTACAACACAGGAAGATGATGAGAAAATAAGATGCGTAGCTCTGTATCCATACTCCATGAAGACTTACCTAGTGACAACAACCTTACAACAACCATCGCCATTTTGAACTTATCCTTTTTCTCGGCAAAAAAGAGCACTGAGGAAAGTATCAAATTTGCCAACATATTACTCCTCACAGAGTTAGCCTTGCGCTGCACAGTGGTTGCGACCACACTCTAAATACCGGTGTACCAAAGATTAAGTTAACTGAAGAATATATGATATTTATCAAAGGCTTAAGGTCAGAATTTAAGTTGAGGTAAACTGACTTATTTTCACAGACTTCTTCTAAGCTGCAATCATTTAAATAAAGTTGAGGTTATTAATAAAATATTGTCACAAGTTCAAGTATAACACAGAAAATTAAGTTAAATTCTATATAAACCAAAATGTTTGCAATGTGTTTTTGTAAGGACTTTGTAAACTGTAGCTTTGATATAGCATTATTTTTTTTTTCATAGAAATCAGCCCATTCAGACTGGTAAACTTTGGATCCCTAGAATACCTGTTTTTTATGATTTTACCACGAAATAAAACATTGTGTGATTACAGTGACACTTAGTATCTTGTGATGTGAAAACTGATTATGATAAATTTAAACTCTAAAACCATAGATAAGAATGGAAGTTGCCTTATTTTTTGAATGAAAAGAAAATGATATATAACAGGAAATTCTGCCAAACGAGAACAATTTTGCAAAATTGAAGCAATGGAAAAAGATCAGATTCTGAACCCTTTGAATTTCCCTATGAATATTTCAAAAAGACTCTATTTATTATTACTATTTCCTTTTACTATCCACTCAGGCTTACAGTGGAAGTATATAAAAAAGATATAGGAAAGATTTTTTTGCTGCTATGAATATTGCATAAACTAACTGAATTAAGGTCAAGCAAAGGTAGAATATAAATGGAAATGAAAGTTTTTTGTCATTATTATTTTCCCTTAAATATGTCTGCTAGAACATTTTGGTTCAGCATCCCATTGGAATGCGTTTGATCAGACATAAATTATCCATTAAAAGCTCCATTAATCCCATTGCAAATGTAGTCTAGCTTCAATCATCTGGTTCAGCCTTGGTCATGAATGCAGGTGAAAGAGAGCTCTGGATCTGAGGGCTCAGCAGCTGACAGAATTGTAAAGCTGTTAGAAAGATGATTCTGGCTTTTTTTAATCAAAAAGGGCTTCATATTTTGGGGTGACACATATTGCAACCACGAAACAATAAATCATTGAATAATTTAAGTTGAAGAAACCTTTAAGATTATGAAGTCCAACTCTTAACCTACCACTGTCAAGTCCACCTCTAAACCATGTCCCTAAGCACCACAACTACACATCTTTTAAAAACTTCCAGGGATAAGCACTCAACCACTTCCCTGGGCAGCCTGTGCCAAGGTTGGACAACCCTTCTGGTAGAGAAATTTTTGTTAATATCCAACCTAAATATACCTTGGATCAACATGAGGCCATTTCCTCTTATCCTGTTACTTGTAATTTGGGAGAAGAGACCAACACCAACCTCCCTTCAGCGTCCTTTCAGGTAGTGGAAAAGACTAATAAGGTCTCCCCTCAGTCTCCTTTTCTCCAGACTAAAACAACCCCAGTTCCCTCAGCTCCTGTTTGTAACCGCGGTGCTCCAGACCCTCCGTCAGCTTGGTTCCCCTTCTCTGGACGTGCTGCAGCAGAATTCAAAATGAGAGTTCACTGGCTCCAAGTACAGGAGGACAATCCCTTCTATAGTCCTGCTGGCCACACCATTTCTAATACAAGCCAGGATGCTATTGTCCTTCTTGGCCACCTGGGCACACTGCTGGGTCATGCTCAGACAGCTGTTGACCAGTACCCCAAGGTCCTTTCCCGCTGGGCAGCTTTCCAACCATTCTGCCTCAAAAAAAAATTGCACAGGGTTGTTGTTGTCCAAGTGTGGAACCTGACACTGAGGGTTGTTGAACCTCATACAATTGTCCCTGGCCCACTAATCCAGCCTATTCAGAACCCTCTGTAGAGCCTTCCTTCCCTCCAGCAGATCAACACTCCTGCAGAACTTGATGTTTTCAACAAACATACTGAGGGTGCATTCAGCCCGCTTGCCCAGATCATGGATATTAAACAGATATTAAACAGAATTCCCTCAGCATGGAGCTATGGGGGACACTGCTTGTGATTGGCCACCAACTGGATTTAACTTCACTTACCACAACTTTTTGGGCTTGGCCATCCAGCCAGTTTTATACCTGGCCAGGAACATGCTTGTCCAAGCCATGAACAGCCAGGTTCTCCAGGAGAATGCTGTGGGAACTGGTGTCCAAGGCTGTACTAGAGTCCAAGTAGGTAACATCCACAGGCTTTCTCTCATCCACTAGTTGAGTCATCTTGTCATAGAATGAGACCAGGTCAGCAAAGTAGGAGCTGTCTTTTCTAAACCTACACCAACTGGGCCTGTGCATGTTTTTCTTGTGCATGTTGTGTGACGGCACTCAAGATGAGCTGCTTCATAACATTCCCTGTCACCAAGGTCAGATCCAACAGCATACCGGCCAGACTGTCTTGGTCTACACTTAGATTATGCATGCAAAACTCTAGTAGATTTGTACACAAAGCAACTCGGAAGATCAGTATTTAGTGACAGCAAGCATGAATTTTGAAACTTGAATCTACTTTAGCTATGCTATGCTATAGCTATGCTATATATGCTTGCTTCCTTTCACTCTCTTCTTACCCTTAAATCTGGAGAGGATGGAGGCAGTACACAGTCCCCGCAGCTCCCTGACTTCCTTATAGTTCATGAAGGTTTAGGATGTGTGTCAGCTCACTTTTAGTAGAGCCCAAGCCAGACTGACGTCATCAACTGTGTAGGCTTTACGGGTGGCATTAGCCAAACCCCCAGGATCCTGTAGTGCATAGTGCCATTTGAGGTGTGCCAGGATAGCTAAGAGATCCTCACAGCGCTGGCCGATATAATGTGGAACCAATAAGAGAACACGCTCTTCTAAAGTGTTAGTTAGAGGCCAGATGGGAAGGAATTCTCAAATGCCTATTATTGGGCAATTTAATTAAGACCCTGGTGATATAACAGAAATTTCGATAGATGAGCCTTCACACACTTCACAGCATTCCTGTTGAAAGCAAAATATTGCTTTTTCTCTGATCAGACCCCTATACAAAACAGAGCATGAATACATATAGAAGTAGAAGGATGATGAGTCTCGATTTTTAGCTGCCTGTCAACAAAAGCACCACGGACTATGTAGGTTTAATATGGTTCTAAACTTGAAGACTAGATACAAATCCCCTACTTGGCAACCAGTTACACTATTAATAATTTGAAAACATAAGATGCTTTCTGGTAGGAATGTATGTTTTGCATTCTAGAACATGCAAGTTGAGTTCAAAATCTGTATGGTCACTGTCATAACCATGTTGACATAAATCCTTCTGTTGCAACTGAGGATGGAAACAGAGACTGGGCCTATTCAGCAAGCATCTTTGCTTTGGGCTCACAGAAGTAATCAGTTGCTTTTCCCTTAACTGAAGAAGAGGTGTTAAAGCACTGAGCATTGCTTCAGCAGTAGTGAAGCAGTGAAGTGAGCTGTCTATTGCGGTCTAGGTGTTGAGTTCCTGATCCTTTCAATGGCAAGTGGTCCACCTCTATAACAGAACCGTTTCCATTAGCAACCATCATTAAATCATGTTGAAAACATCACTCTGGGCGTGATACGTGGCACGTGGAAAACATCCTACTCTTCAGCAGACGGTCTTCATGAGGAACTCTCTCCTACCACGCAAGTAAACTGCAGGTGTGCTGGGACTTTGGCTCCTATTTGCAGTATTACGCTACATGCAGCTTCCAGTTGCGCCCATGCATCTGCCTGGGGTTGGAGGAGATGAGCAGAGTTTTGGTGAGTTGTTAAATTTGTGGATGTATGCACTAGTAAAGTCACTTGTATTGTACAGAGGTCTGGGAGGTGTCTGAATGAGGATGCTGGAGGTAGCAATCAAGCAGATTGATTTTCTGCTTGCATCATGAAGTATTAAAGTCCCATTTCTCTCTTTTTTTTTCTTGTCTTTTTCTTCAGTAATTCCCTCCTCTTTAGTTCTTTGCAATAGGAATGAACTTGTTCCGTGAGTGCATAGAGATCTGGGTTTAATGGAAATAATTTAAGGACCAGGACAACATTTAGATTTCAGGAGGAATAACTTTTTTGCTCTTTTTCTTTTCTAAATTTACTTTTGAAAAGCAAGAAAAACTAGAGATGGAAAGTTTTCATGTTTGTGAAAAGATTTTCTTTCAAAGATTTTCACAAAAAATAAACTAAACAGGTGATGAAAGTTGATGAAAATATTGTAACAGACCTTTCTGAAATGCATTTCCATATGGTTGAAAGCCACTTTCATTCTTTTTCTAATATTGTCTCGAGTGAAATCATTTTAGCAAAGCTCTCAGAAGGTCTGGAGATGCCCCTCTGATGCTAAGGCCTGATTGCTTAACTATTATTGCTTCTCTCTTCATTGGGTAAAGGAAATCAGATGAGTTTGGCCAGAATAAAGACCGTTTAAGCAGCAGCATTCATTCTCTGGCTAGACTGTGTTTATAGCCTGCAGCACCCTTATTTAGCCAGCAAAGAAACCTCTTACCAGGAAAAGGTACATTCCTGACTTCAAGTTTTGCCTGCTTGCACATAGCCGCTAGAGTGCACAGAGGAGATAAACCAGCTCAGAGCACGTGCAAAGGAAGAATATATTAACTTATAATCAAGGGAATAAACCTGACAAAGGATTTTATGCCTGATTTTTTTACAAAAGGAAGACAACTTGCAAATGTATATATCTGGAAAGAGGAGGCAGTAACGAACAAGGACAGTGCATTTCCCAGTAGGTGATGAGTAAGCCAAGGGATATCTGCAGGATAACATGATGTACTCTACAGTCACAAAGGTTTTACACACAGGTTGGACAACCTGTTCAATAAATCAACATGCAACTACCATATTTTTTTTCCCAGGTATCTATTTGGAAACTCACAGCCATACTATTATGCATGCATACTATTTGTGAACTTGGCATAACCTTTTCAGCATTTCCAATCCTATGCTGTCTCTTGAGGAGTGAATCATCATTATGTAACACAGCACTCATGGTGCTATGTGATGATCCTTGTCCTTGCTGGGAAAAGAACAAAAAGAAACTGAAAAAACAGAGAAGAGTATTAATGCAAAGGTGCACACAAATCCTAGCAATCACATACAGGTTAGACTGGCTGCCAAGTGTGTTTTTCTCACCTCTCAAAGGCATTTATTGATTTCAGAGGGAAATGTTCTTGTCTAGCTGATACAGACTCTGGTCTATGGGGTAATTAAAGGAAAAAATATTTTTTTATTTTTTTTTAAACAGATCTTGCTTTGAAAGGAAGAATTCCAGCTACCTTTATCAGTCAGAGTGGAGCTTTGTGTTAAGCTCTTGCTCATCTTCGTCTAATTTTCCTATGGACTGCACTGGTCCGGATCAGGTCACAAAGAAAGTGAATTTTTGAGATAAAAGACTGACGTAAAGCTGGAGAAGATCTGCCTGATGGTCACAAAATAGAAGGAAGGAGTGAGGGTATTGCATTGCAAGTTATTAGTTGAACTGAACAAGACTTTAAAAAGTGGGTAAAGCAGAGTAACAGCAACTTGGGCTGTGCCCAACCTGCATCACACGATGCAGTGGGACTGGAAAGCATCAAAGGAATGAAAAGTTATTGGCAGAAGTTCTTATTATCACCGTCTCCAACAACGGGCATTGCCAACATCCACGTAAAATGTAGCCTAAGGCTGAAATCTGTTTGAAACTGTGACTGGGAGAAAAGGGTCAGGGTTTGTCTCTGATGCTCACCAATGGATACGCCCATCTATAAGCAAATGGATCATTCACCTGAAAAGTCAGATTCAGTCAGGCATCACGGGCCACTTCTCATGAACTGTGTTGTGAGTTCATTTTTTCAAGAAATAGTGTAAACTCCAATGGAAACTACCAAGACTGCCACTTCTAGAGACAGGGAGCAGTAAAGTTCTGCCTGAGATGGAAGCGTCACTGGAAGATGGCAGGATTTGCACTGCCATGAGTATTGAATGATATTTAATATTCATTTAATCTTTATATAAGATTGCCATTTTTGTTTCCAAGTTTCATTTTGCCTGGAAATTTGAAACATTGTTATTATTGTTATTATTCCTGTAATTATAACGCATGTCATATGTCATAAAAAGAAGAAAAACCCCTCATTAAGTCCTCCTGCTCTTAAAATTAAAACTTCCTCAAGAACTTTCAGATTTGATCCTTTCCATAGACTATTCAGGAGCTTTTCACAAGCAACAACTTGCTTCTGTCTTGTTTGACATTTTGTTTTACAGGCAGATCAACCAAGCTACTATCAGCCAAAGAAGAGGATAAAATACCACCTAAAAATAAAAATTGGAAATGGCTAATACACAAAATTTTTGAAAAATTGATTTCCACCAGAATACGCTGATATTTATGAGAACATGAAAACAGGATAGAGCTGAATAGTACCCTGCTTCCCTGTTTTACTAAGCAATCATGGGAGTACATAGGTATTTAAATCTATACTGAATTAAGATTTATTTGGGTAACTGTCATTCTGATTTTTGTCTGGAGTTTATACTTAAAAATTCTTTCTCTTTTACGTAACCATGACCTCAAAACATCGCTGTATATTAATACCAGGCATGGACCCTAGTGGGAGTTTTATCTGTCAGGAACATCATCCTCCGAGTCCAAAATTCACCATGTACACAACAGGGAAAAGGAGAAAAAAAAGTACCTGCCAAGTATTCACAACATACTTTCAGACAGTAGCAGTAACACTTGGATTTGAAAGAATATTGGAAAAAGTATTGTAACAAGCCCAAATCCTTCTACATTGCAATGCCTTGTATTTAAAACCAACCAAAAAAATCACATACCATATTTCGGTTGATCACTCTCTACCAACATAACACGCTGACTTATGGAGCAAGAAAATAAGTCAACGTGTCAGGCACAGGGAGAGTGAAGTAATGAGCCACATGCTGGGATGCAGCTTAAAAGGAATGTATACAAATGCATCGGGCATACTGAATTAGGTGACTAAATTGGATTCAGAGTGCATGTACTCACGGATACATTTAGAAAAATTACTTGGAACTAAACAGAGACAGTGCCCAGATATGAGAGACAAAATAAATGTGGAAGGGTGCTCTAAGGTTGGACAGGACCATGTGATGGCAGAGCAGAACAGGCAGGGGTCTGACAGGCAGAAAGAAGGGTTTAGCCCGGATGCTGAGAGAGAAACAGTAATTTAACATCATTGATGTTCTAGAGGGAATTTCAGAGGTTCAGCGAGAAATTATTTCATCTTTAAGAAGAAACTGGAAGTACCCTGAATTTTCTGAGTATGATTTTCGAGTATAATTATGAAAGATGAAAGTCAAACCTTTTCATAAAAGTTCCATCAATTGCAACAGTTTGTTGCTTTAAAATGTTTTTAAATGATGACAACAATGTGGTTTGCTTTAATTTTCTAGATTTTGTGCATGAAAACACATGCAATAGTGATCTATTGTATATATATCCTTTTCTGTTTTATTTTTCTTTTCCTGAAGGTGGATTAAGCCACATATTTTGTAGAAACATACCTAGTCTTGCCTTAAACATTCCAAATAATAGTGAATCTGCCATATTGTCTAATAAGCAGATCCTGTGTACTGCATCTGCCACTATTAGAAAATTTGGTGTGTAATTTCAAGTTTGAATTTCTCTTAGTTTTAGTTCTTGGACATTCTTGTACTTGTGTCTGGAAAATCAAAATACTTATTTCTGCCCAGTCCCCTGCTATGTAAGTATTCCATACATCAGCAGCCATGTACAGTGCTCAAATCACATGGAGCCTTTATTTTTTCTCCAAAAATAAATTGGTAATACTTGCCTTCCTTGTGTGTAACCCCCCCTTTGTTCTTACTCTATGTTGTTTCAAGAAACTACAAGAAATTTAATAGCCTTTCGACCAATGCCGAGGAATGAATAGATATGAATGAGTGGGCTTTTTTTAATGATTACATTCTTTAGGAAAACAAACCAAAACAAACCAAAACAAAATAGAGTTCCAGAGGGATGGGACTTATTCATGAAATGTGGTCAGAATTAGTAAAAATGGCCAAAAGAGCCGAGAGAATATTTGGAAATTTGTAATAATTTGTACTGACATTTTCTGAAGAGAAGATTGCCATTTTTGTTTCCAAGTTTCATTTTGCCTGGAAATTTGAAAAATTGTTATTATTCCTATAATTATAACACAGTGAAAATACTCCACATTTTCCCTGATATTTCCCTTTTGATATTTTCTGTGACAATATTTGCTTGAATATCTTACCAAAATCCCACACTGAGATAGTCATTACCTTGTATTTACTACTGAGATTAACTTTTACTTGCTTTTATTTTTCACTGCAGTGTATTTCTATCTTACACATTTGATCCATAGCTTCTGTCAATGGGTGTTGCAGATTTTGTTTGCTTTCTAATCTTACTCTATCAGATTTTGAACCTATAGTTAAGTAATTCCAAACACTCATTACTACATTTATTACTGGTCATACAAAAACCATTGTGACATCTTCAGATTTTGCTGTCAAAGATTTATCTCATTGATACAAATGCTGAACAGAGCAGGATTAAGACCCTAATCCCTTGAAGACTGCATTAGCAGCAACTCAACTCATTGATTTTTCCCTATTAAAAACTCTGTTTCCAGACCTGTCAAACAGGGAGTTTTAATCCATCTAATGTGTTCCCTGTTAATTCCATATAATGTAGGTTTTTTAAATCTGCATGCCACGCAGTACTAAATCAGATTCATTGGAGAAATCCAAGTAAATTATGTCAACAGCATTGTCTTTATCAAACAGACCTGTAAAGTTGTCAAAAAAAATACAACACTTTTATTTGACAAGACCTAGTTTCCATGCAAACATGTTGACTAGCATTAATTATATTTTTACTCTCTAATTCTTTGTTGACAGAGTCCTCAATTAACTGTTCCAGTAGTTTGGCCAGGCTGACATCTGACTAACCAGTTTACTGATTCATCTCTTCGGCTCCGTTCAGATGCTGGGATTTTACTGGCAGTCATCCAATCTTCAGGAAATTTCCTCAACTTTCCAAAAACTTGTTGAGATCTGGTTTGGAGGACAATAATCTAGTTCCTTTTAGATCTCTGGACATCAGATATACACGGCTGATTATTTTACAGTGATCCGTGTTTTCCTCTAAAACAGATGGCCATCACTTTATTCACTGCTTTATCTCCGAGGATATCTCTTCTGCTTCACATCACTAACAGGAGAGAACTACACGTTTTAATAGGCATTTTTATACTCAAAACATTTTAAACAGATCCTATAAAACATTTTCTGGCATAACTATATGCACATTTAGTAATGAACAGCAAAGACTGAGGGGATTTTGCCCTGATATATATTTGCAATATAACTGCATTTTTATTCATTTTCACATAAGTTAATATCTCTGTTCCATGCTGATTTTTTTTCAGACATTCTGTCATTTCTTGCACACCTTCTTTTGGCTCATATCTCAAACTTACATTTCAGAAGTCACAAGATTATGAAAATTGTTTCTCAAAATAGATGGCATTCATCTATTAACCTGCAAGGTAGAGATTTGATTCCTTATATATGATGATCTTTGTATGGGATGTGTATATTTGATTCCTTTGACTCCTCATTTGTGGCTCTAGCTGCTGAACTCTATTGTATCTTCATCAAACTCGAACAATTAGGTTGGAGATGGACATTTACTTCTTTACTTACAAATAAAATAGATTCTTAGGGAAGGATCCCCTTTTTGCAGTTTGCCAGGACCTCATGATTATTATTCAACAAACCCTAAACCATAAAGTCTATTTGTAACAGCTCAGGGCACTGAACTTACATGTTCAACTTATTCAACCACCTCACTTTATGCTTCTCAATAAAGTTTTCTGATTCTCTCTTGAAGAACGTTCCAAGAATTGTCATTTCACCATTACTGTTAGTATGACAAAAGAATAATGAAAATAATATTTTTCAGGGGGGTGTGGAGACACAAAGCCTGGGGCCGTGATGGTCATAGCTCACGTAGTCAAGAGGAAAATGTCCGGGGCTCATTTTGCACATTATCAATTAAGTTCTTGAAGAAGGGGGGGATTTGGCCCCACGCCAATGTATTGTGATCAAGCAAATATGCTCAGATTTTTATGGATAATTAAGAAAAAATATGTTTTCTATTTCTATACAATTAATTCTGGAAGGAAAAGGAGTCTTTTAGAGAGACAAAATGGGGTAAGTCCAGTGTTTGTGAACTTTGACGAGTCAGGGTACACTAGATAATGGAAAACTACACAGAGTGATAGAGGTCCTTTATTTTATGTTTGTGATATTGAAAAAATATTTATGGAGCCATTGCAGGTCTCATCCTTCCTGGGTTTGCAAACATTTTGCTCCCACTTGCTTATAAGGAACTATGGAGCATTGTGCCTTTTAAAAGCTGTCCCTCCTGTTTCCTAGAATATTATCCTCTCCTGAACTTCATCCATGAAGTTTACAAATTAAAATCAGGAAAATACAGATTCGATTTGAGATAGGTAAATTGCATTATATAATTAATGAAACTGTACTCATTAATAGTATGGAACAGTGAGGTTTTAGGGTGTTATTTGCTTGTAACACAGTGAAGAGGCAAGCCCTGAGATGCCAACCAGGGAGTGAGGTGGACAACTTGTTTGATGTGACAGAAGTGGAAACACAAAAAGTGAAGTGGATTCTCGACAAGTCAACACAGAGGTACATGAAAGAGATGAATTAAATCTTGGAAACCCGAATCTTAACCCAAGTCTTGAATACAAAGTCATTGATTCCCCTTCACTGTTTCGCAAAACCAATTCTGAATACTTCTCTTTTTGTAAAGTTTGAAATAATTTGTACTCAACATCAACAAATTGCCAGTGTATCTTCTCTTCAGAATGTACACTTATAGCAAATATAGAAACAGTAAATCTCGTCTATAAAATGCATTTTGACTAGCAGTTCATGACTGCCTTAACAACCTTTATATTGCCTTTTACAGATGTGCTCCATCTTTAAAAGAGGTGAACGTGCCCAGAGCCTGGTTAGGGAGGATGGAGGTGATAGATAAGTTCCTACATTCCTCCTATTTTCCTTCTACTCATCCTGTGGTTACGAGCAAACTCCTCTCCAACCCCTTTCTGTAGATTACTTCTATTTATTTTTTTGTTCATGTTTCCAAGAACACATCTTCAGAGTCGATTTGAGCTTCAATACGTGGCAATTACCAAAGAAATAAAATATTATTACCTCCCATCTTCAAGCATTTTGGTCGCATTCTTCTTGACTTTTCTATTTTCAATATCTAAAGTGCAGCACTCCTTCAATGCCCTTGAAGAAGTACTTGTTACATTACTAGATGCATTATTCCTTAGAAGAAGGAGGAAAATTTGTTTCAATTTATGAATCATTCTTATCTTTACTTTTCACCTTTAGTTCTCTTTGTGTTTCCTCCTCTTATGGTCTTCTAAGTTATTTCTAGACAAATAGAATGTCACTAAGTTGGAACACTTTATTTTGTGACTACTTTTATCAGTGTTTATTCTCCTGCAATCTTTAGGCAATGCAACCTCATTCTTTTGGCACTCAATTTTATTTTCCAGAAATGTATTTTTACTGTTTTTTCCTCATCCACTACAGAGCTGCTGTTTGTATGTATGTATGTATGTATGTGTGAATGTATGTATGTACGTATTTATGTATGTATATATATACATATGTGTGTATGTATTTATTTATTTATATATGATATGATTGCTTTGGCTCAAGTATATTTATGGACTAAGGTACATCATCTTTTACCAGAGATAGAGTTCACTGACTCTGATTTCCTCAAAAGCTGTGTTGTAGGAACGAGTCTGAAGGACACCCTTCACAAGGGACTCTCTTATCTACATAAGAAATGAATGTCAGCGATGCTTGTAGAATTAAATAGTAAAGCTGAATTATAATACGCTCCAAAGAAGGCAAAAGGAGTATTGATGGATGAAAGAACAAATACTTCTTCCTAATCACTCTGCCCAAAATGAGTTATGAACCCTATTTATATCACTACTTATGGCAGAGGAAGAAGATTAATTCTCTCTGATCAAGGAAAATAACAAAATTGCAAACATCTGTTCTGCTAAATAAATCAACATCAGTTGCAATTGATCTCATTTTACCCATTGTCTTACATCTGTAATTTTATATGTTGTTGAACCTGAGCAGTATCTATACACTTAATGTGGCTGCAGTGGCAAATTTAAAATGCAATTGTCCCTTTAACAACGGACATTACCAACCTACTAACACAGACCAGACCTATCAGACAAGGGGATAAATATTGTGAGTTGCATATTAGAATACATGGAGATACAAAGGTTACAAATCAAGACAAGAGGTCAGGGCAAACATACTTGACTTCACAATCTGGATTGGCAGTGAGTTACCTCAAATCACAGCACCTGCAATGAGTAGATGTGCTGCAGTTCCCGATCCACCACCAGATATAAGATGTGCAAGATGAATTCCCTGGCAGGAATGCCTACACCAAAACAATCAGAGATCAGGCACCCAGAGCAGTCACGCAGACAAGACAGAATAGCCAGGCAGTTCCTCAGTTATGTTCTGTGTTTTTATAGCATTTTTCCGCTTTGGAGAATTCTCCTAAATGTTAACCAGAACCACATGGCTGGCAAGTCACAGCTATGTGAGCCACAGGAACACCCACAAGAGCACCACCACCTCTATTGTTTTCCCTGCTGTGCGATAAGGTTTCTCTCAATGGCCTGAAGCTATGTTGACTTCAAACTGAGTCTTCAGAGGGAGCTTGCAGTGAGCAGGGTACGGGTGCACTATACGACAGTTATGATGTGATGTTTCTGGTTTCCCAAAGAGTTTGTTGCCACTATATAAATTCAGGATTTTAAGTCTCATACATCTACTTCAAAAGTTAGAACATACTTAAGGCATTTGTGCACCACACATGGTATTCCTCGGAGCGACACAACTCTCAGTATAAGCAAAGCGTTTCTGTCTAATTTTATTCCAATGCAGCATTTGTTTAAGTCAGATATATAAAGACCAAACATACACAGCTGGGTGGTATTTTGCCCTCCAACATTAAATATGGTGACTCTGGTCTGTGAGAGACCTTAGACACCATGAGGGTAGAAAATATCTATAAATCTACATAGGATAATGCTGTTCGTGTATTCTTCAAAACTTTGTCCTGTAGAGCTCCAGGGCGTGTCAGTCTCACAACTGTGTTACACAGTGGACTGTTCCCAAACAGGAGTGTTGGAGAGTTCATTTGCAAGGGAGGACAAATGGAAACTGAGGCACAAAGAAACTAACAACTAGAAAGTCAACTGTAAGAGAACTTCTGAACATCTTTGAGGATCCACATTGAACCAGTTTCCAAACTGCCAGTCCTAAAATGCATGATATCAAAGTGGACCTCCCAAGTCTGAAGGTAGCAAAAAATGGAGCCAAGATGTGAAATCAGGGCACTACATTTCATTTTTCCTTTTTCAACCTTATTTCTCACCTGATTTCAAATATGATTTAACAGCTTGTTAGCAGTGTTAGACAGGGAATGAGAATGCCAAATGCCCAAAGAACAAAGGAAAGAGAACAAAATAAATGAGATAGTGGGCACTGACTGTTTGACATGTTCTTTAAACTTTAGACCCTTGCTGATCTTTGCTGAAAGCTGGTTCTATAATGTGCAATATCAGTGCCCTAGAATTTGACTGGATTTCTAGTGAATTTTATCATGCTATCTTGGATTTAAGCAAACCCTTTCCCCAAGTACTGGCTTGCAGAATAATACACTGCTCAGAAAGGAAGGAAGCCAGAAAGCTGTCTGGAAAACTAGCTTGAGGAATACCTTGTGGTGGGCACGTCAATTGTATAACTTATTTTAACATGTATGTTCTTACAATGTGTTGTGAAGTGCTTTGTTACATGAGTATAATATTTAGTGTATATTATTGCTACTACTAGCATGGGGGAAAGGCACCTATGTATGAAATGTCTATGAATACATATATGCCTGTATAGGTCTCAAGCTTAGTGTCTGGGAGGAAACTGAGGCACTGCAATCCCTCTGTCTCCCTGAGAACACACGGGAGGGGAGAGTGGTGAAGTGAGTCCTGCTAGTGTTGCTGTTGCAGGAATTTCCCTGAGGAAATAGAGATGTGTACTCACATACGTGCCACAAGAATTTAAAATGTCCTCAGAAGAAAGCAGTCAGACCTGCAGAATGTCTGTTGTGGAAATGAAATGACCACGATGGGACCCACCATGTTCCCCACCCTTGAAGAAGACAAGTCTGTGATAGCAAGCAAGCAGTAAAAAATGACACGGTTAAGAAATGCAAAGGGTACGTGTTTGAGGATAAGAGCTCTGTGTGACTGTTGGGCCAAGCAGGCTTGCAAATTAAGGATGAGAGCTGAACATCCTGAAGCTGTGCAGCCATGTGCTCTCAGCACTATTCTTGTCTCATTTGAATTTCCACCCAGAAGGTCCTCTGACAGTGGATTTTTCTCTTGATTTACACCATGTTTGCAGTCTCCTGCCTCTAAATGGCAAAGCTGTCAGGAAAGCCTTGCCCAGTGCTATTTCCCAGTGAAGCTAGTGAGGATTTTGCAAAAATAAGAAAGGTAGCTGAGTTTTAAATGCTTTCCTTGAAGAAATCAGCTAGGGAAAAATCTGACCTCTTTTGTTTCAAACAAAAAAAAAGAAAAAGATGAAAAGAAGGTAATCAAGGCTGCATTTCTACGTACGTGCGAGAAAAAAACATCAGTGAGAGAGAGCGAGCTCTGCAAGGGGAGACCATTTGCTCAAATCGGATAGCATTACTAATACATAACGACTCTGCCAGCAAGGCACTGCACAGCTGGAATTAATCTGAGAGAATGTGTGTTGCTGCATAGACAAGCGCAGAAAACTTTCCCCGTGTGAAGGCAGCGTGAAGCCCTGCCCTGTGGCTTGGAAGCACTTCATCAGACCCTGACAGCACAGACATCTTCTTTAGACCACTGGTTTTGGAGGGGGGGGGGGAGATAATGCACTCCACCCTGCTCAAATGAACACCCAGGGGGGAGATTTTGTTTTATTTTTACAATATTTCACAGCTCACAACTTTCTCTCCCCCCTTTTATATTTATTTTATTTTTTTTCTTAATTACCTGGTTACTTTTGTTCCTCTCTTGCCGTATTTTGTTCCTCTCCTGCACCAGCTCCAAACTCAATTGAAAAAATGCCATGGCTTATTTGCACTAAACAGCTATTTAGGTCAAAAGCAGCTGCTTGATTTAGCCAAGCACCTCTCTGTTATCCAGTTTCTCTGCTTGTTATACAGAGGTGGGTTTTTATATAAAAGCACGCTGTGAGGACATAATATTGAAATATGCGCAGCGGATGACGGTGTTCTCTGAAAGGTGGTTTTGAAATCTTGGTGAATCTGTGGTCATTATTATTAAACAATTGTCCAGTAAAATAGAGGTCTACCCTGGACCTGGGAGGTTTCTGATTTGCACCAGTACGTTATTTATTCCTAAGATTTCATCTTGCGAGTGTGACCTGGTCTCCTTCTGCCATGTAGTAGAGCTCACTTCCTACAGAAATGTAGCCATAAGGAATTAAGGAAAATAAGATAAATGCTTTGAAAGGGAGATAATCTATTTTTAATTCAGAAAATGAGACAGAATGCACTTTTGCAGGGAAAAAAAATTATGATTTTGAGGTGAAAATCTGATCCCGATTTTGAGTGAAAGTAAAAATAGATATGCTGATATACACACACATAAAGCTTTAGCTTGCAAACATTGATTTAATGTTCATTTCACCCCTAATTATCTTCCTAATAGCTATCGAAATTCTCACAGAGCCACCAAATTGAAAATAAGTTTCCGTGCACCACTTCCAATTACTGCAGGAATTATGACTTTATTGCCATTATTTACTTTCCCCTGCTATAATGTATGCACTGAGTTACACCCCTCCAGGAAACAGTAACTCCAGCATGTTTTGTAAAATTATTTCCTTGGTTTTTGCTTCCCTCCAACTCTTTTTTACCATCCTGACTCCCCAGCTTCACCCCCTAAGTTCAGCTTCTGCATTTAATGACAGTCTTACTCTGCCTTCAACCTTGAAAAACATTTTTTCCTGATATTTATAGATTTTTCTTCACTTTTAGTTTTGGGGGATTTTTTTTTTCCCTCCAAGGCCTTGGCCTAATGCTTGAGTCCCTTGGTGGCTGGTGAAAGATTTCCCAAGTCTCGGAAGATTCCTTCGGGTGATGCATATCCATCATAGTTACCTGTAAAAAATCTTGCTTCTACTCATCTGGGTTGGAACTGTGCCAGGGCTCTTGCAGATGGAAAACTGCTGCTGGACAAACCACAGGTTGTCTGCAGGAGGCAGCAGAAGGTCATTGCTGCTGACCTCCACCAGCTCACCGCACGCTTCAGTGAGATAACCGAGCTGAACTGGTGTTTGGCCTAATGTATAATCTGAGTTTGATGAACACGTGCCTTCCAGAAATGCATCCAGTTGTGATCTACAGGCTAAGAGCTGCTAGAGTCAGTGCTTCATTTGTTAGTTTGGCTTCCCTGGCTGAAAAAACAGGGAATCAGCAAAAGAGATTTTTAAAAAAGGCAAACAAAACCCAAACCGATCGCATCAACTCTGTGCTTAATTTATCATTTGATTTTTTCTGGCATCACCTTCTAGGCTTGTTAAATCTTTCTCATAGGTTTTTAAGAGTTTTGGTATTTTCTTTCTTTGAAGGTACTCAATTAACTCTTCGTACTATTTCTGATAAATTAAGTATTTTGTTTCCCAAAATGTCTGACCAGGAGACATTTTTACAAGCTCTTACATAACACTGAAATTCTTCGGCAATTGCAGCTTTTCAAGGTGCAATTTTTTGCTTTAGAAAATATGTGTCTAATTGTATAAAGGATTCTAGTTTTGCCATATAAGTGTAAATCATGAGCTGGCAGGGAAGAGAGAAGACCCCCGTTTCGTTTCCAATCAAGGTAATCCACACTTGCGTGGACCACTCATCTTCATGACCTATCTCATCCCCTGTTTGACGGCTTTTGTAGCTCTCATCCATTGACAACAAACCCAGGATTCACCCACCCTCAGCCTTGGGTTGCAAACCAAGCTGTGTCGCCTCTTCCATAACATGGGATAAGCACTGATAAAAGGACATCCAGTGCTTAACGGGCACCCGCTTCTGTCTCCACTGATTATAGAAGAACCTTTAGGTAACTGTTTTCCCACTGTGCGTACCAATTTCGGTGTCTGTAGTATAGTGGAGATCTCATTCTGCTTTAAGTGTGTTTCTGGGCTGATCACATAACCCAGGTTTCTCGTGCTGTTAGTGATCACAATCTGAAACAATTGGTGTTGCAATGCAAAACATGTATTTCTTAATCGTGAGAAGCTTAAGGAGAACAAGCTGATTAAGACTTTGCTCCAAAAGACCTTCCATTTCACATAAAACAACTGCTATCAAGTATGCAATTAATGTCTGTGGATTTATTGCACTGTAGACACGGATGCAAAGGGATTTCCTTGCTTAGGCTGGTTGTTGCAGGACAGGTGGACCACAGGACATGATGTACACCCAGCTACTCAGGCTCTCTAGGAGAGAACTGCTGCTGCAGATCTCCCTTCGTGTCTTGCCTCTGAGTAATGGCTCTTTACCCATAAATATCCAAAGTGGTGGAGAAGAATGATGAATAATAATAGGAATTTATACAGGCTGTATTTGCATTTTATCAGTTATCGAAAGCATCCAAATGATAACTGAAATCTCTGGTTGGGAACTGAAATGGGGAGATTTCAAAGGACTTTAGCCAAAAGTTTCATCATGGACTTAAGGTCTTGTGGGATTTCACTGTACAGAAGTATGCTCAAAAATTTCAGAGATTTTACAAATTCTGTCATTTCTGTAAGTCCCATGCCAATCCCTTCCTGCCCATAAATAGCACATCATAACACCACACCTACTGATTCCCTTGGGAAGATGAGATGGATTTTCACAGATGCCTGAAGGCTTCTTTTTGTGCTTTTTCCTGGGTTTTGTGGTCCCGTGCTTTATATTCCCTTGCAACAAATACAGGGAAAACGTAAGCTTTTCTTAAAAAACGTTTATTTATTCATAGGCACAGATGCAAAAGAGAAGTACTAGAACCTTGCAGAGAGACTGCTCTGCTCCTGAAATGCAATCATACCCTAGGTGGATTGTAGCTACTACGTAGAAGTTAATAGTATTACACTTAATCACTAAAATCAGGAAGTCAAGAAAATCAAGATATTTTAGAATTGCAAGAGGAAAACATCTTTGGTGGTTTTATAGAAGTTGTGTTACCTGTTCTCTGAGTTAAAAGCTGACGGCTTTTAGGATCCTTCACCACCAGGCCACAGTCAGTAAACCATCCCCTTGGATTATACATTCATTGCTAGGGTAAAATTACTGCAAATACAACAGTTTCTTTGGATATACTGTAGATATGGTTTTTGTTTCTTGAGGAG
Organism: Neomorphus geoffroyi; assembly: GCA_033558235.1. NCBI lineage: Eukaryota > Metazoa > Chordata > Aves > Cuculiformes > Neomorphidae > Neomorphus > Neomorphus geoffroyi. The sequence goes on from JAUMJM010000025.1 coordinate 4,670,141, forward strand.
TGGGTTTTAGTAACTCTAAAGATACTGCACTTACTATACAAGTGCTTAGAGATAAAGTACACAAACACGTTAGAAATCAAAGCTGTTCTCTGCAAGCACACATCTGTTTGCAATGGTTTCTTTCCCTCATCCTCCTTCCTTGACCTTCCCCTCCCATCAGCTGGTTCATCCCTAAAGCACAGAAAGCTGGTGTTGTGGGAAACATGTTGATTTAATTTCTTACCTGTGAAATCAAAGCTTACAATGAATCAGTCTGCAAGCAGTGCTCCCTGACAAACAACATCCCTGCCAAACTCAAGATTCAGCAGGAAATCGAACGTCTAGGTGTTCCTATTTGCCGAGAAAAATCATTAGATCATTTTTAATCCCAAAGGATTCTATAAAACCTCAGTTTGATTTCTATTTAATAAAAATAAGATGGTGGGGGGCAGGGGGAAATAATTCAAATATCCTAATGTTGTTTGGGCTTACTGGCTTTGAACATAATTGATTTCATATTAAGGATTTCCATCTTTGCTGTTCATGTGATACAGTACATTAGGAAACAAACACTAGGTAGTAATTTAACCATACTGCTAAGCATATTTCTGATGGGCAAGTGGCCAAATAATATTTTGTCAGCTAGTTTTAAAGAAGACTGTCGCATAATTAAATGTGACCAGTCTGTCCCAGCCACTTGCAAAAACCCAAATTCAAGTTTAATCTTTTTAGATGTTTAAGGGATTTTTACCATTAGTATTTCCTACGCTAAGCTTCTTATTATCGTTAAGTGTACATTTTTATAATATGACACCACCTCTAAAGAGTTCTAAGGAACTATTCTCCCTGTTTTTATCTGTAGGAAACAAACCTCAAATGGGTTGAAGCTCAGATTCTCAAGACCAATAGCATGGGTAAATCCTTTAGATTTCAGTAACAAATAGTTGAGGACTTGAGTCCACGTGATTTGTGCTGTCATAGAGGAAACGTGTGTCACGGAGGCAGCTGAACAGCACCAATCTTACATCTCTAACCATTTCCTAACCTCAGGATGATCCTTTTCCTGACTGAATAATCCTTTTCTATAAGAACCAAAATCAGAAAATCAAAATTTTTTTAGTAAGTGACAAGTAGTCAGATACCATTGATTTGGAAATTCAGGAAAAAAAACGAATGTCAGATATTGTCATTATCCCTTTGGGTATTCTTTTAGTAAGTAGAGGAGGAGTTTGTTGGGTGTACATGAGTGAAATCAACAGAAGACATTGTTTTTCCTGGGCTATGAGTTTTCTTCCAGACCTAGGTCCAGTTCTTTTCAATCAAAAGTATTATAAAAGTAATCTGCAGGGCAAAGAAGCAACAACAGTTTCATTTTCATTTATCTAATGTATTATTAATAGCAATGTAAATGCACATAGTTTTCTCATGGATGTGCCTCAGAAGACCGCTAAAAATCACAGCAGCTTTGGTAAGTTAATGGATGTGAAGCCACCTGTCCTTTTTGTGGTATTAAGACCGAACAATTGTTTCCAGTAATCAGCTGCCCAACAGCTCCAGCAGTGTGGGCTCACTCCTCTATGTTTCAAGGAATTCAGATCATTTAAGGACTACTTTCATGGCTTTTGTAAGCAATGCAATTTTAATGGCTAAATTAAGGGATGCGATGCGACTGTATATTCTTGAGAGACTCCTTCTCATACCGGTCATGTCTTTGTAGTGCTATTTATTGGCAAAATCCCTCATCAGTTCTATTTCACAGGATCTCATGTATGCCCTTAACTTTCTGAACACTGAGCAGTCCCACTGACTTCAGCATAGCTACCCCTGGTGCAAAATTAAGTGTAGACATAAATCATTGCAGGACTGAGCCTAGAGTACAGCGTGGTGGATAGTTTCTCTTCAGGAAAGCACTGATTTCCTGAGGGCACCATTTCAGCTTAAAGTTTTCATGTATTTGTGTTATACTTAGTGAGTCAGTTGGGAAGCAGTGTTGAAGGACAACCGGAAATGCCCAAAATACACATTACTAAATTCAGTATTTTAAAACTGGGGAGAGAGACTCACAAAGGGATTTAAATGCTATTGACAATGTCTAAGAAAGAAATGCTGAAGAAATTTGGGTTTTTTCCACCTCAGCCCAAATGAGCAGGACAGTCATCTGGGAAGAAGGAGATTAGAGTTTAAATTTCCTCTATGCTTGAACATATGAACTATTCCTCCAACATCTTTAGCATTGAACAATGGACTGCTAGATCTTGAAACACTGCACAAGAGCAGGTTCACAAAACCAGTCCTCTGGTGATTTTAGTGCTCCCTTCCAAATGCTAAATATATGTTAAAAGTGACCAATTAAAAAAAAAAAAAAAAAAAAGGAAAAAAGAGAAAAAAAGGAAGGGAAAAGAAAAGGAAAGAAGTAATATTTCCAGAGTGATCGAAAGCAATGTCATAACAATTTACTTAATCACATTTTATGATTTGGCTGAAACAAACAATAAGAAATAATTCCCAAAGATGTAGCTATGACAGCAGTGAGTCACAAATAGAACTTTAAGGTATTCCCCGTCTCTAAATATTAAATATTTATTATAGTTTCATAAAATTTTACTTTCATTGTACTGCTTTGTTGTTTTACCAGCCCTCAAAGGACCAAGTTGATTCTATATTTGCTTTCCCTTTCCAACACATTAAACCCTTTTTTCATAATACCCCTATTAAACCATACGTCTCCCCAGTTTCTCATAGATTGTCACTGAGTCATATCAGTATCAGCACAGAAACTCCAGCTGAGTATTGCTGACGTCAGTCAGAAAAGGGATGGGAAAAAATTGACAAACCCCAGAATTCTTAAAAACACTACAGTTATGAAGACTGTCCTTAGTCAGGTCACTCATGTTGAATTTCAACTTCCTTTCTGCATTTGCATGTTGGTTGTCAGTGCTTTTTTATCTGTCTGTACAGCATGGTGCATATTGCCAGCTTGACATAAATAAATGAGCTAATGAATAAATAATAGCAATCAATAGAAACAAACACAGAATTGATTACCCGCCTTCTCATTGTTACCACTGAATGAGATACCAAAAGTAATCAAGTAGCATAAATTATAAAATGTAAGTTCGACACTAGAAAGTCATTGTTTCAATATTTTAAGAAACCTGCAGTGTGAGTAAGGTAATCTGCTTGCTATGAAACATTTAGACAGTTTTGTTTTGCTTTCAGCATGCGCCTACCTCTGCTCCCTCTGAAGTCAACAATAAGCTCCTGGTGCAGAATGGCTTCCAAAATCCCACTATAAAAGTGCTGATTTTTTTTTTTTTTTAAACCTAGAGAAAGTCCCCTCTGTAAGGGGTTGGTGTGTCACAGAAAACCAGTTAAACTGAATTTGCTAAGGACCTGAGGACTTCAGAGACATGTACTCATCCACAGAGGCTTTCTGCATGCAGTTAAATGGAGAAATTCCTCCATGGAATTATTTATTATTGAAATAATACTAAAATAATTGTTTTTACCAGATGTATTACTTCTGTAGGTGCCTTTAAGCATTCTTACCCCTCCTGAGTCCTAATATCACCTCTTTCTTTTGTCCCTTCCACACACATAAGGAGAGGTCCTATTTCCATTTGCAATTCTTACCACAAACCAGCTTTAATTCAGTGATACTGGTACATTCTTTGTGTTCTTCATATCTCTAATGACCCATTGGCCATATATTTACATGCAAGGAGAAACCCCACTGAGAGCCACAATAACTGTGGATGAACTTTGCAGCATCCAGCACAAAGGAACCCCAATGTCCAGTTACCACAATGTAAATACATTAAAAAAAACCCTCAACCCAAACACAATAGCACTGCGTGAGTAATAACAACAATCACCTGTAAAGTGGAGGGTGCCTTGCAACTTCTCTTCCCTACTGGATGCCAGATTGTGTTCTATTAGACAAAACCCAAGGGATTACAAGGGGCTATGTTGCACCCATATGTAATTGTTCTGTAATGCCATATGATAATTTGTAATAAATGTATATTGAGATAATACCATGGGGTAATTTTCTGTAGTAGGATGCATATCTTTGGTTAAGTAACTGATGACAAAGGCTGGCACATTATTAAAGGCTGGACTGAGTTTAGAATTTAATATTCCCCTCACATTTCAAGCAATTTTCATTGTCCACAACTGTCATCTAACATTGTTTCCAAGTTGCTATTCAGTGGGAGAAAAAATATCTATCCATGTAGGGCTTCACAGTGACACGGCTGTTACGTGATTTATCTTAAGTGTGAAGACAGGAATGAACCAACTTCCAACCTCATAATTTGTAACTGAACAGAACAGAAATTAAAGGAAGAAAAGAAGGACAGCATCTTTGTGTGAATGCAGGTTGATGGAATATCATTGGAAACTGCTTTTGCCAGAATTAAGCTCCCTGGTTCATTCCGACTGTACTTATCATCATGTAAACCAGCAGGAGTGTCATTAAGTGAATTGACTCACGTTGGTCTAAACAGCTGTAAACCAGATCTGAACAAAGCACAATGCCACTGCAAGAGGTCTATCATTGGAAGCCTCTCCATTATTAAAAGGATGGAACAAACATTTGAATATTTCAGACCTGAAAGCTGCTGGGCATTGTATTTTTTTAAAGCTTTCCTCTCCTTGCACTCCAACATTTTGGGGCTTGCCCCACCCATCCCTCAGCAGCACTCACTGCACACAATTTCACTTCCAAACATTTCCTGTGGAGCAAAAACCCAAACTTTCTGAACTCTACTTTGCTTCAGGGCATCTAATCTTGAAAGTTATGTATGCTGTTAAAAATGGGCTTTCGAATCATGGAACCAAGCCTTCAGGGATACTTTCTTTCTCTCTCTCTCTCTCTTTTTTTTTTTTTCCTTTTCATAAGGAGTTTCAGTGCTACAGAGCCTCAAGCCAAAAGAAATAGTTGTACAGGCAAGTTTTCTACAACAAATCCAAGAGAACAAGAAGAATGCCGGGGTGCTTGCTAGGGGCTATCTCGCCCTCCTGCATTCGCATCCCTCCCACAACGCTCCATGTAGCTGATATGAAAATGAGTACACAAACTGCTGGATGAACTTTTAAATTGACCCTGTTCCTTCCTCTAACCTTGGCCTTTTCAGACATGTTCTTCTTGTTCAAGGACGACTTTCCAGCTATTTTTCACCCTTCTAAAATAAAATCACATAGATGTAGGAAAACGTCTGCTGAAAAGGTGCAAATTCTTCCCAGTAATGACAGATACCAGAATCTGATGGTCCCAGAGAACTGGTTATCACTGCTGCTGAGCTGGGTTTGTGCTTTAATCTAACTCGGATTTAGCAATGGCCTTTTGCATAATTTATTGACATTTACGGGAGTAAGGTGGTCACCAGTCATTGAAGTTCCCAAAGAGCACTATCCTCAGGAACAAGAACATTCCCTTTAGTAACAGCACCTTTACTGCACACAGTCCAACAACACTGTTTGATTCCTTAATAATAACTATTTCTAAAATACAGTTCTTATCCCCAAATTAAAAAAAAAATAATTTCTTTTTCTTGATATACTCTTATGTATGATAGAGATAAGGTTTTGCCTCTGATCGTGTTAGAAGACATAATTTTATGTTGTGGAAGACACTGTGCATATTCTATTTCCTACTTTTTAGGGCCACAAGGGATTACTACTTTTGTCTAGTCCATTCTCCTGCTTAAAAAAACTAAACCAAATCAAACCTAAATAAAACCAAGACCTTTAAATTTTGCATTGTGAACTTTGAATTCTCTGAAATAGTAGAATTGCACTAGAGAAGATGAATGAATGCTGTCAGATTTCCTGTGAAAAATGGACTTTCAAAGAAACATACCAGAAGAGAAATGTTTAAATTCAGTCTTTCGCACATCAAACAGGCTGTTGGATAGAAGACTTTTACTTTGGCACTATCATTATTTATTATTGTTTGTTACAGCACTTCCCCCAGTTGTGCCTTTGCAATAAAAGACAGAGTCCCTTTAACTCTCCCATTCTTACCTTGAGAGATTGCAAACAAAGGCAATGACCACACTAAACTTCATATCAGTGGTAAATCTCACACACAGCAACTGTTTCCTCTAAAATCCATGCCTGTGCACAGACCAGTGCAGGTGATGCCATAGCACATGTACTGTGCCCACACATACACAACAATACAGTTGGTGGGAGAGTTTAAGTACTTGCTTATGTCTGTCTGTACTATTTTTACACAGAATTCACAGATTATTTATTTTCCTGAAATTTAAACAAAGGAAATTGCTTGGTTACCAGAGATCACAGCCAGTTCATACCTCCACTGGTACTGGCAGGCAAGTGCACGGGTCAGGGTGTAAGGGGTTGGCTCACGTTCCCCCATCACAATGTCCCACGGGGACAGCAGGTAAACTGTTTTACACACTGAGGAGTCCTGGCACAACATTTCCTGCCCCAATGTCACCAGCTAGCAGCAGAGCAACGGAGAAATGCGTTTCTGTCCCTCCTAGGGTCATGCTTTTTGCTTGGTGGTTCTGTCCTGCATGAATGAACAAAAGTACAAATATCCCATTTTCTCCCGTGTGCTGATCTCTCTGTCCAGCTTACCCACACACAGGGCTTTTCAAAGGCACTTAACGGGTATTAACTTGTAGTTCCTTACGACTCTCCAGTCAGATTGCTGAGCAATTATACACATACTTTCTGTTTTCAGAAACGCGGACAGAGACTCCAAGGACTAAATCAACCTAAGGCGAAGAAATTTGTTCCACCACAACTAATTATCCAATGAAAACTCTCAGTTCAGCAATATATCTGAAAATAGAGTGCTCAGAAAGCCAGCCTAGCATTTCAAACTATTTATAATATAACCTTCACTACTGTGAATGTTGTTAAGATGTTTTTATAGTAGATAGCATAAAGTTTTGGTCTTTAATTACTCCTTTAATCTTTGCTGTGCTTGCTCCTGAGAATAAGTTATGGGCTACACTCTTGCCTTTTACAGGACAAACAGCTTCCAGGAATGCATCAGACTGCTGCAGGGGTCAGAGAGCGCATTTATGGAATATCGTTCTGTTTCAGCCTAAATCCTGACTGATCTGTTTTTCCTTAGTGGAAGTGTAATTAATATAGCTAATTAACAAATGACCACCCTATTTTATTATTACTTTTTGCCAGACTAAGAAAATTTACACAAGTCCTCATCTGTTTCATGTGCCTCCTCTTCCAACCAGAAGAGTCAACTGTTTGTAGGTATGTTAAATCCCTGGATGTTAATATGTTAAATAATGTATATGCTAATACAGGGATTATGTTATATCTAAAAAATGTATTGATATTGTCCATTCATATTGTCTGAAGGATTTCTTATGGCACTGCAGCATTTTTCTTTTTTTTGTTAGATCATATCTGGGAGTCAAGATGGCACTTTGACTCCTGTTACAAATCCACAGGAGGTCTTCAAAGACAAGATATTTCCTCTACTATCCTGCAGTATGACAGGGAACCATTCTTGGTTTCACAATGGCATCCAGGAGTTCCCAACTCCTGGAAATACTGTGGAGGAACAACCCTATAGTTTTCTGGATACAACTGAAACGTTTGTTGAGGTAATGGAAAATGGGAGAATGATCTTTTGTTGCAGTTACACATCTCTCCTGTAAGAATGCAGCTCTCTTATTCACCAGATGTTCTCAAATCATTCTTAATGGAAGATAAACATAAAAGGAAAAAGGGATATTTACTACTGTGTCTTTTTGACACTCAATTTAGAAACAGATGTCCCAAGTGACCATTATCCACATCTTTTTTCCCTCCAGGTTAGTTTCCATTCTTAAGCAAAGCGTGTATGATTCCCCTCAAGGAAGTGGACCCTGATATGGATCTAACAGACCTAACATCTCCTTGGCATTCAAATGCAAAACTCTCCTCATTTGGGAGGATTTCTCAGGATTTCAGAAATGAAAATGAAGATATGTCCTTGACCACAATGTAATTGTTGGCGATTCATTTACCCAATGGAAGGAAAGAAGATCTGTCTTGCCAGAGAGAGATTCAATCATTTTGTACATCACTTTTTGATATGCACTGGTGGCTGATTTGTGTTCAGGCGTGCGAGTGAGACTTCTTAATTTTTAGACAAGGTTCTTGGATGCAACTGTAGCTGGATAAGGATTTGACAGCTTTCTGGAGTGCTGACACTTCTCCCTGTTTTGACCAACATCTGCCTATTGTAAAGTTGTTGTGCAACACCAGATTGTTACGGACTGGTCACCAAAGGCATATGGACCACATCACTTTCCAAAATGAAATTGGATTAACATTTTAAGTGGTGTGTGATTGCTGCATTGATTTTCTAGAATGTGCTACGTTTCATGAGAGGAGAGAAAGAGTTTTCTGTAAGTGTTTAAAGGAGTGAAGGTGTAATAAAAGCTTCTTACAGAAATGTGACATATGATAACAGGAAGGAAGGTAAGACTGAGGAGAGCACTAGCAACATTACTCAGAGGTTGTGGACAATAGCAAAGGATTTTGGACTATGTCTAGGAAAAAGAAGAAAAGGAAAAGGAGGAAATGTGTGAGAGAAAAGGAAATCAGGTATGTAAGAATGGAAGAATATGTCACAGAAGGGTATGTTAACAGTTGATAGCCAAAATGATCAGCTCAATAGCAGCGAAGGTAAAAACTGGCTAAACCATGAGGATTAGGAGATAAGACTTATTAATGCAGTGATTCTGTAGCGGTATCCCTCAGACTACACCAAGCCACAAGAGTCATGGAATCATACAGCAAATGATCTGTGCAACTGCACTAAACAGTAAAACGCATTAAGTTCATCTCATACAGCTGCAAGATTTGCTTGTGATCAGCCTATTGGAATTGCTGGGGGTGACTGAGCTCATGAAAGATTTGTATGTTTGTTCAAACGGTACTTTTAACTCCAAGAGCAGTATTCTTCACAGAGCTGTCTGAATTGTTGCTCTCAGTAAGTTGCAAAGGTACTTTTATCCTCAGAAATTTTTTGCAAGCTAGTATTGATTTCTGAAAATTGACTTATTCATGAACATTCACTAAGCAGCTTTAACAAATAGGACTATAAGGTCTTCCTGAATGGTGCCTTCCTCACCAGGAAACACAGGTTATGCGTCATGTTTTATTTCCGTCATTGCTCCTGTCCCCAGGCTGGTCAGTTAATCTATATCTACTGACTGAAAGACTGAAGTGTCATGGACAATCTTGAATCATGAATGACATAAACATTCAGAAAAGTTTCATTTGGGGAATACAAGGGACCTGAAAACAGATTCAGAGTAGACTGCGGTCATTCATATGCTCATGAATAACCTTATGAGACCTCAGAGGAACAGAAAAGTAAATCCATATATTCATTTGTGCCTAATCTCATTTTGTTATTCCAGGGTCCGAGAGGGACTGCAGAATTTACATGAAAGAGTCATTAGAAAAAAGTGCACTAACTGTGTTTGAAACAGAGCTGAACATACAGATCTATCTCTTTTCCAAAGCAAGCGTCTGCCATGTTAGGTTTGAGAGGTCAGCAGTCAGTTGAAGTGTCTTTTGGACTCAAAAACCTCTTGGATTATATTCTCATCAACTTCACTGTTTCCAGGAAAAAACAGAGTAAATTTACTACTGCAGCATGATCTGGTGTCTGTTGGGGTCCCTGTAGGACCTATGAGGGTCTTATTTTGAATCCCTTCTGGCAAAACTGAACTTGAATTTATGCTTGCATTGAGCCACATGCTCCAACAACAAGGGCTGCTGGTTTCATTTGTAAAGGATGTGCAACATCAACAACTATTTCTATATTTACTTTTTGAAGACTAGTTAAAGAAAGAAAGGACTCAAGCATGATAAAGCATTACTGTACTTTAGAATATCTGCAGAAAGAGAAAACTGGATACAGGGAATATTTTTAGTCATGATGGAGCTCAGGCTCATCTAATAGTAGCTGGCAGTTCAGATAATATTTTCAGTGTTGAGATTTTGACTCTGATCTGAGGAAAGGCACGACTCCGTTTCTACCAAAATGAGGTGATACAGTCAGGGATATAGTCAGCACACTGCAAATCACGTCTACAGATGCCTATGAGAACTGAACGAACACAGATGCAGAATTTTAAAAATCAAAGTCCTACCAAGGGAAAGTAATTGAGATCCGTAATAGGCAGTCCTATGTTGTGTCATTTCTAGAGCTTTTCTTTGTCACATCAGAGGCAATTGAGGGTTAAATTCCAACTCTCTCATCAAATTGTGAAGTATTAAAAACACCCACTTATGACAGCACTGTTGGAGCCAAACTTTCCAAGGGCTGTGATGATAAGATTATTATAAGGATATCTAGAAAAGAAATATTCTAAACTAACAGGATTAAACTGGGTGAGATCATCTACTGATGAATTTATCCCATGACCAAGGACAATGTAATGGGATTAATAATGAGAATTTTTGATCATAATAAGATGAGGGCTACTGGCTGAGAGAAAGTTCATTGGTCACAATAGCTGCAGTGAGTCCCATGTGTAAAGACAACATAGTAATGCTTAACTGGCAAAATGCCTTGCTGTGAAGAGTAGCCTTTGCTATCATTTTATGGGAAAGCTCTGCAGAATTTAATAGACAACAGTAATCTTCCTTTTATTATTATTCCTACTTTCTGACTAGTCCGTCTCAATGCAGTGGAAACACGGTAACCACGGCGAAGCATTTTATATAGCTGAAGTACCCTCCCAAGTAATCTTATTTGCTACTGGACATAATATGTAGCACATTTAATGAGGAGACAGACTTTTATTACGTGCTCTCTTTAGCCATAAGGATGTTCTTTCATGTGAGGTTTTTGTATCAGCATGCCATGGGCTTTTTCCTCTCAATCTGTGAGCTTAGTTTGGAAATTGTAAAGCTTGAGTCTTACGAGGACGTTGGACAGCCTCCTTCACCCTAGTTGGGTGGGACTAAAACACTCTAAGTAACGTGAAGATATTTCCGAGAAATGCCTTGGGGACTGCGCGTTAGAGAGAGGTCACTTTTGGTAGAGGCTATGCTGAACGTAAACTGGTCACCCTAGGTCTTCCTCGTGGTTAGCGAAGAGAAATAGGGTATCTTTACAAATTAATTTCGCCAATATCACAAGACTAATTTTGGATGATACGGATAATCTTTAAAGACATCCCTCATATTCATGATTAAGTGAAGACAGAGGAACTAGTTCAAGAAGCCCACTATTTTTACTCGGGTGATAGGGAAAGACTGTTTTACATTATGACTTGCCTCTTTTTCACTATTATGCTGGGTAAAGTTTACCAATGTCACTGCTACTGTTAGGAAAACTAGAGGCTTAATTGGAAAAAAATCGCCAAACAAATCCCTTTTAGATTTCTGATTGCAGAATCTTTTTTGGATCTGTGTGTGGAATGAGGCATTCTCACAAAAGCTCCCTATTTGATAAGAAAATCACTCTTTTTGCTTCAGAAAGAGATTGAGAAAAAAACAATTGATCAAAATTTTATTAACTTATCATAATTCTGAAATAGACTTACAAATATTGGCCAGCTGAATTGAGAGAGATCCTGTAATGTACTTCTCCTATTTTATATGTAGGGAAATGCAGACATCAAATGATGACATTGCGAACACTGTGAAATAGTTGATAATAATTAAAAAGCTCGTCTGTGAAGGCAGCCATCAATGTAAAAAAATATAGTTAGGTGCTCTCCAAAAGCAGGATGAGAGTCTCCTAAATTACAAGGTTTTAATGGAATTCACTGACCAAAAAAAGCACAGTTACGAGTAGCAGTCAGTGTGCATAACTACATAGAAAGCAAAAGGAAAAAAATCTTGGCAAGTGTGAGCTTTGAAGTTTTCCACATAACTATGCTTTCATAAAGAGAGGCCATGCACAGACTCTACTGAGCCCAAAGTCTTGTCTGAAACAACTCACATACAGAGAGCTTTCAGGGAATGTATTTGACTGTATCCAAGATTATATTTATGTTTATGTTCCTTACATGTGCTTAAAACTCCACATCATTTTTATAGGCTTTACTTGATTTAGCTCAAACCCAGTTCTTCAAATAATTAGCAATTTTACAGCTCAAAAATCCTGTATACTTGCTTATTTTCAGCTGAATTTCAAAATAAACATATCTAAAATAATCTTAATAATAATCCTAAAGTATTTGCCAACTCTGTCATCCATTAACTTTTTATGATATGCAAACACTTCCTGTTTTACTGACATATTCTGAAAACATGTACAGAAGGACTAGCTAGGCACGGGGGAAAGGGAGTTATCCTTAATTTGCAATTTCCTGTTATTGTAAATTATACCTGCTCTGCACCTTTATGGCCTCCTTCCATCTTGAAAAGTTACTATGTTATTTTTCTGTTTAACTTATGCACCTTGAATATTGCAAAAACCACCGCAAAAGTCAATAAAAATGCCATAACATCGTGTCAATCAAAAGCAATGGAGCAATCTCTATTAAGCAAACAATTGGAAAGCTACAGCTAAAATGCAATTACACCATGTTGCAATTGATTAAAGATATGAATCAGGGAACTAGAAGGTTTTTTTCCAGTTTTAGTTATTACCAGCTGCTTAATTTCTAGAGCAGTTACTTTGATCCTATCCACAGTCCTGGAAAGAAGCTACCAGTAAACACCGTGATACAGTCTGGTGCTGGTGCCATTAATATGGATTATGCATGATCATCCTAAATAAGGAATCATTCAGCAAATGTTGCCACAATATAAGTTCACTTCTATTCTGTTTATGTGAATGCTTAGGTGAGAACTTCCTTTTTTTTTTCAGTAAGAGCCATTGTATTAGAGGTCTGTCCAGCTCAACATCCCTGCCGTGCCTTCCCAGTGTGTTCTTAGTGATGTGGCTTGAGGACGTGTTGATCCAGCACTGCACAGCTTTGTCTTTAACAGCCTTTGCTGGATTTTTCTCCTCTGCACTTCTTGAACCCAGTCCAGATGACACTTGAGCTTTCAAGCAAATCAACTGGGGAGGTTCTGCTGGTTTCAGCCTCTATTGGAACGTCACGTTTGAAGATGAATCTTCTCACAGGGTCACCAGAATGGATCAGAAGTTGAGCAGAGAAGAAGCAATCACCCCAGCAATGTGGACTAGAATATCTAAGAAAAGAGGCTGAGTAATTTCAAAGCCAGTGTGGGTAGTTTATGTATTTATTTATTTTCTCTGTCTCATTGTGGTATACGCCCGGGAGTAAAATAGCTTCTTCAAGAATCCAGACATCCTTTTGGTAAATATGGCATTTTGATTCTAAGCTCATTTTACGCACAGCAGATAAATAAGCAATCATAAGCTATGTCATCATAAATAAAAGCCTTATTGAGCTCAAGCAATGAAAACCAATCAATAGAGGACACTCATCCCCAGTGAAAGCAACAGCTAATGCTCTGTGGTTCCTGGTTGATACTCTGTCATTGTATTTTAAAACCACAAGGAATTCCCTGTGTCATCAGCAATGACCGCTTTACTGCTGGTGAAATAGGAAATGAACAGGGCTAAAGGTGCATTTGAATTCCATAGATTAATTCATTCAGCCCATCTTTTAATGCAGGGGATCACCAGGTTATAGCAGGGCCTTGGATAAGTGCAGATAAAGAAAAACAGTCTTTTCCTTGAATTTCATCTGACACATGATACCAGAGAATGGTATTTGCTGCTCTTTGGACTACAAAGAAGCAAACAAAGAATGGTTATCAGTGAAAAACAAAGGACTGACCTGATGAAGAGTAACATATTTATGTCTATATCTCTAGTTGTTTCAGTAAAAAAATCCAAACCCAAAACAAAATATCTGCAGTTTTTCCAGAAGTGTAACACTTTCTAACATGTCATAAATTAACTATATCCCTTTATTTTTAAAGAGTAAAGTTTTCTGTTTCCAATTGAAAAGTATTCTAATTTTACCTTTCTACTATTTGTCCCATGATCAATACTATGCTGACTACAATTAGATGCATTAAATCAGACTCATTTAGTCTTAAAAGTGATCCAACTTCATTTAAACAATGTGATTTCTTTTGAAAACATTAGAGAACAACAATTTCATACCATTAATTTCTGTCGTGCTTAATGAATTATTGATTTCTACTTTTTTTAAAAAATGACAGTGTTATGATATGCAAAACATTGATTTGAACATTTATTCAAATATTATATATCATCAGCATGCTATGGAAAAAGAACAACACATACGACGACAGATCTGAAGTGACTGAATGATATAAAAAACATTATGAAATGCCACAATTTTGTGCATGTGTGTGAGAGTGCATATGTAAAATAGCAAATGGGAGTAGTAGATCCAGGGGGATGATAACGGTGCAGAATTATAGGAACTTTACATTTGGGTTAACACTGAAGAAGGGAAATAAGAAATTAAAAGCAATTATTTCCTACTAGTTGTAATTCTTCTTACTTGACTTTTCTTGCAACCACAACTGCATAGCTGCCATAGGTTTAAAGCGAGAGATCCCTTATGTGCTGCTCATGGTCAAAAGCTGTAGCTTCACGCACAGCTCTTCACACCAATGGGAGCTACACAGTCAAAAGACAAAAGGAAAGTGCTGAGAGCAGTAAACACATAGATAATCCTGTCCACCAAACAATTTTGCATTTCCTTTATGCACCATTTATTTCGGACAAAAAGGCTGCTGAGAGATTTACGTCAAAGTGATTTCCACAGCTCAGCTGCTCAAGGCTGGGGTGATGATGGAAGCTCTGAGCTGAACTTTCCTGGGGACCTGTGCATACCTCTCTCCTGCCATGCATAGAGGAGGGAGATCTCACATGCTTTTCTTCAGACAAGTCTATTTCTAGCATCAGCTGGGTGGTGTTTGGAAGCCTGGATGAAGGGAAAGAGCCTGCAGTTCTCGGATGACCGAGGGTTGACTGTCTTTCCTATTTCCCACGCACAGTAGCAAGACTCCAGCACTGATTGTCCTTCCTTTGGGCTCTCATGACCAAAGCAAACTGGTTGTTAAGGTGTGCCCTCTTGCAAAGAACAGAGCATCCTTCTCACATCCGTGGGGTAAAAAGCAGTGCTTGGGGCAGACACAGGACTGAAATGCACAGATCTTTCATTAAAAAACCCCCAAACCATCCATATCCCATTCAAAACTATTCATGCTTGTCATGCAAAAATCCTCAAACAAGTATGGCTGCGCTGGAGCAAGTGCTCACGCTATCGTATTCCTTCACAGCAAATTAGAATCAGAGCTAACCTAGAACTCTTATCCACCAGGGCTGCATTGGGATTTTGCCTAGATGACTACAAAGGGTGAGGAATTAATATCACCATTGAAAGACTGAGGAGATGGATGTATGGAAACTGAGACAAACAGATGCAAAGTGGAGACAGGGAGACATGGAATGTGGGCTCCTTCTCTCTCTAATGTCGTTACCAGCATGCAGCTGAACGGGTGTTGCCACTTATCCTTTAGTAGACCAACATCAGGATGCAACCCCTTACGACAGGAAACAATCCAGCGTTCATGTGAGCATTACCACACGGGCAGCATCGATCAACTTCCTATAAAACCCTGACTCAAGGATGTAACTCTAAGTAGAAACGCAAGGTTAATCAGGATAGGCAAGCTGTAGAAATGAAGATATTCAAATACATTTGCATAGAGACCCATATCACATGGTCTTTCGTTCCATACACATGCTTTTGTGCATGGTTCCACTCTTTTAAATTGTCTTTCCAAGCTCAATGGACTCAACAGAATGAGATGCCCCTGAAAATTTTTCATGAGACTCTTTCCCAGGAGTAGGTGGTTAATTCACAGTCGAAACTCGAGCTGCTTCTAGTCTCACCAGAATCAGGTATCGTATTTCTATCGCTCAATAAAAATGAGTTCTCTGTTCCCAGGAAATATTTCTAGCATTAATTTAGAGAATGAATCACTTTTTTTGGTGGTTATCAGTAACAAACTCCCAAATAGTCCATTTAAAACCTATTAACAAACACAATAAGGGTAAAGAAGGTATAATTCATGTAATTTTTTTGCTCTTTCCACATATTTAACCGTGTTTTGGAACACGATGCATAACATACACAGCTCTGATTGTCCAGAGGTAGGTCAACATCCTGCACCAACGGTCTTAAATACAGAGTGGGAAAATGAAACTTGAGGCTTCGGTTTACAAATAACTGGGAAAAAAAGTAGATCGCAGGGTTGAAAACTTGTAATCATTATGGCATTTGCATTATGACAAATTAAAAACTGGTATTTTAGGTTACAAACAGTGCTATAAAGCTGGTATTCTACACCGTGTATTGCAAGCTCCTTTAAAATCTACTCTTCCACGACATGATGAGAACACAAATTATAATTAGGAAAGTAACCCAAGCAGAAAATTAGTCTGCAAGACCAGTCTGAGTGTGCTCCTTCAGACAAAGCCATACTGTGTCTTAACTTTACTGTCTCAGTACAGGGAGAGATTGATGCAGAAGATAAAGGCAAGAACAGATATTGCTTTATGTGGGGAAAAAAAAGACTTTGCAAGTATGATCCGTAGTGTTTGAGATGTGTAAACAGGCACAAAGATAATTCCCATCAGATCCCACCCTTCCAGAATCACTCACAGCACAGGAAGCTACAGCTGCAATGTACAGGTCTATACCCGGATTTTTGTTCCCATAATCCCGATCTCTGGCAAAAATCCAGATTTATGAGCACAGATAAGGTTTGCTGACCCCACCCTGAACCCAGACCCTACTCATGCAAGTAAATGTACCCGACAATCATAACCCACAGAAGGTTAGCTATCAAGGTAGTGATCTGCAAAAAAATGTGGTTCAAAATTTCATTCTGAAACAAAGTTTGGGCCAAAAAAGATATAAAGGCCAAAAGTACTTCCTATTACTAAGTGGTAAGTCAAATAAATGATCTTGACAATCTTACAAGCAAAGATGACACATCTGAAAACCTTTGCATTTGAGGTTTTTTCTTCTCAATAAATTTTGTGGAGTTTAAAAGAAAAGTGAGATAGGTCTGTACCCATCACTTGATGTCTCTGTGTTTTGTCTAGGCAGACTGGAACAATCCACTGATTGGAAAATCACACCCACCTTTTTGCTTTCTCTTCTTGTGGAAAGGGGACCTCTTGTCGACAGGGGTTACATTGCACTCAAAGGAAAGGATCACAATTTCCTATTAAATCTTATTTGTTTTTTTCTGTAAGAATTTATTACCTTGAGGTAACTGATACTACTTAATTGTGAGTAAAAGTAACTATGACTTCCCAGTATCTTACAGGATTTAGCAGATTTATCCTTGTTTAGATAAAGATAAAAAGGAAACCCAAAACCTATGTCAATATCTGCCCTGAAATAAAAAGTGCCCTGCTATGAGGAATGAGAATTTAGAAAAATATGCGATGTTTTGTTAGTCTCAAAGCTAGGTGCCTACCAAACATACAGGATTTTAAAAAGTGAGAATTTATTGTTTCCAGGGGTGACCTGCCTCCACGCTTGTTGGTGCAGCAGCACCAGCCAAGAGTTCAGTAAAATGCTGCTCCACATATGATTACAGTCAATGATCCGAAGGATTTATCACACTTACTACTGGTGTTACCCAAATATTTACCCTCAGTACATCTTTGATCTCAAGTGTAAGTGTACAATCCAGAAATTTGGTGCACCTGGCACTGGCTTTTCCCTGGGTGTGTGCTGCTGTCCTGAAGCCTTCCTGCTCCCTGTCACACCTGCCTCTGCCACTACAGATTAGCCAACTGAGAGTCAATCTAAAAGCTCAGCTTTTCCCTAGATAACATTTTCAGTTCCTTTTCGGCTGAACAAAACAAAACAAGAGGAGCAGAGGCTGTAAGTGAGAATAGAAAGATAGCTAGGAAACGATTGACTTGTTTTTTGTAGGATAGAAGTTATTTGATGTTTAGGGGAACATATAAAGGCATCAAAACACATTCAACCTAACACAGCCTAAGTGCCAAATCCATCATCTTTGCTCTGCAAGAATCCAAATTATCTACAGCAGCTCCTGCTGGTCACTGGTACTCTGCCACGTGGATCTAATGAGTTCGTTCTATTTCTGTCTCCTACTCACAGGCTATTTGGAGCATCCCACTTCAGTGACGAAATGGCGTGGAGATTCAGCTCGTGGTTCGTGACAGGGATAGGAAATCCAAACCAGGAAAAAGCTCCAGAAAGGGTTGTTTGAACCTAAATGAAAGTTCAGATTGATTAGAGATAGTTGCTCATCTCACTTTAAGGTTGAGATGCATTGATATTCATTTCACATAATTTCATATGCAAAATTAAACTTTTTTTTTAATACATCACATGTACCCAAGAACTTGGGAAAACAGAATTATAATTTCACATACATGGTCTGAGACAGGGACATGGGTGTATATTTAAATACACACCTGGTCAGAATCTTCCCCAGAATCAATGTTTTATACAAGCTTCAGTACTGTACTTCTGTTCATTTAAAGGTGATTTAAAACCATGTCTGGAGTAGGTACATGTTTATGCATTATTGTCCAAGGTACAAATATTTCCTGAATTGGGTCACGGAAGAAACTGAAAATTTCCTAACTCAAAAGTTTCCAAAGCCAAAAGCAAAAATTAATGTAATAGCTTACAATTGAAACACACATAAACACCTTTGTGGCCAGAACTCCTATTTTAAACTCCGTACCTGGGACATGTGTACCTAATTTGCAGTGCCTGTTTATGAAAACTTTAGACATAGAGCTTTTTTTTTAATATTAAAATGTCTAAAACATTTATAAAAAAGAAGCATTTTCTGTGAAGAAGAAATTGGGAAAGAAACATAAGTTTGTTTTTACTGCTCGTCAGAGCCTCCATTTGGATATTAGTTTTGATGAAAAGAAAATAATACACAATCATCAAAAAACAAAACCAGCAAAGAAGACTCAAGAAATTGAAGGTTTTATTTTTGGTAAGTTTTTATTCCTGATTTTTCATACCTACCCAATATATTTTCAGATACATGCCTTCTGGAAAGTAGCTGTATATTATAAGCTAATTTAATCTTAAAACTCTGGTTTGGTGACATTTACAGGATATTTAACACTTTCCCAAACTGTGACGTTATTTATATTCCTGGATATAGTTTTAGGAACGTAATTTCAAGTTTAAAAATACTGACTCATAGGCTTATTGAGATGTGTGAGAAATGACTTTTCGAACATGAATAAGATGACAAGAATAAAGGTGTTGGGCTAAAAACCTGGTCAGAGAAATAAAAACTCACCAGGAAGACTATTAATCTCCTCACAAAATCTGCACTGATCAGCCCCCATTTTCTTATTTAAGGTTTCTAACCAAAGAATGTCTTGGATTGTTCAAAGACCTACAGAGGTGGAAACCCAGCCTCAAAAGTCCTCAGTAAGCCCAACCTGAGGATGCACATGCTAGGATGTAGCCAACAGGAGGGAAAACTTAATTATTAACATTTTATGATCAAACAAGTCATAACACTGTCTGAAAGTTCAGCATTTCTAGTCACAGGAGTTCCCCCAGTGCAAGAAGCAGGACCTGTACTCCCTGTGAAAGGGATTTCTAGTTGGCAGGTTTCAGAATTCCTGATGCTTGTCAAACAGACCTGGATTCAGGTGACAATAAAATATTTGGTTTCATTATGAACAAAAAACCCCAAAGAAAACCCAAACAAAAATTCTTTCAATCTGAATTGCAGTGGTTGCAAGAAAAAAATTTTGAAAAAGCAGCCCTTACAGTTATGCTAGCAGAGGGCAAGGGAAACTCAAAGCTGTTCTTTGTCCAAAAATGTCTCATGATCTGAACTTCTTTTCAGGACTTGAGAAATTATTGGGTAAGCCAGTAGTTTTCTGAACACTTGAAAAATCACAATTTTCCATCACTTGCTTAGTTTAAAGAAATTAGAAATGTTCTGCTTTTCTGAATTTTTTTTCAGCACCTCCTCCATTCCACCCTCCTACAGAATAAAAACGGTACGATATAGCAAGACTGGCCAGAAGAAAGAATATGCAGAATCGTGTCTTAGAGCCTCAGGCTCTCAAACTCCCAAAGACAGGGGTGAAATCTCCAGACACACTTGCAGCCGTGCTGTTAGAAGGTGTAGGCTTAGGACGATGTGCAACATCCAGTCGAGAAATGTTCCACTAAATTTGAAACTCACTGACTGCCCCTTTCTGCCTCCTCCTTTGCTGCCTGGCTCTTCCAGTTTTAATTAATGACGCTATTACGTACTGCCACTGCAATATAAGGCCCTGTTCAGGTAGCATGCAGGAACACTTTGAAGGAGTCCTCCAGACAAATGTGAGCTGTCATCACTCTTCTTACGTTAAGACTTCTTTAAAAAAATGCATGGACATGTAGAGAGGTCATTACAGACCCTTTAAGTGAAATCTGAGCCTGTAGCAGTGCTTTTAGGCAGCCAAATTAGGTTGAAGAGGATTAAGTATAGAAAAAGCCTCACATTCATTTCTGCCTTCAGAATGTACCCTTCCTATCTGACCTCTAAATGTAGGTCCTAAGGTGTTCCGTCCATGGGCTCCACTCAGTAGTCCCAGTGATTTACCAGTGATGAAAATCCTACATGCAGATGTGAGTTGTACGCTTTAATTCTGATGCCCTTAATAATTTGCTATGCCCTTAATAATTTTTTTAAGCTTTCTGTCAGCCCAGAATCAGTCAAGCAATCAGACTGGATGATCATTGTAGGGTCATCCCCACTGAAATATTCTCTTCATTTCTAATTGCTAGCCCTACACTCAGATTGGTGCCATGCCAAGAGCTTTCCCCTACTGATTATCCTCTGCAGCTCCCTGCCTTGAAGGACAGCTCTGGAAATACAGCTGGAAGAACTAGATATCATAAGGAGGGGGACAAGGCACTCCATCCTGATCCAAGAGGTTTTCTAAACCTCCATCTGATATTTTCCCTTATCTCCATCTCCTGTACTGACGTATAGATCTTGCTACGTTATTTCGGTCCCTGACTGCTGTCGATAGGCTTCTCCTATTTACTGATTGCCTTATCTCTGCCTCAGCCTTATTAATTCAATACACCCTGCAAGTTTTCCTTCTCCCCTAGTACCACAAGGATTTCTCCAGACAGTAAGTGCCAATACCATGAACAGGGGTTGTTGAAATGGCCCAGAGAGATAGGAAAAGGTTAGTTTTGTGGTCTGTGACACAATGTTATATCAAGCTGTATTACTCAGAAGTGAATTCCCTTTTGCTTTACTGCATGACAACATTTGATTGCTTAAAGCTAAGCCATTTTTCCAGAGGAAAGAGAGGGAAGCATATCTGTAAATTGTTTTACTCTGCTTGTCTGATAGTCACCATTGTGAATGAGACACTGCAGCAGATAAAGGCTTTTAACTTAAGCTGAAAACCAGACCATCATGACCGTGGCTGAAACAGCCGCTGCTCCTGTGCAGAGAGGGGAGGCAAGGGAAGATATAACAGTATTCACCAATGGATTGTCACAGATCAATGCAGGCTGAATAACCAAATACTTTATTTCTACTCTCTTTAGTTTCCTGTTTGTTTGTTTATGCATTTATGTATTTATTTATTTTTAACTTAGTGTTTGGTTGTGAAAGCCAAACCAATAAAACAGCCTTACTGAAATGTAAAAGGAGAAAGAGAAGAGCGAAAAGAAAAAATGGGAAACATTTGTTTCACAGCACAGGGTTTACAGGTGTCACACAGGAGCCATGTTTCTCTAAGAGGTAGGAAGGTTCCTGCTCAGGAGCTTGCAGGTCTCATTGACAGGGCTTTAAATGAGGTGTGCAGCGGGAGGGGGTAATATCAGGCTTGCTTATGACAAGCTCCAGTTGGTCACATTATGGATAGGGTGATGGGGTGCTGGTGTGGGTCCCTCACCTGTTCCCCTGGGGAGAGCTGGGCATGCAGGAGCACAGCTGGAGTCTTGTGGCGATGAGCTGAGGCTTCCTGAGGCAGCAGGAACCAACAAGGAAACCTCCTCGGAACACCTTAAGGGCACTAAGAGGTGTTCCACCAGGAAGGTGACACGGCCAGCTGCCCAGCTCAAGGGCCTCTGCACAAACTGGCGCAGCTCGGGCAACAAACAGGAGGAGCTGGAAGGAACCGTGCTGCCAGAAAACTACGATCTGGCTGCAGTCACTGAAACCTGGTGGGACGCATCCCGTACCTGCAGTGTGGCTATCGGTGGCTCCAGGCTGGTCAGAAGGGACAGGCTGGGAAGGAAGGGCAGAGACGTTGCCCTCTGGATAAGGAAAGGGACTGAGTGTGAAGAGCTGTCCCTGAGGAACGGCCACGGACGAGTGGAAAGCTCACGGGTGAGAATAAGAGACCAGGCAACTAAAGGAACCTTGTGGCCACCTGCCAGAGGCCACCTGGTCAAGGGGAGCCTGCTGACCAGGCCTTCTGCCTCCAGCTACAGGAGGCTTCACGCTCGCAAGGTCTCGTCCTGCGGGGGGACTTCAGCCACCCTGACACCTGCTAGAAAAGCAGCACGGCAAGCTCTAGCGATCCAGGAGGCTCCCAGAGTGCACAGAAGGTAACTTCTTATCCCAGAGAACGGACATCGCTACCTGAGGAGGTGCGGTACTGGACCTGACGGGCACCAGAGCAAGGGAGCTCACGAGTGCTGTCCCGAGCGGAGGCAGCCTGGGCTGCAGTGATCACGCACTGCTGGGGTTCAAGGTCCTGAGGGATATGGGACACCTGAAGAGGGCAGTAGGAACCCTCAGTTTTAGGAAAGCAAACTTCCAGCTCTTCAGGGAATTAGTCAGTAGGACCCCCTGGGAAACAATTTTCAGGGATAAGGGAGCATTACAGGGCCGGCAAATATTTAAGGACCGTTTCCACGGAGCGCAAGAGCGCTCGGACCCCAGATGTAGGAAAGCAGGCAGGGAGGGGAAAAGACCAGCGTGGCTGAGTCCAGACCTGCTGGTCTAACTAGAAAGCAAGAGGGAATTGCACAGGCAGCACGAGCAGGGACAGGGAACCTGGGAAGGGTGTAGGGATGCTGCCCGGCTGTGTAGGGGTGGGGTCAGGAAGGCCAAGGCACAGCTGGAGGTGAACTTGGCAAGAGAAGCAAAGAATAGCAAGAAGGGCTTCTATAGGTACCTCAACAGGAAAGGAAGGTGGAAGAGAGCGTACCCCGATGAATGAAAACGGTGACCTCGTATCAACAGACGAGGAGAAGGCAGAGGTACTCAACAACTTTGTGCCTCAGTCTTCACTGGTATTCACTCTCCTCACCAAGGATGCCCCAGGAAAAAGGCACAGCCAGATGGTGATCAGGGGGTACAGTCCATCCCACTGTAGGGGAAGATCAGGTTCGTGACCACCTGAGGAACCTGAACATATACAAGCCTATGGGACCTGATGAGATGCATCCCAGACTACAGAGGGAACTGGCTGATGTGGTTGCCAAGCCACTCTCCATCACATTTGAAAATTCATGGCAGTCAGGGAAAGTCCCTTGTGACTGGAAAAAGAGCAACATGGCGCCCATTTTTAAAAAGGGTTAAAAGGAGGTCCCTGGGAACTCCTGACCTGTCAGTCTCTCCTCTGTGCCTGGGAAGATATGGAACAGATCTTACTAGAAGCTGTGCTAAAGCACTTGGAGGGCAGGGAGGTGATTGGGGACAGCCAGCTCGGCTTTATCAAGAACAAGTCGTGCCTGACCAACCTAGTGGCCTTTTACTATGCAGTGAGTACATCAATGAGCAAGGGAAGAGCTATGGATATCATCCATCTGCACAGCTGTAAGGCCTTTGACATGGTCCCCACAACATCCTCCTCTCTTAATTGGAGAATTACGGACCGGATGGGTGGACTGTTTGGAGAAAGAGGAATTGGTTGAATGGTCTCAGCCAGAGGGTAGTGGTCAGTAACTCGATGTCCAAATGGAGACTTGTGATGACTGGGGTCCCTCAGGGGTCCCTGCTGGAACCAGCGCTGTTTAATGTTTTCACAGGACAGAGTGCACCCTCAGCAAGTTTGAGATGACACCGAGCTGAGTGAGGCAGTGGTCACACCAGAAGGATGGGATGTCATCCAGAGGGACCTGGACAAGCTGGAGAAGTGGGGCTGTGGGACCTCATGATGTTCAACAAGGCCAAGTGCCAGGTCCTACACCTGAGTAGGGACAATCCCCGGTATCAATGCAGGCTGGGGGACGATGTGACTGAGACCAGCGCTACAGAGAAGGACTTGGGGTGCTGGTGGGCGAGAAGCAGGACCTGAGCCGGCAACATGCGCTCGCCATCCAGAACCCCCCCGTGTCCTGGTCTGCATCCAGAGCAGTGGGAGCAGCAGGGCAGGGAGGGGATTCTGTCCCTCAGCTCGACTCTGGTGAGACCCCACCTAGAGCCCTGCATCCAGTTCTGGAATTCCCAGTATAAGGAGGATATGGAATTGTTGGAACGGGTCCAGAGGAGCCCATGGAGGTGATCTGAGGGCTGGAGCCGCTCTGCTATGAGAAGAGGCTGAGAGAGCTGGGGTTGTTCAGCCTGGAGAAGAGAAGGCTGCAGGGAGACCTTAGAGCAGCCTCCCAGTACCTGAAGTTGACTACAAGAAAGCTGGGGAGGGACTTTTTCCAAGGACTTGTGGTGACAGAATGAAGGGGAATGGCTTTAAAGTGGAAGGGGAAAGACTTAGATGAGACATTATGTTGAAATTCTTCACAATGAGGGTGGGGAGGCCCTGGCCCAGGTTGCCCAGAGCAGTGGTGGTTGCCCCATCCCTGGAGGGGTTCCAGGCCAGGCTGGATGGGGCTTGGAGCCCCCTGATCCAGTGGGAGGTGTCCCTGCCCATGGCAGGGGGTGGCACTGGATGATCTTTAAGGTTCCTTCTGACCCAAACCGTTCTACGATTCTATCATTTATAGAGTTAGTTTGTATAACACTGGTTTCCAGCATGTTGCAAATATAGTGGTTTCCCTTTAAGAACCCTCTTATCTCGGTTTATAAATGGTAACAGCATTAAAAATACAGTAATTAACATGTTCATAATGTAAATGGTAATCATTTTACATGTCAAGCATCTTTGTCCCCTACTGAATCAATATGAATTATTAAAACAGACTCTTTAAGACCTTTAAAATCAACTCTCAAAGCATGCACTAAACAACCACACCGCTGGCATACGGAAACACAAGTTACACATTCATGTGTTAGACTGTCTGACACACTTGTTCTCTTTGATAGGAAAAAACAAAGCCAAAAAACCTCCCTTCATAATCTTAAATTCAGGACTGCATAATCTGAAAGCATAAGGGAAATTTTTTTATTTTGAAGATATTTTCTAATTTTTTAAACATAAATCTTACAGTGAGAAAAAAAAAAGAAAAAAAAAGAAAAAATCTATTTGGGTTACAGAACGTATTTTTCCATAAGAATGTATTCAGGGTGCATTTGAAGAAATAAAAAAAAAAAAAGAAAAAAAAAAAAAGAAAATTTTAAGTTCCTAGTTCTAAAACAGTTTCTGTCAAGATTGTTATTGGTCACGAAAGAAAGCTCTACATGCATTAGTAATTGATTTTAAATAGTATAAATAAAAGCTAAGTCATAAAATCAAGGTTATTCCTATGTTTATAGCACAGAGGACAATAAAGATGTTAATTTTCAAACATCTGCAAAATAGAGACAGAATTATTAGATGGATGCATCTTACCTCACAGCTGGCTCATGATGCTTTGAGGAAGAGCCGTGAAGTAGTTTTTGTATATATATATGTACATAAAACCAGCCAAACACCTGCATCAGATGGCTGTTTCCTGGTCAACACATTTAAAGAAGAGGTCAGCTATGATTTTTTTTTTGTATAGATACAAAATAAAAGAGGTTTTGCAATTGTGTGCAAAACACATCACATAAACCATGGGTCTCAAATACCTTCTTATCAAATTGCACAACGCTTGTGTTAAGATCTTGTTCTACTTGAATAATCAGATAAAAGAATGGATGTTATGATGCCAGAGGTTGTTCTTTCTTTGGCAAAACCTTCTATACCCATGATGATAACTGACAGGCATTTTTCACAATGCTATGGGGCTTCACAACAGCTACCTGAGCTTTTCAGTGGGAGTAGAAGAGCACAGACCCCTACAGTGCATGCAGCTGGATTAATTTATACTAGCTGGGAATCTGGCCCTCATTTTCTATATCTTGATCCACCTGATCTCAGGTATAAGTTGAAGTTCTACCTGGGCAATCCTAAATCCCTTCTTTATTGTGAGAAAGGAGGAAACTCATTTTAGAGAGGTTAAAATGTTACAAAGTTTGTGTACTCAGGAATAATTTATGAGGGGTTATACATCTGATAGGAGATAAGAGCTCATGCACCTTGCTTTCCTAGCATGAAAAATAGGTCATAACCTCCTACCACCCCATCAAAAAAAAAAAAAGGACAAAACCCAACTAGGAAAAAGTTCAGCACACTGCCTCAGATCCTCTGAGATTAGCACAAATTACAGTCAAAGGGCAAACAGCAGATGGAGAATTTCTAGGGCAGAATAAGTCAGAAGTAGTTAGGGAAGTTTTCATGCCTGTCAAATGCAGAAGCAGCTACTTTATATTTGAGGGATACGTCTTGCTGCCAGTCCCTTGTGGCTGCATAGCATAAAGTTATTTTCACAACAGGATATGAAATAAGCATGAGAGATGTGAGGATGCTTTACTGTTTTCCAACTCACCTAATAAACACATTACCTCCAAACCACTCTTGGTAAGCTCTTAAACCATTCTGGCTACATTTTTATTATTTCTGAGAACTTAAAATTATCATTTACACCAAGACTTTCTCTGATTTCCTATTTCATTTTCTCAAACAGTTTTTAAGGCTACATAGTCCCTAGATCAATGTGACTGCTTTATGTTCTAATAGTTGCCTCTGGAGATAAACACAGTCCAACCTGGAAGTTCTATAAATGGTGGGGATGCTGAAACAAACATCTTGCTAAATTTCCCTAGCTTGAGTTCTCGTGATCTGAATGTGACATATCTGTTCCTTGGTTTTTTATTTTTAAAAAATCCCAAACTTACCTACCTGCAACAAACGTTCCTGAAGTCAGAGACTCAGAAACAAAAGTTTTACATAAATTACAACAGAATTAGAATGCAATTAGCTTTTGCAGCGTACTTCTTGTATTACTCTTTCACAACACAAAGCACATATGGAGCAAGCATTAGGATACAAGCTTACCAAAGTAGTTATGGAAATACGTAAATGCAGTAAACCAAATACCAGGAGGAAAGAATGGGGACAAATGTGAATGTCCTTCATCGTTAACAATGCAAAGCAGTACAAGCAAACTAGATTTTTACTTTTATGAGTGATGAAATAGCATGACTGTCCAGGAGAGAGAAAGTGAAGATGAAGCCTTGAAGAAGAGGAAGGGAGAGGAGACATGAAGAGGGGAGGTGTTACAGTTGAAGAGGATGCTCTTTGGAGGCTGTATGTCACTGTGTAAATATAATCAAACAGTATGATCCTCAAACCACTCCAGGTATGTGACAGAAATAACTGAACGACAGGGAGAGTGCAAAAATCCCTCAATGCATGTAAAACACAGACGCTGGAAACAGGAATATTCTATAATAAAGAACAAATCCTCACAAAATCGGAGACCCTAGAGTCTGTCGGTATAAATCTGATCAATAATTAGGTGGAGCATGTGAGATTAAACAAGGCAGAGTGCTTCAATAGATTCCTTTGTACTTTCTAAGACTCAAGATACTGTGAATTGTTGCCCAGGACTGAGCGTCCCAGAAACTTACATCACACGGGTGTTGTCTAGTGCTAGGTGATTTGCTATGATTTAATTTTGCAGAGTTGTGAATGGACTCTGCGGTAACAGAATGTGATAGAACAATTATTATCTGGAAAAGCTTACACTAATGGCATGAAAAGTGGACCGAATAGAAAGCAAGCCTGTACAATAGAGTTGTGATGAGATTACTTGATCACGCATAACTCCAAACTGAGTGTAAGGAATTATTCTTTAGGGAAAGAAGCACCAAGCAACAGAACGCATTGTTCATTTAATGTCCATAATTTTTTCCCTCAAGAATTGGTTTCAAAAATTATATCTTTCTATTCTAAAATGATGGTAATTTGCTCATTACCACATGAGGAAATTGGTGAAGAAGCACAGCCCTTAAGTACACATTGCTACAATTTAAGCAAATACAGTATGAAAGCAAGGTGTTAATATACAAGCCAGCTTGGTAACGTCCAAGTTCAGATTCTGTATTAAGCAAAGAAGGAATCAGGAAAAAATAAATCTAGAATATGCCTTATGACTTGCTGTCATCTTGGAGTATCTACTGACTTAGAAGAGGTATGGCCAGTAGTTTGTCATTTCTTCAGGAAAGGTACAGTGAGTGACATTTCTATTAAGGATGCAGACGTAGTGAGTTACAAGGTATCTGCAGTGACAAATTATCTGCTGAGAAGAAAAATCATGTGGTTGTCATGCATATCTGATCCTCTAATTACAAATATACACACAGACACTTCTAAAAGAACAAGCTTCTCTGACAGAGAATGCTTCCAGCAGGATTAATCTTGCAAACCTCTGCAGATCTGTAAGTTTTAGGGTATAAAGACAAAATTTAAGAGTAGTTGAGACAATAGTCCAGTGTTCTTAGAGACATAAAACTAAAAAGAAGGACAGGGGAGGGGGTGAAGTCACAAAGCAGTTTGTTTAGAAGATCAGAAAAAAAGCTACAGGTGGTCACAGAGCTGAAGTCAGGATTAGCACACTGGGAGAGCCCAGAATTTTGCAAATTTGACTTTTAGGTGGCTTATTTCTGGCTATGGTAAAACTTTTGGCCTTATCTACCTTTAAATCTATTGTTAGCCAAAGGAGACCCCAGTTACCTCTGAAAGTCAACCTCACTTTAATCCTTACTTCTCTTCAAGATCCTGCACATAAATTTGACTTAGATCAGATATGACTGATTTAACAAATCCGACTCACAGAAAATTTAAATTCAAGCTAAAACCCTCTTCTGATTCTTTCACAGTTAACAAAAGATTCAGAACTGTCACCTATTCTTAGTTTTATATGAAAAATAGATATTCATCATATATTTCTCATCAGTGAAAATGCTAGGTCATTAATGTTGGGATGATCAGGCATAGAAAGAATTATATATCGCAGCAGGACTCCTTGGAGGTTTGTCTTTCCTGGAAAAGGTGTCATCATACTTTATCATCCCCATGAGTTATAATATGCTCTCTTCCATGAAGTGACATGGAGGACCAGACCCATTCTTCGATGGTTTGGTTTGGGCTACAGAAAAAGACATGGACAAGATCTATCATCTCTCACGCCTGAGGAAAGGGAAAATGCTTATGTCATTTTTTTAAAAATGCTGCATGCTGCATTTACAGAGGTTGAGACCAAAGGACTTCCAAACCAGTGACTGCATTGTCACATTGTCAAAAGGAGGATGGGGAAAAATACCTGCTGAAGTAGAAAGAGATGGAAACATTCTTGCCAGACCCCAGACTTGGGTGGAATTCCTTAGGTCGTTCCCAGACATCAGTGATTTTCTAAGCTACTTGAACCTTTCCAGCCCACCAGAGCAAATCTATGTCTCCTTATTGTCGACAGTGAGAGTCCAGTCCCCAGTTCCTGCAGGGGGTCAAGTCTACAGAGCTCACGTGACTCCTTTCTTGTCCAGTAGAGCAAGGAGCCAAGGGCGTCAGTCCATGAGAAGTCACAAGATGTGCTCCTGAGAGCAGAAGGGTCTGGAGACAATTTTTGGTACAGATTTGCAGTCCTTTAGGACTTTTGTATGCATGGTCTGACACTGTGAGCTACTGGACTGTCATGGCCTTAACCTTTCTCCCATCCCCCACCACCAGGTCTGTATCTGCAGCTGTAAGGATTAGACTGGATGGAGCAGGGGAAGCCAAACGAGATGAGTCACACTGACTGAGGTTAGAAAACTGGTCGTGGTATCTCCATACATCGGAGGAGCTGATGTCAGTGAAAAGAAACCAAACACACAGAAGCAGAGAAAATCACATTTCTTTCTATTTTGTAGACTAACAGAGTGGCAGCTAAAAACTGGAAGAAATGTACCACGCTGACACTCATGCAATTCCTGTGAGCCAGACTCCTTTATTCTGTGTAAAACAAATGTCCATTGTGGGATCAGTTGGCAGAGCAAGAAAACATTAAATAACTCCTCCTGCTTCCCTACAACAATGAGGGATCATCTCAAAATTACTCCAAGGAAGATATTTCAGGTACCTTCCAGTACTCACCTTTTTTTTTTCATGGAAAGCTGTTATTTGAAGAAGTGGAACCTACCTTAAACAATTTGCTGTGCTCTCACTGTGTCAGAGTTTTATCTACCTGTCAGAGTGTTTTTCATGCAAGTTTTTTGGCTGCCCTGTGTCTAAATTCACAGAGCTTAACATAAGCCTCACAGTTAGGAAATAGCTGAAATGCAAGAATACAAAGTTATTGAACCTTTGACTTCAACCAGCTTCACTGTGGCTCTTCTCACCCTGCAGTTTCACTTCTATCACCAAAATCCTTTGCTGAAGGAAATATGATCCCTAAAATCACAGAGCCTCACAGTAACAGAAAAACAGTTTGCATTTCTGGGAACCACCCATGAGTGAGCATTTCAATGTTTCAATTCTTGGTGATTTTTAACCTGAAAGTGTTAGGTAAAATAGTATCAATATATTCAGTCTGAGCCGATGTGTCCCAATTTTTTTAAATCTTCCTGAAGAAAATTTTCTTCAAAATTAAAAAAACACCTTTCTTTTCCATGTGAAGCATCGATACAAAAATTATCTCTGTATGAGGTATTGATACAAATGAAACAAGAGCAACGAGGATGGGGAAGGGGCTGGGGCACAGGCCCTATTGAGGAGCGACTGAGGGAGCTGGGGTTGTTTAACCTGGAGAAGAGGAGGCTCAGGGGAGACCTTATTGCTCTCTACAACTGCCTAAAGGGAGGTTGTGGTGAGGCAGGAGTTGGACTCTTCTCTCAGGTGACCGGTGACAGAACTAGAGGACACGGTCTCAAGCTTCACCAGGGGAGGTTTAGGCTTGACATTAGGAAGAAGTTCTTCACTGAGAGGGTGATTGGCCATTGGAATGCGCTGCCCAGGGAGGTGGTGGAATCACCATCCCTGGAGGTGTTCAAAGAGAATTTGGATGAGGCTCTTAGTGCCATGGTGTAGTTGACAAGTAGGTGTAGGTGTAGGTGTTGGGTCATAGGTTGGACTCGATGATCTCAAAGGTCTTTTCCAACCTTACGATACTGTGATACTGTGATATATGATTGAGATAGGCTTTGCTAAAACATGATGATGAGCAAAATTGCATCAGCTGCCTGCAATTTTCTGGAGAAGCTCTATTTTATTTTGATGTTCAGATAAACATCTCTCTTTACTTCTCATTTAACGTCATGTAGTATCAACAGAACTTGCATGCATGGATAAATGGTTCCAGAGAACAAAGTCTTCAGGACTTCACCTACCCTAAACCAAACAACTCACCAATTATTTTTAACAAAAACCTTCTTGAGACTTAAAACTCTCAGTCCACAGTTTGCTGAACTGGGCTGACGTCTGTCTCTGTTGCGTGACTGGGAGACTGTCACCAGCGGGTTTTTATGCTCTGCTTAGCCTCCAGCAAAATTCTTACTGACTATTTTAACAGTTTAGACTTCAGGGACTGCTGTATTATTTTTGACTCTAAGAAAGGGTGTACAGTTTATAGCAGAGGGCCCCGAGGATTCTGAATTTGACATATTACTGTATCACAGGTGCTTGTTACGTGGCTACTACCGCAAGGGCTATCTTCCTTCTGCGTACATCTTCTGTCTATAAAAATGAGATGCAGCTATTGTCATTAAGCTGGAGAAAACCTATCAATTAGAGCAAGAGATGGCAGTAATGAAATCCCTACAAACACCTCACTGAAAGTTAGAACAAACACGTTACTTTTTATTTGCCATTCTATTTCGACATCCACTAACTACAGAGGCTCCTGAGGAAAACAGGAATGCAACTGTCTTCTCACATCAAGTGAGATCATTAAGTTCGGGAGGCAAAGGAAATAAACAGCTGAGAGAGCACTGAAGTGGAGGTTATGTTTCCTTTGGAGCTGCTGTTTATAACATGTATTCTGCAGAAGATGCTTATTTACTCCCTTTAGAATAGCTCCTGCACTCAGAGCGATTTTTGTTGTGTTGCTCTTACAGTCCTCAGAGAACAGCAGGGAGCATCCTTTTTTTCACACAAACCTTTGAGAAGACACTTCAGATTCAGTCCTCTTTTAACGGAGACCCTCTCCACCTCCTGGGAGCAGGACGACCTGTACCACTGCCTTGCTCCTCCTGAAGAAGTCTGCAATTTTGATGAATTAAGACTTTTTTTATTAAAAAGGAATCATGAGGGCTCCTTCTATTAGGAAGAGTAGATAATATATAAATGGCTTCCGATTCAGAAATATAACATGTACAGTGTTCACTGTGTTGCATTCTCCCCTCCACTTTCCTCAAGGAGTCTAAGCACACACAGTCACACACACCTGTGCAGGTCTTTTCTACTTTAACCTGTAACTCTGCGGAAACCACCCAGGTATACCGGAAACGCTGTTACACGATCTTTTATTAAACTGTCTCATTTCAAACTAAACCAATAAAAATACAGAATAAAAAAGAAACTTTTACAAGTAGGAGTGGTTGTGACAATTCCTTGGTAGGTCTGTGGATAGAGATGGACCAGATCATCTTGGGAAGTCTTGTGTCGTCTTCCTCCGAGTAGCGTATTGCTCTATGCCTAGATTTGATTTCCTTGGAGACAATACCATCAGGGCATCAGGGGATGTCCTAGTCTGAGTATCAAATTTCAGGGATAGGGAGGTATTTTACTAGCTAATATTGGCAATCTGGCTAGCAAGATTTTACAGGACTTTGAAAGAGTGACTTAACACAAATGCTTCTTCTTGTAACATAAGAATCTTTCAGTCTAGACACAGAAGTGGCAAAGGAAATATTGTGCTGGAATATGTATGAGAGAGCAATCTTGGCACCTAAGCAAAGGTTTTCCACTGCCTGTCTGGCATTCATAAGTCTGGTTATTTTGTTAGGTGCTAGAAAAGAAGATATTGGTAAGATTTCTCCATGTATTTCTGAAAGAGAATGTTCTCCTCATGGAGCCTGAATGGGAGGCAAGTAGACAGAAAAAGTTAGTTTGGATTTCACTGTCTTTTTAGTGTTGAATCCCCACTCTCCTGGAGGGGATGTTAGTCCTGGAGACAGCCTCTCTTAAGTAGCCTGCTGTGCACCTGCCGGTTCACAGACACTATTTGTATGCAATTCTATATAAATAAGACACTTTTAAATTGTCAATAGAAACTGCTCTTACAGTTACAGAATTTGTCACGTAACATGGTCTTTGGCACAAGGGATTTTTTTAAACAAATAAACAGAGAGGGATCTGGTGTGGTCATGTAGACCCGTGGGCTGGCTAGGTGTAAGGACTCAGCAGAGAAACACTATGGTGACCAGACTGCTCATGAGGGTAATCATTCCTGTGACTGTCGGAGTCACTGTTAAAAGCATGAGGAGTTCTTTCTTCTTTTGTGTTAGAAGGTGTTATGTTACCAGATTCTTTTACTCAATCTCAAATCACATCATCCAGTATGGCCTTGTTTGATGGATTGTGGGTACTATTTTCTGTGTAATGCTTTAGAAAGCAGGGAAGAAGTGTGAAGACCAACTGGCCAATTATCCTGGTAAGTTTGTGAGATCATGCTTAAGAGTGAAATTATTTGCAAAATGCTGTGGGAAGAGTATACCTGATTTTCCTGAAACATCCTATAGGTATGAGTGGTTAATTTGATGGAGGAGCCAAGTACATACGTGTGTGTGTGTGTAAAAAAATGAGAGATAAAGGAAACAAATATACGAATCTTTACTAATAAAAGAGAAAGGGGGATTCTTTTTTTCCTGAAAAATTGGCCTCTGAAGTTGCTCGGAGCGGTTCTATTACAGCTCAGAGCTTATTGGAGAAGACAAATTCACTGAAAAACTAATGCTTTTTCTCCTTGGCTGGGAACCTTTCAAAACTGTTCGGGAAATGCCATGAAGGAATTTGTCTGCATGGAGCTCTCCAAAAAGTGAAACAAGAGATGTTTCACCCTCCCATGTGAAGAAAGGTTATTATACCTGCAGTAAGAGAAGGGGGGAAGTGATATGTAATGCGTGCTGCTGCAGAAGAAATTCATTTTATTTAATGAAGACCTCAAAAATCAGGCACAAAAGACATTAATCAACTAACCAGCTTTCCACAGTGTTGGTTTTACCCACTAGCCCATACTCCTTAATGACTCATTTTAATGTGTGTAACATTTAGCAGCCAGGAGAATATCAGGACTCAAGTTAGAAAACCACCATCAATAGAAGGTGTTGGATTTTGTCATTAAATCAAATTGTTGATTTAATTCTCTTCTTATTAACTAGAGGTCCCTAAAGGATGTTTTCTTTTCACAGGAAAATATAAGTAAAATAAATAAACTGTCAGAAATTACTTTCTTCCTTTCATGGTTTACGTTAATTTATGAAATCATGATGGAATTAATGTAAATGTGGCTGAGATACTCAAGACCCTGCTTCTATGTAAGTGGCTGGTAATCTGTGATATAATGTATCTATGAAAATACCATATAGTTTAAGAAGAATGAGGAACAATTTGAGTATTAGAACTCAGGAATTACTACTATCAAAGTTTTTATCTCCTCCACAATTCTTTTTCAGGAGTGCTGTGGGGACTGGGTAGTTCTGACAGAGTCACTCCTCTGTTAAATTTGCAGCTAATGACTGGATCCAGCAGTAATTAATTGGACTGACAGACAGAATGATCATCTAAGTCTCATCTCCTGAAGAAATCAGGCTAAAAATTTTTTGGTTATACCACTAACTGACCACGATGCATCTCAGGCACTCAGTGAGGAATATTTACTCTTATTTAAGTTCAACTTTTTCTTCCTTTCAATACTAAAAGGATCTTTAATCCCTACCTCACACATTCCCAGCGATTGTTCCAAAGACCTGCCTCCCTAAGAGCAGCCGTGTAAGGCATTTCTCTGTCCAGATTATTTGAATATACCTCTGTTAATGGGTTTCAACATTGCCCTGTGGAATAAAACACGATGTTTGCATTAAGACATAATTTAACAGCTTCATCATGCTACAAAGAGAATGACATCACAGTGTACCTTGATTGCATTACAAGTGACCTCAACAGAACCCTAAAAGTGTTTCTCTGATTTTCTGTTAAATGAATTTAAAGAATGCAAAAAAACCTAAGGGGTTGTTTCTTTGGGGAAAAGTGATGGGAAAAACCCTAAAAGGGTTAAAGATTTTTACAGATAAAGGACAAGGGAAGAAACCATAGTAGTCTCTTCCAATGGGGTTGCTCCAGAGCTGCAGCATTTCACTGCAGTCAAATACAAGTGGCCAGGTCTGCAAAGACCAGATGGGAGAGATTTTTTAATAAAAGAAACATATGTTTTTTGGTCTTGCACCAGAGAGAACATGGCATGGATTTAATGTGTTAAAAGACCAAGTTATTAGAGAGAAACTGCTGTTTGTGAGCGTTTGTTTCAGTTGTTCAGTTGGTTATAAGTCTACTGCTTCCTGGAGAGGATGCCAGGCTCTCACAAAACTGTACTTAAACTTATATTCCTGACTTCAGCCTAGCTCAAAGCAACAAAAAGTGCTGAACGTAGAAAAGAAACACACATTTTAAGTGTAATTTTATCATTTCTATATTTCTTTATTTCTAAAACGATGAGGACCAACAAGTAACATATTATTTTCTTTGAGAGACTTGGTTTGTGACATTTTCATATAACTCAAAATTTTCAACATCTGTCTCTAATTAAGAAGTATTTTTCTACTAGGAACAACGATTATAGTGTCTGAAAGTGCTGTTATATAGATATGATTCATATCTCCCTCCTAAGAAGCTTGTCTTATGTCCTGAAATTTGAGATTTGTAAATCCTTTAGCTAAACATTTATATCTGCTACTTAGACCTTGATTGTGCAGGTGCTTAAATTTGCAATGTTTTGCTGAGGTTGAGCTGTAAATGCCTAACAGACGTGTATGTGTTTTGCCAGTCTGAGAACATTTCTGTCAAGGCTTTTCCAGTTTCAGGTAATGTATTGAATTCTGTCTCCTGAGCAATACATTTTACATTAAAAAATGCCCCATTTGAAAAATTAACTTTCCTGCACTGACTGCCAACTGCTTTCTCCTATTTATAAAACAAGCAAAGAAAGATGCTTGACTTAATAATAATAAAAAAACAAACAGGAAAACTCATTGTCTAAATTTTAAATTTAGATAAGCATTAAGGTTTCTTTGGTTTGGGTTCTTGTTTTGTTTTTTTTTTTTTTGGTCAGCTAATAAAAGGGATCTTTTCCTATATTATATATTGTAGAAGACTGTATCAGGAATATAGTCTGGGCTGTATTTATTTCTGCATACAATTGTCTGAGGTGAATTTGTCTACAGATTCCAATGACCTCTTCCCTAACAATTCAGTGCCCCTTGCCAATTGTTTGATGAGAGAATGATATGTGACAGTGCTATGTCCTTCCCTCATCTAAACAAGAAACAATAGCTGTGTACAACCTTGGAAAGGGCACTGTTGTGCTACAAGTATACATCTGCACTACTCTAATTAAAAAGAAAGTCAAGTAAGTTGTTAGTATGGTTTAGCACAGACAACAGTGCAGCACACAGAAAGGATTTAAAAATAAAAAAGCTGAAAGTCACTTTCCCTACTAAAATATGCAAAACAAAGGGGAAAGTCAGTCCTGGTATGGCCAAGAGTCCTCTGTCTAACTCTGAGGGATGGGTAGGCTTTGGGTGTAGTATTTCCTCCTGGTTTAGCCTGGAATAATGAAATATGGTGTGGAATTCCAAGTCAAGTTAGATTTATCATGTATTTCTTCTCTCATTTGGGAGCAGACAGGTTCAATGGAGAGACCTGCATATTTACTAATA
Source organism: Neomorphus geoffroyi (assembly GCA_033558235.1). NCBI lineage: Eukaryota > Metazoa > Chordata > Aves > Cuculiformes > Neomorphidae > Neomorphus > Neomorphus geoffroyi. The sequence goes on from JAUMJM010000025.1 coordinate 4,707,212, forward strand.
TCATACCAATTTACGGCTGCAATCCTTGAAGCTTAGCAGAGGTTCGCTGATAAGGAGCTTCTTTTTGCTTAGTTGTGGCTTATATTGTGATGATTAAAACATCTTACCCTAGAGTCTTGTTGGAGAAACACAAAAACAAATCTCTTGCTGTTGCTCAATGAGATGCTAACATTTTAACTCAATTTAGAAAGAATAACTCTGAGGAATGGTTTAAAATCAGAAGAAAATTGTAATATTTGGTATTGCTGAAAAAGAATTGTCAGTAACCTTTCCTATATGGCTTAATATGACTAAGTACAGGGTTTTTCTGAACCAAAAGCATTTGGATGTTATCGGTGTGGTATTATCTAGAGTAACAACTCCATTGGATTGGATTTTTCTTGTCTTAAGCTACAATCTCTTCTCATTCACCTCTACTCTAAGATGGGTGAAATCACTCTGAGTTGTCTCTGAACTGGCAAACCTGTGTCATGGCTCTGTGACCATGCTGGGTGCCCAAAGGGGTGTATGTGTTACTGGATTCACTTGCAGAGTTGGACCTGTTTCAGATTGTTTCTATGGGGTGTATTGGAAAAAACTACTGCTATGGAAAAGAGTCATCAAAATATTTTAATACAAGGAAACTCAGTTCTGCTCTGTGAACCTTGGAGAAACCGGAATCTTCCCAGCTCACAGAGCTCCCTGTCCTCAGATCTTTACAGAATTAGGAGTTAGTTTGTATTTGGGGCAGGGTTTTTAATCAAATATTTGAACATTGCAAAATTACCCTTTTGAACACTTGCAAAGGAAAACATTTGGAATTTTATTAACCCATATTTTTTTCTTTGATTTTTGACTATATTTGTTCTTAAAAAACCCCAGTAGAATAAAAAAACAAGTTTTAGAGCTGTTGAAACAAAATTCTGCATGTGAGGTGTACTGATGTGATTTTTATTTCTGTTTATAAACGTATTTGAGGGTTTGAGTTTTCAGCCCTCACAGGGTTGAAAACAATGAAGATAATAGCATTCATGCAGTTTCTTACCATTTCCATGCATGACACATTACTGCAATTGAATTCACCCGAAGTATTTATGCTTTATACAAAACAATTTTTATTTTTATTAAAGGCTTTCTAATGAACAGCATTTTTTCCCCTCTGGCCTACATTCCTTCTCTCTCATCTCCCTCAAGACTGATAAATAACAAATGTGTTGACCTCCAGGACCTCCGACATGGCATGTGCTCTTAGGAGGACTTAAGTAAGGGATGACTTAGAGAAGGAGGAGAAGATTGGTTTGATTTGTGGTGTTCTCTAGTTTTGTACTCTTTCTGTAAGTTTCAGTCTGCCTTCTTTGTACATTTGATTATTTTTAAAACCTAGTAGAGGAAGAAATAAAAAATCACCACTGATATTAGTTTATAAGCTAAAAATCAAAATAATGATATTTAATATGGAATATTACATAGATTTCTAAATCTACTAAAACTATAATATAAGTACAGAGAAGGAATGACATTGAAGCATTTTAGAGCTGGTTGCACCTGATAAAGATTCAGACATGAATTTTGTATTTGTAGCTATCATCAAAAGGGAGTGGGTATTGCAAATATTATTTTACATGCTCAGGCTCAAACTTTGAAACTCATCCTGTTGGCTTAAATCAAACTAATCGTTTAGGTAAGAGTAAAAGAAATCATGTCAAGTATGTAATCATGAAAATTAGGCTCTTTCCTATAGGAGAGGGAAGCTGAAAGGTAGGAAGCTTGACTATAAAAGTAGCTGATGACATTTTAGGCTCAGTGGCTTCTCTGCACTTACTTAACCATAACCATTTCAATGTGACCATGCTCTAACATGATTACGATCATTTATGTTGGTCTTTTGCAATTGCAAGGAGTCAAAGTGTCTTCAGCACCACTCTCTTTTGGCCTCTGCCATGTGCTGACCCACATCAAAGCCTTGAACAGGGGTCCCAGTCGCTCCAGACACGATAAAGAGTATATGGAAAATATGCAAATCATTCTCAGGAAGAAATTTCCATTTCTGTACCAGTAGTTTTCACTTTAATCCTTTTGCCTTGAAGATTTCATTTCCTTGGAAGAGGGGGGAGGAATGGGTTGGATAATCGCTCTCTAGTTCCATTTCTGTTGTTGCAAGGCCCTGATACCGAGATTTCATTTCTCAAGCTTTATTGACTTTGATAAAACCCTTTGACTTGCTGAACTTCCTCTCACTTTAGGTACAACTATAGAATTATGGATTTCCTGACAAAATAATTAGTCTTCCTCTTTCTTGCTCTCTACATATATGTGGGAACACAATAAGCTCACTCATAAAATGCTTTTATACAACTTCTATTTAAAAACAGCGACATTTTTGTTCTCATAAACTTTGAAGAGAAATTGTCAGGATTAATTCTGCCTTGCTACGTTAGACAGAAGAAACCATCACAAGTTCTGCCATTGCACAAGTCTGGCTAATTAACGTCCTTGTAAGAGAGCTCAACAGTGAGGCTAAAAAACAGATGGACAACTGGAAAGACATATCTCTTTTGATAGAACAACTAAATGGAGAGAGACACATTCACATTCTACCCTAACCTTTTTAAAATCCCTACTGTTACTTTATTTGAGGAAAACACATAACAAATCATTCAGTTTAGCATCAGTTTTTGAGATATGGTGAGACCATTGCTCTGCCACTTCAGTTCTGCATTTGGTGACTTCAGTATCTCTGGACTTCGAAATAAAGTAATACTCTATGAACCCAACATGAGTTTGTTGGTTTTGTTGTTTATTTTTTGTACGATTTTCATCATATTTTTTACATCTGTTGGGACAGATACTTTATATTCTGGATGTAAATAACTTTAGGCAGAAAGAAAATTGTACAGTAGCTAGATGACTGAATAGTCATTTAAAAAACTTGGAAGCTCCAGCCAAACTTCTTAAGTCACATGGGAAATTTGTGGTAAACCCAAGAAATTTATACCTTGGGTAAATTCTGTGACTCAGATGTTTAAGGAAGCTACTGTAGTTTAACAAGTTTCTGTGGGTCAGCAGCTTCTAGCCCACATCCGACTGAAGATTACGCAAGTTATCTTAATGTTTTTCATTGATATCAAAGTCAAGATGGAGAACTCCACACAAGCAGTAGACTAAGAGCAAGGGTGGCTACTTTACAGTAACTCCCTAAGCCACGGCAAACTCATTTGATGTTTGATCCCTCAGTCTGGTGAGCAGAGAGCATGGTATTTCTTTCTTTTACTGCGTACTCCCAAGGGACATCTCTTAACTCTCGTGTCGTCATAGCTTGTCTGAGTAGGGAAAGAATAACCTGATGGCTATTGGTCCATAAATAAAATAAAATCCCATAAAATAAAATCTAAACTGATATTGCAATAATGAAATTATAGGAGTTTTCATTAATATTTCTGAGTTGATGCTCATGTTTTCCAGACATGGACATACAGGCCTTCGGAACTTGAAACAGCTCCCCTTACATACACTTGAGAAAAGATTAGATATGTGATATTATTGGTAAGCTCTTGCTTTTTTTTGCACTGTAATTTGAATAACATCGTAAAAATCAGGTTCAGGAATTCCAGAGAAAGGGTTATCAACGAAAATTAATGATAGAGCTACAATGGCTCTAATTTTCAGTCCAGGCTTTCCTTTTTCACAAGGATCCAAGTTGCAGTGCTTCAGGTGCCAAGGTTATTGATCGTTATTAATTTCTTAAGTCCTTCTTTTTCACACAAGTGAGCAAGAAGGAAAACGAGGACTCAAAATCCATCAGTAACAGAGAGGCAGATAAGCTGTACTGTGCTGAAGAAAACAAATGATTTCAGACGTTACTTAGGAACTGATTTCCCAGTTCTTCTGCCTCTCTAGCATGAAGCCATCATTTTTGATGACAGGTCACACTGTCACATCCAGCCACTTCAAACTGTATTCTTGCCCCACTTTTAGATTCACCTGTAGGGAGAACAAACCACAGCAAATATTCTTCTCTACATTGCCTGATCCCTTCCACATCATGTTTTATTTACCAGACTGTCCCCTGTTTATTTATTAATTTATTTCCCTCCTGAGCCCCTTTGGAGATTCGTGGTTGCTGATGATTTGTTTGATGTAAAAATTCTTCGCAATGGAATTTTGGAGTAAATTCTGTGTCACCAAAAATATGGAAGGGCAGAATGAATTCAGTGTTAAAAGCAATCAGAGGCTGTTGTCGAAAGTTATGTTCCAGATTTCTGTTTTATGGTTGTAAAGGTATAAGAAGGCAGAAAGGATTAAACTAATGAACAAAAAAATGCAGTTTTGAAGAAGGCTTAAAAAGTGAAACAAAGACTTGAACATAACAGATAACTCTACTGAAGATTTATTTAGGAGTTTAGACCCTTTTACTAACATTATGAATAGCTGGATTTTATGTTACTTCTGAAGCAGATAAAATACATAGTGCTCTTTTTAATATTGGAAACAGTAACTTCCGCAGGACAGATCTAAAATTTTATCCTCATAGAAATGGCAGAATTTTATTTTGTGTTTATTTCAGACAGTTATAGGTCCTCATATTTGTACACATCAGAAAGTAACTTTCTAGTAGAGGAGCAGCTTTTAACTAAACCAGAGGCCACTGCTGGTCCCAGCACGGTAAATGCATATGAAATGTGTCCCATAAACTACTCACCTGATAAAATCTTCATGCTGCCTGAAGATTTTAAAGCTCGTTGTAGACCTGGTAACTTTACAAACTTTGCTGAGTTAGGTTCTCCCAGTTCTCTAGTCATATCCCATCTTTCAGACTCTTTCTGGTGGCTCGACTCATGCATCTGATGCAACAACAGAGACGACTTGTGAGATCTTCACCCAGTAATAAAAAGAACAGTCACTAAAGAATTGTCGTAATACACCTTCTTGTGATCTAAGCAGTGGGCTTGAGCCTTTTGTTCACCGTGTTTGCCAAGGGTATTTCAAACACTTGTGATGTCTTTGGGTACGTGACAGTGCAGTAAGGCAGGTATCCCTGAGTTTTGGCTTGTTACTGTCCAAAGCTCTGTTTCACCCCATCGAGGTGGGAAATGAGTCCTCTTTCATCAACATCTTCACCACACAGAAAAATATTTTTATGGTAAAAAAGCAGTAAAGGAAAGCTTGAGCTTCCCCTGACTTGCGTTCAGATGCTTCTCCTGCCAACTTCGTTGCAGCAGGAGTATTTCTATCAAAAAGCTGTGGCAGGCAGCCAAGGGGCACTAACATCCACATCCACTAGACCGATATTTACCAAAAGACGGTGTGTCAAAGAGCTAGTTTCAAAGTTTTCCCCTGACAGACTGTCCTATAATGATGACAACAGTGGGAAAACATTGTAACACACCAACAATCACTTTTAAAATGCATATTACATTTGCTATCATTTTAGATACGCGATTGTGTATATGTAAATAATAAAGTTGTAATGAAGCACCATTTTAATAACTTTAATATATTTTAACTTCAGATGCAGGACACAGTTCTCCAGTGTTTGGAGGGTTCTTTTTTGTTCTTCAGTATTGAAGACTTAGCCAATATACTTCGCAGTAGGGTTAAGTGTTCATTTCCCCTGTACAGCAGGATGGGGATTTATTGTGGTCTTCTAAGTTAATTTGAAGTTAGGAGAAAACTACTCTTTCAATGTCCTATTCGTTACCTCTCATGGAAACAAAGATTTCATTACTGTATAATCCCCATGGTTTTGTCTTGGGTTTGGTGGGAATGAACCAATTGGAAACTTGGATGAAATAATCTTACTGCTCATTGCCACGTTAGAAGGTTGAGTTTTCACCTGTTCAAGCTGTTTATCTTGCTTCACAATATGTAGTTTGTCCTGGAGAAAGAGTTGATCCTAACAAAATCTCCAAATATAGGCATGGAAAAGTCTCTACAATCCAATACTAAGTGCTGGACCAGGCCTTTGTTGAAGACTTCTGAGAGTTTCCTTACGAGCCACTTAGCAATTTAATCTCTCAAGCTGAGAGCTTAAGTATGGAGATGATGTGTTGTGACCAAATTCCCACTCTGATATAAATAACATAGCTCTCTGGCAGTAATCTAGAATTGCAGTCTGAAATGAAATAGTTTGGGACGTCTTGATTTCTGAAGTACTACATTGCTTACCTTACAGTATCCCAGTAGTAGTGTCTAGCCGTTCATCTATTTCCCAGATATCTGAGTATTAGTATACTTTGAATAGCTTGGAATGAAATGGTGCCTTCCCTGCCTTGTTTCTGTGCATCTTCTGGGGAGGCTTTGCCCTTTATGTATCTCTTTTCTTTTCTTGCCCTGCTTTTGTCCATGTGACTTCCATGTTAACCAGGTCTCAGATGTCCTTGGTCTTATTTAACCACCCATTTGTAGACTCCTGTTTTGGATTCCTGAGAATCCAAAAAGTTTCTGCTTTCAGTGATCAGAGTGACATAATTCAACTGACTACATCTGCAGATGTTTCCAGCATTCCTGGGAGTTGTCTTGGCCTTCTTCTTTGTGACTGTCAGCTCTAACAGAATAGTACATCAACAGCTGGATATAATTCTTAGTAGATAATCGTAAAATCTTTTACACACAAGCCAACTTGGCTGAGGGTTACCATATCTTTTCATGTTTTCTTTAGTTTCCTCCAGTTGAGAATCTCATATGCCGGTTTATTTTCATATTTTAAATGTGCAGTGTTTTCTGGATGAAACCCCAAATTTATACATCTCATTTCATTACATGTGATACTGCAGGCTCAGTAGTGTGGGCTGAAGTGCTACTGAAAATGGGATGTAATAATTTAATTTCAGACTTTTCCCCTTTTCTGAAAAGAGCACACCTCTTTTGTGTTGAGCATGGAAGCATCCATATAAATCTTACCAAATGTCCCTTGGAGGCAATGATGCCATATGCTACATATAGACTTTTCCATGTAGCTTCCTTTTCCAAATCATTTTCTCATCATGGGTAGCTGGCCAGCAGGCTTTTTGAGACAGAAGACAGCTGCATTAAGTAACCATTTTATGGAACACCTTTATCCAGTTGACATATCAAGGATTCAAAGACTTTTAACAGGTTTAGAAGATGGTTACTTTATGTTTCTGAGCAGATATTTGCTGTAATGATTCTGTAACGGTTGGGGGAAGAATTGGAAGCTACCAGAGCAGACAAAAGTTTTCGATGTATCATAACTCAACCCATTGCGACGTTGTCTTAATTCTGTTTGTATTCAATTTCAAATGTATTCGGTGACTCTTTCTTGCAAACAGATGGGATTGTGATTGTGACCTGCCACAGATTCTGTCACGCTGTCTCTGTGGGCTATGCATGCATGCATGTAGGTGGATTTACATACATACATAAATGCTAAGCTAGAGACAGTGATAAGTGATTCAGAGCAACTCTGAGCCAAGGTTTCTAGTGTGTGTTTTCCTGTGCAGTTCTAGAAAGAAGCAGGAATCCAACTTCTGTGGGAGCCTGACTGAGTTATATCGATATTTCCATGGTAAAGGTAAGGAAGTATTAATGTAATTACATCGCCAAAAACTCCGGGGAGGACACATCTGCAGCACTGGGCAAAGCTTTGCAACACTTTATGACATCACTCACCAAAGTGTGTGTTTGCTTTTTGGACCCTCTGGCACTGCTTGTCAGTGAGATGATATCCCATTATTTTTTCCAGACAACAGAAGGTAAAGACACTAAGAGCTAAAACATGCCCCCAAGGAGAGCTTTAGGAAAAGAAATTGGAAATGGATCTTGAACCTGCAAAGCCAAGACTAGTCCCAAACAAGTCAAGACACAGAAGACAAAATCAAACCCCTCAACCTATGCCTGTTTAAATCTGCAGATAAACTGGTCCAACTCAAGGTGCACAAGAATGGGGTGTAACAGGAAGACATTTGTTCTGAGAAACTGAAGAAGTGTGCAAGCACCAAGAGGAAACGGTGCTGTCAAAATCATAACTGCAGTTGTAGAGGGTTGAGAAGTCAGGGAATGAGAAAGTCAGTACTGTTTCTGAATAAGGACAAAGATACATAGATTTGCCCTAGAATCTTGGAAAAGTTTTTGGAAATATTTTGAAGACCTTATGCTTAGGAATAGCATGAAATCATCACCAGTTATATATCTAAGAATGACAAAGTATGAAGGAGAGGAGTAACCAGCTCAGGGGACTCAAGAGAGAGAGACAAGGCAGAAGTTAGTATGCTTTAATTTAGATGTCCATGTGAGCATGTATAGATGTGAGTTAGATGCCTAAGCAATCAGTACCTTAAAGTAAAGTCAATGGAGAGGCAACCAGGATAGTCAATAGAGGCTTAAAGACCTTAGACATCATCCAGTTCCAACCCCCATGCCATGGGCAGGGACACCTCCCTCCAGACCAGGCTGCTCAAGACCCCATCCATCCAACCTGGCCTTGAACACCTCCAGGGATGGGGCAGCCACAGCTTCCCTGGGCAACCTGGGCCAGGGCCTGCCCACCCTCACTGTGAGGAATTTCTACATAAAGTCTAATCTAAATCTTCCTCCTTCCAGTTTAAATCTGTTGCCCCTCATCCTATCACTACAAGCCCTTGGAAACCATCCCTTCCCAGCTTTCCGGGAGCTCTTTCAGTCCTGGGAGGCTGCTCTAAGATCTCCCCAGAGCCTTCTCTTCTCCACGCTGAACAACCCCAGCTCTCTCAGCCTGTCCTCATGGCAGAGGGGGTCCAGTCCTTGGATCATCTCTGTGCCCTCCTCTGGACCCGTTCCAACAGATTCATCTCCTTCTTATGTTGGGGATTCCAGAACCGGACCCAGGGCTCCAGGCGGGGCCTCACGAGAGCAGAGCTGAGGGGCAGAATCCCCTCCTTCACCCTTCTGCTCCCAGTGCTCTGGATGCAGCCCAGGACACAGGTGGCTTTCTGGGCGGCAAACACACATTGCCGGCTCATGTTGAGCTTCTCACCCATCTGCACCCCAAGTCCTTCTCCACAGGGCTGCTCTCAGTCACATCGTCCCCCACCCTGTATTGATACCGGGGGTTGCCCCTAACCATGTGTAGCACCTTGCACCTGGCCTTGTTGAACCTCATGAGGTCCCACAGCCCCACTTCTCCAGCTTGTCCAGGTCCCTCTGGATGACATCCCATCCTTCTGGTGTGACCACTGCCTCACTCAGCTTGGTGTCATCTCAAACTTGCTGAGGGTGCACTCGATCCCGCTGTCTACATCATTAATGAAAACATTAAACAGCACTGGTCCCAGTAGGGACACCAGTCATCACAGGTCTCCATCTGGACATCGAGCCGTTGACCACTGCTCTCTGAATGCAGCCATCCAAGCAATTCCTTATACACTGAGCAGTTCACCCATCAAATCCATATCCCTTCAATGTAGAGAAAAGGATGTTTTGGGGGGCTGTGTCAAAGGCTTTACAGAGGTTCAGATAGATCAGACCCTTTGCTTTTCCTGTGTCCATGGATGCAGTCACTCCATCACAGAAAGCCACTAGGCTGGCAGGGCAGGATTGCCCTTGGACAAGCTGTGCTGCCTGTCTCAAATCACTTCCCTGTCCTACATATGCTGCTTTTTTTTTTTTTTAGATAGATTCAGCTCCTTAAAGGGCTGCACTTATTGCCTGAACAGTCTCCTTTCAGCCTGTTGTGCAGCTGAGAGGCCTGATTAAGTTACCAAAACACTGGTCTTTTGTGCCATGTGGGTTGCCCCATGCTATTTGAGGTATTCCATTGGGATAACAGATATGAACCAGGATGCACAGGAGACACATATTCCTCTAGATCAACAATTAGAGACCATGTTACAGTCTACAAAATTCTCATACAGCAACTGGTACCTACATTTGGTCATCAGAACTGGCCTTTGAATTATACAGAGATCACAGATACTCAACTGTACACACTTAAACGTAGGTGTCTCAATCTGTGTTCTGAATCCCTTTTTAAAGAATCAGTTATACTGAAATGAATTTGAACTCTGGACTTCTGATACAAGTGGGACTTGTACAAGTAGGAAGGAACAAACAGATTTGAGTGTCGCAGCAGGATGCCTTTCTTATCAACTAGTGTGTGAGTCATAAAGCACAGTATAAATGATAAGTGGAACAAAGAAAATGTGTTAGGAGTATGTATATATGGCTTTGGAAAATAGGCTTTGTGTTGATGCTGCCTAATTTATTTATCCAGTGAGAAACCAAGATATAGAAACTCAAGGAGACAGAAGGAGCTAGAAAAGGACTATATAAATAAGACAGCCCAAAATTTAGGGAAAAGAAAAATGTTTATATTGATTTGGAAAAAAAAAAGGGGAGAAAAGATAGGAAATCATTGTTTACTCATTTACCTGTCAAAGCAGTCTGTAAAGGGAGTAAAAATCATATTTTCTGAGAGAAAACTTTGGATTTGTTGAAAAACTTTAATTTTCCAGGAGGACCTAAAATAAAGAAAATTGAAAATTAAAATATTCTTTCAGAACAGTTCTGGTGTTTTCTTCTCCCTGTACAAGTAATTTATGGAAGAGTATTGCCATAAAATAAAAGATGATGATTATGGTTTTTTCCCTACGCTTCTGTGAGGATCTCTCCTCCCCTCTAAAAGAATTAAAACTTCGGAGCCTGGTCTTACTAGAAAAGCCTTTTCTATTTCTCAGACAGCTTTACTGGTCAGTAATGTTGTCATTCTGTTTTGCCAGTGCTGTCATAAGGCAAGGAGTGAAACATGATTTATATTTATAATTATTACGTGCTACTGTCGGAGAAGGAATGGTTAGATTCCCCTGGTTCATAATGTTCCCTGTCTGAGACATGTGACATGTCCTGTCCCTTTGGTTTCTCTGCAGCAGTTTTGAACAGGTTATTTTTAGTCATCTTATTATTTCTTGCTGCCTGTGCTTTCAAGTTTCCCTCTGACTTTAATTAAACTGTCCTTAGGCTTGTGCATGTAAAAAGCTGACAAGTTCACCCAGTCAAGATCTCTCCTAATTACAATGCAAAGTAGGAGTTCAAGTGAGGAGAACATCAAACAGTTTTTATGTGACATATGAGAGCTTGACACTGTATTTTGACAGGCCTGTTGTAGAATACATGATGCCACTAAAATACATTTTAAAAGTAATATCCCAGCTTACACATCAGCCACAAAACAAGCCGATGGTGTAGAGAGCAAGCTGTACAACATGCTGTACAGAGCAAAAGACAGTGTTTGGCATGTTACTGATGTGTGATATAAACAGTGGTAAGATCCAAAATATGGTGACTTTTGGTTCTGCTTTTTATGTGTGATGGTGTTTACAGATGAACCAAATCCATAGGCCAGTTCTTCAGATCTGGCTGCCTGCACTGTATCTGCTTGATGAAAGATTTAAACAGTGGACCTTCACCATTAACTAACGCAACCTGGCACAGCGTGAGCCAGACAGCGCAGCCGGTGTAGGCAGCAGTAAAGTGCAGCCACGTTTTCTGTAGATGTGACACAGGAAAGAAGATGCTATACAACCTCATTACGCTGGGATTCTATGCACCAAAATATGCTCTTTTCATCCCGATTTCCTTTATGATTGCTGTACGCTGTAGGTCCCACACTGTAGGCACTTAGAAAGCCCGGCTGTGAGCTCAGTGTGGCTGCAGTTCATCCTCCTTATGCTGGGACTAATCGTGCCAAAAGGTTTTATTTTTTTTTCCACTGCTTGTAAGAGGAGACAAAAGTGACTGGCTTAGATGTCAACCCTGCATGAATCTTCACTTAGTCACATGAACCCCACTAGTGTAACAATATCTGTATTTTCTATGTCCTTTCTTAAAATTTTAATTCTCCAAATAAGCACGTAGCTTTCAAACTGATGGAGTAAAAAGAAAAGCTGGGGTTGGGAGGAAGGAAGAAGGGAGGGTGGTTATGATGAATGTGTATTATCACAGACAAAACAAACAAGCATTTTTTACTGAGAGCTTTGGTCCTTCCGCAGAATGTTTGTTGCGCTTGCTAAAAATGAAATTTTCTTGGAAAATATATTGTTTGGTTGATGTCTTGATATATGGAAAATAAGACTGAGAAACAACGCCAAACGTGTGAATCAAGCATCAGTGAAAAGTATAAGAGGTTAATTTCCTGACCTTCAGCTGTAGTCATACCTCACCATCGTCAGCAGTGCCGTGAGCTCCCTGCAGTCAGAGCTGACACTGCGACAGGAGGAATGGGTGAGTCAGGTCCTGTGGGCGTGCAGATGACTGTACAGGACTCCTGCACAACAAGCACCTTTCCTTTCACCGTTCACAGTGCTACTCAGCACTCAGCAGTGATTTCTTCAGCTTGCAGATCAATACACCAAATGAGAAGAAATGGAGAAAAGAGGAATACAAGAGATAGAAAAAGCAGAAATCCATAGAACAGAGCAGGGGAGGGAAGGAATGGGATCTACAGTGTGGAAAGGGCACAAGCTTTTTCAGTAATTGCACAGAGTCAATCACACATATTTTTTAGTCTTCTGGGAGATTCCCATAACTTCTCAGCTGCAATTTTTGCATTCTATTGCCAATATAAATGCCATGCTAATGGCAAAATAATTCCACGCAGTATATTGCAGCTTAAATATTTAAAGCTGCCTAACTTGAGAGGATCTGAACTGCCAAACAGACACTTGTCTGAGCAAAATTTAGGACTTATCAGCACAGATATTCTGCACTGCCTCACAGTTCAGGCCAAAAGGAGGCAACAGCCACATAATTTTGCTTTCTGCTCATCCCCTGCTGAGAAAAGCAACAATTTTCTTAGAATTGGATGCAAGTACAAAATATGCTTGGAGGCAAAATAATGTGCAGAGACTAGAAACATAATGCCTCATGTCTTAGAACATCTTAGGCATCCATTATTGGAGCTGCATTTACCTAAATGTATTTCAGCGTGAATTACCTCGTAAGGAGTGTATGTAGAGAGCGTTGTAGTTACCACAAGAGCCACAGGGCCTCCCTGGATGGCATAGCACAACATACTGTACTTAATGTTGACACTGTTCAGTGAAACAATTATTACAATCAATTTGAATTCTAATGCGACTTCTCTTGTAAATCTCTGGGTCATTAACCTTAACAACATCAATGTACTGTCAGTATCCAATTCCACCAAATTAGTGTCCGAGGTAATAGGAGAAGGAATGTATTAATGTGTTATTGGTGACTAATAAAGACAGCAACCCTCTAATGTGCTATGAAGAACAACTGAAGCATGCAAGGGAAGGGGAAGCAGACAAAGTCAGGGCAACAGGCACATAAGTTGGTATATGTCAGGTCATCTGATTAAGTTTTAAACATCTTAACCTCTCTACCACAGACCCAGGAGTACCAGGGATGAAGGTAGGTCCATGGCATATGACAAACATAGGCTGGGCAAAAGAGCTTCTTCACAACTCCATATTGCAGAAGCTGAAGAGCAGCGTCATGTGAAATCATATGGTGGTACCACAAAAAAAGGGAAAATACTGCTGACTATGAAAGGATTTAACTTTTTAACCCCTATCCTGTTCCATAACGCAGCTTGCTCTTCGGAGAACTCAAGTTACGTTGGACTGACATAAATAGACCTTTGCATCAGTGCCATCCAGTTTATCTTCCAGCTGGCAAGCTCTAAGTGACGTCTTCTAGTATTGTTTAAGATGTCTCTTTACAGAGATGATAGATGTCACAACCCCTCACATCCACCACGGCAAAAGGAACTCTGAGTGCTCACAGTGCAGCAGAAAGGGTGCACTGAGGATTGAGAGGGAGTGACCGGCTGAGTGCTGGAAATCCCACTGACATCCAAGTGTTAGGAGAAGCAGCAGTCTTGAAATTGCCTCCTGCCGGCTTGCATTACCATGGAATGGTGTGGTGGGTAAACGTGGCATGGCGTGGGCAGGATCTGGAACTCCTTCAATGCCCTGCAGCTTCAGTCTTTACCTATAATTACTGAATGGGCAATAAATTTCTCTCCCCAAAAATGCTATTTTCAGATGGTTGATATAGCGCAGAATAATCAGACATTTCCCAATAATGATAAATAAAAGCAAAGATGTTATTTTTATGCCACATTCCCAAAGATCTTTATAGGTTATAACCCAAAATTACCATTTTAACACCAAAACAGAAATCCTTTAAAATCATTCTCTCAGAGCAGAATACGAAGAACGTGAAGAACTGGTGACAAGTTTTATCATGAAGGCAACGCTTCTTGAACAAAACAGATTAAGCATTTCATTTAGGGATTGGCAGGATTGCTGAGTTAATAAATTTTCCAATAGAAAAAGTGTTATAGGATTTTAAAGTTGAACTTATAATTAGGATTTTTTTCTTATGGCTGAAAAAATATCATTCTGTATTCAGGTAGGGTGCAGGACACCGTCCCTGATGTTTGATTTCTATTCCACAAACCCATAGACAAAAGTAAAGAAAATCAATAATAATAACAGTAATAGTAGTAGTAATAATAATAATAATATTAATAAAAAAAGATGAGTAATCCTTATGTTTTTACAAAGCAGATACGAAATGTATTAAAGTATGAACAAAAGACTTTAGCAAGTTTTACATTACTAAAACTTTTGTCCTGCACAGCTAATCACCCCTATGATTACTTATTTGCTAAAATTTCCAATTTCCTTCCATCTTGAACATCTGATGAAATGTGTAACCGAAACTTCATAATGAATGAAGTTTTAGAAATCTCAGCTTTCTAAAAAAGGCCCCAAAACTCTGCTGTGATATCAGCCTACCACAGCCTGATATCAAACCTATCAAAATGTTTCCGATGTTATTGATGAATTCTGGATGAGAATTCTATACATGGTCAGGCTTATCATTAATCTCAACTAACTGAATTAATTTGACCTAACTTCAACTACCTAATAGTTTAGGTGTCTAAAAGGAGATACCAGACATCATCTTCTGTATTTAGGTACATCCCCCAGGTGAGTAGGTGGGGGATAGAGGGTGTTGCAGTAGGTAAGTATCCTGAGAAAACTACCAGCTGACTGAGATGACTAATTCAAAGCTGATTAAATCTCTGACTTTTGCATGACCAAATACAGCTCTGAGACAAATTATAGTTTTGGTCAATTAGCTTGTGAGGTGAGGTGAGGCAGTGGCATGTCATGGAGTGCTCTGGTGACAGGTAGAAAATAGTATTTGTAACTAAATAAAAATATAATAGTATAGAAAGGGGAATAAAAGGTGAGAAATACTTCCTTGTTTTACTGTGCTGCCACGGATTATCATTTTTATTTTCCCCTCTCCTGGATGGCAAAGCAGCATAGCATTTACCTTATCTTGGTCTCTATTTCTGTGCCTTTTTTAAAGCTATAAGAACACGGAGTTTGACACTTTTATTGTTTTGCCTTGGGCTGTGTCTGCAAGAGAAAATGGAGGCAATAGCTCTGCTTTCAGCAACGGGTAGCATAAGAACTTTTTTTTTATTCAGGAGGATCTGATGAGGCAGGAAGTTTTTATTTCTCCAGGCCATTTTCATGGCATGAATTATGAATATCATGGAAATGTGGCTATTACACGTTTGAGAACGTGTTACTGCATAAGACTCACAAGGGGGGGAGGGAGGGAGAATCATACTTGGTTTAAATTATGGGAAGTTACAGAGTGAATTTTCAGTATGTGTACAAATTATCATTTTGGTTTGTATTTCTGCCATTTAGACAAAAAAGATTGATTTATTTCATAAAAATGTACAGGGTATTTTATATATGGTTAATTTGTATGGGATTTCATAAATAATACCAAATATTTTACAGCACTTCCCTTCAAAGTAATACTTTGTGGGCATTGAGTGGCACTGTCTCTTGAGATTTGGCTTCTTTGCATCACTCAGGAGCTGCAAAAAGACTTGAAACCACTAGAAACAAATAATGAAAACCAGCAGAATCTCATACACCAGCCTAGACTGGCATAAACCAAATTTGCTTTTGAAAGAGGTAGCCATATGTCCCATCGTTTACCCCTACACAGGTCATACAACCAGCAAAACCCCAAGTGTTCAATTGATGCCCTTTAATCACTTCCCTTAACCTGTTCAGTGTGCGGTTGAATGATGCATGTGAGGATGTAGGGACAGAGAAGGATGAGGCTCATTTTGAACCGCTGCATGAGTGCATGCTGGCTTAAAGTCCAACACGAAACTGTGACTGAAGATCATATCACCCATGGAGAGAGATCCAACAATAGTGGGCACTCTGCTTCCATCGCGTGAGTCGTGCATGAGGATGCAGCCATAGCTGAGCGCTTCTTCCATCCTATATATTGGCCAAACTGCAGTTTTGTTGTCTGTTCAGCAGAGAAGTGGACTCGCTCAGTACTGAATCTTCAAGGCCAAGAGGGGCTGCTCTGTGGAAAAAAACTACATTAGTCAAACACAAATTATTGGACTCCATACAGCAGTAAATGAATACATTTTTTTATTGCCTGTTTTATGCCAGAGGTCAGACTCAATGAGATAATCCTTCTTTATGGCCTCAAAGTGTATAAAACCAGATAAAATTAATCCAGAGGACACTCTTGTGCCTGTAGATGCCTAACAAGATATCTGCTCTATCCGACTTTTGGTATTTGGGGTCATTTTAATTCACGGGCTCTTATTTCTCTCCCATTATTAGATTTTCTGCCCTTGCAGCTCCCAGCCTTTATGGGCTCACAGGCAGAAGTAATGAGTGCGTAATGGAAGCAGCATCTTTCTTTTCTCTCCCTGCCAACTTGGACCATAGCCACAGCCTCCTTAGTTTTAAGGGTGTTTGATTTTCTACAGCCATGAGGAAAATCAGAATGTCTCCTGAGCAGAACACAGTCTATAACTCATAGGTCAGAGGCCATTGCTCTAATACATAGCTTCTCTGGAAGAAGGGTCACATATAGATATCAGGTCTATCGTTCCTGTCTTGGACTAACAAGGAGGAGGATTTTTCTTCTCTATCATGGTTTAAAGAAGGAGAAGTCTGAAAGGTCACATCTGAGACAACACCACTGTCACAAAAAAATTGAGGAGCATTGCTATAGAACGTTTTAGGTTATTTCTGTTTCCACCCAGAAAATACTAGTTTAATCATAAAATTATTTTATTTTAAACTGCACTGAATATGACATTTTTTTGCATACTTGCACCTCATCACAGTACCATACCAATAATAATGTTTCCTGACAGATATTAGTGATTTTTTCTTTGCAGCTCCCAGGAGACACGAACAAGCGCTATTCTTGTTTTTCTTTGATGGAAATCAAGGAAAAAGTGTCTTGCCTCATAATGCATGTTGAGTCAGTCACGGAGTTGGGAACCAAACATACGTGAACTTGAGTCCCTGTCTGGATCTGTAATCAAAGCACCAACTGTCAGTAAATTGAAATATTAATAATACTAATATATGTGAAAAACATACACAGCAGAAGATGGATGAAGCAAAATCTATCTGCAAGTTTCTGCAATATTTTTTTTATTATTATTTTAAATCTTTCCACCAGAAACTCATGACCCATTTCCTAAGTACAAAAAGAAATGTGAACATTCAAAGAATACCAATTCATGGAAATAAATGGGAGGGGAGTCCTGGCTCTCAATTACACAGATCCTTTGTCACAGCTCAAGTGTGTTCTTTTGGCCTGCGAATGAGATGGTTTTCTTACTAACTCAGGCACTGGCAGAGTTTTTATCTTCATCATTTTAATGGAGCATGTCCATTATTCGATGAGTTAATTTCAGAAAGGGGGCCAAGTTTGGAAGGATTAACTGCCAGCTAAAGAAACAAAGCTTTCATGATCTCCTGCCTATCTTGCTCGGGGGGGAAATTGATGCAGCTTTCTATGTGTGTGCTCATTTCCAAGTGCCTTCATGAGACATGGTGTGACAAAGTCTGCCAAGTGTTTAGTGCAATAAATGGAACCACATTTTAAACACAATAAAAACCTAATGAAACCAGCCTCTTTTAAAGCCACCCACCTTTAGCACAACACATTAGAGGCTTTGTAATAGAAAAGCAAAAGGAAACAATAAAAGACATTTCTTTATATAAAAAAACCCCAGCCCTCTATACAGGCATACAAACAGAGGACCCTTAGTGGAAATAAAAAGACCAGCAGATGTAAAGGTATTGCTTAAAAGGCAGCAAAGATGGAAGAGGAAGTGCAGTCAAGTGAAATAATCTCCGTGGTGGAGCAGAAAATCTTGGAGGAGGAGCCGGCAACACCTGAAGGTGAGCTGTACCCCTAGAGGAAGAGTGAAGAGCCAAACCAGCAGTCACCACATTGGGTACCGATGTTGAGTGCTTTAAGATTTTTTTCTGCATCAAGGGAAACCAGACAAAACTTCTCCCTCTGGCCTCTCTTTGGACTGGTCCAGTCTAGCCTAACAAAGGAGATGCCTGAGGACTAGGGAGGAAGAGTTATTTTCTGTGGCTGTAAGGTTGGTTTGGAGACGTTGTCAGCTTCCAAACTGCACAAATTTCTTCTCTCCTAACAGAGTCAGGGGTATGGACAGGGTAAAGGTGAGGGATATGACAGAAGATGCAGGAGGGGAATCGGGCCTTGAAGGGGTTGTTTCTGAGAGTTCCTGGGTGGCACATCCTTGAGTTTTCTATAGCAGCACTGGCTAGTGGTTGCGCCACAGCCCTTGGGAGAAGAAATCCTGAAGTTCACTGTTTTCCCACAAAATGAGGGACAGGAAGTTCCCAAAAGCTGTGGTGGAATAAACATATTAAACAATTTGAGTGTGTGGTTTCCTATAGGTAGAATCACCTGGTTTCCAATTCAAGATGCTGGAAAAGTTAAAACTGAAGACTGGTAATATATATTATTGAGAAGATTTTTTTATTACTGGTTCAGACAGCAGCAAAGACATTTCAGTACTGTGAAAGCAAGTGTTTTTCAACTTAAACATATATGTAAGTGTATATTTAGAAGAAGGTAAGATTGGTGGGTTTCTCTGGTCTTACATTCAGCTAAAAGTCAAGGAGAGAACCCGCTAGGAGTGATACATTTATCTTTATCTTCTACTAGTGAAATTTTTCTCAGGGAAACTTATAAACAATTTCATAATTTAAATGGCTCCAGTGCACCTCAACATAACACTGAGATTGCAGAGAGACTTCTCCCTTTCTCCCACCTGTACAAAAACATGTGGAAAAGCGTGAGAGGCACATACAAAACCTTTGAAACCTATGTGGCTTCTAAAAAGAAATATTACTGCAGAATATGGCACAGAGGTGCATGGTGTACAAACTGCTTCATGCTTTCATAGTATAGAAATCAAAAGGTTTTTAAGGCTGCTTTCATTGCACCTCAGCCTCAGTGGGTACAAGAAGGTTAGGCCAATGAGTATAGGCTGGTGGTCTTCCTCAATAATTTTTTTTTAATACTGGTTTAATATGGAGCTCAGACAGCAGAAGTCTTGCTCTGTTTCAGTGTCATTCAAGTTTTTCCTTGTATCTTATGCAAAAGGTATTAGTCAAATAAAATATTGGCCTATTTGTTTCCTAGTCAGAAGATATGATGATGATAAATACTTATTTCTCTTTTTTTTTCTTTTATGATAAGCTATTTTTGTGTGGCCTGAGGGAAACAGTGAGCAGTTAGTTCTCTGCAGAAGCTTGTCGTACATCAGAAGTTCCCAGACTGACATGGAGCTTCAGTCACATTGCTTTTCAGTTTAGTGACAATGACATTTTTTGTTGATGTTGAGGTAGTTTTAACTTTATTCTTTTCAGAAGAAGCAATTTCTTGGAAAGGACTGCATTGAATATAAATCAGTGTCCTGAAGCTGCTTGCAAATTTTCCAAACATCTAGTCTGACACTTTTAGGTCCCCGGGTATCATCTCTAAGGAGAAAACTAGCAGTAAAGATGCCTGCAGTTTGTAAACAATGGCAAGAAGAACACCCTGACAGGAGACTGTAATGTGGTCTTTTTTCTCTTAGTTATTTACTTTCTGAAGAGTGAGATTTTTTCCTCTGGCCCCTTCTATGACAGAAGGATCCCATTTTATGCACTGCAATAGCATTCAACACTTGCTATTTCCACGGAGATCTGCTTCCACGAAGAGCGTAAAGAGAAGCCCTTGGGGCTGCTGCCTTGGCACGCTCCCCAGAAAGCAGGACCTACAGAGACGCAGTCCCACGTAACTCGATTTGGCAGTTCCTGAACCATTTCAATGGAGCAACGGTGTCGCACCTCAGGGTTTCCAAATCACAAAGAAGATCCGGAGCTTTTTGAACCTGTACTTAGCGTGAGGCATACACGAATGATCTAGTTACGGCCAGGGCGTAGAGGAGTCAGGACAGTGATGGTTTCACTTAACATATGAAGAAATCCAAGAGTAGAGGCTTTCCCTCAGCGGTGTAGACAGCTCTGTGCGTGCCTTGATATTTGCCAGGGAGATGCCAGCACCAACCGTGCCTAGTGATCACCAACCTGGTGATTCTGTGATTCTATGATTCTATATAATTCTGCCTCCCAAAGATACGGGACAGAAAAATCCAGCCTCTGCTCTCAGCTGGAAGAAGTGTGGATGTAACAACACAACCTGATGTATCATGAAATGAGCTCATTTTCGAAGAATAAGGAGGTATTCTGGATTGCTGAAGGGAGCTATTCCTTCAGCTTTCAACCACTACCTTTAAAATGCTTTAACAGTCCAGGAGGTTTGCTTGCAAATATTTCAACAGAAGGCTTTTCAATTGTTATGAAATGAGACAAATGTGACTAGATAGAGCCAGTTGTCATGCAAGCTTCTTCCCATACTTTCTGCAGGTTGTCACTTTGGGTAGTGCCTATATTGCACTATATAGCATTTTGGCTGTTACAGCTTTGTATAACAAGACTGAAGATGTCAGCTGGTACCGAATACCTTTATTCTTGAGGCACATATATTGTCGTAAACATAGGTGATTCAAATTAATTTTCACCTTCAAGAAGATGTGTTGCACTGATAAGTAAATGGTGTTATGAGTGGCTCCTGCATATCCCTTCAATGTTTGAGTGGTAAAATTATATGTTCGGGGGTGAGTTTTGTTGATGGAATCAAAAATATACATTTTCTGAAGTTAAGAAATTACATTTCCGCATACAGCTTTGAAGACCATTCTTAAAAGCAGGTTATTCAAGGCACCTCACAGAAAACTATGTGGGATGATGAGCAAAGGGCAACCACATTTGCCCCAAACCTGGGCTTTCTTTAGTCGATCTTTTTTTTAATGATTTCTCCTCCTCCCTTTTGTTTCTAAGAATGCAAATTCAGTTTCCGCTTGTATTTAAAAGTATTGTGAAAACCCCTTTTGCTTTTAAGGCAAAAAAGGTATTGATACAAACACAAATTTTGATCTTTAGGCCATCACCACTGGCTCTCACAAAACAACAAGGACATTGTGGTGGGGGAATGTAATAGTTTCCACTTTCTGAAGGAAGGAGACCTTGTAGTTGGACAGCTTGCAAATTTATTTGGATTTTATACTCAATGATCAGTTTGTATTTTCTTCCTGTTCTAAGCAAAGAAAAACAACAGTCTCTTCAACAGGCATCTCGCAGAAGGCCCTTAGGAGAAGCTGGGACACTCAGATGTTTGTCAGAATATTGATGGTGACATTGTCATTGTACCAGAGCTCAGGGACTGGTACAGTTCAGGGTCAAAGGAGGTCTGCCCAGCCTCTGACCTCCAGCCTACTCCATCCAACTGCTCCAGATTATTACTGGCAATTTGTTGCCACCACCTGATGACTGTGAGATGGCTTTGAAGTGGAGTGAAAAATGCTGGGGAGATGTTTGGCTCTCTCATTAGGCATCTTTCACTTCACAAAAAACAACCACCACAAGCTGACCCACTGCCTGCCCACCTTTACACAAGAGACCAGAGGAAAATGAATGTCGACACCAAGTGACTGACCCCCATGTAAGGGTTCAGGTCAGGGTTGAGGGCACTTTGGCTGGGGGCCTGCCAAGCCTGGCTGAGTGTAGGTTTGCCTCTGATCAGTCATTGTGTGTTCTTCAGGTAAATCAGGACTTCAAAGTCCAGACCTGCCAGTGGAGCATCTTTCATCAGCACAGAAAAAATCCTCTCCCTTCCCTCACCTGCCATTTCCCAACAAACCTCTGAAGTGTGCTGAAACTTTTATAGCAGTTTACTGCTTGATCCCGAAAACCAGCACTATGCTTAATTCGCTGTTCTGGTAGAGTGGGCCAAAACTCCTGCTGGTGTAAACCAGAGGTGGTATTCTACATTGCATCACATTTACATTAACCTCTGTGAACAAACCTCAACATGAAACTCTGCCCTTTACCCTCAGGAGCTTTTAAAGAACACACATTAATGAAAATAAAATAAGACAACAGTAACATGAAAATGCCCATAGACTTGCAGATTTCAAATTCTTTCTTACCCCAAACAGAGCACAAAGGGAAAGATAAATGACATTTTGTTACAAGCAGAGAACCGATGATAAATGTGTAGGGTTCGTGATCTAATGTGAGAAAATGTTTATTTTCTTTGCCTGGGGAAAAGAAAATAAAGTAAATCCAGCTAACTAACAGCTCAGCTCTTTTCCTGTACTCTGAGTTGCCCCCATTGGATTGCATTATGGCCAGACCAGCTCATGTCAGGGAAACTGTTCATTCCCCTGCACAACTTCCCGGCAGGAGGGCAGGCTGAAGATGTTGTTGTTGTTTTCTTTTATTTTCTTCTTCTCTAAGATACTTTCTTCTGGTGTACCACCTTGGTGCTACTATTTCCGTGTATGTGGGATTTTATCTCCCTACTCTGTGCTCTATGTTGGTTGTCTCTAATGAGATCATTTGGACTTGAATCTTGGTTGACACTGGTGACCTGAGCACAAAAGTCTGAAGAAAAAATAGGAAAAAGAGGATTGCTAAGTCCTTTTTATTGCCTCTTTTTTATTTTTTTTTTTTGTGAAGAAAAATAAGGAAAAAAATAAAAATGAAATAAATTTATTTTCACATGAAATTGAAATCTTGTCTTAAGTGAAGTCTCCAGGTTTAAAGGATAGTTTGTTTTGGAAATTAGAGCTGGAATTTTCACTTAGTCATTAGAATAAAATCTTGTTGTTGCTTTCCACTCAACTTTTATACTGCTTTTTTTCTTTTTTTTTTTTTTTTTTTCTTTCCTTCTCCTTCCCTCTTCAATCCTTTGGAGAAGGAGCTGGGGAAATGAATCGTACAGGCATCTCTAATGAGCAGTGGGATGTTCCCCTCCCTATCGCCCCTACATTAGCGTTGCTTTGGTTCCAGGCCTGTTAAAGAGTTTTTGTAAGTCAGTACTGACTAATGTCAGTCTGGTTAGTCCTTGAACATAATATATTGGGGGGTGAATAAAGGCCTCATCCTGGTCCCTAGCTGACAATGAACCTACCCTTGAAGAGAAGGTGGTAATTAGCTTCTCTGCTGGCATCCTTAGATGAAGAAGCGGGGACTGATTGGGCTCTGTAGCCCAAATTGCCTACTTGCCACTAAAAGAAAGATCAGCATATTGTTTCAGAATAATGTAAGAAAGACTGGTCCTGCTTCCATTCAGACAGTGTGGAGTGAGATGGATCTTGCATGGCGTAAGCGAGCAATAGTCCATTGAAGAGAAATTCAATGGGTGATCTTGTCTGGTACAAAAGTTTGTTTCAACTCATGAATTATGCAAGATGTTCACTCATTTGATCACCATTTCATGCTCCTCTCTCAGCATCCCTTGTCCAGCCACAGCACAGGCTGAGAATGCACTGCCGTGGTGGCACGCAGCTTTGTGTGGCTCATCCATACCCAGCACCAGCCCAAGGGTAGCACCTCTCCTAGGCTTCTGCTTGGGGAGTAAGTCCCCACACTACCAGCACGTGCATTGGGTATAAATCTATTTCAGAAAACCTAGGATGAAATGACTGTAGTGCCAGTTTAGTCCTTTTCATGAACACAAAAACCACCACAAAACTTAAATATTCAATGAACGAGTGATCAAAGGTTTTTATTTTTCAGTGAAATGCTGCTTTTCTTGTTTTACCTCATAATATTCCTAACTTTCCACCCTCAAATATTTGCAGGTAGTCTTTCTTTCCTGTCAGCTAGCAATCACAGCTAGAATGACAATATTGCTGGGAAATAATACAAACCGCAGCGGAACATCCAAAATCTTGGCTCGCTTCAGCCTGTTTTCTGCACAGCAGGCCCTGACTTTAATATCTCATCTTAACAGAGAACAATTTCTCTGGGAAGAGCAATAATCACACAATTTGCTCACTGTGCCTCTGTATAGTTGCAGCCTCTCAATGGGAAAGCAGGCAAGTTGTTTGGAGTTCTATTTTAATTGGATACAGCATTGAAAAATAGACATTGCTGAAACCTTCAGATATGTTCATCTTATTTTTGGTTGCTGACCAGCTTCTCTATGCTCAGAGACACCTCACATTGATGACTGTACTTCTCAAATCAGCAATATGGGAAAGGAGGAGAAAAACAGCTTTTCCCTAAAGCAGCCCTTTACAAAAGGACAAGTACCATAGGTAAAAGTGGGAAGGCAGGAATGTCAACAAGGGGACTTGTATGTCATGTTGTTAGCAGAAAACATCTTATTGTGTGCTAGTCTCTGATAAGGTAGTTGAGGTGACCGCCTGTATTGGCGTTCCAGGTTGATGCTGGTTGGGATGGTGTAAATGAAATCTTTTGGATTTTTCTGGCACCTTGGTCCCTGACACTGAACCAAGTCCTTCAGTGATCTCCCAGGACATCTTTCTCCATTTCAATCCTCCCCTAGAAATACCAGCACTATACATCCCACTTCCATTCTGACAGCTCACTACTGTGCCGGTGATTATAAGCTTTCAAGATGATTTGAGCATAGAGGAGAAAGAGAAATATCACAGAAAATCACTCCTGGGAGCACACGGCTGAACAACACTGCTGGATATTGTCTGCAGCGTTCATGCTGCAGACGGCGTCTCATTGCTTTCACCATTGGGACCATCTGCCTGTAGTTCCTCTGACTGTGGAAGGCTGACGCCCTCACAGGGGACACCATTGAAAGGCACAGCCCAGAGATGGAGGGGGAACACCCATGAAAGCAGAATGATGGGGTGAGAGGGTGGGAGTAAGAGATTCTGTTAAGGTAATTACAGTAAAACCCCACCCTTACTACATCCTGAAATCTTTATTTCTGTTTTATCACTCACTATCTCCCCTTACAGTGTGAATTTAATGCTGCTGTAAAGTGCCTGATGGGCAACTCTGGGCACTGGTGATCTCTATCACTAGGATAGTGGGAAGAAACTGAGCAAACTATTTTCCGCATCAGCTTGCAAATGTGTTTCAGCTGCAGCAACGTGTCTTGCTTGGGGACAGTGGGGAGGAGACCCCCTTCCAATTAAGGGACCCAGAGAAATCCCACAGCCACTCAGATACACGGTGAAGGGCCTCCGGAGGGAATATGGCATCTCTTGACACTGATGAGCCTCCAGTCCAACTGAGCAGTTAAGTGCAAGTTAAAGCAAAAACTGATTTCAGTTCATGGTTAGCTGCTTTGCCAAGTCAGGAATAGCGAGTCGGTCGGGTTTCATGACCCTGGTTCAGATGTGTGGCTGAGCAGCAATGAACCAAGTCCTGCATGGAGGTTTGCAAAGACTGCTCCAGATCTGCATGCCTTCAGTGTGCCTGGACGGCTCATTTCACACTGGTGTTAATTCCACTGGCGTGAAACCTTACTGAATCTGGCAGTGAATCATGAGGTTGATGTGCTTTGCTTTCCAACAGGCCTTGCCACTGGGTTACTAGGTCCAGAGATGCAAGAGCTGGGCTGGATGGCAGTTCCCGTTGTCCTGGAGATAAGGCATTATCATTCTGCTACCGGCTTTGCTCCATCCGTCTCCATCAGCATCACTCACTGCCGCCCTCCCATGCCCCTCTGCATGTCTCAGGCTGTCTCTTTGAATCTTTCCTCGAGACTGCCTGGTTTTCCTCCAGGCAGCGGCTGAAAAACACTGGCTGCTCAGACCTGAACGAGAGCCCCATGCTGAGCAATGAAGAGCCACATGCGGTTCGGCAGCTGTAGCCTTGGACTCTGCGCCGGCAAGCAGCAGCGCAGGCCAGTAGCGGCACATGGTTCACATCAAATTGCTGTGTTTTATTTTCCCAAGTTATTTTTATTAATGGCTGTTTCTAAATAGACTTCCTGAGCTGTGTTCACAATGCACGCGTTAGTGTAAACTCCAAGTGCGTTCACACCTCCAACTGGTTGCATGGACACGGCAGTTCTATGCCTTCGCTGTCCCTGGGTCTGATATTTACCAACTGGAAGCTTGCAATTATTTTGAATTTCCATGAGAACCAGTGAGAAGTTGTATAAACCTAGAAAACAGCCCACAAAGACTGTCATAAGATTGTAGTTGTATTAAGAACACAATTTAGATGAGGCTTTATTTCTCATCCAGTCCTGTTTCTCTAAAATTATGTTATTTTCCCTAGTTGGAGTGCAAGCACTGGTTTTGTGCTGCTTTTTGTTTATTTTTTTTGGTTGAGGCAAATTAATTTTTCCTTAGACTCTTCTTATAATTCATGGAGCCACTTATTTGTTTTCCCACTACAATATTGCTGTTGAGCTATTTCAGAGCCTTAACTAAGGACAATACTATTTCCTTTGGACATGAGCAGACAGTTTTAAAGTTTTGGTATAGCTAAGCCCTTACTTTAACCGATTTAAGGAGAAGGTTGGAAAACCAATGATAATGGGTTAAGTCCACAGCTAACAGAGAAGAATGCAGTTCACTCTTACAACTGGATGTTATCATATGTAGCCCAAGTAACTTGTAAACCTGAAATTACTGGTGAACTAAGGTATGATTTTATGATGTATGACATTTTTGAAATTTATAGACTGCAGTCAGTGGAAATCTAATGTTTGAGGAACATTCATATCTAGTCCATAGACGAATGCCAATTAGTATTCTGCCTGTTTCCAGCTTCTAAGGTTGTTTTAAGGAAAATCAAACCACTTGTAGGTTTTTAATGGTACTTTTTTCTGGAATAATTTGTAGCACTTGATAAAGAGACATTCTAGTGACTGAGAAACAAAGACATGGCTAGCAGGTTTGTAATGCAGAGGGGAAGCATCTGTATAGAAATTTATGTGCTTGTTTGAGGTCTGCTCCCTATATTTCAGCATCCTTACTCTAGATAATAAATTCCTCAGAACAAAATGGAAAAATGGTACTAGACTTTTTTTATTATTGTTCTATAATCATAAATTGCAAGGTCAAGGAGAGTGATGGGTTTCAACACCTTCTTGCTTACTGTGAGTTGTGGAGAGTTACACAATAATTCTTACATCAAGCTCTAATTTCTTCTGTCAAAACCTTGATAAAATAAACAAAAGCAGAGGAAAATCTCCTTTATCCTGTGCAAGGTATTCCAGTGGTTTATTACCTATACGCGCTGTGGGTGAAGACTGACCTTTGTAAATAGTGAAAATGTTGTTATGGGGAAATTTTTAACTGCACTTTCCCATTCATTTATTACAGAGTCTTTTGAAGAGGAATTTCATATTAATCCAGCCTTGTGTAAATTTAATGCTTGGGGAAAACAAGAAGTTATCAGCATTGATTTCTTCCAGGTGTGCAACGAAAAGGGGTTTGCAGCATTAACTATGCAGCTAATGTGCAGTGTTTTAGAAATATGCTTCATTTACTATTAAGCTGAATTTTTAGTGGCAGAGGTGAGCACGAATGTATGGCTGAGCAGGACATGTGAAAGAAAGTGCTTACGCCATCATCTGCTGACTGTGACTGCTGTTCTACGCTCATCACCCGAGGCGAGAGCCAGACACAGTCGTCATCAGTGAAAGAAGGGCCAAGAGCAGTTCTTTAAAACAGCTGAAAGGGAAATCGTCATATGAGTAAGCAAAGAATATTGTGAAAAAAGAAAACTGCAACCAAGAAAAGTATCTGAAACAATCTCCTTGGAAGCAGGAAGGCGAAGGATTTGCAAATTATTGATGTTGGTACTTTATTTTTGCTGTTTATTTTTTCTCCGATCAGGTAACTGGTTTTCTTGTGCGTAGAAATTAATCCACTCCACATCCCTGCCTAGGTGAATAGCTCAGATAGGTCTGATAGACATGATAATCTGCATCTCAAAAGTGAAAGACATAATGGCCTTCAGACATGGCCACTTCTGCTTCCCTGGTCCAAATAAGCAAATAAGCAATCACAGGGGTTGGTTAGTAGGGAACAGGTTTAGATTGAAAATGAATTCCTAAATCACAGCCCTTTGGAAATCCCTCGTTACATACTCTCTACTGAAATTTCGTGTTGCTGAAAAAATAATTGTATTGTTGGAAACTACACAGGTGCCATATTAAGAAATGCATAGTCTGTGAAAAGCAGTTTACAAATCCATATGCTATGTCTGGTTATTGAGTGAACCACTAATTATCCTCCAACAGTGCCTAGTAGCAGATGTCTAAGGAAAAAGTGTGAAAAAAACCCCATTCAGTTTCCTAAGGTACTTTTTGCACTGAACATAGTATTGAGACCAGTTTGTTTAATAGCTACAAATGGACTAAGGAAAAAGAACAAATATTTAGGATAATTTGTTTGAAAATAGCTTTATTTACACATCTATGAATTAAGGTCTTTGGGCTTTAGAAATACAAGCATGAACTGCATGACACTGATTCAAGATTACACCAAATTCTATGACCAATATAGATTTTTGAACACTAAACAGGGGACACTAAATAATACACCAGACCCACTAAGGATAGAGAATAAGTAAGTACAAAGAGATATATGAGTGAGACAAGAGATAAATGCTGGAGAACGAAGCACATAAACTAAATCTTCTGGAGAACGTATACAACAGAACCGATCAGGAAGGAGACATAGCCAAGCACATCAAAGATTTCATAGAAGACAAAATTTTCTGAGAGCTCATTTAGATAACGTGTTAAACCGTAAACTTTATGCCAACTTTGCTTTACATTTTGCTATGAACATAGGAAAATATTCCAATAAAAATCATTCAAGATGTCTTTGAAACAACCACATCAGTGGCTGTTGTGTCAAAAAAAAATTGTGTTGAAGCTGCTAATCGTGCATCGAGATGAACTGGAATTTCTTATCTTCCAAAGGCCAACTCTGTTTGTGGGACCTACACTGTGTGTACACTTAGCTGCTGTGACACACTGGGATATGACAAGTATGAGGTGTGATTGTACCTTTGACACTGACATGACACTTTTAAAGGTGACTAAGGATGTACAGTCCAAGCAAATGTTCTGTGATGTAAGTGAACTGTGAAGTTATCAATGATTTATTGCTGTTGAAGTTTTGCAGGGATATGGCCCGCACTGTAATATTTTAATAAATGAGCTGAATTATAGAGGAGTAAGTATGCCTATTGAACTTGCAAATTATGTGAAACTGAAGAGAAATGGAGGATGAAAGCTTCCCCGAGGTTTAGAATTCAAACTGATCTTGTAAAAATTGTTGTAATGACCTGAAGAATAAGGACACACTTCAGTTGAAAGAATAGGGAACAACTGCTTAAAAAAAGAATCTATAAAATCTCAAGATGGACAAAGACTGGTCCAGTCTTGCAGTTAAGATCTGACAAAATAAATACCAAACTGAACAAAATCAACACCATAATTGATAATGAAAAAGGATACTACACAATTGGGACACATAAATAACAGAAATGAGCATATCTAATGAGCATTGATAAAACTTCCACTGGAGAACTTTGTGCTGTTTTGAGCACCACCAATGAAGAAAGCAGGGAATCAAGTAGAGTATGGAAGAAATTCAGGAGAGGGTAGCAGACATTATCTGATATTTAGAGATTGGAAGAGCTGAGAAAAACTGAACCAATGAAGTGACTTCATTTGTAAAGAGACTGTAAGTAGATGTCATAACCATTTTCAAACACATAAGAACTATGTTAGGAGGATGAAGCAAAGTAAAAGCTGTTGTCTCTCTTTTCTGGATGTGGGATGAGTAATAATGGGCTTAAATTGCAGCAGGATTTTTGAAAGTCTAACACTATTAGGGGATTTATTACTGTATTGTATTACCTAGTGATATTGTGAAAGTCTTCAATAGGAAGTCAAGCAAACATCTACATGAATGACGTGACCGATTTGCCTCTGTTTAAAGTATAAGAATGGACTATACAGTATTTTTGCAATGCTTTTTTCACCCTCAACATGTAATTATAATGGTGAAACAGGAAATCAGGCACTCTGTAAGTCAGAAACCTCTTAGTCGAAGTTAGGTATTTCTGTGAGTCTTTAGATTGAAGATGGGGACCCTACAGCATAGATGCATTATGTGGTCCAGGACTCTACAAATATAGCTTGTCAACCTACTATATTTTGGGGATGTCATGTGGTTATGGAACAAAAGTAATGCATACTTTAATTTCTAACAGGAGTCAAAAAATCTTGTTTGGTCCTCATGAAGGAAAATGATTCCTATAAAAATGTTTATTCAAACTCTCTAGAGTTTGTTAGTGAGTTACTGAATTACAGCAGTGTTGTAAAACTACCTGTTGTCATGGTCTTAACTGAACAAATACCTGAAAATTTTGTAATAGTGGCAATTAATCATAAAAATTCTTTCTTGTACTTCTGGTCCTTTCAAGGGAAACAGGACTTCCGTAAGGTCAAATCTCCTACAAAAATTCTTTTGTTGGGGAAATGTAGCAAACCCATTTGTCAACATTGAGAATGCTCATTTTGGCTGAAAGTAAATTACCCAGGGAGCCAAAATATGATGAATTTACAGATGGCTGGTGTCGAGGCAAGTTGCCAGATTCTTTTCCCTGGTCTTTTCTACAGGAATAAAAAAAGTTGAATTGATACCTTGCAAACCTTTTCTCTCTTTTCCTCAGTGTATCTAACAAATAACCAGCAACCTCCCCTGCCCCCCCATATGGCCAAGAGAAGCAAATAATCAGAATATGTGATTTGCAATTCAGCATACGGATATTTGCCATTGCAAAAGGATTTTTTTAATAGACATTTTTAGAGATGATCTATTTTATTTATGTATGATTAATTAAAAAAAAATATCCTCAGCTAAGAGAATGAGAAACAATAAATGAGCCATAAAATCTAAACAAACACAGAGGCTGTTGTCTTTTCTTTAAATCACATAAGAATATTTACAGCAGTGATAAAAATACATACTGAACCAGCCACAACAGGCAGCTGAGGTAAGCAAAGTAAGATAGCAAATACTACTCAGTAAGAGGTCCAGTGACATTCTAAACCACCTTATTCCTAGTTTTGGTGCATTGTGCATTAACATGAAAAAGGAAATACCTTAAATTATATGATACAAATTTGTAAAAAAAATTATCTTTGTCTCCCCAGCTTGATTGCACAGGAAACAAGCAGTGGATGATCACCATTTGTGGCTACTGAGGAAACTCTCCTGGGCTAATCTACTCTCACTGCATGCACCACATTTCTCTACGTGCTTACATATCAACATGTTCTACAAGCAAATGTCTTGTACTCCAGCTTCGTTAGTTGAAAATGATAGAAATTTTAAAATTGGAAAAGAAACAGAAAACAATGGCTGTAGGTGTAAACCTATCATATGAAAGCATTATAACAATGCTGTAAATATTAATTCTTGCTTAGAAATTTGCAGTCAGCTTTACCCATTCACAATAATTGTCTCAAATCTATAGAGCAGGGATGTCCAATACCTGCTCTGTCTTGCATATGAACTGTTTGTTTTCCTATCTAGAACATAAAACCCTTTGAAATCACCCTCTGCATCAGAGGTGTCAAACTCAAGGCCCGCAGGCTGAATCCAGCCCTCCTGCTGGTATGTACTGTCGTAAGTCAGTCGGTTCCAGCCAATGGTATTTCTTGATAAAGCAGGGCTTCAGATGTGATGTTACAGTGAGATTATGAAAAGGTAAATTCCATTCTTTATATGAAGTCTGTTTTCTGTCTTGTATACTGGACAGGAGTGAGTGCATGTGTTGCGTAAGCATATCCTTTTCACTAAAGGGAACCGTGTTTACTGTCATGGATAAAAATGCTTGTGTCCCTAAGACTGTTTTAATCACTAAATCCAGTTTCCACTATCAACAAAAGCTACTTCTTCTAAATCTAGAAACTAATGAGAGGCTCTGTCATGCAATTCCAATGCGTGATACTGCTGATCCTCATCCTTTCTCATGTTAGCTTAAAAAAAGGAAAAAAAATCCCAAACCCAAACAATTACTTCAAAACAAACAGAAAAAAACCCAAGCCCACCCATCCAACAGTTGTAATGACAGGAACGTTTATGAGCTATGTTTATAATCTGTTCTGAATTTGGCCAAGCACAAACCCCATTTATTTTCTATTGAAAAGCCAAGCCGAAGTACCAGTTTGTGGATGCTCCCTCTTCTCATGGATGTGGCAGGAAAGGAGAGTTTTGCCCAGTAGTCTCCTCTGTTAAGTATGCTTCAAGCATGTGGGTTATCCATCAAGTTCCTACTTTTGCTCTCTTGCCATCTTTCCTAGTGCAATCAGAAAGCTATTTATAGATAGAAAGTGGGCAGGGGATTCGGTATATGCTGTAAAAGTCTCTAGTTGCCCCTAGAAATTAATGAGTATTCATAGCACTGGATGTATGTGTACAGATTTTAGAAGGCAGTGACGTGTCAGAGCTATGTGGGTCTGAAGAAGAGACGAGGACTGTGAATCCCCAAACTCTACATCCCTGTCCTTTTGGGATAGATGTTGGACCGAGGTGTAGATCAGACATCTCCTAATATCATTGCAAATGATGAACATTCCAGATTACTGGGACTCTAAATCAATGTACAAAGGTGCTTCTTTTTGGTCCATGGAGCTCCCAAACTAAATCTGTTCTTTAATCAAATGCCTCAGTACCTAGTGTTAATGAGAAATCAAGGATACTACTATTGGTACTACTACTGATAACTTACCATGATATCTCTCTAATATTAATTAAGAGCAAATTATTTTCCCTTTTAAAGGCTGGAGAAATGATTAGCTCTTAAATGGATTTTCCACAGGATGTTGGTATCAATAATATTTCACTTAGACTATATATTGAAAATAAATATGCATGTCTAAGCCAAGATGAGGGACCCATCAAGCATCTAAAAGTCTAAAAATGAATGAGGTCCCATTACTGAAAAAACATCAAGGCCAAAGAAGAAAATAAAAAGCATTTTTCAAACCAAAATTATATTGCAGCACAAGTAGGACATGCAGAAGAGGAGGTATCATCACTTGAAGTAACAGGGACTGAAGCAAGCCGGTTTCCATGAGAAACATCAGGTCTTGCACAGAGATTAGTTTTATGCATGTCAGCTATTATCCACAACTCACGGAATTAGTCTGTTCTTCTTTTTCCATATTTGGATCTCAGCTTCCAGCTGGTCTTATTCCAGCTTCTCCTGTTGATCTTGTTGGCACTTGAAACTTACTACAGCCGAAAGCAAAATCATTATCCTTACTGCCCAGAACACCACAGCCTAGTTCTGTAGACAAGCTTTTGTTATCCTCCTTTTGTCCCACACATGCAATGTTCTGAAAATGCCACTTCTTCCTTCAAAACCAAACTGAGGTATCTTTAGTCAAGCCACTTTATCAAACTTCTTTCTACCTCTGATTTTAACTAATAAAGCCAAGGGAGGTTTAGACTGGACATTAGGAAGAATTTCTTTACTGAAAGAGTGGTCAAGGATTGGCACAGCTGCTCAGGAGGGTGGTGGAGTCGTCATCCCTGGAGATGTTTAAAAAATAGATGTATGAGTTTCTTAGGGACTGGGTTTAGTAGGGAGACAGGCACGGTTGGACTCAGAGATCTCAGTAGTCTCTTTCAATTGATTCAATATTTCACACCCTTACAAAGCAGTTTTTCTCCTAATACTATACCTGGATATTTCTTTTTTCCTCTGCACTCTTCCGAATGCTCTAAGCATCAAGACAAACCAGTGAAGACCCTATGAACACCACAGTTCACACGATATTCCAGTATAAATGCATGTATGTACGCGTCTGAGTCAGGGGCTTGCAGCCTGGGTAGGCACAGTGTATACGCAGAATGGCTCAGAAAGACAAACATTGCTGCTTCGTTCTCCTTTCTCCAATTTTAATGCCTTGCTCTCAAACCTCAATCTTCTTATCTGCTTTTACAACTTCTCACATTGCCCCTGTCAGTTCCACTGAATAAATGATGTCATCCCTGTCTCCTTGAATGTTTACTTCTTTCTGCACTGCCCTTGGCACAGAATGCTCTTCCCAAAAGTAATCCATCCTGAAAGCCATTTTTCTTTTCCTTTCGATCTACCCTCAAGGCTCGCAGTAAAATAGTAACTGAATGGCTAAGCAGATGCTAAGAATGTAAGAGCTTTTTAAAGTATCTGCCTCCTGAATCCAACTCAGCAGTCTGAAAGTCAGCACCTAAACCCCCTATGCAGGCACGGCAAGGCACAGGCAACTCAAGATGAGTCTGACTGTGAAAAGCAGAGCAGGGAGATAATTAGTGTTAGCCTGATGAACAGGAAGCTCTCAAACCCACTACGGGCTGGTGCATGTCTGGAAAAGCACCAGAGCCTTTACATCTTAGTTATCTTATTTGGAGCTTCATGGACACACCGCCCACCACTCTCTGATCAAAGCCCAAAGTCTCCAGTGGAATGAAGCCAAGAAAAGTGTTTCCCTTTACAATGGGAGGAAGCGGTAAGTGAGCTGCAGCTGATGCCATGTGTTTGTACACCAGCTCGCTGGCTAGACTCTTCCACCAGGAAAGAGAAGAGGCTCGCACTTGGCTTCTTGATATGCCGGAGAATTTCCAAGCCGCTCCCATGCTTTGAAAGAAAGCAGTAGACAAAACTTCTGATAGATGACTCCTTTAGTAGATACATGATAAAACCATCACCCCAAAACCCCACTACAACAAAACAGGGGGAGAAAGAACTTACCTGTGAATGTAGATGGGCATGTGCTGAAATACAGTGTTGTAAACCTGGGGAGCTTCTAAACCAAATGTATACCACTAGATAGCTAGGGTGAGTGGTGGCTTGGGAGTGTGTATTTTGCCAAGGACTCAGGTCCCAGGACTACTCTAGGTTTTCTCCAGGTTTTTTACATTTCTCCTGTGGAAGAGGAACTCAGGGTTCTAGTATCCTGTTTCCTAAGTCTTTCTCTTCTAAAAAGCAGCCACTTGGTGTGTCTTAAGAAATTTATCACAGCTCTTCGGAGTGCTATGTATTTTCACATTAATCAGTACAATATGTCCCTAAGCTAAGCGTTTTGGGAAGGTCTGATAGAAACTATACAAATTTTAACAGAGAGAATGAAGAAAAGCTATGAATCTGGAGGAAAAAAGCACAGCTTCTCTGGGTACTTGTTCCTTCTTTTTGAGCTCTTTTGAACTATATGATTCTGTGCAAGGTTCTGAGTGTGCACTTCCCTTGCCACAGCATAATCTGAAAAAAAGAGCTATTTAACAGGCATTTTCTCTTTATCTTCTTACTCACATGCACCAAAAACCCCACCAACTGAGCCATTCAAATAAAGTATACTCCTTCCCTTTAATTGAATTTACTGGTTTCAATATAATTGCAGATTCAGCACCATTACTTAATTTCAGGATTTAATGGATGTTGTCAGATCTCCTTAAGGGATATACAGGAGGCTGATGAACTGGCTCCTGGTCCACTTGTGCCATGTACTCTTAAATTTCATGTAACCAAAAAATGGTTTAGCCTTTTTTCTTCCCTTGACATATATGACACCTCTCTGAACATCTCTGTGTGTTACACCTGTAGGAAAATGTTCCTCCCTGTATGCAGCCTCCTTAAAACTTCAGCATCATTGCTAATCTCTTATTCTTCCCTACAGCTTCTGTTCGTCCTGCCAGAAGCAGAAGGAAATAAGCTCTGCAAGGGTTCACCTAGTGCGTTGTCTCCAGGTGTATCTACCTGCCTCGGGTATCGCTCAGGACTGTTGATCTTGATGTGGCAGACCCAGCACAGTAGCTATCCCCATACAGAGGCATTTTATGATTTCTCGGTGCAATTGCTCAGAGGCTCTCTTCTTCCCCCTGATTTTCATATCTCCATTGCACTGATTCATGGCCTAAGTTTTGGGAAGTGATAAGGGCACCTGATAGATGAAACCTCACAGCACTGCTGCACAGGATAGACATGAATGTACTGTTCAGTCTAATAATCTGAATAAATAGCAGAAAATCAGCGATATTTCAGAGACCTATTTTTGAGCTATACCATGGGGTCATTCTCCATTTTAAAAAGAGCTTAATATTATCATTAGTTAATTTATCACAGTTTCACAGTGTCACAGTATCATAAGGTTAGAAAAGACCTTTGAGATCATCAAGTCCAACCTATGACCCAACACCTACACCTACTCCTACTTGTCAACTACACCATGGCACTAAGTGCCTCATCCAATCTCTCCTTAAACACCTCCAGGGACGGTGACTCCACCACCTCCCCGGGCAGCGCATTCATCTTTAAATGTTAAAGAAATGTTTATAAAAAACTTCTTCATGATAATTCAGTCTTCAAACACTGTCAACTATAAGACCAACTTAACAAGTAATTGTCTCAAAAAAGAGTTACAAATTTTACTTTTGCTTCCCTCTACAACCACAAATATCCCTTGGTTTTCCTTCAAAAATAAATAAATGAATAAAATATTCACAAAGGTCATAAATTATTTCCCCAAATAGCATTATTTTTCTTCCTATAAAAATGTTACAAAAAATCTAACCTGCTTATAGAAATGGAAGATAAGAAACTAGTGAGACAAACTTGGAAGCAGCAAATAAATGCCTTTCTTTAAGCAACTCAAACAAAAATTGTGGGCCAGAATGAAGGAACAACTAATTGCTCTTGCTTTGCCACATATCTCACCAATACGAAATGGAACTGATTTAAACAAGAAATTAGATCTGGTAAAGAGATGAAAAAGAGAGGGGAGGAAATATTGATAAGACCAGATGTGTGGAATAAACATAAGCAAGAGGTAAGGACTGAGAAAAAAGAGTACTCCTAGATCCAATTTAGTCTTACAGCTAAATCGTAGGAAGATACACAACTCTGAGGTTTGCTTGTAATTATTCTGTGTATGCTTGTGAAAGATAAAGATCCGAAATCTCCAAGCCAGTGTCAGCTCAGACATTCCTTGGTGTAGAGATATTAGTTTAGATAACAATAGTACAACCTGACTGCATTACTCAGTCCCTGAGGTGACATAATTAAACATATTATTACACCGTTTATGATTTCAGAGCTCTTGATGTATAGCCTGGCGTCGTTTCACCCGGCTTTTTATGCAGATAGCTGTACTATACTGTACTTACAAGCTGCCCATTGCACTAGAATTATTTAGAACTAACAGAAAATCAGAATCTTCTAACTAAGAGTACAAAAATGTATTGGGCAGAGCTTACTAACATAGTGAGTTTTTACTGTAACGTTAAAAGAGAACATGTAAGAGAATCTAGGGGAAGAGAGGGACCTATGTATCTTTCAGCCTACCAAATCCGGAGAGTTTTGCAGAGCAGCAAGAACAAGTTTGCTGTGGCTTCCATTTCATCACGTTCTCCTAGTTACTTAACAAATTGAACCAAATACAAAATAACTTAGAAGTGAAGACATCTCTTTTTAGTGTGTTTATGTCAATGACTGCAAAAAATCGTCTACAGTAACTGTTGTTGCTGTTCTCAAAGAGCATTGCTTTTTTCCTTCAATTATTTCCCAAATGGAATATATTTGAGAATACTGGGAAATCAGAATATGTGAGGAAGATCTACAGGCATTGAGAAAGAGTTAAAAATACTGACCAGCATACCAGTGTTACCTAAAAACAATTTTCTCCTTCCTCTCGTAATCACAAATATGCAAACCAGCACTGCTAGCAATACTCAGTGTGCTGGATGCTATCATCTTTTCTTCTTCCCTTGGAAGCAGTGAACAGATGTGTTTTCTGAGTCAGTATCTCAGCCCTGCCTGATACACCTTTGTAAAGATTTAAAAAGAAGCTTTCTGGATAAAAGGAGTGCTGATTGCCTCTTTCTCTCATCATTAGCTGCCAACCACTGCTGAAGGTACTTCCCTGACAGAAAAATTATTTAAATTTAAAAATCAACTTTAGGTATGGTGCTGAGCTCTCAGGCTTGTGCTGGTGAACTATTTTGATTCTGTCATGATACTATTCAAGTACGATGTACAATGTATTTGCATTGAATATCTCCACACTGCGTCCTAATTGGAGCATCAAACTTGTCTCCAGCTGCAAAATGAGAATTTTGCTTTTCTTGTGTCAAGGATTTCCCCATAATTACACAGCCCTCTTTCATCAGTGACAGGATTTTTCTGAAAAGACTCCAGCTATGAACATCCCTGGAAGATTCTTTGTATGAATTTAGGAGCAGAATGCAGGTAGCCATTGTTTTCTCATTGAGTCAGCCTGCTTTGGGCAGTGTGCTTAGTGCCTCTGGAAGCTATGATTTATGCCACGCAAGCTCTAAAAGTCTCATTTTGGGCACAGTACATTGCAGTTGTTGTATAGGAAGCTTTCAAGTGCTAATTTTTTCTTCAGCTATCTCAGAAAGGCAACAGAAATCTCTCTTCCTTTGGTCTTGATTTTGTATCTGAAAGTTGCTCTAAAACTTGCAAGTAAAGTAATGTAGTGGGAATAAGTACAAGGAGCCATTTAGGAACCTGAAGTTGGATACTTAGCTGTGTACTATGCTGGGATGATTTGTCATCTTGATTATATTACAGCTGCTTCTGACCTGCTGCCTCTTTTTTTCCAGTTAGAATATAATCTCACCCAGGAATTTAACTGATTGTCTCCTAGTACAGCAGTTCCTTACCGTTGAGTAGGATCACAGTGTACTAACAAAATAAATCCAATTAATCCAGAGGATCTTGATAGGTTTTCACATTTTCTGGATATCCTAGTGTCTCAGCTGACCCTAAGTGAATGCACTCTCTCTTATCAGATTTGGAACCTGAGCAGTACCAGCTGATTTTCTAAGGCTTGAGAGAGAGACAACTTGGAGATTCCATACAAAAAAAGACCCCAGGAAATAAGAATAAACCCAGGAACCACGATGAAATTACGAGGTGGAGGAGTTCCTCCACCCAGTAACTGAGCTTAGTGTGGAGGTCACCAGGCTGAGGACTATCAGGGAATGTGAGCAGGAAATAGACTGCTGGACTAATGCTCTGCGCTCCCAGTCTCAGCCCCAACAGGCAGAGGTGCCTGGTACAAAGGTGGACCCCCGACCCCATAGGTACTCAACTGAGGAAGGCAACTCATCAGATGGAGCAGAATGACAGCAGGTTTCTGCTCATAGCAGCAGGCGCATCTCCCCCATCCCAAATCTGGCCCTACAGGTTCCCTGCAGAACAGATATATAGGTCTGAGAGTGGAACCAAACCCAATTATTGAAAACACTCCTAGCCTGGAAACGCTCCCCAGGCCAAAAAAAAGAGAAGTGGTCAATCAAAACAGCTTCTGTTAAGAAGAAGAGGAGGGTTGTATTTATTGGTCACTCCCTCCCTGGGGGCACGGAGGGATCAATTTGCAAACCTGATCCATTGCAGATGGAGGTCTGCTGTCTGCCTGGGATCTCGGTTAGGGATGTGACCAAGAAACTTCCCAAGCTGATCAAGCCCACAGATTATAAAGCCCTAGTAGTTTTCCAACTAGGGAATAATGAAAGATCTACCAAAACCCTTAGGGCTATGAAAAAGGACTTTAAAACTCTAGGGTGAATGGTTAAGGATTCAGGAGCACAGGTGGTCTTCTCCTCAGCCATAGGGAATGGTGAGGGAAGGAGGCAGGAGTTAAATGAGTGGCTGAGAGTGTGGCGCGAAGAACAAAACTTCGGGTTCTTCGATAATGGGTTGGCGGGCATGCCAGACCTGCTGGCAGGTGATGGGGTGCACCTGACCCCCAGGGGCAGAAGGGCCCTCTCAAAGAAGCTTGTAGGGCTAATTAAGAAGGCTTTAAACTAGATTGGAAGGGGGAGGAGAATATCAGGTACCCTAACAGAATTAAACATGGGGAGAGCTCTGAGGGGTGATGCAATAGCCCAGGATCTCCAACTAGACGGACAGTAAAGGAGGGGGTGGCAACAGCTCATCTGAAGCACATTTACAGTAACGCACACAGCATGGGAAACAAACAGGAGGAGCTGGAAGCTGTGGCAAGGCAAGACAACTATGATACAATTGTCATCACGGAAATATGGTGGGACGACTCACACGACTGGAGTGCTACCATGGATGGCTACAAGCTGTTTAGGTGGGACAGACTAGGAAAGAGGGGTGGTGGGGTTGCTCTATACATCAAAGAGTGTTTTCCCTGTATGGAACTCAGTATTAGCAATGACAAGGTAGAGTGTTTGTGGGTTAAACTCAGTGGTGTCCATGGTAACCCAGACATTGTGGTGGGAATTTGCTATCAGCCACCCAACCGGGATGAAGGGACTGATGAGCTCTTCTATAAACACCCAGGAGAAGTCTTGCGATCGTGTCCCGACGTTCTCATAGGGGATTTTAACCTTCCGGATGTCTGCTGGAAGTACAACAGAACAGAAAGGAAGCAGTCTAGGAGGTTCATAGAGTGTGTGGATGACAACTTCCTAACACAGCTGGTGAGTGAACCGGCCAGAGAATTCCTAGAATTAAATCCAGTTTGAAACTGGTCACGAGTGGTGTCCCCAGGGTTCAGTGCTGGGTCCAGTCCTGTCCAATATCTTCATCGATGATCTGGGCGAAGGGATCGAGTGCCCCCTCAGCAAGTTTGCAGGTGACACCAAGCAAGTGTGGATCTGCTTGAAGGCAGGGAGGCTCTGCAGAGGGATCTGGACAGGCTGGGTCCATGGGCTGAGACCAACGGGATGAGGTGCAACAAGGCCAAGGGCAGAGTCCTGCACTTGGGACACAACAACCCCGTGCAGCGTCACAGGCTTGGGGAGGAGTGGCTGGAGAGCTGCCTGGCACAGAAGGACCTGGGGGTGTTGGGTGACAGCGGCTGAACATGAGCCAGCAGTGGCCCAGGTGGCCAAGAGGGCCAATGGCACCTTGGCCTGTGTCAGACCCAGCGTGGGCAGCAGGAGCAGGGAGGGGATTGTGCCCCTGTGCCCAGCGCTGGTGAGGCCCCACCTCGAGTGCTGGGGTCACTTTGGGCCCCTCACTCCAAGAAGGACACTGAGGGGCTGGAGCGCGTCCAGAGAAGGGAACGAGGCTGGGGCGGGACCGGAGAACAAGTGCTGTGAGGAGAGACTGAGGGCCCTGGGGGTGTTTAGCCTGGAGAAGAGGAGGCTGAGGGGAGACCTCATCCCTGCCTACAACTGCCTGAAAGGAGGCTGTGGCGGGGTGGGGGCTGGGCTCTGCTCACAAGTGACAGTGATAGGATAGGAGGGAATGGCCACAAGTTGTGCCAGGGGAGGTTTAGACTGGACATTAGGAAGAATTTCTTCACTGAAAGAGTGGTCAGGGATTGGCACAGCTGCCCAGGGAGGTGGGGGAGTCGCCATCCCTGGAGGGGTTTAAAAAATGGGTGGATGAGTTCCTTAGGGACATGGTTTAGTGGGGAGACAGGAACGGCTGGACTCTGATCTCAGCAGTCTCTTCCAACCTTATGATTCTATGATTCTATGAAATGGACAGAAAATGTGAAATGGAAGAGTCTTTTTGGTCCTATATCTCCACTGCTTATGCAGTGCAGTCAATTTTCATCCTCTACCAAAGAATAACACATTGCAATGTCACTGCGTGAGAAACAACTCTATATGCCTTGCTTGACCTTGGGTCTCATTTTCTGCTTTTGTAACAGTCTTCTAGCAAGAGATTAACACTGTGGTTGGCGGCTCGATGCTGTGTGGTTGGCATCCAGCTGGGTGTCATTCCAGAATTTCCTCCTCCCCTCTCTCAGCCCTTCTGATGTATTACAGTCTGGGTGCTTATTCCAAATCATCAGACCATATCATTTAACAGTGTTTGGCAAGTTTTATTTATTAAATATTTTCCAACAAAAGCCTGTAAGGCAACAGAAAAGTAAAGCGTAAAATACATTTGACTTAATTGGCAGCAGCAGACTGCATGCGTCACAAGGAATTAACCTCCAATAAAGCAGAATGTGCCGGAAACACAATGTACTAGTTTGATATGGTCTTTCAAAGCCACCACTTCCTGGAACAGAGACAGAAACACAGGTTAGCTAAGCCTGGAAAAGGCCATTGGATTTATGTGCATGCAATACCTCTCAAAATATCCCACACAGGCACAAGCAGAAATCTAGCAAGAACAAATTCAGGATTCTCTTGCCATGTCAGGGATTTCATACTCATTTGCCCCTTCTCTATTTGGATCCAAGGCAGATGGAGCACAACTTTTATGCCTCACCTGCAGCGATTCACCGATAATGCCCTTTCCCAGTCTATGAGCTGCTTATCAAAGCAGTCAGAGCAGATGCCTATCATTTTTTGGGACTCTTTTTATCAGTGAAGAAACAAATAAATGACAGCTCCAAAACTACATGGCTAGTATATTCAGAAACCCACCCAATGTCAACAGATATGCTTGAGAGCTATTTATAGAAAGTAGAGAAAAGAAAGGACTTCATGTTATTTTTTGAGGTAATGAAGGATGGACAGAAACATATGGCTGCAGTAAAGGGCTGCTTGCACTGGTTTAAAAATTCATTTTCTCTTTGCTGTGTAAATGACATGGCCTCATTTTTCATGGCTAAAAGAAATGAAGAAAGAAGCTGACTTGGAGAGAATGTCCTGTCCTGAAAGTCTTGATAAGGATCTTCTCTTGTACAAATTGCACCTTTCCGGCAAGGAATTCACAGCCTTTTAGTAGTGTCAACAAATCCTCCTTCAATATATGGAAGCAGCACTCATGGTAAACTGAGGCCTGGGGCTAGGAACACCTTGTGAGCTTGTTTAAAACAGGAGTTAATGAATTCCTGTTTCCACTCAATAAAATAACTGAACTTCAGTTTGGTTAACTGGGACTAGGTTTTGGAATTGGAAGTCAAGTAAATGATTGTTCTTGTAACAGCAATTAATCATCTACCTAATTTTAAAATGTTTAAAACATATTGATGTCAATGGGAGTAAACCAAAGCTTAAACGCAAGTTCTTGATTATGTTATGTTCCTAATTTCCATAAGTGTGTGTTAATGAGATTTTCTGAATCACAGCAGTGATGCAGACCAGAGAGAGGTTATGCCTCCTTGCTCCAGCTTTTTTTCTGGAAGAAAAAGCAAAGTAATTCTTGGCTGATAGGATCTGGTCCCTCAGGGTCACTCTGGCCATTCTGGAGTTAACATTCTGATTAACCACCATTTGAAAACAAATCAAACCAAAAAAAACCTTCTCACGGTGTCACAGGCAAAAATCCTAATGGGTGGATTTAAACAAATTTCCTCGTTTTTATTTTATTCACACTTTTACAAAACCCACCAAGACCTGTGTTTTGGAAAGTGTTTCTGTAACAGAGCTCTCAACTGACTCCATGACTTCTTCTTGAAATATTCAGAAGACACAGAGCTATGTGTGATACTTCAATATCAAAGTATGCAATACCACTGTACACTTGAATGGTACCAGCCTCATTTTCTCAGTGCTTGAGTTGCTCCCTGTAACCAATGGGACTGCATGACGACTTGTTCTTTGGCACGAAGTGCCTTGTATCCCCATGAGAAACCGAGACACATAGCAGGTGGAAATATTTGACGCTAAGAGGCTTGGGGTAGATATTCTATCTGCATAAGTTGCCCATGAGAAGCTATAGGATTAACAACACCTAAGCCTTATTATAACATCTTTGAAGTAAAGAAAGCTAAGTCTGTTTATATCAGGGACGGCATCTCCTTGAAGTCCCATCTTTGTAAGCAGTCTTCTGTACAGCCGCTGCCTTTATTGTCAGACCTTCGCTGTTTGTTGATCCTTGACCAGGATTTTGGGAAACTGTAGGTCTCAATAATTCAAGCAAAGAAAGTTTTACTTCTTGCAGTAACTATCTGTTTATCTGCAGTTTAAAGAGGACTAATGGTCACTAACTGTGCCCTGATGTTAGCTGTTTAATGAGGATAAATGATGAGTGCTGTGTCAGCTTAGAAAACAGCAATAAGGTCCCCGTAAGCAAGCAGGCTGCCTCTTCCATCTTTTGTCACAAGATCCATTTTTATACTCTCTCCGTGACCTAAATCTTTGTATTCTCCAGCCTCTCCCTCCCTTCACTGACTGTCCTTTTGTGTTTCTGAACTCCTTGTTTCCCCTTCAAGTGCGCTGCTAATTTTTTTTAGCTCTCTTCTGGTAAACTAAGCAGTGTCCTCCTTGTCATTATCTTCATTACAGCTCTGCTACATCATGACTTGCTTCCTTCAGAGATCACTTTTCATCTCCTTTCTAATCGTGTTCTTGCCATGATCTGAAAATGCTCACCCACAGATGCTCTTCATGTGCTCTCTTCTGCCTTTACCTTGCAGAGGCTTTCACAGTTTGCCCTTTCTAACTAATTTTCTGCTTGATATACTTGCTCTTTCAGTATATAAACAGAATATTGGTCAAGGCAAGTAGAAGACAGTAAGAGCTATTTGAGTCCACAAATAGTGTTG
This sequence comes from Neomorphus geoffroyi, assembly GCA_033558235.1. Classification (NCBI taxonomy): domain Eukaryota; kingdom Metazoa; phylum Chordata; class Aves; order Cuculiformes; family Neomorphidae; genus Neomorphus; species Neomorphus geoffroyi. The sequence goes on from JAUMJM010000025.1 coordinate 4,751,855, forward strand.
TGGCACACTAAATCTGGGGGATGTGGCAGGAAATTTTGTTCCCTTTGAGTCAGTGACAAAGCTTTTTTTTCATTCAATTGGAGCGTTATTTACCAGTAATGTTTGTGGGGGTGTTTAAGTACCGCCAGATATGAGCATGTGTGGGAGTAGAATGGAGACAGGTATGAATTTTTTTCATGCCTTTTCAAAGATGATCTAAGCCAATCAAAAAATGATATCAGAGATTTCTCCTCTCTCCTGGACCAGGTCACCTGCAAAAGGACAGAGGTGATAAGGTCCGTGTTCTGTGGTTTGGATTTCTGGTGGAGGAGATCTAGGAGGGGATAAATCCTGCCAGGCAACCAGATGCTGTACCAGCCCTCCCTCTTTCAAGAGCTAAGGAAGAAACACAGGGCTTCTTATATGCTTCATTTATGAAGGGCTGATATCTGGAACTTGGATAATTTTTAGCAGAATATTTTTGAAGCACAACAGAATCCAGAGACGAAATATACATTATTATTTAAATACCTTCCTGACCCACAGAAAACTGCATCTCATCTTTTTCCCAAGGTCTCTCCACTTCTTTTCTCCTCTTCTTTCCACCACAGCACTTATAAAAGCATGATGATCTGACTATTAGAGTTGCTGAACCAGTTTTCCAAATATTTGATTTTTTAATAAAGGTCTATATTATCAGTATGCATTTCTCCCAGGGAACAAACTGTTGCCTGCATTACATCATATTACTAGCAGCACTCCAAAGCCACTTTGGAATGAATAGTTTTCATAAGGAAAATGAAAACAGATCTTTTGCCCTTGCAAACTTCTTTAACACATTTGAAATGGATAATGCCTAGCTGCACAAGCTGAGAATGTGGACCAATAGGTCTTGCTCTGTGTTACAGAGAAAGTTAATTGGCAAAATGAAATGACTTATGGTTGCACTAACGTTCTGTTAAACCCCTCTTACAACTCCTGTGGTGCTTTCACACCAGTTATTCCTGCTGCTCACAGTAAAAAAATGCACAGATTTTTTGATTCACTGTAATTTCTGTACTCTTTCTTATGTCTGAAATCTGTGTTAGTTCCCTGGTGATGTGGTTCATTAATTTTCAATTGAAGGCCAAACGTATATTTTTCAAGTTGAATCTATGCTTCCCTTTGCTTTCTAGAATTTGCCAGATGGTATGTACTGAAGGGCTTTGAGTGGTGCTCGACCACTGATCCCCTCGGTGTCACTGGAAAATTTTTCTACTTCTTCAGTAAAAGTATAATTCTTCTAAAATTATGTGCATGCTTTGTGTTGCAAAATAGTAATAATTCTGTCATGAACTTGCACAGCTTTCAAATGGTGCCACGGGGTAGAGTAAGGCTGAGGTAAAGGTCTGTCTCTGTCAGCTGAGGATGAGTTAAGGCCACTGCAGCCAGACTTCTTATCCCAGAGGACATAAAGTACCTCCACTGTCAAAACTGAACGAAGATCGTAGTTTGACCCAAGGGATAGTACTGACAGAATCACAGAATGGTTTGGATTGGAAGGGAACTTAAAACCCATCCAGTTCCAACCCCCAGCCATGGACAGGGACACCTCCCACTGGATCAGGGGGCTCCAAGTCCCATCCAACCTGGCCTTGAACACCTCCAGGGATGGGGCAGCCACCACTGCTCTGGGCAACCTGGGCCAGGGACCCCCCACCCTCACAGCAAAACATTTCTTCCTAAAGACCTCATTTAAATCCCCCCTCTTCAGCTTAAAACCATTCCTTCTCATCCTATTCATTCCCTGCCTGCTAAAAAGACCCTCTCTAGCTTTTCTGTAGGCCCCCTTTGATCACTGGAAAGCTTCTAGAAGCTCTCCCCGGAGCCTTCTCCAGGCTGAACAACCCCAACTCTCTCAGCCTGGCCTCGTTATGGGAGGTGCTCCTGCCTTCAGATCATCTTCACGGCTTCCTCTGGACTTGCTCCAATAAATCCATGTCTTTCCTGTGCTGAGGACTCCAGAACCAAAAGCAGGGCTACAGGTGAGGTCTCACAAGAGTGGAATAGTGGGGGAGAATTACCTCTCTTGACTTGCTGGTCACGCTTCTTTTGATACAGCCCAGAATGTGGTTGGCTTTGTGGTCTGCGAGTGTACATTGCCAGCTCATGTTCTGCTTCTTATCCACCAACACCTCCAGGGTCTTCTCTTTGGGGCTGCTCTTAATCCATTCATTGGCCAGCAGGTAATTGTGTTTGGGATTGTCCCAGCCCAAGTGTAGGACCTTGCACTTGCCCATTGCTCAGGTCTGACACAGTTCCTCATCTCCTTATCGAATCATAGAAGGGTTTGGGTCTAAAGGGATCTTAAAGCTCATCCAGCTCCAACCCCTCTGCCATGGAAAGGGACACCTCCCACCAGACCAGGCTGCTCAATACCCCATTCACCCAACCTGGACTTGAACACCTCCAGGGAAGGGGTATCCGTGACTTCCCTGGGCAGCCTGTGCCAGTGTCTCACTGCCGTCATTGCGAATAATGTCTAATCTAAATCTTTCCCCTACTAGTTTAAAGCCATTCCCCCTCATCCTGTCACTCCAGGCCCTTGGAAAAGGCCCCTCCCCAGCTTTCCTGGAGCCCCTTTCAGCACTGGGAGGCTGCTCTAAGGTGTCTGCGGAGCCTTCTCTTCTCCAGGCTGAACAACCCCAGCTCTCTCAGCCTGTCCTCATAGCAGAGGGGCTCGAGCCTTCAGATCATCTCTGTGCCCTCCTCTGGACCCTTTCCAACAATCCCATCTCCTTCTCATGTTGGGGATTCCAGAACTGCACGCAGGGCTCCAGGTGGGTTCTCACCAGAGTCGAGCCGAGGGGCAGAATCCCCTCCCTCACGCTGCTGCTCCCACTGCTCTGGATGCAGCCCAGGTCACGGGGGGGTTCTGGATGGCGAGCGCATGTTGCCAGCTCAGGTCCTGCTTCTCACCCACCAGCACCCCAGGTCCTTCTCCGCAGGGCTGCTCTCAGTCACATCGTCCCCCAGCCTGCATTGATACCGGGGGTTGTCCCTACTCAGGTGTAGGACCTGGCACTTGGCCTTGTTGAACATCATGAGGTCCCACAGCCCCACTTCTCCAGCTTGTCCAGGTCCTTCTGGATGATGTCCCATCCTTCTGGAGTGGCAACTGCCCTACACCTTGAGGACAGAGTGAAATATTTCCTCCTAAATTCAAACTCCAATAATATGAAGGATGGTCAAAGAAAGTTTGAACAGAGTATCACTACTTCCATAAGAAAAACATACTCTGAAAAAAAAGGAAGATAAGCAGAAAAGAGCATTATTTCTCATGATAGTTGTTTTGGACACACTTGTTGTTTTCATTATTTTCAATTATTTCAGGGCAGAGATTAATAACGAATTTATTCTAAGTAAATCTGGAAAACACTGAACTCATGCCAAATCAGATAACATTATCTCATTAAAAAAAATCTAAAAAAATATTATGACCTTCCAGTCCTTGTGCATTTCCTAAACTTTATTTCTAAGACTTTCAAAGAGTTTTCTCAGAATTTTTTTAATCAATAGGAGCAGACAGTGCTGGCACGGTTGCCAGGGATGAAAGACACAGAGAGATCTTAGCAAGTGCATGACTTAACATTATGAAAGCAGATGCTGACCAAAAGAATCCTCTCTTTCCAGAAGGAAACTGGTGAGAAGTATGATGTTCTGACACTGTACATGGTTGTCAACACTGGTGAAAAAGACATCAAAGGCAAAAATTCATGAAAAAATCACTGAGGGAGTCCCTCACCCACTCAGACCCCAAATGACAGATATTCAGCATTCCCAACTCTTGCTCTCCCAGTGACTGCTCTCCTAGACCTGGTCCATAATGCCTGCAAGGTGACACCACAAAAGTACAGTAGAGCTCAGTGGCAGTGGGAGATCACAGAAAAGAGCTGGCAGGAGGGTAGATCAGTCCTGAGATACTACAGTAGCAAACACAAAACCCGACAGATCACAGATACTTCCAATAGTCTTACCACATGCCTTTTAAGAAAATGTGGTTGGGGTTGGAGACCCGTGGCTTCTACATCACTGAGCCCAATAAAGCCAGTGGGCGAAGACGTGAGGGTTTTGCAAGCTGTCGTCAAAAGTTGGGGCCATACGTAGTTTAAAGAGAGAAAGAGGCTAAAGAAAAAAGCTGCATTACGTTTAAAACCTTTAGAGCAGCTTTACTGCAGCAACATAAGGCAACGGCTGTGAAAACAGTAGTCAGAGCGGTTGCCTTTGTGGTTTGTTGAGTCAGTCCCACCAAGCCAACCCATCCCACAAAAACACGAGAGGACACTGAGTTATCCGTCTTGTCTGAGTGTCACTGCTTAGTCCAGGAAACAAGACTTAATTTCCACATGCGGGTTGCTGAGCCTTGGGGTGGCTGATGGATCCTTCTTGGGGTGGAGAAAAAAGATGAAACCTGATGTTGCCGCAGAGGAACTTGTGGATGCTGAGGCTGGCTGTGGGGTAGCTGACCCCCCCTCTGCAGTAACTTGGAGAAGAAACTTATAACCATACTACAACCAACTTCCAGTCCCATACTCACAGCATGAGATTTAACAAAATGGAAAATATCTCCTGTCCTACAGCTCACCTCTAGTGGTCAATCTGTACCCCAAAACCCAGCCCTTCGGACTTCCTTCTCTTCAGGGGCAGCTGAGGGGGTTGCTTAACCTGCTTTGGGAGTAGAAATCCCACCTGTGCTGGTGCCTAGGGGACATGGTTTGGACCAGAGGTGTTTCTATTCTTTTAGTGGTACACAGAGTCTTAAAATGTGGGTCCCTCTTTTGTCCACGGGGCCCGTAGCACAGTCCATTTTTAACTTTTAAGGATATTCTGGGAAAATGACAAAAAGAAAGAAAAGAAAGAAAAAAGAACAGAACTAAAGCATGTTTTTCTCCATTACCATAAAGAAGGCTTGTGAATGCATGGTATTAGTATCCCAAAAGCTATTAAACTCCTTAGTGATGGGAAACAGATGGAAAATAAGACAAAAGAATTCACAACTCATATTAGACTGAATTGAATTCCTTTAATTTCACACAATGAATAACATATGAATAGGATTAACTTTTTTTTTCTTTTTTTTTTTTTTAGTTAAGTGCTCTATACTGTGCTAACCTGATTTGGTAGCGAAAAGACTGAGCTTTGTTTTAGAAAAAAATGTTTAAAAACCAACATCTAAGATCATGAAGGAGCATGACATTAAAGCATGCCAGATGTATCTAAGCCTCAAAGAACATCAAGTCCATATCCATTTTTAAATGTACAAAAATGCTTCATGAATAAAAACTGTTACAAAAAGAACATTTCAAACAATGTACAAGTTTTTTTTCTTGCCTCTATATTCAATAAAATACAAATACATTTTTTTGCTCTAAAATATGTTTACATACAATCAAAGTAGAACATGCAAATTACACTTTAAAAAAGGCTTTTAAAAACCACTTATGAATACAAACTAAAAATTAGCCAGCACGACTTATAGAACAATCTTGTGCCCCATTCGTTTGATTTTTTTATTTTTTTTTGAAATACAGTATATACATATTTAACACTTCATGTGCATTTATTATTTAAGAAATAGCTTAAAAAAATAAAGAAAAAGAAAAGTAAAACAAACCAACATGGGATTGAACTGCTTCCCCATGTTGTCCAATTGGCAGCTCTTTTCATGTTTTTTCATTTTTTTTCTTTTTCTTTTTTTTTTTCTACATAGTGTTTTACACAACCTAGGCAGGCATCTTAAGCAGATCTCAAAAATGTGTCCTGTGTTGAAATGTGCTTCTAATTATCTCAGAACTGCTGCACCCCAGTTTTTGGATGATATGGAACGAAGAGCCATTGCGAGGGCATGATGTCTGTTTTCTCAATTCAGAAAACCATTCTGTTTTGTTTTGTGAATTTATTCTTTTCTTTTCTTTTCTTTTTTTTTCCCTTTTTTCCCATTCTGTTTTTGTTGTTCCTTTTACTGTTCAGGATACTACATAAATATGCTTAAGTGCAGTCCTGAATCAGGGCCTGTGAAAATAAGAGTGGGGGAAATCCTTGTGTACGGAACAGCAATTCCTGTTAATTTGTCATATTGCTGTAGCGCTCAGAAGCCCCAGTGACAAACCAGTACCTTGTGATACCAGACACTACCCAAAAAATGCAACACAAACAGAATGTTCTACACGAATGGCCGAGAGCATTGCTGTCACGTGAAGAGTCATGGGCTATGCTGTAGGATACGCTAGTAGCTGATGACTATTATCACTCATTTTTTTCCTTTTTTTGTGGGTTGGTTTTATTTGACAATTACCCAAAAACATGCAAGGTGCTTTGCAGAAAATTTGATATTGAAGGGCTCAAGAAACTGGCAGTATGAAGCTCTTGGAGACACAAGTTCTATTTTTTTTCCTTTTCCTCTCCGTTTATCCCCCTTGTCTCCCCATCCCTGGTTTTGTGCCAGATTGAGGTATACAAGAACCATGGAGAGGATGCAAACCTATGGCCTCCCTTCGTATGGCTTACAGCCATGTGATTTTTTTTCACATTTTTGTTGAAGCGTGCTAAGATGTATGTTAATCTGACTCAGCGGAGGTGTTCGAAAGGTCTTTTTGGTCTTAATAAGCAAAAGGGCTTTCACCTCAGTTTTACACAGTTCTTGGTAACGTGTGGAGAGAATTTAGAGAGTTCCTCCGTAAATCTTCCTAGTGGTAGCAGAAAAAAAAATCAAAAAGCTTATTACTGGAATATTGTTGGGTAATAAACTGCAGGAGTGGGATTTTAGCCTTAAGCCCTAAAACTAAATCCTTTATGATCTGCATGTAGTACATCTCCTTATAATATTATTCCGTCAGCAACTTGCTTATCGTATTTATAGACTATGCAACATGCAGAACACAAATTCTGAGTGCCATCTAACTGTATTTTCAGCCCGCTTTCATACAAATTAACAAGCTAATGTTCCTGCCAGCCAGGACTGCCTGCACTGGGCTGTTGTTTAGACAAACAGCCAAGGCCGTACCACAGTATCGTGCTCTACGAGCACCTCCTTGCCATGAAAACCGAACCTTGGGCATCTGGAGTAGAGCCCACCCTACACCTACAGCTTGCAGTTACCAAATCTTGAGTACTTTCCTTACTTTCTTTAGGACTAAAAGGATCTCTTAATCTTTTTTCCTGCCCTGTGTGAAACGCTCAGTGCAGGAAATGCAGGGTTCCGTCTTCTGAGTGGGCGCTCTCCTTAAGCACGGTGCCTCTAGCAGCATTTCTGGTAATACTTTTTGGAAGTGTAAGAGAATTTTTTTCTCCAAAACTCGGGAGCATTGGAGGCAGCAGCCATTCAGCGATCTGGGAGAGGTTGCATCCCAGCACATCTGGAAAGGAACAGCCCAAATCCAGCCCTTATTGGCACTCTGTGAGGTCTGACACGTCTTGAAGCCACGATGGATGTTCAATGACAGAATTTGGTCCTTTCAGACCTTTGCTCCACTTGCTACACATTTAAATGTCCTTCAATGCTAAGAGATCGCTGAAGATAAAACTAGGGATAAGTTTGCGTCTGGCTTACTTTCAGCTTATAGGATACATGGAATACCAAACATAGTTTTTCTTGCATTTTAAGCAAGACTATCACATACTTTGAGGCCCAAAGGAGAGATTGAAAAATAGGGTTTCTGAATCAACTAAACTTCAGTCCAAAGCTTTTTAAAGAAGGGAGGAGCTCAAGGTGGCTTAAGTGCTTTTTTCTGCAGGCCTACAACTTCAGTCAATAACACTGTGATAATTCAAGAAAATTGAAAAGCAAAGTTTGTTGTAATAGAATGAGAAACCAGCCAGTTTATTTCCAAGCTGCATTAATTGGAAAACAAAAAGCGCAAGTGAGTATGATGAATGATGCAAAACAAATTGGAAACAAAACTCTGTGACCCCTCTTATCAGTTTTAAGAAGATAGGATCTCGAGATTTGTTCCAGCTTTAAAAAAAAAAATAATAAATCCCCACTCCCAGCACCCTCATCCCCATTTCAAACCACAAATGCATTAAGTTTTAATAAGCTAAGGTGCTATCACAGAAGAAAAATCAGTCTTTAAAAATAATAAGCTGTATGTTTACAGTGTCCCTTTAACACTATAGTCTTGGTATGATTTTTGTAAATAAATAATAGAATAGAAACACAATATTTTTGTGGGGACTTTTTTGTCGGGTTTGTTGTGGTTTTTTGTTGTTCTTTTTTTTTTTAGTGTCATGCTGTTTGACGTTTCCTTGGCAATAAGCCAGTTCAAAGATTTCTCAAAAGAGCGAATAGCAGTTGGCTTTTGAATCATTAAATAATTCCAGTCCCCACTTCCTTGTTGGAATTTTCCCTCCTCTCTTCCATTTAAGTATCCGTCTTGCCATGCCAGGTGTTGACTGTACCGAAGGACTTTAAAAAGAAATGAAATAAATTTGAAAGTACCGATTCAGATTTCACCAACCGACTTTTTTTCTTTTTTTTTAAGCATTGTTACTGCATTGGAACAATTTCATATCTGGTCTTTGTTTTAGTTGAACATTTTAATTGGTCTGTGGAAATGGAGCTTGGGTATTTTACTGAAGTTAAATCGATGGCTAACGTACAACTCGAATGAGAAATGTACAATTTGAACTGACCATTTAAAGAGACGATTTGTCACACACAGTTTGCATTCATGCAGACTGAGAGCTTTATAATTACATTATGTACAAAAATGTTTTTTTTTTTTTAGTTTATTAAGGCAACCACAACTTGGAGAACATGTCCAAAGTGGCATTAATACAATTGCAGTGGTGATACCCTTTGAACATGTTTATTTTATTTTCAGATAAGAACACTTATTCCTTTTCTTTTTTTTAAGAAATAATTGCCAAGAAGAAACCTATTTTCCATAGGGTTTTGTTCAGTATTTTTTTCAAAACAATCTAATTTGTCTATTTTCTTTAAAGGAACATATTCAAGGCATTGCTACCCAATGCAGATTACTCAGATCCCGGATTTCCCATCAATTTCACTGGTAATTGTAACCGGTAAGAACTATTTTGGGCCTTGTCTATTTAATCTATATTTACTGCATTATTTTTTTCTTTTATCTTTTTTTGTATTCTTTTTTTTGGTGATTTTGTCCATGTTTACTATAACTCTATTCCCTGGAAGTGCCCTGCTGTTCTCTACTCATATGTACCAAGCACCAAAACAACTTGGTTGACAGATGACCCTTTTTTCACATGCCATTGAAAATGCCAAGTTGCTTCATTGAAACATGCTATCATAACTGAATATCCATGTACACCTTATTTAAATGCTGTGATACTCCGTTGTTCCTTGGGATAGCACTCAGAATGAGTGTGCACGTGGCTCTACTTTTCTATTGCCTATATTGCAGCTAGTTGTAACTAGGCATGTAAATGAGAAAGAAATATATAGTTCTAGCAGGAGTCAGGCATTTTGGGTTATGCTGCCCCAAAGCCTGGTAGGTATATAAAACTGGAAAAAAAAAAAAAAATCAAACAGATTATAACCAAGATCACAGTTGAGAAAATTACACTATTTTTTTTTGTTGGTTTTTTTTTTTGTTTTGTTTTGTTTCTTTTTTTTTTTTTTCTTTTTAACAGTGATTTCTACTATGGTATGGTTACACTTAGTTTCACCTGGCCTGCCAAACAGAATAAGAGTTGAGCATGTAGCCCTGAACGACAAAGCTCAGCTCTCTGCGAGGTTGACCTCCCGTCTCCGGGTACGGTATGAGAACAGCAATGCTGAGATGCTAATTAGTTTTGGAAACACTGCAAAGTAGATGCTATCCCCAACTTCAACACACCCCCCCCCCATATCCCCATATTTCCAGCACCCTTTCCCCCTGTTTTCAGGGGTCGCTGGGGCCAAAGCGATAAAGAGGAAGATGTTAAACCTGGTTGGCACAGCTCTTCATGACCGGTTCTGGCCACGAAAGAGATGAGTGAGTCTGGTACTGCCGCAGGGCGAAGCAGACCATGTGCCTCCAGTTCCTCAGTCCTGGTTTGCCCTGCTACTGGCACCTGCCATCCAACGTGGTGTGCCAGCCTTAGGGAAGGCCATCGCCTTCACTTCCTCTTCCTTTCCTGTGCCGCTTCACTTTCACATCCTCCTCTTCCTCCTGCAGGGACTTACTTTTCCTTTTCCCAACCCGGGGCATCCGGGGCGGCGGAAGAGGGGGTGGAGGAGGAGGAGGAGGGAGAGAAGGTGGCAGAGGTGGCGTCTCTCGAGCCATGTGTATGACAGCCTCAATGGTGGCCATGATTGTATCTTGACTGGCTGCTTGCTCCAACATCAAAGGGTTGAGTGTCGGTCTCTGACCTCTTTTACTAGGAAGGTCAATGCATTTTTCCAGAACGGGCATTTGGTCTCTGGAGTCTTCATCGAAGGAGAGGGGTTGCTTCCGAGGACGCCCTCTCCGCTTCTTGACGAAGTTATTGCCTGTCTTTGATTGTCTCTGCAGCCGCTTGGCTTTCAGGATCTTGTTCACGTGATCCAGGTTCTTCTTTGTGGACAGGATCTTGGTGTAGTTGCACATCTTTCGCACTTCGCACTGGATTGCTTCGATTTCACGGCGCTTGAACCTTTTCTTCAGTGGTGGGCTGGCTGTTGGAAGACAAGGACAGAAACAGCCATCGGTTAAACTCTAAATGGAACCCTTCTTTTCCCTGACTTCAGTGCTACAAAGTCTGGATGCTTTCAAGCTCAACATGACTGCTGAAAAAACAATGGATGTGAGAAAGGACTCTGCATAGCAAAGCAACTAAACAAAAGTTAAAAGTTTATTTATTACAATCCCAGAAGAACTGCTGTTACTTCCTTTTTTCCTGTCCTATATTAAAACACAACTTTGACTATTAAGCAGTCCTCAGAGACTTCTCTACATCTCTTCCATCCTCAAAATCATGGAGTCATGAGGTTGGAAGAGACCTCCAAGATCAGCGAGTCCAACCATACCTGTCTCCCCACTAAACCCTGTCCCTAAGAAACTCATCGACCCGTTTTTTAAACACCTCCAGGGATGGCGACTCCATCACCTCCCTGGGCAGCTGTGCCAATCCCTGACCATCCTTTCAGGGAAGAAATTCTTCCCAATGTCCAGTCTAAACCTCCCCTGGCACAACTTGTGGCCATTTCCTCTCGTTGCATCGCTGTCACGTGTGAGCAGAGCCCAGCACCCACCCCATCGTCACAGCCTCCTTTCAGGATGAGGTCTCCCCTCAGCCTCTTTTTCTCTAAGCTAAACAATCCCAGTTAAAAAAAACCCAGACTTTTCTACAACAAGGTTTTAACATGAATTTACTTCATTCTCTTTTCTAAATCCCTACTAGAAGGGCAAGAATGGATGCCGAGGACAACTGTCATGTTGGTCTGCTGTGTCTGTTAAACTTTCTGTGCCTCAAACATATATTCCTGATGTCTTCATCCTGGCCTTTAATACTTGCCATGGATGCTAGTTAGTATGAAAAATATTTGTTACTGAAACTAGTGAGTGCAGACAAGATACGCTTGTGACTTCACCTGTGGCAAATTCATTAACCCTGCCTGGGCTTCTCTATTATCATCTTCACAGATACTAGCTGAAACTACTCAATTATATAATTGCTTTTAATAGCCCCCAAAGTAAGATTTATCCCGATTCAGATCACTTACTTCAGATCTGAATGAAGTCCAAAGTTATGAAGACTTTTGCCAAGGTCACATTATGAATCATTATCAGAGCGGGAAAAAGTACCCGGCATTTCTTGGCTCCTGGTCCTTTGTTTAGGACACGAGACCTGGCTTGATTTTCTTAAATTGTCTCATTGTTCTTTACTTCAATGTGGTATCCGTTCAGAGTTCAGGATTTGCACATGGATTATAAGTAACTACATCTTTGCAAGAGAAACAGAATGTATTAATTCTGCTATTAGAATAACTGGTGTTCCCTTTCATTCCTAACATATCCGTTCTGCACTGCTGGAAAAGAAATGACGGAGCTCAGAATTTCTTTTCAGTAAAGAATAAAACATCCCACTGAATTAACCTCAGCTCATATCTACTTGCAAACTTAATTTACACCTGGCTGTCAAGCAGTCATTTGGGTTTGAAATCCTTGAAGTTTCCAGGGCAGCCAAGATTTCGAGAAAGGTTCATTTGGGGGTTATCACTCCTTTCCTGGCTAACAGGCTAATCTTCTAGCAGTAGTTTAAATAAAGTTGTTATTGCAGCATTTTCTGTAGATAACCAGGAGCTGTCAAGTGGTAGAATCTTCTCTTGCTCTCTATGGGCTATGACAGATTCACCATACAAACCTCATTCACTGTCCTCCTCTCTCAAAGAACATAAATTATTGGCTCTTATACCACCATGTTGCTTGGATTCAGCAAAGCACTTGCGTAAACAAACCCCAAGTTACAATACAAGAAGTAGGAGTGAGTCATAAACAAAACACAGACATATGCTCTCTTATAAATAAAGACCTGGATGGCCAGCTTCCCAAAGTCTGGTTTTCATTAATTACAAAACAAAATACATTTTCCATATGTAACCCACTCCCCACACTAAAAAGAAAAATAAAACCCACTTGCAGTTTGTGATTCACAGAGGACAAAAGAAAAGAGGAATGTAGTCATCTTGGTACCAAAGAAAAAGGAAATGAAACATCCAAGTTTCTCAGAAGATAATTAATTACACAAAATTCCTCTCAAGTAGGTCATCTCTAAAAAGTGTGGACGCAAGACCCCCAGGGGCCAGTGGCAGTGAGGTATTTCTCAGTTATCTGATCAAAAAAGTTTAGACTCCTGTCACACAAAACGATTACTCTCATCTGGCCTTGCTGGGGATTGACATATACAGTCACAATATTTCCAGCCCTAAATGTTTGTCTCCCTTGAGTCCCTCACAGATCCTGAGAGTCACTTCAGGTTGGAAGATATAAGAAGTCAAACATTTTGCACACTCTTTGTATTCATTTTCCACCTTTTGCCTTTTATTGCTGTTGTGAGGGCACATTTTTGAAACTTCTTTTAAAAATTTCCTATATTGAAGTTACAATCTTTTTTTTTTTAGAAAATAAAGCTGAAACATTTCAATTGATGATGGAAATCTTGAAGATGAAACTTTTAGCAAAAATACAGGAAAAATTGCAAGGTTCGTGGTGAAATCTAGAGATTTGACATTATTCTCAGCTGTCATTGCAAAAAAATGTAAGCCAAAGGACAGAAAACCAATTGAAATAGAGGGTTAGCCAAGTATCTGCAAAGATTTTATGTGTTTACTGTGATCTACCAGCCATCAGTTGTTTCTGCAGCTCAGTATTACCATCTCACCGCTGTCGATGGATATCTGGTTCACATACAGTCAGTAGAGGATGACCTCCGTTTCTAAAATGGGAAATCAATGCCATTTGAGATGTCCGTGGGCGTCTTTCTGACAACATTATTTAGCAGAAGGAAGATGCAGGTCTTCTGGCCGTCCTGCCAAATCTTAGGTACCCAAGAGGTGCAGGACATCTGGGCTTAGAAACCTGAATGGAGCCAGATGGTGACTAGAGAGTGTGTGGAGCAAAAACAAGTTTCTGCTAAATTGCCTGATATGCAGACACCTACGAGTAAATCTATGAGCTGATCTACCCTTATATGTACATTTATGAGCTGAATACCGCTCTTGCTGTCTTCCTTCACACTGTTTAGTCACTGTTTTGCCCTCCTGAAACTTTGCAAGAAGACAGTACAATTCCTTTTGGACTAAAACTCATTATCTCATTTAGAAAAAAATAATGCTGTTTGTTGCTGGCTTAATGCACTAATTTTTCTTTCATAAATGCTTTGAAGTGTTTATGACATTCTCAGGAAGACTGTTGGAAACGAGTCATAATGCGATTGCTTTTCTCCCTAGTAAGCCTCTGAACTTGCAAGGTTTAGAAAATATTTGAGTTGTGTTACGTTTTCTGCCGGTCGTCAGAATGCACACACTGAATAAGTAACATGCTTTCAATTCAAGATTTTTAAAGGAGATTTTAGGAAACCCAATATTATATTGACTATTGAGAGTCAGGGACATCTGATTCTACATTTGGAGTATGGAGACTGTGCAGAAAGGAGTCTGGTGGGCCTGCAGGGGGAACATTTGATGAGGTGTGCCTATGACAAAATATCAGGGAGATGTGCCAAAATAAACCGCTATTGAAATGAGAGCCATTAGGTGTTATCAACTCATCTGGAAGCTCTTGGTGAGCAATCTTTGATATAAAATATTTCTTTATACTGCCATGTGATATACTGCTCTGCTGAAAGCTGGAGCTAAGTACTAATCTTTTCCATTTTCTCCAGACAGACCTTGCCCAATCCTGGACCCAAGTTTGTCCACGTTGGTTTTAGGCTTTGTAGTTCTCTTCCTGCACACACTTTGTCATTTGCACATAGAAAACTTGTTTTGGGAGTAATATTTTTGTCTTGCTTTATCTGATGAATTCATCTAAAGGTGGATGGAGTGGACCTGAGGACTCATAACACCATATCTGCACACAAGCATATAAAAAAGGGAATGTGCTTCTACAGAGATGATACAATGTGATGGCAGCCTCTTGGTGCTGGGGATGCAGGTGGGGACACTTTGCTGTGTGAGGACAGTTATATCCCTACACCTCACCAGGCTGTATGGCCACACTCTGTCTCCATGGAGGCCTGAAGCTATTTGGCACAATCCAGCCCAAATTGAAAAGAAACTAGAAATACTCAATCTAGCACAGAGTTTTGTACTTCTCTTCCATCCTTTTCTCACTCCCAAGAACCTCACCCAGCCACCCCAGGCAAGCCATGGCCAGTATAAGTCTTAAAAATCATTTAAAAAAAGGCACATTGGGGCCCGGTGTTTCTCTCCTCCCAGGGGTACAAAGATGCACTAAGGCTCCGTCTAACAGACAGAGACAAATCGAAACGGCTGTGGCCATGCAGGGAAGTCATGGAGGATTGACATGATGCTGGAAGTAGCTTCCAAGGCAAAGAAAGAATTCTCTACAAAAAAAAAAATACATTTCCAAGGCCAGCTTAAAGCAGGCTGGAGGATCCACACAAGCACAGTGGCGTTGAACGAGGCGGTGAGCACAGGTAGGTCGAACCCCTTGAAAGTTCTCCGTCACTACCCTAACTTTATTCTGGATGGCTTTGTTATGTCTGCAGCACTAGCAATTCTTCTTACTGCCAGTCATTCTCCTTCCCTTTGGAGCTGCCGGAGGCTACTTGCACGACCATAGCACAGAGATGACTGTTTGCTCAGCAGCTGGGTTCAGTTTGTTGACTTGGTTTGAATGAAGGAATTTTCAAAGAGCTCCCTATTAATTACAGAAAACCCATAGCACTGTCCTGTTTTCCCATTAATTCAGTTTCTTTCAGTTTTCACTAAATTATTTCAACATCTGGGCTACAGATAAACCAACAATTTAATTAGACTTCTGAAAATGGAAAGAATGAACTATGCAGTCAAGCACACACTTTCATCTTGAAACTGATCATAAAATATTTGTGTGCTTTCATTCTCTGCTGCATTAAAAATCTGTCCTTAGTTTATATTTAGAAGAGTACTAAAGGCTAAACAGAGAATCTTGATTTTTTAATATAAAAATTTAGTATTGCAGAGGCTACTTTATAGCACGGATCCCTTGTTTTTACTGTTTATTCAGGAAATGAGAGGAAAATCAAAAGGAGTGCTCTGAGACAGCACTTTCGATTGCATAATTAAGTATGTAATCATTCCATAGCTCAGTGATACAAATACATTTTTTGTGAATGTACAATCAAAGGTTTGACAAGACTATGAAACTCCTAATGGCTGCAAGTAATGCAATGTACTGTGGGTTCCTTATTCACTGGAAATTAAGAGACAATGCAAGATTAACTTCTCTATCCATACCCAAGAAAAGGCATAAGGGTGCCTGAATGGCTTGGCTCAATTCCTGACTGGATAAAGCTATCGTCTTTCCAATCTGATTCAAAATAGAAGCACAAAATTTAATTTGATTGAAAAACACCTGATTCTGACTTATTTATTCTGATATATTTTAAATCAATGTTCATTGCTCCAGACAATTTCACATTTGCAAGACAGAATATTATGCTAAAATCACTGAAGTATGCAGAAAGAAATTTCAGCTGCTTCTTAGCTATTCACTGTGTATTCGGCATGTTCGTGTCGCAGAGATGGGAACTTTCAAATAAATGAACAGCGAGACTGAGAAAAGAACCCAAGAGTCTTGCTTCTGAATCCCCCGCTAGACCATACGGGCTGGTGCTACTGTGCTCTCGTTATTGCACCAGTGATGGTATATGAATGAAATAGATTGGGTATGTCAAGATATAATCATGA
This sequence comes from Neomorphus geoffroyi, assembly GCA_033558235.1. Classification (NCBI taxonomy): domain Eukaryota; kingdom Metazoa; phylum Chordata; class Aves; order Cuculiformes; family Neomorphidae; genus Neomorphus; species Neomorphus geoffroyi. The sequence goes on from JAUMJM010000025.1 coordinate 4,768,227, forward strand.
TAAGAAAGTGTTAGAAAAAGTACAGCCCGATTATCGCATTAGACATGCACATTTGCAGCTACTTCTCCAATCAGGAAGAGCAGTACAAGCACATATTGTTCAGTGCGGTGCCAGAAGCAAGCAGATGGGAAACACACAGAGCACGTGGAGGGAAACAACATTACCTGCTTCAGACGTTGCTGATGATGAAGGTAGGAGAGATAATACTGGAGTCGGCATTGCAACACTGTCAACAGCTGCTGGTTTCCTTCTGGTCATCATGTTACAGACAGAAGTTTCCATTTTACTATGAAGTGAAGTCTGATCTGCTTTTAGGTGGGGACCTGCAATTCCTGGGGAAGAAAACAAAATACAGATGAGTATTGATAAAGGAGTCTGTGTGAGGAATATCTGAAAAAAAATTCGTCAATCGCTGTCTTCTCTACCCTGATTTGTTTCCATATTTTCCTGTGTACGTGCCTGAAATATGGTCTTGATATTAGCAAGAATCATGATTTTTTTTTTGGATGGTTTTGTTTCAGGATGTACCATCACTAATCTCTATAAACAATGGTGAATCAATGTAATAACTCCACATTACTACTTTTTATTCTCCAAGAAATACCACACTCTGGCATGTCTATAATGACAGGCATGCTTCTCATCTGTATTTAGCTGGACTGTCCGTTTGTCATTCTCTGTATACTGCATTCTCCACTCACATACTTCTCTTCTGTAACGACTTGGCTCACTGAGTGTTTCATCTGAGTAAGGAGCAGGCATCAGGAACAGCCTCAGTATGTAATTCCCTGTCTAAAGTACATTATACTCGTACTTTTTTTTTACAAATCCACTTTCTAATGAAAATCTACCTTACAACTCATTAAAGAGGCAGCAGTTTAAGAAAAAAGAACAATTTGTCATACATTTTTCTACCTCGGGATTATAAAGCAGAAGAAATGAGTGGCAGAAATATGCCAAAGAGGTCAAATTTCCGGACTAATAAAACTTAGGCACTGAGGACTGCTAGTTTCTTCCCTTAATAACATTTCTCAAGCACTCTTTTGATCTGAACCATTTTGTTTGCTGGTAAACCTGACAAGTTTAAACTGCTGGGATTTAAATTTTACAATATTTGACACCTGCCTAACAAATCTGAATGAGTATCCACCCATTTATCTGTAATATTTCTGTGTTTTCATGTGCCTGTATACATATTGCATCTAGATATATAAGTATATGAATTTACCAAGTAGAAAGGCAGCTAAAATTCCTTCATTATACATTCCTTCATTTTACAATAAGACTGTGAGTTTGCCGATTTGGGAAAACTCCTTGCAGTGCTGTTTTTTACTCTCATGAGACCAGAGCAAAGCTCTGCTACGATAAGTACTTTGTGTTGTGTCTTATGAAAATCTCTCCCAGTATCTGCGATACCGGGCTCCAACACGTCCAGGACAGTCATTCATTTTTCAAAGGTAATCCCTTGTAAAATCTTTCTCTTTCCAAATCTCAGCCTACACATGGGCCTTAGAATAAGATTTGGTAAATAAATTGCACGAAGATTCAAAACTTGCAGAACAGCTGAAATGGGAAGGTTCCTCTTGAGATCATTTAGTCCACCCCACCCTACTCAAGCACAGTCAGCTAAATCAGGTTGCCCTAGACTATGTCTGGTCAGGTTTTGAATATTTCCAAGAAGGGATACTCCAGAGACTCTTTGGGTGACTTCTTCAGTCATTATCAGAGTAAAAAGTTGTTTTGTGGTGTTCAGACACAACCCTCTGTGTTTTGTGTCCGCTGCCTCTCGTCCTTTCACTGGGAACTACTGAAAAGACTCTAGACCTGCCTTCTTTACTCTTCCTTATCAGACATTTATACACATGGATAAGATCCACTCTTAAGCATTCTCTTCTGCAAGCTGAACAGTTTATCTCAGCCTTTTGTCATAGGAGAGATGCTCCAGACCCTCAGTCATCTTCGTGGCCTTTTACTGAACTATCTGCCATATGTCCATGCCTCTGTTCTGCTGAGGAGTCAGAACGGGGCACAGGACTCCAGGTGTAGCTTCACCTGAGCTGAATGAACAGGAAATACGATCTTTCTGTGATCTGTTGGCAACAGTTCTGCCACAACTCAGGAAGTTGTTGGCTTTCTTTGATGTAAAGGCACATTTCTAGGTCATGATCAACATACTGTCTACCAGGACCCTGGGGCCTTTTCTGGCAAGCTTCTTTCCACTTGATCATCCCCCAACAGGTACTGGTGCATACGCTTATTCCTGCACAGCTGCAGAACTTTGCACTTCTTTTTCAACTTAATGAGGTTCCTTGTCAGCCCATTTCTCCAGCCTGTTGAGATTCCTCTAAATGACAACACAACCTTCTGGCATACCAACCACTCTTCTCAGTTTTGCAACCTCTCCAAGTTTGCTGATGGTACAGGTACACTTACCCCATCACCTGGGACATTAATTAACATGTTAAACAGTTCTGGCTTCAGTGTCAACACCTGGGGTGAACCTCCAGCACCTGGCCTCTAGTTGGGCTTTGTGCCACTCATCACAACCCTGGAAGCCCAGCAGTTCAGCCACTTTTCAGTCCAGCTCAGCATTCATTTACCTAGTCTGTATTTCATCAGCTTGTCTGTAAGAAGGTTATAGGAGACTGTTAAAAGCCTTGCTGAAGTTGAGATAAGCAACATCAGGTTTATCAGACGTGATTTTCCCTTCAAAAATCTATGTTGACTACTGCTGATCACTTTCTTGTCCTTCATATGTTTGGAAAAGTTTTCCAGGATTATTTGGTCCCCCACTTTCCCATGGATTAAGACAAAGTGGGCCAACCTGTGGCTCCTTGGGTCGGTCTTCTCCTTATTGGGCTGTCATTTGCTCACTTCTAGTCCTCAGGATCCTCTCCCAGTCACCATGACCTTTCAAAAATAGTCACGAGTCGTCTCATAATGACACCAGCGAGCACACTCAGAACTTTTGGGTGCATTCTTTCATGTCTCATGGATTTATTTATGTTCTGCTTGTTCAGCTGTTCCCTAACCAGATCTTCCTCCACACAGACAAAGTTTCCTTTCCTTGTCAATCTCAGGGACCTGGGACTCCGGAAGGCCAGTCTTACCAGTAAAACCAAAGGCAAAGAAGACAGTATCTTGGTCTTCTGCTGCTCTTTTGCCACCAAGGTCCCTATTCCACTGAGCACAGGCTTGCATTTTCTCTAGGCCTCTTTTTGAACATACCTGTAGAAACATTTCTTGTTGCCTTTCTGCCCTTGCTAGATTCATTTCCAGATGGGTTCTGGCTTTCTAAGCCCATCCTGCAAGCTTAAACATTGTCTCCATAGCTCTCTGGGTCATTTGTTCCTGCTTCTACCTCTTTTTTACTTCTTTTATGTCTGACATTATGCAGGAGCTCCTTAATCATTCATGTAAATCTCCTGCCATCTTTGCTTGAATTGATTTGCCACTCAGATTCGGTTTGGTACATCTCTACAGTTTCCTTGATCCAAGTCCAAGGCCAGCAGCAAACTCTCCTGGACAGGAGATGAAACCAGAAGATGGGGGCCTTTGTCCCCTGTAGCAGTAAGGCTCCACTGCTATCTCTGGCTGCACCTGGATAGCACTTCCTAATTCTTCAAAGAGTTCCCTCAAGTACCATGATACCTATTCCAAAAGATCAAGGAGATCATGAAGCAGAACTAGAAACTGCTGCACAGACTTCTACATCTGTTGGCTGTGCCCACCCTTTCCAGAAACACAGCTCCTTGTATTTGTACTTTGGAGCTGCTATGAGCAGTCCCTACCTTTGTTCCTTGCACATGAAATATCAGGAAACCTACGGGTTGTCTTAGAAGCTATGGAAGAGATCCTCAGAAGACTAAGGCACAAAAAAACTGCCCTGGTAAGAGGAGTCTGAAAGACGGGGCTACACATTGGGCTGGTTGGAAATAGGAGTCCTGATGGACCTGTGACCTGGTATCAGCCTGGGGCTTAACAGAGGAGAATGAAGCTGAGTGCAGAAATAGTCAGGAGTGATGCAGAACTACAGGTCATAGCTTGGTGGAGATACGCAGGGGAGTTTCTGCTTGTTAGTCCACACATCCTTCCAGAGCCTCAAATCAAGTTATTAAGCATCTCAAATTGTATCCATTCAACTTCAATCTCTCTCTGCTCAACTTCTCTACTGCAAATGAGAACAACAATATAACCCTTATCTCAAGAGCAGGGCTGTGAAAATAAAATTATCAACATTCATGAAACATTCATCTATTCATACCAAGGCTTAGAACTGTGGAATAAATGAGACATGATGTCACGCACTGAATAATGAGAGGAAAATTCAGCTAACAAATAGCTGTTCATTAGGTGAGTGTTACACATTGAATAAAGTGATGTCCCCTAGAATAATTGGTATATTTAATGAGGCAATTACACCTATGGGATCACAGTGCTATGGAACTGTGCATATGCAAAACTGGGGTTTTACCACTCCACAGTGCTTGAGTTTGAGCCTTAGTATTATTTATTCATGAATGTGTTTTTTGTGCAAGAAACGTGGATATGTGGGTGTGTGTATCAGTACACATACACATATATGGATGTGCATATGGTACATAATAATGCTAACAACCTCATAAATTCAACATCTGCTTCTAATTAAACTGAAGGGCCTATATAAAGAGCTGTATGAAAACACGCAGCTGTAACCTGTTGACCTCTATTGATAAAAAAAAGTCTCTGTGAAGCTGTGCTTCAACATATCAAGGGACAGTCATTCATTTTTTCAAAGGTAATCCCTCACAAACCACTTATCCTCTCAAATCTCTACCTGCACACAGTGTTTGCATTAGGGACCTTGATTTATGGATTCCCACTCCTTGGATGGAGAGGCTGACTTCCTGTTGCCGTGGTTACTTGGATCTTGGTTCAAGGTTAAACTACTCTCAAATCAAAATCAGTGGCAGTCACAGCATCTAACAGCCAGGTTATTGACTGCCCTAGGATGCGTAAAGGTCAAAGACCAAAGTGCTGCTTACTGCTTTTGGGGTGAGTCAATATTTTCAATATTTTGATTCTGTTTCTTCTGAAGTAGTTGCTGCTCAATTACCACCTATCTGGGTTTAGCAAGGTCATACAAATCATTGAGGAAAACCCTCCTACAGAAGAGATACGTAACGTTATGAATTACTTCAAAGTCTACATGGCCCAATTGCAGCTCATCACTGGTGAATCATGGGTTCAGCCATCTGTCTTTTGTTTTAGGCACTTGGTTTCTTCAGCTTGTATCACTCACCTCACTAAAATTCTCATCTAAATTGAGGAACAGAAGTACTTTATGGATCTGGAGTAGTCAATAAAGAAGATCATCAGTTTTCTTTCACAGATACCAAAATGCAAACAGAGACTCAGAGGTACTGTCGGAAACCAATGGAGGTGCAGTGATTTGCTCACAAGGCTGTCATTCACACTGCATTAGCTAGTGGTCTGTCCCTCAAGTGGATGGACCTGCTGCCATGGTGTCACCACTTCTCATTTGGAGCGCTCTGTTCAGAAGACCTTACATAAAAGAATCCAGTTCAACCCACCTTTGAATCAGGTGAAAGTAAGTTATCTGTAACACCACTACAGAGGAATCAGAATTTAAAATTCACACACACACATTGATGATTCTAGTGTATTATAACCTTTGCTGTAGTTCCAGAGAGAGAAGATGCTTGATTCAGAACTTATTTACTGGCTTTTGTTGATCTTTGTGAATTTGCTCCAAATTAGAGCCTCTTTCACCCTATGAAAGACCCATACCTTAATTTTCCTGAGTTCTACTGGCAGGACAGACACATGTGCAAGTGTGCAATGGGCAGCAAAACAGGGAGTAAATAAATTGTTATCTGTTTAATGAGAAAGGACGAAGGGAAAGGACAGCTTCAAAAACCAGGGTAGACATGAAGATTATCAGGACCCTAAAACAATGATGGCATGATTATAAATAAATAATCATAGTGATCATAGAAAAGGATGAATCAGCAGAAGCACTGTTTGAGATCAGGGCAGACTGGAAGAAAGCCTGTGTATATTGAGGGAACACTACACTGATGTGAAACTGGCTTTTTTCCTAAAGATTTATGAGTCCTCTGATACTTTGGATAAAAATCTGGCATTCTTCATTTATTGGCTAAGTAACTTATGAGCTCTGACTGATAATTAATACATTAATTTTAAAGACCTAGTCATTACTGTTGTTGTTATTAAGTACTTATGTTGCGAGTAATGTGGTCTAGCTCCATTGTGCTAGGCTCTGTACAAATGGATTAATTAACTATCCTTGCTTTACTATTAAATCATGCTCACTCTGCTTATTGCATTCATCTGTTTTCTCTCATCTTGTACTTATATGGAAAGGTTCTTGGACAACATCCATGTTTTCTTCTTTAATTTGTGTACAAAATCTAGCACAATGCGCACCCAGGCTGGAACTCTTATGTGCCAGTTCAAAAGAGATAGTAGACGCTAATTTGCTATTGGAAAACAGAGAAAATCAGCTGATAAAAATTGATTTTAGTCAAGCTTCTGCTAGAGAAGATTTTTCTTTACAGAGTTCATTGCATTGGATTTCATACTCCCCACAGATCTCTGGAAATCCATAGCCGTACTTAAATTGTTTATGCATCTGACCATTGTTATCGGAAAACTCTTACAGAAAATTTTTCTCTTAGTTTCCTTCCACAATGTAGCTATGCAATGCAGCTGTACAGGAATGCACATCGAAACATTAAGTTAGTCATAATATTTGCATTTTGATAACTTCTCCATTTTGAATAAAGAACCAGAAGAAGCCTCGTATCTGGGTGAATCTTTTCTTAAGGCTGGTTTTAAACGAATCAGTCAAAAGTTTGGCATTGCGTCGTATTCCAGAAGGGAGAACTGAATTACTATGTGATAAATGTAGTTACAGAAAGTAATTATTCTTCTTAAAGTAATATTATTACCTTTCTAACTTATGGAATTCATTTCCCTGGCTTCTATTTGACGTGTATTATAATTTAAAAATAACTGTACTTTCAATGTACAACACTACTTTATGGCTTTAGGTCCTTTTATCTTCCTCCCTTTTCCATGCCCACCTTAGAAACTTCAAATTCCATCTCCTCTATGAGGGCTTTTCTATTCTGCAGGATGTATCCCCCCTGAATAAAACCAAGTTTCTGTGGAATAACCCAAAAAAACCCAAACCAATGGGCAAAATTTAAGACACAGACGCTGCTTTATTTCATTACAGCTATTTTCCTACTTTATTTTTTTTTTAAACCAGGATGGCTTTAGAGAACTAAAGAAGGGAACTGAGAAAGCCATCATTAGATAGATCTTCTGATCTTTATCTGCAGTAGCACAGTCAGAAGAGCTAATGCTATGATGATAGCTTTGAAATCTCTTAGGAATTGGATAAAGAGAAGCGATAGTGATGAACTCCCAGCTAATAAACACAGAGTGCTTATTTCTGCAGAATGATCAATTTCCAGATATCCTGAGGCTTGTCTGATACAGTTGATTTACTCATTCTCCCTCACTTCACTAATAAAGCTCAAGTCCAACATCAGATTAGAGAAGAGCCAGATTTCTTAAAGGAGCAGGAGAAGGTCTGGCATCATGGAACACAAACGCTAGGAGACATACTAATCTCTTCTGCCTCCCTCTACAACCACCAAGCTGTCTTAAACAGCTGCCTTCCTTGCTGAAATCATACACTTTATCGGCTTTGGGTTAGTACAGTAATGCAGACAATTAATTTGTTATCTTGTTAGTGGAAATTTAATGCAATGATCTAAAAGATCTCTTACATGTTGTGATAAACTTTAGTGCCTCCAGGGCGCTTCTCTTCCATAGGACTCATTTCACATCCCATCCATTATGTAAATGAGATGTGGAAATAGTTTAGTTCCCCTAATATATATCTGTACACTGATGGATTGCACAAAGTCAGCCCTTCTGAAACTAATGAAGTAAAATGCATATTGCTATTCCTTTCTACTTGGGGGAACCTCTGTTGCCTGAGTTCAAGAAACGTGGTGAAAGTCTTCCTGTTTGCTTCTTTACGAAGATAATTGTGTTTCTTGACAGGGAGCGCGGTGGCAAATGCTGCACACCTGAAGCCTCGCAAGGCGTTACCTAAGTGAGAAGAGCAGCTGCCATTGCTCTGTACAGCTGTGGGTTTGTCTTTAGAGGCTTCAGATCATCTTCTGGTTTTGGGAGGTGGGTCCCTGGACGGCATGGAGCTAGGTGTAGGCTGCAGGAATCTGCAGCCTGCAATGACATGCAGTGTTTGACAGCAACAGAACTGTTAGCGTTATCTCTGAAAGAACTAAAGCCCAGGGAGAAAGGGAAAGGATGCATTATTCTGTGCACCAATAGGATGAGTCTCAACCCCTTATTGCCCCTCCACCTAAAAGGATGATTAACTGTAATTTACAATGTGCCAGTCTGCTGCCTATTTTAAGCCTATATTTGTAGTGAGTTAAATTTCCTATGGCATGGACTATTGAGCTTTGCATTTTGGTTTGGCTTTGGGTTTACTTTTTCCTATATTGGTACATGAAGAATCATGGATCCTCCACCTCATTCCCTTACATCCTCCTTTGCATATTGCAAGCCTGAAAAGGGAGCTGGGCTGAGTCAGGAGCCTGAGGAATAAAGGAAGTGTAGGTTCAGTCATAGGAGATAAAGTGATGCGTGTCTGTTAGTTCAGTCCTTCACATACTCAAAGAGAAAATTTAAAGGAGCTGGCGGAAGCAGTTCGTACTCCAGGGGGGGTACAGCACAGGAACCCAAGGGAGCTCTAAGTGTGCTCATACTCATTCTCCTCCAGCCCCCCTGTGTGCACATCCCAGGCCCCCAGCCCTTCAAAAAAGTGGCACTGGAATTTGCAAATGCCGTGGAAGAAACTGCCAAATTTCATCATGCCAGGAAGTGACGAACACATAAAATGAGGATTTCCAGTAGAAGCTGGATCAAAGTAGAACATATTAGTTATATACAGGTGACAGCAAACAATAAATTTAACAAGAAGAAAAAACTGAGGCTTCAAAAGGCTAATTCAGCGTCACAGCTGCAGGATCACAGACCTTGTGAACACAGATTTAAGCTAAAGGCATTTGCTAATGGGTTCAGAGTCAAAGGCTTTTCCTGCCTGGAGCCTGAAACTTTTAGTTGAGTAGAAACTTACAGTTTACAGTTGGAGATTCACAGAATCAAGAGAGAAAAAACCCAACACTGGTGGAGAAATTAAATTTGCCATGAAATATCTCAGCAAATGAATCATTTAATACTTGGTGATGAAGAACTAAACTCTCACAAAGGAGGAAGGAGGAAAATTAAAATCTCTGAAAGAACTGAAATGAAAAAGAAGTCAGGGAGGATTGTTAAGTGGAAGAGTGAGTTAAAGGGCTCGTTCTTTAAAGGCATAAAAAGTTATTATATATGCTGAGGGGCAGAAATAAAAAGACCTGCAGCTAGAAGCAAGTTGCTAACTAGAGATAAGTAGTCACACTGAGATGAGTTGTCTTAGAAGATGAGGATAGACTCAATGGGGAGGAAGGAAATGGAAGGTAGTGTTTCTTTCCCAAGAATACAGCTGAGGAAAGACAGATGGGGAAATTTCAGTCTGTAAGTAATGAGAAAAGTCAAGGGTGATGTTTTGAGTTGTTGTTTTTCTTAACAACAGGGATGATAATTTTTAAGTGTGGCAGATAGAGCTGATATCCCCTAGGCAAACAGAGCTGGGAGGACTTCATATTTATCACAGATTAAATGGGACACTGACAGCTTTGGTAGGAGAGTGGTGGCATGAAGCACGGGCAGAAGAGTCAAGTTCCTAGTGGGAGGAGGAAGAATGAGGCACAAGGGCTCGGCTGGTATAATGATGGAGTCATTTTTCAGGCACATCCAGCGTACAAGAAGTGATGAAATCTAAGAGAAGTTAGCAAAATAATTAGCAAGAATCTTTCTGAAATAGTTCAACTAAGATACCTCCACTGAGAAAAACCAGCACAGTGCTGCTCCAGAAACTATAAGGTTTCACTCTCCTTGCACATGTATTCAGCAAAAGAAAATATCTGTACGACACACAAATTCAGCTGATATTATTTCTAGCTGAAATGGTGTATTTGCATTTCACCAATCAATATAAGTAGTCCTGCGGTGAGAAGTAAACAGTAGCAGGGATGCTGCTTGAACCCAGCTGTCCTTACTGTTACACAAAAGGATAACAAAAGAACCACGGGTGCACCTCCGCCATCTAACTTAGTCCAGTAATATCTGAATTGCTCCCTAGGGGGGTTCACACCTTCCTACTCGCCCCGGCTGCAAGTGAAGGCAGCTAAGCCGCACTTAGGGAAAGGTGGGATGAGGATGGGCTAAAAGTCACAGGGCTGAAAAGAGCATCCAAGACTGCTGACTTCTAAGTTAGTGTTCTCCCTACTTGGCATCCTAGTAATTTCAATTTTCTTTTTTGTTTGAAAGAAGCTGTGTCCTTGCTCATACAATGAAAATTACTCTGAGTATGACATGCATTTGAAGTAAAATCTCAGCACTTTATAGAAGTCCCTGTATACCCTGCAATCTAGGAGACTATAACAGAGGAGTCTTTATTTTTTGAAGATTTTGTGCTGGCTTTGTTTTAATATCCGAGTCCATTCATCCCACTTTAATGATGATTTATCACTATAATGAGCGTTTGCTTTATCAGCACCAGAGGTGAAAAATAATACATACTGGGAGTGCCTGTATCATTCTTTTTCTTTCTTCTTTTCTGTACTATAGATCAACAGATATAGGGTATTTTTTTACTTTTAATTCTCAAAACCACAGTAACTGATTGCGCTATGAAAACTGAAGTCTGTTTAAACAGGTAAGATTAGAAGTGTTACTGTCAATTAACCTCAGCACAAAAACTTTAATAGTTTGCTAGCATTGTAGTAGGTAAAAATTTTTGTTGCCCTATTTTAATGGCTTTCTGAAAAAAAAAAATCCTAAAATATCTGTAAATGATCAAATTTTATTTTAACAGCTTTATTTGAACAACTCAGGGTTACCATGAATGGGGAAAAAATAAACAGGCAGATCTAGAAATCGGGATTTTTCCTGAAGTTTGTCATTTTCCTTGTGTCCTGTTAAAAACCTCAGTGATACACAATTGCTCTGATATGAACTGTAGCGTAAAATCGTCAGATTTTACTTTCTTTTTTTTAAAGGAAAATTCTGAAGGAAATACTTTATTGAGAGTGGTTTTCATTAAAATTCTTGTGGAGGCTACTTCCTATAACAGTATAAGAAGGATGGCAGGGAGACCACATGTAATAAGGTCAGACACTGCCTCCATGGAGTACAGACAGAAGAAGGGATCTGACTGATGAAGAAGAGGTTAAGGAGGTGAAGAGTGCAAAGCAGAATGAAATAGGGAAATAGATGGAAATAGGAGACAAAGGACAGATTGGAAAGAAGCTGAAGGAGGGAAACTGCTTATTACAGACATGTGTGAAAAGCAGATTGACAAGAACCAGAATAAAGAGCATACTGGGAAAACCCTAAATGCTCTTAACTGCTGACATTTGGAGTTATGCTATCAATTTGAATGTTGCACATCTATGCCTGAAGCACTCTGAATTTCCAGAGTGCTTTTCTGCACAGCTTTGGTGCAAGCCTTTCTTCAGTTTTCACATCTACTGGAGCCAAACCAGGATATTTTAAATTTTTCCACAAATGAACTTATGTCCCCATAACCTTATATGCCTATTTTATAGTACCAGGCAGGAAAAACACAGAAAGGTGTATCAGGGTAGAACTATGTTCATTTTAAGCATCTATTTTGAGAGAACATCATAACAGAGCAAAGGTGATACAAGCAAAGAATTTCTTTAATTCTGATCATTTTCCCGAGGTGGTAGAATTTTATTATTGAAATGGAAAGATGTAACAGTGGCTGAATCTGCTGAAATTCTGACCTTGACTGAGGTTTTACCAGGCCATCAAGCTATGGAAAATACAATGAACTTAGGTAAACTGCCAAGCACAGGCTCTCCAAATTTTATATTTGAAATTAAGTTGGTACTTTATTTACCCAGCACTCCACATCCCAGTACAGATTTACCTAAGGATAGGTCTCAGTTTCAGCCAATTGTTTGCAAAATTGACCTTGGAAGTTTCACAGGAAAGCCTAGGATTCTGGGAGGAAGGAGGCTAAATGGATTTTATTTAGCAGTCTGGGTGTGCAAAGACACTCAGGTCCTGTTTTCTCCAACTGGGATAACTACCCAGTAAAGCAGCTCAACCAAACTCAATATTTTGTATTTTGTCTTCCAAAACAAATCTATAGATTTACACTTACAGTCTCCTGATGGTGTTTTCTTTTAATAGCTAAGGGACAAGGGGGTTGATCTGTTCTAACTTTGGGTGGATGCTACATCAGAGCTATGTGTCTAAGCTGCCGTGACAGTCAACACAGATCCAATTAATGCAGCCAGAAGAGTTGAGTAAGTGATTCATCTGAAAAAGTAGGGGCCTACATTAATCCAAGATTAATTACTTTCCAGGCTTCATTCACTAAACTTTCACTAACTATAATGAAAGCTAAGAAACCTAACACACATGGTGATTTTGTGCTGTAAACACTTCAGATCTGGGCAAGAGGACCCGTCCTCCTTCTGAAGCTCTGTGGCTGAATCGCCTCTCAGGTTTAAATTCCTCCTACTCAAATGGAGAGGCTCAAAGGTTTATGGTGCATCCCTGGGCCAGGAGTTTAAGCTCTATATAGACACCTGGTTGTATTTGAGTTGCTGTAAGGTATTTGAAACATCCAAGGGAGGCTGGCAGATATGATAAAGGGCTTCAGGCAAGACCTCTGCCCTTCTGCAAGAGCAGTTGGAGGCCAGGCAGGATATCTTTGGCATCTCAAACGACAGCTGACAACTACTTATAGGCAAATGAATGGAGCCCTGAGCCTTCATTTTTTCTTGGCCCAAAGTCTGTTGTGGGTAGGGAAATATCTCATCATTGTAAATATCCCCTTGTCACCAAAGAAGAAACAACACAAACATGCCCTGTCAATTCTTCTCTGAATAGGAAGCAAAACAGCTGCAATGCAAGCATCAAATTATGAGAGTAACAAATTTAAAACTGGAAATTTCCTGTGATACTTTAGGATGGATTTGTTACCCAGGAAGAAAACAGAAATGTTGTTTTCTGTCCCATGACAAGAAGTTTTTTTTAGTATTATGAAGAAGTAAGTACATTTTTTTCTTTCTTCTAGTAAACAGAGCATTAAAATACTTTATAAAACCAGCACCACACCCCCGAGCAACCCAACAATTCAAAATTGTAGGTAAAAGAAAAACACAGGAACTTAAGGGACACAGCTCTATAATTGCTGGTGTGTATATAAGGAATCAATGAAAAAAATACAGCCTATGCAATAGATACAAGAACAAGCCACTGCCAGTGCATAATTTGCTTCATCCATATTTGAAGCTAACTCAAAGCAAAGCGGGCAAAATGTCTCAGAATGATTAGATAACTAACTAAGCTTAACATTTCCTCTCCCATCTTGTTTATCCTTTCTTCATTGCTCATTTAGTGATGGGAAAAATCTCTGGAAGCAAAACTGTCATGATGGTTTACACACGTGCATCACTTAAATCCAACTCCAACTCAAAAAAGCCTCTAAAGGCAGGCTAAATTATGGTTATGTCTTAAACTAGGTTTCTCCACAGGAATTTCTCTCCTCCCCGCAAATACAAGAGCTGTTTCATCCAGCAATGTGAATCCTCAGAGACAGAAAAAATAAGTCAAAACACCAAAGACACATCAGTAAAATTCAGTAAAATATCTTCATTGATGAAGATCAACCGTTTCAATGAAGAAAAAATTGTTTTGTAACTGCTGGGTATTTTCGGGGCTTCGTGTGCTGTTTCTGTATAGCTGTGCGGCTGTTTCTCATTCTGGGAGTTAGAGGGAAAAAAAATCTTCTGCCTTTTTAAGTGATCTGGAGCCACTTGGCATGTGACTTCTGAAGTGTTTAGGCCAGTCTTACAAAAGCCTCATGAAAATTTATCAGCCTAGACCCCAAATCTACTTGCCTGCCTTGTGTCATTAGTCATCATGCTAATGAAAATACTAATGACATTTCAATTGTGTTGCAAGAGAAATGAGCTGCTTCAACTTAACAGGAATTAGGAAAAAAAATTAAATTTTTGCACAAAGAGTGTATCACTCTCCCTTTTTATTATTATTAATTAAATGGAGCATTTGGCTTTGGTAATGTCTGGGGTACCACTGTACAAGTCAAAATAGACATAAGAAGTGTGAAATAGGCCACATCACCAAACACAGCAAGGAAATAACAAAGTTCAGAATCGGAAAACAAAATGGAAAACAGAAACGTCCAAAAATGTTTAAAGTCCCTCAATGAAGCCTAAGCTAGTTATTTTAGGAATTTAGATGTTCGACAGAGAGAAGCAGCTATCTCCAGAGGTCAGTTCCTCCCATGTGGGCTAGATCACCTGTGTTTGGGTACAGTTAGCTGCTCCTGAGTGTGCCTGGATTGGCTACCTCAGACCCAGCCATCAAACTTTCAGAAGTCAGGATACAGCCACACGAATCTCCTTGCCATCACGCAGCAGATGAGATAGGCTGCAGCTTCATTCTCCTGGACCCCAATTTCCTGTCATAGCTGCTGTGCTTGGGTTATCGTTACGACAGGTGCAAGCACCTGCGGCGTACAGGGGATGGAGAGACACATGGTTGAGTTCCCCAGGAAGTACCACATGTCCTGGTCCTCTGGCACCAGGAAGGAGCTGGACAGAGCCCCCCAGCAAACAAAGGTGTCAGCAGGTGGTGCTGATGACCAAGGGGTGCAAGCCCTGGTTTCACTGCAGCAGTGCACTTTGATCCCGCGCAGTAGCTTTGTCTCCTGCAGCTTCCATTGCTCCTGGAGACCATGTACCTTAATTACACTCTTTTCACAGACTGGTGGTTCCTAGAACATCTTTCAAGTACTGTGTTTATCTCAACCCACAAGCGTTTTGGTCTCGTTTTCTCCCTTTGTCCTGTTGAGGAGCAGGAGTGAGACAGCAGCAGGGAGGGTGATGGGGCAGCTGGCCAAGGTCAGCCCACCAGAGCAAAGGACAGGGAGGAGCTTTCCTTTGGGAGCGTTGTGACGGATGCGTGTGGGTGCCACAGCCTCACAAAGGAGAAGTTCTGGCAAGAGTCTGGGGCTGGTTTGAGACAGCAAAGAGAAACACTTGCTTCCAGGCATGATCCCTGCTGTGAAGCTTGGAAAAGTACCAGCATTGACATAGCTGCCTGCACCAGTTTGTGAGCCTATTTGACAACCTAGGGAATGCTTGCCAGGTCTATCCTAAACAAAACATTTTACATTCTGGGAATGCTGGAAACTTTTGAGCAAAAAGATGAAGAGGGCGTTGCAATGTCTTTCCAAAAGATATTAAAATAATAAAAAGAAAAAAGCAACTGTGGAAAGTCACAACAGTCCCATGTTCAAGTCCGCTCTGCCGTGAAAACAGAACAAATAGGCTGCAGCACGGGTTTAAGAGTCGATTATAAAACACCCCATCAGAACAGAAACATCCCACATCAACAAAGTAATCTCTGTGGATCTCAGTGGGCTTGACCTGCTGCTGTCCTCTTCCTTGTATAGTCATGAATACAAATGCAAGGTGAATGCCTGCTGCCTTCTGATCTGGTGACATTTTACACCCGTAATACTGATGTCAACAACTGCATGAGGGAGCAGAGAATCAAACACAGGATAACCACTTGCAAAAAATAGAAGAGCAGTATTTCAGATCTGATGCTTACATGGCTAAGTCGATCCCTCCTGCACTCCCACATTTACTTAGGGAAAAGCTTTGTACTTACGTTGCCCTATAATTCATCTTTTGAACAGACGCTGCCCTGTCCCAACAGGATGGCTGTTCTCTATTCCTGCCATCTCATTTTGTGAGTACTAAATCAGTGCAGAGAAATACCTCCCCAACAAGACTATTCAGAAATCTTTGGAGATCAAAGCCCACATCTTTTCTCAAATATGCAATGGGAGAAAAATTATGACTTCTATCACATTCTGTTCAAACGGTCCTTTCTCTTTTTAAGCAACAAACAAATAAACAGCAAATGCCCTATTCCCACCTGGCATTAGTGCAATGTTATGTTTGAGGCTTTAAAAACGTAAAAGTCAAACCATTCAAAATGATGGGTCCCGTAGTAAATGTAACACGGTCCCAAGGGTACCCACGTAGTGTATGGTATTGCTGCACATGGTATTAACTTTTATGCCTTCATC
The DNA here is from genome assembly GCA_033558235.1 of Neomorphus geoffroyi. NCBI lineage: Eukaryota > Metazoa > Chordata > Aves > Cuculiformes > Neomorphidae > Neomorphus > Neomorphus geoffroyi. The sequence continues at coordinate 4,784,563 of JAUMJM010000025.1, forward strand.
TATATATGCAATGTGGCTCATTTATAGTTGCTCTGGGAACCACTATGTTTACATAAATTTTAATTTCCTGTCTTTTGTTTGTTCTCTTTATCATTTTTCTAAAACAAAATTTTCCTTGTGAATTTTAGTGCTAAACCAATTATCTGCAGATGGAGGCACAGCAGAACTGATATCCTCCTTTTTTTTCATGTGGCCCTGGCAATGCACCTCCACTTTGGTTTGTACCCATTATAAACAGCAGAGCTTCAGCGATGGCACTGTTATTTCTACCAGAGCAGGTCTATTCCAGCGGAACATGGTGATTTTGGTCTGCTTTCTCCTGGGATCTGGCCAAAACCTGCCTGCTGAGTTGACATGGGACATATTTACTAATCATAGCTCATTTTCCTGTTTTTGTTTTTTTCTTGAACACGCACAGCTTGTGAATGGAATGAATCTGGTGGTCAGCTTCATATAACCATGTTTGAGATACCTGCCTTCAGATTTTGGTGAGAAAGCACTTTGCCACCTGCTCTGATATCTAAAACAAGGTGTTTACAGCTGCTTGAAATACATCTTTTGTTCAAGCTTGCACAACAAGCGCCTCACTCAGCAGACATCTGATGGCATCTTGTTACAAAACATTGCTATAAAAGACCGAAACTTTAGAGATGCCACTTGCACAGAAAAAAAATAAATCTATAATGATCCAGCTAAAGATTAATGTAGTGATCTTCATGAACTGTTAATTAAAATTCAGTGTTGACAGGACCAAGCCTTGCTACTGTTTCTCAGGGAAACAAAGAGTAACAGATAAAGCCAAATTATAATAGGTTGGTGCAGCAAATCCAAGAAAAATATGGCAGTTCTCGGCAGCTGTGATAGGAATCCTTCCTCTTCTTGAATAATAAAGGATTTTGCTAATTTTAACCAGAGCTGAATCTGAAAAACCTGCAGTCGCGTGTGACTCAGAGAGCCCCAAGGGAACGGGAGGTGGGGGGAGATATATGTGTGTGTATGTCTGTGTGTATAATCTAACAGTGCCCAGAGCTTTTGAGATCCTGGACCACTTCAATCTCACAGGCCAGATTCATTAAAAACCCTGGCTACATTCCAGCAGTTAAAATTGAAGCAGCATATTTATTGCATTTTGCTCAAATAAATCTGAAAATGTGTGAATCATATCCCTTGGAGAGACGGGAGAAGAAGTAAACAGTCTCGAGCTCACGTTTAGAAGCGGGGAATGACGACGAACAAAGATGCAGGGGAGTCAGCGTTGCAGGGCGCTGCAGGATGCTTGTCAGAGGGTTTGGGAGGCTGAGGGTTCCGTCGCCATTTTCTCCACTGCTGCTATTCTGGCCTCAGATCGTCTGTTTGCTTTTCCTATTTTATTTATACCCATGTGCGCACACACATGTGTCTGTATTTTAAAGGGCTTCTCAGCTTATGCAACTCCACTCTGCGGTTCTCTGTGGTTTTCCAGATGCTGTTCATGATGCTGGCACCTCACCCCAATTGCAGCTGCATTCAGCTGGGATTCAATTACAGTCTGTCTTGCAAAGGCAGATTGGTTTTTCAAAGATAACATATTTTAGGGAGGGATTTTATTTTTTTTTTCCTCCCCAAAAGCAATTTTTATTAAGAAAGGAGAGGCATGAATTGCAGTCTGGACTTGCCAGGTGCTGAATGCCTCCAGACAGGTCCTTAGCACCCTTGATATTGTTTTACTTAAGCACTTTTTACAGAGCACACAGCCCCCTGCAGGGTTCAATTCTGTGAGATTAAAGTGCTGGCAGAGCAGGCTCCAAGCCAGCTGCTCCTGTGGGGAAACTTATCAGAAACAGTATGTTGATAACCAGTTTTCTCATGACTGATTTTGCAAACAGTAATCAGTTTAATATTAGCAAGCCTAATCACTGATTTCTGTTTTTCCCCAGAAAATATGGGGAAAGGAGGGCAGATAGATTTTGCAAACACAGGAGGTGACCGAATAGTCCTCACAAGGCTTTGTCCACACCCTGGACCTTCTTCCTCAGGCGATGTGCAGCGCTCCCTCAGGTAATGTTGTGCTGAGAGGAGCCCCATGAGTTGTGTAGGTGGGATGCAAGAAGTGTGGGTGGGGAAATGGGCAGTGTCACTGATCCCTAGCCAGGTGATGTGGCTGTGCTGTGGGCAGGATGGGAGGGAAAGGACAGGTTTGCAGGAGTGCCATGGACTCTGAGAGACTGGTGTTGGGATTAAGAGCAGAATTCACAAGCCCAAGGGCTGGACAGGCAAAGGGATGATAGGTTTTGAGCTTCTAGTCCTCATTTTCACTTACCCACACTTCTTTATTCAATTATGGGTTGCACTAATGAATGCAAATTAACAATGTTATTGGTGCCTTCCAGCTTTGAATGAGGCTGACAGAGGCTGGATGCAGTAGTGAGACTTGAGACACAGGTACTGCTGCTTCTAAAGCATCTTGAGAAACCAAACAGAGCAGTCATACATCACCTATCCCTGATAATGAAATAAGCAGCCTGATGTTTGGGGTTGCCAATTGTGCTTGGTGTATGGTGAAGTCCTCAGGAGCAGCTGACAGCAGGGACCTTGGCAACCCAGGTGATAAAACGTGGACTTTTGGTGACTAATTCCACCATTATAGCCAGTTTGGCAAGTGCTGGTCTACATTCTCCTGCCTCAGCTCCCCCTGTCTGCAATAGGAGTAGAACACTTCTTATTTCAGCTATGAAACTGGCAAAAATAGTAAGCAATAGGAGAGTGAAAAAAAAAATATGCTTATAAAGAAGAAACAGTGCATATTAAATGAAAGCATGCCGATGTTTGCTCTTTTTGGACTGAACAGAGAGGCAATAATAGACAACAACAGCCTTATTTATTACTTGTCTGTACACACTCTCTAGCTTTCCTCAGTCCTTCTGTATGTGATTTGTTTGCATCCCATTAAATCCAACTGCCGTTTTCAGAGACTTACTGAAGTCTGTTAGTTGCAGGGGAAGCAGCTTTAGCACAAAGGAAGAGAATAGACCTAAGAAATAGAACTGCAAGGCTTTGATGGAGGAAGTTCTTTGAATTAATAAAGACCACAAAGGTAAGGTAGGCAAAGCAGCAAGGAGAGCAGTGCAGGCATGGTGGAGCAGCAAAGCGCCCCAGTATGTGTCCTTCTTGTGCTGCTGACAGAGCATCGTGCTTTTACAAGTTTCTTGCTGTCTCTTTGACATGTTTAGCTGCAGTGGGAAAGCTTGCTGGGGCCATGGAGAGACTGTGCTGCGTTGAAAAGAGACAAGAGTGTCTTGCAGAGGAAAGAAGCTCAGCGCACCTTCTCAAATCCTGGCTGGGCAGTCCCTTCTGCTGGGGACGTCTGTGGCTTTGGCCACAGGGAATGAGATGCGAGACAGAGCTGGGTTTTGCTTTGCAAGACTTAAATGCTCAGGATTTGGCTTTGGCAAAAAGCATCCAGTCACAATTCACATCAAGCTCCTGTTTAATCTGAATCCTAGAGGTTAATAATAGCTTTTCAGGTGCCTATTGCTTGAGCAGTGCCAAACAATTTTTATATATGTTAACAAATGTGGCTATCCAGAACCTCCAAGGTGAGAAACATGATCCTTCTTTTTAGGGACATTAAGCAATCCCCACTGATTTTGTATCATGATTTCTCTTGAGTTTTAGTGGGAAGGCACACATTGTATTTAAAACCAGACTTTCTGTATTACATCAGTAGTATTTGTATGAGCATTTGACATAAAGACTGAGTGTTTAATTCTCCAAATAATCTTTCCTTTTTTAACTAGTGAACCTGAAGGCACGAAGAGTAATGGAAGGTGCACTCAACTGGTCCTAGGAGAGCATTGCCATCATAGCAGGGGAATGCTGGCATAAGATGGTAGCACAGGAACCAGGACTACAAATGAGAGATTTGATACACAGAGGAGGACAACACCACAGATCTTCAGCATCTTTAACATCCATTCTACGTAGATACAGGAACAGCCACCAGCAACTATTTTAATGAACTGATCCTTGAGTACACCAACTGAAATACAGTGCAAAGCAGGGAAAAGAAAGATACAGAGCCTTCCCATACTGGGCTTCTAATGTAGGTTAGGTGTCCAACCTGCCCTTAAGTGCTTGTCCCTCTGTGTTGCCTGTATCTGTGTGCTTCTACCTGCACATTGCTGATTACAGAGTAGACCACTAGAAGCGTCTTGGTTGTTGCATGGGTTGTGACAACAGAACATTCAGCTCGTCAGTCATGTTACGTAGCTTTAATTTTAATGGCAACTGAAAAAAAACCCCAAACCTTAAGTCAAACCACAGGTCCTTGCTTGTCTTGACAGGGAAGAATGTAGGGTAGGTAAGGAAACCTAAATATTTTGTAAATATGTCTAAATATTGGCCCACTTGACTTGTGGAATGTGTTTAATAAAGACATTTTTCATGATGCCATGGTCCAGTGTATGCTACATCCTTGACTGCATTCCTATTGACTTCATCGTGCTTTGAATTGGGTCACAAACGAATATAATAAAATAAAATAAGCATCTACTTCATCAGTTTGATGCATGTGTATTTAGTTGAAAGGCTTCCACTAAATGGAGAGAGAGTTGCGAAGCTCTATCTCCAGGCATGACATCAAAGATTTGGCTAGAGAAACATATTTATTAAGGCTAAGCAGGACTTCAGTGAATGCAGTTTAAAAATAAAAGCATGGGTCTTGAAATACAGTGCCAGCTCTCTGCTAATTCCCTTCTCCTTCATCACATACATTTTCCTTTAAGGAAAAACAACAGCTCGCAAACCACTTGTGTGGCACATTATTTGCAGCCTGCAAATAGTACCAGGCATGTTGTAGGCCTCCGAAAAATGCAGTTTGTAACTGTAAGACCAACTGACCCTCAGCTGCAGTGGCACTTTGTGGCCCCCACATGCAAACAATCACCCATTGATTCCCAAGGCCTCCAGCTTCAAACTCACTTTTGTTTTCAAGAGGCTTCCAGTTGCAGGCAAGACACTGTACTTGCTAATTCTTCCTGCCTGGAGGCTGTGTGGTATTTCTGCTGCTTGCTTGAAGTGTTATCAAAATAATGACGGCTTCCAAAGCAGAATTATTGAATGTTAGTTTTTCATTGTTTTGGAGTAGAGGCAATGAATTCATAGTTGTACAAATGGGCTTTTAATACCGCCCTCTTTGCACGTCTGCCAGAAAGAGTATTGAGGAATATGATATGGGGAATATACAGCACCAGGAGGAGGCACGAAGTAGATCAGCCAACAATATTTCCCAGGGCAAATTTCAGTGAATCAAAGGGCATCAAGAAAAGCTGCTTAAGCCTCTGTGTTCTCTATAAGCACATTACTATATACACCCCACAAACAAATCTGCTTTACAACTATGGGGAAGACAGGGAAGGATCCTACAGAATGAGATTTGAAAAAGAAATGCTCTCAAACCCTATCTCAGATCTAGAGCGTGCTAGCAACAATCCACATTTCCACTGCCCTCTTTGTTTCAGAGTTGCAAATAAGCAGATGACTTTGGTACACCACGAAATCATGGGTGTGAAGCACAGGAGAGCCGTGCAGCACACAACTCCACTATGCCCGCAGTTCACGATGGAAGGATATTGTGGTATATTGGCCTGGAAAAGGCAGCTTAGGCAGGGGTAAAGCTAGTGACTGTACTCCCTCCCATCTGAGGCAGCAATTCACATAGTTCAAGAAGAAAGGATTTGTGCTTTTGCTCGTACATTTAGGTGGATTAATATAAACTAACTAAAAGCGCTTGAATGTTAAATGAGGATGGTCATACCTTGTGACTCAGAGCCTGCGGACCTGTATCTCAGGATGAAGATTCCAACAACTCCTCTCCATGGACTGTAATTACTGACCTATCCACTTGCCATTAACCTCTCTCATCCTAAGGGAAGCAGTCCTTAATCTCTACTGCTGAATGAGACCTTGATGGGAAATCATGAATTCCTCCTAGTCTGAGTCACTGCAGCAACCTAGAATGTTGGCTTGATGTAGACTTTTTGTCTTGCCCTGCTTTTGGAACTGAACTGCTCAGTATCTCCCAATAGATACAATGAATGTTTGCGGTAGAAAACAGTAGCCTCTACTTTCCACTGGAAGTGGCCTTCAACAAACAACAACTAAAGCAGAGATGTTGTGGTTTTGGTGAATGCCTTCGTATTAAAAACTGGACAAATATTGCAAGGGAATTACGGGTGGCAATCTCAGCATCCTATTATGACCAGCATGCAGATTGACCCTGGGAAGAGAGAAGCTTCACAAACTAATATTGCCAGTTTCTGCCGCTTTAATATTTTGTAATTTTATTGGACTACGTTTTTCATAAAAGTGGTAATGTCTCAAATTTATTGATATTGATTGCATATCGGATGTCTTTAAAAAAACTAAAAGGGTTAACTTGTGATGGGGATGAGAAAAAACAGTTACTGCTACCTGAAAATACATGAAATAACAAGTTGAATACAAGGGAAACTACCTTCTTTGTATTGGTAAATTTGGAAAACAATTGAGTCTTTCCTGAAATAGTTGGTGCCTGAGAAGTTGGAAGTATTTATTTGGGGTGTTAAGGCATTGTTAGAGCATTGGGATCAATGCCTTCAGGTGATAGTTCAAGAAAGGTGCATGCTTCAGTGAAGTGTTTTCCTGGGAGGCTGTTGAAGATATTAAATCCCCCTGCAGTAGCCTTGAAGGTTTGTTTTTATGGGGTTCCAACAGCCCCTAAAGCCAGATACAGGAGGGGAGCAGCCCAATCAAGCCTGCACTATAGATCATCTCCCCTACACATCGGATGTGCTAGGGGTATCAGTACATGAACACACGCCATGAAGAAAACTTCTGCACTCAGGAAAAGGCAGAGGTGCTGGGGAAGTGTAAATGGTGGTGGTGTAAGGAAATATTGTTGATTGGCATCATAAATAAACATAATAAACACCTCTCAAAAAACCAGCTTACACGGGTTAACAAAGTTGGAAAAAGCGAGAGCCTGAGGGACCCTAGAGATACAAAATGGAAGGGGGTCGGTTTAAGATACAAAGGCTTAGAGAAAACTTACATGTGTATTATTTTCTGAGTTCAGCAGCTCGAAAAAGGAGCTTTCACAGATTTTAGGTGATGTATAGGGTAGTCTTCTCCAATGTGAGAGACACTTGAACTAAAATGTTGCTAAAAACCTCTTAGGTCAATATTGCATTACTTTCACCTAAAGACTTTTCAGGGACTACCCTTATCCTCCAGCCTGGATTTTGTTCCTTAAAATAGAATCACACTCTAGAACCGACCTGGCCTGCGCTCATCTTGAAAGGGAGCAATTACTGAGGCTTTCAGTTCATTTCCCACATTTCACATGCCCTTGCTCTTTTGCCCTGTAGGAAATGAGGTAGAGAAAGGAGGCTGCAACCAGTGTTACACATTGCTAAGGATAAAACAGTTTCCAGTCCACAGAAAAGTTGCTTTCCTGCAATCATTAATTGACTTGTGTTGAAGCGATATTATGCCAAATCTCTTACACTGGGTTTCTGCTCAAGATACAGCTTCTGATGGGAGAATATCAGTGTAATTGGTTGCTGTAGTAATCCTATAGATTTTTTTTTTTCTCAAAGGATCCCATCCTTGAAATTAACCTGACACAATTCGTATAGTTTTTTTTATTCTCAAAGCCCAGCTTTCAGAGGGGAAGAATGATACAACTACTACAACAGAGATTCCCCAAAGAATTTGGGTTACAGAAACCGAAATGAAAATAAATTAAATATAGGTATAAGTGCAGACACTTAGGCTTAGAATCCTTCATATACTCAACAATCGCCATGAAAATTAAGTAATACTTTTTGACTATGGGAAGCGTGAGGAAAAAAACCAAGTTATATCTGAACATTAACACCTGTGTTTTCATCTCAAAGTTTATTTTTCATGCCTGGAGTGGTATTTGTCATTTACTTAAAACCTGTACCATAACAAGGCATACATTGATCTTTCAGTACTTTCCTCTCATAGTCTCTTCTTTTCTTTCTTTAACTGTTTCCCCAATCAAGATGACATCAGTTTGGAAAAAGGAGGCCTTGCTACTTTTGGAGGAGAACGTGTCTTAGCACAGAAGTTGGAGAGGGAAGAAGTCAAAAAGCCACAAGTGAATGTCCAGGGATCCTGTGGTTATGACTTGTCTGCCTACTAAAAATGCTGTTCCTCATTTTCTGGTGTGTTCCTTGAAAGCATATCTGCCTGTACTGTTGGGTCTCAACAGTCCAAATTTAGGTCAGATAATGGAAAAGCCATATTAGCTCAGCTGGTCTGTCCTTCCAGCCATCCCGGAACAGATCAACCCATTTAGTTTTAAACGACCGGGCTTCCCCAGCTTCCCTGGGGGACATTATTTCAAAGTCTGATAGGTTTTGCTTGTACAAGCCTCTCCTGATGTTACATTAATTTAGTTTTGGTTACTGAAGGGAAGGACGTTAAAACTTCTGATGTTGGAACAACAGTGCTGCCAGTGCATCGTTTGAAAGAATGGATTTTCTCAAGCTGCCAAACACCTGCAGAAAAGGGGTTTTGAAGGACCTTCCACTTGGTGAGAAAGGCAATAGGCACTTTTGAAAAGTTGTTTATACGTATATAAATTAATATACATATGTACGTAAAAATATGGGTTATTAAATACTGGTGTCAGGGCAGAACTTAAGCTGAAATGCTTGTTTGAAATGTCTCTGAGGAGTCACCTCCCCAGTCATTCTGCCACAGGCTTGTCGCTGCTTACAGACAAAGATGAACAAGTCCCTTAAGTAGGACTGAACGTGACACTTTGCTGTAAATAAATATGTTACACAGCTCTTGGAACACTGTGAAGACTCAGCTGTGGAATGAATTTCCACAGCTATGGTGAGCACCTTCTCAGGCTCTACATACGCGATGACTACATTATCTAACTATTGGCTGTGTATGAGAATAATAGCTTTAATGATAACAGCACAAATATCTCTCCTCAGACATGCTTCTGTGTCGGGGAAGATCCTGGAGGAAGCCAGAGGAATGGGCTGGCTCTGGCATTGCCCCGTTCAGAGCGACAGCCTTTTAGGAAGGCTTGTGCTGAAAACAGTTTAGCAGTATTGCTGTGTAGGCCACATTACCACTGCTATTTGTCTTCCTCTGCAGGCATTCGGTGCTGTTATTCCCTTGTCCTGGCTCCAACACATATTACTCACTGACCTCTTTTCAGTTTCCGTGGCTCTCTTCGTCAACACAAGCTCCAATGCCTTTAAGAAAACTGGCCCAAGTTTCCCTACTGGCCTTGACAAAGGAACTGGCAGTAGCTCAGCTCCATTTTTTATTCAGCCTTGATCTGATGTGCTACCTTCTCTCCAGAGATTTGCCCATTGCTGTGTGCCTATTAGGTGGCTAATTTATGCTTGGGACATAGCAACAATTAAAAAATAAATAAAAGCTACTGCCCCCAAACAAAAATGTTATCTTCCTCTGATAGGGGTACAGGAAAGGGGTTGGGTGTTAATATTATGCCACTAAGGTATTAAATAAAGACATCAGGGCTACGTGTAGGCTGAAAGGGAAGGGGGATTAGAGAGACAACACATGCTCATCATTCTGACATATTTCATGGGACTGAAGGCCAGAGCCTATAATTTATCCAGCACAGCGTGGCAAATGAATCTGCCAGCTGACCTGGTCAAGAAACATTTGCCAAAGGCGATGTATGCATGTTTGAAGGTGGCTGCATTGGCATCATGCCGATGGCACCTGCTCAATGGAAGCCCTAAGTTGTGTGGGTAAGAACAGCTATTGCATCTTCCCTCTGACAAAGTAAGGGGCTCTTCTCTGGGAAATGAATTGAAGGAAAAAAAGCATAAAGACATCCCTGAAGTCTTTGTTGAGATTTTCTTGCCAGTCCTGTTTTCATCCCTTTGTCTTCAAAAGTCTGCACAATTTTGATAAAGATCAAGTAAACCAGCAAGATCTACATGGGACAGGCAGGAGGGGAATGTTGTCCTTGGCCTTTGCACAATAGGGAAAAAATAGGTTTTAAGGAGCAAATGAGGTGCTTTTGTGTCCTCTTTTATCCATTAGGGATTCATTGACAGTCGAGTGACAAAAAGCATTCACCTCCTGCACTGGAATGCCAAAGAGGGAGGACAAATAGTGTCTTCATCCAAAAGAGCAGGTTTTGAGCTCCTGGAGTCGTGGAGCACTGCAGTTTCCTCCTGCCTTCCAGTAAATGCAGATATAACTCCATCGAGTTGACAATAACATGACATAGCCTGTGGCTGTGATATTATTGCAGTTTATATACATCAAAAATGGACTGCCCTGAGTGCTGCGAACAGACAATGTGATAGATGTGGATGTGAGAAGAGACAGGTGGATAAATGGGCAGGGAGACTAAGCAACAAATAACATCCTCTAATCCCAAACTAGAAATGAAAAGCCTCTAGGGTGGTTTTTGCCCTCTCTTTGAGCTCTTCTCTCCTCTTGAAGTTCATCCTGAGAAAGTCATCAGGTTTCTCATTTCCTAGCACCAATGCAGGGCAAATCTGTAATGATGAGCTCTTAGGTAGCTGACAATGTTTTTCTCTGGAAACTCTAAAGTGCTGAAACCCTTTTTCTCAGCCATATGATTTCTGCCAACCAGAGACTTACAAAGAAGCAGGCTAGTGTAAGAAGAAAGCCCAGAGCTACTACAGATGGCTAGCTCCCTCAAGATCACCCATAAACTCAAAACCGGACCAACAAACAGGCTTTGACACTCCAAAAAGTTCACAGCATCTCCATAACCTGAACCACACCGGTCTTAATACCAACCCTAGCTCATCAGAAACACTTTCAGTACCTCAGGAGAAGTTTAAACCCAACCATACACAGCTCTCTGTGGGATCTCTCCACAAACAAGCGTTAATATTATGCTAAGACCCCATGTGTTCAGCAGATTCCCTGTTCCTGTGGAAGAACCAAACTTGAGGCTGTTAATTTTACAGCTGCTTCTAAACCAGAACCTGAGTTATGAGAATCTCTAAACGTTAGCACAGCTGCATGCTTTTGCCCAGTCTTTGCAAACATCCCCTCTCTTTTTCATGGACTAGTAGGGGGTCAGAGCCTAAATTCAAGTCAGGAGTCTCAGCAGGATCCCAGACTATTTTGTGTGTAAAGGACTTAAATGATACAATATGGATTTTTATTTTTTCTTTCATATAATTTCTTTCCAGCCTGGATCCTCTGGTCTGTGCGGCACACAGATTTTCTCAGACACTTTTGCTCTTACTTGAGAATTTACTTACATGTGTTTAGAATATACTACTAAATTTTTAGACAGAAAACGTAAGCAAAACCGGCTATAACCCATAGTAGCAAAAAATCAAGTGTCCTTAGCTTAAATATTTGCTTCCTCAGAAAAGTTGGGAAAAAACAGGTCTTGCACTTTCAAGTCACTAATGGAGAAACGCCACCTACTACAGCACAGGGAAAGAGTCATAACGTATCTAATCTATTATCCCCAGTCCAGCACATTACAGCTAATTAGCTGGAACATAAACAGCTGAAGTCAAAATGCCAGAGACAGACTTGGACTGCATATCTATGAGTTCAAACCACGTTGACATGTTTCAAAGAGCTTTGAAACAAGAAGAATTGAAGCAACACAAACATTTTGCTGTCCTACAGAGAAAGGAAGGGAGAAGAAAATGACCTGAGATTACAAACTTGTAGTTGACTTGTCAGAATTTTTAACGTATCAGGAAACTTCTTGATTTCAGTAAAGTTCTACTGATTAAAGGGTCAACAGATACATCAGAAGTATGAGTCATTGGTTCATTAAACAGAAATTGGGTTCATCCACGCCTGGGTTTCAAAGGTAAGCTGCTCTGCCTCTGCTTAGCAGCAAAGAGAGACTCTTTTTTATTGAGACACTAACACAACTTTATGATAGCACTAAACAGATACCACTGTCGTCTTATCTTATAGAAAAATGTTGCCTGCTGAAATAGCATTACTGGGTAGCTACTGTGTTTCCAGAGTGCAGTAAACTCAAAGTTCAGATGGGTACCATGATGATAATAAGTCGACAGAAGTCATATATGAGCACAGATAATCAGGGGAGCAGGTAGATAACACTAAAATTCATGGCCTTCATTCAAATATAGAGGAAACTATAATGATTACAAGGAATCACATTAACTCCTAAAGGAAAGGATTGGAAGTCTCCAGCTGCTCTGGGGGTTTTGACACTGATCTGAAGTATTACTGTTCCTGGAGTAAATCCCTCCATACCTGTGCCTCAGTTTCCTTCCTACAGTGAGGTGCTCCAAGTACAATGCTCTAGTGATGTTTGGCTCCTCCTATAAAACCATCCTTCAGGAGAAATCCTGAGGAAAGGTTGGAAAAGCCATGTCAATATAGTGATGCTGATCCCGTCTCTCCGAGATGTTGAGCGGGAGTTGGTTCTACCAGCTCGACTCGTTCCCCTGTGTTACCTGGTTGGGTGCAAAGAAATCACCTCCAAAGCACAGTGCCCCTGTGCCAGTTAGCCAGGAGAAAGCAGAGACCGAAAAGGTCCATCTGGACTCCAAGCCGTCCTCTAGCACTTTCAGCCATTTCAAAGCCTCTTTGGCACAGACACCAACAGCACCCATTCCCCCAAGCATGCAGGGGAAGCACACTGATGGCATTACAGCATTTATGTCATTTATGTCAAAAACCGTAAGTTTAACCCATCCTCAGTCTCAGGGTAACCTCCCACCTCCCAGAACAGTGGTCAGAGCATGCAATGAGTTTTCTCTGTGCTCTGCCAATTCTCAGAGGCTGTCAGAGGGGAACCAGCTCAGCTGTAAAAGCCGTTGTGTTGTGCTGAGCTGCTCTTTGAGAATCCCACCAGTACTGTCGATTTACCACCGAGGCAGGAAAACCTGTCTTGAAAGCACGTCTTGTTGCCTCCTTCCTAGAAAGCAGAGTGGGACTCATCAGACTGAACACGGCTGCCTACAAGTGGAAGCATTGATTCCTGAGCAAGTCTTTTATCGGTAGCAGAATGTAGTCATTACAGACAACGGAATTTAAGGGGCAACTCAGTCCAACCTAAAGTGGAAGGTTTAAGATGAACGGCACCACCAAACTGCACTGACCTCCACCGTTCTCATGACATACTGGGATGGTTAGACCAGTGGTTCTGGGACTGAGTCCACTTGCACAGCACAGTATCAATAAGGGCTGCATTTTAGGTGCTGACGTGTGGTGTCAGCAGAAACATGCCATGCAAATGAATTAGCCAGAATCCCACATCCTCTCACTTGCAACACGGCCCTATTAAATGGTGCACACACCACCCTTCTTCCTTGCATCTGTGCTGCTGCAAATTTATGGCCCTCGGGGGAGGACGACACCGTCTCTGCTATCCCCTTCATCTTCCCTATGCCTATTGCAGTGCGTGGTGTTTGCCTCATGCTCCCTGCGTGCTGCAGAAAGGGCAGCAGGGCTTGGGAGATGCTGCAGCTGCCTGCAAAAAATGTCTTTCTGTTTTAAACACTGCTGACAGAGAATGGGAGTCTGATTCTCATCTTCGCTGTGGCAGCATGAAACAGGAGTATTTTCCTCGCAACCTCAGGGTTGAGATGAAAATGAGCCTGGGAGACAGGGGCTGCTGTCTTGATTGATTTATTGCATCAAAATTTAAGCTTTCAAAGCTTTTTCCTTCTCCCTTCACTTTTGGTTTTACCTGCTAAAGGGTATTTGCTCCAGACTAAAATAATCACAATCATCATAAAAAGAGTCAAGCTTCTTCTCCCCTAAATGAGTTCATTTTCTTGCATTCCTGTCTTATAGTAGGAGGATTGAAGCAGGGCAGATAAAAGCTGGAGGCTGTGAACAGAGAGGGTAAAGCCACCCACACATTGTAATAACAACCAGTATTTTAAATCTGGCACTACCTTTGGAAACATTTACGGTCTTAAAACATAATTATAAAGATATGGGGGTGGGGGGGGCGGTGGGAAGAAAGACACACACACTGAAAAGAAGAAAAATGAGTGAAGCAACTGTTTAATTTCTTGCTGTCATTAATACCAGAGTATTAAATAAAATCTCCCAGATGAATAAAATGACTCTGTTGAGACAAAAACAAAATTCCACTGGACTGGCCCTGGTTTTTGCAAATAGCAATATGTGTATGCAAAGGAATTCCTTGTCCCTGGAAGTGTTTACAACTCTGAAATAATTGAAATCAGAAGCCTACCCTTTCCACAAAAGGGGACTTTTTTCATTTGTTTCTTGCTTTCTTTCCCTCTCCCTCTCCATTTCTGAAGGTGAGACCCCCTGTAATTTTAACCCTTTCTAGCTCAGATCAAGGCAAAACGCAGATTTTCGCCCAATGATTCCAACAATAACAAACCTCTCTGCTAGGTCATTTACAGAAGAAAGGGCTGGAAATTCACTTAATTTTAATAATTTCATGTTTTTTCAAACAAAGATCTCACAACATTTTACAGATTGTAGTGAATCAAACCTTAAAGGGCCTCTGAAAGAAAGTACCAGCACTCCTTATGCAGTTGTTACAGCCACTTCTTTGCAGACCATAATTATAAATGATTGAAAGGTATATGGAAAAAAAATTCCATTAGAAGCAAAAATCATCCTAGTGACCCCAATTTTGCTTTATTTTCCACAATGCAAGGATTGTACAGTCTAATTTCCCCTAATTTTCCTTTCTCCCACCTTGTGCACCATTGGTTACATTACCTGTGCAGGTTAAAAAATATTTGGTATCCCTCAACTCATTTTTTCTTCAGACTCTGATCAGGACATGGCTAGAAGTGCTCATGAGTAACACAATTGCTGGTGACCTGCTGTGTCTGCAGGGGATCTGACAGCAGGTCTTCCTGGTTAATTCTTACTAGGGTCCACCCTTTTGTTTTAGATACACCAAAAGTGCACAGTCCCACTTGTGCATCTTTAGGTTGCTCAGAAAAAAATTATTTATATGCTCAGACAATGCAATAGCTATTTTACTTTTCATTAAACATAGTTTCCTGCTTCTTTTTAGATATATATGTTTTCTATTGGAAATGTCAAATTAAACTTCAATTTTATTTTATTTTATTATTGTTGCATTTTTAATTGAAAGATATTTTATTTTCAGATAAAGAAAACCAAAATGAAGAATGATACTTTTGAACCAGCAGCAAACCCCAGGAGGATTCATCCAGGACCAGCTGCTCCAGTTATTGAACTATTTTGATATATTCCCAAGAAAAACATTGCCTTTTTTTTTTTTTTTTTTGAGGCATGCCACAGAAAAAAGATTACACTACATTCATTTTGATGCATACTGAAGCTTCCACTTCACACAAGTGGGACAGGGAGAGCCCATTGTAGCCACTTTCCTCTATATAACTTCCTCAGGTCCTTGAAAATGAAAAGCAAACATGGGTAGCTGACGATGTTTTGTTCTATGTCTTCCTCAAAAACACTTAATGTAACTAAAAGGGTAACATCAGCTGTGCTCCCTCTGCTTCTTGAAGTATGGCCTTAGGAGAAGGCAAGTTACCAAAGCCATCCTAGCAAACATCTCCCATCATGTTCCTTCTCCAACATCCAGGCAACCACCAAAGGATTTTCTAAAGATAGACTCCTCAGAAGATTCTATATCTTAACTTCTCAGAGAAGGAGATCTTTCAACTAACTGATCAGTTCAGAGAAACATATCTATGTCTACACCCTGCTTGCTGTAGACGGGGCAACGGGGTGTTGGCACCACTGGATTCAGATTCATGAAGAAGTACTTGAAGAGTTTGGTGCTCTAGGTATGATCACTCGGGGGCTAAGTTGTCCAGGTGAACAACTACATCTTTCATTATTTTCATTATTTTCTCATAGAGCAGATCACTACACTCTCTGATGTACACACCCCAAAAGCCTACAGGTTGTACAAGTCACGTGTGTTGATTGTCACCCATAGCGAGGGAAAAAAAACTGATTTGTGGATTCCTTCACGAATATGTTTACTGTGTCATTGGAAATATCTCCATTCAGTGACTATCAGATTTCCTTAAAAGGTATTTAACATATTTTCAATAATTTTGTATTGCACACCTTTCCAGAGTTTCATCATTTACATGGGACCTCTTTTTTCATCTGACAAGATTGCAATGATCGTTTGTGATCTTTTTCTCACTACTCCTTTAAGCAGTCCCTCAAAGGATAATAACCATTCAATGAAAACAATTTGTCTGGAAATGTAGAGGGGAAAAAGGGCACGGACACTTCTTTCCTCCTGATTTACATGAGGACATTTCTTGCTCTGCCTAAAATAGGATCCATCTCTCATTTCCACTTAACACCAGACCCTAAACCTCGGCTGCCTTGGCTGCAAGCTGCCCAGATATGGTCTTCACAGGCATTAGGAAAGCGTGGGTAATAGCTCTGGAGGGTGATCCCGTGTCTATGCATGTCTTTTGAGCCAGACTCACTGTCTCAAGCAGAGCTGTTGGGGGTTAGTGGTGGAGTGAGAGATTCTGACAATCGGCAAACATACAGCTGGGAAGTCAAAAAAACATGCAACAACTGAAAAATATCCAGAATGTCAGAGTTACTGCACCACTTCTAGGCTATATTCATTAATAAATCAACTAATTTGTGATCTCACAGCAATGTTAGCTGGAAAGGAATAGTGTGTAAGCACAAAGTAGATTGTGATTTGTTCTGATTCAGCCTGGTTTCAGGGCATGTGAGATTTTCCAGTAAGATCAGGTCATGCGTGTCTCTGTGAAGACTGAGAGGGGCAGTACAGCAGCAAGCCTGTTGTAGGATCAGTGTGCAGCTCTGCCTCTTAACATTGTACTGGAAACGATGAAGATGAGGTGAATTTGTAGTGAGAAGACACAAAGCTATACGCTTGTGCATTTCTGGCTCAGTACTTCCGGACTGCCTACCTTTAAATTACTACATGTAACTAAATGGAGATGGCACATACCATCATATCTATTTTAGCATCTTTAACCATCGTGTAGCAATTTCAGCCTGTTAAATAAACCTGGGATCTACAAAGATGCTTGTACCTGGATTACTACCCACTTCTGAAAGTGAAACGGTGCTAATAATACCCAAACCACCAGTGGAAAATGTATGTTATTTTACGACACAGTCACCAATAGAATAGAATGACCTTCAGATGTAATAGCTGTGTATTTAAGCACCTGCGTTTCCGCAGATGTTTGCTCCAAGTAACAACAGACGTTAAGACAGGGTTGAATTTCAAAAGTACCATATTTAGCGCACAGTCTTGGGGTAAATAGGTGATATTTCACCATATCTGATAATACCTGGCTCAGGTTTCTGCGTAGCCTCTTAGATCTGCAGAAGTCCCTATCTAATGTCCCTTTAGGTAGCGCTTGCTGCCGAACAGCCTCTTACTGCCTCCAAAACATGGTGCTAATTAACGTGAACCAACTTATAATATGTACTAAAGATTCCAGCTTTGTTACTTATTTAATGAGCTTCGTGGGATTTCAAACATGAGGCTCAAAGTAGCAGGGGAAACCTCATAATTAGTTTCAATTAGGAGAAGTTCCTACGCATTACAACTATTTGATAAACTGCAGAGGGAAAAAGAACTACTGAACAGATACAAATCACTAGCTTTGTTTCATCTGTTATTATACTTATTTTCTTCTTAATTAGAGCTGATTGGCTTATGATCCTAATTAATGCAAAGGAATTTGGAATGGTATACAATGGTATAGCTTAGAAGATGCCAGAGTGTACAACTGCTAAATTATTGCTAATTGTTATTTACACGAGGACAGGAAGACTAAGTAATGCGCTGCCTAATTAGCATTAAAGATATAGTTTCCATTTCCAAATTAAACGAAGGCAAATGGGATAAAATCATTACGGTTACCAAAAAAATCCTCATCCTTGTCTCTGAAAGTCAATAGTTGCATTGCCAACAATTTCTTAAAAAGAAACAACCAAAAGCAGCCAAGAAATAAAACACCTTCAAGAAAATGTAGACCCTTAATCCAAAGTGGACACTGTTAAAACCTTTTCAGCTGCCACTTTAAAACGCTTAATCCTATGTCCATTACAGGGATATATTACTAACAGCAAGCACTGTGCCAATCTTAATTAGAGAAGATTGTAATGATTTTAGCAGTTAGTACAGGTGTGCCCAGCCTACAGAATTGCTCTGCTTCAGTGGTTATAAAGAGCTGGTGTCTTCAGTTACTCCCTTCAGAGCTATGTGGGAAGGCTTCCAACCTTGAAATACCACAAAACTTGGACAAAATTCCTGAATTGTATTCTGGCTTGGCCACTGGCTTAACTGGTTGGCCTTTGTAGTCACTTCACTTCTGCTTCATCTTACTCATGGACAAAGCAAGGTAATAGTTTCTTTGATAAATCCTTTGGCAATGATAAAGCATTTGTTAATTATAGCAGATTTACATGCTCATTTCACAAGGTCTTTACAAGAATTACTTAAATCTTTCAATACATAAAATGCTATGTCAGTGTCATGGTAATTATCTCTCTTGTTTATATTTAATGACTCAATACTAGAAACAAGATAAAAAGTCTCAATATTAAGGTCTATGGAAAACTTGCTCTACAAGAAAGTAAAAGCTCAAGGCATTTAAAGAAAGCTCTGAATTGTTTTTTTCTTTCTGTATCAGTTTTGGTGGGTTCCAAACAACATAATATGCAGTGACTGTCATAGGATGTCTGTTTGCATTGTGATTTCTACAAAAATAGATATTGTATAGTTTTAAGGCTTTTTATTTGTTTGTTTCTTTTCCTACTTTCCTGTACCTTGGTGCCAAAGGAATAGCCAGAATGGCCTACTATGTCTTTTCTATCTCTAATTTCCATGATTTGATGAAAAACTATATTCTGCACACTTCTCAGCCCCATATGCAAACATTATTCTTGGCCACGAGTCTGTGTTTAAGGATGTCATTCACTTCTCAGGGTTTCTAAAGGTTACATTTTTATACACGCATAAGCCCATATATATTTAGTCAGAGTCTTTCTATGTCAATTTATTTTTTTTTTAAATACTTTGAAATAAAAAAAAAATCAACCCAATACACCTTAAAGTCAGGGAGACTGTAGATATTGGATGCTTTCTGACAAAATACTTGTATACACATACAAATCTGTTATAAACATACATGCATATATAACAGGACACTGCCTGTGCTTGTCTGAGTTGCCTTGTTCCAATTTGCTTCAGGGCTCAGAGAGTTTGTGCTTCACTGCCAGCAAGGGACCTTTCATTTACCAGATCAATGCAGATAGCTCAGCACAGCCCTGCAGTACTGCTGAATGAAGATGCAGGCTTGTGCATGAAAGACACACAGTTTTCCTGGAGAAAAATAAGCACTGAAATCTGAGCAACAGACATTTCTGTGACCAGCCTGCATTTAAGGCAGCAGCACGGACTGAGTCCACTTGGGCGTCGTTCTCACTTAAGTGTAGTCCCCTTTTAAATTAAAAAGAGGTGTTTGGCAGGCTAAAGACCCAATAGGGGGAAAACCTACCAAAACAGGACTTGCTTGAAATGGAGACTCAGCCAGCAGATTTTACTGATGTCACTTACATGCCTGAGGTTGAGTTTGAGCTGAAGAGGTTTACTGGAGCCTGAAGCCTTTAAAATGTTTCATTTTTGTCTTGAATGGCATCCATAGACTTTCTTCTTCACCATAACTCAGGTCATGCTGCCTACCCACACGCAGCTCCTTCTGTCCCTGCAATCAGCTCCACTCTTCCTCCTGAGCCACCTGCTCTGCCTCTCGCAGCCGACACACACAGAGCCACTGCAGCGGCGGCTGACACCGAACATTGCGATCGTGGCGGACGATTTGTTCAGAAAGCTGGCAGCGCATTGCCTGCTGCACATTTTCCTGTGATATCATCTCCTGTTTCAATCATTTTCCTCAGAGGAACCATTCTAACACACTGCCAAACTACACTGGCTTGCAGCCCCCCAGCTTTCAGGTTGGGCTGGCTTCTCCGTGTCCTCTCTGGCTCACCCCTCTGCTGGGGTACTCGTGTGGTTTAATCTCTTGATCTCTCTGGGTACCACATCTCCTGCTCTATGCCTTGCAAGTGACTTCAGAAACCTTCAGCTTTGCTGTTGTGCTGTGGGCTTGCAGCCAGGCTCAGTTCTGCTACCAAATGCCACCACTTTGCACAACCCCGTGGTTCAGCAGAGCTCCGTACCCCCACCAAAGCCTCAAGGTCTTGCAAGAAGAGCACAGAGAGATGTGCAAGCGTGTCTAAAGCAGACTTGTCAGCTAGGCTAAACTCTAGCCCACCAAAGCAATTCTGGGAAGGGGGGAACAACGTTGGGCAAAGATGAAGCAGGGTGCCCTCAGCAATGTGTCTACAGGTTCCTGGCATGCAGGACCTCACCTGCTGGCTGGCCTGTACTTTGTAATCCTCAGGAAACCATGGTAGAGGCACAACATGAGACAGCAGGGCTCCATTCCTAGCCAGTGCCACGGGTGAGATCCAGCAAATTTTTAATTCCCATTTAATTGTCATCTCGGCCTTGGCTACTGGAGATTTTATTTTTTTCTTTATGGATTTTGTGAGTCAGAATTTTTTATTGTCTGGTTTGAAACATACTCTGGCTGTGCGTGAAATTAATAGTGACTGTATTTGTCATTTCACCTGGATCAAGAATAAGTCTTTAATTATATTTACTCAGGACCTGATACTAGCACTTACACAGAAGCATCTGAGAGGCATTGGAGTCCTATATTTGTTATCTTTGGTTCAGACAATTGACTGACATTCAGCAGGAAAAACACTTTGTTCCACATTTATCAGCTGGGGGAGAAAAAAAGCCTCAGGAACAACGTGGATAAAAGGAGACGTTCAAATTTGGAGAGCATTTCTTGAGCATTGTAAGAAATTTAGATAAGGTCACATTCAAGGACTCACTGAATATATATCTTTCAAATAATTTGTACCTCTCCAATGACACACTGACAACATTAATAAAAATCAGAGGCTGTGAACTAAAATCAGAGTCTGCCTCAAACTTAAAAAATTTCAATTCACAGAGCACTGCATGCAGATAGCTCTCTGGACTCAATGCCTTAAGCTAAAAATCAACTTCACAGTCCCCTTCCAGGCTGCTGCAGTTATCATAAAATTGTTCTCATCCAATGGCTACAAAGCAGCCTCTGGAAAATGAGAATATTGCCACTCCTGTTGCTAGTGGAGATGATCCTGTTACAAGAATAGCATGAAACAGGCACTAATTCTTTGAGCTCTTTTCTCAGACCTTGAAGCGAGGGTCGAGGCAGGCTGGCTGTAGAGCAGCGTGGGTGCTTGATCTGCCATGGATTAACTGTCCTTGCTGAAGACAAAAAAAATACTCATTTTTTTTCAGAATATCACATCCAGTGCTTTTCTTCTCAGCAACAAGATCAATTATCTTTTTATTAAACATACAGGAGAGCCTGGGAGGGAGCTACTTGAATTTGCACATAGGAATTTATCTTGGATAGACTTGTAAGTACATAAAATATGAGTAGTGGTTTAATCAAACACTGTGATTTTAAAAACAGGTATCATGAAAGTACTCAGTTTCCCTCTGTTTTTTGATCAGGACTTTTTGACCTTGTGCGGGTAGCAAGGCTCAATGACTCACTTCACCACTGTGAAAGTTTGTGACTGACTCAGCACAGCTTATTTTCCTAGTAAATAAAGGGAATATCTGAATTCAAGGCCCTAGACCTGCCTGGGACAGGCGACTTTGTTTCCCATATTATCAGCTCTGACCACAGCTAGCCAGTCTTGGCAACAGATAGAGGCAGAAGAGAAGGATATACCTCAAGAGGCAAATTTCTAACAGCGGAGTTTTACTTGAAGAAAGGTAAATCCTCCATAGCCTAGTCATTTTGTGCCTTCGAGAACTAGCTCCTTTCATTCCATACCAATCTAAGAGGGTTCATTTAAATAGAAACCAACAGTCATTCTTTCCTGTGTTGCAGCATTTGGGTGGTGGGTTAGGTTTGTTCTTTGCAGCAGGTCACCACAGATGATCTTAACCTGGTTTGTGTGTAAACCTCAGAGTCGGGTTCCTTGAGGAGAGTCACAGTAGCAAATGCTCAACCTGATGCTTTCTTATAAATAATATCAAGGTTATCTGAATTTACACCCGTGGATACTGAAACAGAAACTAAACACTGACATAAACACCAACATCTTGATCGATAGTAGTTAATATATACATTGTCTAATAGAGATCTGGACCAGCTGTGACCACGTCTATACAGAAAGACATTAACACCTTGCCAGCTCTCAGGAAACACAATAAAACCTGCAGTGGGAAGACACAAAGTAAGAACTGTTTGTTTGGGAATTTTCTAATTGCAAACCACTGTACATCCATTGTCTAGGCAAAACCTACATGTATTCTTGAAGAAAGTATCTCTTTCATCAGAAAGATATGAGATACCACATGAGCAAAAGGAATGTACTAACTTGGTCCTAGTACCTGATTAGAAGCAATAAAGCATGTAGGAGGAAGGCTGCAGCAATTAAATAACATCTACAACATACAGACAGAAGTGATGTATTTAAGAAACACAGGAAAAAAAAATTAGAAGTATTCAGAGTGTATGCTACTCTTGAATCAAAATGCACAAGGGCCTGGAGCTATTGAGAAAAGTTGCTACAGCAGAACAAAGTCTCATTTTATTACCACAGTTATTGATCCAATGAGAGGTTTTTTTAAAGCAGCACATGATCATTTTACTCATCTTTTCCTGGTAACCAAATCTCCCTCCTCTGTCTTACCCTCAGTGCTTTAATGTTATTGGCTTTAAATTAAGTCAGCAAAACGATGGCGCTTTTTTTTTGCAGCCTAACTGGTTAAATGCTGAAGCATAAAAGGAACGGTGTCAAATCATATCCTCAAAGCTGATTAAAAGTAATCCTGCAGATGCTAAATATGGATTACCACAGCAATTACTGAAAATTCATAACCTTGCTAAAAAGGCATTCTAATGGAGTTCTGCAGCATGCTGTAGTTAAGGGCTGTTTACTTTTTAAAAACAATTTGCATTATAATGTGTGGAAACATGGCCTTAAACAAGCATCATCCAGTTCTGACTACGAAATTGTTTGTGGCTGTTAAGAGCTGACTCCTGGTATCTCACACCACCATAAACAATTGGCTATATCTGCTCCTGGACCAACTCTGACTCATGTTATGTTCTCATTATGTCTATTCTACAATTTAGGAAGGTTTGAAATCTATTCAGTTTCTGATTCAAGGCCATTTCATACTATATGTCACTCTAGAGCAAAGACATTGGATTGAAGTCTCTGTGTTCAAGGCTGTCTGCTACACAGACTTTATTGTAGCAATGTTATACCCTATCACCAGTGACAGCCTAATGAGCAAGAATCTGGCTGTTTTAACCCGCAGCCTCTAAATAATAAATGTGGACACAGTAATTATAAAAATCTTTCAATATCCCCTCTTTAATATAGACTCAGCATTGTTTTCAGTGACAGTTAAATCTGTGCTGAGCTCTGGCAAATTCTCATATTGACAACTTTGCTACAACTATCATTCTCACCAAACATCAATGGTTAAAGTTGTTGTCTTTTCCATGGATGAGCTCAGATGGAAAGAGAACATCATCTCCCAGCTTCAAGAAATGCAGAAGAACCAGGAAGGGAAAGGATAAGTACTCCTCTGTATTTTGCTGACCTTTCTGGCAATGAAACTCTGACAACAGCAGAGAACTATGAATGTAACTACAGTAGACTATTGCTGTCTTCCTGAAGTTAGTTTCTTTCTAGACAGAAAATTTATGATATTTTGTTCTGGTAATAAAAAAATAACAAACAATTGGGACTCCACCATATTTTCTTTAAGTGGATAAAGTTCTTAAAGACCTTTTTCAATACTTGAGGTGTTAAAGAATCATAGAATGGTTTGGGTTGGAAGGGTCCTTGAAGATCATCCAGTTCCACCCCCCTTCCATGGGTAGGGACACCTCCCACCGGATCAAGCTGCTTAAGAGCACATCCAACCTGGCCTTGAATACCTCTAGGGATGGGGCAGCCACAGCTTCCCTGGGCAACCTGGGCCAGGGCCTCACCACCTTTATGGTGAAGAATTTCTTCCTAATGCCTAGTCTAAACCTTTCCCCTTCTAATTTAAAGCTGTTATAGCTGCTGACTTTTTTCTTATCATCACCACTTAACCTGTAGAAGCTGTAAAAATGAACAAGAATAATCCACACACGAAAAAAAAATGGTTCTTCAGTTCAACTTACAGCATTTTTAGGTAAGAACATTAGAGGATGGAGGCACAGGGAGTGGATAATTTCATCTAAAGTTTGGTTAAGATTAGCACATTCTACTATTTCTCCTCCTAGTGACTTGAAGGGAACTGGGATACATTTGGAAGTTTGGAAATCAGATGTCTCAATTACTTTTTCATTCCCTGATAAGGGAAATGTTACTCTACATGTGGGGCAAACTGATTACGAAGGTACAAATACTTTGCCCTTATCTAGCATCAGTCCATGGATGTCATATTGAAACGTGATCCCTCTACATAAGTCTGATAATATCAAAGCAAACAAGAAAGAAATATGTTTCAGCTGACAAAACCATCCTTCCTGTAACAACAAGTGAACTTAACAATCATATACTTTAAAAAAAAAACCAAAACACCAGAACTAGGCTAAGTATTTCTTTTCACAGTCGCTGTGCTCTCCTACTGCCCACTGGCTGCAACTATGTGCTCCCAGTGTTTCAGGTTGTTGGCAGTCCCAGTCACACCAGTAACCATGATGACAGATAAGCTCTTTGCTCACTTCCACCAGCTCAGATTTCCAAGGAGATCCATCACTAATGAGAACTTGCAATACAGGCTCTGGAGAGAGAAGACTCAGAATTGCCCTCCTTAAGCAAGATCTGTACTCCTCTTCCAAAGGCATTAATCAGTTTGAGACATGAGGACTTATTGTCTCTTACTCTTTTCAGCCTGTGCTCACTCTCCACTAAACAGAAGATGCGAAGTTAATGAAATTAAAAAGTTAACTTAGATTTTTTTCCAGCCTGCTGATGTATTAACTTAAAAGAGTTATCTTTTGTGTATGTGCCTGTTGAAGGGAGAGGAAAGGCTTTTAATTATAATTGAAAAGGATTATCCCCATCTCTACAGAAGAGCTCTTGACATTTTTTTGAAGACTAGGCATCTTCGGTTGTACTAGCAATGGAGCGTGGATGGCAGAACAGAGCATGTTGCCTTTCCTAGTTGGTAAAATGACCCATGCTGTTAATAGCAAAGCCCTCAAAGCTTTCTGTTTAGCAGGATCCTACACAAATACAGATCAATAACTTCAATTTGATTCTCACCAGTCCATCTGTAAAAACAGTATCATTCATATGTCTGCTGTCAACACAATTGCTCTCTCTGATCCAAACAATTTGTTGTTTGTTCCTATTTGTACAAGAAAAACCCTCCTAACATTCAGATTAGTCTGAAAAAAGCTACTCCTTTTCAAAGTACTCTGTGCTTCATGACACTTTTCCCCTGTCTTCTGCGCATTAGAGAGCAGTTATCACTCAAACACAGCTATTGTTTCTTCTGTTTTACAAACAAAAAAATCCAAAACCAACACGGAGTGATTTTTGAATGATTCCTTCACTAATAACAACTTTAAAATAAACAGTAGGAAGATTTTAATATAGAATACAAGTACTTCTTCTGGATGGTAAGAGCACTCTTTACCATCCTAGAGATAATACTTGAACCTTGTAAGGTGTTTAAGGAGAAAAGAACATAGAATGAATAACGGAAGTTTTGATTCACATGGAAACATGGCATGAATTACCTAAGCCCAAGCAAATGATGACTAAAAGTAGAGATGATAACAATCTGCAGGCGTTCGACAGAGACAGACAAAGAGGAAGAGGTTTTCTTAGGGTCATCCAAGGGGTAAAAGTAGCAGCAATGCTAGATGGACAAGATAAATTAATAGGTTTTCTCCACCTCTAATGACTATGATTCTATTATATTTAAACAGAGTAAAAGCTACAGAGAAATACCGAACCCATTTCTAATCCAGACCTTCGCTGACAGATTAAATAGTACAGTAGATTGTAATTTCTTCTTTTGTACTCAAATGTTAATTAGATTCCTCGCAGCTGTCTGTATTTCCTTCTGAGTTGGCTGATGAGCACATTAACAATGTGAGCTGATTCAAGAGTAGAGAGAAACCTCCTTATGAAGGATAATGACACATTTGAAGCACAGACTGGTCCCACTGAAATACAAAACTCACTAGTATGCAGTGGCTTTGTTGCATATTTTATAACATGCATATGATTTTGCTACACTGGTGATAGCAGGCTCTAAATAATCTACGAATCTCAGCTCCTCCACCAACACAGCTACTGAGCATTAAAAAAATACCAGCGAAGTTGGAAGGTGATAGATAATTTTTTCCATCTTTTTCAACCAGTCATAGGAAATAGTCAAGCCACTTGACACCTCCAAGACTTGCTCGCACATCTGTAAAATGAGGAAACATCACTTCTCTTGTTAGTTTACTGGTGGTAAAACCCCAGAATGTCCTTGGCTGAGTATTACTGAGGTGTAAACAATCATGCCACTGTATCAGTGTCATTTCCATTCCATCCCAGGTGTTTTGTCATTTTTCTGCATCTTTAGCCAAGTAATAAGCTGGAGATGGAGGTCTCTGTCCAATTACCTTGTTCTAGAATTATCTTGTGCTCTTCCACAGATAGTTTTGTTTTCATTATATTAAGAATTAAAATTCAAATTTGGAATAAAACGATTAATTGAATTATTCTCACAGAAATGAATAGCAAGAATAGGTTTAAAATTCAGCTTTGTGTTTCTTCTTTTAGAGCAAATTATCTGAAATCACTGCTTAAACGTGTAATCCACCAATCTAAATCCTAGGACCGGGCTTTTGAACTCTCCACTTCATATATATATATGAATTTGTATAAGAATAAAAATTCATCCCTAAGTGTTCTCCTTGGTTTCAAAAATATTACCTTTTGCTTTAAAACCTGGTACATAAGAGACTGAAACAGCTTTAGTCGTAACTGTAAATTTAGAATAGATGATGTATATATTAAAGATTTGGGGCATGACTTTTAAAACATCTCCTGCTATGTGCTCATAAATAGCTGTGAATATAAATGAGAGCAGGTGGGTGAGTTGATATCACCTTCAAATGAAAGAAATGGGTACTCAGTTGCCATCATTTCCATCTGCAGTTTATTTTGCCAGCAGTTAGTTTTGGGGGTTACTGCAGTAGTTACATTACTTCCTGTAAGTCTGCTGTTTTATCCTTTTGAAATAATAAAACTAGTCCTCAGGTCTGAAAAATGATCCTGCACTGGAAGGAGAATGGAATATATGATCTAGTAAGTCCCGTGATTCTTACTTATGATCTAATTGCCAGCCAAATACAAGTTCTTCTTTAAAATAAAACCTGATTTTATTCCTTACAACAAAAAATTGCTCGACATGTGACTCTTCAAGAGGAACAAAATTTTATTGTTGCGCTTTGTTGATGCAGCCTCCTCTTGAGCAGTGTTCTTGCTATAAGCACATAAAGCATTACTGTTTGAAGATTTTGTTATTGTCAAGGAGATGAATTATAAAACAACTCTATACTGTGCAATCTGCAGATTTTATTGACAAAGGTGTCAGCAGCAGAAGAACTGGGAGTCTCTCTGCTTGTCATGGGATAAATAAGAGGATCTTCAGAGCTCTTAGCTTTATTCAATTTGTTTAGATACAAGTTGACTGTGAGCATTGATTCGATGCGAGACTGGTTATGGATTTTTAGGTAGGTACATACACAGTGGGGAGTAATAGATGGCTCTAAAGTGAGTACAAGGCTGCAATTCACTTGGGAAGCTGCGGAGATCATGCAAGTCCAGCTGTACAAGCATTCTGGATCAAGGGCAGACGGGTCTGATCCTACAACAGAAGTGTTTTCCCCTTCCATTCCAGCAACAAAATATTGCTTGATCTATTCTCCCACCGGGGAACATCGTGACAGGTCATATTTTTGTAACAGAGATTCTCCATTGATGGTACCTCATTATTTAAAGTTTAGTTTCCCACCCATATTTGCCAGCAAAAGTTTAAGCTGCCAAGTCAAGGAATCCAGCTAATTTACTGGCTAAGACATGGCTGAGCATGAGACTAACCTGATTACTTTGCTCTTTAACTATCTGGTTTGTGCTACAACACAATGATTTTCACATGCCTCCTAGACAGTCTGGAGACACAGTCATAGCTATCTAAAATGTACTAGCTTGCTGAAGATGAATGTCCAAGTGAAAAACATGGATCCTAACCTCTCAGCCCACATTTTCATGGTTAAACCTAGTCCTGAAAAGTCTTCCTTCCTTCAGGAAGAAACACCCTTGGTAGTCACCTCATTGGAAGCCCAAACTCACAGTGGGTTTCCCTAGAAAATAGAAAGTTAATGTGAAAGCCAGTGGGAATACATCACTAGGGTGGTGGCTGAATGAGACGAAGATAAGACTCTAAAACATGGATCAATGCCTTTTGCCCAGAGAAGAATGCTTTAGCAACAGTGGAACTTTCCCCATTCTTCCCTGTCAACTAAGGTTATTAAGTACTTCTGGTACCACCGATGGTACTGTCGCAAAAGGTGGTTGTGGCTCAGTGCAGAAGATAAGGAAAGAGATAAGGAAGGGTGGGATTTATCTCCAATTCCAGCAACCTAGAAGTTATACATATAATCTTAACCAGTCATCTAGTCTGCCTTGACAAGGACAGGCAAATATCATGTTGATTCAAATTTTTGGTCTTACGTCCAAAGCGATCTTAATTGCAAACCAACTCATTTCAGGTTGAAAATCCATTACATTGCAGTTTTCACTGAGCATCAAGTTGGATGGGATTTGGTCTGAAAACTCTGAAATAAAGAGTTGCCTATTTAGGCTGTTGAGCCATGTAGGCACCATCTATTAGTTATCAGGCTTTGACATTTCATAACCCATGCAAGACAGTTCAAAGTTATCCTTTGTTTCTCTGCATGCTGTTGAAGTAATTAAAAATGGAAATCGCTCTGAAGCCTTTTGCTGGTAGTAGTGCTTTGAACATAGAAGTCCTCCTTCATCTTTGTTGAAAGTCTTCGGATTTACACTGGTATAAACTTCTTGTTGAGCACCAGTAGAATTTTTGGCTTAACATAACATTGGAAAGAGAACAATGCATTTAGGACTTTTTTTTTTTTCCTTAGGAGTTGTTTTCTTTCAGCCAGACCTCTAGCTAATTCTGTTTATTTTTCAATTCCCAGCTATGATGAGAAACCTGTAACTTTCTGATCTTTCAAACATTCTTCCCCAAATTCTCCAAGGTCTTTATGCTACAGGTACGTCTTTTCTTCTATTTTATTCTTTGTTCAGGCAATTATTTTAAACTAAGAATTCAAAATTTGTGTTGCTCACCACAAGTGTATGCTGAAAGCCAAAAGGCAACTTGGGGTGAACTGTCTCAATAAAAGCTAAAGGCAAGAATGAATCCACTAGGATCTACTAGATATAACTTCACTGGCCGTTTTCAAGTATTCTGACAGTTTTCCAACAACCTCCAGTTTCAAAATAATGAATCTTATCAGCTGATTGCTAAAGAAGAGTGAATTAGGTGATCTGGCTCCTGTTGCTAGATATAATCCAGGTTTGGGAAAGCCACTTAGCATGTCTGAATCTTGCCAGTGTTTCATAGAAGGATGTTGAAGAACTCTAGGCTGGACCAGTGCCCACTTTCCAGCATCAGCAGCACTGAGTCACTGACGTTGGAAATGCTCAAGGTTTAGACACGGCAGATGGAAATACAGAACAGCAATAAATCATAATATGGAGATGCTCAGATTTTAAGGATAGGAATTGCATTTCCCTTAATATCTTTTTATCAAGCTGAGTGATTCGTGTGTGAATACACACTAGCAGGCATCCAGACTTGATCTGTAATCTTCACGAAATAGCGTGTCTATACTGTGGTGATCACAGTCATACCTTCATTAGCACCCTGGCTTTCCTTTGCATTCCTCCCAGACTGCTGTTTAATCCCTCTGCCCATATTGTGGTGTCAGCCTGGAGCTGAATCCCAGCTCCTTTTTTCATATTGGAGACCCTTTCACATTCTATCAGCAAGATAACATCTGTCGTTCTCTGAGTAAATGGTGGCTTCTGTCTGTGTTTAAACTATCACATCATTTTCCATTTGCTTTCCATATATTTCTCAAATTAATCACTTCTGCACTATCTCCTATGGCAATTTTTTTCACTTCAGTGAGGTTTCCTCTAATCAGCAACAGAGTTATCTCTCTTTTTGCCTTCAAACTCTCCTTTTGTACCAACAAACCCTTTCAGTCACATCAGTGTCCTTCCTATCAAACTAACCAATACAATCTCATTGCTCTTGAATCCAGTTCTACCCTCTACATTTTCTTTCATAATTAGATTAGAAAAGGGATTTGACCCCTGACTAGCCCTCCTTTTCATGATGGTAAAACTCACAGCTTATGCATGCACGTTTTTGTACTCAAAAGTCTTTCCACATCTTTACAGTGCTCTGCTCACTGTGCTTATCAACCAGACATTGGGCTGTTTGTGCAAGTTATCCATGAGCACTGAAGGCCAGGTTGGCACAGCCTTCCTGTTGCAGCCACTGTTTGTTGGAGTGGGATGCCACACGGCAAATTGAATCTGCAAGACGTGACCAGTGCTTAATCATAAATGCAGAGAAGGCATTTGGGGTTGTAGCCCAGCCACTGGTACAGAAACTCCAGGAACAGCATCCTGGGGCTTTCATCAAAAAAACTCACGTGTATTGAAATTGCAGTAATAGAAGTAATACAGCTCTTGCGAGATATACATATCACTGGAGAGCTTCATTCTCCCTTCCTCTCCCACCTTCCTTTTGCAATAAAGACTTAAACTGTATTTGTAAGAAAAAAGGAATAATTTGATTAAGGGCATACATTTAATAAACTCCTCCCCTTGCAAAAAGATCCTGTGACTTTTAACAGCCATTCAAACCCCAAAGGTTCTAATTGCTTAGGATTTAACTCAAAGAACTTGTTCTACCTGTAGTATACGGCCAAGTACTCTATAGATCTGCAGTAGCTTGGTAATAAGGCTGCTGGCATTTGAAATTATAGCTAGCCTGATATGAGGCATATGGCTTAAGCTTCTAAGCCGTTG
The DNA here is from genome assembly GCA_033558235.1 of Neomorphus geoffroyi. NCBI lineage: Eukaryota > Metazoa > Chordata > Aves > Cuculiformes > Neomorphidae > Neomorphus > Neomorphus geoffroyi. Next base: position 4,815,832 of record JAUMJM010000025.1, read on the forward strand.
CCTGTTGTCTCTATTTTTCATTTGTCTTAGTAGTTTCCTGAAGTCCTGATTTCATCCTTGAATACAATGCAAGGTTTTCCTGGCAGTAAGTGAGCTGTCACAACTTGCCTGTGTGACATTTAAGTCGGGTAAAGAAAGATTACTTTAAATGCCTGACTTAAGCCAACTAAAGTTTGACCTGGCACATTGTATTTCAGTGTCATTTTCATGTGTGTCATTCAGTTATTTACACCTTGCAGTCTGTTTTCTTTGGAAAGTTTCAGATATTGAGCAAGAACCAAACTTTAGCACAAGGTTAACATAAACAGCAAACAAGGATGTTCCCAGTACCTGTCTAGAAAGAGTTTACTGACATGTCCTGTTTCTGACAATAATTTTATGTGCTTTTGAAAAAATGAACTTTAGAAAGTGTTGGCATGAGAAAATACCAAAATGCAGCCTTTTTACATGTCATATAATGCTTTAAAATAATCAATTGAAATCAACTGCACTAAAATGGTGCAAAGGACAGGAAAAGTCTGGGTCTTGGGCTTTGCCAAAATGTTTGATAGTAAATATAAAATAATTTTTTCCTAAGAAGGAAGGAAGTAAAATGTAAGTCTCTTTTCGGCTCTGACATCCAGGCTTTTCCTTCGGCATCCAGGTTTTTCCTTCTAGGCAGTGACAAAATGTTCCCAGTAGACAAAGGGCACTTGAGTCACAGGGTTGCAGCCTGCCGACTGCACTGCCTTCCTGCATTGCATCAAGTTTCATGGGGTGGAGGAGAAGCACTTCAAACCTTCCTTTCATGAGCAGAGATGTTACTGAACTTGTCAGAGGCCTGTGCAGAGTAGCGGCAATACGTGCTCTCAATCAGGGACTGGGGTCTCATATGCATCCTTCCAAACTCCCATGTCTCTCTGGCATGCTGTCCCTCTCCAGGTCAACGTCTGAGGCAGGTACTGGGGTGGATCTGTGCCTCAAAACCACTCATTCTCTGAGCTCATCACAGCAGTGATCATTTCAGCAGAGATGCATCATTAATCGCATCTGAGACAAGAGGAATTCTGAGGAGAGAGAGGGAAATCTCCTCAGAGTCATGCCTGCTAACGTACCCTTGCCCACGGTACCACTTCCTTTTCCCAGGAAAGAACAGCATGGCTGTCTGTCTCGCATACTGCAAAACCTCCCTCTGGCAAAACAGCTCTAATCAGTGCTGCTTAGCAAATCATGGCAGTTTTGTACATAAAGAGTTACACATCTGATGTGCTCATGCAGATGATATTTGCAGAATATTGGGAGATGATGCCAGCCAGACACTTGGCACCAAGACGCAATCTGGGAGATGAGGAGCTTTCTAGACTCATTCCTAACATGCATCATATTCATATTTAATAAGAAAATTGATGCGACAGATCAGGGAGACTGGTCAGTCAACTAGTATGGAAACTATTAGTGCAGTTAAATGTCTGCAACAGCCACTCAGTCCCTGGAAACAACTTAGAAACAGGGTTATTCATCCGAATTTATCCCATGGTCCCTGGCATAAATGATAGCTGAAAGTAGCTAAAACACTTTGCACTGCTTGTTGCTGAATCTGGTTACTCTGTGGTGAACAGTGAGTGTTTTAATTTAAGGCCGTGTTGTCCCAAGTCACAAAATCCAGCAGGCAGAGATCAGAAATTTTGCAGAAACACTTGTGTGATACCAGAGATATTCCTGGGTATAGTGGATATAGTAGGTATAGTGGGTCCTGGATGTCTCTTTATAAATACTGGTTTTCATGGTCATTCTCAGAGACTCTCTAGCATCAGTACAGGGAAGGAGTGTCTTTAAAATTTGCTTGATAAGAAAACTCTCATTAACAGCAGCCCTTGCCTCCTGGGTTGCTGCTTGCACCGAGCTCCCAGTTTCACAAAATGCAAATGAAAAACTCAAGTTCAATCTTTCATCTTCTTGTGCTGCTTTCTTCACTGCTCACGCATTTTCGACCATACTTACACCAATAAATAGAATGAGCCAGCATCCATTTCCCAGCTGTGAATGTAGACGGCATGGCTTGTACTATGAGGGCTAAATTTCCGACCCAAAACAAGGTAGTCCTGTGTCATGTTGACTGAAAACCACCTCTAGCTCACAATGCCCATTGAATCATGCTTAGGTGTTGCTTGGAGAGAGCTTAACAGGGAACAGGTTAACAGCAGCTCAGGAAAATCATCTCCTGTCCCCATTCAATTTACCACCTCAGGCATTGCCTTTGGGTTTGCAGCTCAGTTCATCAATTCAACACCATTAAGGTAGTGGGTGGTGTACTCACGTTTGTGACCATGGTATTTCCCCCAACTCTTACCATCGGATGCAATGAATCACCCTCTCAAAGTTGCTTTCTCCCTCCAGTGACTATAGGAGGAGTTTAAATGAAGAGTTTTTACTGATTGCTTGACTTCTGAGGGGCTAAAGTTAGATGAAAACTCAGATGATAAAGGATTAAGAACTTCCTCCATTTTTAAATCTGAATGGTATTGAAACCAACCTTGATTTTGCAGGGAATGAAGAAGTCCTACTTAGAACATATGCAGTTCAGTTCTTTCCTGTGAAGTTGCCATATGGCAGGGGAGTGACGGGAAGAAGAAAAATATTGACAGTGATGATATATCTTATTACAGAGCATACGGACCAAATTTTCCTCTCAGTTAACACCAGTGAAAATCTGGAGTGAACAGCTCTGTCTTGATAGGAAAATCAGATCAGTCAGTGGATATACAAAGCCAATTATGAGAGTGAAACAAAAGCAAACTTGAGAAACAGTATGGTATAGTAAAGAAGACTTGTGGTAGGATGCCAGGAGACAGGAAGTCATTGGACCCAAAACACTTACTCTTCCTTTGGAAAAAATCTTCTGAACTACAGTAACCACAAGTGGTCAGGATCTTGTTTTGTGCCTGAACTTGGCAAAACGAATGAAAGCTGCCCAAAAACATCTGTTCTGGGTTCCAACATTTATATAGCCCTTTGTCAGAGTACCAAAGATGGCATCACACGAACACAAAGGCGGCATTGCAGAAGAAAGCAGTACAAGGATGCCAGAGGGAGAACTCAAAGATTAACAAAAGACCTGCAATGTTTTATGTGCCAATAACTTTCATTTATTCCTCACTGAACCTTCAGCTGATCAAAACTTTAAGCTAAATTTGACAGATAAAACCAGCAAATGCTTCAATGAGAGAGACCAGGGTACATTCATAATTCTATACTATTTAGAAATACATTATAGACAACTTAGCAGCAAAAGCTACAATGACAGCACCGTCTATTTGCTATGTTACAAAGATATAAAGGCAAACACGTAGCTCAGAAGACTTCTGGAAATATAATGGTAAGTAGATTCACTCAATGATAGAAGATTATGGTTTATTGAAACTTACTCACGTAAATTTACCAGCTAGCAAAAGGACTATTTTGTGTTCAGAATACTTTTCAGTCCATGTAAGATAAACAGAAATGTATAGGATTTTTTCACCTATATGACAGGACGATGAAATTTATGTAAACTGGAAGTAAACAGCAAGAACTCAGCCATATAAGTGAAAAACACAAACAGAGCTACCCATCAGCAATCCTGCACACAAAAGTGTTAAACTTCAACTTAATAAATAAACTATGTATATTTTTTTCTTGGAGGCCTACAAAGACTGAGGTTTTGCAAATGAGTTCAAAGACAAACTATAGCCAACTCAGTGTCCACAGTTTCTTTGGAAACAGCATGGAACATTTGGCCAGAAGAAATGGTGCCAACTATCCGGTGCAATGCCTATACTTTAATTTGGAAAAGCAAAAAAACTCTGATTTATACCTCTGGAAGGAAGAAGTGAAAAAAAAAGGGAATCTAACAGTACATTCTGTGTAGGTTTATTATTTTGCCAACAGTTTGTGGGTTGGATGATGAGGTACGTTCCTGAAGATTAGACATCACCATTTTTTTAAAACAAACAAAACAGCATGAAAAATCAGAATTCCCCTAAAGCAGAAGCAGTCCTTGCTGTAGTGGCTCCCCCTTGGCTGCTTTTTTAAAAAAAGGAAAATTAATCAACTGATAGTGTTAATCAACTTTGGATCACAGGCAGCATTTCTGCTTCCAGTTGAGCATAATTAGAGACACGGTGTCAACCTGTCATTTATTAGACTGTGTAAAACTCTGTAGACACACCTTTTTCTCCTGACATCACAAAATTCTCATTAAAAATTGTGCTGTTCAATGTAACATCCCCTGGTTCCTTCTCCTTTTAAATGCAACAGATTCACTAGTTCAGAGGAAACTCAGGAGTGGTTTTGTGAATAAGTGCACACTGAAAGCACGTAGTGTAGCTCCAACGACAAAATCAACTGACTACGGAAAATCAAGCCAAGTAGATGGTGAGCTATTAATCCATGGGTTCAAACTTGGGAGCATCCTTTGTGATATACTAAAGGGAATGGGATCTTGATCTACATAAATATTAAGTGATGAAATTTATGAAGATGGAGATCTGGTCCTTTATAATTATTGTGACAATACTGTCATCATAAAGTTGTCCAATATGAATTCTTCAGGTCTCCCTTAATGACAGGTGATCCACAAATAATGTCATGATAGAGCCTCAAGAAATTATTCAAAATTTGGCTAGATGTTACCGTTAAAAATAGAATATTGTTTCTCAGAGAGGAATCTTTTTCATTGTCACAAGGCTGCCAAAGTCCTATTCTCAGACTGCAAATTAAAAGTTGAAATAAATGTATAATGATTGTGCAAAAAAAGAACACTGTCCCGCTTCCTCCCTCCCCCCCCAAGAAAAAGGTGCGTAAAAAGTGAAGGATTAAAGAATGTCATTCTGCAACCTGAAAAATATCACTTATTGCTGAAAAAAGACACTCACAGGATGCACACTGTTAGATGGCCCTTCAGGGTATATTGTCAGTCAGTTCAAAAATCTATTTATTTAAACTCGCATTTAAAGTATCTTATACAACCCTAGTTAGATCAAGTGAAATTTGGGTAACAATAAACAACATCTAAGGCAATTCCAGGTAGCTATTGCAGTGTGGTTTGCAGTCTTCTACTCACTAAATGTGTCTGGATTTCAGCACACTTCTCTACAGCTGTCACCGTCCTCCTTAGAGGCAGCTTCCCATTAATGGATGAATGAATTTTCTTTGTAAACTTCATCTCCTTTGGCATTACCCGGGGCAGAAGGCATGCAGGCAGTGTAAAGTGATCTTTCTCCAGGTCCTACCTAGCATAAATCAGGATGCATCCTTATTGAAATCTTAGCCCTCTCCACTGAGCCTCATATTTTGTGAATCATTGTTATTACTTTGGAGCTGGTTTCCATGAGGGCTCTCATCTTTAATTTTTTTGTTCCTAGTAGACTGGTCACATTTCAACTTTTGCTTCCTGTAGCACGATTTATAGAAAGTATTATGAAGACAAAAGCACCCCATGAGTTTCTGAAGTGTAGATGGTGAGAGTATTTACTGTTATGCTGGGAGAGAGAAAGAAGGGATATAAAAAGTGATTCACAAGGACAAAAGCCAATCTGTTAATCAGGGGAAGGAGGAAAAGGTGTCTTCCATAGACACATCATACCATTTTCTTCTTCTACATGTCTTTCACATTTTTTGGCTGTGATACTGAATGTAGAAGATATAGTACAGCAAGTATTATATTATTCTGAAATGTGGTAATTGAATAGAACACAGAAGTGCAGTACATCAACACATGCTTATAGAAATACATGTGGCTGTCTTCACGGCAACTGGATTTTTCTTATTTGTATGAATTTCACAAATTGCATCTTCCTACTCCTTTTCTTTTATTCTTTCTTTCTTCTTTTTTTTTTTTTCTTTCTTTCTTATTCAATTTTGTATTAGTATCTAGGACCTTTTATACCAAAACTATGCCCCACTGGCAAATCTTTCTATACTCATCAGGAGAACAATGTTGTTTGGATGAAATAAGGCTCCCTAAGGAACCCCTGAAGAGCTGGAAAATCTATAAAGTTCTTACTGAAAGGTAACCCAACTTGGGACTTTGTCTTTTAAAGGAAAATATTAGGGATGTTTTATAGATTTGGAGCATTTCTCATTATGGGAAAGAGAAGATCAATGCTTTCATAGGTTATCAATATATATTTGTAAGGCAGCAATAATTCTTCCAGTGAATTTCATGTTCCCATTGAAATGTCTTTACTTGCTCTAAACAAGGCAAGAATTACAAAATGATACTATGCTGACAAGATCTAAAAATAAAGTTGCTTGGCAATTGTGTTAAAATAAGAACTGCTACTAGCTTGATGTACATAGGAGGGAAACTATATCCTAAAAATGTCTTGTATTGCCTCTGGGCATAGTAATCCAGGTGGAGAAATGGCATCTGCTCTTCTTTAAGTGATTTATCAGTTCTGGGGAAAAAAAAACCCTCTGGAGAGCACATCTTTATTGGCAGAGAAGAGGTCAGTACTGCTCTATTTCTATCTTTGATATCTCTGCATAACTTTGTGGTCAATGCTGCAATAAGAGTTACTGACACTCACGCACAATAATGCATTTAAGTCTGTCACAATTACCTGTTTCTTGCTCTGACACCGACCTTCTGGCATTAGACCTCCCTGCACACTGGTTTATCCGCCCGTGAAATGAGAGTAAAGATTATGACTTCTCTCGTAAAAGCAGTCTGAGATTTACTGCTGAAAAGCGCTACATATAAATTACGCAGAAAACTTCAGACCTACTAGCATGTGTGAGAAGAGCACAAACTCCACTTGGTAACTTCCATTGAGAGACGCACTCCTGTGACATGCACTTCTGTCTGAATTTGAGTTGGAGTGGCCAGCGAGACTTCATTGACCACTCAACTGTTTATGTCAACGAACTTTCACTTGGCCTTCAAGGCACCTGTTGTGCTCTGAATTAAGTATTACTCCTGGTGGCAAATGTAAAAAATCCTGTCTGTGATGAGGACATAAGGATGAAAATAACAGAAGGGATGACGTTTTCCAGCTTCAGTAGAAGTTTGGAAAAATGAGTATTCTCCGGTGGTAGGGGTCAATACGAAACGATTGTTCATTCAATCCAACTTAGTGGACTGAACACTACCAGGACAGTCCATGAGAGCCGTGCAGCCACGCTAGGACCTGCACGCTGTCAGGAGAAACGAAAGCTGCCAGTACCATGCTATGCACATGAAAAGAGCTGCCCCTGGTGCAGGAGACCTACCGATACGAACACACCAGCCATCTGCGTGGCCATCCAGCCTCGGGCAATCTCTTGCTGGTGGCCAGCTGAATGGCAGCATGTCTTGGGTGTTTAGGGGCATCAGCCAGAGTTACGCTGTTTAGAGGCAGGTGCTCCCCCTCTCTCCTGTGTTTACCCTGTCACATTTGCCTGTTTCACACAGCAGTGGAGGCAAAGTGCTTAGCGAGTAAGTTTATAGCATTCTTCATTAAGAATTCACACACAGAGAAAATTAAACCTGACTAAGAACCTAATGATCTATTTTGTAATTTGATGAAACAATGTGACCTGCCAAGGGACTTAGTCCAAGGAGTTTTGTGTGCCAATGCCATGCTAACTACAAGAAGGACTTCAGGGATGCCAGCTTCTCTTGAGTGCCTTGCCCACCACTGAAATGGTGTGGATATAATTAACACCACTCAGACTAGAGAAATGGAAGACCAAAAGCTATGTGGGGGACTACATTGCTCAGAATGAGAACCTGTGCTATCCAATGATGCCTTTGGGGAGTAATCAGGTCTTCTGCAAATCTTAGTAGGACTCTCACACCTCCAGCCACCTTCTGGAACAGCTTGCTTAAACACTGAGCACTGGGTGACTGAGAACCGCTGTATAGATGGGGTAATACTAAGAAACAGGGAAAAAACAAGAGGGGGAGCTGCCAGTACTTTGGTTAGCATTATTGGAATGTGAAGCAATTTCTCTTCCCTGGAATATTTTAACTTGTGCAAATATATTAATACTATCCACATTATAAGTTGATTTCTTCATGATTCATAATGAATCAGAAGATGCAGCTGCCCTGCTCTGTGCTCAGGACTGGTGTGAAAGTGAAGTAGAAAGTGCTGTCAAGTCATAATAATACACTTCATTTATAGACCTCATTTCACGTCAAGCATTTTAAAGCCTTGCCAATATTAATTAATTAAAATCTTGCAACAGCTATTTGGGTTGAGCAAGGACTGTTATATCATTTTATCAGTCGGTAAACATGGAGACCCTGAAGGCTAGATTGAGACTATCTGCTTTAGGCACTCAATTTATTTGTTGCAACATCGAAAAAATTAGGTGCTTGGCTCCAGCAGAATGATTCAGATCACTTAAGGCAGGTGTCTATGCAAAGCAGGCAAATAATGCAGAGACGGATGCCGCTGAAGTAGCACCCGAGTGATGTTCACACATTTCTCCATCAACTGAACAGTGAGCTGCGAGGCCTTCATGGGATGATTTAGAGTGGTTGCACACAGCCACTCTGGCGTAGGCACTAGGAAATATTATTCTCAGGAGTGCAACTGGGTAAGTGCTTGATTCAAGGCTCAACAGTGTGCAATCTTGCTTATAGGGGAATCAAAACGCAAATTTCCCTCTGAAGGGCAAGCATCTATGCTGTGGGAGGAGAAAGCACAAGATATTAATGGTTGGAGCACCTATCCAGAAACAGAAAACTAGAGATTTAGGCTGTCAAGCACAAAAGGGAGTCTGACTCCAGAATTACCACTTGCTCAGACTCTACCAGGCTACAGATGAAGCTGAAGTGGAGGCTCTACTGCTCAAAAAACAGAAGAGTAAGATGCAGAAGACAGAGCATTTCTGCCCAGTAAATGAGGAGGTCTTTTGCTTCTAAATTTTCTGTCTCAGGGCCCTGTGAAATAAATGGCATGAATTGAGTTAGTCCAGGGAACAGGCATTCCCCTGTGCCCCAGGCTTAGCTGGCACTTAGGAATATGAAGGTGTTTCCACACTGCCAGACTGCCTTGCCCCTCTCCTGTATCCTGGTATCCAGGTCGTTCACACCCTGCACTTGTTAGCTGGCCATTAGGGAGCAGTTACTTATATCAAAGAGGAAAGCTGGGCATGGCCAAGATGACAGTCTGTTCCAGGCTCTGCTCCACGCATAGTCTGGGCATGCACCACACAACTTTGGCTCTTTACCTGGTGCAATATTACAATGCTAGTCTGAAGCCCTCAAATCGTGTTACGCCTCCCATCACTTCCCAGAGCACACAGGAAGCCTATGGCTGCAGAAAAGCTCCTATTTTGATATCAGTATTAGGAAACCTCCCCAGAAATTACTATCATTGTACTCCAGGGCCACGTGGAGATGTTGCCCAGCAGAGATCAGGATCAAGGGCTGTACAATGTGGATCCTTCTGTCCACTCCAGGAACTCCCAGCTCTCAGCTGTGTGAACAAAAGCCAGCCTGTAACGAGGAGCACAGAGACACAGACTCTCCTTCTTGTTTGGTCCACAAAGCCAGTATAAATATGTCCCAAATTTCTCTTGCTGAGGGGTTCCATACTATCTCAACATCACCTAAAAATGGTGGATCAGGTCAGGATGTGACTTTATAAAGAGGGCCCTTTTCAACACCTGGGGAGATATTAGCAGCTCCTCACCCACTTATGAGTCATGATGGACTGCCAGGAGCTGTCAGTCACTGAACACGTGAAACCAGATGTGTTTAAGTTTATGTGTTTAAGTTATTCTTAATTTCAAAACACACTGTCCAGATTCATATACACATTCAGTTTCTCTGGGATGTAGGTTCTTCAGATGGAATGGACTGAGCCATTCTCTGGGACTTAGACACATCCAGTTCATTCTCACAGAGACTTAAGTTGACTCATGGATTGTCTAAAGCACATGCACTTATTTCTTCAGACTATGTATCATCTCAGAAACAGAGCAGAGGAAAAGACTCAGAAGTCCTGAACCTGGGCTTGAGGCTGATTTATTATAATTTTTACCTGCTAGGGCTTTCTTTGATCTCAGCAAAGACTCCCTCCTGATTAACAATAGAGAAGGAGAATGTGGGTTAACACATCCTGCTCTACCCACTCTTTAACATAAGAGTGGCTCCTATTTGTGTTTTAGCAGTCTCTCCTTTTATGCACAGACTTGTACAGCTGACTTGGCTAAACTTTTAATAGGTATGCTTCTGGTGTGGGAGGAAATGTTAAGCATGGCTTATTGTTACTTAGAATTACACACCCAAATGCCATACCTCCATCCAGAGTTCCCAGGCATTTAACTGCTTTACTATCTACCACAGCACACTATATCGCAAATAAGATCTTCCTTACTGCCTAAAGTAATGTCATGATGCACCGTAGGAGCCAGAGAATGCTGGGTTTGCAAAATGCATGCATTGCTTCAGATTGCAGTGAATTAATTTAAGAGACCAGGCAACAGCCATTAATTTCAGTGCAACAGATTGCTCTGCTCTTCTTATTTACCTTGATGTTGTCTCACCAGATCAAATCAATGAAATTACTACAGATCGCCCAGTATACTGAAACCAGCCAATATCTGCCCAGCATCTTGGAGAGGCAACCCTTTATCAAATGCCTTCACTTTCTGCCTGCCACATCTCTACCATTCAGTCTGTTCTTCTGGAAATAGAAAAGTTAAAGTTATCCAATGTACTCGGCTGAGTCAGAAGCTCTTCTGGGCAGTCGTGCAGAGGTGCACGTATTGACTGACCTGCTAGCTGCAAATTTGGTTCCACCATGCCAAAGGAGATGTGCTATTGTCCTCGGGTGCACTTCTGGAGGCCACATGTGGGGCGTACACAGCTCCACCCTCAGCTGAGGTGGGAAACTTGTTCAAAGTGGTTTTGAGGTTTTGTTAAGAAGCAAAACAGGAAATATGCATGAATCTGGAGTTTAACTATTTTTTAAACTTGTTGCTTCCCAGAGTATTTTTTTTTTTTTAAAAAAAAGATAGAACATAAATAAATATCAAAATGACAGACGTTCTGTAACTGACCACATTCCAGTTCTGGCATAAGTCCAAGATTTTCTGGTGCAGACTAGACTTCAGGCAGCAAAGTGAACCTGAAGTAGTCCTGGGAGTTTTTCTTTTTAAAGCAAACCAAGCAGCTCTAAAGCTGTGTCAACTCACTTAAATGCTCTTTATGCCAACTAGTCATAGCTGGCACAGAAAACAAAGCTGAGTATCGCTCCCTTCCCTGCCTACACTCGAGGCAAGGAAGGCCAAAGACACCGAGCTGAAATGGCAGCTCTGTGCCATCTGGAGACACTCTACATCCTCAGCCCAGCTACTCAGGAGTAGAGAAAGGACCACTGAGTTGCTGCTAAAAAACAGTGAAAAGGACAACAAACATTTCAATGGGATGAGGACCACCAGTACTAAGCCTGCCTGCCCCAACACGCTGAACTCCCTCTATCATTGCTGACATCATCGGGTCCCCTTGTCCCTTTTGTGACCAACCTTCCCTATGGAAATTATGAAAACCATAAGAGCTGTTTTTATAGCCTTAGTAATATGAACCCTTCCCAGCTCTGAAAAAGCTATGGTGAAACCATCGGATCATCTCAGGAATGGGAAAACCAAGACCATTGGCCTCAATACAGGACCTAACAGCAAAACCTGCCATCACCAGAACTGCATTCTGCTGTGTTTTGTGCATTGCCGACTCACGTTATGTGACACTGCTGAGCAAACTCTGCCTGGATGTCTCCACAACTCTGCTTCTAGTGCTAAATAACACTGGGTTTGGGATAGATTCCGTGATGAGATATGCTGATGTCATTCACAAAAGAGCGCCCTAAGGTGAGCGAGTTACTGATTGGTATATTATAAATAGGCTGAGCTATATCTTGCAAATGGGATCAACCAGACAAGTTTCTCACAGTTTACTTGCAGCTTATTTATGCTGCCTATGTGTGCTGCACCAGCAATGCTCTTCCTGCTGCTCCAGCATCACTCTGATGCCAGTACTTTGATTTGATTTTCTGTCACTGTACTCGCAGATTAAATTTCAACCAGTGACCCACGGCTTGATAGCTCATTAGTAAATCCCTCCGAGCCATCTAGTCCTGCCTTTGCTTGACAGTTAACTCTGCATTGCACGTACTCCAGAAGTCTCTTGAAATCAGCACCGCCCCATGCGAAAGCTCGGTCAGACTCAGTCCTGCTGCAAAAGCCTACGGGGATCCATGACCCACTGAATATTTTCAACAACAAATCAGTAACGATTCCTGTTATGAGCCCTTCGGTCTTTTCAAGTCTTTGAGGTTGTGTTAAAACTCTTCCATGGACAGTCAAAGCTTTCCTTTCCCACCCCTCCCCTCAGACCTGGATCTTTAAGGGAGTTATTCTGACTTCCTTCTTTACGAAACCTTAAAACAGGGCATTCTTACTCCTTTTGTTGCCCAGCATCATTACTGCAAGCAGGCAGACTAAGGCAGCTGCGATAATGCTCTGGCAGCTTTCTTTTGCTGCAATACATGAATTTAAACCTCTTGATAAGCAGCACGAATGGAAGGTTGCCTCAGGTCATGCTCTGGAGATCACAGACCTCAACACTCACTTTTGCAGTTGGGTTGGACAGGACACAGGTTGCACTGAGTGCTTTACCATCTCACCCATTGACAGATATCTTGAGCTCAGCTCTTCCTATTCTCAACTCTGAGTCACAGTGACCAGCAGGTTAACTGTGAACACAGCCACGGCTCCGTTTTACTTCCTCTGTGTGTATGAGAAGATCTCTTGCCTTGAACCTAGATAATCAGTGATTTGAGCAAGAGATTATGTTAGTTCGGAGCTATAGGACATACTATTTCTTCTAACTCTTCTTAAACTGCCACTTACACAGTATCTGAATTGTGCACTATCAAAATCTTAATCCGCCCTCCTCCTCCAAGCTAAGAAAATCTCTACAAATGCTGAACCAAGACAGTTTTCGGCACCTGGCAGATAAGGCACACATGCAAGGACTGCGGTGCACTCCCACCAAAGCCATGCTTGGGACTTCCTAACCCCACAACCTCTTTATGACTTGACAGAAACTACACTCCAGGAGTCAACCTCACTGGTTTCAATGTGGAGACATTTGATTTATGCCAGGTTGAGATGAGAATCCGGCCATGATTCTTCATTGCTTTTTAAAGCCAAGAGCACAGCAGAAGCCAACTGTCTCTGATGCGAAGCTGCTGCACACCCAATGTGGAATCTGCACAACTCCATAAACCAGCAGTGGTCTAAATAAAAACTTCAAACATGACATTCTGGCATTGGCCAGAAAGAGGGGAGATAAATAGCTGGGAACCACCAAGTTGTAAAGGAAGAACTGCTTGAGTTTGGACAGAGAGCAAAGTAAGAGGCAGAAATTAGGCAGAGTGCTGTGAGGCTTGTAACACTCCCAAGAAGAAAAGGGGTCACAGCATTTAATTTGATTAATTCATCACTGGTCCAAAAGACTTTGTGCTGAGCCTCAGGCAGCACAATAAACATGCAATCATTAAGAGAGGAAAAAAAAAATAATTGGTTGGGTGAAATACTCTAGCTCCCTCTCCCACTCCAGCTTCTCTATTATTTCTTCTCTCTTTGGTCAGTGCAAACATTAGAAAAAACACAGTAAGCAAGCGGTAGCATTAAAACAACAACAACAAAACAAACTGTATTTCAGATGCCTTGGTCAAAACACTTTCAAGGAAAGCTTAGACTTCCTTTCTCCATCATTTTTGTTTTCCCTCAACAGTCCTTTCCACTAGGAATCGCCATGGGCAGAACGGATTAGCAATCATGCTACCTGGCCTCATCTCCCCTAGACTAGTGGAAGACTTAGTGCGAAACGACAAGAAGGATGTTGCTTCTGGGGGGGCAGATAATGCTTTCGGAGGTCATTACAGTAGATTTGATTGTACTCGTAAGTATTCAGAGGCCAAACTAGCTGTTTTGATTAATGTAATTGTATTTACAAATAATGGTATTTGGTAATGCTCTGATGCTGACTTTTATGGGCCAGATGGTACAAACACTCAGCCCGTAAGTGTACAGTGCCTGTCACTCACCACAGAACAAAGGAAAAGGGCACCATTTCCCCTCGACAGTGGGGCTGGAGAAATTTTGTAGCTGCTTGAAGCTACGTAGGAGGCTGGGATGTCTGAGGAAATGACAGCAGAGGCAGAGCTGAGGAAAAGGTGACTAATACTACATACATCAGAAAGTGAAGTGCAAGTCTGGCTCTTCTCCCATCCGCTTCGAGCACTGCCACTGCTCCCATGCTGCATTTACTGGGAGTTCCTGTGTATATCCGACCTCACCATAGCTCTGTACAGCAGGGAACTCCTTTTATTCCTGGACAGAGGTTGAGGTTTACTGAAATTTAGACACTTCCGTGCAGTCACAAGAGAAAACTATGATATGGAAGACTGGTGTCCAAACTCTGGAGCATGCATCAGCCTGCCTCTGCATTTGTGCACACAATGCCATATGACACTGAGTTAAATGTCACTGTAGAAGAAAGCAATGTGATTTACTTGAGTGTCTGAATTGATATCTAATGAATTTCATTCATCACTTGATTGTCACTTCTCCTTCCTTGTTTCAGTCTGTAAAGGTGCATCTGCAAGCATATGTGCCCCACCCAGACAATACAGACATTCGTTTTATGTCTCTAAGCTGGTCAGATGAGAAAATATTCATCAAAAATAGTGTTGGACCACTGTTTTCCCTGTTACTGAAATAATGTGTTCACTGCAAAATAATGAACCAGCTCTGTGTTTATGAAGCTGTAAACATAAATATACGTGTGTGTCTTAAGTATTATTATACAGAAGGCAGCAAAGTTTGATTAATATGGCTTCTGGGTAACCTTATGTTCCTGCATTTTCCGTATACATTCAGAAGAACAAACATGCTTACCCACTACTGAAATGTGGATCCTTTCTCGGTGTAAATCTGTGGCTGATTAAGGGCTTTATGATAATAGTCCAGAACCGCATATGCTGTTTCTTAAAAAAACCCAACCAAACAACACTCCCCTCAAACCAAAACAAAACTCATGGTGGCTTTGCCAATATTTCAACATATTTGTTTTTGCTCATAGCAAGTCCTGTTTTAAATCACAGTGATGTATTTGACTTCTGAGAGAGGACGAATCAGAGATTTATTCAGTGCTGTGTGGCAATGGACCATTCCAGCAGGAAACTAAGCCACGATGGGGAGTTTTGTCAGGGAAGAAATCTCATCTGGATAAATGGCACTCCTCAGCAGAATATGTTTACTTAAAAATGTGTTTGTACTGACATCAAATGAACGCTGTTCACTCATTTGGTTGTCACTTCTACTCCCTTCCTCCAGTATTGCTCCTACTGTCCCTTTGGAAGGTTTAACCATCCAATATAAGGCTTTTTAAGAGGAACAAGGGCACTTTTAAGATAAAGACAATAGAAGGTAAGTTTAAATAAATACAGTCATGCATTTAATAAGCATGGTTTATATATGTATGCACAAGTGTCACAGCCCCTCTTCTCCCCCTCAAGTCATAGGCGCAAACAACTATCACTGTGTAATGCTCATCCTCCATCTAAAGCTGATGCTGATTGTGTCAGAGTTAAACAAGCATCATACAGACTAGCTGAGGAGGAAAGGTCAAATCAGAAGAAATTCAGCTGGTAGCACTGCTGGACATTGAGGGAGGAAGGCGTGGTGGGGCTTGTAGGTAAGTTAAGCATTAATTTGTAAAACATGTTTGTCATGCTAACTATCCACTGTGTGGAGACTGATGATTACTACCTTCTTAATAGCTGCATATAATTAACTCTCTATTCCTGTAAATTTACTGTGTGGGGTGTTGGTGCCATATCTGATGAAACCCATGTACTTATTAGCTGGTTTTTGAGCCATGATGTCCAATAAATAAGCAAGGCAATCTTTGTGTAATCAGTGGTTTGAAAAATAGAAGCAGAAATACGGTGAGCATAAAGTAGCATAGAGTTTGATTGGTCTCACTGCAAACTGAAATACACAGGGACTTTTAACCTCTGCTTCACTTCCAGTTACACCCTGGCATGGAATGATTGTAACTGGAATGTAATCAGACAGGCTGTATACATAAATTGTCATTTCATCAATCTACCTTAAAATGTTAAATATGCTTTTCCTCATATGCCCACCTAAGGAAACAGGGAAGAGGTAACCATTCCTGCTCTTTTCCAAGGGTTAAGCTATGACATTGAGAGTGACTATCAGCACTGCAAGTCTCTCCTTCAGCAAGGCTTCTGAAAGCAAAGGAGGCAGCTGCGTGACACTGAGATGTGGAGTTTGCTATGAGGACCTCTATAAAACACAGCCCTGCTCTCAGTGTCCCCAGCCCAGCTGCGGCACCAATCTGTGGCCTCTCCCTGGGTCCTTCAACTGGGGCTTTAGTAACTACCTGGGAAGAGATGAAAGGATCAGCCATCCAGCTGTGCACAGTGCCTCAGGTCACAGAGTACCACAGGGGCCCCAGCAACGTTTTGCAAATGAAGGAGGTGTGCCTCTGGCTGCAGGGAGCGGAAGGAGGGAGTCAGCTGAGTCAATGATTGCTGCACGCAGCTTCAAAGTTCAGTTTAGGACGTGCACAAGCGAAAATATGACCGGCAAAGCAGGATCTGAAACTCCTTCTGCTGTTTCGTTGCCTATAGGCCAGACCAACACTGCTAGAGTAGTTTCCTGTATTAGCCAAACAGGAAAGTAGGGTTTAATTAGTTTTGATTAATTAGTCTTGTGCCAGGAATGCACCCAGCTTGTTGAGAAAGAAAGAGGGATTACTTTTCTCTTGAAAATCTAATTTTTCTGAATTGTAAAGTCATACCTAGGCTTTAAGGTTATAAGGCAGGGCTGTTTTTACCATGTGCGTGACCACTACATAGCACTGGGGAGCACTCATCTTTTCAGAAATGGCTAACTGCTGTTACAACACAGAAAATACTAATAAATATAACAATACAATGGCACCTGCACCAGCACACCACACTGAAAAAAACCATCATACCTCAATGCCAAAGATCACTAAATGATCTCTCATTTAAATGCTTCTCTCATCACTGTTACCACAGATGTGTCTACCAAATGCAGGCAGGTTTTGCTCAGTATTTCATCTGCAGCAACATACAATGAACCTGTAAACGGCATTATTGACCATGCCAAAATGCCCATGCAGTAAAGATAATGCTGAAACTGTGATATAAATCTATTTTCAGCTTTCATCTGAATATTCAGGATACCTCCTCTTATCTCTGATATGTATTGTTTTTATATTGGGAAAGATGACCAATACCAAATGGCAAGAGCAATCAGGCTATGGGAACTGCCTCCTGGGAAAGAGCTATATATTCTCATAGGGGTTTTTTTCCTTTTACCTTTTGTTTTTATGATTAGTCAATCACTGTTTAGCCACCTCAGGGAAACACAAGGTGAATTAGAAGAAAGAAGGTCAAGGTTATCATGGAAAAGTTTAATCCCTCCTCAGTGTGAACGGGTTAATAGCTATGCCTAGATTCAAGTAGGAACCTCTGTTGGGAATCCCAGTGAAGGTCAAAGGCAGAGAGGAAAAAAAAAACTGTGCTGAGATCTTAGACAGTCATAAGCAGACAGATGTTCCTGGGCTTTAATGAGCAGTCTTGGCTCCAGGCTTTTCTTGGCATAGCTATTTAGTTTTAGTATTTTTCCTTGTAGTGCAAGGTATGGCTCTGGTGAGCTGGCTCTGCTTAGCTAACTGATGATGATTTTTCCGTCTAAATAATATCTTGACAATGAAGAAACCGTTTCACAATCTGTGGCTTGATGGATTGGGTCATGGGGAATGATGTGCACTTGTAATCATGAAAAGCAAAATAAATAAAAATAATAATTTTACTTTAAATGAGAACCAGTTTTGTAAGTTTAAATAGCAAAGCTGATGGAGATCCTGCCACAAGTTTACCAGCCCATCTTACGTTTTTATTGTCATGGACAAAAAGACTGAAGGAAAATGACATGAAGTGGACTTTTTATTTACCAACTCCATTTCCAAGTCAGCCTGACGGGGATCATGCCCCTGCTTTAGAAAATCATTTGGGTTTAGCAGTACTGAGAATTTTCTCTGGACAATTTGCACTGCCTAAGTGAAATATATTAAATTGGAAAGTGGGGGTTTAGCAAACCTCTTCTGTTCAGAAAGCTAAAGGTCTTCAAATCCAAAAGTTATCAAACTGTGAAATCAGTAACTTCTACTAAAAAAAATGAGAAATAGCCTTGCTAAAATTTTGAAGACTTTTAACCCTTGTCTGCTAGAACAATAGCTACAGCCACCCTTGGTGGAGAATAATTTTTTTCTTTGCCAGGCGTGTGGTAACGCTGATACAACCAGTGACTGAATACAGTCTCTTCTTCAATATTTCTGGAGGTCTCATTTCCGGATGTCACAACTGGTATGATACAATACATTATCATTCATAGCAATGTTTTCATGGGATAAAGTCTCATTTTAGATTGTTTTTCATTGCTATAGTCCAGATCTCAGTCACAGTGAGGGAAATGGAAACATCTAGGTGACCTAAACATGAGTAGTCTTTGGATCTCCATCTGTTACAAGTCAATAAAAAACTTAAGAGCCTTACATTGGCAGGTTATTCAAATTCTCTGCTCTCTCTGTGTTGTCAGCGGATTCTCTTTTCATTTTGGAGGCTATGAATTATGTTTGTTTGCAGGTCTTTTTTATCACAATCTCATCCACCACTGGCTAGTTGAGTAAAGCTCACCCTTTTCCAGAACCAAGTGTGGAATATGCTTTGTGATAAATATCTGACGGTGTAGGACGTTTGGGCTGGCTCCCAACCTAAATACATTTATATTGCAGCAAAACACCTACCTTCGTGCCACCATGAAAGCATCTCCCTATTACAAAGTACAATTCAGTCTCTCAGACAAGATTTAGATACCTTTCCCCACCCTTGCAGGAAAGGAACAGATATACTTAGCAGCCAAAAGGAGTTTCCTCCCTTGTCATCTACCCAGCTTATATTTTCAAGTCATGAGTCCTAAAACTCTTCAGAGTCAATTGGTTAGGCTTTACTGTTTGCATGGCACCAACCCCTTCCCACAGCCACTCAATGCTTAGAATAATCACTTTACACGACATCTGCCAACTGGAAGTGACATATTTACATTAGGATTATAGCCAGGGTCTCCATATATTCAGTCCAGCTACCACCATGATGGGTCCCTCTGCATCACCAGTACACCACACCAGTCATGGGACACAGACCCAGCTCCACAGCTTCTTATGTGTCTGGTCCATCCTATTGAGAAGCGTTTTTTGTATATTTTGTGGGTCAGTGCAGAGACTCTCTGTTGAGTATTGCGGTTGTTCTCCCAAAGGCTGGTCAATGACCACCATCTCAAGACATTAAACACTAATAAGAGCTATTCCTACCTTGCCAACAGGTGTAACAATTGCTGCTGTTGCAGAGATTTTTGGAGGAAGCACAATAAGCTTTGAGAGATAGGCAAAGGCAGGGCAAATGCTTATATAAATGCTGTGTTACAACTCAGGGCTTTTAAAAGTTTTGGTTTAATGTGAGACCAACTTTCTTGTTGATGTCCCCAAAGTCTGGATGCAGAATGGAAGTTGATTACAAAAAGCCATCGAAATTATTGACTCATAAATATATTTGCAGTAAATAGCGAGTCTCTCTTAGTTCTGCATTAAAATTTAAACACAGTTGGGTAAAATAGGTTAAAGGAGAGCTTACCTGAAGAGACTGAAGAATCATAAGTACTTCTATCTTTCCTACTTGGCCTGAAGGGCTGAATGTCCTTTTCCCTGTAAGTTCCAAACCCTTCAAAGCTTCTTCTTTTATTCCCACTTGCATCGCTGTCCCGCTTCTCACTTGAGGAATTCATTTCACCAAACATGTCCATGGATTCTGACCTTCCATTACTCTCAGTATTACCAGAGTATCTCTTTGTGCAAGAGTCAATGGGATCATTGCTTGAGTCACTTTTATCTTTACTCTGTGTCCACTGCTGGGCATCAGAAAGTGATAACGTAGACAGTGTATCCACTTCAAAGCTACTCTTTGAGCCTTTGTGTCCAGTTTCACAATGCTGGTGCTTCTGCTTCTCCTTATGCTTGCTTTTCTCATTGAGCAAGGAAAGGTCTTTATCTGAGCTGCTTAGCCTTTCGTTGATCGCATGGCTGGAGAAGCTAGTGGACTTGCTAGCAAAGAGACCACTCAGATCTTCATGTGTGCCCAGTATCCGCTCGTCCTTATGCTTGTGCTTATGTTTGTGTTTCCTCTTGTGAAGTCGGCCGCTTGAAAGGCTTGTTCCTCCAACCTTTGGAGGAGCCAAAGAGGACTGTATGTCTCCAAGGCCCATTCCCACAGGTGTTTGTAGGTGCACTCCATGTTTTGCTTTATGCTTGGCAGTGGTGGACATCTTCATATGAGAGCTTGCATGGAACTGGGGTGGGGGCACGGTAGGTCTCATAAATGGGGAAGCCGCTCCAAGCGTGTGAGACAGGTACAAAGGAGCTGGATACTGACCATAGTAACCAAGATTCATCATAGGCATTGATGTGTAAGGCATTCCATAGGGTGCATAGTAACTCCCACTGGGAATAGGGTAACCAAACCCTTGTAAAAAAGGCACCTTTGTCATGGTGTCATTGGTTTTGGCAGGTCTACCACGCTTCTTCTTAGACTTCATGTCAGAGGTCCTGCGAAGATAGAGCAATGGGTCGTACTGGATATATGGCACAGGGTAGTAGTGATCAAAATTAATCCTGAAGATGCTGGGATATGGATTTTCATGATAAAATGTGTAACTTCTATGGGAAATCCTGAACACTTGAAACTTATTGATGAGTTCCTCAAGGTCTGCCAGAAACTGGAGGTCATCTCTGTTCTGCAGGCTTTTCCTTTTCCTCTTGTGCTTTGGCTTTTTAATACTCTCATGAGAGAGAAAGTTATCCACAATGAGATGTTTCTGCCGGTGACCATGCCTGTTCTTCGTGCTGGTGTCAGATGGGATAGCCTCTGGATTGTCCAGGCTGCAGAAATCAAAGGAGTATCTCCGGCGGGATTCTGAGCTTTTCTCGGCTTGGTCAGAAGTGCTGTTGTTGTCTGTACCTATCCCACTGTCGCTTGGTATGGTTTCCTCACTGTGAGACTCGCTCACCGGTGACAGCGTGACCTCTTTCAGAGAACCTATTTCACAGAGGTGGGAAGGTGAATTAGCCATTAACCTGGGTGGAGACAGCTTCCAAGTTCCACTGTGCATTCCTTTCTGGGTTTTTGTAGGAAGAGCACTGATAGGTTGAAGATTTGGCATAGTCTTTAATTCTGAAAAATTGGTTTCAGTGCTTGCAGGGCTCAGGTTGCCATTAATCCCCGCTAACTGTGTGGAAAGCGAATGAATAGCTGCTGGTGACGATGCCACAAGTGACTGCAGGTTGGAAGGCACTGCTGGATTTTCTGGCTGGCTGGAAACAGGCCTTGAGTGCTTGATAGCTGTCTTAGGTTCTTCTGGCTGAGGCTGCAGCTCTGCTCTTGGCTTTCTGCCCCGTTTTTTACCAATGTAGATAGTCCCCCTTTTGCTGACATTGATCTGCTTCCCTAGTCTGGCATCAATGGTGGCTGGCCCAGCGCTAGACGGTGGCTGAACTTTTGCTTTCAGAGCTATGCTGCTGGAGCAGGAGGACAAGATCTGATTCAGAATATTCTTCCTCTTGAGGGTCTTCATTTTATTAATGGTCTTGATGGTCTTCTTATCCAAGACACCAAGCTTCCCGACCTTTTTGTGGAACTTGAGTTCACTGATGGACTTCTCCTCTCCCGGGACCAGCTGGGCCAACTTGGCCAGATTCCGTCTCCTCTTCCTTTTCTTTGTTCCTGGAAATTCTCGACTGATTGGACTCACTGGGCTAGTGGAGGTTCCCTCATGAATAGTTTCAACAGTAAGCAAAGGCTGTTTCTTTGGTCGTCCTCTTTTTTTCTTGACAGGTGTAATCACAGTAAGACTGTCTGTATTTGTATACAGAGGGCTGGATGGTGTGATGGGATAGGCTGAAGGGGGCTCCACCAATAGCTTCTCGGATGTTGTCAAGGAGGTCTCCCGAAGAAGAGATTTAGGTTTGCTACAGGTCCATCGCCGCTTAGCTGCATGTTTGGGGTGCTGGACCTCAGATATTTTGCCAACTGTGGGAAGATCAGTGGGTAGGAGAGTGGGTGTCACACCTACAGGTTTTCTGACTCTGGTGATGCTGTTGGGGGAAGTTTTGTCAGTGAGCACACCACTGTCGATAGCTACTAAGGCGCACTCGTTTTCGATCAGTTTCCCTGGCTTTATGGCTCGAAGATCTTTTCTGCTCCCATCTGATTGAGAGCTAGTCCTGTGCGCTATTTCACAGCTCATAGCAAGTCCAGAAGGCAGGCTTTTCTCCTGGGTAGTTTTCTCTATAGAAGATTTTGTAGATTGCCTTTTTTTCCTTTTGTGGCCAGATGGATCTGTTGTTGGCGACTTTATTGGGATAGTAATTCGTACGTGACTGGTGTCACTTTCACAACTGCTAGCAGAAGCGGGATTCTGTTTTGAGGGTGATATATCTAACACACTGTCCAATGAGTAAGACTCCTTTTTCCCTTCCATATTGTCATGGGATTTGCTGTCAAATGCTTTCTGAGCACTCTTCACCCATTCAATGTCTGTGGCTTGGATGGTTTGACTTATCAAGTCCTTTTTGCTGGACTTTTTCTTAGTACTCCCAGCAAGCTGATCGGAGCCCTCCAGCTGCATACTTCCTTCTTGGTCACCAAGAGGCAAAAGCCCATTGCACTCAGAGGCACTGTTCGGCTGTGCGGCTGTGCTGATGTTGTTGGGTGATGAGACTGCACTGCAGATGGCAAGCTCTTTAGTACTGGCAGACAGTTGCCCCCACGTGCTGCTGGCACAGGACTTCTTTGCTTGGGATTTGCTGAAGGAAACTCCTGGTTCTGGAGAGGAGACCTTGGTGGCACTGACTGCTTCTCGACTAGGTTCTGTGTTGATGAAACAGCTTTGAGAAGTGGATCCAGTATCGGAGCTTGCTGACCAGTCAAGGTGATGCTGGTTGCTACTTTTCTGCTGGTGTTTTGATTTTAAGGTGTCACTGGTGAAGTCTTGTTGGAGGCCCGGATCATAGTGCAGAGCAGAATGCTTTTGTGGCCTGTCATAAACCTGAAAGGTAGCAGAAAATAAGTAGAAAAGAATTAGTTTATCAACCCATTCAGAACCCTGGCTGCAGCTCTTCTTAACCAAAGTCCTTGTCAGGGTTAGGAGACTTTATAAGTCTTCATATATTTGAGACAAATTTGCATTTAGATTCATGCACTGTAAACAAGTTTTGCTTTGTTTTCCCAGTCTAAAAACAATAGAAATATTTCTATAAATGTTAAATTGCTAAGGAAATATACTCTATTGATTTTTAATTCAAAACACAAGTAAACTATTCCCTTTCAGTGGATGAATGGTCCAAGTCAGCCTCCTGGTGAGATCCCTTTTTCCTAAAAAATAATTCCTCACAGAACTTCATGCTCAAAACCAGCAATTAAGCTCATTGTTGTAAACAAGAAAAGGACAAAATTATCTCGGAAGTTGTAACAAATGAGGAAAACCCATGAGCCCACTTCACTATGTAGCCAGAATCTGTGAAGATTTACCAGTTTAAATTTCCACATAGAAGTCATTCCCACAAACTTAGGACTTAAAATCACATGCATAGCATCAAGTCTGTGAGGCACACTTGGCAGGTTCAAGATTTGCATTACTCCCTTTGCATTTCAATAATCTGCAATTTACAATGTTGGTAAGAGATATCATCAATGTGATTTTTAATCCGACAGCAGCTCTTCAGGCTGCAGAGGTTACACTAAGGGCAGTATAATTCTGAAGATTGTAACACAGCAATCGGAACTCTGCTTTTTTTTCTTGGTGGGCCTCCTTCAGCTAAAGAAAGTATCTTTACTTCAGCTACAACCTTTTGAAAAGTCTCAAAGCAAAAAAAAAAAAGTGTTTTTTTTTTTTTAACTGTCATTAAGGGTCCTCTTCTAGACATTTGTTTTCCTCTGTTACATTTAGCACATTTTTTTGTAAAGGTCTGGATAAAACTGTGCAACTGATTTTGTACACCTACTCCTGCAAACAACTGTTCTTAGCAAACTGTAATGACACCATTCCAAATGCCAAATAAATGATGAGAGACTTAAAATAAATATGTAACCAAGGAAAGAACAATAGAAAACAACTGCTAAGTGTCTTGTGTTTCTGCAAACACCCTGCTACAATTAAATTTCTATCAATCATCAGTAGCATTATGTTAGATTTGTATTTGGGGTGTTTGCAACAGATTTGGGGCAAGGAGGCTGTCAGTGTAAGAGGGTTTTGAGCTGGGAAAGGAAACATCCTCAATTCTAAGCTGTTTCAGAGGGATTTTAAAAATGTTAAAAATCCTTAAGCCCGTGGTGCATTATTTAGTGACCAGTAATAACATGTTATTGGCAACTGATATCAGGATATCATTCATATACGTATAAAAATGGGCATGTGTCTTTCCTGGAAAAGGGAATAACGATGAAGCTGTTCTGGTCCATTGTCTGAGGAGCAATCTGGGACTCTTAAATCGTATGGATTATTCAGCTGTTTTGCACATGGACCAGTCATGCTCAGGGAAAGCAGAGATTTCCAGGAATTGTGGAGTGAGAAAATGAAAGCACGCAGCTATGGAGGAGATGCAGGTGTTGCGGGCAAGCGACACCCGGTTTCTACAGCCTGAGAAAAGAGCTGAAAGCATAAACAGCCCTTGGGGAATGAGTAAGTTCCTTCTCCTCCCAGCAACCTCCCGTGTGCGAGCCACACTGTGCACAGTGGCCAAGACCCACACTGCTGATGCCCTCCTTTGGAAAACGGAGCCCACTTGCATCCATGTCCTTGGGATGAGGCCAGGGAGGGGTTGAAAGGAAATCAGCAGTGTGTCACTGAAGTTTGATGGTTTGTTTCTATTTTACTTTTTTAAAACTGATCATTGAGCTCCTGAGCTTCGTGTTACCTCAGTTGTTTGAGGCTTCTCCTGTCCCCAGACTGCCAGGTTTGGTGGGTGGTCAGAGGAGTGTGGGAGGTGGCCATGCTTTGGTGTGGTCCCAGTAGGCTGGAGGTGAGCGCCTTCCATTCAAACCTTACATGAACCATCACCCTCCCAAGGTACCATGACTTCTGATTTGGAAAAGCACTGGAAATGAGGGCCTCTCTTGGCCCCTGGGACCTGCACTGGGACAGGGCTGGACTGCTTCTGCACAGATCCTGGCTTTAAGGCTGCAGTCAAAGCAACTCCTTACATTTGTCTTATTTCCAAAATGCTGAGCTGTGAAACTGAATAACCCAAAAAATGAGGGTTGCAGCAGTGAACATCACATGTTGGCAACACCCTGGTCCATCCAATCACTCCACAGACACAGAGACCTCTAGTTCAAAAGGAGCAATAACCTCTGATCTATGTTTTGAGGCTCTTAATAAGGGCCCGGAAGTGAGAGGCCAGCTAGGTATCAGAGATGAATATGGATATATCCCTTGGCTCTTCCAGTGTCATTTCCTTGATCTGCACATTGGAAAATGATGATGCAACTTCCAGCATGTCCCGAATATTAACCTTGTCATTACTGCAGCACTGCAGGCCACCACAACATCTGTCTTTCAATTCATGAGAAAGATACGCCTATGTCATCAAAGATGCCAGCTCTGGGGGCATTTAATCCTACAGATAAGCACTTGGATGTCAACAGGCTTTCAGAAAAAAGACCCGTCTCTGGGATCAAGGAACTCTACTTCCTGAGTGGGACGTCAAAACTGTATATCTGCCCAAGCGTGTAACAGCCCATTGGGTTCCCTCAGGAGACTTCTTTCAGCTGAACAACTACTATTCAGTCTCCCTTCCAGACACATCCATATCATCCCCCAGAAATTCTGTCGCACAGAAACCAGAGATCGTTTGGCCACATCAGGCTGGGCTTCACTAGGGACCTTTCCCTAAAAGGACTACTAAATCAGTTGAAAATAATGCAGCCAACTGTATTTTACTACCTGTGCATCCATCCGTGTTTTCTGATCCCATTGCTCCTAATGTTTGGGCTTCGGTTCTCCCTGCTGGGTGAGCACCACCGTACGAAGCCAAGAAGCCCCAGCTCAGCTTTCTTAAGCCTCTGTTGAGCTGGCTGAGGACATCTGAACTGTCAGTAGGGTGAGGGCAAATAGGGCTCTTCAAAAACAAGTATCTTGGTTCATTTTGCAGAAATTAATTACTTTATTCATCAATAAGCATGCAATATACTGCAGCTCCATAGGTCTTGGCAAAGCCCTGATGGCTTGTAGAGAGTTCTTACGGTAGCACAGCCAAGACTGGCATCAAGAATAGTGGGTTTTTTCATGAAAATGGAAAGATTTACCTTTATTTACTTTCTGGTTTATGAGACCCTAAAAGTATTTCAAACCTCAGCGGCTGCCTCTGTTTGTAGTTAGCTGTTTCATTAAACGGGATTTTCTGCAGCAGTTAGCTATTCTGCGCTGGGAGTCTGCTTCTTCTTCTTTTGTGAGAGTAGAAGCATAACTTAACCCACACAGTTTTGTCACATGTCACCGAACTTGGTCAATATTTCTCTTGAATTTCAGTTTACTGGACATACTTAGGGGGTAATAAACCCGTGCTTCCATTAAAGGAAAAAAAAAAAAAACAACATATTAAGAAGCTAATAGTTTTTGTACTTTCAAGAAGGTTTCAGTAATGCGCAGCACATGCTAAAACTTAGACTGAAAAAATAAAGGTTGTATTATTCTTCTTAGTAATATACAATTTTAATGTCAAACTCATGAGTTTCAGTCCTCAGCCTTGGCAATGATGGGTAGTCTTACAAGCTGGATACATCCCATATACCGATGACTGAAGAGAACTGGCCAGAGAGAAGAGCACAGAGACTATGTGTTTACACCTGCCTTGCCAGGGCTGTGCAGCCCTGCACTTCCGGAGGTGATTACTGCTCTTAGTTTTATCCTGGCATGCAGCCCTGGTAACTGAGGGGATGAGACTGTACCAAGTCCCACGATGAGCGGCACCCTACTCTGCAAGCAGTACCCAGCAGGGAAATCTGTCCCTCAGGGAGTCTTTTCAATTAACTACTGGATGTCTCACTCTGCCTCACTATTCCCTTGCCTGAGCTTCTCTCTAAATCCACATGCTGCTTCCAGTCCCAAAGCAAAAAGTGGGAGGAGGTGCCAGCAATCAAATCAAGACGTTAGTAAAATAATAAGAGAAGAATCCAAATAAAAAATATTAGTATTAATATTATTAATAATATTATTAATAATAATAATGTTAAAATACACAATTAGAGGAACTCATCATCTGAAAAAACTCTGACTGCTTACAGGAGACGATACCCCTGTACTCCAAATACACCTATTTGTGGAGGTAACACACATTCAGCTTGTCAAAATCTGGCTTGCAAATCAAAGTTAATACCACAACGCCCCCTCTTTAAATCATTCGCAGATCCATCTGTGTAATGGCTCCTCAAGTGTAATTCCCTATTAAGAGGCTTTATCTGGAGAGATAAGCAGCTGGTTCCCATGTCACTAATTGCTGTCTGCTGTGATTTTAAAACATCTGCACCATTGTGTTCTTCATTTTCATATTCTAATCACCCTGAAACTTGAAAAAGGTACATCATTGATTGTTTCTGTGGGTTAATTAGTACACAGTCTCCTTGTAGAGACAATTTAAAGGCAGTCAGAACCTCAATCAGCAAGTTTGTTTTAAAAATTAATAACATTGGGAGTGTCTGTGGGGATTGGCATCCACGGTGACACATCAGAGTCTGCTCTGGGGACAAACCCTCCTTTGTTATCTTCTTCATGGGCTGGAAATAAAATTTATAGGGAAAAAATGTAAAGAAAATTAAAAAGGGAAACGCTTTCCTAAATGAATGTCATTTAGAATCAGAACTTTGGGAAGTACTTGATTTTACATCAGGGCCGACTGTGACTTTCCAATGAGAACAACCCAAAACACTCTATAATACCTTGGTGTGGTAGGAACTTGTAGGCCATTTTTGGTAACAATTTTGTCAACCGGGAGCTGGCATCTCTTCGGAAATCCATGAGGTGAAGCTGTGACTGCTTGAAAGTGTGTGGGAGTTTGTTTTGCTTGCTACCAGGGTTAGCTAGGTGCTTGGTGGCCAGGTGTTGTCTCCAAGCCGTGCAGTGAAGGATATGAGCTCAGGCATAGCACTCTGCTATGGCAGCGGTACTGCGTGCACGCTGGACCTTCCCGAGCCCGCTCAGAGCAAAGTCAAGCCTGAATTCATAACTGCTTTAACCTAAGCTTATACTTGTAACATGCTCCGGACAACGCTGATAACAGACCTTTGGTGTCTAGTCAACCTGAGATTTTGAGGATGAATGAATAAATCTGGCAGCACTGAGGTTAAGTGGGAAATGCAATGGTCATCGACATTCTGAAAAATCAGACTTGCCCTCGCAAGTTGCTCTGAAAAACTGGAGGAGTTCCAGGTGATTTGTTCTTCTTGAAAAGCCTTCTCTTCAGTTTCTACTTCCTAGACATGCATGGAAACATGTTACTGGAGAAGGAAACGCTTTGAGAGGAAGAAAAAACTGAGACTTCCATATCTGACACATGAATAAATAATCTTGGCCCTGCTCAGAATAGAGCATTTCCTCTGGTGTCCCAATGGGACAGCTACGAACCGCTGTCTTGAAGCCTCTAATCAGAACTACAGGTTGGAGATATTTCATGTATTTTCTTGAGTACACTGTGTCTTCCTGGGGTAGCACTGTTCATTAAAGAAAAGTTGCCAAGCAGAGGAGTCACAACTTTCAGGAGAACTCAACTCTGACCTGACGACTTACAGGTTGAGCAGTCATTGACAGGAAAGTCATGTGATCAGTTTATAGGAGGGTTCTGTGATCAAGTCAGGTCGGTTCATAACAGCAAGTGTCTGAAACAGTTTTAGGAAGTCCTTCAGATCCTCAGTGACTCTAGGCAGGGAGGAGGGACCACAACCTGGCATATGACACTTGCTGAAACTGCAAAGAGCGATAGTGTCTTCCGAGGAACCCCACTGAATCTGCTTCAGAACTGATGTAGGAGTTTTAATTCCAATTTAAATACTAATGAAAAACATGTCAGCAGGCACTAACATAAAATTCTTTATTATCATCCCAAACAAGGGTGATTTTTCAGAGTAGTTTGTCAAATTTATCACCCCCGGAGTTTACTCCTTCCCCAGCTCCCTGAGACTTCCACAGCACAAAGCCCAAACACCACCACAGAGGAGCAAGGATCATTCATTAGACATTGAAAGAGAGGCAGGAATTAACACAAAGCTGCAGGGGGACTACTTGAAAGCAAGACACAGCATGGGGTGGGAGTGGGTTAATTAAAAGCAAAACATCATCTGTTTGTGTCCATTCACAGAACACAAACGTCAGAGACTGTGGTGCCAGTCTACTGCAAATCAGGAGGATCTTCACTGAAGCTGCTGGAGGTCCTTCCAGATTCCCACTTCCATTGCTACGTAGCTGTGTCTTCCCTGAAACATTTGTGTAATGGTGTCAATACAGAAAAACTGAAGTTCAGGCTTTTGCATTGTAATTCTCTTGAGAATACCTATCCAAAGCACGTAGCCTTAAGGGAAATACAAAGCAATGCACAGAGACTGCTGAAGGGTCCAAAGATGCTCATGTGGTTGCAAATCATGATTTTTTCAGACATTCCTGGTAAAGCACTGTGATTTGCTATGTAATTAAGAAATTCAAAAGTTATTCCAAATTAATTAGTACTACCACTTTAAACTGGGCGATTTGCACACTATTTCAATCTGCTACTGGATTTCCATGTTCCACATACAGGAGTTGGGAGTTTATTTGGGCAAATTGCAACAGCATGTTGAATTTATAAAGGCAGGATTCGGTGCTGTGGGCTGATCTGCTCCTTACTACTGGGACGGGCCCATCTCTGCACATATTTTCTTTATCAAGTGTTTAAACAACCTGCTCTTTTCAGGGCTTTGTACTAAGCACTGAGTCTGGGAAAACTCTAAACAATGGGGTTTTTCTGTCATCTTCAACAAAGAGCCCATCACCACCGGCATAACAATGCTTTTTAAATATCGTGTTTAAGCATAACACAGTTTGCTGCCTCAGTTTAGACGGCTGGGGGAGAACAGCTGAGCACTAGCTAAGGTGGACTATAACAGGACTCGCATGATTTTGTCCATTCATCTGGTGAGATAACCCTGATTTGGTTCTTGTTTTGCCTCAAGCTGGTGAAAGGATTTTTAAGTGAGCATTTCAGACATGTCTGTGAAGCCAGGGTTCACAGAGCAAGATGCCTTTGATAATCTGCATTCTTCCGTTTGTCCAAAAGCCTTGCTTATGAATTTAACAGTAGCAGTGATATTAAGGCTTTATCATTCATATATAAAACATACATCTGTCCCTTCGGAAGCAGTACAGTTCTATGGAGCTCAACCTACTCTTCCCTGTGTATAACTATATTTTTTTGTTCAGGTTTCTATCTCAACCTGCTCTTCCACTTTGCTCCGTCATTGCACGCTGCAGAGGGCGATATGTATTGGTATAGTGACAGCCAAAATCAAACAGCAGAAGGATCTCAAGGTGGACTGGGACCTGCAGAAATGGAAGCAATAAGGGGTATTCATCTCTGAAAGGTTTGTGGTGTTGTCTGGGACATTAATGCTTCAGCACGTCTCAGGTTACTAAATTGGAAATAAGGATGTGAGCAGCTGTGCACTGTTTCTGCTATAATTTTTAAAAGCCTGCAGTGCTTAATTTGCATTGAAAGGTTTCTTTTATCCTTCATTTAGTATAGGAATTGCAATGTTACCCTGAATACTCTATTTTTGCAAGGGGTGGGGGAAATATAAATGGTTTTTCCATCGAGGCCAGTGATTCTTTCCACTAGAGTTAAATAATTTGATTATAAATTGAGTCCTTAAATGTCAAGGAGATGCTGAATTCACCTGAAAACAGGCATTCAAAGAAGCTCATAAATGCTGTGAGCTCCAGTCAGTTAGCTCATCATTCTTTTAGCATGCACTTCATTTAGCAGTTACTGACCGCCAGATTAATTCTTTCAAAGCATCCTGATTGCAGCTAAGGCCTTGCATGAAGTGCTGTATGTGCAACTGCATTAGCAAAAGGTCCAGAAATCTACTGGAACATCTATTTGGCACAGCTGGATTAAAGCTCATGAAAATTTGCAGGAGAGATCAAATATCCAGTACCGTTCCACCTCTTTGGATTAAGATCTGAGTCCTGTACCATGAATTCAGAGAGAACATTGCCTGTGCCTTTAGCAAATTCACCCTGAAAAGGTAATGTCAGTGACCTGCAGCAAAACGTGGGAGACTTGTTTCCTTTGAAATATCTGCCAAAAGAGGTCGTATGTGATGGATTTCTGGCTCCACAGGTGATGCACTAAAAAGTCACTACACTGTGCAAAGCAGCAAGTGGTATGGCGCCTGTCACCTGGAGATGGGACATGTTCTGGGCTTTCTCAAACAGCTGGTCTCAGATCAGATTCCCAGGTGGGATTCTCCTCTGTTTTCACCAGTGACATAATTACCTGTTGTTGGAACAACCTTTGCACTGCATGCTTCTCCCAACTGTCCAAGCAGGCACGCAATGGAACTTGCCCCATTTGCAAAAAGCTACAGGATGAGTGGAGTTTCAGAAAATGTATCCTCCATATAACCTGTATCCATTTTTACCACTGGTTAGCAGATAAAAATTGATACTTCTCCCTTTTTTTTTTCCTAGAACTGGCAGTAACCCAAGACAAAAATATTCTGTGCTTGTTGAAGGCATAAAATCACGGCAGACATCTCTGTTTCTGGACTAGAAGTCATGTCCCTGTGACGTAGTTGTTGAGGATTTTGGTCCTTAGTCAGATGATTTTAATTTGCACTCCTAAGGAAGGCAGGTTTGAAGAAAGACACCCAGCACTACACCAGGACACCTGAGGCGTGGACATGTGCTATAAGGATGCTAATGCACACCTGGGAGTCCTCTTTGAAGACAGTAACAGTGATATTTTGGAGCACCAGCGCTCTGGCTAAACCTGAATGCTCTCCTGTAAGAAGCAATTTTACCATCCCTTGGATTCAGCTCCCTGTAGATGTCTGTTCCAGCCAGGTGCTTCTGCAGGTCCCCCAGCACACCTATACCCAAAGCTTTCCACCGCGGGAAACTGAACCAGGCTAGTACCATGTTTCAGAGCAAAAACGTCATTAACAACAAAAATGACATAAAGTAATTCTGTGGTGATGCTAGGTGAGGTGATGATGAGTGACAGCACATTTTTGGGACATTGGTGTGCTTTTTCTGAACGACACACATCTCTGCTTTGATGTTCATCCCTCATCTCTCCTTCTCAGCTATAGCATAATCACCTTTACTAATAAACCCTGAGCTCGAATAGCAGGTTTTATTTAGTGTGCTATAAAAACAGTCATTTCTCAGACCATAAAAGGGGCTCAACTGGACTGCATCATTTTGCTGAAGTGAGTTTTCTGGTGGAGCAATTCTCTCTTTTAAATGCCACAGTCCTCCCACTACCAGTATTTATGTACCAAAATAAAATGCAATTTTCTGTATTTTATTAAGTGTGAATCTCCAGCGGAAATCCATTTGGGAGCTGAACCCAGGATTTAATTGTCCCTTGATTTTATACTTTCAAGACTTTCTCAGCCATTTTCACAACAGCACGAGGCTAACTACAGTTTTATTAAGGTACACCAGTGTTACTTAGAGGCCCTGACGAAGTTTAGGTTTGGCTTTTACACACATAAACCAACAGCAGCACACATCAGAAAAAGGGAGAGCAGGTGAACAGTGGTCTAGAAAAGAGGATTGTAAAGCACCCCAAGCACAGCTTTGTGCTTAAATGACCTCCCAAACTTCTCTAGCTTCTCACTTGAGAAAACAGGAGTAAAATTCAATTTACTGAGTCATGTCTTTCACCCATGAGGCTGAATAGACAGGTGGAAAGCCCATTACTACAAATTCAGGCCTAGGATTAGCACCTAGAACAGCTAAATTTGTGGCACTCCTGAGTCAGAATTTGGCTTATCCTATGTAGAAGATCTGGTCTGGAGAAACCTTTACATTCTTGAATTTGTGCAGAAATCCAGTGATTCCTATATGCATGCTCCCCTTAGGAGTGGAGAAATCAAGACCAGATGGAGTGATGCTATGGTACTGCCAGCACGTCAGAGCATCGCTCTTTTGATTGCCCTTGTTTAGCAGCTCACCTAAGTATATTTCTTTGCTCTACACATGTTGATGAAACAAAACTGTTCCCAGTCTTGTTATTGTTTCCTCTTAAGTGCTGACTGTGTGCCTGAGTGGAGTAACTCTATAAAAACACTGACACCCAAGCTACAATCCTCCAACTAGGCATTTCGGCACACATGGTACATCAGAAGCAGGCAGTACACATTTGAGACATCCAAGTACATTTGCCCATCACTAAGAAACCAAAGATATGTCTGTTTCTTTTCGAAATGTAACTTATGCTGGAGGTCTGGCATTGGAAGTGTTGGCAGAAGATAAATGTTTCCAAGAGCTACTTAAGGAGAGAGATTGAGATTTGCAAAAGCACAGGTGAATCTGGTGTTATAAGCATCTGAGATACACATCAAAGGCACCAAAGATGCATGGGGACAAGAGTGCCACAGAAGGTCCCGCAATTTAGCACTTACACAGAGTCTGAAGCCAAAGCTAGAAAAACTGAGATGAGAAACATGGCTCACACTTTTAATAAGGGGTATAAGTAATCATGAAAACTGTTCTTCATAGCGATGGGTTCTCTATTATCAGAAGTTTCATTTAAGCTGGCTGTTTTTCTACTGATATGCATTAATGCATGACAGCTATCGGACTTGTAACAGGAATACATGTAGGCAAATCCCCTGATACAAGTCATACAGAAAGTTCAACTAAGTGATCAAAATGTTTCCTTCTAGCCTTAAAAATCTGTGACTACATATCCTCCCTGTATCCTCCAGTGTTTTGTCCAATTCGGTGTTAAGCAATTCCAGCAATGTCTTCAATCCCTTCCTCTGGGAGGTTGTATCCCAGAGTAATCAATCTCGCTATTTAGAGTCTCTTCCCTCTTCCCCTGGAGTCATTTCCATCCCTAGACATACCTCAGTTCTGGATTCATCCTGAAAATTTCTCCTCATCCTTGGCACCAAAAAGAATATTTCCCATTTTATTTCACTTGCCATATTCCCTGCTGCTGTAAATTGTTTTATCCCACTAGATGATTTACTAGGAAGGGCTTTGCTACCTTGAAAAGCCCGGTGTTCTGGGTCTAACTAGAACAAGGGTGGGCAGTGTTGTGGCACAGGTGGTTCTGCAAGCATGAGTGAAGCCAGATACCATTGACTCAAAGCATCCAGGTGACCCAAGTGGCACAGGAGAAACCACTGCTATTCCTGTTGCCATTCCTCTGTGCTGGTTAAGCACGGACTATTAAGAGGCAAATGTGTGTGCAATATTCCTCCAGACTAACTCTATCCTTACTAAATACATAGATTTGGCCCTAAACTTTAGAGAAGGCATCAAGTATGATACCCGATCTGGTTGTTAAGTCCCACAGACTGAAATCAGCATGAAAGCAAAACACCCTGGATCTGAGGATTTGAGGAATCTTGGAGTAATTTTGAGGTATTGGCTGGGTTTTTTCCTACCTTGTTTAATTTTTTTAATATGGAAGAATATATTGATTTGGTCTTTTCTAGTTTACATTTCTCTGCTGTTTCGTATGCTGCACCACAGTCTCAAAATAAGAACCCAGATGCAAACCCCTGAACTGCTGGAGGTCTCTGAATCCAAATGTCACAGTAAGTGTTCAGAAGATGTTTGCGGCTTTTTGGGGGCCAGAGGGAAAAAAAAGAGCAAAAGCTAAATCTGAAACCATGGTACAAAAAGGTTGCATTTGTTAAAGTCACTGGTGCAGAGACTATCCAGTAACTGCTCTAAACATACCTCAAATATGAAAAAAAAAATATTGCAATCCAGGTAAAGTATTTACTTATAATTATTATTTTTTAAAATGTGTATTGCCCCCACCTTTGTTCTATTTTCTGCTAAAAAATGCACACACTTCTGCATAGTCCCCTATTACGAATTTCTCTCAAGGATACACGCATATTTATTTTCTGCAACCAGACAGAAAAGCCTTCTGAATCAGTGCAGATTCATCACCCACCCTGCACACGACCTTATCAGCAGTTGCGATGGGAGGCCCCTGTGGAATACTATGGAAAGGGCAAAGCTGGAATATGTGCACTTTAAAGTGCCAGAGACTTTGGTTTAGCATGCAGCACTTGTAATTTCTGCTGCTTCAAATGTTCAGCTTGTTATGGATATCCAAGAATTTGGGTTTTCCTTGACTAGAGGTCATGAGATTTATTACAGTAATTTTTTTTCTCAATATTTTTTCTGCTGTAGTAGGTGAAGCATAATTGAGAATACTAGATACCTGCACATATAATATCTCCAGAGACAAAAAAAAAAGAGAAATAAAGCTTCCTGGCACTCCTTTCCCCACATGTAACCTATTTTGCATTTACTCTTGCTGTTGAAGGGAATATTTAAAGAGAAGTCAGTGCTGTGCACAAAGGCTAGGCTTCAATACAAGAAGCATGATAAAAAAATGGACCTAAATTCTTCCTGCCCCATTCAGGAACACATTTAGGTTTGTTCCGCTAACAAGGACTCAGATGGATGGGCTGCAGCAGTAGGTATTAAAAATTAAGTTTTTAATCTCATCAGCATCCATGATCCCATCTGGTGGCATCTCATTGTAAATATATCCACAACAGGCAATTTTTGCTATCAGCTTTGCATGATTTTTGCCACCAGAAATCATGGATATACATTTTATATAAATACTACTTCAATGAGTAAAACCAGTATGTTTGAGTGTTTATATGTGGCAGGGGAACAGAAAACAATGAAAAAGCAAGTAACAAAAGTTAATTAAATGTATTTTGTATCATGGTCTTCAGAATTACATTCACCGTGTCATTTACATGAAACAAAAAGACCTTGTTGGTATCTAATGTCTATCTTCAATGAAACCCAAAGCACTTAATGAAAGAAGTAGGAGCCATTACTCTGAATGCTGCAGATGGAAGTACTAAAGCTCAATGATTTGTCCAGAGCCTTTCTGTGTTCTTTCATCAGTGCCAGTACAAGAACTTAGGTTTCCTCACCTTCATTTTTGCCAGTGCCCATGAAAGTTCCCACACCCAAGGACTCAGGTCCGTGTTCCCAAGGCATTTTGCAATCTAGATGAATGTGGTTTGAAACAAATGAATGCCTGGCTGAAGTGCAAACAAACTGATCCATTGCTATATTTGTCTGCACGTGTGAACAAAAGTGGGCACAGGTATCACAGGTGCAAATGGAGGGCAGATGCCAAAGGAGGACAAACATGGGTCTGTGTTTCAGTGCAATGGGCATGTTTTTGCATCCAGCCAGCTGGGAAGTCTCAGACATACAGGACTATGATTTCTATGCTGCAAATCCACAAAGAGGCATTTTTTAAGACCTTTTCCTTTGTAGGGATATTAAAATGGACTATTTATGCAAATGTGGTCACAGCACACTTGCAATTCTCTACCTGCCCCTCCAAGTGCACGCATGTGCGTGTGAGCATGTTGATAGAATCATAGAATTACCTCAATTGGAAAGGACCCAAAAGGATCCTCAAGTCCAACTCCTGTCCCTGCATAAGGCACTTCCAACACTCACACCCTGTGACTGAGGGCATTGTCCAAATGCTTCTTGAATGCTGGCAGACTCGGTGTGATGACTGCCTCCCTGGGGAGTTCCACCACCCACTGGGTGTCACAGAAAGAAACTTCAGCCTGTGGAGAAGATCCCCAGTCATCCATCCGTGAAGTAATTACACCAGGAAAAGCTATCAGGTCTATCCACTCCTCATCAAGCAAAAGGACACAGTCACAGGCAAGAAGTGATCTCATGTTTCTGCTGCTCAAACTCCCAGCAACCCACAGCAACTCAAATTAGAACATGTGCAATATAATTAGATTTCCTTCCCTTGCTGACTTGTCGTGCTTCTCCTGTTTGAAAAGGAGGGGACACTTCAGACAGAGGCTACAGCTCAGCAGGGCTGTCTACTGCTCACCGAGATTTTGCTTCAAGCAAGAGAGGAAAAGTTGAAAATAAAGAAAAGCCGTTATGCTTCCAGCTCCTGCCCTCCAGAAATGGAGTCTTTAGTTAGAAACCACAAAAAGTAAATTCTAGGGTCCAAGGTAAAATAGAAATTCAAGTCAGGATTCAAATCCATGTATCCTCTGCAGGATTGTGGATTGAGCTGGTCTTTTTTACTAAGAGTGTAGCATGGAGCAACCTGTTCAGGTATGAGATAAGGATTGGAATAACACCTATTAAAATGTTGCAGGAATCTACCCTCCAGCCCTGGCTTCAGAAAAGCTTGGAACAGCTCATTTGGTGGAGCAGAGTGGTTGTGGAGCATGGTCATGGCCACCAAACTCTGACCAACACCTGGTTTAGAAGCCTGGATTTCCAGTAGAGTCCGTAACAGCTCCAGAGAAGACATCAGAGCATGCAGAATCACTCTGCTGATTCTATTGGGCAGCTAAGCAGTTAATTCAGGCACCTACATTAGGAATTAGGCACCTAAAGAGATGCAGGATAAATATAACCCAGTTTACACAGGTATCCTGTGATACACATTTAGCCCTTTTCCTGCTGCTCCAAAGGACTGAAATGTGCCCTTCCAAAAGTCCTTCAGAAGCATTTCCTCACCAACAAAATGTACAGAGGCCAAACATGTTCCTGACAAGCTTTCAAGATTTCTACCTCTTTTTTTTCCATAGTGTACTTTGCAGCGCTTTGAAAACACATTTTGAATAGAAAAAATGGTGAACCTTTAGGGCTTGCCTAACGTTATTGCCCCTGCCTGAATCAGAGTATTTTTCATTCCTCACAATGAAGCTATATCCTTACAAAGCCTTAATTTGAATTGTTCTTGAAGGAAAAACTTCTCTTTCGTCTTTGAGGTAAACCATGGAAGAGCAAACAGATTATCTCAGATACACCACAGTCTCTGTGATTTTTCTTCACTGTTCCCAGACAAATAAATGTTTTTTGGAAACAAAATTGCATGCAATTAAAATTTTAACCCCGGGGGTTTTGTTAGTTAACAGAGGTAAACTATTCCTTGTACTGTCCCTGAAAATGCCTCATGATACAAATGGGTATTTGATAACTGAGAAGATCTGTTACCAGGATTCAAGCTGATCATGCCGTTCACATGACCACACTTCTACCTTCGTGTTAGAACTTTTATTTCATCTTTTGAGGTTTCCTCATCAGTAAAATCTTGAGATATGGATATTCTGTTAACCACAGGGTTTAGCACCTGACCACAGGAAGAATGCAATTGAGCCAGCCACCTATTGCCCACAGAGCAACCCCACCACATGCCTCTGGGCATTCTTTGTTCCTGCTTCTTCTACAGACTGTTTCCAATAGGAGTACCTCTGCTCCATTTGTGGTGCTTCTAGAGAAGCTTCATCTCATCACCAGACCTTTAATGAGCAGCACATTACTAAGCCCCCTTAGCCAAGAGTGGATAATGGCTGTGAGATTAGAAAGGCTTTCGTTTGCGGTGATTAAATGTGGTTTGAGATAAGCATACCCCAGTCTAGATAGGTTTTTGACTCATGGTCACTGTTCCCAAGGCTTGTATGTTCATCAAAGGAGAAAAAAGAACATTTAATTATGAAAGATTCTAGAGAGAGAACACTCTCTGATGTTAGACATCTAACCTGGGCATGGGGAGTAGAAGTCTTACTGGCCACATGAGCAGTGGATTCTGGCCACACTGGTGCTGGATCAAGTCTAGGGCTTTACTTGGTCATCCTTTGAAAGACTCATGTCCTTTTTCTGTTTCTTTCAATTACCAGTTTTTCATTCCTGTCGCCTCTAGCTATTTTAACTGGCACACACACACAGACTGTGGAATCAAGCATGGTCTAACTCACCTAGGAGTTTGTAAACTGTTATTCTGCTCTTGTATCTGCCACTGACTTCAGCATTCCCTGGTCTTTGATACGTCCAGGGATAGATGGCTGTAGTGTGATTATCGAGTAAAATTGATCCACAAATTTGGCAGTGGCGTCCAACTACTATTATTAATATAAATGACTATTTTAGTAAATAAGTTGTTTCAGAGTTTTTTTCCAGTTCTAGGGGAGGTCCTGCCGAAGTGAGAGTGTCTGCATTATTTCCTAAATGGAACAAAGGCTGAAAGCAATAATCTAAAAGAAAACAGCAGTAGATGATACACATTAAGTTTTGACTGTCTCAGCTCGCTACGTTTTCTGAAGGCCCTATCCTGTCACAAACCACACAACTTAATAAGAACCTCTTTCTGAGAAAGTAAGGGGAATGGGTCATCTGAAGTAAGCTGCAATGATTTGACTTCCACTCTCACCAGGGCAGCAATCCGAGTACCCTGCCAAGACATGTTTGCCCCAGTGTCAAGTGGGGCAGCTGCACCCTGGCCATTAGACAGGCTGTGAAGTTTAGCTGAGGTGTGGGCTATGCCTACTTGGTTGCTGGGCAAGAACCAAGAGCTAATGTAGCAGAGATAAAAAAGATCTAAAATTTTTCCCTTTCAACCAATACATTCCGGTGGGAAAGAGTTAAAATTTTGTCCCTTTCAGGAGAGCAAGGCTTAATGCAGAAGTTAGGGAATCTAAGACACACCAGAGCAGCACAAACCCCCTTCTGAAGCACACAAGAGGGGTCATAGGTGCCTGTTTAAATTTTCTGCCTACACTACAGTAACACAGATGGCAAAGAAAGCCAGGCTGCTGTCTAACAATCTTGTCTCAGAACCAGTGATGGTTGAGGGAAAATAACTGCAAAGCTATGGTGCAACTCAAATGAAAACATGAAGGTTACTACGGATACAGAGAAACTCATGGAGTAATTAAATAACCAACAGACACACACACCCACACACAGAGCCCTCATTTACTCAAAACCCTGACAGTTGTTTATTGAGAAGTAGGTGTTGACGGTTCACTTGTCTTGGATGGATTTCTACTGGAATAAACACCAGTGCTTTCAAAATGCCTGATCGCATTTTCTTGCAGAAGAAAAAAAAATTAAAAAAATCCAGAGACACTATATACAGAGCTGGTACCATTACTGCTGTGAGCCGTGGAGAGGGGACTCCATGTATGGGAAAGATTAAGCTACAAGAGCGTTTTGGAAAATGAAGAGTTATTTCGCAATAGGTCATGACATCTTCCTTGGAAAAAACTTGCCCAGATTCTGCAGATTACTTTACAGATGGAACAGGGACAATGTCTGATTACAATATGCTCTCAGATAAAGTCAAATATGACTTGATATAGAAACTTTCCCTTCCCAGAAGGCCAACACCAACTTTTAAGGTGTCTGTCCTTCTTTAAGCTAACCTTTATATTCAAGAGCAGATGTAGTAAAAAACATCGGTGTAATCTCCATTGTAAAACAGGACCTACTGAATGCCAAAAAGGCTGAGCAAAACTCCCCTTCTCAGTCCTGGCACTGTGCTATCAACAGCTGAAGAGATGGCTGGGTTTTCACAGCACAAATAGGAAGAAAGGGATGAAAGGAAAGGAAATTCAGGCTTAATATTAGAATGTGCTGACAGCGAGATGTATTAAGTTATAGGGCAGCCTACAAATACAACAGAAACCCCATTTTTTTGACTATGTAGGACTAGAAAAAATAAAGCAATAGAGAAAATGCTACTTGGAGCAACAATGCAGTGACAGGAAGGGAGATGCTGAGATGATCTGTTTACATATTTCCCATTCTTCCTCTCCATGAATCCTGGAGTTTCTGTTGTTCACAGGTTATCGCACATAATCAGAGCAAGAGCACTCTGACACAGGTCTAATCAAACTCTGATGGTCATAAGGGGCAAACCCAAGGACGGATAATGATGAGCAAAGATGGATTTCACTAACTACATCAAGCTGCTGGACCAGCACTTCAACATGCATATAAGTCCACATTAAAAGACTCTAAAAGAGGTAAGATCCTTGTAATTACTCCACTCCTGACTTTCCTGGGATTGGAAACGTAGGCACGTTAACCCAGGTCATCGTTTATGTTTGCGTCATCAAAGCCTGCAGCAAGAGTCAGTCCTAGATAGCAACAAAATCATTAGCAATGTTTTGAATTCCTATGATTCTTCTGTCTTTGTTCTTTCACTTGGCTTAAAATGTTTTTAAAACCACTCCTATACATACATCATTCTCAGGAGAAGTGCATTAGCAAACCCATTACCTTACATATAATAAAATTTAATTTTCCACTGCTAGTAAAACAGAGACTTACAAAATTTGTCAGGAGATATAAAAGCCACACAAAATGCATCCAACCTTCTGCACTAAGGACAATCTGTGTTTGCTTTGGTTTGCACACTAGGAAAGGCATAAGGTTTTAAATTATATGACCAAAGACAGGTAATCAAGTCCCCCTTGCCACACAGGGACTAGGAATCCAAGCCTTGAATTTGATCCTTTCTTCAAATAATTTAAAAGTGAAATTTATTCATAGAAACACAGACTGAGTGAGTTCAGAAGGGACATTCAGAGCTTATCTCGTCCAACCCTTTTGCCTAAGTAGTGCCACCTAGAGCAGGTTGCCCACTATTTGCACTGTGATTATATGAACATTCAAAATAGGCGTGGAAATGCTTTGTTGTAACCACTGTCCAAAAGAAACACAGTAAAATGTCTGTCCCAAACCCATTCCATTCATTGCATAAAGGAAGATGAAGAAACAAATGAGAGAGGACAGCACTCAACACAGAAGCCACAGCTTCTGATTTTGAAGGTGGGGCTGAAATCGTTTTTCCAGGGTGCTACTAGGTTTGCCACATTGTCTGACTTGACTTACCGGTCAAAGCAATCAGGCAAATAACCCATCTCACACGCATGTTTGAACAGACCATACACACTTGCAGTGTGCGTTCTCCAGGGCACCATAAAATGCTGTTTGTACGCAGCGCATCGTGGGCTTTCAGTGGTGTGAAATAAAACGGTTAGTGCCACGGCAAAAGTTCCAAATACAGAAAACATTGCTCAGGATGCATAAATAATTAAAGAGAGGGCATTTAAAACATGATCCATTAAAAACAGCCTTGTGGGGAGAAGAGAAAAAAAAAAAAAGAAACTGTAGGATGCAAGTTAATCTTTCATAATGCAAACCTTCAGACAGTTGCTTCTTCACGGGCACTTCAGAGTGTTCTGTTTCCTTTTGAACCAAGCCCTCGTACAAAAAAGCGTTTTGACAATCCCACGAGGATGCCCATCCTCTGTGTTCAGAGAGAGATTTATAAAGATCACAAGGCAGGATTGTGAATATAATGATCCCAGGGATTAGCCTTTCTTCTGAGTATGGTAGGGCAGTCCTTTGGACCTATCTGAAATCAGAGAGGGGGCTCTTGACTGTGAGCCAGCGTGTGGCTTTCTTCTCACTTCCACTGTCCCTTCCCCACCTTCTCTCATGTGCTTGTGATACTTTAAATACTTAAGACTTTAAAGCAGCCGTATGTTAACTATCACCCTCCCCATCAAGGGAAAATGAAGGAATTTCTATTAAGAGTCAGTGAACTGTTGCTCCCAGTCAGAGTGAATCTACTACTGGGAAGTACTGTTAAAATATTGATAAGGAGCATATTTAACCTACTGGAAAAATGAGCCCAAAGGGAAAGAAAAAGCTCATTCAGAGGAAAGAAGGTATTGCGATTAGGACACTGGATAGGTATTTAGAAGACCTTTTATTTCTTCTTGCTCTCTCATACCCT
Source organism: Neomorphus geoffroyi (assembly GCA_033558235.1). Classification (NCBI taxonomy): domain Eukaryota; kingdom Metazoa; phylum Chordata; class Aves; order Cuculiformes; family Neomorphidae; genus Neomorphus; species Neomorphus geoffroyi. Next base: position 4,858,856 of record JAUMJM010000025.1, read on the forward strand.
CTTTGACTTTGAGCAAAGAACTTGATTGTTACTAGCCAAAGCACCTGAAAAGGTAAGCTCCTATTTAGGCATTGAAAAGTGGATTTAACAGGAGCTGAACTCACTCCCTAGTTGCGATGCCTGTTTTAAGAACATAGGCTGTGACCCAGTGTAATTTCTGTAGTCAGTCCAAGGGGCGATTGGACCAATAAAAAACCTAACTTGTGCTCTACAGGTCCATGGGCTCTGACTGGAGTCTAAAAATTAAAACAGCATTCTCATAAGATTTTGAGACTTTGCGAAATCTTGTCCCAAATGCTGTGGCTTTCAGAACAAAGAAAATGAGAGTAATAATAACCCTTCTCTTCTCTTGCTGTATACCCTTGTTTAGTCTATGAGCTCCAAGGCGCAGGACCCATCTCTAACTGTGTCTACCACAACAGGGCTCTGCCTTAGTTCAGGTGTTCTCAGATTACTTGAAAAGAGACACACACATTTCCCTGAATAAGTTAACCCCTGGCATTAAAAGAAAGGAAAATAACATTGTAAAAGTAGTTGAAATAGTATTACTCATGCAAGAAAAGGAAACTGGCACGCACGAGGAACTATGTACTGTCAATATCTCCCTAAAATTTTATGCATGTGAAGTTTTAAGTAATCACATTGGTTTGTATAAGCTATATAATAAGTATATACAAGAAATTACATAAAAGCTTGTCATAAAAAAAGATCTCATGCCTGAGTGGGTCTGTGAGCATGACTTCAATTCTACAAACACATGAATGGTGCAGACTTTCATGAGATGGTCTCATACTACTCTTTTCTGCAGGGCCCCTGTTTCACCAAGTGCCTGGTTTTCACTCCTGTAACTTTATAGCACATTAATCATGGGTGATGAGGCCATGAACCAGTTATGCAAGTCATCCTAAATACACACTGACGAAATCCGTGAAACACCACCCAGCACCCACATTCAGATTATCCACCTATGTTACAGATGAACTATTTTTGGATTGTTTTAAACAGCTCTGAGGACATTTAGTGCTTTTTCAGTAGCACAGAGATATCTGACCCACCATACTTATAATACCATGTGTCTCAGTTACCATGTGGTCATTTATGAAGGGGTCACTAAGGAAAAATGTGATAGTCCAATATTTAATGCCTTCAGTGGTGACCTAAGGCAACCTTTTGCATGGAAATAAACTACCACAGTATCTTTACACACAAGTTAAATTGAACTATGAAATGTAGATAACTCTTTATGTGGTGTTACAAAGCCTCTAACTTTGTGATCCATTTAAAAACCATAAATGCCATGACAGTTCAATATGTTTTAAAAAAAAAAAAATCTCATTTTTACAAAGCAGAACGTTGCTCATGTTGCAATTTTAGATCTATGTGTATACAAACAGGATGGTAAAGATTTGGAAAGCATATTTTTAAAAAAATAAATTATGTTTGGTGCTGGGTATGTAAAACAAGCTCTTTCTAGGAACAGCAGATGAAGTAATAAAAACACAAAGACAAGTGAATTTACTGCATTTCATTCCCATTCATCATACAGAGACATATATAGAACTTGTTGCAACTATTGGTGTTATCCTTACTTTTTAATGCCTTAAAATCTGCCACTCACTGACTCATAAATGTTATATTAGCAAGGCCCTTTCAAGCCATTTGAGCTACCCTCTTGCACTAGGTACAAGGATCCCTACTAAGCATTCACAAGCATAATTCAGTTTTGGCATTAGGAGGGTCATGTACCTTTTAACTACCATGAAAAGAATGCAACATACCCACAGTTCTTTACTACAACACATATTACTATCTAGTATACTCCAATATATACACATACATATTGTACTTTCCTATTTAGTTTACTGGTAAAATATTTCCAGCCATGAGCATGTTGTCCAATAATCCCTCTGCTGACCTAAAGCCTCAAACAGGAAATCTCTAACTGTGTTTTAAAGTCTAGCTGAAAAAGCATAAAGAGCTAACGGCAACATGTCTTTGAAGAGTACTGATAGCTAAAATAATTTGCTTTCAAAAATTCTATTTTACTAAGATTTTGGGGGCGGGGGATGGGGAATAAGAAACAATGGCTTTGAAATAATTCATCTCAGAGAAGGAAATTAGATCAGGGTTCATATTTTACAGTGATTTACATCTTGTGCAACCCCATTACATTTAATGGGACTACTGAAGGTCTGTGTCAACATGCAACGTGACTCTTCGGGCCTAAGTGCCATGATTCATGGACTGGGTTACAGTGGTCGCTGGTTTTAGGATAAGACTTTATCTCCTGGGACTCCTCATTGAGACTTTAGTTTCATTTCTTAGTAATTTTTTTTCCCCTTTGTTTACTTCTTTAGGAATATTCAAGGGGATTAGCCAGTCTATCAGATGCCCATTTTTCATATATTTTGCTGTGACAATTATTCTAAAGGGAATAGTTGGACACTTGCCATGTACACTGTCATGGGATTTGATGACATACCACAATATTATTGATCATACAGAATATGTAGCACTCAGAGGGGAGTAGTACTGCCTGCAAGTGAAAATTAAAGGCCAAGGCCAAGAAAGTATTTTATAAGTATATATGCTTATATTCCTCCTCCTAAATTCTATTAATTTTATTTATTTTCTTGCCTTTTCTGTTGTGTTTTTTTTTTTTTTTTCATCCTACAAGGTCCTGGAGTGAGTATATGTGTGCTTACACAATTTTTTTTCCCCCTGTATAATATTAAATCATTATCATGGATGAACTGGAGTTGTTACACAGTTTTTGACGTTTTTGAAACAAAAGACTGCACGCACGTATTTGAGATGTTATTGAATGCAATGTTTTGGTGTATTTTGACATCTCCCAGGAGGGCTGTTAGAGTGTAATGAATATTTAACATTTCTATTCTATTTTTATTAGGTTTTGTAGGACCTTATAAACTACAAGAAGCACTTAATGCTTTGTCCCGTATGTACTTTTCCTGGCTGGGACTGTAAACTGCTGGGTAGCATTTAGAAAATATTCTGAAAAGGAAAAAACACTCTAGCTAAATTACTTCAGATTGCTGAACTACCCGAAAATACAGGAGTAAATCTGAGGGATATTACGTAACTGCAGTTTTAAGGAAGACTGTGAGCATATTTCTCACCTGAAATGCAATACTTAAGGCCCACTTCCACCCAGGAGTTTTCACTTAAAAGGAAAAACAAAGTGTATAAAGCCACTTCTGTTGTAAGTAGAAACTAATTTGTGTGCAAGAAACAGATATTTAACTCCCCCATCAGTTTATTCTGTTAGGGCTGGTGAATGTATAGTGGAATACTCCAAAGGAAACTATAGTCAGGTCATGCCAGTGCAGAAACAGTTTCTATTTGATATTTTCTTGGCACCTGTTGGAAGTGCCGTGTCCTTTCTCTAGGTGCAGCAACTATATGGGAGTGGGATGAAATCTGACCAGGGAGACTCTAAATTAAGGCATGCCTACATTTTGTGCTTAGCCTAGGCCCTTAAATTTGGTTTTGTCCAACTCTGACTGCTATCTTGCAAAATCATTTTTTAATGAAAGCTTATTCATATTTTGAATTTGAAATTCCTTGCCCAGAAGAGGATATACATACAAATATTCCATTTTTGGGGTAGCGCTGCAGAAAGCTGAGGGCATCCCCTCTCAAGTGGCACCTAAGGACTCATTGCCTTTCACAGTAAAAGGCAAGATACTGCAGGCATTATGGAAAAACCGTTTTTCTCCCCCAAAGTGGACATCAGCTAATTAAAATCAGGGGGAAAAAAACCCAAATCAATCACAGAAGGAAGCCTGAAGCATTGCTATGTACCTTCCCACTTCAAATGGCAAGTGGGTGCTTTTGGTTGTGTTGCAGCATTTATCCACTACCTTCCTAAATGCACACAAAAAGATCTTCAAGGTTCAGTTTGAACCTCCTCACCTCTGACAGGGTGTAGGACCCGCGCCTGCTGCTTTGTTGTTTGCTTCAATAGTCCTTTATTAGTATCTTTCTCCCTCCTGACACCTCCCATTGTGAAAACAGAAACCCCAGCAGCTATGTGACCTTTGCAGAGGCAAGGAGGAGGAAGAGAGGAGAAGAGAGTTTAGAGGTGGGTTTGATCCACTCCGTAAACACTGACCACACGGTGAAACAAACAGCTGCAAGAAAAGACAAAGGAGGTCTGAGAACGGAAACCAATATATTCTGAAAACTGGGAGTGGTTAAATGCGATGAAGAGGCACAGCAGCTGACTGGGAGGGAGGTGGGAGCGGGAGGAGGGAGCGCTCTGTTACATGCATTTGGCATATTCTCATTTTTCAATAGTCACATTAAGAACAACAAAACCACAAAGTTTCGTAACTTGTCATTTAGCTTAAGGGAGGAAGAAGAAGATTAAAAAAAAAAAAAAAAAGAGGTTAAAAGAGGAATAGTAAAAACATCTCTGAACCACAGAGAACTGCAAGGTGACCTTCAAACAAAATCTGGGGTGAGCAACCCACTTCTGGTCTTCAGATGTCATTTGCTTCCTCGCTCACTTTTTGCAAAGGAAGGACAAAAGGCAGTTTCTTGAGTCGTCTGCAGGAAGACGAATACAACAAGGACTTTCTCTGTACTTCTGCGTTCCTCTCTTTAAAATAATAACAGTGAAAAGTATGATGAGAACTGACTGCCTGGGGGATTTTTTTCTTTCAGTTTCTAGTGCACTTCTCTGCCTGCTGAGCGAGGGATCCATGCAAATAAGCAAAGGGTTTGCAGTGGAGAGACTGCATGGGGAAAACAGCCAAATTGATTGCACACCCATCAGTTTGCACACAAGCACTGCCAAGTGCCTCGAGTACACAATCCAAAAAAGAGAACAGCACATTGTGTTCTCTTGAACTGGTTTAACTTCTCACTATCTTAGGCACTTGTAATAATTTAATTGCTCACATTTAAGATATTTCGTCTGACTTTTCTCTTAACCTTTCTTTGCTCTCCTGTCACAATTTTAGTTCATTGATCTCAGGAATTTCAAAATCTTGGATAGCATTTAGGTGTGGTAATGAAGGTACAGATAGGTGGGGAAATGGAGGTAAAGAAAGATGATGTAATTTCACCTATGTCACCCAACCCAATCCTAAAATCTCAATCAGACCTCCTAAACTCCAGTCACTTCTTTTGCAAATTGCCATTGTTTTAAAATATGTATGGGTAATAAAATATCAACTGCCATGTCCCAGGGAATAGGCCAAACACTGTGCGGGGGAAGTGGATAAGGAGATATTTTTCTTATGAGCAAATTATAATGACTATTATCTTCTACTACACAGTTTCTTGCACGCTCCTTTGAAGCATCTGGTGCTGGCTACAAGCAGTAATTGGAAGTTTGTAATAAGACAATAATAAGACTTTGACTGGTGTAACAGATTCTGTGTTTCAGTGTTCAATAAATGTCAAGAGTTAAAAACCAACAACTCATCTACTCAGTATCAGTGTCTAGGAAGCTTTCCTGAGTGAATGAAGGTTGACTGTTGAACTCAAGGTTTAATTAATAATAACAAAAAGGAGTTTAGGTCCTCATAACCTCCTTATAAATGTTAACTTTCTGAATATAAAGTAAATCACTTAGTAATGAAGTAAAATCTTTCTTGTTTCTCTGCCGTTGTTCCCAGTTCAGTACTCCAGGTGCAGCAGAGGTTCTGGATGCAAGGCACTCTGCTGAGAATTACGAGAGAGTATTAAGCACCTTTGGACTACGGAAAGTGCTCTGCATCTCCCCAGATGGTGTTAGCTGCTCACAGGTCACGTGCACCATCACAGCATAAAAGTTATTATTATGTCTTAGTAAATATTTCCCACCATACAGAAACAATGATGCACCTGAGTCAGAAAAACAGTTACAAGTGAGAGAGCATCTCATAAAGAAGTCTGAACGGTGGTGTGTGTCTCCAGCATCGCCCAGACATATAGATGTGGTGCTTAGGGACATGGTTTAGTGGTCGGCTTGGCTTTATGGTTGGACTTCATAATCTTAAGGCTCTTTTCCAACTTAAATGATTCTATGATTCCAAGATTACAAATTCTTGAATAGTCCTTGAAGAGGAGCAGTGACACTTCTTTACTTTCACATCCTCAAGTCAGCTGATTAACCTCACTAGCTTTTTCCGATTTTCCCTTTTGTTGGAAGCAGGGTGCAGATCCAGTGACTAGAAATGTGAACCAAACAAAATGGAAAAGCTTTCCAGAAGGAAAAAACCCACCACCACCAATAAAAAAATGATTTTAGGATTGCAAACATGAAGAGAATTCTGCACTTCTCACAAACCATCAGACGATAGTGAACTCTCCAAAGTGGGGGGAAAATGAAGGCATTCAGAGCCATGGATTCACAAGTCACCCTAAAAGCTCCAGCTGTTAATTTCCTGGGGGAGAGATCCCTTAGGCATTTTCTGTCCCTCTTCTGCAGGGAAGCTCTAGTTGACGTCAGTAAGAGTGTGTCACACAGGAGAGAAAAATGCACTAAAGAGCCTCTGCTTAACGGCATGGTGAATTTTTACAAGCAGAAAGCATGTGTAAGCTCCAAAATGCAAAGGCTCCTCTGTACCCACAGTTCAGGTCAGTGTACAGTGATTTTTCCCCAGGCAACTTTTGCACAGAGCATTCTGTCACAACAAGATTTGTGCCTCCGAGGGAAGCAGCAGGTTAACACTCACCTCAACCACCGTATCATCATGGGCACCGTGGGAAGAGCTGCTACTGACAGAAAAATCACCACTGGTTGAGGCAATGCATATACCATCATGTCAGAAACAGCTGGATGTGGCAAGAGTGTCTCGCCCACCCTAACTGGAGAGGATCGGATTTCTCTGCAGCAGCCAGTGGGAACTGAACAATGGCTAAAAAGCCTGTGGTACAGTATCATGGCAGCCTGCACACCACATAGGCAAAGAATCAAAAAGACCTGCAGAGTAATGACAATCCCATTCCTTCCTGTGCCATCTGGTTGCATCATTACTGCTCCACACATGAGGCTGCACATGAATAGTGATGTAAGCAACATATTTCTATCTTCAGCATCAGTGGTGCAGAGACCCAGTCTGAGCACGGTGTCTGCAACAACACATGTTTACTCAGCCCCTCTGCTTCACTGAGCTTCTAAAATTCAAATTTATTCAAACCAGTGAAATATGCAAGGATTGCTCTGCCATTGCTTAGGTGGATAGCAGCAGATGTCGGACACTCAAGAGAGGCTCTCCCAGAAGATGAGAAACCAGGGGAAAGTAGCTTGATAACAGGCAACTAGCAGGGATCTAGTCTTGCTGTATACTCAGCTTCTCTGCAAATATATAGACTGTTAAACTCACTGTGCCTTGGGAACCCTTTAGTCACCGATGCATTACGAGCTATGGCGTGGTCCAATGTCAATCAACACTGCCAATCCAGCCATCTTGCAGTGTGAATCTAAGTGGGTCATGTAGGAAGCATGTCCTTCCCTGAGGTGCACAGAAAGAGAATGACAGGCTTCCCTGTGCTGAGGAACCTGCCAGAGGCACCCGCTCCTTCTATTGACAAGGGAGGGCATTTAAGGTGATTAAGCCCATCAGTTGAACGCTATAGTTGCTCTCCTCAGGTGTGGATTGAGCGTTGCTCCAACCAGCTCGAAGCACACTTCTAGTGTGATGACAGGCTCATCATCTTGAGCAACAGGGCTAGACCTGCGGAATTTGGATAGGCTACATAGGAGTCAGCTATTAACAGGATATGCAAGAGGCACAGGTCTAAACCAAGTAACACCAAGTGATGAAGTGAATTTGGAGCAGGGCCAAGAAGGATACAGGACAGGAAGAAATGAAAGATGAAAGTGTTTTTAACAGTGCCTCCACATGCTCAACAAGGATTTTCTCAAGAGTCTTTGCTTTATAAATGCTCTATGTATAGCATTTTCTCCAGATCTGCCCTTCATCTGATCACTCCTTACACAGAAAGAGTCAAATTGCTATGACAGCTGGATTAATCCTTTCAATATGGCTCATTTACTCCTTTTATTCTTAAGATATAAGGCATGGTAATTCCATTAAAATGTGAGATTTTTGAGATAACACCAGAGTAACTCAGAACAAGATTTGGCCCACCTTTACCTACATCTGTGTTCCTAAAGAGATGAGAGTGGTATTCTCAAGTCCTCCTTTCAAAACACAAAATGCTTCACCAATATGAGAATACAACTTAAGCAGTAACTCACTCATAAATTATGCAAAGTAAGAACTACCACGAAACAAGTCTCTGCCCTCCAAATTGAGGGCTGCCGCCCGTATTTCCTAGGTGGTCCCACAGAGGAATTTTTCCTTGGGCATCTAAGAATAAGATGCTTGAATGTAAACAGATCACTGCAGGCTTCCTTGGCAGTCAATGAAGAGGAACAGGTACCCCAGAGGACAATTCACATCACACTGAAACAGGCATCTAAGACTCGTCAAATGAATTGCTCCCTGGAGATGCTTAATTCTAACTGTTGACTATAAATGGAGCTTAGGATGACCAGTTCAGCCTTAGGCATCAAAGTTTAGACATCTGAAGTTGTGTGAAATGAATCACACCTGTAGAGGGACTAGTAGATCATCTATCTTTTATATGTCATAGAGCTTTAATTTGCACCCTGTTGCTCTTTTGTTGAGCCCAATAACTTTTGTCTAAAATACATCCTCCAGAGAGGCTTTCAATCTTGAAGACATCAAAAGATGAAGAATTCAGCACTTCCCCTGGCCTTTTGTTTTAATGATTCACCACTATCAATGTGAAAAACAGTGCTGGCTCCAATCTTCCCTTGGTTAATACTATCTTTCCCTCTGTTATTTTGTAGATACTGCTGTATTTCCTCTTTGGAAGTGCTGAAGCAGTTTCACATCACCAGGTCTGAAGGCCAAGTGGTCTAGCCTCTCCTCTCTTTCACAGAAAGAAATCTTTGTACCAACTTCTACCCACCTAGTAGAAAACCTGCTCTGTTTTTATGTTGAACCGGGACATTCTTTAATAAGATTGACACCTTTCCATTCCCCAGCTTCCCAGGAATCTGAAAGAATTCTAGAAATATGTCTCGGTGTCTCTTTAAATAAATATTGCTACACACCCATCGGGAACAGAGAAACTAAAGGGCGCAGAGGACAAGTAACTGACTCAGCTCTAGAGCAGAGATGGGAGCAGATCTCCTCTCCCTGATTTATAACGCTGCCTTTTAAGCATTGGATTTCAATTAGCACTCTGCCAGCTTTAGCCACAACTTGTTTTTTTACTACTGCAAGGGGACCTGGGTTGGATAAGATAAATTTTATTTTCAGTGCTTTGTTTCCAATAACTAAGGAGAAATTTTTTGTTCTCTTTACACCAGCTCAGAAAAAAAGTTTTCCAGTTTGACTTGGGCTCCATAGCATTACAATATGTGTGTGTGGCAATGGTCAACAAGTTACAATCTTCATCTGTAATAAATGTTGATAGGTTTCACTTATTTTAACCTCTGTGTCACGAACGATACCAAAACTCAAACAGATATCTGCATTTGATTAAATAGGCATTTGCAGATAGAAACTGGGCAGGGAGGAGGGCGTTTACCCAAATCAATAGTAAAAATGCAAAGAGTGACATGAATACTAAATGTGTGAGAAATAGCCCTTTGACGTAAGTGTCTGTATTATCTTTATTTAAGTGCCATTATTTATATTATCATAAATAAGAATCCTACTGCACCTTGCACTGAACAATCAAATAATATAAATTATTCCAGGATTATCTTTTCATAGGGCTCCATCTACTACAGCCAAAGTGAGAGAATATCCTTGAAAATATCTCCATATAAAAACCCCCCACAGCTATACATAGATGTCAGATGGAGTTGATCATATCATGTGGATAACATATTTCTATGATCAGCTTCCAGATACACCTAGTAACAACAGGATTCCTGCCAATTTTATGCCTTGCAAGCTATTTCATAACGGACATGAATGGGAGATCTTCTGAGGTATAAACACCTCTCTTGGTCTTAAGTTCTGTTTTCCTTATCTTACAGTACTCTCCTCACCTCATATTTATTGCAACTGTGTGCTTTGTTTTTCCTGCTTCAAACTGAATACTCCTCTGGAAGGAAGAACTCGGCAACTTTAACTCATCTTGTTATCACTATGCATGTTTAGAGAAGAATATGCTGTTATAAACGGTCCCCACCCACAGTTTGGATGATACATTGACCTCAGAACTCTGTGATCATTGTCAGCATAAGAAGATATCGCTGTATTTGCACGTGCACATACACATACGCTCTTTCAAATATTACTACTACTTCTAAAAATAATTACTATTACTATAATTATTAACTTTTCCCATAAATGTTATTTAGCACTTTTAGCTTTTGAGGGCAGGCTTTGCAAAACAGAACTGGAACGCTATTGATTTTCCTTTCATACCAACCATGCCAAAGCCTGCCAAACCAGCCCTCTGCAAATTACTTTACCAAACTGTCCAACCAAAATGTAGATTTAGAGATGCCCGCACACCTTCCCGTAGTGTTTAGCATGCTTTAGACGAAGGTCATAATAAAAGTACTAGTTTCATTATTCCACAATTTCAGCAGATGGTCTGAACTATTAAGAATCAATTTGAGCCTATTAAGAATGCCATCTATTCTATTTCCAGAAAATATCACAGCAGTTCAACCTCATTATTTACCTGTCACTATGAAAAGTACATAAACTTTCGTCCATCACATCCAGCTTTTTTTTTGCCTATAATTCTTGATTTGTTTTTTCCTAGAATTGTTCTTTTCTGCTAAATTATTCCTCTTTAATTTCTACAGCAACACTTCCTATTCCCTCCCCAGGGAAAAAAAAAAATGAAACCAAAACAAACTAAACCCTCTTATGCTATAAAAACATCTAGTCTTCATGTATCACATTTTCCAAAGAATCTCAAAGTACATCACAAAGGACAGTTGTATCATTACACCCATTACTAAGATGAGACAACTGAGGTATCTGGTCATTTGTCTACACAAGTTAACAAATTTTGTGATCTCTAAAAGTAAACAGAGAAATCAATGCTGATACAGCAGAAGGTTTATTTTTTAAAATTATACAGGCTCCTAAAATTTCCAGAACTACTGTCAGCACTTTTTTCCAGTTGGTGCTGTAGCTTCTGAAGCAAATAATATTTTCAAATAATTTCCAAATAACTATTCCAAATTTTGCTTTGGCTCAAAGCCATTTTTCCTTGGAACATATGAATAATATTTCACTCGTTAAAATCTACACAAGTAAATCTTTAAAGCATATATTTTATTTTGTTCAAGAAATAAGTGGTGCTTCACACTGTATCTTAATTATCAAAGTAATTGGTAACGTATTCTTAAGTTTTGAAAAACCCAGTCCGATCTTTGGGAGCACTCTTTTGTGTGACTGAGATTCAGACCCCATGTTACAATAGTCACATCTTTCCTTTCTCTGTTTTATAGAAATAACCACAAACTAAGTAACTGCCATTTGACTATGAATGGGATTTAAAACTTCAAGGACTATCCAGATACTTCATTTTATCCATTGTGTTTACATAATACTGAATTACATCTAACAGGACTCGTCCACGACTACCATATTTATTTATGCTTATAGAGAGATGAGATGTAATCACTAAAGCTACAGTTTTCCAACATGTCCTCACGTGACGGGAGCTGCGATCCATGAGGTCCGACACAAAAAAAGCAAGACTATGTCTGTAACTATTTTTATTTGACAAACTAAGAAAATCAGCTACGATCACCTTCAAAAAAGTTATTTTCCTAGTTGACACATGGCCGTATACAATGCAGCCAATGTTCAGTTAAACTGCATGGATCATTTTCTGAAAGGCTGCTGAGGATCTCTGTTTTTTTTCACATCTTCTGCCAACAAAAAAATGGGTTCCTTTGAGCACCGACTTGATCTTTGGGATCTCTTTACAGTAAGGTTCAGTTAAAAATAGCGATCGAGTTGAGCCTTGTCTTAATGTGATAGATTAGAAGGTGTTCAATAACCATCTCTTTGTCTCTTACCTCCCACTCTTGATTTCCAAGCTATAGGGTTAGTTTCAGTTCTTTTTATGTCGTACGTCACACGTTATTGCAGGAATTCAGAGGGGAAAAGGAAAATTTTTATTGCGGTAACTCAAACAAATGAGGAGAAAACCTATCTGATAAGTATCATCGATCTATTTTTATAAGATAACACAGAAAGAGACACTTAAAAAAATGATGTTTTGAATTCACTAAAGAGATGTGTTTGCTGATATTTAATGCAACTACCACTTTAGGGGAGTATGGCTTTTTCCCATCATAGAGAATAACTGGAAACACGAGAAGCATCAATCAATACTTTCAGTTGCTTGAGAGGCATTATTAAACAAGAAAAAAGACCACTTCCTTTTCTGCTCTGTTCTGCTGTGAGTGCCTACACAGAAGGCCTATGTTCCAGGCAAAGCAATTAATGATTAGTACAAAGCAGACATAGCTTTTTTTATAGAAAGCGGTGAGCCCACGAAACTGAGCACTTCATGATGGCTTAATCAAAAAGAAAAAGGCTGACCATCATCTTGGGCAGAGGGGAGGGAATTTGCAGCCTTTTCTTTCACTCTTTGGGAGTACACCAAGTGGGCTGCTGAGCTGTTTCCCTATGGTGTTTCATGGACCACATGTGAAGAAAGACCTTCACCAGGTAGATACCTGTACTTAAATTGTCCACCTATGGTGGTCTGTGGTTTTTCTCATCTCTGAGTTACTTACTCGGGAGATGACTTTGGACTTGACCATTTAATCCACTCCCTGAAGCTGTACTTGCAGTCAGTCTCACCATTAACATCCCTGACACAATGTGGCTGGTCTACGTCATGCACCGGAGGAGGTATCTCCCAACTTGACAGCTGCTTCTACTATTTGTAAGATCTTAAGAGCCGTAAATGTTTAACTAATATTTACTCTATTTCAGCTTATGGGCTGGATTTTGCCTTTTGTAGCCAGCTGGAGGGGCAGTGCAACACTGGAAAACACAGGAGAAATTTGGGCTGGCTTGGCCAGAATCCTGTCTGGGATCCCCTCAGGAGAACACGTTGCCATGGCAGCTTTGCTGTTCCTTCAACTGGTACAATAGCTGCTGTTGCTACATTAAGCCAGCTCTGCTGGTCTGTGAAGGTGAGCAGCCTTCTCCTGGTAATCAGAAAATTACCTGCTTTCCTGTGTGTTTCTGTTATTCATCCCTCCATCTGCCTAAGGTACACAAAGATTTTGTTATCCTTTCTGCAGGAGGTGACCTGCCACAGCTGTCATGCTGTTCCTGTCCCAAGGTTTTAACAGCCAGCTCTGGCACATACCAGCTGCAGCTTTGTCTAGGGGACTCAAGCTGGCCCAGTAAGGCACATCCTAGAAATGAGAAAGTAATGTAATTTCATTTTAGATCTGAGCTCCATAGTGACATTCGTCCTCTGCTAGTTTTTTGGTGGTTTTTGTCTACTGCCTATGGCATGCAAAACTACTACCCAAATAGAAAAAAAAAACTTGATGAAGGGCTTAAATTGCTCAGGATTGGCCCAGTTGAGACCTACAGCCTGAGATCTACAATCTGGTAAGATGCTATGTCCTTGATCTTTTATTTGAAGAACTCGGTGAGGTTGTCCCCTTTGCAAACACAGCCAAAATACGAACATCCCTTCTCCTCTTACACAAGGCCTGCTGGCTGGATCTCACAGATGAGCCAGAGTGTAAACTCTTTGTGTCTCAAATTCACAACTCACACCTCGCTGGAGAAAACCCTGAGGCCATCGATAACTCTGAGCAGCAGATACTCACTCATCGTGCCTGTTGAAACTGGACCAGATGAAATCAATGAGACCATAAGCATTTAAAAATTAAATACTACAGCTAACCAGCTAAAAACATCCTTTACCATACACAGCCTCAGCCCCATCCCTTCACTTGAGCTATAAACAAAGCACACCAAACCGGAGGTGGTATAAAGCTCTGTGCAGGTAGCAACCTTTGCTTCTTGCCTTCATAGAATCATAGAATGGTTTTGGTTGGAAGAGACCTTAAAAATTATCCAGTTCCAACCCCCTGCCACAGGCAGGGACACCTCCCACTGGATCAGGGGGCTCCAAGCCCCATCCAACCTGGCCTTGAACACCTCCAGGGATGGTGCAACCATCACTGCTCTGGGCAACCTGGGCCAGGGCCTCCCAGCCCTCATTGTGAAGAATTTCTTCCTAAAGTCTAATCTAAATCTTCCCCCTTCCAATTTAAAGCCATTCCCCTTCATCCTGTCACTCCGTGCCCCTGCAAAAAGCCCCTCCGCAGCTTTCTTGGAGCCCCTTTCAGTACTGGGAGGCTGCTCCAAGGTCTCCCCAGAGCCTTCTCTTCTCCAGGCTGAACAACCTCATAGCAGAGGGGCTCCAGCCCTTGGATCATTTTTCTAGCAGAAGGAAGGGGTATGGTTCATTCCACACTGATCTTGCAGTTCTAAAAAAGATACAACCTATCACACAGGGCAGGTCTGAGAAATGAATGTATGATTACAAACTCAGAAATTTCTGGGTTAAAAAGAGACATAGTGATGTTGCCATGATTTAATTCATGCATGTGTGCCCTTCAACACAGACCAATTCCCTGGGGTTAAAATTCAATAGACTTTAAATCTAATAAGGGTAGAAACTTGTAACCAATTCCTAGGCTTCTCAAAGAGAATAATAAAACATGTGAAATCCTAAATTGCCATGAATGAGACACAGACATCTGAAACAGTTATTTGTCTCTTATCAAAAAAAATAAATTAATTCTTTACCTTCTTTCTATCCTCCCTAGAAAATAAAACTTGTTCAAACATAAAAATAGACTAAGCTTTACTAAAAGCAAGTGCAGATTTTAAGCACCTACTTTAAAAGGACAAGTTGTTTGCAGAACTGATATATTATGAAACTTTAGACATTTCTTTCACAACTGACAAGGAACTGAATGCATTAGACAGGCCTGTTTCACATCAGAAGCCACAAAGTCTCCCAAGTCAGTGTTCCTCTGGATTTTTCTCCGGACTCCATTGTTTGTGGTTAAAAACCCAGAAGAGTCTGACCCATTTTAAAAGAAGGAAATCGTATTTCTTAGGCTGCAAATGATACTCACTGCTAGCAGAAAAACAACTGGAGCTTAATCCTCCTGAAGAAAGGAAATGTCCCAGGTCAAAGTCAAAACACATAATTCCCCACAGAAAGTAGGCAAAATATAAAACACACGAGGTCCAGGCTGGTGGTGCAGAACCACAAAGCACTGGCAAAGGTTACAAATGTCTCTGTCAAACACAGCTGACTTCCATCTAGCAACTAAAGGAGTGAGATGCTTTTCGTGAAAGGTTGACATTACATTTTTGGCAAGGCAGAATCGTACCTTTATTCTCAAGTATCGCTTCATGGTGGGAAGTGTTGCACTCAGTAATGAAAAACAATAATCTATCTTTAAAATCCTTTCAAAAGGTCTAGCCCATTCCAGTTCCTCAGGGCAAGACAAAGCGAAGTGAAATTGTTTCCATTTCACAGATGGGAAAGATGAGGCAACAAAGCAAAGGATTAAATTGGGAGAGGGCTGGATTGACTGAGTTTTTGGATGTTCAGACTGCAGTTTTAGGCAACCTGTCTTTTTGCATTTGCCTTTGACTGCAGCGTAAACATTTCTGCACTTTTTACCAGTGTAGCACATCGAGATCCCTACATGTGCAACTCATTGTGCAGCATGAGTGCACCAATTGGCCTGAACACCAGGGAGGTAAGCCCACAAGTTTGGATGAATCTCTGGCCTTTTGCCAAGCATGCGGAGATCTTGTTTCTTAGAATAATTACTAATTACTCAGTTAACCTCTTTGCAGGGAAAAGAGGAAGCTGCAGGAGCCAGTTTTTTTTGCCCAGCCTTAGCCCAAGAACTCAGGACATCCTGGGTCTCCCTCCTTCTCAGATCACTGGGCTTCCTGTATGTTCCCGCATTTCCCTGCACAAATGAATTTAGCACCAAGGAAGACACATATTGGGGCAGGGAGTTTGCTCCCCCTGAAGGAAAGAGAGACAAAGACTCTTAGCATAACTACAGACAATCTCGTGCTGATCTTACAGACTGCTCATTTTCCTTTGGAAACTCAAGTTAATCACTTTCCCTTTTCCTGGCACTCTACAATGAGTTGCTCTCTAAGGCACTGACCCTGTTACTACTGACTAACAAGCCCAACACTTATTATCATGATAAGTCTCATTGGTTAAAGCAGTCTTCTCCTAATGACTTTCACACACACTTTACAGCCTGGTAGAATTCAACACTGCCTCATCCCAGTGCAAAAGAACACTGAGAACATGACCTTTATTTGCACAGCCTGTGTGTTTCTTGTAGTGCCAGCACTTCCAGGATGTAAGGCAGTGTCCATTAGGTCCCCGGTTTGTACTGGCCAAAATGATGCTGAGTGATTAGCGAAGCAAGCCTCTCCATTGATCACAGATGAAATGTAAGCAAGATAGATCTCATCTAGTCTCACCACCTGTACATTACAGACCACGTAATTACCCTGATTCGTGCTTGCATCATGTCCAGTAAAGTTTAACTAAATCACATATACTGCAAGAATCTAACGTTCTATAGGCAGCACCTCTCCAGGAGCAAACTCAGTTTAATCTGTTAAACGTTTGCACCTTTACTGTAACTTGCACTTGTGTGGTTGTAACTTCTGGTCATAGGTTTTGTTCTGTTTTTCGCATTGTGATGGGTACTTTCCATGGGTAATTTCATTGTATACAAAGCTCTGTGACTTGCACTTTATTGTTTGACACTCTGAGTTGCCTGGCAAGTCAGTCTGTTTCAGTGTCTGTCGTCATGAAAAAGCAATCTGTCTAGGAGAAGAAATTACAAAGGGGATGTGAAATCATGACAGTCCTGGTAGTTTCCTTTCCAACTATAACTCTGTTGACATTAACTACAACATTAGCAGCTATGAATTATATTTGTCATGTACGCTCCACGCAAAAAAGAAAACAAATGGAAAAGTTAAATATTTACTTTCTGACAGCTTATTTTTTTGCAAGTGTATTTTTCAACTGAAGTTCTCCAAAACCATCCTAAAGCATTTTTGTCAAGGGAACTGCTGTTTGCAGGATCAGGAGACTGTGTTTGCTTAAGCACATCTGTAGACCCAAAAGAAAATAAATAAAAATTTGTAAAAATCTTCTTTCACCCTTTCCTCAGCAATTATTTTATTAACCACAATTCCAAGGTTAGAAAAATACCTACTCCATTAACCTACAAGACATCAGACACAGGGCTCCATAGCTCATTGTGGACTCGCTTCTGCTAACTTTCAGCATATACTGATGCTGCTTGGCGCCATGCAAAGTAGATCGGACTGTGATTTTTCTTAAATGGCAAGTTGGTCAAATCGTGCTTTCAGTTATTAACAAACACCATACCCCAGGGTCAGTTCAAACTTTCCACTACATGCTTGAGGTGACTGAATGATAAACAAATGATCAGTGGGAAATTTTGATGCTGGCATATGCCATCTGGTTAGCTTTTAGAAGGAGGAAGTGAGAAGATGTAGGGTTGGTTTGCCAAAGTAGTTTAAAAGAAAAGAAAAATATTTAAAAAAAAAGAAAACTGTACAGGCCTTCCGTCTTCACTTTCTTATGTAGATACCTATAATCAGACTTTTACTTGTACAGAGAGGTGCCAAAATAAACAGTACTTACTCTCAGAGCATCCATTAACTTCAATTTGGGTACTCAGTGTGCTAAAGTTCTCTGTAAGAAAGTTTACATTTTAAGTGCCTAAAAAGGATTGAAATGACTGGCTAGGAAACAGTCATCCTGATTTGGACATTTCTGGCAAGGCAAAAGCATGAGGATAATGGGATGTCTGAAATTGATTCATTTCCTGGCTAGATCAAATTCCAGACTGATTTAATATAAGTAGACGAAGCACAGAGAAAGGAACTAATGTGGTACTGTTTGCTGTGGGTAGCATAAGAAATAATGTAATTAAACTGGGTGAAGGAAATATAGATGAGACATTAAAAGAAGGAAGTAAATGTAAGGAGAGTTGCATGTCAGTGCATGTAGCCTGAAGGACACACCACCACTAGACATGCATAGGAGCAAATTAGATGAATGTGTCTTAAATAGTTGGAAGTAGCGTTGGTCCTGCTTTAAAAAGGATGGATACAACGACCTCTTGTTCTTTTAAGACATCTGTCATACACAGCTCTAGAGAGAAAGCGTCCTCTAAAGGTGACAAGTACCATTACTAGACTGATGTTTCACCCCTCAGATGGCTTTACCTTTGGGATCACTGTGACATTGTATTTTTAGTAAGCGAGGATGTGATTTGTTGCACCTGGCTGAGAAGAATGTAGGCCTACCCACACCAAGAGAGGAGAAGGAAAGTAATCTTTTGCCTCAACTTTGTGAGAATGTCTTTATAAAAAGCAAAAAGAAGAGAAATAAACATCATCTTTGTGCAATTATATGGCAGCTTTCATATGAAGATCTCAAAGAACTTTTCAGCCATTAATTAAACCCATGAATTGACTGGGATGTCATTAATGTGCTCATTTTTAAAGTGTAGAGGAAGCTAATAGGGTGATGTGCCTTGCCTGTAGGCTGTACGGCAAAGTAGGAGCACAGACAGGGACACAGCCCTGGGGCCAGGTTTTGTCTAAAGTCAGGAGCTTTCCTTCTCCAAGACAACTGAAAACAACATGTTAATGCAGAGAAATGTTATTCTCAGCAGTCTGATGCAAAATGGCAGAAAAATCAGATAGCCTCTTGGTCTGCATGCCACTAGACCACGCTGCTTATGCCTGCTGTCAGCACTAAGACACCCAAAGGAAAAGTCAAAATAAAGAAAAGACCTCTAGATTGAGCAACATTCCTGCCGCATACGTGCTCACAGAGCACTGACGTGGTCATGGTGCCATGTAATGAACTGCAGAACACACTGGCTATTCTAGACACTAGGTGTCTAGGACATAATGACTTCTTAATTAATGTCTAAATAATGACCACTTACAATTAAGCTGTCAGAAGACAGAGGAAACAATAATGGCAAGTACAGCTCCCTGTTTATTATAGGAGTCCTTCCCATTTCATGAGTCCTGGGCTCTGTTCTTAAATGCTTTTCTAGTCCACAGGTTTTTCCTTTCTTATTTTGCTTGGATAAAAGAAAGAGAAATGCAATTTCAGTCCCAAAGACGCCTTCCTTGGGAAATTAGGAGCAACTCTTTCTGCATTCAGGTTGGGGGGAGGCAGAAAAGTAAGAAAAGCTCGCCTGAAATGTTAATAATTGGTGTGAAATACCCACATATGAACTCCATACCCTTGGTTTTTCAGCTATAGCAAAGCTTCCCTGCTGGGAAACCCTTGGGCCTGTCCATCTGCCGTACAGTATGGTGAATACTACTACAATGGCAAGTTAACAATAATTGTGCTCCTTTGAACCTCCCCATTCAAGTCACTCCATTGATTACTCAGAAGAATGCAGACTCTTGTGTTATTTGATCGGCACATATACTCCGAGTATTTAATCCCCTCAAATATTTTTCAATAACTTCCTTTAATTACAAGGAAAACACGTCAAGTGATGCATGCATTGAAGAGCTTCCTCTCATGTCTCTCTCTCTTTTTTTTTTTTTCCTGTTTAATGAAGAATTTGAATCACTTTTCAGCTTCTTAATCCTATAATCCTGGAAGGAATTTGCTCTCTTCCAAACCCTGGGGGTGGTAGGCTTATGCTTAGTACAGTACACCCTGGAGATCTTTCAGTAGGGTTTTTCCAGAGGAGTTCCAAATACCTGCATTCCTCAGCTGTGCAGGCAACGTGTAACCCAGCCTCACTGAAGACACCTTGCTTAAGTGATTCAAGGAATGATTTCTCCGTGGGCGGCATGGGGACATCAGAGAACAGTAGCCACAAGGTGATCAGAGAACCAGGCTTTGCCAGGAGGAACAGGTGCACAGCACCAGGCAGGACAGTTTTACCTACAAACTTATTACATTCAATGAATGCATTCTTCTTGGAGGAAAGGAAAAGGCAGTGAAAGGGCCACCTAGCTTAATGCTGCATCTTTAAATCGTACTGCCTCCCGTTCCCCGAGGAAGGCTGAGGAACAATGGACAAGTCTGTACAACTGTTTTGTTGGAAAAGTTGGCCTGAACCTGTTGGCTGTACGCTCTTTGCCTTGAAGGTTCCTGGATGCATTTACAGCACGCGACGCTCTCGTCTGTGAACACGGTGTGCTCACTGCACAACTTCAGACTTGCCTAGTTTTGTTTGAAGAAAAACCATTGTTCTTGCAATAAAGACAGCTCTTTTTTGCAATGAAGCGAATGCCCGTGATTTTCCCTCTTCCCCGTTTTCATGTAGTATCAAGGAATTGCAATGATATATGAATAACAAACGTTCCATCTGATCTTTTCAGCCTGTTATTTCTCAAGGGTTGGCCTGTGGATCTTTAGGGATCCATAAAAAGTAAAAAAAAAATGGTGCATGGAACAACTGCAAATGAGTAAAACCACAGTAACAACCCCAAACCTGCCCTCGTAATTCCATACATGCCAGCAGGCAGATGGGGGGGCGAAAGCCGAAAACACACTTTCAAAGTTTTGCAGCATTTTAGCTCCTTGTAAATCAATCTTGACTTACTCTCCAAATATCTTAGTGTTCTCACATCACCAACGGCAGAGAAATGGCACTGCAAAAGCATCTGCTATTCACTCCGCTCCAATTCTAGGTCGTGCTCCTCAGTTTGCTTTCTTTTTCCTATGCTTGTTAGTTCAAGTAACCATTGTTCTGTTAGAGGTTAGTTACCTAATCTCTCATAGCTGTTGTCATTAGGTTTTACGCCGAAGTAGCAACAATGAGAAACAGCTAGGAAACCTGAACAACCCCAAGTGTATCTTTGTCTGTCTGAGATAAGATGCCATCACAGGGATCAGTTGAAATAAGTCTGGATAAAAAAAATCAGCCAGGACACATTGATGTTAATGTGGACACAGCATGGATACAGTGCACACAGAAAGGACGTGTGGGGCATGAGGTGTAGCTTGCAAGTCATCTGCCGTTGGCTGAGGGAACTGAAATTATTCACGGATCAGTATTTCAGCACTGGGTCAACCTGGAAGCCTGGCCTGTTTTCAAAGGTTTCCACATCTTGGTGCAACTATGATGATTTGTTTTATGATCTGACAATTGATGAACTTGCTAACACCTTAATCATAGCTCAGTTGGCAAAAGATGACGAAAACTTATGTCATACTGTGGTGTCTGACTGGTACTTTCCATTGCTGTGGTAGACTCCAGTACCTATTTCACACACCCAAATAGCCCATCTCACGCTGCTGCTTCTAGAGGGGCTATGACTTGCTTGTTTGGCTGAAGCTTTGCATAAAAAGCAGAAGAATAAATTATAGGTCTATAACTGATGCGAAATAATTGTTTTGTATTTTCAAAAATTCTCCACCTATTTTGCCATAAACTTGCATTAAGGGAAGTTTTGTTATCAATGGAAGACAGCTGACGTAAAACTGACTGAAGGAATGAACCTGTAGGAATACTTTGCAGCGTATACAGCGAGCTACAGGTATGTGACAGTAGTGGACAGGATACATGCTGATGTCCTCTCTAGGAGAAAAATCTTATTAGAGGGGACAGGACTGACAGTTTCTATCCAGACTTTGCATGTACATAGTGCTGCTCTCTCCTTGAGGTTGGAAGGTAGCTGGTCAAGTTTAATGAATAAAGGCCACTTAAACCCCCAAGTTCACAGAAGAGTGAACCAAGTGACGAGGAAGTTGTCATTTGCTCTAGGTCACACTTCAATTCAGGGCTGGAACTAGTGACAGGAGCTATGTAAAAAGCTTAAGGAAAAATGAATTTTGGGGGAAATAATCTACAAAAGATAGCTCAGGAAGCATATTTTTTCATATTCTGGGTAAAAAAAGAAAAAATCCATTCCTTTTTACTATTTCATTTAAGTTTCCTCTTTTTCATCCTTCCTCCCCTCCATTTCTATCAGTATAAAGTGTGCCCTTCAAAAACAGAATTGAAAATATTTCCTTGGAAAACAGCAACACTTCATGTGTCTTCCAGAGTTCCTAACTCCATATTCGAAGCAAAAATTATTGGGTGAATCTAGTCTCAATATATGAGCCATTTGTTTGGGCAGTGCTATGCTTTTTTTCCACAAATTTTCTAGTAAAAATACAAAAACCTATGAAATAACCACCGGTCCTCACTAGGAAACCACACACTCATGCCTTTCTTCTGCACTTACTGCCTTTGTCCTTGTAATAGTTGTACTATCAGCAGTGACCCCAACACTTACATGGCATTTCAAAGCCCCTTAAGGACTATTATTCCCCCTCAAAAAGTAGATGAAAGTGAAATTTACCGCACAGAGGAATTGGTGGGACAAAATAAATGCTCTGGAAAGGCAGCTCTGGGGAGATGGCTCATCTCCAGCAGCACAAATCTAGGGCTTTTCTGTCGCAAGAGGAGTGGGTTTTGCTCAAGGAGGCACTGGGATGAACCGGGGCCTTCAGCTTGTGGATTTATTGCTCCTGGAGGGTGTTTGAAGAGGATATGTGGGAGAGGGCATAGATGTGTCACCCCCAGTGAGGTTGTATTCGGAGCTGGTACGGTGCACGGGATCACAGGGGTGAAGGGGAGAGGGATGACCCCCACCACATCTCCGCTCTCTGCAGTGCACAGATGGGTGACTTAATAAGGGAAAATGAGTCCAGCTGCTGAATTTGTCCTTCTCTGTGCTTGCTAGGGTTTTTGTTATTAAGACTCCCAATTTATAAGATCCTAGGTGTGCTAAGTAATAAGAAAAATAAAATCCTCACCATTTTCATAAACACAGACTATTCCTCTTTGGTTTTTTATCTAAGACGAAGGCCAGGGACTCCCCTGCCCACAGCAATGCCTCCTCTCAGCCCACACCTCCTCCCTACATGGACAGCAGGGCCACTATGAGCAAAGGAGAAGGAGCAAAGCCTGAGGGTGCTGGCAGGGCACAGCAGTCAGTGTGTCACTGTAGTAATCTGCTTAAAGGAGAAGGCCAGGGCATAATTAAATATCCTGGCCTGAAGTCCTAATAGAGCAGCTGGAAGATCTGATGCTCTTCCCATAATAAACTGTAGCTCATTTATTACTGCTTTGCATATGTATCAAGAAATGAGTTCAGCCCCAAGCCCTGGCTCTCCCCATTTTCTGTCACCAGAGATACCATCCTCCTGTTCTCAAATTATCATTGCAATGATAACACCTACTTTTATCTACATCTGAGAAGCCACAAAACTAAGCAAGCAGATTTTGTCACACATTTCCTCTAGCAGCCACAAAACCACGTGTGGCAATATATTCTTACAAAATCATGGCAAATTTGCAAAAAGCAGAACTGGCCTTTCGGAACACACATTTCTACGGTTTTGTTTTCACAAAATTTTTGAGTTTCCAAACATCCTTTAGCAATTCAACAGGATGAGGAACACCCAGGTGGAAGTCACAGAGCAGCTGGCCTCTAGGCTCCTTTAAAGAAAAGAAAACCTCTTTTGGTTTCTGTGAATCTAGCGAGGCAGAGAGGATGCACTTGCTCTCTACTGCTGCATCAGATATTTAAGAAAAGGGAGGTAAGGAGGCTACTGAAGTTCATTTGCATGCTGCTGGCATGAAAGAAAAAGGTACGAATAATTTTATAGTACAGACTGGAAAAAGCTGTGCGGACAATGAAGGTTAAAACAGAACTTGAAGGATTTTTATGGAGGGGATTACAGTACCATGGGATGTGCTCTCTGTGAGGCAGATATGACAACCCAAGAGACTCGGTTGAGCTTTATGTTGACCTGACACTAACTTTGCATAAACATCATTCAGATGTTATTTATAATATATAATATATATATTTATATATATATCACATTATATATATAATATAATGTGATAGCAATAATGGTTGTTAGGATGCCTGGCATGCATGGCTCTCTCCAATGCCCAGAGCTCTGTTTTAGCTGTACAGGGAGCCTGGAAGTCCAGCTGGGACTAGGTGGCCTCCTTCTTAAGACAGGTAATGGTAGTGTGACAACTGCACCCTTCACCATCCTGGTTTTAGCTCCATACATTTCCTTGTAGTTCTGAATTTGAATGGCTTTCCTCGTCCTTTGGCACCAGCTATTTTGGGTTCTTCCAGAAGGCGAAATCAAATTTTCTGCTGATATAGAGCATGATAACTCCACTTTGGCTATGAATTTATGTGAGTGTAAACTGGCAGATCAATCATGCCTTCAGATACAGCAGACATTAACAGCTGAAGTTCATTCAAATACTGTAGCTTCCACTTAGATTATCTCACCCTTTTGTCAGGTTAATCAAAATGTCCCTGGCTGTCTTATCCCTAATGCTCAAAGAACATACTACATACTCTGACCTTTTGCAATGTGCAAGAGGCCTATATTTCACATGCCAGCTATTCATCAGTAAGGAGGGGTAAACCTAATGATTTCCTGCGAGAATGCTATTTTTATAGAGATAAAGAGTAAAGCAATCTAACAAAAACACTCTCTTAGAAAGCAGTCATCATTGTCTTCTAACAAACAGTTCATTTTAGCTGGTAAAACAAATCAAGTCAGACTCATCAACCTTTATTTTTTTTTTCCTTCCAACTGAACAAAAGTAGCTGTAAGATAAATAAAGTGCTAATTTTCCAGGCTGGAATTTGGGAAGGGGCAGACGTTTTTCATGACTCATTCTTAAGCAGAGGTAGTGGCATGCAACTTCAACATTTGGATGCCGAGCTGTCAGCAAGCAACTTTAACACTGCCTTCATCTCTCCTCCTTTCTATTTATACATTACACAAAGCTATTTTTTCCTGGGTTTAACCGCACATCAAAGGACCAACTGAATGGATCGGTTTGGAAGGTTGCTGATAGCAACTCTGAAGAATCCTGCAAATGCAGGTCTAAAATTTCAGTTCTTTCCAGTGGTATGTCAGTTAACATGGGGAAAGACAGTGAAACACTTAGCAAGCAAAAGCACCATGGTTGTGCTTCTGTTATTTGCAAGTTCAAGCTGGACTTGGAGAAAATTAAATGACTACTTATTATGTTAACTCCTTCCTCCCAACAACACATTTCCTACCAAAGGAGACACCAATCACCATGCTCATTTCAGTCTTTCAGAGAGATAGTAGCAGATCTTCAAAGACATCCTGGTGACTCAGAGTTCATGTTCATGTCCTTAAAGTGGAGTATCGCCTCCTATTCATTCAGGGATGTATGAAATGAATTTCCCAGTTACCTTTAGGTCAAATATATTTACCTTGGCAAATATAGATTTTGAAGTACTGTTCCAGGATTACAAAACCAGCAAAATCCCAGCAATAAAATTAATTATATTGGACACAGGTATCGAGCTGAGTGATTCTCTGGCTTCATAAGTGAATAGGAATGCCTATACCTCTACATTCTCATTGCAACAGAGATGTGACCACCACGAAATACCTCAGCTGGCTTAAAACCATTTTCCTAGCACTAAGCCCATCTCCTCTGACACTCTATACACAAGAAAGGTAAACAAATACAACTTCAGTCTAAGTTGCCCAGCCTTTTTTGACACTTTGACATGATTATTTTTGTCTACTTCCTCAAGCTTTTCAGCTCATACTGGCTTAGTTTCTCTCAGACGAAACCTCTTGCAGAACTGCTGGTGTTTCAAGATCCTTAAAACTCACTCCTTTATATATCCCACTGTCAATTATTGCTTATTTATAAAAGGAAAGGAAAAGCAAAACACACCGACCCAGACTCAGGAAATAATGAACAGACAGAGTTCCACATTCATAAATAAAACAAAATACTTCCTGTTGCTCTTACATAATCTTAAAGGGTTGTTTTTTTTAAAAAAAACAGCACCATTTCAGTAGGTCTTTTTTATGCTACTACTCTTGTGCTATTTTAAGTCGGAGAGAGGTTTGACAAGTGAATCTTCAGTAATGACAACTGCAGCTTTTATTGACTTTTTTGAAAATATTGCACTAACTCAGAATTACTGAGCTCAACAGCACTTGTGAGCATAAACTAAAACAATACGTGACTGGTACACATTGCATGAGAATTTATGTAATGTTAAACCCAACACAAGCTGATGGCCAAACCTGTAGACACTTAAAAGCTGTTGGAAACCCTTTTCCCTCCCTGGACTGGACATGATCCACCTCTGGGCTTTCTTCCACTGCACACAAACAACTATAATTTACTACAATAATTTATAGTGCTGCATAAAATTATAATAGGGCCAGTTTCCTTAAACTGTTTCAGTTCACTTGCAGAAACATGAGTTTATGAAGAGCACAGCCATACAAGGAGATGGACATAGGTTTGGGGTGAGGTGGAAGAGCTGGAAAACGGCTCAGCCCTGACTGCCAGTGCTTCCTTGTTCCATGGAGCTCTGCATGGGCCAGTCCCGTGAGGAATGCCTCCAAATAGCTCGAGAGAACATACCTGCTTTGCAGATATAGCAAACTAATTACATGGAGCCAAATCTCAATGGAAATAATAATAATAAGAATTAGAATGTTCCAAACAGTACTCATCTGGGAATCTCAATTAGCTTCACAAACAGTAATTAATTTAGCTTCTTAACTCTCCGCAAGATAGAGAATTATTAATGTTCCCATTTTAGGGATGGGGATATACACATGTAGAAATGTCTACAAGACAGCAGCTGGAGTTGAAAAGCACGTCTTCTCATGGCTTCTTCTCTGCCTTGTGCTGTCTCCCATCATGTCAGCTGACAGTCTCCCATATTTTATGCAAAATTGTATTATGCTGGTTTGGACCAAAAAAAGAAATGTTTCCAAAATCTCCTAGGTGTTAAAATAACCAAAACTTAAAGAGCTTGACCTGCATTAAATACTATTTCTTCACTTCCCCTACACTGTGAGAGAGAACATGTCCAGACAGGAACACATTGGATTTGATTTAGTAACCCAATAGTGAAGTTTCTCTAATGAGACCTATGACAAATTTGGCTTTATTTGTTTGCTAAATACAGTTATTACCCAGCAGATGACCCTACAAAGAAGTAAAATTAGACACCAGGAGAGAGACCTGCCTGCCTTTGACCTTAGATGCAGGTCACAAAGTGTCAGGGCTCTGATGGCAGCACTCCAACATGTTGAGATAATAGGCCCTTCCCTAAAATAAACACCAAGCCTTCCATACCAACAGAGCTGCCTCTAGCTTTATAATCCCTTTGCCATTTTAAATCTCCAGATGAGTTATTATATTGCAACACACACAACTGGTATGTCATGAACCCTCAATAGTACTCAGTAAGTATATAGAGGAGGGGGAGGAATGAAGGAAAAGGCTAGTCACCTTGATACCAAGCTTAACTGAACTTCATTTACCTGCTTTCTGAAAAGGAAAATGCTTGGGTATCCTCTAATATTAAAGATGTTTGTTTTAGTTTAGGCTAACTGATTATGGTATGTACTTAGTGACTGCTGAATTACCAACTGCTCTACAAATGCTCACATGCAAAACATCCTTGAACGTCAGACTGTCCTGCAGGTAAGACAGGAGGCAGGAGATGTTCTCATCTATTTTTAACTTGATTGCAAAATAGGTTTGAGACTTGGAACAAATATTTTTCATTGTTTCTCAGTTTCTCACAAAGAAAACAACGTTTGCAGCTGATGTCCATGGCAGATGATGTGCATGGCAGATGATGTCCATGGCAGCTGTGCTGTAGTGAATACAAAGTGGATGAAAAATATTACTTCTGGACTGTGTAAGGGGAAGTTTCCTATTTTCTAGCATTTTGGAGGACTATATAGAGTACCAGGCCATGAGGAATAAGGTCCATTGCAGTGACATTGCTGGAGAAGGCAATCACATTCTGCTGTGCTCTTCTCCTGAAGCCTACCTCTGCTTTAATTTTCCCAGTTTAGGGTTACTAGACAGCTCTCTTGCAAACTTCCTTTGCCACATTTCTTTGAGGTGAGCCAGCATTTCATCTACTTTGTGTCTATTTGTGGCCAGTATGAACTGAGGGCTGGAAACATGTCCAGAGGACTTTTTACAATTCCTGGTGATGAGGATGGCTACAAGCAGCAAAGTGTATCACTTATATATTTGTCAGCTGCAAAGCTGAAACCAATAGCAGGGTATGAACGGAGAGCTGAAAGCCTCACCTCTAGCTGATACTTCACATGGCAGGTTATGTGTCTAGGGGCTTGTTGTCTTAAGTAGAAGGACAGAGGAGGAAATGTCATCCAGCCCTCCCCAGCCCTGAACTGAGCGGTGAGGGAAGGGAACTCAACCAGCTTGTAAAACCTCTGGAAGATATCACAACAATTTACATTGAAGTTGTCAGTCAGGAAGCTGCACTCTTTAAATGCCCATGATTAGCCTTCTTTCCCAATTATCAGAAGAATCGCAGCTCTTGTGCAAAGTGTCTATGGACACACCTACTAATTTCCATGGACTTAAATGTAAACAGCAACGAAAAGCTCCCACTAACTTTCCAGGGAAACAAACTTGAAGTGCACATCTATCCTTGTGTGCTTTTGCCATCTGGAGAGACAACAGATCTCTCTTCCTCACCCTGAGACAAAGGCAATGAGCTCCAGAGCCATCATCCCAGTAGATCCCAACTGCCTTGACAAACTCCTTGATGTTTTGGAAGGATTCTTTGTTTCTTAAACTCAGTGGCAGAAAGGGAAAGGGAGTATCATCTTTGTATTCACAGAACAGCTGGGCACAACAATAGCATCTCTTGCTCTCAGGAAACTCATCACCCATTGGCAATACCTTGTCCTGGATGGGAAATAAGCACAGCAAGAGGAGGGCTATTCGGGGCTATGAGCTGGGCCCAGGGAAAAGAGAAAGCATGGGCAAAAAAACAGAGAGAGAAGTTCTGTAAATGAACAGTCAGCATAAACAAAGCCTATCAGCCTAGGCAAGAGGCCGAAGCACAACTGCACTAAACAAATCACGGTGGAATCAGCAACTGGCAAAGTAATTGGCGTTATTACAGCTGATGGAAAATTTCTGATGCCGCCCATGTTCGCTTTCGAAACACTGCTCAGACATTTAATTGGCTTGGTTCTCATCTAGCTGATTAGTCTTTTTTTTTTTTCCTCCTGGAGTGTATCAGGCCTGTATCCATAGACATAAAGTTTCAGATCTGCTTTCCTGGCTCTGTCCACTGGCCATGATATCTGGGAATGAAGTTTTGCACTAACTAAACAACATGGGAGAAATGTGGAGACAAAGAGGTCTGACTGGGGAAGCTGAATCAATTTAGTCTCTGTGTTCCCCTGGTTCTTCTTGAGTTCAACTCCAGCACTACAAAACACCCCTATGGTTGCAGCACCTAAAATATTGTGAGTTAAATACAGGGATGAAAATTTCACCTGATGATGTCACCAAAGAATGGTTCTGGTGTCTTGGTTGCCATGCACGTATAAAATTGCTGTCTCTCTCACACAGAAATGCTCATGTGGAGCACCCTCTGGCATATTTCTCAGAGTATTTGATAAAAAGTTAATAATTGCTGAGTGACTGTGCTCAGGAAACCCTTCTCATTCAACTTACTAGTTTCTTCGGCCAAAGCATCTTTAACCTCTGCTTTGAATCCTCTTCCAGGAAACTCTATAGGCCAGGTCTACATGGACAGGGAGATTTCAGCCAGAGGCTTCAAAATCTTTCCCCAGTGTCTTTTAAAAGCCTTGCAAAATCATTAATATGTTGGAAGCAGCCAGATTCTTGAGGTACATGAAATAGGGAATGGTGCTTTTATAAACTTTTATCAGAAAAAAGCAGCTTGGCTTGGTGCTGGGACACAGGTGCTGCTCTATTTTTACCTCCACTCCACTCCCTAGTTCTAGTCTTAGCCCATTGACCTGTCCTTTAGAGTACATCCAGTTTTAGGAACAAAAAATGCTCTTTGCTTGGCCAGGCAATGTGTCTGCGGGGCAGACAAGGCATTGAGGGAAGGAAGCTGTTACCCACTTTCTTCTTGTGCTCCTCTGGTCTCCTGACAGCTGTATGGCCACAGGCTGTCTTAATGGAGACACTGTGGTGGCAGTAGCTTTGCAGCCTCGTGGAGTGATGGTTCCTCAATTACCAGGGAGCCATTTTTGAGTGTGCCTTCTCACTGGAAGCCGCAAGAAGACTTTTTAACCTGCCTGATTGATACATTCATCAGTCGATTTCACTGGGATACGATCCATCTAGACTTAGAGCTCATTTCCAAGGGAGAGGGAGCTAAGAGAGTCTCTTCCATCATACCCTCTGTCACCGAAAAGCAAAGCTATCTCCATGCCAGGAGACTCTCAATGCTGAAGGGAGAAGGTGTGGCTCACACAGATTTCTGGAGCCACTGGAGACCAAACGCCTTTTTTTTCCTTTAAAAAAATCCCTCATTCTCAGTAAAATGGTCTGGCACATGATTGCAAAGGACACACTGGAGGATCTGAATATGGTGGCCCTTCAACAGGCAGCATTGCATTGCTGGACCGAAACGCGCCCCCTGAATGTCCGAGTAAGGCTGGCCAGTGTGGCCATCACTAACACAGCAAAGCAAGCGGGGAAAACCACAGGCTCCCAGTGGGGAGACCACTAGTATGGCTTCATGTCACACCCCTGTTCCAGGGCTTTTAGGAGCACAGGGTTGGGCAATGGGATCGTCTTAAAAAAGCAGGCACCTTCCCACCCTAAACAGTCGGCTAATCATAGGTAAGGCAGTGCCACAGTCAGTTTTTGCAGGGAATTACAATACTACCCTCACGTCTCTGTGCCTCCTGAGTCACCCTTGCTGCTACAGTCAGACGCCAGCACCGGCCTTGCTGAATCCAACGGAGCTTCAGAAAAAGACTGAACCCAAGCTGCCTTCAAGGTAAATTTTTGAGATCAGAAGACAACAAACAGGCAAGTTCAACGCAGGCAAGATCAGGTCTTCCTTTCTCCATGCCAAAAGGAAGTTACAGAATATGTCACTAGAAAGGGTTAACAAGCTATGATGAGTGATGAAAATGGAGGACAACACAGACAACCTCATGCTATTTGCTTCACCTGCCTGAATATTTTTTCTTCCAGTTCTCACTTGACCGTGTCAGAGAACAGCAATCTAGTACCCCAAAAAGCCAACAGGGAGACGCCTACTTCATCCCAGTTTGGTGCAAGGCTTTTATTCACACCCCATATAGGCCTGTCTACAAAGGAGAAAAGCTTCCTGTTGGAGATGCAGTCAGCTCCCACAGTGGGATTTAAGAAGTCTGAGGATTGCTCTGAGCAGTGCTGCTCTGTGGTCCACAACCAAATCACCTCACTCAGTGTTTTTTTCTGTGCTCTGAAATGGGCATAGCGCCCTGCCCTGCTTTGTGAGATGCTGAGATTTATGCGTGAAAAGCATGGCATAAAAACTAAGTATTGTCACATAAAGCAAGATGAGGCTATAAAAAGAAGCCAAAGCAATGTGGGTGCCATTAAAATCCTGACACTGAGAGCTAGAAGTGGCTTAAATTTCCTGCAGTACTCCTGCTGTTCCCTTTTATTAAGCACAGGGAAATATTGCCTGGCAGATAAACATTGTGATGTGGTAAATGTCCAGAATTTAATGAAGTCCATTATAATTGATGAAAATATATCTTTCATTAGTTTATGAATGCCTTATTCATACAGATTTTTTTGAAAATCCTGAAAGAATGTTTTCCTTAAGCGAGTGCCAAGTAAAAGAGTGAACAACTTCTGCTAACACACCTTCATCTCTTCTCCAAGGCTGACTCTCCTGCAAAGGAAAGGCTCTAGTTACACACCCACTAGCTCTGTCCACAGCCCACTTACAAACATCTTCCAGCTCGATGCACCCATCCCCAGTAACAGCTGGCCACAGGTGGGTATTTCAGTAGGCACTGGGAAGCCTTTTCCCACTGCTGCCTGCCTGCCTCTGCCAATCCTTTAACTTTTGTCTTTTAATGTCATATAATCTTTAGGCCAAGAACAATAATATATTTGCTTTATGATGCTCCAAACATGGCAGGGGTTTTTAGGAACTGCCACGATATCATCTTCTCAACTGTGGACATGCTGCTGATTAAAAGGGTCACACTGGCGGCTAGGGAATCTATAATGACTTTATTTGTCCATAAGAAGGATACACCAGGAGTTCAAGTTTCCCTCTGCAGCCTCGGTCTCTTGGTGCTTTGATCCTGACCACCTTTGAGAATAAAAGGGGAATTTAGCTCCTAAATGTGATTTGGTGACTGGCGTCTCCATTAATGCCACCCATAAAAGGATCAGTTTCTTCGTTACATAGGATGAGGCTGAAATCACAGAGCTGAAATAGTAGTAGCAAGGAAAAAAAAAGTATTTTTTTCATTAAAAGGGACCAATCATTAACCATGTAAATAAATAAATGGATATTCAGTTTTAATAACGCACTCTATTCTGCTGCTTAGTCATGAAGACAGGTGAGGAGAAAATGTTTTGAGTCTTTGAAAATATTTTTTCTTTGAATTAGAGAATTACACATTGTGGTGTTTCAGCAGCACAAACACCTGCTGACAATACAATTGAAACACAGGACATTCTTGAGGCTGCAAGAAAATGGGCATTAAAAAATAGGACCCTATTATCGAGTAAGATATCTGAAGACTGTGGTTGAGCATGTATTTTTTTCTCTGACTTTTAAAAGCATCACATCCTCAAACTCAAACAAGCAGATGGCTGCCAGAAACACTCTGAAATCAGCAAGCTGCTTGTGTTGGACACATCACTTCTGTGTCCTGGCCTCTTGACTTTCACATTGATTTTTTATTTCATTTAGTTTTGATCCAAGGCAATTGGAGAGGATTTTAAAGTCACCGGTGACCTCTGAACTTCAATGATGGCATTTTGGGGCATTTTATCTAAAAGAGGAGAAAAGGGCAGAAATGACCATTCACTCACTATCCAATGAAAAAAAGTATAATTACATCATTTGTGGTTTTAGTTGAAGCAGCTGAGGTAAGCTTCTGAGGCTATACAAAGAGGAGGTGACGCTGCTGGAGGGAGAAACATTTTGAAGAGTGTGCAACCATGGCATAACCTCCTTTTCTTGATAATACACAGCCAGAAATGATGACAACTTCAGCTTTAACTCCATGGTCTTGCACAGCAGTAAACTTGAGTTATAAGTCAGACCTGCTCCTGGCTGAGTTTCTGAGCTTTTGTTTCTGCCTTCTGAAAGAGTGTAGAACTGTAATCTTTGATATGAAGTCAGGTCTTAGGAAAAGCCAGTAGATACAGAGCCTTGCATTGCATCTCCCTGCAACTCAGACTGCTCTGAGCATGTCAAACCTGACCTTCATTCCTCCCCTGAGAGATAATACACGTCTCTTTTCCTCACGTGGACTTCCCAAGACATTGTCTCGAGCTTCATCTCACGGGTGCTAAATGGCATGCCATGAACAAGATAAGCTGAAGCACTCAAGTGAAGGATAAGGCTGATGAATTTGCTCCTTGGGAGCAAGAGGACCTTTTGCAGTGTGGGTGAAGGCCACCTGCTAGAGAGAACTAAGCTGGCAATGTCATAAAAAACCACCCTGAGGTAGGTGCCCTGCAGCACACCTCTCCCACTGAAGGGAGGACCCTGGCCACTGTTAGTCACGTTCTTCCACGTGCTGCAGGAAGCAGGAAGGCACAGATGGCAGAGATGTGACCATGGAAGCAGAGCGAGTCATTCGAAGTTCAGATGGATCCACGCCAGGAGCTGCCAGGCTGGGGTATTGCTTCTCCTGCCACAAGGCAAGGAAGGCTCCTACGGCAGGAGTTACCGGAAGAAAAGGAGCTGCCAGGTGTCTTCCTGGTGATTTCAGAAGGCTTTGTGCAAGGGGTTCTCTGTTACTACCAGTCTGCTCCATTTGTACCTATTCAAAGGCTTGTTGTTTTCCTTCTACTCAACACCACCTGTGACCACAGCAGGTCCTGACAACACTGAATCAGAGACGAGGCCACCTCCCAAGGGAGGGGAGAGAGGCATTGCAGAGGGTACCATCTCTCCTGATTTCCTCTTCCTAAGACATGTTGAATGAAAAATGTTTTTCTCCTTCACCTTGTTAGGGGCTCTCATGAAGTCCTTTCAGCCATCTGAGGTTCCTGCTTATGCCCTTTCATCCTGGTTC
The DNA here is from genome assembly GCA_033558235.1 of Neomorphus geoffroyi. Classification (NCBI taxonomy): domain Eukaryota; kingdom Metazoa; phylum Chordata; class Aves; order Cuculiformes; family Neomorphidae; genus Neomorphus; species Neomorphus geoffroyi. The sequence goes on from JAUMJM010000025.1 coordinate 4,893,086, forward strand.
TACACCTTTTCCAAACCTCAGTGGTATGTGGGATATATTCCCTTCTCCTAAATGCCTGCATCTCCTTGCTTATACTCACTGAGATTATGCTATGCTCACATCTAGATTACTTTCTATTGAGCTCTTATTCTTATTCTTATTCCTATTCTTATTCTTATTGTTTTATTCTTATTCTCATTCTTAAAGAAACTCTATCAGTAATGGTATCATCCTGTAGTGCAACTGCTTCTCCAGTACAAGAGATCAGAACAATAGTATTACTATATCAGTACTGTGCCAACTAATTTTGATGGCACATAGATAAAATACTGATTTAATTTATCTGAGTCTAGTAAAATCTGAAAGGACCTTACAAGAAATCATGCCTATATCTTAGTTAATGAAATTCTAGGCTGCTTCTAGGAAGATTGACAATTCCAAAATCAATCTGCCAAACTTTCTTTCACAGCTTCATTTTGAAGCTATTACAGATAAGGCAAAGTCCTCCAAACTCATAGGAGTTTGTGTGAATGCACACGTGGGAATGGGGACCACCACATTTTATTCCTCCCAAGACAACCTGGCAGCCTAGGGAGACAGGATAGAAAAGAATGGATGCTCTTGATGCTGTCAGCACACCTCAGTGTTGAAGGATTTCCCCCCCCAGCTAATAGCTTGAGCCTGAAGTCATTGCTGCGAGAAAACCACACAAGCCTTCACTAACAATGCTGCTCAGAATGCTTGGAGAAGGCTGCCAAAGTTCTCAGGCCACCCATCCACAGCGCATCACGCTCTTCCCATGAAGGAGAGCACACTGGGGCACTGATGATTTGGGCCAGCCAAGATGCTGTGCTGCACTGTCGGAGACAGATACCGGAGCCGGGGCACCTTGATTTTACTGGTGCTCTTTGCAGCTAGTTTGCTGCATTCAGCAGCCACAGAAGGATGAATCAAAACCTACAGGTCGCGTGTGCACTGACACCATTGTGTTCATGTTTGTGCTCATTCTTATACACGAAAGCAGGGCATGCAGAAAACTTCTTTGCCTGGGAGACAGCACGTTGCAGAAACTTTTAAGCTGTTTGCTCGGCAAGCAAAAGTCAGGGTGCAAAAAATTTCTGCAAAGTTTGATGCCTTGATTTCTCCTGCGTGGATCAATATTAACAATAATATAGTATTTCCAGGGTGTACTCAACTGACAGAGATATTGATTATTTGGTATTCAGCAGTGCATTGATACTTGATAGCGAACTGGGACACTGAAACAATAAATGTGCAGTTGTTAACAAGCAACACAAGGCATTGAGTTTCAGTGACACAACCGGGATATTGCTTCCTTCGTCTAAAACGGAACATCTTTAACATGTCAAAAATATAATTTACTTATCTGACTTACTGAAACACCTGGGGAAAATATCTGCTTCACTGAAAACCTACAGATTAAGGTCATGTTTCCAAATATGTACCAAATTACACGATTTCATCTCCACTGTGACCAAACACTCGAGGTGTTCTCAAAGGGAAAATATTTTGTTTGATATGTTTAAACATACACTGTATCAGAGCACTTTGTGCATGAACAGATTTCAGTAAAAGAAAAGATAATGAAACATTTTACTTTGGTTGCAGTAATGAAGCCAAAGTTATTTTTTCATCTAGTTTTTGATTCAGTGTGAAAAAGGAGATGTGTGCATATATATATATATACACGTATGTATAGACAGGGTGAACTCAAAATAAAATTTTCTTTATCAACAAAGATTTTACTTATATTTGAAAGACATAATGCTATATCCTTCCATGAGCTGTTTTATTCTACAATTGCTATTGATTCTACAATTGCCTCTTACGGACATATTTAATGTCAGCCACCAAATAATTAAATGGAAATTATACAGAACACCAGCTTTTTGGCTGGAATATATTGAAAAAGGAGTCTCTCTATAGTGAGGGAGAAAAAGAAAATATTTTCTGTGAAGGGAAATAATGGATAGCACTCACTGTTGCAGGAAAGAACACTCCAATGACTTTATATTCTTTTTATCTGGGCTCAGAGAGTCAGGGGATGTGACTAGTAAATATGCAGGAAATGCACCTGGACTATGCATAGCCTCTTTATGGGATAGTATAGCCTTTTCTATTCTATCAATATGTTGAACTCAATAGGCTTAGATGTCTGAGACACCATCTACAATTTAGATAGGTCAGGACCAAGGGAGGCCTTATCAGGCTCTGGTGGTGACTCTCCTCTCCCTCCCACTGTTGACAAATGTAGTTCATCCACTACTAAATTAAATGGGTGCAGAAATATTCCCAGGTATTGAGGCCAACTGGCACAGAATGGTTTGTATGCCTGCTCTCAACCATTTCTTCGCTCCTCTAATGCAACAGCTAAATGCAAACGGCTCACTGGGACGAGCACTAATCCATGCTTAGGAATGATTTAGGAGTTTGCTAGTTGTCATGGACCAAAAACGTGCCAAGGGCTCATCTAGTAGCTTGAGCATACCCAGCCACACTCCTATGCTGAGCGACATTCCCAGACGCTACTTAACTTGCTTAAGACAGATACAGCCTAAGATACTTACATGACATATGTCCTTCTTTCCCTTTTCCTGCCCAACATCATCTCTTTCCAGAGAGGAGAAGGGAAGGGTATGGTTCTAAGTTTGGTTATTATAACAACAATCTCTTGCTTGTTCTTGATGACACATTTACTCAATGAGAAACTGGAGATTATTGCTATCTGCAACCTAAGAATAATTGCAAGGAAACAAATGTAGTGTGTTTAAAATGACAAAGATGTTGTATGCGGGCAGTTTAACTTCATAAGTAATCCACTGTCCTTTAAAATTGTATACTCCAAATTGCATACCTCCAAAAAAGCACCTCACCATCCCATGCTCTAATTATGCCAGACTGGAAGATCACAGGAAACTCTGCTGAGCTGCTCAAGGCACGGGTCCCTCTGAGCTACAAGAAGCTGAAGGTAAGCTCTTTGCTGTGGGAAGATCTGACTATATCAGGGCAGGGACATTCTGGCAGGAGCCATGGCAGCATTAACGCAATCACAGACTAAGAAGGAAGATCTTGTTATGATGTCAACCAAACCCAGACACTCTGCAACATCCCACAGAAACCCAAACGCTACAAGGCAGTAGAAGGAGGCAGAGGAAACATTTTGTACCTCTATCCTCTTCACCACACACACCACAAAGCTTTCTCAGTGGAAAGGTTTCAAAGCTCTTGCTCTCAGATGGGAGGAACCCATCCCTTTGAGTCGTTGCGCTTGTGGTGCTTTCAGTGCTCGTCCATGGGCATCATCCATGGGCTTCATCCACACAGTAACCACTTTGTGGGCTGCAGATGGAGCTTGGGAGGGAGCACCTTCCCACAGTGAGTTGGCTGTATTTTGGCAACAGTACTATTTTAGTGAACAGATAGCACCAAGGCTGCCGCCTACCCTTTGCAGTGCCTGATTTTCTCAAAGAAAAGGTGGTGAAAACCAGTGTAAGGCAGCTGGCGTCTCCTCCCAGCTCCTTTTTGGACACTTCTGTGGCCCTGGCAGCTGCATCCAAAAGCACCATGTGGAATCACAGCCTCGACATTTCACGGCAGCTCCCTGACTCAGGGAGCTATAATGCCAGGAGGATGGCAGCTGACTTCGTGCCAGCAGAGTCTAATACTTTATGATCCTATGATCTAGCGCAAAAGGCAGGAGGAGTGGGAAGCCCAGCAGGCACTTGATTGAAAAGGCTGGGGGAGATAAGAGGAGACAGTGTCCTGCCGTGCATTTCCTCCACCTCCATAACCTTCTCGTTTTCAAAGAGTTTCCATAGGGCTACGGTAGCTATTGTTCTCCAGACCTGTTACGTCAGCATTCTCTTTTCACTGACACCAGTTTGGGGTGCACACTCTGCTCTTCTTCCCATCAGGAAGATGAGAAAATCATTTGGCTTCGAGAGGAAAAATGACTGAAACTTAAATACCCCGATGTTAATGTGTACAGGACTATGCTGCATATTCCATAACCAAAACAAGCTGCCTGGGCATGTGCTTATGCTCAGACAGACCTAAACACATTTACAGCAGACTCCACAAACACATCCATCCTTCCTTCCTTCAAAAGTGGTCACAGAAAACAGATCAAACTTTGGGACAGCTGTTACTTATGTGCAGAGCCAGAAATTAATAAGAATTCCTTTACGTCCAACTATCAAGGAGGCTGAAGATTCACATAGGCCATTAAGATAAAAAGACGGCTAATTTAAACCTCCAGCAAAATTTAAGGAGTAATCCTGCACAGACAGGAAGGTAAGATCAATGTAAAAGTTGCTCTTTTTTTCTGTTTGGCTCCATAAAAAACAGAAAAATACTACCAGGGCTAAGCATTTCTTGAAATCTGCATTTTTTTTCCTAAAAAGGATCAAAATGTGTTTAAGCATCACTCTCATTGTCTCAAAAATAACACCGAGACATTTCCATGTGAATGTTTCCTTTCACAGTCAGATGTCCATAAATCACTATGTTTGTACCTTCAAATTTGGGGACTGCAGCTCTCCTGTGGTCCAAGGACCCAGGGTCCATTTTATATAGATCTTTCTACCAAAACAGGGTTGTTAGTGGTTGGAAAAATTGCAAGGTCCCACACAGCCTTGATAAAAACAAAAGGGTAGGAGAATATTACGGAGAAACTGTAAGCTGTGATATCCAGCTGTAGTTGGCAAACCTGGGAGTATCTGAATTGCCTGTAGCAGTTTTTCATTCTGTTGTTTTCAAATGATTGTCTTGGCTCTAGTGATTAGCCACCCGAATACATCAAAGGAAGATACTCACAGGAAGGATCTCATGATAAAAAGGCTATTCCTGGCCCTCTTTCCACCACATCATAATCTGTCCACTAATATGGCTTGAGATCTCAGCTAATCAAAAGGTCATAAGATGCTGCCGCTAAGTATCACTCTGTCTCTGTTCAGCCAGAGGCGTTTTTACTCCATGCAGCAGGCAGAGGAAAGCAACAGGAAAGCCTTAAAATCTGTTTGTTTAATAGATGAAGTTTTTGCTATATGGCATTTATCTTCTTTCAAGGAGTGACACCTGGTAAATAAATCTCTGGTTCCCAGTGAATTTAAATAAAACAGAGACAAATCATATCCCTGCACACTGTAAACAGACAACTGCAGAGAAGGCAAGAGTTCCCTCTCCCACTATGTCATTTACCACAAAAGCTATAAAGTACTGACCATTCTCAAATTCTACCAAAATCAAGGGACCCAAACCTCTGAGAACATTACAAAAAGCATGACGATAACATAAGAGAGATTGAAAGATACATCACTTGTTTAGACTAATGAAATGGTAAAACTTACTATTTTTTTTTTAAGTTAGGAATAATCAAAGAAAGAGGGTTTATTAGCATATCAATAGGAATAATGAAGTGAAAATGGAGGGAATTCTAGTAAATGGGGTAATGTGTTTCCCAGTGACTAATACTGTGCTGGACATTTGTCAAATATCCAGGGAAGAATAAAACACCAACACATTCCACCCAACATCAGGGCACTGCCCAGTGGGTCACCCCCATACTGCAGCATGCAGGTGGCAGTGGGTCCATTGATCCTGCACTGTGCCCATCCCTGGATGCCAGTCACTGACTTCAGCACCGACGCAGCCGCTTCTCTGGCCACCCTGCATCCAAGCAGGGGCAAACGCACGGATCGCTGCCCAAAACAGCGGGGAGAAAGGGTTCAGCTGCCAAAACCCACCTGCCATTGTCTAGCGGGTTTGCAGAGATAAATTCTGTGAGTATTACCACTGGAAAAATCCACTGGTTTACATCTTACACACACCTGAATAACTGTCAAAACCAAATTAAACTCTGCATTTCCCAGACTATCCACCAGCTCCCTGGCTCTCCAGGTGCAGAGCTCTACACCAAGACCAACAGACAGTTCCTTTAACTGCAACTGGCAGTCATTTTGCTCCACTCCATGCTTTCAAAGCTGAGAGCTATCAAAGATTAGCAGAAAAAATCATGACTATTTTTCCCTAAGCAGCAGCACTGGTAATAGGCTTCAGGAAAAATCCTCCTAAATGCAAGTGATAAGCGTAGACTGTGTGAAGGCTGACAGGTCTGATTATAATTATCACTGTGAGGGGACCAGCACTAACCTCCCTTCTGGAAGGCAATGACAACTCCTGGAAGGGAACATGCAAGTGAATTATCATAAACAAAATCATTGCAAGTGGAATTGTCTTTCACTGAGAAACTAAATAATGCCCTGGTTTGTGTGGAGGGGGGAAACCCAAACCTTGAGCACTCATTAAAGTTCATCCCGATAGAAAATCATACTTAATGATTTGTTTAAGTTTTGCTGACTTTGGGTAGATGGGAGTAAAAGAATAAAGCAGGACAGTTCAAGCATGGGATAGAGTCATGTATGTACATGCGTGTTTGGGAATAAAGGATGTTGTCTCAAACCATTTTTAAAGAATATGCGATGTAACATAAACAGAGAGCCACAGAAAAGCATGTTGGTCTAGACTGAGCTAAATATTCACAGCTAAGACCAGACTCAGGCAGCCTTGTACAAATCCTTTGCCCTTCCTTACATACTCGCAGGAAGAAAGCCCAGCAGAACCAATATAGCGCTCTTCAAATTGCATCCATACATTGACTGAAATGCCACAACACTGCTTTTCAGCAGGGTTTTGAGGTAGATGTGGGAGGCAATATTCCTTCAAGATCACACTAACCTAACCTTCTTTGTGCTTGTTCTGAAAGGACAGAGATTTTCTTAGTCTTCGGGTTGTTTTGGCATTTTTCATTCTATTTCCATTGGAAACTCGGAAATAGAGAAACCTGGGCAATCTGGAAAAAGGGCAGCAGTGCAGTAGTTTTTTTCTTTATGAACAAAAGGAAATAGCTATTATCTTCTTAATAGCAGGCTATAACTGCAGAGGAGATGAAGAGGAGAGCCTCAGAGTCAAAGGCATTTCTAGGAGTTTCATTCTCATTATATCTCAATGGAGTGAAGCAAATAAATTGTGCAAGGAGACATATGGAACCTCACTATGCAAATGGCCTATTTAAGGCTCTTACTTACTAATTAGGTCCTGGTGTCAGGAGGTTGGTAACAATTATTCACACATAGATCATTTGGATACAATACAAAGTGTTCTAAAACCCAAACCATCATAATGGCATGCATTAAAAGGAGTCCTATTTAGCTTAATCTTTGTAGACTCTTTTGCTTAGCTCTTGGAGTATCAGTTTCTGCTCTACGCACATCCACGTGTAGCGCTGTGAGAATGGGTTTGGAAGGTGTAAAGGAAGAAACAAGAACTTTCACAGACATAAACTCTTGTTCTTACCTTGTTCACAGATTTCGTCACCGGACTCTGCACAGGGAACCCACACTCTCTTCCCAAATTCTTCATCTGACTCTGTGGCATTTCCCAGAGCAAAAAGAAAAGAAAAAACTTTGATTGTGGGATGGTGCAGAAAAAGATCACAAACATCCAAAGTTTTTCTTTACCCTTCTCCATCTCAGTACATTGTTCTACCTACCCAGCACTACCTGCCAGCTGGGGCCGTCTGAGCACCTGGTGCTAGGGCTCATCCTCGGCTCCACTCAATTTTAAAAGGTACAGCAAGCTTCTTCCTAGCCCACACAAACACATAGGCTTCTCCTCCCCAGTAGACCTGGTAAGATGGCAGCACCAGGATACCATCACACCTTTTCCCAGCACTCACGGAGCAAGTAATGAGCTATGATTGCAGGGAGTGGTGCCATGGATTCCTATGACAACCCACATCAGAAGGACTTGGGAAGAGCAGAAAGGTGTCACAGGATGCCAGTCCTCTGGCTTTCCTTAAGACTTAGAGTAGGGAGCTGAAGCCAAAAATCAGTACACTGCAAACACATTTAAAACAGGGTAAGTGCTTGTGATTCAACACTGTGGCTGAGACAAACCTGCTCTGCTCTGTGCTTCTGCAAGTCTGGTATGAAAATGAGATCTTGCTTCTCTCCTTTTTCCCTTCCTGCCTCCTCTCCCCTCTTTGTCCACCTGTCGAGTCCTTCACACAAAGGTGAAATATTTTACATTTTCACCTGTGGTGATGCAGATCACAGAATGCTTTCTTTCCTTTGCTTTTCACTGATTTTGCCCAAGGCATCCTTTTAAGCAGCAGCTTGTGCAAAGATAATAGGTGGCACGATTCTCTGTAACTGGAATCAGCAACAAATCAGCCATCTGCCACTCCAGGGGTCTGAGATTAACCCAGCTACTGGACCGTGACTGCAAAGCATTTGCACATTTAGATTACAGAAATGTGAGGTTACTGGTCCAAAAAAAATAAAAGACTGAGAGTAGAGAAGGTGTGAGGAGAAGGGGTAGAATATAGCCTTAGAAGAGGACTCTGGATTAACCCTTCTAGACACAAGTCATCTCCTAAAAACTCCAAGCAGACAGTATTTCTCATTATAAAGTGTTAAAAAGGATGAGGGATTTGAAGGAAGCAACTTGAGATTCATGAGACATCAGGTTTCAGGGATATACTTCCAAAGATATTTCTTTGATACAGGGAGAAATAAAGACAGAAGGATTCAGCTGCATTGTCAAAGTCTTGCATTGCTCTTTGGGAAGTATGACCAAGCTGCCCAGATGGCTTCCTTGGACCACTTGAAAAATAAAAGGGTAAGATTTTTGTCCCAAGATGGTCAAGCTCCCTTAGTCTAGAGCATTGTCAAGATACTGAGGAAATGAGAGGTCTGCATTCTGAAATATAGAGGCTTAGGAATGTCTCTTCATTTACTGTCCTCAGTTTACCTTCCTGAATAATAAACACCACATTGCTGCTTTGCACATATGGGTACTGTTGGTCCACGTTAATATTTGTCGTCATCTCTATAAATATGTTCGGGATTGTAGTTTGTTAACCGAAGTATTAAGAGGTTTAAAGCAGTCATCAACATAAGCTGGCTCCAGATCTAAAAGTGTGAGCCATGCTCTGTGCAGGTGCATGGCAGGTTAGGACAGCCAGCAGGGCCTTCTCTGCTTGCTTTAATGTGGCCTTAATCCCCACTCCTGGCATTTGTTTTTGTAGGTTGGCATCCCATGGTCAGGGATCTTAGGTTAAAGAGAGGAGGTTGAGGCCAGAGAAAGAGGTGCAGCTGCAGGGAAAATTATCAGCAAGGACTGCTGGGAAATCTGGGCAAGGTCTGCATGGCATGTGCCCTTGGTGAGAATGGTAGCTTAAATACACAATTCATCTCATTAAGTCAAAGGAGGCAACTGAAAAGCAAACAGCAAGCACATGTGCACATACAAAACCATGTATTTTTATGCATATACATTATTCATGAAGAATAGATACGATCTGGTGGAAAATACAATTGTGCACAGATTACCCCAATTTGCTAGGCCAATCCTCTCTTTGACATTTGTCGTGGTTCTTCTTGCTGTCCAAGGTTTCCTGGGCCAAGCATTACCTACCCCTCACTTGTGATAAATAGGAAAGTGCAAAAAGAGACAGCAGAATCTCTTCTGGGAAACCTCAAGTTTATCTCCAGGAACTACATGGTCCAAGGCACAGCTGAGAGGAGGAAGAGTGAGATATCAATTGCTACCAACATCCTACTACATACGAAGACTGATGTCACATCAGAAATGAGTGCACCTCCTACCAGCATTAATTGGGACTGATCATTTGATCCTCCACAGAGGAAAGACTATGGATCTGTGAGAAGTTTTAATTGAAGAAATGAGGAGAGCAGACTGAAAAACATGTCTAAGTGTCCCTAAATTCCCTACTATTTATGACAGTATTTCCAAAAGGCATTACTTGGACAGAACTAGGTGCACATATAGGGCATGGTTTTCAGATGAAAGACAAGCCACTGGGGCCATTCCATGCCTGAGACTACAAACTGGGCTGAGCTAGCAACCCAACCACCCACAAGCTTCTGAGATGCAAGAAGTTAATGAGCCTCTCCCTGTGCTTTGGAAAGGTATTCTTGAACTTGACCTGCAGGCTGTTTGAGTGCTAACTCTGCTGTTAAAACAGGTTCTGGACTTGTTTTCAAACCCAAAGGCAGGGGTTTTCTCTCTTTCCAACCTCAAATTTCTGTAAAGCTAACCTAAAATTCCACACCCAAATGCCAGCATGATCTAGGAAGGAGTATGAGTGCTTGTGGTGGAAGGTTGTTGCACTCAGCTTCAACTACCGGAATACTACAAGAATGCTTGTGTTGGTAAAAGTTTTTTAAAAAATTTTTAAAAAATCAAACTCCCATATATTTATATATTAAAAAAATTAAAATAAAATCATGACCCTTTTCCTAAACTGTGAATGGTGGGAAGAGGGGAACAACACTGTCAAAACCTTTTCTTTCAGACAAAAATCACAGCAAAACTCCAGCCTATCCCTTGCAAAATTATCAGTCTTATGAATTGCTGTCAGTTTCAGCCCTATATGATTTTTTTGTTTGTTTGTTTTATCCAGGAAGGCTTTGCAGGAAAAGGCTTTTGCAACTGAAGCACCGTCGCTGCATCAACCACCTCAGCTGAGCTGTGGAGCTGCCTGGAAGTTGCCTCTTCTCCCAGCAAATGAGAAACGAAGGGGAACACTGATGCAGGCGACGCGACACCTTGCAGAGATTCGCGTGTCCTACAAGTAACCTTGCATCAGGATATAGAGCCACAAGAGCAGTCTTGTGGGTACAGAGAGAGGAGGAGGAGGACAGTGAGGAGGAGGGGAAGGAGTGGCAAGAGGAAAGTAATCAGAAAACTCCCTGGAATTAAGTCTTCTCTTCCTCCTTAGGAAAAGAATAAAAAATAACAAAAATCCCTCCCCAGTACAGAGATGGCAGGAGAGGACGAACACACTCACGCCTTCTCTGCTTGTGATTCTTTCTGGAGAGCATTGTAAAACACACACATGGGCTAGATAGAGACTTGCTTAGAAGCAGAACCTTTCTGTTAGGCGCCTGCCACACTGCACCCGCCCCAGAGTGCGAGGGGCTGCCCTTCTCCTGCCCCCTTTCTACCCCAACGAGGTTCCCTTCTCTTTCTCAGAACCCCTAAATATCACTGGGAGTGGATAGGGGGAGAAAAGAATGGCATTTAACAGGCAAAAGGGAGGCGGAGAGGCGGGAGAACACCCCTGAGCCTGGCCAGCAGCCCCGTGGCCTCAGACATTCTCATTCCCAGCACGTTTCACTGCTCTCCGGCGCAGCTCGGATTCGAAATATTAGTGCGGCGCAGAGTGCCATTTTCGAGTCGCTGCAGCTCCTTCTTGGCACTGGTTCAGCTTTTTGTCTTGCCTTCTCCTCTGAGCACCCAGCGGAGGGAGGAGGAAAGAAAAGAAGAAAATAAAACCCCACTGCTTTGCTGCCAGGGCCATCAACCTACCCACGGCACCCCCCTCCCCACCTTGCCCATGGCACCCTGCACCCACCCAGCCTGCTTCCATCCGAACACACTCAGCAAACATAAATCTCTTCCCACCTCCACAGCAGCCAGTTCACAGCCTCCTTCCCCCCTCCCGCCACCCCTTTTCATCGTGCACTCCTTTGTACTCCTCTAAATTTTTCCAGCCAAGCATTACAACCTTCCACCCTCCACACCCCTTTCTCCTCCTTCCCCCAGCCTCCCCACCTCCTCCCCTCACATCGGCAAAAAAAAATCGTGCCATGGTTGCCAATGCATTGGCATCTCTTTCAAACAGGGAGCTGCTGCACCCACAACAAGCCCAGCAGGTCTAAGCCAGCTTGCAGCTGCTCAAGAGCAGGTGAGATTCAGAGCTCACGGGCACACACCCGTGTGCACTCACACACACAAACACCGCTGCACAGGGGCAGGACATAACATACTCTGTCTGCATCCCTTGGCATTGCTGTAAATGCAAACTTCATGCAAGCTTGCATTTGGCAGCCAGATTCCTCCTCCCGCTTGTGGGCCTGGGAGAAAAACAGAGGCTGAATAATGAGGGAGGGAGGGTATATTTTTTTAAGCAACCCAAACATGGCACTGAGCACTTCCACCAACAACTTCTCAGCCTTCTGTGCTGGCAACCAGCTGCCGATTCCAGTCTGGCACCAGCTTTGATTTGTTTTTGTCTCCTCATAAATGCCCTCCTTGCAAATATTTATTCATTTTTTTATTTTTTTTTTTTTCTTCACTTTCACCTCTTTGCTTGTCTGTAGAGGGGTTTCCTCTCACTCCTACCCACAATTCCAGAGCAGAATGTGTGAAAGGAGCACCAAAGGGAGTGAAACATGGTATAACTCTCAGTGGACCAATAAGAGGAAAAAAACCCATGTGTGCACAAACACATGTATGCTCTTCTCTGGGGAAGAAGGAGAGAGTGAGAGATGCCTTAAAAGCAGGTAACATGACCCTTGCTCATGCCAGGGTCTGCAAGCCCCAACACCCTCTACAAAGGATGCAGGAGACAGGTTTGGCTGGAACAGAGAGAAAGGATGAGACAAAATGCATATTCTCCATTGAAAGGAGCCAAGAGAGATAACTTTCAGCCAGCGACATCTCTCCGATTAAATTGGAGTTTGAAACACTGACATATGCATGACGGAGATAAAGTGTTGTAGAATGCACCTTCTCTGCTGCCTAGAGGAAGGAGATTTGGAGAAAAAAATAAAGTTGATGGTGGTGCTGGGGGTGGCATGGGAGGGGCATGGATGCAGGAGAGAAGATGCACTAAGGATTTTAGCATAGTGGCACAAATGTTCTGAGCTGCAAGCCAAGCTGGAGACCCAGAGCAGGGAACGGCACCATAAGCAGCTGCTCGTAACCATGGGGCTTCTGATAAGCCTGTCTGGACCACTAAGGCACATCAGGAGGCATTACTTGGAAACCATAGGAGTTAGAGAGTGGTGAAACAGAGAGGCACTCACTATGTCTCAGGGCTGATACCCCTTGTCCCTGCAGCAATGAGTCCCTTGGGAACCCTGGCAAAAGTGCCAGGAAGGAGCTGGTTCTTGCCGAATACTCTCTGGCCACCCCAGAGAACAGCAAAGCAACCGGCTTGAAACAGGGTCGCTGAGACAGAAGAGGAGACGGACAAACAGTCACCATGCTCGGGGTGGTCGCACAAAACAGCAGTGTCCTGAGCAGCTGTCTGATATGTATCTTGGCAAAACCTCGCCTGGCTGTGGGTGAAGGATAAATTGTAGGCTGGAACCGTGAATCCATCAGTTGATCTGACTTTTGTTTCCCTGCAGATACAACACAGGAGGGAAGTGGAGGTTTGGATGACCCCCTCTAGCTGCCAGGAGCCACATGGAGGAGCTAGTCCTTCGGCCGCTGCCAGCTGCCGCATGTGGAGCAGCTGATGGGCAGGCACTGAAAGTGGACTTAAAATAAACAGATGCCTTGCTGTGACCGCACTCAGAAAGGGATGTGTGCTTCTGCATACTTAGACTGAGGCTCGGGACTGTGCCCTTACGAGAACCTCTACCACAGGGGTATATTCCCTGCAGAAGGTCCATGTTCGAGATTTCTCCAGGCCACTGCAGCATGGCTGGGCCTGGCTGGGTTGGATGAAACCTCCAAATTCCCTCTTCTGAGTTTTGGCTTCACTGTTCCAGGCCCTTTGCGTAACAATGTCATTCAGCACTGGCAAAGATTGCTTCCAACCTCTGCTTCCAAAGTCAGCTGGTGTCCATCTGAATCGTCTCTCCCAGCTGGTTGACATATCTGGTTTCCCTCTTTGCTGTTTCTCAGGTTTAAGGTGGGTTTCTTCCCTTCCCTCCAGTCTTTAGTGCAGAGTGCTGGCATGTGGCAAGACGTACTGAGTCCCTCACTTGTGTCTATGACAAAGCATACCCCGAAGCTTTGATCACAGGCTCCTGCAGAGAGGCATTCCCATCCAGAGGTATCATTGAAATAACTCCCAGAGAGAGGCACTTTCAGATACTTTAAGCCAAAAAGTGCCATAAATAAAAGGTATTACAGACTAACAAGTCTTCAGTTGCGAACTGGAGTGGGAAAGAATATTTTAGCATCTTCTTTCTAAGGACAATAAATCTTGGCAGATGTGATTGTTCAGGTCTTCAGAGCTGCAGACTTCACAGAGTATGCAGCAGATCGAGTCCACACACTCCATCTCCAGTTTCAACAACTCCACACTGGCCCTATGCTAATATCCACCCAGTAGAGCTAACATCCAAATATTGTGTTGTTTGGGGGATTGCAACTGTAAATAAACACTCCACAGTGATCCTTCCCAGGAAAAAAGACTCAGACTTTGCTACTGTAACCTCACAATAGATGGCTTGCTTTAGTGCAGTGACCCAGCTCTGTGTTCTCCTGTTGAAAGTTCAGGTCCCAGTTGCGAGGCTAAAATCCTGCTGACATTGTGTTGATTGCTCTCTCTGTCATTCACACTGCAAGGCAGGGCAAGGGGATGCTGTTTTTTCCAGGCTGGCAAAAAGAGAAGACAATCATGCAAAAAATAGAGGAGATGTGGCAAAGAAGAGGAGGGAGGAATGTCATCGTGACGTGTGTGGTGAGGTTAGGAGAGGAAATCCTTTGGGGCACTTCATCACATTCTTCTTTTTCTTCACTGAGGAGAAAATCTTACTCAAGAGGCAATTAAAATGTTACAGCCAAGGAAAAGTTTGTAAGATGCCTCGAAAAACTTGTGTGCGTGCACAGGGAGAGATGCACCCTATTAGTGATGGGTAAACTACAAAAGGTTGGGTGTTTTGTTTTGGATAAAGATTCTCACACACAGATGCTTATCTAAAGCTCTCAGTCTTTAGAGCAGGGTTGGAAATACCTTAAACCAGACTCCTCTTGCATGATTTCCAGTATTTCTCAGACGAGCCGCCCATGCCAAAAACACTACAAGAAAAGCTTTTCTTCTTTCTCCTTCTTCTTCTTCTTCTCCTCCTCCTCCTCCTTCTTATTCTTCTCCTCCTTCTTCTCCTTATTCTTCTTCTTCCTTTATGTAGTGTTTTGACTCTTCTACTTCTGGTTCCAAGTCAAATCTAAAACCACAAAGTCTCTGACTTGAAGGTTGAACTGTGCATATTGAATTTCAGGCCATCTTTGTTCTCATGACTGCACACATATGAGGGAAATAAGGAAAAATGGTGCAGTGATTCTATGAAAAAATTTAAAAGAAAATAAGATTCCCTGAAAGTTGGTGGAAGAATAAGCTGACTTCCCTAAGAGAAGTCCTACAAGTCCTGATTTCTCCCACCTTAAGCTGACTACTTATCTGAAAGCTGGCCAATCTCACAGATAACATGCAAGATCACAGAACGTCAAGTTCAAATGAGCCTGTTACCCTTGGTGGTTATTAGTCAGTGACTACTACTGAATCGATAAATGAAAGAAGAACTGTAAGAGAGTCTTGTTTCCCTACCCAGTCTTGAAACTCATCCGATCTGCAGGAACCTTAATTTGACAGAGAAGGGAGAAAGAAAATAGCTTTAATGTGATCCAGTACCCTCCAGTTTTCTTAAATACGAGTGTAATTCAGGTAATTAAGGGGATGATGCTGTTGGAATGCAAGTAGTATGTTTTGCTTAAGTCTACTCCACTCTTGTGAGACCTTACCTGGAGTACTGTGTTGAGTTCTGGAGCCCTCAGCATGGGAAGGACATGGATCTGTGGGATCGAGTCCAGAGGAGGCTATGGAAATTATTCAAGCTCTCATATGAAGACAAATTGAGAGAGTTGGGGTTTTCCAGCCTGAAGAAGAAAAGGCTCCAGGGAGACCTTAGAGCAATTTGCCAATACTGAAAGGGGCTCCAGGAAAGCTGGGAAGGGGCTCTTGATCAGGGAGTGCAGGGACAGGACAAAGAGGAATGGTTTTAAGACAAAGGAGGGGAGACTGAGATGAGATCTTAGGCAGAAATGTTTTGCTGTGAGGGTGGGGAGGTCCTGGCCCAGGTTGCCCAGAGCAGTGGTGGCTGCCCCATCCCTGGAGGTGTTCAAGGCCGGGTCGGATGGGGCTTGGACCCCCCTGATGCAGTGGGAGGTGTCCCTGCCCGTGGCACAGAGGCTGGAACTGGATGATCTGTCAGGTCCTTTCCCATCCAAAGTGTTCAATGTTTCTATGACAAATAGGGTTGTTGCAGGGTTAGTTTTGACCTAGTCAGAGCTAGATTTACACCAGGATATCTAAAGTAACATTGCTCAGTGTGTAAGGCAGATCAGAATCAGGCTAGTGTGCTTTAAAAGATGTTGCCAGATATCCTGTCCCCCTGGACTATTCACCTTGGGAAGGCTAGAGTATATATATTCACTCTACAAGTATTATAGTAAAGAATTAATATTTTGCTGTTAAAGATTGGATGATATTCTTCATGAACGATTTCTTGTAGTATTTTTTCATGCTTTTTCCTATTAATTACTAAAGCAATGATCTTCTAATCATTCAAGTGGTTTGGAGCCCAAGATTCAGAGCTTTACCTGGTACAAGTCAGGATAACTCAATCCACGTCAACAAAAACAATGGACAGAGAGAGTGGAAAAGATATGAACCACGAATTTATATACTAACAGGCTTCCAAAACAAGGGCATAGCATTCTGTACAACACAGTACATGCAGTCTAAGTATTTTCTCACTGAGGCTGACTGCACTTCTTGTGGATGACCAAGACATGTACAGAAGGCCTAAGTCCTGATTCATGTCCACTTGTATCAGGAGCAGCTCCATTACATCCATCATAGGTTGTGCTCCTTGCAAAATTTGTTCATTGTGTCCTGCTAAATGCTGCAGGAAGCTGCTCGTTTTGTAAAAACTCGACTCTTGTGCAGCTTCTTAGTTTATGTAGTGCAAGGGAGGCACGGATTTAAATTTTGGTTTGAAAGAAAGAAAGTAAAAAATCTGGACCCTTTCCAGAGTGATGAACGGTTGAGAAATCTGGCCACGAGCTTTTTTGAAAAAGTGACCCCATTTATCTAGTTATTACACCATTCTCTGCCTATAACTAACACATGAATTGATATTTATTTGCAGGAAATGCTGGCGAGAAATGAGGGTTCCCATTCACTCATGTTGTTCACTGCTCCCCCGAGATCACAGGCTTCAGTGACGACGGAGCAGAATGCTTCACAGGTGCACAGTTTGGATGCAAAAATGGGTTGTAAATCAGAGCAGAGGAAGAAAGGACTGGAACAACACTTGTTTGTAGACGCGACCATTGGAAAGGGATGTTGACCAAGTCTCTTTCACAGTTTTGATCTCCTAACTTTACGCTTGCTTACGCTGTACCCAAGGGATTGGGTCTTGGGTTGGAAATCCAAGGAGCACATCAATAATTTGCCAGAGATTACACAGGGGATGAACTTGTTCCTGGCCTCCATTATCGGTTCAAACCCAGGAATTCTCATACTCTTACGGACAGATGGCTGGTCCTGTTACTTCTTATGTTAGATTTCCCATTGAGCCTGAAAGCAAATCCACATTCAAGCTGAAAGTAAACAACCTGCGAATTCAAAAGGCATTAACTCGAACTGCCAAAGCATTTGCTGTGTATGCTGCAGATGTCAAACAGGCAGTTTCCCACAGCCCTGAGCCTAGACACATAACTAAGTTACACAGCAAAACCTTCCACCCAGACCTAAAATATATCCTATGCAAAACTCACTCT
Organism: Neomorphus geoffroyi; assembly: GCA_033558235.1. Lineage (NCBI taxonomy): Eukaryota > Metazoa > Chordata > Aves > Cuculiformes > Neomorphidae > Neomorphus > Neomorphus geoffroyi. Next base: position 4,910,696 of record JAUMJM010000025.1, read on the forward strand.
TCTTACTGGCATTTTAAAGGCTGGAGCCTCAGCTGGAGTGAATTAATGTAATCTCTCCAATTTGAAGAGTGCTACGTCAATTTATATCAGATGAGGATTTCACTCTTTGGAAGCCAAGTGGGAAATGGCTATCCACTATTCTTTTAACGATGTGGTTTGAGAAAAAAAAATACAATGTTGTGTATTTTAAAGACTGAAAAAGCATTAAGTAAGTGTCTTTCTATTTCTGTGATTAATTTCTGAAGAAACATAATAGAGAGATTGCTCTGAAGAATCAGGCTGTGCAGAAGAATGCATATAAATAATACAATTAATAAATACAAACAACACAAGTTACCTGACTTATTCTTTATCCTGATACCTTCCCAAATGCCAACAAGAAATTAACTAGGAATCCAAGCATCACTGTGGTATTGCAAGAAATTCAGAAAAGGGAAAGAACTGAATATACGGGCCTGTTTTTTTTCCTAGCAAGGCTGAATGAAGAGAACAAACCCCAAGAAAATACATCATAAAAACAAAACACTCCACTCGTACACTTTGAAATGCTCTGAACATTAGTACCATAGATTGCTTCTTGGTCGTAAAGATATGCAGGATTGTTTCTCTAATATATGTTGGTGTAAATCAAACAGAACCAGTGAAGTCAGATTGTGTAAATCAGGATCCAGTCACTTTAAAGCATCATAACCTCATGGTACGCATTCAGGAATGATTACCCAAATTAAGCCTATGATTTATTCTATTGTACAGGAGGCCCAACTCACAGACTTGGAAGTGCCTTGATTTTCCCTAAAGTAGACAGGTGTCAGATATTACACCTATAGAAAAGACTGGAGATTTTTAAGACAATGGCAACAGGAAATCAAACCACTAAACTGTTTAACTTAAAGCCACTAGACCGATGCAGCTCATCAGAAATTCATCTCCTCTTTTCTCCAGCCATTCTTATTTTCACTTTACAATTCAGTGTAAGCTGGCAATTAGTAATACTTTGTCTGTTTATAGAGCCTTCCATCTGAGGATCTAGAAAGATTTTGTAAACACTAATGAATTAAGCTTCTTAACACCCCCTGTGAGACAGATACTACTATCTCATTTGCACAGCTCGGAGAAGAGGTGCAGGTTTGCCGAGGGTCAGAGCCAGCCAGTGGCAGAGCTGGGAGGCCACTCTAGACTCTGAACCTCACCTTCAGCTCACAGGGCTTCCAATAGATGTGGAGAAGTGCCTGGCAACTTCTGAACCTTACAATTGTCTCTCAGGACTGCCAGTGCGCCCTCATGTCTGACAAGTTGAAAACACAGAGGGTGGAACTTCTACCCATAGAGAGAATGTAAACCCCACTTACTGCTGAACAGAAAAAACATGAATATGCCATCTATCCTTGCCTGAAACAAATCACAACTATGTTCCTCTGACATTGTAAACAGGAGACAGAATTAAGTATCCAGTAGTCCTTACTAGTTATTTAATAATAACATCAGCCCTGGACAAAACAATACAAATGTCTGGAAGGGATTTTCTCCTTTTCTTCACATCTTTAACTGCCCTTATCTTTTTTCTTATGTACAGAAAAGGTAAAACATTCAAACCTGCTTGCAAGTCAGGACGACAAGAGCAACTCAAAGGATTTTTAAAGAAAGCCTCAAGGTTTCGCTTCCGACACCATCAGGAATGCTTAGATCCTAAGCAAGCCTTAGAACAAGATAGGCCTTGGCAAGACAAGTATTTTTTTTTTCCAAAGCACAGTCCTGTTGATTTAAGAGCAACTAATGTCTGGTACCTAATTTGAAGCATTTTTCCACGTATCCCTTCTCCAAACGCATGGCAATCAGACAATTTCCATGATGACTCTTCTGTCTAAAAATATACACCTCCCACTCTTTTCAATTTATCACTGAGCCAGTCAGGCTGTTTATTGTTGAAGTTTTGCCCATTTAATAGTGCACTTAGGAAAGCTTAATACAAACATGGAACAATTCATCGCTGTCACAAAAATAAAAGCCTTAGAAATCATTCATCTAAGCAGGAGTCAAGAGCAAGAGTCTTTTATTTAGGGATTGGTCAGTAAGAAACAATGTTATGGAAGCTATTCTAAACAGACTGTATTTTTATTTTTTACTTTTTAAACACCTCTTTTCTTCCACAGATTGAAACGGGGGAGAATAGCAAACAAAATATTTGGGTTTGCTTTCACAATTTCATCGTGTCCTTAAATCCCAGAACATAGGCACTACAGAAGAGACAGACATTTGACATATTCAGTGTGTTGATTTGTGAACTATTAGCAGATTGCTGTTTGCCTAAAAATACGTATTTGAAATTCTTTTCTAAAGACTCTTCTTGATGTCTTCCCAGTTCATGAGCTGTATGACACAGTGATGTTTGTCTCCTGAACAGAGGGACATTACGATCCCTAGAAGCAGGTTTCCAGTGGGAACATTAAAGGCACTATTCAGGAATATTCTCCTGTATTTGAAACCTCCACAAACACTCCTGCTTGCAAATATGTTTGCTGGAATATTTGTCAAGAACAAACAAGATGGGGTGGTGGGAGAAAGTGTACAAAGTCTAACCAAGCTTATAAAAACCCAACAGCTAATGAATATTTGTGGAAAAGGTCTTACGGTATTTCCTCGTCTATGGATGCTAATTAGGAAAGCCTATAAAGCTGAAACTCTTTTGCTGCCTTCCTCATTGTGTAGACAAGAAATGAACACCACTTTCATGGCTCTTTTTATCACGTTCATCCCCGTTAACATCTGCTGGATCCAGAAGCAGTTTTTAAAAATTTGTGTGTGTATCAAATGGATGAGGTTACGAACAACTGGACAGAGGCCCAGAAACTCATTTCACAAAACCAGCTCGATGGCTAACAGCTTGGTACTATCTATCTCTGACTACAAAAGACCTACAACCAATATGAATATATGTGCAGAATGGTCAATATCTCCTATTGCTCAATACTGAATCACCACAGTGTTACATAGTACTATGGAACCTCTCTCCAGGCCTCTTTTTTCGGTGACAAAACAGCTTCTGGATTGGGTCTTTCTCTATAAACAAGCCCAGCAGGCACCCGAAGAAACACGGCAAGCTCACATTGCTGCAGGACATTGGCTGAAGAGCATATGGCCAGGAAAGGGAGGAGAATTGCAAGGGAAGCCAGTGGACATCCTTAGTTCTGCATGTCTGGGTGCTTGAGGATGTTGAATGATGGATGCTGAGCCAAGGCAATAGCATGTAGGTGAGTAGGCGTTCACGCCTGAGAAAATCTGCTCTTACTAAGTGCAAACTAAAGCATCAAGAGCCAACATTTTCAGTTAACAGCAACCGAAGGAAGTATTTGCATTGCATGACAGTGGGACACAGCATGAGGTTAACATGAGCTTGCCCACTGAAAAACCCATGTAGGATGATAGTTTGCTTTTCTTCTCTTCTCCAATGAGCAGTATTTTACAAACTCTGGATTAAATTTCACTCCTAAAGGGAAACTCTATTCAACAGGACTGCTGTGAACCTCCTCTGCTGCACTACTGACAATAATACAAGACAGGTTACTCTGCAATCAGAGCCAGGCTGAACCTAGACTCCTCAAAATGTTGTTGCAATGTCAAGGCTTACCGCTATATCTGTTTTCCATTTTCACCTGACTAGAGCCCCTCAGTATGTTTTCTGAACAAGAATTTGCAGAAAATTATCTTTGCTCTGTTGTGCATGCAGCCAGGTCACATAGTAACAAGATAGAGTTGTTTTCTTTAAAAAAAAACGAAAATCTTAGTTCACTACAAATAGCTTTCTATTTTACAAATTATACCTATTAACCAAATACATCATTCCTTTAGTTTCTCTCTCCTGGAAGTTAAGGGAAAGCGATGGACCATCCAGAATTTTACAGACTGTCCACCCCGGTCATGCATTGCTAGTCTTGGTACTGTATAATGCATGACTTACCTGCAAAGACATTGGAGGAGTAATGAAATAAGCAGATGCTCCGTCAGCAGGCTTTTAAAACATTGGTATTGCAATCTGAGACGCAGTCAGCCATTACATGCATATGCCCTTTATTTATGGAGCTGATAAAGGCTCTATGTCAGGAGCAGTCAAGCTGCCTTTTTACTTTCTTCCTTTCTTCACATTAAAGAAATTTGCCATCTGGTTATTTTATTCTCATGTAAGCTTCAGATTTGGGATGAAAAGCAGGGTTTACCTCCTGGCTCATTTCTTAAAAATAGAGGTCTAAAGACCAGACAACTTCATCCAAGCAAATTGCCAAGGGCTCCTTACAGCAACTCCTCTCCTCCTAACACAGAGAATGTCTGAAATAGGTGGATCTCACTGGAGCTACTTGTTTCTCTTCACTGGCTACGAAAGGGAGCCCAGGACAGAATCGCACACATCCACTCACATCCAGTTTGAATTTTGTATGCTTTTCTCCTGTCAGTGTTTTTCTGCCTAATTTCATGAGAGCAATGAGCACATTTTCCCCCAAACTCTATTCCCAACACCGATGGTAGATAAGAAAACATGGGAAAGCTTGCGTGGATCAAAGCGAATGGTGGAATTAACATTAACAGCCACCATATGAGGAGCATTTTACACGATAAATACAATAGTGTTGCTCAGCTGCACAAGCAGTGAAGTTCTGAAGTCACCGAATTGCATGGCTGTGGCTCAGGGGAGGATTTGGGTTCACACTCAGCTCTGTGTTTAATCACTGGTACACCACCCGAAGGTTCACAGCAAAACAGATGATGAGACATAGAAAAGCTCTTCTTCCTAATGCCGCAAAGGAAACTGCTGCATTCTGACTGACAGCTCCCCAGTCAGCTTATGTGCATCTAATTACTCAGCCACAACCCAAATCAAAATGCCCCATTGCAGCTGGTGTCTTGCTTAATCCATTCATAACACCAGCTAATTAGCATTGATGGTTTTGGGCAAGTTTATTCTGAATGTGATCAAGTCCCAGGCTTTCAGCTTAGTTGCTAGGACCCATTGAGGGTCTTGGGAGAGGCTGTGTTTTTGCCTAGAAGGCATTTTCTGGACTACTGATAGCTTAGGATTAGGTTCAGGGGAAGATGCTATGCTAGGCTGACACGAACATTGCCTTATAAGCAGTGCTGCTAAGCTGCACTTGCTCCTATAGCCTACTCCTACGCAGAAGATTTCGCAGCAGAATAAAGATATTTCATAGTTTTTCTCTCCTCTGAATTCAAATTCAGACTGGGGGGGGGGGGGGGGGAAGAAGAAAGAAAAAAAGTAGAAAAAAGAAAAAACAAAAACTTGAGAAGTGGGAGAAGTCAAGGTTCGTTTCTGTACTTTATGTTAATCTTTGTGAGCAGAGCTGAGAAAATAGGCAAGTTACCAGAGCTTTGCATTTCCTTTTCAATTTATGGGATTAGAAGATGAGAGCAGGTGTTAATGGGAATTTTGCCTGTGACAGAAAATCAGGATCCTAAATCTTCATTGCTGGAAATCACAAAAACCCCTAGCAATGATCTCTAATGGCTGCACTTGGAAATTGGTGATATAAGGAATTGTCACTTGGCAGAAACCCAACTTTCCACTCCTTCAGCACACCACAATTTCAGTTTAATTTGTAACAGGATGCAAGTGTAAATGAACTGACAACAGAGCTATCAGCTATTCTGTTGGTAACACTTGGAGCAATAGTTTCGATTTGACTAGACACAGCTGTCCACCGCATGGAACGACCTTTAACCCCATCCTTGGCGAAATTCAATTCTCTCCATGTCTGAGTCTGTCCACGGGGACTTGAGTAGCAGAGCTGCCAGAATAATCAGTGCATTGCTTAATGACAGGCACTTCAACGAGCAACGTGGTTGCACATTGTCAGAAACGGAGCTCGTGGATTCAGGGAAAGGCGGAGGAGCCTCCTTGTTATTCAAAAGGAAATAAAGTGGTTGTATAGGAGCAAATGTGGATGCATGCAGCTGCCTTTGCTTGATGAGCATCACCCATGCGCTCAGCACTGCGTGCGTGTATGTAAACATAGAGTTCTCTCACGTGTTTTTCAGCAAATATGCATTTTTATTAGATTTGTCTCTCAGGAAAAAAAAGGCTGGGAGTCTTCTGTTTCTCTGCATTATACCACTGTGAAATGTAATTTCTGTTTATACATCTAAATGTGCATACATGCCATATGGCGATGCTTATACGGCCATCCAGATGTATATCATCTAACATATGTATACATATATATAGATATACACACTTTTGATGTGTTTATTACATTTGCTACAGCAGTAAGAAAGATGTTCAGATTGCAAGTGTCAAAAAAAAGGGGAACCAAACTTTACAGCTATTTGTGCAAACCTATTTCTGCTTGAGCGGATGCCTCTTCAGCACCGTGACGGAAGCACTCTCTTACACATGATAAGAGAGACATGTCATCATGTATTAAAACATATGTTAATACATGGATCCACAAGGATTAACCTGACAATTCCTAATTTTTCAGCTGGTTGATTCAGCAGCCTGAACACAGAAAACAGAAATTGTGTTGGGTACAAAAGTGTACCTATCCTTTTATTCATTAAGGATCATGGGAGATACGCACTGCTTTGGTTGGCAAGATTTGCCACTTCCACCGCTACTGGGAGACTGCAAGGGGTGAGACATCATCTCCACCTGCCCTATGAGCCCCTGAGGACTTCTCCCTTTGCTATTTTTGCTTTGACAGCAGAGTGGCTCCAGCTCTGTTGAAGATTTTGTGTTCAGTTATTATTCTGACCTGCTGCCAACATTTTCCTGAGAAACACAAATGAGGAAAGGGGAATGGCAATCTTGCACAGCTCATAACTCAGCCAGAACAGAGGGGAATTTCACCGGAGAAGAGAAAGGCATGTTTTAGGCCACAAAACTTTACTCCCTGCCAAAATTCAAAACCTCTCTTTCAAGCAATAAAGATACTACAACCTCTTTTTTTAAAATAACAAACTACCTACCTAAATAAATAGATAAATAAACCATAAGAACCTTTGATAACAGAAAACTTTCGGAGTGGAAAACCACCGGTCTTTGCAGATGAGAAAACAAGATCATCTCTATAACTCTGTGAAACTATTTTACAGTGGAGCACATTAAACAACCCAAGTACAGGAGTCACTGCCACTGCACTGACAGCCCCCCCTCCCATTTATTCAGAAATGGAAGAAATAACACAGACCATAAATGTTTCTCCTTATGTAAGCCCATCTAACAGCTGTGTGTAGAATAAACTGTGCACAGTTTGATCTAGTCCTTAACATGCAGTCTCTCCCTCCCCATGCCTGTTTGCTCCTCTTCGGCTCTCTCCTTGACCTCCTGTGTCACTTACTCCACCACATCAACAGTTTTTCACCAGCCCCTTCAGTAGCCCTTAGTGGCCAGGTCCTCTCTTGCACTTGCCTTGTGCTAATGGGTTCACTGTCTTCATTGCTAGTATCTCTACTCTCCCTGCTTGCTTTTCCTTCACTTTCTTCACTCTATTTTTCATTTTTTTTTCACCTGTAACTTTTGATGTCTCCATGGACATGCAGAAACATGCACAGATAGTACATGATTTTTTTCTCCAAATACCTGAATAATTCAGAAGCCAATAGTTTAGAGTGGCTGCATAGTAGCAACAGTAGGATAGTATCACCTCTTCAGCTAGCTCCCAAGAATATAGCACCTTGCCGAGAACTTATATGAAGCATCACAAGAATGTGTCATGCAAAGACCTCAGTATAGCTTTTCTGGATGCTTGGTAGAGATACTATTCCAGTTCTTGAACATGAACTACTTTATATTAACTTAAAGCCAGATAATCTCGATTCAAAGTCCTCAGTTAGTTATGCAGAAATGAGACAAACTGAGACATCTATAAGATATCCACCTTGGTTTCCAGTAAGCAGACAACATGTACACAACTAAAAATGTGTAGGATTTTTTTCCCATATATATGCAAAAATTAATTTCCTCTTTTGATAACCACTTTTTTCCCTGTTCAACTAAACCCAAATAGGTAAAGTAGGAAATAGACAAATTTGAAAAATAGTTGTCTGTGGTACATAAACCAAACTCTTCATGACCCGCCTTTGTCATTTCGTTCTCTGTTATCAAATCCATTTACGAAGCTTGAAATATCGTATTTCCACAGGTCTTAGTAAAACAACATATTATAGAAGAAATAGGAAGTCCTTCAGTGATGCAGAAAAAAAAAAGCTTTTCTACAGCAGTGAGAACCAGAGTATTAGACAGATCCTTAGATAAATAAGGCCTTCCCAGAACAGGTAACTGAAAAAAGTAATGTAATACTAAAACTGGAAATATTTACGATCACCCCAATATGTACGGGCATTTCCCAAGTCTCCTGCCAGTCTTAGTGGTCTAAAACCGCTCTAGCAAGTCCACAATGTGAAACTGTTCAGATTGCCATGTGTGCAATACCAGGAAAGTGTTACCAACAATGTAAACTACATGAGACTTCAAAAAATGGCTTAAGTAGGCAGGCTTTGATGACCCCATCTCCACTGCAGGGGCTGCAGGAAGGCAAAAGTAATACTTGTTATCTAGATAAATAGATAGAGAGATAGGTAACAGGGAAAGATGAAACACAGTTATGGTGAAAGCAGAGAAAGGATAGGGTGACAAGACATTGGCATCTCTGCTCCTCTCCAACCACCCAGCTCCAATAGGTCTGATCTCCATCATCATCCCATTCCTTAAACTCTGGCTCAGACTCAACACTTAAGGAAAGGATTCAAGGCCATGGTGACAGTCATGGTCCCTGGGGGAAAGTAGGGAAGAGGAGGAAGCCACCCTACTTTCCAGCTCTTCATGTCTACCAGAAGCCCACACCTCCAGCTAAAGTCTTTCAGAAATGTCTCTCCCATCCTTGAGAGCTGGAAACCTGCACTCATTTACTCACAGAGGGAACTCTGCCAGCAGCCTCACAACCTGCAGGTTTTGATTGCATTAATTTGTTCCAAAGTGGGTTTTTCTCTTGAGCCTGGAGTAGAAGGCAATTAATTAAGACACATCTTTCCCCCCTATCGTATTAAAACAAATTAAAAGGCAGTAGTAGGACAGCCTTGCCTGGGATAGGGATTCTTGGAGAAGCAGAGCTTTCCCTCTCTGCAGCATGCTCAGCTGAGCTTGGATCTTCTCTAGAAGGTGCCTTATGTGTTAGTCCACAAGCCTGGGAAGTCCCACTGCCATTTCCCAGATGCAGAAGTCCAATGGCAAATCAGTGTGAAGAAACACAATTTCTGCTCAGTCACATCCATTACAGTTAAGGAACACCATGCTGGGAATGGACTGACAACAGCCTCACTTACAGAAAAGCTCCTCCTTAACCTGTGTATGACTGCCACATTAAAGTGAGCAAAGCCAGCATCGCTCTTTCAAAACCGCTCTCCTTCTCATTGCTGAGGAAAGGTAGAGAGAGCATTATAGGAAAGAATTTTGGGATGCCATGTCTTCCTGGAAAAACCTCCGGCATGTGGTTCCTGGGCTGGTGAGAAACAGCCACAGCTAAGCAGATGAGTGTTGAGTGATGAGGACTTGGAGATAGGCAACTCAATCAATTAAGTATGAGTACCAAATATACATTGAATTTGATCTACTCCTCAGAGAGGACTAGAAGAAAAGGAGTTGTACATATTTCAGCCCCTCTGCCAATATTTCCTATTGCACTTCCATATGTCCCAGCTAGAAAGTTAACCCAAGGCCCTCTGACTCCTTAATTCTGCCCAGATTATGACTTAATTAAAGTAATACTTTAACCCAAATGCATCGCACAGCTTTCAAACACCTTATGCATTACCTGAAAGTCTGGCTCGGTTCCCACAGAAGGAATTTAACCTGCTTACGGGAGAAACCAGAGGAAATCCTCTGCAATGCCTACTACTTGCAGATACCACATGCTGGCCTAGGGAACCATGTTCAAGATCAACCCATCAGGGCAAAGTGGAGCCTTTACCCTGGCGGTGTCACAAATGCTTTCACTGCCGCTGGTACAGGACTTCACCCTGGGGGAAACGGCTGAGGTGGTGCGGTGTTGCTCATCTGTTTCCAAGCGATGTATAGAAAAGTGAAAACAACACCAATAGTAAAAATATCCTCCTTCTAATTGAAAACAGTACCAGTTAACGGTCTTTGAAGTAAGTGTGTGTGTGTGTGTGTGTTTCATGGGGGAAGGGGGAGAAATGGATCGCTGTAACCAACAACACCCCAAAGGACTATAAATCAAACAGCATACAGCTGTTGGTATCAAATGTAACTCCTTTCGTACTACATCAAAAAGTTTTAATTAACAACTAATTTATTCAAGTGAATAAAAAAAATATTCCCTTGCACCAAATAATTGTATTATAACTTGGGGACTAGGCTGTGTATTTTCCCCCTCTCTAAAGCATGACAGGAGAGGAAATTGAGCCTTTAGAGAACAGCTAAGTAGAAAAATGGATCAAAGATTCAGAGGGCTCGTTGATTGGCTTTTTGAGTCAGCAGAGACCAAATCAGTCCATTTAATGAAAAAAGCCTCTCTGCAAAGTCTGTTTGCTCTAGGATCTACTTTTAATAAGAACGCTTATAAAGATAAATGGCATCAGCTTGTACCGGGCATGCTGTGGACAGGTGTTGCACAAGCCTCCCTGCATGGCTGTGTCAATTCTGCTCCACGCTTCTGTTTTGTCAGCATTGGACAAGTTCTGCGGAACAGATTGCCAAGTGAAGTTTCAGCCACATGGGGTCTTACAGCAGAGCAGCCAAATACCTGCAGGGCAGCCAACAGCCATCTCTGAACATGCTTGCTTGGGACCTATACCACATTTAAGCCCCAAATGTGAAAGGTCAGGTTGGTAATTCAATTCCTTCCTTCCCCTTGTGCTTGGAAGTATGTAGCGAAGGAGCCCAGAGCTTGCACACACCCAACGCTGCTATTCCTTTACAAGCCGAGAGCATCTCCATGCTCCAGAAACAGGATGGTAATGGAAGCTATGTGGCAGATCCTGAATCCTCTCCTCAGCTGCTGCCAGGCAAGAATTGGAGAGATGTTTCTTTTTTTTTTCCTCCATAACTTTGTGCTAGTGATGACTAACTAATCTCTGGTGGGGCAAGGTAAGTGCCATTATCCTGCTTTAATGGCTAATGAAGCTGAAGCAGAGTAAGTAGTTTACTGGTTGTCTTGTCTTCGGGGCCCCATCATGCATGTTTTACTGTTCCTCCGAGTGCACTGAAGTTTCCCATTAATGCTGCCATTGATTACAGTGTACAATCTTCGGGGCAGGGACTGTGATTTTCTTTTCATTTGCTTAATGAAAAGCATACTGCCTTTTAATTCCTCTGAATTCAGTTGCCTAGGCATTAGGAGGAAGCCCTGATGTGAACGCAGAAGGGAACAGCCATGTAGCAGTGCCACGTGGTGTGCATGAACAAGCTGAGGCCAGTGCAGAAGACTCAAGCTGCAGCTTCAGAGCCTTACTCTGTACCAGACTCTACCTCTGAACCCATGCCTGGGTGTTGCTGGTCCACCACCATGCACAATGCTATTCTGACAAATCTTTAAGTTTGCATAAACCCTAATCAGCTTGTGAAATGGATAGTTTTCAATAATAAAACAGTTTAAAGATAGCATTGGTCTTGCTGCTGGAAACATCAAACTTACCTGGCAGTGCAACACATAAAAACTCTGCTATCAAGAGGGCAATAATAATGGCAAAATGATTAATTGATTAGTTTATATATAAAATTAAATAATTTGGTGTAGCATTCTGCCTGCACATATCTGGCATCTAATGACATATCATGCTGTAGGAATGATTTGAAAGGCAGGAAAGATCTATTTTGCTTTTGTGATAGTCTTATCCTGTTAGAACTCAAATATTAATAGTAATGTTCAAAAAACCAATCACTATAATTTACAAAAAACATTCTAATAAGCTAAAAAAGGGCTTAAAAAGTGATCTGCTTCAATCTTTGCTGTCTTCCAAACATACAGTTCCATGCTAAAATGTGTTTGCCATACAAATTTCAGAGGTAACTTTCACAAGTGACATTGTTCGAGCTTTTAAAGCATGATCTAAACATTTCACACGTGTAAAACTCTGAAAAAGACCTGTATTAGTGCTATAGGCAGATGTTGTTAAAAAGTCTTTGCTCAGTCAGTTTGGTACCCCACAGTCCTGAACATCAAACCCATGAGCAGGATAGCTTTACACACAAAATGAATTATCCTGGTCCTTATCTCCCTGCAATAAATAATTATGCCGTTAGAGATGAGTATGTTAAATGAACATCCCAACCGTCACAAACCAGTTTCCAGTCATTCCTATTGACCTGTATAGGTTGCGTAAGAGAAAGGAAAACAGGAGAATCTAGGGAGTCAGTGCTGCAGGGAGCAAATTTATTAGTGACCTGATGGTAGAGACATACACCAAGACTCGGATCCTGACTCTATTAGTGACTACAAAGATGAAAAACATTTCATTCTTTGAATTATAATTTAGAAAAAAAAAATATACTAATCTCAGCGTGAAATGCAATGGGCTGTGATGCTCAGGTTCCTTTGGACATTACACATTATGACAAAATTATAATTTTCCGAGAACTATCTTCCTACTTGCTTCCATCAATGATCAGTTTGAGTCTGGCACATAAAATCTGACAAGTCTATACAATGTTTGAAGTATTTTTTATTGTTGGCCATAAATTGTCTACCTCCTTATAAATCTAGTTACAGAATATAAATACACTTGTGAAATGTCTTCTTGAAATTAAGCAAAAAATACAGTGCACAACAGGAAGATCCAAGCTAATAGAAAACCTGCTAGGATATGGAAGCCTTTTTTATTATTCTTGTGGAAATTTAGTACTAAGCTCATGTTCTCTCCAATCTGGAGAATCTGCTCCCTTTACCTGCTGACCCACAAGAGGTGAGAAGAGCTTCACCTCACCCTGTGCCCAGGAGGAGATGTGGAGAGGAGAGGCCATCACAGCTGATTTGAGCTAGAGATACTCTAGGCACAGGAGCATCCTATGTTTCTCAGGGGCCCTTTTGCATTTCGCGCACACCTTCCATTTCCTGTTTTGTCTCACTCCTTCCAATTTTTACCCCCCAAACAATAAAAGCTCTATGGGAATGCAAATGTAGCTCTCCGTTTAAAATCCCAGCCGAGAAGGCAGTGTGTCACCCATATTTATGAGCTCTAAATGGCTTTTATCAAAGTAAGGTCGCAGTAAATCACCCCCAAGCTGTCATAAATACAAATGAGTCGACATAGTCTGCAACAAGCCTTCGGGGGAAAATTATATGATCTGCTGTTGCAGTTATGCTATATCACACAGCGAGCTCATATATTTCCACTGGCAAGGTAACCTGATCCTTCAAAGGACACTAATCAGTGTAAAGGGGAAGAGAGAAATAGTGAATCAAGTGGTGTGTGCCTGTGCATGTGCATGCATGTACGTGCATGCACCTCCGAACTAAAACCCAATCTCCTCTCCTGAAAGGAAGGGGAGATTTTCGTGGCTTGGTGTGTGAGGTTTCCTTGGCTGCCTCAATGGAGCAGGGAAGCTGCCAGCCAAGAGAGAAAGTTCCAGGGGCTCACCAGGGTATTTCCCATTAAAAAAATTCATGTGAAGGCATGAAAATGATTAAGATATGAACCAGAGATATCCAGACTCCAAAGACTGGACCACTTCCAAGCAAATTAAAGGAGCCATTCCTCCATCTCAGCTGGCAATGCTTAGGATTATAGCAACATCTACCACAGGATAAAAAGGAAATCCTTATAAAGGAGGCATGAACTGGGGAGTGGAAAAAACCAGCATGATCTCCTGAGATAGCAGGCACTAATTGTTTTCTTTTTCATTATTCTCTCTTCTATATATTAAGACCTGTTTATATATTCATAAACACAGAAAACCACACATACATAAAAAGATGAAGGAACTCTAATCAGATACCATCTAAATCTCAGACAGTGGACGTAATCTGGGGGAGTATCCAGCATTAGAGTTTAGGATAGCCCTTTGAACACTATCCCCACCTGGCTCTTTGCAGAAAGCCTTGAGCGATTTGACATGGTAGTGTGGAGCCTTGCACTCAACAGCTCTTCCTATGGTCATGCTATGCTCTTGTATCAGTTTGCATATAAAATAAGTCCAATAACTGCTATTTCGTTTTTTTCGCATCTGGGATGAAGACAGTGCCTCTTGTCTGCTTGGCAAATGGTTACAGTGATAAGTCAGTTTGGGTTTGCTATCTCTAACGTAATAGAGGCAATATGCCAATTTCAGCAATCCAGGTCAGATGCAGGCATTTATAATGGTACAATTCTCAGGGAATGATGTCTCTAACATTAAATTACGTATTTTAATGAAAAGCTGAACTTACAGAGCTTGAGCCACTAAACTTGATTTTCAACTGCCATGAGCCTGGTGTAAAGCCAGTGGGCAGCACTGCTATTTTCTATTGTTGAGATTTTCACACTCACTCCACTAACAAAACCTGCTCACTTTGGAGCTGAAAAGACAGCGCAGTGAAACACACATTTGATTTAGGAAAAGCACACTAAAGAGGATGATAGAAGCAAAGTTATCATAAATCCTGTACTGAACTCCTCCTGCCGCGATGCCTCGTACTGCTTCCCCAGATGGATCTTCTGCAAGTGTCAGTGGACAGACAGACTTGCCTGGAAGTGGGAGATGAGGATTACCAGCTCTGCCTTGCCTGCTGTACAGCCTGCACTGATGGGAAAAGCTCTAAGAGTAAGCAAGCTAAAACTCCTGCCTCAGCCAGCTCACTGGGCTTTAGGAAGAACTTCTCCAGATTCCACAGCTGGTTTCTTGGCATGAGATAGCTCTGCTTGACTTCATGGGTAGGGAAGCAAAAGAGACACAAGGTGTTCAGGCAAAACAATGAGAGGGTGGCAGGCTGACCTGTGTTGATGGGTCAAGCAACAATGCTCACCATATGAGAAACAGCACCTGGAAACTGTCCAGTTATCTGTCCAATGTGATTAAAAGCAAAACATGAAATTCTTCAGAAGAAGGAGAAATAGGATCACAGGTCTGGGTTGCATAATATCATACATTTGTGTAACCAGTCTAAACAGAGCGTGTGATTCGGCCAGATGTTTTTCTTCTCAGTGAACGGCACTGCGGAGCAAATCAGAAACCAACAAGTGCCAGACGCAACGGCGGCTTTGCCAGCACTGTTGTAATGAGAACTTGAGAAAGGGCATTGTCAACCCTAGTTTCTGGGCAGGCGGGTCAGCCTCCCAGCTGGTTAAGGAAGCCAGCCTGTTCTTTATGCTGAATAGCTATGCTTAAGCTAAATATCAGTAGTAAACATGCAGTTGAGGCTCAGTCACTGGGTCAGCCATCATCACAAAAACAGCCAGCAGGCATGTGTGTATGATTTGATCCATTCTGGGAGTAGGCCACAACGTAAGATGTATTTATTTAGAGTTGGATACTGACTTTGTGAAATAAATCCAGCCCATATGAAAACATGAAGGAAAAATGAATGTACGCCCTCTTTTATGATTATAGTAGCATTCTGGTTTGGAAACGTGTCAATGCAAGGACCGATACTCTTCCATCTCCCTAAATAGAGGAAGCAGATTGATTGGGTCAGTGTTCTGAAGAGACAACCAACTTCTGTATGCTAGGGGCCACTTCTGTTCCCAGATTGGAACTATAGAGCTCGAACTATAATGAGTTGGTAAACTTTATGGAGATACAATCTGGATCTATACACACTGATATACTTGGTGGATTGACTCAATGACCACCCGGAGTTCTTTGGCACCAGAGAAACGACATGCTGTGCCGCCTAAAATAGCCTTAGGACACCAATAGCTTATCTTTGCCCTGAACTGTTATAGATAAGAATTAGACACCATGCAAAAGTTGCACAGATTTTACTACATGGATAGAATTGTACTCGGGTAAAAATGTTTTTAAAGTGTCATTATGTAAGAATGGGAATACATTATCTTTGAAGGCATCCTAATTCACAGAACTGTGTGTGATCTAGACAGTAGATGACTTATGATTGTTATATTACATTGATAAAACATGGACTGTTGTTCTGGCACAAAATGTATACTACTATGCAGACCAGCCTTCCAAGCATTACCTGTGAAAAACACTGTATGTCCTAGGTGCATTAACACTTAGACATCAAACGGTTAAGGTACGTGATTTTTTAATCATACTGTAAATTTCTTTTTTGGAATGTTCTTCTCTATTTTTCCACTTATTTTTTTATCTGTAATATTGAAGTAAATGTAGAGCCAAGTATGAAAGGGCCAGAAAGCCTGGAGGCTGGAATCTTCTCCCAGGCCTGCAGCAGGAGGTACAGCAAAGCCATGCAAGCCACAGGGTACTTCCCAGCTTTCAACTGGAACAGCTCCAACGGTGAAGGAGCACATCCATTCAAAACAGAAGGAAATAAAAATCCTAAAATTCTGCTTATTGGGAACATGACAATGGGTCCATCTCTACACAACCCAGAAAGCACAACATCAAGGAGGGATGCCGAGTTATAACCTTGGTGTGCAAGTATCCAGGTTCTGGTACTAATTGTTTCTCACAAACCTGAGTTTACCCACAAAAATAATAAAACCTGCAAATTCTGACAGAACAGTTTTCATGAATCCTTTTGAAAGTCAATATCAGAGAATCACTTGGTTGGAAAAGACCTTTCAGATGTTGAGTCCGACTGTGAGGTCCAAGTGAAGCCAATGCTCCTAAGAACTCCCTTGTGACCACTGTGAGAACAGAGAACTGATTTGCCTTGGAGCAAAACTACAAATCGGAACCTTCTTAATTCCCAGCTTTCATGCAAAGACTTAAGTGTTTTAGTAATTTCATTGACTCACTCTTCTCCCAGGTTTTCTAGTCTAGCCCTCGGACTGGATTAGCCTTAAGTGTCCTTGCTTCCTGGGAACATAAGAAGCTTTTTTTCTAGAACTGTTCCAGTTTGCAACATTTAAAAGCTTAGATTGTACTTTTGGCCTTTTTAAATATTACCTATTGACATCTGGCCAATGCCTGGCTTGTCTCCATAGCACCACAGTCTGCAACTTCTTTGCGGTTTAGATTTTGTATTTTGCAGCTCAACTGCATTTTACTTGTGTAAAACATGAACAAAATCGAATGCCTAATTGGAACTTTTGTTACCAACCAAGGGTTATTACACTGAAGGCAAACTAAAAAACTGAAATAACATACCTGTGCAAAGTTCAACATTGGCTACGTGCACTCAAAATTTAAATATTCCTTTATGCTACTTCTTTTTAAGCCACTGCATCCCAACACAAAATTATGATAATGATTATTCCAGACATGAACCCTGTTTTTTCATGTTTCCTTTTCAAGCTTAGCTACTCCAGGCTTAGCTCAGGGTTTAGAAAAACTTACCTAGCAAAGAGTTAACCCACTGTTTGTTCTATGTGAATGATGAAGATCTTATATTTTAAACTACTCTGGGATACCTCTCTGTTTATTTGTTTCGTGAGGTAGGAAGAAGGATACTATTTCCATCAGGCCAATTTAACTACAATTTGTAGTAACTGAAATATTTTTAGTTGTAGTAAGTGGGTGATAATGACAGCAACAACAATTATAACAATGGACCAAGTATACTACTTTTGCTAAAATCTCAGAAGAAGAAAATTTCTACCTTAAACAGCTGTGTAGCAGTCACTGCCTCTAGGAAAGATAACATGAAACTCCAGTCAATGACTGGAGAATTTTTTTGGACAAAAATAGAGCAGACAACACAATGAACACAGAGGTGATAAAATATATTATAGCAGATCAAACTAGAGTTTGGGATGTGGCCAAAATCAGATTACGGGTAACCTGGATTTTCAGGGAGTTAATTAGTCAGTGCATTTACCAAAGACTTATCATTTAAGAAATCTAGGTATTGTACTGACATGAGTGAATGCCACTGCTATTGTGTGAAAGTAGTGAGATGCTAGAAAGAATATACCTAAACTTCTGTACTGAAAAATCAGTGTAACCCAGGTGAGTTCCCCTATTCAGTAAGTCTGAACTCTTCATGTTAGGAGGTCTCACCTGCTGTTGCATAATTATGTGTTATGACAGTAAAATGACCCTTGCTCAAAACTGAAATCACAGCACCTGAAAAAAACCAGCTTTATGGGTACAGTCTCTGAACTGACACACATTTTATCTTGAGGTACTTTATTTAGCCCTAACAATTCAAGCACTGGTTAAGATTTGGTCACAGGAGGGAACTCATAAAGTTTAAAAAAAATCATACACTTATCAAAGTAGCACAAGAAAATGGTGGCACCAGAGCAAGAGTCATCCTGCAAGAAACTCTTCCAAGAATACTGTGACTTTCAGGTAGGGTTCAAGAAACAGGCCTTATAACAGGAGCTGTTGGGTTTGGAAGGGCATTCACAGAGGTACCTTGTGACAATCTGCCTAGGGTACATAAGACACTATGCAGAGTCCTTAGCAAATTCAGATTAATTCACAGATTCATACCTTTTAAGGCCAGAGCTTTTAAGCGGAAACCCAAGAGGATGGACAATTTTAGTTTTGCTGGCTGCCTTGTCACCTGAGTGGGTTCTAACACTCCTCTGTACTCCTACAGGGTTTGAGACCTTTTGGCTGAACAGCTAAACTGAGAGAGTCAAATAAGTGTTATCCTGAAAATGAGAGGACTGAAAAGGCACAGGAACAAACTGTTCGGAGTGTGACCCGCACATCCCAGGTCTGCTGCAGACCGAACAATTTACCTGACCTTTTGTCCGGGTTATCCAAACGGAACACACAATTTTGCCCATCTACACACTGAATTATGCTCAGAAATTGCCTGGCTCACTGAATCTTTCAGAAGGTTATGCAACTTTGCCTGGAGATATCAGGAGATAGATAGAGCCTACAACAATTTTTATCAAACAATTGCATTGCCCTCACTGTTCAAAATGTGTTTACCAGCCCTGATGCAGCCTGCCTGGTTGTAACTTCCATTTGCTCATGTACCTGTCTGTTCTATGTAATATAGTAAAAGATTCAAGAGACAACAAGCTGCCTCTCATGGTCCAACAGAGAGGTCTCATTGCTTTTATAATGCCCTAAAACGAACAAATGTTTGAAATATTCAGTAGGAAAAAACAGGGGGGAAAAAAGACCCACACAGATACACACACACACATGTTGTTGTGGTCTCCTCCCACAGACCTCCTCTGACCCCATAGTTACCACCAACCCTCGTAGCCCGCATTCCACTCTGTCCTCCCAACCCCTCCTCTCCCTCCATTCATTCTTCCAGAATTTATCCTGCTTCTTTAACTCGGCATGTGTTTGGGCAGATGTCCAAAAACCTTCCCTTCGGCAACCAGGGGGGAGGAAATTCCTCCAATTCAGCCCAGGCTCTTTCCCCCCAGCCTGCTCCCTGCCTTTACTCTCTCTCTTTCCCTCGCTCCTTCTTCTCTTTTAACGTGCTGAATGATTGATAATGCTCACCCTGCCTCACCACTGCCTGTTTGAGTCCTTTCTGCCTGGGATTTGCAGCCCTATAGGGAAACCAGCTCTCCTAGGCAATGGGATGTTGGGGACCCCCTTTGGTCCTTTTCACAAATTGAATAAATAAAAGGAAAGCGGAGAGAAGCACAAGGGAGTCTGGAAAGTTTTGAAGGGGGAGACAAAGGGTGGAGGAAGGGAGCAGCTTGGAAAAGCCCTTGATTAGGACAGGTCCAAAGCAAACAAACAAATTAAACACAACTCCTCTGCATGCCCCCAATTCTCTGTTTGCCACGACTAAGTGTGTGGAAAGCTTTGTTCTGTTGTTTTACATTTTGGGTCCCAAAGAGTGTGTTTGTGCAGGAGTTCTGACTTCTCATGATGCTGTCATGATGAATAAGTTTGTTGTCTTAAATTCACACCTTCTGGAGCCATTCATTCACTTGAAAATCTTGGCCTCCATTTAAAAATAAACAAAACTATATGTGTCTTTCCAACAGTGGAAAGAGGCTGGACAACATGAGTCTTAACGCCTCAGGCTCAGAATCAAAAAACAAATCTAATTCAATGTGTCATGTCTTTGTGCATTATGTTCCTACATGTATATAAATATTCTTTTTTCATAGTTCTCAGAGTATCTGCACATTAAAGTCTGGATTCTTATTCAGTTTTCAAATTTGCTTTATAATTTGGGTTTCAGGCATGAAATTCATTTAAACTGATGGTCAGGTTATGTTATTTTAGCATTGTATGTACTACATGTCTAGAATATACGTACTACACACATGTTCTGTGTGTAACAAACTCTATTTATACAGTGACTTAAAACTTGATTATCGTTACAATTATCATCTGAAATACATCATGGTCTGTTCCAAGATCATGGCATCACTGCAATGGGCAGCATATGTCGAGACAGAGAAGCCCTGAGAAGGTTCCAGCAGTATGGGTTAAAAGGAAAGATTTTTACCTCCATTTAACAGAGGGAGTCTGGAGAAGCACCAAATTACGAAGAGAAGGGTTCATTTTATGTAACCTGGACATCCAAGTCTCTGCTGTTTCCAGATTTTATCAATAACCAGCAAAACAGCATCTCCAAAGTTCTCTAAGAAAGACCTTGAGTGACTCTCTTGGATGTGATATGACTGTAGGATATGCAAAGTTATGTCACTTTAATCCAACCAACACCACCCAGAAAATCTCTGGCAGAGCTGAGATTTCTGTTCATGCATTTCATTCCCTAGTCCAGTGCCTTAGCAAAGGGAGAAAAAATAATACCTATTTTTCCTAGCAATGCTACCTGTCTTCTCAGTAGCAGAAAAATTGCTCTTTCAAACAAGGAGAAATTGATAGCATAAACTCTTCATATTTTATTAATCAAGATACTGAGTTTTGAGGCTCTGCCTGAAAAGGAAAGATAGGTTTCTGTGACTTGATAATTCAAAGTAAAATAAACAAGTCACTGGCGTTTAAAAGAAGTTACATTTAAACCTTAATAAGATGAAAACAAAACATTATAATCTGTGGTTTTTTCTCTTTTTTAAATTGGGGAAAATGACCAATATGTCAAGAACAACTGGAAAAACTCTGTGCTGAATATTTATTAGTTGTTAGCTCGTAAACTCTCAGCAGCTTTGCAGTAAGTGATCTCCCTCTCCTGGGCCTGGAGGATACCTGTCATTTCTGTGTAGGTAAGCTGCTGACCACCTCGTCAGGATCCAGGGAAGGTAAGTCCTCATTTATTAGTTTGAAACAACTATAAAGTGCTGTTGGGAGATCTCTAATGTATTTCCTTGTCAGATTTCTCCACACTGACGGTCTCCTAATGCAAAGCTGGTAATTACCATTGGTGAAATATTCAACACAAACATCCAGCTTACAAAGCCAGCACTCACCCAGCATCACTGAATGACATATCCCATGAAAGTAACAGCAATAATAATCTATTTTTCAAAAAATTTCTTGACAGAAAGCTTCCTTGGAGGCAAACACTAACTTTGTCCCACAAATCCAACATGACCTTCACAAATAATTCATTGCTTTCTAAAGCCTGATCATGTAAAGACTGGGAAACTCAATTGTTTTCAGAGAAAACACTAAGGTCTTGATTTGAGCTCCCCAAAGATCACTCAGGTACCTGAAGTGAAGGAATTATCATCAAACTCCTCAAAATCTCCCTAACTCAGAACTGCTCACATCTTGTTTCAAAACGTTGTGTGGTCTCAGCTGCCAATAAATTTCACATTTTTGCCACAGGACATTTTAACACTGCAGTTATAATATTGCCTTTTTGGTTTAAGTATTGCAAAATACTTTGTAAGAAAAGAGAAACATAACTCTTTGCCGCCCCATGACCAGATGAAGCCTTCCCGGTGAGGGCTGTCAGCAGACAGAGGCAGCTTTTGATCCTGGAGACATGTCCCAGAGCTGGCTGACCCTTGTTTAAGCAATCCCTCAGTGGCTCAGCTGCAGAGATTTGAGCTCCCAGGTGTGCCAACATGAGGAATTCATCCCTGCTGGGCCCCGAACAGGGGACTGATAAATGGCAACCCTACGCTTTGGTTTGAGAGGGAGGAAACCTCCCGCATCTGTTGGTCATAGGGATACTTATCTGCTATCTTCTTTACAGACCCCTCATTGCTCTTGAATGTAAGTCTACTACAAATGTTTTCAAGTCACATACTTGGAAGCAGTATGGTTTTATAGTTTCCACAGATGTCCTTTTTTTTTTTAACTCAAACACTAATAAAGTATCTGTTAAAATACTCTTGTTCTCTCACAGGCAGGCACTGTTTCAGGGACCGATCCTCCCTCTAAAACAGAGCCTAAATAATTCAATGGGTTTATTTGAATGTGTGAGATGTGACCTAAGCCTTATGCACTGTATTGGGAGAGATCGTCCACTTTATGTTTAGATGAGCACGCAGATAAGAGGAGTCTCAGGGGAGACCTTATTGCTCTCTACAACTGCCTAAAGGGAGGTTGTGGTGAGGCAGGAGTTGGACTCTTCTCTCAGGTGACCGGTGACAGAACTAGAGGACACGGTCTCAAGCTTCACCAGGGGAGGTTTAGGATTGACATTAGGAAGAAATTCTTTACTGAGAGGGTAATTGTTCATTGGAATGCGCTGCCCGGGGAGGTGGTTGAGTCACCATCCCTGGAGGTGTTCAAAGAGAATTTGGATGAGGCACTTAGTGCCATGGTGTAGTTGACAAGTAGGAGTAGGTGTAGGTGTTGGGTCATAGGTTGGACTCGATGATCTCAAAGGTCTTTTCCACTCTTATGATACTGTGTGATTATAAGTCCCTTTCTTTGACTTAGATTCAGCTACAAATTCAGCCAAAGAACTACTGGAGATCAGCCCCATACCTCTGATTGACAGCATTTCATCTGCGCACAGTATCCCTATCCCATTAGGAAGATTGTAAGAGTCACCCAAAATCCCATTTGTGTTACTCTGTTCCACACATCCGTGGCGGAAGCCAATAGTCGGAGGGCTGGGGGATGCTCTGCAACAAGAGCTGGCAGGGTTTTCAAAGCTGTGTATGGCTGTATTAGTACCTGGCTGTGTCTGAACTAGGCGACATCACTTCTGTAATTAATTTAGGTGCTATTCTGTGAGGATGCAGCTTTCTTTCTTCTGCTTCCCAACAGAGAAATTAAGTTGGAGGCTCTCTAAATGGTATATATATAAGTGTTTCTCTGTGCCATATTGGATGAAGGTGAAGTGACTGTAAACACACCGGGATCAACACTGCTTCTACTGCTCATAGTCATCCTACAGACAATTTCTCTTTGAATCTGTGAGCTAAAAGTTCTGATTTTTATTTCTTTTTTACCTGTAGAAACACTAGAATCTTCTTCCAGATAGAAAAAAAAAAGAAATAGGATTGATTTACCAAAACCTATGACCACAGAAACAACTACAGGCTTTGCTCAATAGGTTTTAAACCATTTTGTAACCTCTAGCAGCTAAGGACCTATAATGTCAATCTCATTTGTCATGGGTGCAGCAGGCAATGAATGTCCATTACCAATGATTTGTTTACGATTCCACAGAGAATGAGACATGGGATGAACTAAAAAAAAAGGGGGGGGAAGAAAGGAGGTAGTTAATTTTTTCCCATTTATTGAATAGTTTGAGATACTTGATTTTGAACAAAATGTAATTTGACATCAATGTATGGCAACAGAGCTATGAAGCAAAGGGAAAACAAGATAGTGGTGGTTTGGAGGGGCTTATTTAAGAAGAACATGATAGGGCAGAGGGGGAACTATAACAATCATAGGAGGAAGAAAATCTGGTTAATAATTAGTAGCATGGCATCATCTGTAAGCCTTGCTCTGGTGTGCCAATAAATCAGACTCCAAGCTCTATGAACCTCATGCCTTTGACTTCTGGTTGTGTCCATGGATGGGACACATTAAAATGAATAGAACTGTCTGTAGCTCTATCTATATTTATGTATGTATCTATAACTCTAATCATATCTGTATCTATCTGTATCTATACCTACACATATACCCATTTTTCTCCATCTCTATCTCCATATCTATCTCCATATATATATATTAATGTCTGCCTCCATATCTGTATCTGTCTCTGTATCTATCTTTACCTATATCTAACCCGATTTTCACTTAAAAGTTTACAGAAGACAAACAGAAAATGGCTACCTGAAGGACAACACAGAAATTTAGAGGGGAATAATGTGATCAAAAGAGACAAATGAAATATTATGCAACCCTTCATTGTCCTTTTCAAACCCAGCTTTTAAATTATTGTTTATGACCAAAGTTGGTCAGCATCCCACTGCCCCTGAGTTTGGTGAAAGCTCCTGGTTTTTCCTATGTAATGTATGAATTTAACCCGAAGGGCAACATTATCATTTGACCTGTGAGAGTGTAAGCCCCAAAGACCATCAATTCCCTTAAATTGGTGGCCCAGCCACTCATTTAGCGCCTCCTCATCAGCTCAAAATAAGACTTACAGTTTGATAGGTCAAAGTGAAAGAGGAAGGAAAGGAGGGGGGAAGGAGAAAAAAAAAGACAGACTGAATGCCACAGCAATAAAATTAAAAAGAAAAAAGAAAATAAAGAAAGAGGAAACACTCCTCAGTGAAAGCATTGTCAAAAATATATACGGGGAGGAGTAATTTTACAACCTCCTGTAACCCAGTGGTCCTGAAGTATCGCCTTTCACTGTCTACCCAGGAACAGGCCTCCAAGAGGTTGTAAAAACACCATCTATTATTCTCAGAGACCAAGGAATTGTCTGGAGTGGTTTTCCCATACAGAGAGCCTTTGCTTTTGGCCTGGGCACCGCGTGCAGGTGGTCGCCCACATGCAGCGCCCGCACCAAGCGCAAAGCCTTAGATGGGGTGAGTGGGTCAGAGGAGAAGGGAATGGGGTGCTTTTCTGTTTCCAGCTCCTGCTCTGCCTCCCTGCAGAGCCCTCCAGCACTTGCAGGGTGCCGGCAGAGTGCTATGCGGATGCAGCTGCAGGGAGCCTCACAGGGGTGCAGGCAGGGTTGGACACAAATTATATATTTGGAAATAAATTGCACTCTGGGCTCTCCCTTACGTCCTCTTAGAAGCCATTGTCTTTGCCAGAATTGTTTGTCCTTGTCCCACGTGCCTGGCTGCTCTTTTGTCACTGTTTTTCCCCGCATTTCTCAATGATCTGCACTGCATTTTTAAAATGTGTTTTTCACACAAGTTTTCAGGTCTAAAGACCCAGGTATGTGCTTACCCACTATACCATCCACATTGTTCAGTGTCTCCATTTTAATGAGAGACACTTAAACAAGACATTTGAGACACAATCCTAAACATTCCCCTGGAAGAAGTAAAATATAACTGTTGTGGGTGGCAGCCCCTTTTCTCGGTTCCCTCTTGGTCTCACTTCTTTTCCTTTCCAAAAAGGGTGAGAGCCCTCCTACAGACATTTCATCTAATTTGTGAGTTGTGACTTGGAGGTTTTTAAGTATCATTATAAATTCTCAAGCAGGGAAAATTTGCAGGTTGTGCAGCCATCTACCGCCAATTGAGGTCCTCAGTGAGTGTCCTCACCAGTCCTTCCTCCTTGGAGAGGGAGGGACCACAGTCACAGGATCTCACAGGATCTCAGCTCAAGGGTGGGGGCCCAAAAAGTCCCCCTGAGCCACCCAAACCTTTTGGAAGTAGGGTAGAAACAGATGGCACTTGTCATTTGTTTTGCTTTCTGCTTGTGTTCAGGTGCCTCCTGCAGCACTGGTGTCCTCAGTCTCCAGGTCCCTGGGGTGGATTAAGCCAGCTGGTGCCATACCTTGGAGCAGAGGTCAGGGAACAGGGGGGCCCTGCCTCCTGCAAGTCCTGTTTACATGGTAATGAATACCTCAGCCATATCTATTGTAATAAGTATTACATTATCAAACGGAGCCTCGACACTCTACCAGGCACTCAAGTGTGACTAAGCATCCAGCTTCTTGCCACAGGAGAAGGGTTAAACTTACAGCCTGTCCTCCCTGGCCACAGCCAGAGCCTTTGGAAAAAAATGCAGCTGCTTCTCCCTGGAGCACAAGACACCTGCTATTTTCTGCCCTGATCAATGGTCAGAGGTCCCTGGGCAGAACAGAACTCAGTGGTCCCTTGAGCAGCGCCCCAGCCACACAGCACCTATTCAAGCACAGGTCCCACGCTGACCAAGGGGAGGGATGGGGAAGGGAGTGTGGGAGATGGAGGCTATCAGAGATCCCAGTGATGGAGAGGGGCATCCTGCTGGCATTCCCCCCGGGCTCCTGTTCAGTGACTGGTTTGCTGCTACTTGTCAAGATGGGGAGTAAAAGGGTGCAGGATAAAAACCATCCGTGAACTCAGGCTTTTTCCAATGTGCTGGAGATCTGGACGCAGTCATATGGAGCAGGGTTGCAATAAAATGCATGAACCACCTGGCAGCATTTGTTTCCCTTTCCACTTTCACTGGAGAAGTACAGGAAAGGGAACAGCCCTATACAGCCCAAGGCCAGCGCAGATGAACTGATGCCCTTTCTTTCCCTTTTGATACATCCCTTAAGATGCTGCATCTCACATATCCCACAAAGAGCTAAATATACACCTCTGGCAACTTAATTCCCTTTGCTCTGCACAAAGACTGTGTTCAGCATGAAATTATTTCATCACAGCTCCTTAATTTATTTGCTTAGGCAGCAACTTTTGTCTGAAGATCACAACACTACACAGCACTTTTCTGGTGCCACTCAGTTGTAACTTTCTTCTTCACCATCAATCCTAAATTCGACCTGCACCAAACGTGGTCAAATTTATTGAAACGGATTTGTAAAGTATGATCGAATAATCAATTTGTTAACACTTTCAGTATCTTTAAAATTCAAGTTGGATATAAATATAGCAGTCAACTGGCTACTCGTGAACGACTTGCTTTGACTCTGTTTTTCTATAACAAACTGTCACGTAAAATCATTCAAAGAACTTTTTTCTGCAGCTCTTTGAATACAAACCAGTATTGACAGCCAGTCAAGACATCATCACCTACATAAGATCACTAGCACAGTTCCTTTAACACAAGAAATCAAGAAAAGCCATTTCCTCACATTCACCTCTACTCGGTTCCAAGCTGTTTCAAAACCAATAAAAGATAATTGCTGAGTTAAAATTCACAATTCATTAGTTCATCTGAAAATCCTTCTTTCTCCAGCTCCTTCTGTCTAGTTCAGATCTACAAGGTGATGTTGATCAGAAACCATTCCCAGAAACTAAAATAAATCAAACAGCAAAAACCAAACAAACAAATGACCTGGGACAGTTGACACCTAATATAATTAGTCTCAAGGAACTCTTTCTGTTCCCTAAAATAATTAAATCCCAAGACACAGAAGTCCTTTTTCTCTAATTTTCCAGCTTGAACCATAGTGAATGAAGCAATTAAAAGAATAATAGAGAATGCAAAGTATACAAGTTTAAGCATCTACCCTTGCATCCCAGAGGAAAAAAATAAAGTGAAGATAATTCCTCAAAGAAAACTATAAATATCTAATATAATGAAAAAGACAGAATTTTATAGGCCAAATTACATAACTGTGAAGCCAAGTGTATGCATGACTCCCATATCTGAAGACTAAAACACCATCTACCAGTAAAATATATCTGTTTACTGATATATATTGTGTTGTCCAGCCGTTTCTGGATTGTCTACTAGTTAAATAGTTCTGCAAAGCACTCTTAGGTTTTCACTCCACCCAGTAGTTTCCTCTGCAAGTCACAGTCATAAGAATGGGGCATGCACTGAAATAGCCATGTAAATCTTTTTACTGCATATAGTCGTATATGGAATAGTTTGGATGTGATCCTGCTCTGACAAGAGAAACCACACTGGATATCTGATAGCACAGAGAGCCAATATAACTGTGTTGTTATTATATGTAATGTTAATTTCCTTTCTTATCATTGACAAGATCACAAAATCATGGGTTTATTTATGGACCCTTTCATTGGATCTAGTATATCGGATATGATCCCATCAATCCCACACAAAGAGGAACCACAGATCTTGATTTAGGGAAATAAATTCCAGCTTGGGCCCATCTCAGAAACTTCTGTGTCTCATTAGGCATCCTTGATATATAATGGCAGGTCCGCCAGAACATCAACCAGGTCTGGGATTGCTTTCCACTACAGGAACACTGACGAAATCCACCTAAGGGCTGGGCACCTACCATCAGAATTTCCCCAAGCAAGGACAACTTTCAGGAAATCAAGAATTGGTAAACACTATGAGGAGAAGAATCAGAGCCTGAACCATCAAATCTGTAGATGCTGGGAATCTCTCTTTTCTCAAGGTGGGTGTGAACCCAGGCAGGCACACTCACAAAATCAAGACCATGCTGGTCAAGACTGCCCCATTAATGAGGAAGGCAGAAGGGCTGTTTTTAGATTTGTACCACACAGATGATTTTACAGTAGTAACTTTGCTTCAGATAAAACATTTGCCTCCCAGC
Source organism: Neomorphus geoffroyi (assembly GCA_033558235.1). NCBI lineage: Eukaryota > Metazoa > Chordata > Aves > Cuculiformes > Neomorphidae > Neomorphus > Neomorphus geoffroyi. The sequence continues at coordinate 4,939,195 of JAUMJM010000025.1, forward strand.
AGCATGCCAAGTAAAACACTTTCCAAGTTGGGTAGCAACTGTGTATGATCATCCACCTCTCTTTTTAGCTAATGGTGCAATATGAAGCCTCCAGTGCCTACCAGAGGGCATTCAGCTTAGAAAACACGAACGCATAAAAACGTCTGCAGATTGACTACGTGAATGGCAATATACATTTTTAATTTGAATAATATGCAGTGTTTACCATAATTAGACAGCGTATTAACATGATTAAACCAGCACTGCAGATCAGAGTGGCAAGGCACCCAACTCAAATCTGAAGCCTTTATTGCCGGGAGAAGCGTGTTGTGCTTGTCCATTGAGTGACTGCTTGCCCTGCCCTTTTGCAGCATGAGTTTGAAGCTGTCATTGCAGGGGGCAAAATTTTCCGTGACAAGCAAACAAATCCATTAACATGTTAACAGGTTTTGCGTGTACGTGTGGAAAATATTAAGCACGCCAACACAACAGCATGGTTAGGAGGGTAATATTTGTTCTAAGAAAACAAAATGTTCAAGTTTTACTACGGAAGAACAGGCAATATGCTTTTACCTAACCTGAAAGGCAGAAAAGGAATTGATTTTCAATAGTGGATAAAATAACAGAACTAGGAATCAGCAGAAGTCACTGCTATTTATAGTTGCTAGCTCGTTGATCTCTAACTTTAGAATCCGTCTAATGGTCGCAATTATATTGCTATGTATGATTGCTTTGTGTATACCTTCCAAGTACTCCAAATCACAGTCTGCTCTCCTACTCATCACTGGGAGCTTTGCCATTGATTTTAATCAGGCCAAAACTTCACCTTTGTTTCAGCCAGCAGAAATTCTGGCACCAGACCTTTTCGCTGGTGCAAGCCAAATGTGATGGAAAATGGATATGATAGCAAATGGACACAAAGGCTTCCCACAAATTTAAAAGTGGGAACACCCAGTTCTACAACTTTGGTGGGGTAAGGGAGAGTTTGCTGTATTCATTTAATTCCGAGCTTTGGAGGAATGTAAGCATGGATTTCTTTAGAGAGATAGGAATTGGACACACTGAAAAAAAAAAACAATAATCAAAAACATTAAATAAAAGTAGATGGTGAGTCACGATTCTTTCATATTCATGCTTTCATTTGCAATATTTAGTTTTTCTCTGTACATCAGATAAGCAGCCTTGTTTTTATTCACGGAGGAATCCGGCAACAAGAGCTATTCCAAAACACAGCAGCTGCAGAACATTAAGGGTGCTCTAACCATTAAGGGGCATCTGGAACATCTCAAAATTAGTATTGCATGAGGCCACAGGCCACAGATATTTCCATACAACGGACACACTTCAATTCATTCCAGCTTCAGATACGTTTCAGCAGTATGCCCAGTGCTTCAGACTGGGAAAGCCCTTGTGAGCTGCACCAGTTTCATGATTGTCAGGGAATGATTTTCAGCATATAATCTGCAAAGCAAAGTGGGGCAACCCACAACACAGCAATAAGATCATATCTTAATTTTTACAAATGCTTTGCTTATGAAACAGCTGATGATAAAAACTTCCAGAGTGTCTTACAGAGTGTGGGCTCCGGGTGTCTAAAGCAGGCATAGGGTAGGACAATGTATAAATGTAATGTATAAATAGGATCAACACTGCAACAGCTGTAGATATTTGGTTATTCCCTGATTTCTTGGTCCCATTCAATGCAGTTTAACAGTGGGGTCATCTGAGGAGGGGATTATTGGGAAGGGAAGACAACGAGAGGAGGAGGAAATGGAGAGCAGACAGGAATAAACCACAGGAGCATCCTTGTGATGCCCGTAAGTGCCTGCTCAAGCCACTTCCTTGTCCTTATTCTTCCAGTGCAGGGTCTGTAGCCAAATCATCTTTCTCTTTCCAAAAGGACATGTGGCCTGGGGCTGTGGAAGCCAGCGTGCATGAATATGGGAGAGGAAAAGAAAAAGAGTGAGTATGTGTTTTTGGGTGTAACTATGGGGTTTATACACAGTCATTGTTGTGGTGAAGGCTGTTGATGCAAGTTAAAAATCCTCTATTAGATAATCTTGCCCAAGGGTTAGGTTTTGAAGTAGAAAGACAAGAGCAGGATGTTCAGCAGTGTCCTGCATTAGCCTGCTCCCACTCCCAGGGAACATGGGAGCTTCACCACATCCATCAGCAGTGACAGACAATGCTGAGCCCTTCTGAAATCTCACTCCGTGTATACAGAAAAAACTTTAGAAGACCAGAAAAAAGAAACCCTTAGGGGTTTATTTCTGTCTTAAACCCTCTCTGGCATTCCTAGAAACCCTAACGTAACCCTTTCACTGAATTTCAAGGGGATACGAGAGTCGAGCTCTGCTGGTCTCTTTTGAAGTCCTTTGATAACAGGATGATAAGAGCAACATAAGAGAGATGGGAAAAGAAATATAGATTACAGGATAAGCACAACTTCTGCAAGGAAAGGACTCTTTGTAACACTTTCTCACGTCTCAGGACACCTGACAAGAGCAAGTAGAAAATTGCTTTGTATCTAGTAATATATCCAAACTTTTCATCTCTGTTTTTCTCCAGTTCCATGTCTAGCTAGTGTTTTTCTTGCTTCCAGGAGGAAAAAAAAAAAATCAGTCCTGAGGTTATCAGGGTGCTCCCACAATATACTGGGCTGGGACATGCAAGAGTCAGTCTAGATGAAGCTTGGCTCTTGCAAGGGCCAAATGATTTCCACAGGAGTTGAAGATGCTAAATACCATGTTCAATGTGGTGAATGTTCTCAGGCCTCAGAGGACTTGCTCACAGAGTGCAGAACTCGAAGGGACCTCCCTGGCGTGGTGCAGGGCTTGCTCATTCCTAGCAGTCTGACTACAGAGCCACAGCAGGACCTCTCTGACTTCAGCACTTGGAGGAGGAGGAAGGGTGGAATTTTGCCTCTAAACCGAACAGCTCCAACTCTGCTTTTGGTGGTTCAAAGCACACCTCACTGCAGCTGACTGTGCAGATACGAAAATATTAGGTTAAGGAGTGAAGGTTTGACTTGCAAGTCTCAGCTGGGGGTCCAGCCTTCGTGGTGGAGCCAGCAGCAACGCCCTGCTGAGGCCATGGTAGAGTACATCATAGCGTCTCACATAGATGAAGCTCCTAGTCCCACTCTTTGACACTGTAATCTCATTAACTGATGGTAAAACTGCTGGAGGAGCCTCACACAGAATCAACCACGTCTCCTTACTTTTGTAAAACACATTACGGAGAGGGGACATGTCCCTGATGGGATCAGCAATACCCCTGGCACTCGGGACCATCAATCCCCACTGTCAGCACAATACCAGCTCCCAAGAGATGTTGTCTTTCCCCTTCCTGCTCTCTGTACTCCATAGTGGAGTGCTGTTGCTCAATAACTGGCTAAGGCCAGCACAACATTCACAATCCAGAGTGGCTCAAGACATACTAAGATATATGTTCCAGGTTTGTCCCCCAGGCCCCTGAAATATAGATCATTTTTAGAGTGGCTAAGGGTTATGACCTATCTCCTGGACTATAAATCTAAGAGGACAATATACTCACTCTGCTTCACTCCTCATACTCTAAAACAAAACAAAAGAAAAAAAGATTGCCCAAAGAGTGAATGGGAAAGGAACACGCGCTTTTTCTGTATAACCAATGAGAAGCAAGTATCGAAAATGCATGATCTGTAGTGCTCAGAGAGTTGTAAACGGGCTGTAACCAGAATTTACCAAATAGAATAATTTACCAAATAGAGTAATTCACCAAATAGAATAATCTTTTCCACATAGCCGTGGTTTGCTTGGTTGTGTTTATACACAGTGAATGTGGAAGGACTACAAATAAGAGAAAAAGCAAAGAAACAGCATGCGAGATCTTTTATAGATGATAAAGGAACCCAGACCATTCCCTGTTGTGTGTTGCTAGAGGATTCGTTATGACCCCAAAGTCTTTAAATGATTTTTCATTAAACATATTGGCTCGTGTTAACCACTGTATGTATGACTAGATGATTCCTTGTAACTTGTGTTCTGAAGAAAGCACAGATGATGAAAAGCCTGTCCTTAGTGGTTTGTACATCCACAAATGATTTGGGATACCACAGTTGTCCTGTCTGTGCACATCAGCTAGACATAGATCTGCAGGAGTATACAGAGACAAGAGGATGTGCACACTTCTTTCTCCCAAAGAATCACAAATCTGGTGCGTTTGGACTATCGAGCCTGCCTCACTTCAAAACTGTCTCTCCTTATGACATAAGAACCTTGGGCTTCCCTTCCCAGGAATGAAAATAAAAAACTGTCTGAACTTCGGGCACCTTCGGCATTGCCTTCAGCATCCCTGTGGCTTGCCTAGTCTTCAGAGTTCCTTAATGCCTCTGTGCTGAGATGCGCTATAACCCTGTGATGATCCTCCATAGAGCCTGTCAGGATGAGTGAATCCCTTTCAATGCCAGTACTCTCCAAGCATAAAAATAGCAGTCAAGGATGGGAAGGGGAAAGAAAAAAAAAAAACAAAGATTCAAATCCAATTACCTCAAAGGGTTTCATTCTCATTCACAGTAAGAGAAAGAACAAGCTCCTGTCTAGCCTCCTCAGCCCCAAAGAATCAAGGTAACGTCTCAGAGGCAATCACTCCTTCTCCATTAAGCTGAGCAGAGGGACGGCCCTCTCCTGTGAAGATGCAGATGTGACACACGTGGACCCTCTTTTTTTGGTTCAGGCTGGGAAAGGTCTTTTGAGAATGCTGCTGAAAATGGAGATTATGTCTTCAAAAGCACAACAGGGGGGTGGGGGTATAACATAAGAAAGAGCAACTGGGAAGCAGTGAGGGAGGAAGAGGGGTAGGGATGGCAATAGAGGAAGGCCAGGGCAATGTATTCAAACCAGAAATATTCCTTGCAGCTCTGACTATAACTTCCTTGGATCAGCCCTTCCCCAGGTATAAATCCATACACCACCACTGACACTGAGGAACCACGCCAAAAGCACCAGCAGGAAATCTGTGTCCAGACCAGCCTCACGTCTTCTCTTGGGGCTGGATTCACAGCCTAAGGAGGCTGGCAGCAGGATTCCCACAGGGGTAGTAACACCAGGCTAAAAGGACCAGGAGACCTCCCCAGCCTCAAAGGAGCATCTGCGCAGGAACATCGTCCACCCATCTGTCCATTGAGCAGCACATTCTGTCCTGGCTGTCAGATGCAGCCCTGTGTACATTGCTGCCCAATCTATATTTAGCCCCTGATGTAACTAAAGTCAATAGTATTTCATTAGGGCAGCTGCTCCAAACTCCTGAATAGGCTTTCCTACGCTGGCTCCACCTACGCATGTCAAAAATCTGGACATATACAGCTACAAAAGCTTCCCGTGTTTATGTACACAGTGGCACAGTTTTGAATAGAAAATATACGACTGTTAGCATAGCTTAATAGTCTCCTTTATAAGAGCAGCAGCACTTTTTTTAAAAAAAAGGGATATTGATTCTTCTTGTCCAGGGGTGAGTTTAAAGGGCTTAAGCTTCGCTGCAAGTCAATATTGGTCTTTCCCTTTTTAGGGTATGTTTTTGCATTGGAGCATTCCTTATCTCTGCTGCCAATGACAGGTTTTGTGGAGGGTTTTGTAGTGTTTTCTGGGAAGGAAGATGTGTGTATAAAAAAGAGGAATCACATTGCAAATCTCACACTTGAGCCTGTAAGAAGTTCCCATCTGGAGTTTTGTATTACTTAAACAAGGGCTTGCACCACACAGTGTGTATGAATATTCCTGTATATTGCTCCTCCAAAGTAACACTCCAATTTAAATTTTGAGTTTCCTTTCAGTTTTGCTATGAAATGCTGCAGAAGACATTGCAATGCAAACCAGTAAAGAATTACAGTTCCCTACCACAGGCCAGGGAAGTGCAGGAATTAAAGTGATTATCAGAATAAAGAAAAGTTAAAGGCACAGACCTGAAATCATCAAAGGGGAGGGGGAGAAAATGCCATATAACTATCTTCTTAAAAGAATCATCTGTCCCTCTACATGATGACGTACATAGTAAAAATGTCCAGAAATACATCAGAATTAACAAATAAATAGAGTCCTCTAGAAGAAATAGATTTCAAGAAATATTCGAGAAGTATGACAGGTTTACACCCGAAGTTAATATTGTTTGCATTCAGTCCCTTGACCTCAACCATGTGTGCTAGAAGGGCACAGAGATCCTCTGTTGGCATTTCTGAGTATGTAAAAATATTTGTTCCACTAACAAGGTACATTTGGAAACACAAAATGATGTCTCAGAAGCCAGTTGACATTGCCATTTAGATCAGTGGTTAAGTCAAGCCAGCCAGTTATTTAGAAAGCCTATTCCCAACCATTAGCTATCTAATAACTTTTAAGGAATGAGCATATTCTTCTTAATTTCTAAATATAAAATCTTAAAATTGAACACTATAAATGATAAAAATTAACCAGGATTTGGTGCATTCAGAGAGATCAGGGGTTTAATGGTAAAGTTTCCTTAACCACGTGGACTAGAATACAAACAAACATCCCTGGTCGTGCCAGGATACAACAGTGAAGTGACACTGAAAAGGGCACCCAGACACTCACATGTACACCCAGCAGCCATACGTGACACCACAGTGCTGTGGCACAACAGGTCACCCTCGGTTTTGAATGCCACTGTTAAACAACAGAACTAGTCCAATCTCTGCAGACCCAGATTTCAGCTGTGGCTGTGGCTGGAGATGTAACACCCTCTAGAAGTCAGGGTAAAACTGACCTCTACCTGAACACCACAGATCTCAACAAAAGCATCCAAATTCACCTTCTAAAGGTTGTGGTTGTTCTTCACAAAGGCATAGAGACCAAGTGCCTGAAAGAACTGCTGTGGGAGATTTGTTTGAAATTTGCGTCCAGGACAGGAGACACTAGAGAAGTCCCATATGGGTCAAGAGGGAGTAAGAGTAAGAAAGTAAAAAAATTTCAAGAATATTGCCTAGGTAACACTGGCTCCCCAGTGAAGCCTGAGTACAACCTGAGGTCTTCGATTTCTTTCCGAACACCTAGGCATAGAGGACTCTTTTGAAAGGATTGTATTTCTCTATCCTCCCATGGACATCAGAGATCACCCATGGAGATGGATACCTGGCTAAGGTTCTCCATCAGCTATGCCTGACCCTCCCAGGGAAGAGCATGAAATCATATCTACCTTTTCTCAAGAGCCATGTCACTAACAAGTTGGTCCATGGACATGTCTCCTGAGAATGTAGAGCAATTCCAATCTACCCACCTGAGAACTCAGGGGATGGGATGGTGCTGGAATTCTTGGCATGAAATAGCAAGACAAAAATCATCTCAGTCAGAACAGTTAAAAAAAACAAAATCAGTTTGTCTTTCTCAAAATGATTTCTCTAAAAATTCTTTAGCAAGAAGAAAATGCCTTATGATAAAGGATGCTCTCTGAAGGAGGAAAATGGTGTTAAAACATGGAAGCCAATAAATTTTTTGATGGTCTATTCACTGGCTTTTCAGAAAAGTATGTTTGGAGATGTATAAATTCTGAGAAATGTATCTCACTACATAATGGCACCTCCTGAAGTTGAACAGAGAAAAAAAGAATGTGTTTTCTAATCCTTTTAGAGATGAAAAATTTCCAGGTTTGAAAAATGAGGGTCAAAGTAGGTGTTTATAGTGACGCTTGCAGTAGAAAAACAGACCCGAATAGAAGAGAAACTCTATTTTCTTTATTCAGGTAAGAACCTCATTAAAAATCAATAGGCCTAATTTAGCCCTGATAACATTCTATTAAGTCTGTACGTTTACCCTAGGGATTACTTTAGCCTAATGGGTCTTCATGCACAAACAACGTAGGCAAGATTTGATTCTTGGAAGTTACAGCATAGCAAATGCTGCTACAGGACTTGATCCTCCCACTTGAGAAAACAGATCGGGTTGAAATATCTGATAGGCTCAAAGCCCTTGAATGATGCCCAAGTATATCCTGTGGTGAATAAATGTTTTATCGCCAATCACATGTCACTGCGATGGTCTTAATCGTAAAATCAAAGAACTGAGATCAATTTATACATTTCAAAGCAAAAAAAAGGGTATGTGTGATCTTCCATCCCTTGTGGACAGTGGCAAAAGTGAGTCATCCTGACCTACCACAACCCTTGCAAGATATTTTTCTCCAGTCCTAGGAAATTAACATTTGCCTTGCGAGACTTTGCTCTTGAAAAAAAAAAAAAAAAGAAGGAAAATCTCAATGCTAAAGAGCTTGGTTTTCCTGAGAACATGTGACAGTGAATTAGTGGCCCTCAGGTGTTGGTATACAGGCCAGCGAATTAAATTAAGCTCTTTGCTTCTCTTCTAATGTAGCAGAACTAATGCAGTCACGGCTCAGCACTGCAGCTTCTTAAATGTGGGCACTGCTGCTGCCACAGGGAAGGGAACCTGGTTTCCATTCCCTAGGGAGGCCGGCTGGAGTCAGTGAGCAACCCTGGGAGCTGTGACATAATGTCTGAAGACACTGGCAGGAGGAGGACCGGGCAAGAAAAGGGAGCTCCATTTCCAGTCTTAACGCCATTAGAGGGGAAATCAAGCACAGTGGCTTTTAAGCACGATTTGAGGAAACATCACGCTAGGAGACTGAAAAAATCCCTGACAACAACAACAAAATCCCAACAGGGCAGCAGTAACACCTTCTCTTTTGCTTCCTCAGGCACTAAAAGGAGGCCCAGAAAGAACCTTTTCTGTAGAGCTGAGGCTGCCACGATGACAACCAAGGAGCATTTGGCTACGGAAAACCAAGACAAACCCTGTAGAACTGCAAATGGTAGCACCACAGAAACATCCTTCTTAAAGAAAAAAAGAGAAAAGGAAAAAAAAAAACCCTGTTTCTAAAGACTTGCTGTTTCAAAGCATTTTGTGCTTCCCTGACTGTATGTTTCGCCTCCTTGTTCCTGCCCCTCCCATCAGCCCTGCTGCACAGTAGCAAGCTGGGTAAATATTAACTGTGATAGGAAATGATTAATGAATTATCAATTGCAATCAAATTGCATAAGGCAAACAGTCAGAAGGTAAGGAAAAATACTGGCTGCTGTGTCTTTATTATTATATTGGAGAAGTAAGCTAGAAGGCTGCTATGTCTATTACAGATCTTAAATGTAACATTTTGGAAAGCAGAGCATAAAAACTCATGCAAGACTCGGCCCTTGATTTTCATGTATATAGTTAATAATGTGGTGCATATAAAATGATATTTTTACCCATGTAAATGAAAGGATAGAAGTGCTGCAAGCAACTGCTCATGCAAAGCCGGGCTGTAACATCACATGCTTGAAGAGTGGGAGTGTGACTGCTTGGGCAGGAGGCTATTGCTTGATCCACCTCCATCAACAGTGTTTCTGGGAGGATAATGAAGGAATAAACACTCTGAAAGACTCTCATGAGGTAGTCAAGATACTTTTCCTGGTACCAGTCAAGCTTCATGACATAAAGAGCTGCCTAACAAGATCCTCTGAGGGTAAACTGAAAAAAAAGTGGTCATAAGGACAATATTTTCGAATGAGATTGGCTAAAATATCCAGCAAGGTCAACAATAATTAAAACAACCGCTAATTTGTATTACTTTATTGGGGTGTAACTACACAACTTGAAACATTTACGTTTGAAAACATTGGCCTTAACCATTTACTAGTGGTTAAACATGGGATAAGGAGCAACCTGTGCTGGTTTTCGGACCTAACCACAAAAAATAAGACATGAAAAAGCAGTGTGGTCACAAGAACTTGCCAAGTATCTCCTTGAGGGAGGGTTGCTTGCTGGTAAAGGTCTGGGATTGATGTTAAGGGTAATCAAAGGAACAAGGAAACCCATCTGTCTTTGGGGTGTTCCCAGCTGGCTCTGGAAAAGGGATCTGCACTACCTGGCCCTTCTCGCTCCTTCCGGAAACACAAGCTCCAGCAGAGCAGTCACTGACTTCTTTTGCATTCGGACATGGATGACATGGAGTGGTGTATCTTTCACAGCTCTTGCTTTTCTAGTTAAGCATTAATGTTTAACAGGATCAGCCTGCAGTTGCTCGTTAGCGTGCAGTTCTCCAGCTAATTAATACATCACCAGGAGAGCTGGCTGGGGAAAGGAGAGTGAGCCAGTGCATTCCTAAAGCATTTCTCAGCCTTCAGAAAACAAAACAAAAAAACAGACACGGTAATATGGGCAAAGGCTTCTTCAGCGAAAGAAAAAACCAATTTGAATCCTCTGAATGTTTGTGTAGCAATGCTCACCTGACTTTCTATGAAGAGGCTGTCTCTCACCACACCAGCATCCTCCCGATAAAAGATGAGTATGTATCCCGCAAGGAGTGGTGCCGGAGAGGCAGCTCGAGTGTCAGGAAAACACATTGGCCCTGACAGCCACACACATTTTCCAAGCAAGAAGAAACAAATAAACCGTCTTCTCCCCCTGTGTCCCTGCTAATTCCTCTTGCCAGCTCACCCTCTGCAACATGGGTCATGGGGAGATCAGGAAAGCCTTGTCAGCACCTGGATTTAGGCTGTTCCATTGCATTTGGTGGAGCTGGTAGCTGCACAACAGGCAGGCATTTTTGTAGAAATATCTTGCATTACTGCTAATTTCCACAAATGTAATGGGATTTCCACAAATTTTCAATTTATTTCACCTACAGTCCCATTGCCCACATCAAATGATAATTTGTCAGACTTGCTGCTGAGGATAAAAACTTTAAAATGCATTTTCTGGAATTTTAGGATCTGGCAGGAAAGATAAAAGGCCCTTTTGTGGTTCCCTCACTTCAAATTTCAGCCAGATTTTTAAACCAGGGAAGTGTTTTCAGAGCCACTGGATGAAAAATAAATAGAAAAAATGGGGTCACTTCTATTGTAAATAATGTCTTAAAGACTAGTATTCACATTTACAGCTGTTTTAAAATGTAAAATGAAAAATATAATTGCTTCTTTTTATAAGGAAAGGCAGACACATGGTGTAAAATTCCCATTTATTTGTAATACAAAATAATAGTCAGGGTCATGAGCACCATTAAGCATAAAAATTTGTAGTTTATTTTTTTGACATTTAGCGTTGGGAGTGTTGTAAGGAAGCAGAGATTTGGGCCAATATACCTATCATAGATTTATGAAGAGGATCCAGCCTTTACAAGGGTAGTGTACTGCAACTGCCACATGGATGTGATGGTTGTTTGACAAGGAATCACACTCACTTCAGGATTCAAGACCATACCTATAGGTGAGCCACTACCAGCAGCATTATCATTGGAGTTGTTGGTACTGCTAAAATCAAAATATTTGAAGATTATGGACTGGAGTCCTTAAAAACACTGAATTAACCTAAAAATAATACAAATCAGATCCTATTTATGTTCCTTCTGAGTTTCAGGAACTTTATAATGTAATCCTCAACACTCATTGATGCCATTGCAGATGTTTAAAACACAGCGAAACCAGGGAAAAAAGCAAACCACTGCAAAGCTTACATCATAACACTCTCCAAAATGACAAGAGTTGGCCCTGCAGGTCCCAACCCAAAATTCATCCCATGCAAACCAGCCATCTTTCCACTCTTGTATCCAGCTGAGTGCTAAGTGGATAATGTAGGCAGGAGGTAAAGATTCAAATGTTGATGCTCGGGCAAACTGAAATGCATCAGCAAAGTTAGGAACTTTGGCACGGCAAGAATGAAAGCTTTTCATTGCTGCATAGACAGTCTGCAGAGACTAAATGGAAACTGTGCTCCAACACCTTTTCATTACTGGGTAAATGACAGCTGATACAGAAGAACAATTCACTGCTACTGCTGGAGATGCAAAGAAGGAGGGAAGTGAGGGAGGAAGTGCGTTGTACAATAAGGGTCGGCTGAGAACGATGGTTTAGTGGTAAATGGGACTCTCCAGTACAAGTTACAGTCTTTACTTAAGGTAGGCTGACAGTATCTTTTCCATAGCAGCAAATACAATAGTGAGGGAAGAAATTCTAAAACTTATTAGACCCATCAAGAGCAACTACCTAACTTAAGAGAAAGATCAGAATTCATTTACTTTTAGTCTTAAATCTTACAGACATAATCCTGCATGTTAGTGAGTACGTCCATGTACAGATGCAAACTTAATTTTCAATATCTGTACAGCCTGAACTATTGGAATAACTGGAATCTGTTACCATGTTTGCTAATGGATTTCTCATGTCACAAGTCTCTGAGATTAAGAAGTTGTGCTATTCCTGTTATCAGATGAGAGAACTCAGTTAGAAGCAAGCTCCATGGTGACCCAGCGAGGCTGGAGACAAACAGAGTTCAAACAGCAGGGGAAGTTACAGCTCAAACATTGTGCGTTGCCACAGCCCAGCCAGCCAAACCAGGGACTTATCATGGGAAGTGACAGGCAACCTCAACTATAAGCAAGGTCATCGGTTCCATCTAAACACTTTCTTTGAAATATATCTGCAGGGGAATAAAAACAGGATGGCAAACGATGCAAGACTAAATACTCTGACATATCCTGCAATACCCTTTGCACTCTGTTTTTGACTCCAGGAAAAGCCAGGAAGCTGAGTAGCAGCTCCATTTCCGTTCCCTTTTCACCTCCCCTCGAGAAGAGCGACTTTTAACCTTATTATTTATATTACCCTTGCATCTGCAATTAGGCTGTGCACAAACACGCAAGCAGAGGGAAGTACCTGCTGGAAGGAGCCCACAGATGGGCAGAGGCAGGGGAAGCGCTAGACCAGGAGATAAACCGTCTCGCTCCATGTCACAAGGGAGAGCCGGGTGTATGGGCCAGCTCTCAGCTTGCTGACACTAAACCCCTCCTGTGGTGACACAGAGAAGCCACGCGCCCATCTCCGTACTGCCAGCAGCATCTGCCTGTGGTGGCAATTGCCCATCTGGCTTCCCAGGCAAGGGAGGTCAAGCACAGAGGGGGTGAGCACATCCTCTGGCTGAGTCCCTTTCTGCTGGGTTAGACGTAATTAGTTGGAGTCGTTAGAGATGCCTTCATGCCATCATTAGAGCTGCCACCCCTCCTGCGGATGATGGGCACACTTCACTCCATCGGGGTCTTATCAAGGCCAGATAGCTCAACTGGGGCTTGGTAAAACAAAGATCAAATCCAACTTGAGCAGTAGCTTTAAGAATTTTTTTTCTTTTTTTTTTTTTTTTTTGCAGCTCCAGCCTTTTTAATCTCTCCTCCAATTTCTCCCTCCGTTGACATCTATAGTGTCCTAGTGGGCTGACAGGCTGAAAACCTTTTATTCTTCTGCAGCCAGAAAGCAGAGAGGTTTACTTTCTTCCTTTTTTTCTCAGGCTTAATGAAAGCTTTTAAACAGAAATGGCTGGAGATTCACACCTCCCATCTAGAGTATATCTGAATTCACTAAAAGCTCTTGGGTTTCTCATCACCCAGTGAACATAAACAAAGCCCACAAACAACGACACCTCCCTTTTGGAAGCTATGAAAACCAGAAAGAGCTAAAACCAGCATTGAAGACCTTTGGCTGACAGGTTGAATAACACAGGCACACACACACCCCTACCTTGCTCACGAGTCAGTTCCTATGCTGGAATGTGTAATACAAGCACAGCAGCTGTCTATACCACTAATCTAAAGAAAAGGTCAAAGAAAGGTATGTATCCAGCATTTGTTTGAAATACTCTATAAGGGGAATGTGGGGTTTTTCCCTTCTGTTGTCTTTCCCATACTTGTCCATGACGCCGCATTCATGCCACCACGAGAAGCTAACAGGGTTGCCTCTGATATTAAAGATCACTTATGTAGCCCTATGAACTGGAATGGGGTGGGTATTTTTGAGCAATTGAGGAGGAGGGAAGGTATGATTTGTTTTGGAAAGGGTATTGCTTAAATATTATATTAAGCAGTGAAATGTAGTTGCAGCTGTTACTGGGGAAGGATAGCAGTGATCTCGAATGAGGAAGAGATGAAACTTTTGGTGTTTTGAGGTCAAAAGCAAACTAATAATGGCATTGAGGAACAGGGAAAAAATTAGAAATCCTAAAGTTGCATTCAAGGAAAAAATTTAGATGAGTACTGTGCAATGTCTCCACAGACACTATCTCCCTCTTTAAGACAGACATTGTTCATCAAAAATAACAAGGATATAAAAAAGACGCAATTCTCTAGCAATAATGCTTGAATGTGGCTTTTCCCTTTCTTATTTTTTTTGATGAGTGTAGAATGAAAATAATAATCTTTATAATTCATTTATTGATAGGAAAATGTTTAACATCTCAACCCTAAGAAGAAAAGAGTAAATTCACAGGAATTACTCTGTGAATTTGCCTCAAAAGGATTCCTTCTCCACCTCTATTATTATTATTTTTTGGTGGTAGATTATTTTTCTAATAGGATTAACATTACCCTCTTGGCTTCTGTGCAAATAGGTGAGTTCACCTTGACATAAGCTATTTCAGCTGGAACATGTAAAAGAGATTTCTCAAATCCTTGAAGTGAAAAAAAAAAAGAGTCTCCTGATGCGTTATTCTTCCCATAAATAGAGACATTCATATTGGCATCCCTCATGACAGAAACATTCTTGATAAAGGCTGTCTGAGATCCAACCAGTGAAACTTCAAGGAAAAGAAGAACGTAACGGGCTACAAAGCTCCTGCCTTGTTATATATATAAAAAAAGAAAAGCACACTTGAGGCTCAGCACTGCCCAAAACTGCTCAAATGGGGTGTCTGGACCCCTCCCTGCCTTCCCTTCATCATGTCTACATGACAAATCTGTCCCCCTTCTTTTAAATCCTCTCTTTTGTTGGGGGTGATGCCTTTTAGTGACCCAACTCTACCTGAAAAAAAAGCTTCATTTCAGTGCTGAGAGAAATGTAGGAGAGTCCTTCTGGATGAAAGGTAAGATAAGAAAAGCAACTTATTCCATCAAGCTAAAGAACAGCTCTTCCAGGGGAGGCAGGCCATTTGCATGCCATTTCGGTTCACTGGGAGAGATGCCTCTATTCTTTTCCCATCTCTGCCTCCCAGTCTGTGAGCGAACACGAGGCTGAAGAGGACAGTCTACATTACACTCCAGACGCATTACTGCTCCCCGTGCATTGCTATAGGCCATCAGAATAAACCTGACAGCGCTTTGAAGTCTGTAAACCGATTCCTAGGTAACTGCTTAGAGTTTCTCCCCTCCCCGTGCCCCAAACAGCTTTTCATTTGATGTTCTGGCATAGAGCTAATCTGAGAAAGGATCAGAAACTCGACGCTATTGACAGTAGTGACAGGAGTGTCTCAGTGTGACAGCTGATTGAGCCCATCTCGCATTTCACTGACAAACTCAATTGCTCCAGTAAATCGAGTGAAAGTCGATACCAGCAGCTCATCCTTGGGCCCTGGGTGCATCCCCCCTTACAGAGCCTTCCTGAGGGTCTCTCTTGTAGGACCCAGCTGAGAGCCCCATCCCTGCACGTGATGGAGAAACAGACCCACAGCTACGGAGGGCTTCAAGCACAGCCATGCAGCATTCATCCTGCTGAGATAAAGCTTGGTTTATCTTCTCACTCTTCACCATTTTCCTTTTTATTTTCTTAATAGAGACAACTCCTGGAAAATCAAGTTTCATCCGAAATCCTAAGCCCAGACTTATGCTCTAACAGTCAGGCAACATTAGACGTGCAGGAGTACGGTGTCTACATGGCCAGCTGACCCTAAAGCAACGCCTGTGTGGCAGTGCACGCTGGGGATAGAAAACGGAAATACACAACTACCTCTCGTGGCTTTTTCTTGTGTTTATCAGCAATCCAAAAACAAGTGCAAGGAAAAAAATTTTAAAGGTAAAGGAGGTGGGAGAAGAAGCTCAAACCCATTGCAGATGGCAACCTTGTGTTGGCAGTGAGTAACCAGGCAATTAAGTCAGTGACTTAACAGGCTTTTTCCATGGTTTAATTGTGAATCAGGGGTGTTTGTGGCTCCAAGAAAGCAAACCACAAAGCAAACTGAGCACCAGGCACAGGGAACTTGAATTTGTGTAGAAAATGGCACGGAGAAAAGGGCTTCATGGTGAGGAACATATGTAGGCTACTGTTTGGAAATGGAAATCAAATAGGTTGCTGTTACCAATAATGAAGTGTGAGGCTGGCGTCTCTCAGATTTCAGCACAGTTTATTTTTATAGAGGCAGCTTCCTTGTGCAAAGTGTTGGCAAACAGGCTGCTGGCAGGGAGGTGAGGAGTGGGGAGAGTGGGGAGGATGGGACTTCTTAGAGAGGACACAGCAGCCTTTCCCACCTGCTGGGATGGTGCAGTGAGTGGCAGAGATGGAACTCCAGGAGAGAAAAGTGAAATTTCATAGAGACAAATGGCCAAGCTATTAATCTTGTTGATGAGGAGAAGATGCAGGAGTAGAGGAAGGAGAAAGTAAAATGGTGCTGAGCAGGTATCGTATGTTGAGAGGGCAAGAGTTAAAAACAACAAGTTGAAAGATAGAGTCTTGCAAACAAAATAACAGACTTTCTGCTGCATGAAGTCATATGAAGGAGTAACTACAGACACCCCTACCCAAATATATTGCCTTGTCTCCAAATTCTCAGAGCACGACAAGCTTTGCCTCCACTTACCCTACCCAGAAAACAGCTGAGATACAAAAGCTGCACTGTTCCTCCTGCCTTTAAAGAAATCAACTTAAACATTACAACACCTCCACCCTAGCGTTATGCTCTGATGCCAGGATCAACACATAGATGGGCTGCCTGCCCTGCTCCCACTGCTGCTCCCTGGCAGCTCAACACTTTGGAGCTGAAGCATCCTGCAGTCTTCCCTCCCTCCCGGCTCCGCGCAGACACGTGTGCTCCAACCAAATGACCTCATCTGGACCGGATTGAGCCTTCCAAGTCAAAATAAATACAGCACGTTGGAACTGGCAGCAATTTTCAAAGGTTTAGGTTGGGTCCCTCTCAATTTTCACTCAGCACTTTATACATTTTGTGTGCTACAAAATGGGATCATTTTATATTCCCAGCTCTGATACATATTTTATGAACCTCCAGAAAAGCTGCCTCCTATGCAGTTAATACTTTGGTTCCAAAGTTAACTTGTTAAAATACATATTACTATATTGGCCATGGAAAGAAAAAAAAAGAAGGAAAAAAAAAAAACAGGTGAGAAACGCTGAGGTAAGAAAAATAGCAGCAATGTTTGGAATGGGTCTGCAGCCAAGACAGCAAACCTGTTAGTTTTAATGGGACCACCCAAGTGAGCAAGATGTTAAGTTCTTACTCACGTGTGCTGTGTTCACTGCAGTGTAATGCAAAGTCCAGAGGGGAGTTCAAAAAAGTAGTAGTGGGGTTTAGTAAGGGCTTAGCAGATGAGAGAAAGTACTGGGTTCCCACCAAATTTCATTCCCAAACTTGCCAGCAGAGAATCATGCGGTCTCAAGTCCGGTTCAGTAAACACAGGAGCAGAGAGACAGTGCTGCTGGGACAAGCTGTCACTGCCTGAACTTGCCAGAAGTCAGCCGTTGTTGTTCAGTTTCTCCTAAACATACTGTTGCTCGATTTTTCTGGAGGTGAGCAACACCACCTCCTCTAAACAAATTCCTGACTTTCCAACCCCCAAAAACCTCTCAGCAAACCTGAAAATCTCTTCTTAGGCCACCTAACAGAACAGCATTTGAGCTTGTGGTATTCTCTCAAGAAAACAGCCTATACATGAAGTCTTCCTAATTCAATAGGTGTTAATTAGCTAATTAATTCAACATCTATCGTTTACGTATTATGAATAGTTCAATTGGGTTGGCTGGGTCAGATATAAGGTTCATTTCCAGGTCATAAGTAAAATATTGCTGGTGAGGGAATTCCATTTATGATGCTGTAAGTGCCAAGATAAGACAAACCGAGATGTAATAAAGGAAACAGAAGTTTAGAAAGCCACTTAAAATAGGAGAAGTGGAGAGAGGTACAACAGGTCACCCAGCAATGGGAAAGCTTACTTCTTAGATTACTGTCACTAGTACTTTCTCTAGTCTGGCTGGAACAGTCACATCGGCAAAAGCCTGTCGTTAGATTTAGAGATGGCAACTTAGAGGACAGAAAAACAGTTGTGTGCAGGATTGGCTGTATCAGTACCCTTTCTCTCTGGGATTATACCGTTTGTAAACTAGCCTCTAGGAAAGAAGAGGTTTGATGCTTATCAGCAGAGGTGGGAGGAGGGGAATAAATGGGAGGGGTAGAAGACAATAAAATCTGGTACATGACATGAAATATTTAAGCCTTAAACTTCTGTGGGGATACAATCCTACCCTGCAGCGTCGATTTTTTTTTTTTTTTTAGCCACAGAATTAAAAAGAAGGACTTTGCCTGGTGTCATTGCAGGCCACTGAGGATAAATCCAAATGACAGAGCTTAAGTTATGAATATGGGGAATTAGAGATGAGAAGTAAAGCAGCTTATAATGGCTCTCCCATTTACTCTTTGGAATACAAGCTTCAGTATTGATTTTGAAATGCCCTGTCTTCATCCTAGCAGCTTCTCGAAAATGAAGCTTGAGAGTTTCTTCAACTTGCAACCTCTTCAGTGTGATTTGATAATGATAAAAAGAGGATATAAAAGCTTTTGCAGGCTGTTATTCATCAGGAATCATTGTCTTGTTTTCTAAGTTCAACCACTGACCTCTAGGGAGGATGCTGACACAGATATTTCAATTGACTTTGTTATGAAGGCAGCCATGGTTCAACTTAAAGCCTCCATTCCCTACACAATCTGTGGAGGCAAGCCTGGATGCCTCCATGCACGTCAGCCAGTCGCCTAAAGTAAACCACAGCAGTGTCCTGCAAAAATCCTAGAACAGCTCCAACCTTGCAATACTGGGAAACACAGAGTTTATGGAAAGGAGCTAATAACTCCTTGTCATCCTGTGTACATGTATACTCAGACAGACGTCTGCCCATGTCTTGGCCTATAACTTTATAGAAAATTCAAGTATCCATATATAAATGGAAAATTTTGCACCACCACAGCAACACGTGTTTTTCCATGCCTACAATATGGCAAGGTAAAAGACTAAGCAGTCCAGGGCGTACCGAGAAGTACATAGGGTTGGGAAAGTTAATTTTATCAACATTTCTGACCCCAGTTCAGGGCAAGGTAATCACATTTCCCACTCTGCTGCAAAACATTTGAGCTCTTTTTAAAGAGCTTGACATCAACTACTAAAATAGAATCATAGAATCATAGAATGGTTTGGGTTGGAAGGGACCTTAAGGATCACCCAGTTCCAACCCCCTGCCATGGGCAGGGACACCTCCCACCAGCCCAGGCTGCCCAAGGCCTCACCCAACATGACCTTGAACACCTCCAGGGAAGGGGAGGCCACAGTTTCCCTGGCCAACCTGTGCGAAGGTTTCACCAGCCTCACTGTGAGGAATTTCTTTCTAAAGCCATTCCCCCTCAACCTGTCACTCCAGGCCCTTGGAAAAAGCCCCTCCTCAGCTTTCCTGGAGCCCATTTAAGTCCTGGGAGGCTGCTCTGAGGTCTCCCCAGAGCCTTCCCTTCTCCAGGCTGAACAACCCCAACTCTCTCAACCTGTCCTCATATGCTCTATGATTGTGACCATCCAACCAATTCCTTATCCACTGAACAGTTCACCCATCAAATCCATATCACTCCAATTTAGAGAGAAGGATGTTATGGGGTGCTGAGTCAAAGCCTTTACAGAAGTCCAGATAGATCAGATCCATTGATTGTCTGGCGTCCCGTGAAGCAGTCACCCCATCACAGAAAGCCACCAGGTTGGTCAGGCAGGACTTGCCCTTGGAGAAGCCATGCTGACTGTCTCAAATCACCTCCCTGCCCTCCATGTGCTTTAGCTCGATGGACATCTTTAGTGGGAAAAATCACAGGGCCTCATCCCTCACTGCTTTCCCTATTTGCTCAGTCTCAATGTCACACAGGTAGAGTCTGACCCATTTCAACAATGGAGTGAAATAGCTACTCTGTCAAATAACTCACATCCTTGAAGAGATAAGGCTAAGAAGGAAGACTAAGCTGAAATAACTTCACTGCGTTTGTAGAACAGATTATACTGGAGAATGAGAGATGATTTCCCTGTCACCTACACCAATACTCAGCTGTTAGATTGATTCTGCTGCCCTCCAGAAGTGTATTTCACTACCTGAGGAAGGACAGTAAGGTTTCCTGTGGCTTTTAATTTTCCTCTCCGTACTTTTTCTCAACAAAAGAAAAGCCGTTAATATTCGATCATTCCTGCATGTAAGATGCAGTTGCTAAAATGGTTTTGCACTTAAAAGCCTGCAGTTGCAGACTGAATTGTTGACACTTAAAATGTGCCCACGAGCCATAGCAGAATGACCCCATTAAAGCCGTGCTTTAGTAATTTTTGTTAGTTAAGATTATGTTGTCTGGTTTTGAGTAGCTGTGAACTTATTCTTGAGGCTGTAACCAGTTGCAGAGAAGATCTAGTCCTGCAGTGAATCGTATGACCTTTTTGTTTGGGTTTTTTTTTCCTACTTCAAATCAGGTTTTTGTCTACTTCTTTTTAAGATACTACATAAAAAAAGAATAAAACATCCCTCTGTTGGGATGCTAGTAAGAGCCGTGCTATATTTCAAGACAGTATTAACCTACCTCAGGCAAGGCTGATACCACACTAATATCCAAGTACTCCCCAATCTTTAACATGAAGGATACCCGTGCTGCTTTTTAAAGAGACCTGAAGTCTTGTGGGAATTAAATCACATGTCTGGCTGTGCAGGAAACCTGGGCAGACTGGATGACTGAATCAGCATCTCTGAGTGCTGAGCTGACTCCATAGACACTGAACCACTTCTTTTTTCTACCCGCCGTAAAGACTTTCAAACTACAACTTAAATGATTTCTTCCTGCACAAGAGATTTTTTTTTTCTTCTGCAAAGATCGCTTTGGTCACAGTTTTATTTTACAGAGCTCCTTAAGTGGTTTCCAGGAGGTAATGTTTTAAAAACTGATTTTGACCTACATAAAGAAACTTTAAACCCCAACTACACATGTATCTTAGGCTGCTGCTGTCTCTGGCCAAACCAGACTAAGACACCCACACACAAGCCACTCACGAAGTGGGATATAACAAAGAGTAAAAAGATATAAGGCACAAAAGACTGTTTAGATGAAGCAATGCAGAAGAGTTCCTATCAGCATGGACAACACAACAGCAGAACAGGCTCTCATGAGAAAATCAGGAAGAATCATTGTCTGAGCTCCTGGAAAATTAAACTGAATACATTTTCCATGAATAACCAATGTCATGACTGAATATTTGCTGCTTGCAGAACAACCATATTTGGTACAGTTCCAGACAGATGACCTGCTGAGATCTAGGACCTGAATTTCATCTTGTCTTGACATTGACTCCAGTATGATGTGAGTGAAATGAGGTTGCAAACCGCTACCATTCTGCTTGGGTAGCATTTTGCACCCATGCCGGGATAGGTGTGAAGTGCTCCACAAAGTTGCAAGCACAACACTCCAACCAACAAGAGAGTCCTTCTCTCCATCTGCCACCCTCCACAACGCCTTTGCACTTCCCTTGCACCTCACAGTTCTCAGCAGCTCTGAGCAGACCGTTTAGTTTGCATGAATCTCAGAGTACATGGGATGTGGGTTCATGTGGCATCTGTCATCTAGAAGGTGACTCACTGATATTGACCCTGCCATGGTGTCTTCACACGTTGACATCTGCTAAGGGGAAATGGGAACAAGACAGAGTGGGTAAGGCAGCAAATGCCACCAGCATGCCGGAGACTGATGGGGAAAGATGGTCCTTACTATATCATAATCAAGTCCAGATCTTCACCCATGCCTTTTCCTCTCCGTGTTGCCCCTGTACTGATGAGTTTTCTTGCAGGAGGTAAGCTGCTAACACAGCGGGCATGGGACCGTTTGGAGCAGCTCAGCAGTGCAGCTTCTCTCTACTGACTCTTTCCATCTCTGCTCATGTAGAGAGTTTAGTGAAAACAACAAAATAGTTATTAATGCTCCCTGGGGTTGCAGTGCTTGAAATGACATGAGACAGCATTTTCTTCAGCTGCTTTAGTTCTATTTTAGCACTCTGCTGCGTGTTTGCCTTTGAGGAGTATAAATGACCCTTTCAAATTCAGGATTTGAGGCTGATGATGACAACTGATAACGCTAATTTTTTTCATGTGTGAAGCACTTTTCATTCAGAGGGCTCTCAAATTGCTTTTCAAAACCGTACAGCTTCCCTTCATCCACCACCAAAATGAACCTACCTCTGAGGTGGAACAAAGGACCCATCAATGCAAGGTGGCAGTACACAGCAATTTAGGGCAGGAACTGAAGAATAATGTGTCCCACTGAAGGCACCAGGTCAAGTTAAGCTGGCAGAATACATTTCCTGAATGAGAGCCTGGACAAAACATCATTGCCAGGACTTGCACGCTCCCACTCAGGAGGGAAAGTGCCATGGGATCATCACTCACCAGTAAAGGTCAGAGCCCTAAGTTTTACATCTTGAAGAGCCACAGGGTGCTGTGTTAGAGCATGCTTTCAGAACGGCCTCAAAAGAAAAAAAAAACCGATCTGTTGACTGCCAGTTCTGAATCCTTTCCTGCAAAAAAAGGGCATAATGAGTTTTTTGATTCCCTTCCTGTAGAAAGGAAAGGCTCTATTGAAGTTCATTATGCACTATGTTGTACCTTACAGGAAGCCCAACCCATTTTGAAATGAATATAAACGGTAGGAGAAGACGACAAGGTGGGAAAATTTTGAAGTAAGTACAAGATTATTCACAAAATGAACGAGAAAAGGAAATAGGTGATTATAAAAGGTCATTAGGAATGTCAGCTTACCAATGGCATTGTTTGAAGGGAGGTGTAACCCACTGAAACACAGACCTATGAGGGCTGAACTTGCAAAGGACACCCGTAACCTCATTTTCTTTTGTTTGGAAGCTTACATTTAGGAAGTTTATTTCATATTATCCTTCCAAAACTCACATAAATGCAGGAACTGGGGGCTTATCCACCCAACTTCCATTTCACAACTGTTTCAATTCCACATAACAGATGAATGAAACCAAAAAACTTTCCCAACCATCAGGAATGCAGATGTTTAGCATTAGACTCAGCAACTACCAAAGCACATCTCTCCTGTGAATTTGGGAATTCCAGAGAAAATATTTCTAGTGAGTGTCTCATTCAAATAGTCTCATTCTTGTCCCCAACTAGATGCCACTGAGAGGAAGAGACTTCCATTTTTTTAAATAAGTTTCCTTAGAATAAATTTTCTACAGCATTTTTGGTTCATGGTCTGGATCCTTTTTCCCCTTACAGCACCACCAGCTGCAAGAAAATTGTGATGAGTGAATAGAAAAGCAAAGGTTGTCTGCCTTGCTGAGAACAACAGTCGTACCATTAGGGGTGGAGAGAGACTGCTCTGATCTGGCAGCACAGACAAGGTGAAAAAGTATTATATGAGTGAGTACTTTGGAGAGTAAAAGACGAATTGGTGTGATGAATGCAATGACAGAGCTACAAGGTTTGCTTTAAATAAGTATCAGTGCCAAAAGGGATGTATTTATCAGTGGCATTCTGTGTAACAGCTGCCTGAGATCTCAAAGGACTGGATGATCTAGGACAGTTTCCTACAGTCCCGTGTTACTTGTGTCATCACCTAGCCTATTTCATTCAACAAACAAAATATTTGTGAGTGTGCTTTATTGCCCTGACACCTCAGACGTTTAACATCCTCTCTCTTTTTACTTCTTGTTTTAGGTTTTATAACCCATGTAGAATTCAATGATTTTTCAACAAGAGATTAGAACTCTGCTATAAACTTGGAGGAGGAGGAAGTGGTAGACAGCTCACCTTCATTCCCCTAGTTTTTTTCTGCTGCTTTCTTCTATGCATGTGTTTCCAAATTAGCCAATGCTTTAAATTCATTTTTGTTACTCCCATTTCTTTTAATGGAGAGAAACATTAACCGTGGAGGTGTGATTCAGGCTTTCTCAGATGGAGTATGGGATCCTTTGGGCTGCCTCATTTCATACTTCAGTGCATTTCTTGCTGACAATTGGAAGAACACAAGCGAGAGCAAAGGAGCTAATAGGGCAGATTCTCCAAAACCTGGTCTCAGCACTCTGCTACACCTTCAACAGATATTGCAGTGCTGGCTGCCAGAGGAACTTAGCTCTGACACAGTTCAGGCCAGGCCAGTTAGATATTTAAAGTGGGTTTATTTATATACCTTTTACCCTCCTTCCCTCCCCTCCAAACTCCCCCTTGTTTTTTAAGACGGGAAATTACCAGTAGCCCTGAGCACGTAAAATTTGACAGCGGTTTACCAGATAATTTGTATTGTGCCCTTTGTCTTTGCTGGTACTTTTATTCTTCAATAAATTCCTTCAACCATTAAACAATGTTACTCCCACAACAGCTTTGGCAGAGATCAAAAGAGTGTGGCAGGCTGGCTCCAAGTTTCTACTGCTACCCTCCAGGTATCGAAGAGCTAGATGGAGACAAAAGACACTTTTCTTTCCTTTACTGTCTTCTAAAAGGTTTTGTCCTAGATAAAAACATTTTAAAAAGTAATTATGGTGGATTTTGTGGGGTGGGGATATTGGTCTCAACCTGGTACTTAAGTCATTGTGCTTTTGCTGAAATAATGATGACATCCATCAATAGTATTGCCTCACCTTATTAAAAAGAACCTGTAGCGCCAGGAAAACCAGAATAATTATAAATTAAAGTGCTATCTACTCTTAGCAGATGTCTGGTGACACGAGTGGCAGGGAGATAGATAACCATACATATACACATACCTGCAATCCCTAGCCCAGTGACCTGGAAAGAGAAGTTGGACTCCTTGCAACATTGTATGTGAGGTGAACAGTACTACACCCCATGCCTCAATAGCACAGTGTTTCTGCGAGGAACCCAGAAATCCTCAAAAAAGGTGGTTGGTTTGCCTACTTGGTGCAACTGGAGTCCCAGAGAGCTAAGCTGACCTGCAGTTTCGTCAGCTGTTGAAAGCTGCTTTGACCACTGGAATAGAGCTCAAAACTTTATCTTTGCAAGGACCGCATGTTATACTAGAATCTGCTGAAAATTAAGAAAGAAAATCAAGCACACAAAAATCATCAGAGAGATTAATGCATCCTCAACACTGAACTCCAACTTTGGAAAAAGGCACACTCTCAGGAGACTTCAGGGGAAAGGAGGACACTCAGGTAAGACTGAAGAAGCCCACAAGGGAAGCTGCCTATTTCACTTCTGGAACGTGGACCATGTGTGTCTATTTTTAATTTTGAACAGAGTTCCTCTGCCTCCTGCCAGAATTCTTGTGCCCTGTGCCAGTGCAATGAGAGCAGTGGCCCAGCCATCCCCTAATAGCTATTACTTCTTAATAAAGAGCAGCACTTAGGCAAGGGATGAGGTTACTGTCGGAGGGGTCATGATTAATAATGATTAATCTGATCCTTGCCAACACGAATTGGATCCACCTTTCACTAAATAATTACTCTGCAGCATGTATACCATTTCCAGAGGCATACGTTTGTCATATTAAAACCAAAAACAAACACATAGAAGGACAGGAGGTTCTGACTTCTCAATAACACATGAGCACACACAAGCCACCAGAAAAGTTATACACAATGATAAAAGAAAAATATCAGAGATTAAGATCAGTCAAACACTGATGAGTCAACTACCTTTTGGATGAAGCAGCAGAAAACAAATAAAACTAAACTGTGAGAAAGCAGATCCTTCTGCCACTTCTGATTCTCAACCTTATGCGTATCTCTAATATGCACATTATTTGTTCACCCACACATTTTTCCCCTGGTTTTAAATTACATTTTTCTTTCCTCAGAAAGTACACAAATGAAATCACTCCCTAGGAACCATCTTTCCAGCATTATGTTAATACACTACTTAGCACAAGGAAATCCTAGCCCAGGACTGAGGTTCTTACGCAACAATGCACCTCAAACAATAAGCAACAGTATAACAATTTATAGGGAGCCATAAATGACTGGGAAACTAATAACCACTCTGAAGAGCATATATGAACCTTACAATTACAGTAGGATGATTGTGGTGCAGAGGCTCTGTTCTGGGCCTTGGAACATGGATGAATTTCACTCCCACAAAGCACACAAACAACTGGTAACGATGCCAATGGCAGCCAAGGACACGGGGGTTTTGCTGCCAAGAGGTGGCTCTATTTTGGGACTCCTCTCAGTCATCTTGTTTCACTGACCCAAAGTTTCATTAAGACCATCAATGGAGGACGGGACTCTAGTTCTTCAGTGCACTCGGGTGTATTTCCTTTGAGGTTTTCAAACCTTTTGTAGGATTTATATTGCACTGCTTAGCCTTCCGCCTCCTCTAGTAGGGTCTGATTTGGACTGAGAGGCCACACACACCACATACGCCACCCATCCCTCTCTTGTTCTGGTGCAAATCCAGCACGAAGTTTAGGTCCTTTGTGACTGTTGTGAAATCCAGGGCCCATGTGAGCCCAAGTGGACTTCTGCTTTTGATAGTGGGACGTACAGATTGGTGACTCACACTATGGAAAATACCATGCAGAGAGCTACCTTTGGATGCCAGACTCAAGGAAGTAGATTTCAGTTCAAGGAGGTGAAGCAGCCTTCTCTTCTAGAGCCACACTGGATAAATGCCAGTGAATTAAATCCTCAGCAATGGCGTAATGACTTGGTTTACCTGGGGATTTTCACTGGTGGAGCAGTGTGTCTAGGACTAGCAAGTTTCCAAATTGGCTTGAAGGAATGAACACAAATTAAAATCTTTGCAAAGTATCACCTTTCACAAAAACTCAGTCAAAGTGTAGCTGCTGAGTCCCAAACATTTAAATAGTTAATAAATTAGGCCCCCCCATACCTATTTATGTGGACTTTCATGAAAATGAAAACTAAGTTGTATTTTCACACAACTTTACAGAGACATCCCAGGAAAACGCAAAGCAAGACAGAAAAAAAGAGAAAGAAAAAGCCTCCAACAACAACGATGAAGGTAAATCTTTAGAATCTGCAAGAGGGCATGGGGGGGGGGGTAAAGCTCAGCAAACAAGACTAAGTCCAGTGTTGTGTTTTTCCCCTTCACAAAATGAAACAAGCTGTTTCTAAAATAATGCTTCCTTGGTTTTCTGACAATTAGTGTCCTGAAGGATTAGCCTACAATCGTTGGCAAGTGTTTGCCTTTCCCAGCTGATGTCACCATAGAAGTCTGTGTTTATCTACAAGGCCCAGGGGATAATTTGTAAGCTGAGCTGAGGTCCTGCACTCACAGACAAATGTTCCATGCTGCCACCCACTCTCCTGTACTATTTTCCTCCCCATCCACCTCTTGTTCCCTGGAATACTGATGGGACCCTACCAGGGGATCAATGAATGATCTTCACAGCCTCTGGGGTAAGTACTAGATTATGCTGACATAGCATAAAAGCTTTACTGACACAGTCAACACATCACTAGAAATGAAAAATTACATTTCAGAAAGTAACCGGATGCAAAGAATAGTTTATCACTGTTCCAGAAAATATAAGAGAGAATGGGATATTTTTTCCCTCCGCAAACTACTGACTATTGTATAATTAATGTATAGTTATCAATGACTTTAGGTTCAACACTCAGGGTTTCTTAGATATAGTTCTTATTGTCAAACTTCTCTGAAATCAAGATGTTCCCGTTTCATTCTTAGTCTCTACTAGAAGCGATCTGATTTTCTATTCCTGTTGTAAATCAAGAGTGATTCAACCAAAGTACATCAAATTACAGAAGAATAACATTGGTTAAAGCATTTTGTTTCTAAATTAATTTTCTCCTGATGTGTTAGAACCTCAACATGAGAAAATTAAACTTGTGTTTGAGAGAATGTGAAGTTATTCTTTATAGAAAAGCAATATAAATTCTTGTCTTGAAGGTGAACTGATAGTATAGATCATGCCAATGAATTTGTTATTCCGAAAACAATAATTACAGAAACAAAAGCCCAACATTAATGAAAGACTCAATCCTATAAAGCATTTATAAGTGTGACCAACATTCCCCACAACACAGCCCACCACAAGATAGATAGATTGCCCACATCTCCTCAGACATTAACAAAACAGGGCTCAGAGAAACTGATATCAATTAGGGTTGATGCATGTTGAAATAGAAAAACATTTTTCCTCTGTAGAATTCATCTCTTTTCCCATTAGTAAATTATGGAGAGTTCCTGGAGCTTTGTGGATACTATTTGAATCTGCTTCAGATTTATATCTGGTCACAGGTTGTTCACAAGGTACATTAGAGAGAAGAGGTATTTGATATTTGAGAACAAGTGTTTCATTTTACCACATTTAAGAAAGGATGACCCAGAGTTTAGAAAATGCTTATGCTCAAATCAATTTCATTTTCATCTTTGGAAGGAATGATCTCTGTATTCAAACTCTTTAGCTACAAAGCCAGAGGACCATAATAACTGAAAAATTTGACAGGGACAAACTTAGTAGATTTAAAGGAATGTGGAAAGGTAAGAGGTAGGAAGAGACAAGCAACTGGCTGTACACCTCACTTGCAATTACGGGACCCTACAAGTAGTCCCACTGATACCAGCTTGATCAATTTTAGAATAAGGGTCACTCATTCCAAGTAAGGAGTATTGAAAGCTAGTTATTGGTTTGTGAACAAGTTTTAACATGTCTGTCATGAGGAACCTCAATAAAGAATGTTCCAGTGATGGTGTCATGTCAAAACAAAAGCATGAAATGAATGGCACGTATCTCTGTAAATATTGCCTATCCAGCCAGCTACAGTATGAGACCAAAGGTTTCATACATTTAGCCAGCAAGGACGTGCAATATTCTTTAAGAAAGTCTTTGCCTTGAGTGTATTTTTTTAAAGAAACAGAATTAATGAAAAAATAAACCAAGGGGGAATAAGTCAGACTACAGAATTAATGGTTCCTACTGCAATGAATCCCTGATCTAGCTTGATGGGTTTTCTACAAATAAAAAATACAAAAACATTAACGTCATGTTATTGTCAGTCATGCCAAGGACTCTGTGTCCAGGAACCCTGATAGGCAACAGCACAGTTCAAATCAAACAGATGTGAACACATTCTTTTATTTCTACCAGTTAAGGTACATATTAACTGACCTGATCTGCGTCTTTTGCTTGAGCATTTTTCCCCTTTCTGCAACCACAACTCATGAGCAGTTTTGCATCTCCAATGACTTTTCCCTATAAGAGATAAGACAAGAAAAACATCAGCACAATCTGAACCACTGAAGACCAAGAGGCTTGTACTTATGAGCAGAATAAGAGTAACAAACGGCATTAGGGAGCCTGTAGGCTCATCCTGCATTGCTGGCATACACCATTCCATGAAGAAGTAGTTCCCAGGCTGCCAATGAGGCTTTCCCAAAGGCCACTACCACAGCATCGAGGGTGTGCAGAGACAGGGACAAAAGGAATGCAAGGTGTGTAGGGAAATGCAGTGGGAATATGGAGAAGCCAAGCTGAAAAAGAACAGGTTGTTTTAACCCAACATTTTGATACACATGCATGAACAGGAACAAATCTATCGTGCTGAGAGGGTAGAATTACCAAAGTGGAGTGACTTGAGGCAAAGCCCATACACCAGCATTTCTGTTCACCATTACCAACGTAGTGATTTCTTGCTTCTAGCATAGCTAGATTTGGTGAAATGAAGTCTACAGGTATCATTTGCTCTCATTAGGATAACCGGTTCATATAACCACTAACAAGTTCTTGCCAGGACCTCAGCAGCCCACTGTGACCCAACACTGTTGGCACAGACCCCCACAACATCAATAACACGCTGGAATCAACGAAGACTTACAAGGAAACAAGGACCCTTCATCCTTCTTTTGCCTACAACCAACAAACAGTCTGGGAAACAAGCTGAGTGCAAACACCTTATTTTCATTGACAACCCATTCGACTGACTGAACGTCATTGAGTAGTCAGGTGCCTTGCATTAATGTTGTCCTTTTCTGGGGATTATTTGAGTTACTTTACTTCTTCACTGAAGAGTTTTTGGAGCTTATTAAACCTGGACATCTTGATAAATCACTATGGCAGAAAGGAGTGGATTCTAGGTTTTATCAAAATGCTTTTTGAGCTCAGACAGTAACACAGTCAATTGAGTCCCCACACACCCATCGTAACGACTTGCTTTCCAAAAAACACACACACAAAGACAAAGCCTTTTTTACAGACTTTTTCTTTTTGCAGCTGAAAAATAAACACTCTAGGCATTTGCTGGGCAACAGAGGGAGAATCTGCTTGTGTGCAGCCATAGAGTCGTGAGGTTTCAGCTGGATGAAATCATAAGGAAAAGAAGACCTCAACATTAAAGCAGTTAATGAGTTTAGCCAAGTGGAAGTCTTCTGCCCTAAGTGATGAGGAAGGGAACGGGCACGATTAAAAGGAATTGCAGCCATTGCTCAATGTCAGGGCACAGCAGAGAGATGACCCTTGGTGGCAGGAATTACAAACAGGCAGATAAACTTCTGGTCACCTCAGCAGAATCTGCAGCCTGCCAGGTGTGGCGAGATCTCTTACTTGGTGACCCCAGCATCTCACAAGTCCCAAGCAAGGTCAGGTAAAGTGCAAAAAATTATCTTTTCTCCTCATTCCATAAGAGACAACGGGGAAAAAAGAGACACTGAAAAGGTTGTACTTACACCTGATACGTAAAAAATTTAAGTTGCTGATTTCAACCTGTCAAACTAAGGTTTTCAGGAGACTACTTCGAACTGCCATCCTCTGCTTGTGCCTCTCTGCTTTTGCTCTTGTACCATTATTAGAGCCCTTCAACAACTAGCCTGTAATCTCTTAAAATCAAAAAGCCTTCCCCAGAAAGAAGAGATTCGACTGAAATTTAAAACTATTGCATTAAATTATTGTGTTAGACATCGGAAACTAAGGCACAGGAAGATATTTTCTATTTAACCAAAGGAGAATTTCTAGACACACCACAGTATATAAGACAAGATAGAGATGAAAAAAAAGGACCCAAAACTTGATAGTTTTTTCTTTTTCCCTAATGGTACATGAATGCAAGGGCTCTTCCATTCCCTAAAAAAGCAAAAATAAACAATGCATTGGATGAATAATCTCATCTCCTTTTCCAGCTGCAGATGTATCTCTCCTAAGGCGCATTGCTTGGATTAGCTACTACCTTACCCTTTTTTTTTTTTAGGAAAGCTTATTATGAGCAGATGCTTAATTTGGGGATAGGTGTCTAACATTAGGCAGCTAAGTTGAAAGAAAAAAAAAAAAGCATATGGACAACATTTGCAGCCAGTCGTAACTGCGTTCAAGAGCAGATGGAGGCCTTGTCATTCAGGGGTTTCCTTGCTTACACCAAGCACTTCAGTGGGGATAGGGAAAGGGGCTTCTGTTTGAATGCTTCTGTCTGGAAGCAGATTAGAAAAAAGCATGCTTTTCCACAGCACACGCCTTGTGTTACATTAAACATGCATATGCAACTTCAGCCTTTATTCAGCGATCTGAAACAGAGCCCTCTAGGGTGCTGAGGGTCAGTGAGTTTTTGTTTGTTTATCTGTATGTTGTTTACAGTTTCTAGTGCTCAAGGAGTTTGTTAAGAAATCAAAATACCTCTCTGGGTCTATCCTGCTGTAGTCGTCGTCTCCTAACATATCCCTCCCTCCTTTGTCCAGCAGCTCCTGATGTTTACAGAGGGGGGAGAGGGGAACACCACAAAGAAAGGAGCCTCATTTACTGTAGGTATTTAGTCCTAAATTATAGAGCATCATTTTCACGTTCCATGACTTTTTAGTAACAGAATTAGAGAGGAACACAACAATCTTGAAATCTCATAGATGTACTGTTACTGAGCGATCCTGTGCTGCCTGCTCTTGGTGCAATGCTCTGGTTTAGAAGCAGGTAAGCACAGGGAATTCCAGTGGGGGAGCTTGGTTTGCCTTTCGCTGTCTCTCACCTATTGTCAGACATTCCCTTCCCAAGGTAAAGAGTAAGAAGGCTCCTTGGAGAGCACAAAGAACATAAGTCCTGTTATCCCACCTCTTATTGGGAGTCTCTCTGGCCTCACCCTCGTCCTTGTACCATGGACTCCAACATATGGCCAAAGTTTGCAGAAAAAGAATAATAATAATAATACCAATAATAACAGGCTTAATTACCTCAGCTGCACATGTGACAGGAGCTGATCTGTTGCCAGTTTTAACCGCCTGTGGCCGACAAACACCAAGCTGCATCATCCAGAAGTCAAATGAGGGCTGGTCACAACTCACTTCATGCCAGCAGCTCTGGGGGAAGTCATGGAGGTGTACAAAAATCACTGCTGCCAGGGTGGACCTGAAGGCTGCGGTGTGCACCGACACTGCCCAGAGTGCCCAGTTGCCCAGAGTGGCTCTGCACAGAGCTTCCACCCTCATTTAAAGGAGTCAGACATGACTCCCATGGCACCAGAGGGCCTCTGTGGACCTGCCAGGCTCTGTGCTCTGGAGGAGCTGGCTAGGATTAACCAGAGGATCCCATCTTCCTGCCACTCTCCCGAGTCTGCAGCTGGAAAGATCAGCTAGAGAGGAGGGCTTTGCTTTGCAGCACCATGCCACACACCCTGCAGCTGCTGGCCAGTCTAGCTGGGCTCTGACCTCTTCATTTCCCAACAGTTTTTGTCAGTTTTGAGCAACAGCCCAAAATACCGGCAGTAGCCTCATCCCCAAGAAGCTGGCACAACCTGTGTCCACTTAGCCCCTGTGAGGTCTCACTGGGCAAACCTGTCCCTGGCTTTCCACTCTTCACAATGTCTCTGCCTCTCCTGCCTTGCAATACCCCCAAAAACATCTCCCACCAACAGATGAAAATGTGAGGTGCAGAAAGAATAACTGAGCCTTGGCCCTTGGCAACCTAGGGAAGCGCACAGCCTCCAGCATAGCCTTTCCAAGGCTTTTGTCAGCATTTCAGCTTCTGAAGGAGCCTGGCTTTTCATTGAGAAGGACTTTTCTGAAAATGCTTTGTGAAGCTGAGCTGAGCAGCGCTTCACAACCTCTTCTCTTTTCTTTCTCTCCTGTCTTACACCACCAAAATAGCTCTCCAGCATGATACCCACATAGACATAGCAATCATGCCTGCTCATGAATGACAAGTGTGTAGAGAGATGATGCCATCCTTCCCTGACTCCTTCTCCATCCATCCAAATACTCCAGCATTTTGAGAACTGGAGAGCACATATGCAACCACCTTCCAACATCCAGGCAGGCTGTGCAAGTCATTCTGGTGTTCTGCCACTGAGCTGTTTTTAAATAAAACCATTACTGTTTTTCACTATGGGCTACTTGGTAAGAAGTAAAGCAGAAAAGGGTGGGTTTATTGTTTTGTTGTTTTCCCTAGGGCCATAGTTCATTTTTTCACCCAGAAGAAAACGTGCATATGGCAATGCAACAGTGAACTAAATAAAATCTTCATGGGTGCATAAATGACATTCAGTATCTATGTTTTTTACATTGCTCTATCAGGGTGATCCATGCATCTTACAGAACTGGTGCCCAAGTACCTACAGTGGGAGAGTGGGAGAGGAGAAAGGGAAAATGAAGGGAAATGAGAACTGAATCCAAGGTGGAGGCAAGCGGCAGTACAACAGACAGCTGGTGTTTGGGTGGTGGTAAATCACCCTGAAATGAGCCTCTTCCCTCAGCTCAATGAGGCCTAAACAACAAAGGAAGGCACAGCTTGCAGCCGGACAGCCTGCTAGCCAACCACAGACACACATGACAGCTTCATTCAGGAGCCCAGAGTCAATACAAAAGCTTCGAAATCAATCCGACATCCTGCGACCTCAAACAATGCACCAAATCTTCTCAGAATTGGAGCCCCAAATGAGGGGGAGCAGCATTCAAGGGAGATCAAACTGCAGGGCTGGCATTGAAAGGGACTAAAAAGGAGAAGAATGTTCCCAGTTTATTAATGGCGAGGTCTGGCCGGCTGCATCCCAGCCGCCATAGGTTACGTTCATTAAAGAGCAGCGCTTTGCACGTATTATGCAGAGCGCCCGGAGAGTATGTGTGTGTGCGTGTGTGCGTGAGCGTGCCCCTCACTTGCTAGAGATCAGGATGTGCCTTTCTGCTTAGAACTGTTGTCTCCACCAGAAATTCCTCCTGTGTGAACTGCAAACGGGGTTTTTTCCCACTTGAGCGACTGTATGGGCACAGACGCGTGCACGCCCTCGCACATACGCACACTCTCTCTCATCCCTGAGCCTGAAAAGCATAAAGAAACTCAGACAGGCTCTTTCCAAGGGAATAAAAAAGCCCACCGTTTCACATCCCCTTCCCTCCTTGCCATACTTTCAGCTCACACACGCACACAAAATCTACTACAAAAGGCTGAAGCATTATGCAATTGTCACTGCTGCCGATGGAGTTGATTGCTCCATAAACCCTTGTTCGCTCCTACAAGCCATAAAGGACCTTGTCGCACAGTGCAACAAACCCACAAAGAGGAGAAAAAGAAAAAGAAGTGCTTTGGTCCCAGGAGCTGCCCTCTCCGTGTGGGATTGTTCCCTCTGGGGTAGTTTCACCTGCAACATCTCACTTGTTACACGGCTCACAAATGGCACCCTTCCCCCTATAGCAACAAAAAGGCTAAGTAAATCCTTTTTATCAGCTTCACTTTGAAAGCAGGTGGAGAAGTAGAATACAGACATACGCATACATCAGGAAAAAAAGGAGAGATACCATTTGCAAAAGTAATGTTTGGATTCAGCTGTCCTAATGATCTTCTTTTTAGCTCTTACATGTTTGAAAATCAGACCTTGCAAGTTTCGTCTTCTTAGCTGCACAGCCCAAGATGTAGTGCTCACTTAAGAAGATGAGACTTGAAAAATGCTCCTTTTTTGTGCTGCAGTGACAGTAGATGAAAAGAAAAGGCTAAATTTTTCAAAGTCATCTATGGATTTTGATGTATGTTTCCCATGCATTTTCACTGAAGATGTGTCAAAGAAGTTCAATGAGCTTTGCTTTTAAAGCGCCACACTGAACTTATGTTCAGAGCAGATACAGCTGTGGGAGCTAGTAAGCTCTCTCAAATTTGGATAAACTGAAAACAGCAATAAATATTCCTCAGGACCCAGCAAATTCAACACATTTTGTTCTCAAAAGTTGGGGAATTTAGCATTAAGGCTCCAGAAAAAATCTTTTATGATTTACTCACCCTTTACTTCACTAGTCTATATAATTGATGCCACAGCTCTGGAGCCCTTGGAGACTATAACCATGATCCCTATCTCATCCTTTCAGAAGACAGCTATATTTTTACTTTATGACCATGTTATCCAGATGTCAGAGGGCAACTGGGCAAAGACAAGTAGAGCAGATTAAACAAGGTGTTTCTCCAGCACAAGGTGTTATGCAGCGATCCATCTTGGGGCCAGTACTATATAATGTCTTCCTAAATGACCTGGATGCAGGACTTGGATGACACAAAACTGAGGGACGTTGTTGATGCTCATGAGGGCAAAGAGACCCTGCAGAGGGATCTAGGCAAGCTGGGCAATCGCCAGCCTCATGAAGTTTAACAAGGGCGAGTGTTGGGTTTTGAAGCTGGGAAGCGGCAACCCTGTATATCTATACAGACTGGGGAGCAAGACGCTGGAGAACAGCCCTGTGGAGAGGGATACGGGAGCTGTGGTTGATGGCAAGTTGAGCATGAACCAAGAGTGTGTCTGGGCAGGCAAGAGGGCCAGCTGTGTCCTAGGGTGCATCAAGCACAGAATTGCCAGCAAATCAAGGGAGGGGATTGTCCCACTGCTGGGGCAGCCCCACCTTGAGCACTGGGTGCAGTGTTGGGCACCACAGTATAAAAAGGATCCAAGTCTACTGGACAGTGTCCAGAGGAGCCCACAAAGCTGGTGAAGGGTCTGGAGGGGAAATCGTATGAGGAGCGGCTGAAGTCACTTGGCCTGTTCAGCCTAGAGAAGAGGAGACCAAGGGGGACCTCACAGCCATTTCCTGCTTCATCACCAGGGGAAGAGGAGGAGCAGGCGCTGAGCTCTTCTCCCTGGTGACCAGTGACAGGACTCAAGGGAATGGCAGGAAGCTGTGCCAGGGGAGCGTTAGGTTGGAAATTAGGAAGAAGTTCTTCACCCAGAGGGTGGTGGAGCACTGGAACAGCTCCACAGGGAAGCAGTCACAGCCTGACAATATTCCAGAAGCATTTGGCCAATGCCCTCAGACAGATGGTGTGAATGTTGGGGTGTTCTGTCCAGGGACAGGAGTTGGACTCGATGACTCTTGTGAGTACCTTCTGACTCAGGTCATTCTATGATTCTGTGAAGATCAGCTCCATGTGCACAACAAGATGAGGCAATATTCGAAATCCAGAGAAGAAGACAGCAGAAGTCCCCACTTGGCTTATCAAAAGTAAGACAAATTCTTCTCTAATAGCATTTGGAGAAAGAAGAACTGCAGCCAGGTTGAGAGAGTGCCCAAAGATGTGGTAGATAAGTGGTAGGAAATGATGGAGAGTGCAACAATTCCTAACAATGCAACTAAAGCAGAGTCTGTGGGGATCAGATGGAGAAAGATTCGAGGTTAAATTTGTTAGGAGGATAAGAAGTCTGAAATCTTTAATTTTAATTTTTTTTTTCTATGCAATGAAATATCACTTTTTGTTTTAGATATCTAGGGAGTCCAAATGTATGTTTTTCAAATTCAGGAATACTGTGCTCTTATTTGGATGAGCTGAGCTGTTGGTTTTTGGAGTGGGGTTTGGTTTTGGGGTTTTGTTTCTCTGTTTGTTTGTTTGGTGTGTGTTTTTTTAGTTTTTTGGGGTTTTTTTTCTTGTTTGCCTTTTTAAGATCTCATATTTGAATAATTTAACAATCTATCTTAAATATTTCACCAATAAATCACAGACTTGTGTTTCTTTTTCCTTGTTAAAACTCATCAGTGGAGAAATGCTTGAGTTGGAAGTTAAAATTCTGTTCCACCAAGCCAGTGGTGCATAACGATTTCTCCACAGACTCTCTGGTGAATAAGAACTTCTCTGCAGAATTAATGTGATATAAAAAGTTCTTTGTGCAGGCGTAGAGTGTGACCACAGTCTAGGATCATCTGCATCCTGCCAATAGATTTTGAGATTTCCAGAGCTAATTGGTTTGTGGAGTTTTCCCACCCTGCCAAACACAAGCATGGAGTTCACAGCCGAATCCCATCCAGGGTTGTATTGAGTCAGAGCCTCACTCCACTGGTCAGGATGCCTGGTAATGTTCATAGAGCTCTAATGGTCCATACAGATGATGATTGTATTAAGATTCCATATTTTCATTCCCAATGAATGTATAATAAATAAAATAAATACATTTAAAAAAGGATTATTTTGGCCCAAATGACACATTTTTAAAAAATTATTGTACAGTGAAGGAGATGAGAACCCTGTACCAAGACACCTTAGATCTCATTGAGCATCAACAGGAATCATCTTTCTTTCACCACCAGCTTCTCAAGTTCCCAAATTGTGTAGGCATTTTAACTATATTTCAATGAAATGCAAAATCAACACATTTATATAAACTAAAAAATCTACCGCCACTACATACAGTCTCCTGAAGTCCCAGTTCATCAAAATGAAACCAGGAAGACTCACATACATATAGTTTAGTGAAATTAACTCTATTTTTTCCCCTAAATCGTGACACATTGAAGGCAAGACCCACTTCTATCTCAGTAAGCAAAGTCCAAAATGCACAAGCCATGTGAATAGATAGCAATAAGTTGTTAACTGATTAATTGAATCCAAAAACCAAAACAGAAGAGAGAAAAATTAATGTCAAAAGGGGAGAGAAGGGGAAAGGGGAATAGCTGTATACTGCATGATTACTAAGCTGCCTTTCATTTTGTTTTGTGTCAAGTTTTTACTTAGTTATGTAACAAAACTTATAAAGTCATATTTTTGCTTCAAAAAGCAGTGGGTGATCTTGCATTGATATCCATAGTAAAATATGAGTAAAATATACATAATCATATGCACAGATAAAAATCATCTTGGGCAACATGATTCTTCTTCAGCAGCTGTGCAAACGTCTCAACCCAGCTCCTAAGGCTGGCTGGAGCATGCCTAGGAGAGAGTGGGCGAGCTGGAAATCAGAGTCGCCTCCTCCTCCTTTTTTGAGGACAGACAGACATCTCCATATTTCCTTCCCATCTGCAGCCAACAAGACTTTCTACGCAAACTGACACGGGAACTGCTAATTTACTGCTTTGTGTAAGGAATGTAGCCAGGGCTTCCATCTCCTGCACCCCAGACACTCTCGGTTGGGCTGCTTCATCCTAAAAAGGATGTTCCCTTCCTCCTGACTCTCCCATCCAACACACACTCCTCCTCCTCTTCTGCCTTTGTAACTTATCTCCCTGCAAGCTACTTCCCAACAGGAGTCAAAATTAAACAGGCTGTCCATATGCCATGGCTCACTTGTTGTCTGTTTCCCTTACTACCATCTGGCCTATTTGCTCAGCCAAAGGGGGGGAAAAATAGGGAAAAAAAAGAAAAACTGGTGGGGGGAGAAGAGGAAGAAGAAGGAGAAGGATAAAGCCAGACACAATGAGGACGAAGAGGGAGGTGATGATGCTGTCTTGCACATCTGCTCCTTGGCCAGGCTCCCAGATAGATCAGTAATGGAGAGGAGAAGAACCAGTCACAATTAACCCAAACACAGTCCTGTTTATTTAACCTGTTCAGAGAGATCAGCTCATGGCAAGGAGGCACCGCGCTCCAGCAAGGAGCTTCCCACTAATAAACCTCAAGGGAAAGGCAAAGGGAGATTCTCATCTCATGAACCAGGCTGAAGAAAACCTGTCCACACTTTACAGAGTATGACAGCTGTGCAGCTGGGATGAAGTTTTCCTTAATTTTCCAAGTCACCATATTTTTTTACTGCAGCGCAGGCTGAAGAATAAGGAGAGGTGTGACTGTGAAGAGAGTTGCAGGTCTTGATGCACATTAATTTCTAAAGATCCTGAACGTGCAAATCCAGAGAAAAGGGGGGGAAGAAAGGAAAAAGGAGAAGAGAAAGGGGAGAAGAGAGAGAGGAGAGGAGAGGAGAGGAGAGGAGAGGAGAGGAGAGGAGAGGAGAGGAGAGGAGAGGAGAGGAGAGGAGAGGAGAGGAGAGGAGAGGAGAGGAGAGGAGAGGAGAGGAGAGGAGAGGAGAGGAGAGGAGAGGAGAGGAGAGGAGAGGAGAGGAGAGGAGAGGAGAGGAGAGGAGAGGAGAGGAGAGGAGAGGAGAGGAGAGGAGAGGAGAGGAGAGGAGAGGAGAGGAGAGGAGAGGAGAGGAGAGGAGAGGAGAGGAGAGGAGAGGAGAGGAGAGGAGAGGAGAGGAGAGGAGAGGAGAGGAGAGGAGAGGAGAGGAGAGGAGAGGAGAGGAGAGGAGAGGAGAGGAGAGGAGAGGAGAGGAGAGGAGAGGAGAGGAGAGGAGAGGAGAGGAGAGGAGAGGGAGAGGAGAGACAAATCAGAGGAGAAAAAGGAAAATTATCCCCAAACACCTTCTTATTTCTATGCTGTTTCTCTAAACACAGAAATGTTCTCATTACTGCAAAGTACAGAGCACAGAGACGGTTTTTTCTAAAAAAGGGAAAAAGAAAAGAAGGTAGCTCAAGAAACTGCATGGCTCACCACCACTAAACTATTGTGATACATTGGGGAGAAAGTCCAAAACTCGAGCTGTAGGAGTAGAAGTCATGTTTTCCAAGATAAAATGAAAACTTCAGGATTCAAAAAAAAAAATCTTAACTTGAAAAAGTTTTCAAGAAAAAGACAACTAAATCTTCTACTCAGTAGAATGAAAAGCAGGTAAGAAAACTGCTTTTCCAACACCTTTTACTGCTTTTCATTTATTTATTTTTCAGTTTGCAGTGAGACATTGCATATATGTGCAAGGGCTGGTGCATATGGCAATAAGGAATTTAATTGTGTTCCAGTCCTCTTACTTATTTTTTTGCATGAATTCACCTCTGAGAAATGGCAGCAGAATTCACCCTGTGTTTGTTTGCAGAGGGCAAACTGTGGGTAGTGCAGAAGCATGTGTGTGAAAACATGTGTCTCTCTTTGAGATAGGCATCAAAAGCCATACGGTTGTTTCGTCTCAAGGCCAACACTGCTGAGCTATGAGAGGATGATAATTACCATTAGAGCTCCATGAGATCATGGTGGGGAAGCCTCAGTGGGCAGAAGTGGCTGGGGAGGAGAAGCAGACCTTCTTTTTCCAAGGCAGCAGGGGTTGCGTGCAGCCACAGAGAACTGTCAAGCGCTTCCCAG
Organism: Neomorphus geoffroyi; assembly: GCA_033558235.1. Lineage (NCBI taxonomy): Eukaryota > Metazoa > Chordata > Aves > Cuculiformes > Neomorphidae > Neomorphus > Neomorphus geoffroyi. The sequence goes on from JAUMJM010000025.1 coordinate 4,979,487, forward strand.
AAGGAAAGATGTTGTTGCACAGACCGTTGGGGAAAGAGCCCTTCCATTAGCCATGTGCCTACAACCCAAGTCTTTCGCAAACACAGAGGAGAAGAAATGATGATCCCACCTGAAGACGGTTCCTTCTGATTCACACTTACATCTCTCCATTGCAGCCTGACTCTACTGTAGAGCAAAACTGAGCCCGTTGAATGTTTTTAAGCATAATCATTTCTCTACTTGTGACTGTGAAGGCAAAAGAGTATTGTCTGTCTTAGACTCCCCATTTTTCTACAGCTGCACCTGCACTCGTGCATGGGTAACATGCATGGCATGGTAACAGGTGTCTCAAGCAAAAGTTGCATTGAGTTTTCCAGCAGTTGGTCTTGTGGTCCTTACTAATAGAGAACAACCCTTTCCACAGCTAAGTGGCCCACTTACAGGCTTTGGAAAGGAAAAAATGCTTTGTGAATGCAAAATACTTTGTGGCAGTGGAAACAGAAACCAGAAGTTCATCTAAACTCGAAATGCAGCAGCATTTCTGACTTTAATGCTGCTGCAGTCGCTTTGCAGAAGGTTGTCCACATTTGAGAACTGTTAAGAGTGGCGACAACAACAAGAGCCAGAGAGAAGTCCTCTGTGAGGAGAATTCCATCAGAGGTTTTGGCTGACACCACCAGTCCATCCATGCTACGCTCTTGTGGTTTATGATCTCACCACAAAGCACCTCCATGGAGTCATTTCCTCCTACCTTACTGCAGCCCATCCATTATCCTCTGCCTAATTGCTTCCACAGCACCGCTGCAACAGAAATATTTCCTGCAGCTGAACATTTGTATTCCCAAGAGTTGGCACCTGCCAGGCCAGGTTCCTCAGACTTTAGATTTGATGTTACTACAATGGGAAGAGGTTCCAGTGAACAGAAAAGCACACGGATCCAGCAAGAAATCCAATTCTCCCATTTGGATTTTCTTTTAAACAAAAGGGGAATTTGTCAAAGATCGTCTTACATTATTTTGTGGAAACAGGATGAAAGGAAAGAGGAATGGTGTCAAGCACAATCTGTCCAATACACCATTAAATCAGAATTCCCCAGTTATGTACATAAAGGAATAACAATAAAGTCAATGGGAAGGGGGTGCCCTATGGAAAACGGGGAAGGAGTGGGTACGTGGTTTTGGTTTGAGACATGTGACCTCGGAGCAACCAATTGAGCTAATGGCATCCAAGGTGACTTCCGAACACCGTGCAGCCCCCTGAGGTCTCAGCTTCCCGCAAAGCCAACCAGTTCATCCTGTGAAGAGAATGAGGATGCTCCCCATTTTGTAGCTGGCAGTGAAAGCTCCAGGAGTTCCCATGATCTGCCCACTCTCACAATGGCATCTGCATCAGGCCAAGGAGCATCAGGTACCATGTCTCACATTGCTGACCGGAGATTTTAAGCATCGAGCCACTCCATAAATACCTAACTTCACATTTCCTCTCTCTGTGCCGATGTTCCAATATAGTTTGCATCTGCATGTTGGCCTAAGGGAAGAAGTTGTCCTCTACTTATTATACTATTGATGTGACATTGAGAAATTTTGGGGTTCTAGATTTGTTTTTCTTCTGCAAGTGTTTTTGTATTTGTAAAGTCCCTTTTATTCTTTGTGACTCTTTCCCTCCTCCCTTGTTTAAGGGAAATACGTTTTCTCATTATGGGACTTCTCTAATCAGCCTGAGAGAGGTTTTCAAGCCAATTTTAGGATCATCTCTAATATAGCCTACCCAATGCGTTCAACTGTGGCTCCTTCATTTCTGCAGACAGAATCTAAAGTCCTCAAAATCTCTCCATCCAAATATTGGACTAATCCAGGCATATTGAATCTGTCAAGATCATTCCGCCTCCACCAGGATTTATTAAAAGATCAGTAGTAGTGAAACTCAGTTTGCCCATTTTGGCATCATAGACTAAAGGCCATCAGTAACCTTTAAAGACGGGCTTCCCCAGTGCTGCATCATGCCTAACCATGCTGCCAGGGGGACACACACTCAGGGACTGTTTCTAAGGGATGCTGTCACTCAATGACAAGTAGGTCCAACTGTATCTCTAGTACAAAGCACCAAAGATGTGAGAGCTGCCTGAAAACTTAAGTCCCTCCCCCTCATGGGTCCTGTATCTCCCAGCCAACAGAAGGATGTTGGTGTGCAGCTGCAATGCTTCTCTTTGCTGCTCAATCTTTCACCTCCTTAGGAGGTTTAGGCCATTTCTCTTCTCCAGCTTCCCATATCAGCTGTTTCAGCACCCAGTCTGGAAATTCAAGTAAAATCAAGGCTTTGGTCACAGTGGGCTGCAAATCCACTTTTTAGGACTAGACCTAAGCCTACATCCCAGCAGCGAGAAAAAGGAAAGAAAAGCCCTGCAGTTTTTGTTTTGTTTTATACCATTGCAAGATCTGGGTCTAAAATTACAAGAATCAGAGCAGTAACAGACCAGGCAGTGACGAGCACAAGAGGTAACCAGCAGCCTGCCAGGCAGACTAATTTGTGGGGAGGGAGACAAAGCATGACCAAAAGCCTCTTAATTCCTAGCAAAGACCAAGGCAGCCCAGGCTGAGCAAAAGGGCCAGGGCAGCACCACAACAGCCACGGCTCCTGTCTATCTTCCTCCCTGGCCTGCCTGGAGTTTCAAAGGCCTAAATCAAACCAGCAGGAGGAAATAGAGTGCTTATAAATCTTCCATTTGGACTTGGTTTAATAATGGTGTTGGTTTCAAAAAAGGAAAAGGGTCATAGTCTCTCCTATTTAGCTGAACGTGGCCAAAATCCCCATGCTTATTTTCATTTAAATCCCCCAAAGCATTGTAGATTTTATTTTGAATGTCCAAGGCCTGAAAAATGCTCCAATTCCTTCTTTTCATCAACAAATTATACTTTTGGGTAAGGCAAGGACAATTCTTTTTTTTAGTTCAAAGTCTGAGGGAGACCTTTCCAACCAAACATACCAGACTTCACCAAAATTATCTTTTCCTTTGACTCTTGCCCATGTTTACTTCACCATATTTTTCACATTTGATGTTCAGTTTCACCTGCACTTGCTCATTGTAGTTGCTTCAGGTGTAATAAGAGAAATCAAGGAGGCAGGTGAAGTATACCACTAATTTCTAAAATGCTGCAAATAAATAAAGAGTCCTGTAGGAAAGTGAAATGAACTGAGCAACTATACTGGTCTCAAATGCTACAGCGATGGGGCAAGCTGTTGAATTAATAATATGAAGAGGTTGATAGCCCTTACTGTAAAACACCATTCATCCTCTCAGCCCCAGATGCTGGGAACTGCACTGCTTTTAACTGTTATCAACCCATCCTTCCAACCCACTCATTTGAAATGGGATGCTGAGTCAGAGTGCTAAGACCCAAACAAGACATTTACCCAGACTTGGGTTTTGGTCACTTCTTCGCTGAAACTCTGTGTCATGGATCTGGCAGGAGGCTTCGTTAACCTCTTCCATAGAAATGAGCTGCTGAGAACCAGAAACCATGTGCAGGGAGGATGTGAACAGGGCAAATTTCTAAACTTCTTGTCAGAAGCTTTTTCTTCTCAACATAAAATCCTGAGACACTGAGTAAATGAACCTGGAGAAATATTATGGTTTGTAGGATAAAGCACTAGGCTAGAAATTGTTAAACTTAATCTTTTTCTAATAGTGATGTCATGTATGAATAACCTGTGGCAACTTCAGTTACAGCTATGAATCTCGGTTTCCCTGAAAAGCGATTTCCAAATCCGTCTCACAAAAAAAGTTGTACTAGAAAAGGCCAATATTATGTGTACTATTTTAGAAATTAAAACCTTTGAGGAGACGAGACTCACCATTCCCCTGGGGAAAGCTCTCCTCTTTTGCTACAAGAAAAAGTACAATTTCCCACTCTGTGGTGAGCTCAACCTTCAGATCATGACAGCTGAAGAAACCCCAGGAGGGCTCTGAGTTTTCATTTCTTTGGGGCTTCTTCAAGTCTCCTTTTTAGTTTCAGTTTATATTTCCTGTCTCAATCCTTCCCCTCACCCCCCCTTTTATTTTTGGGGCTTCAAATTCAAAAAGAAACCAAAAGCATCACTGACTCAAGATCTTTTTGTGTTTCTCACATTTTGACTAGAAACCAAAGCAGGTCAAATAAAATGACGTATAGCTTTGGGGTTCAAAATGCTTTGTAGACCTCAGGAACTACCTCCTTTACGACAGAAGATGATGTGTGCTGTCATATCCTTTATTTTCAGAGAAGAAGATTAAAACAGAGAAAGTCTAATGACTTGGTATTTTCATTTTAAGCACAAACCCCATGTTTCCTATTCCTGGGCTTGCATACTTAAAGTCCCTGAGTTTTGAGATTCAAACCTGTTTGGAGTTTAAGCCCCAAACTTTCATGCAACTGTGATGCAGTGCGTGTGCTTAAAATATTCATGATTACATAAAACTAAACCTCTCTTGCTGAACACAGAAGAGAGAAACTTTCCTTTTGGAGGTGAACAGGGGTTCATGTCTGAGAACCATGGTCGTTGCTGCAAGTCATCGTTGAGTATTGGTCCCAGATTAGCTGGCCTCTTGACATCCCCAAGCCAAATAAACAATGAGGAGATTTTAACTGATTTTGTTTGACTTCTTATTCTCTCACTCATTTTTTGGCAGGGGTGTCAATGAAGGATCAGCTCTTTAGTGGTTGCTACTAGAACCATTAAAAATGCCTGGTCCATGCCCTGTGAGGAGCACAGAGGATAAGTGCTCACATCTTTCTCCTAATTTCAGCACCTGGGAATTATTCTCCCACATCCTGCAATTTTGACCTCCTTTCATTTCATTGCCACTTGCACTCAGAAAGAAAAATCCCGTCCCAGGGGAATATGCGGGATGTTTTACATCCCAGTACAACACTTTCAGCACTTTGTTTTGGGACTGAAAAAGGAGGCAAGACAATCACCTGCTTGAGTGATCTCTTTGGATGAGGGAAACAAGTGTCACTTTGTTCTCACTTGTGCAACTCGGGCAGCGATTGAGGAGGGTACGGGAAGGTCAAGACAGACCATGATTTAAAGGCAAGAGGATGATTTGGTGACTGAATGAGCCAGGGCTTCACTTTCAACTATTGCGGACACTGAGCAATATGCAGCGGGAGGCAAGTTAGTGCCTCACTTTCCTCTCTGTAAGGTGAACTTGCTGCTTATTTCCATCACAACTCCTAATAAAGCCCTCCCAAATCAGGGCACAAATCTGCAGCACCAAGTAACGAAGACACCCACTGCTTCCTGGCCATACAGCTGGGAAAGAGCAGCCTCTTGCCTTGCTCTAGGAGCAGGAATATTGGCCCAACCCAGTCACCCACTTTCCAGGGCCAGCTGTAAAGCAAAGCCAGTAGAAGGGATCCTTGGCAAGCCTCAGCACGTGCCACTTGAAGATGATCCACAAATCAAGACGAGTGCCTTTCCCTTTGCTCAACGGCAAAGATATTTTGGACCTGATTATGAACACTGAACCTTTAGCTGAACCCATAGTGACTTAAAACCACTCCTGAATACCTCTTGGGTATCTTTAAGGAGCACATAAGCCTTTGAGGGCTCAAACACAACACAACTTTCTGGCCACAAACAGGTCATCCACCTGTCAAAACTCTCCTCTGCTACAGCTGTGGCATTCTCCAAAACATGTTTCATAAGCCAGTCTCAGAGTTTTATGGCACATAGAGGTGAATGTAAGCTCTGCTGAACCTTTTCCTGATTTTTGGCTCAAGGATTTGCTGCTTCTTATATTTTTCCCCTCCTTCTCCCCAGGTCCTTAACTAAGCACAGATTTCTAAGTAAGAAAGAAATTAAGTTAATTGAAACCTTCTTAGTACATTGTCAGCTTTAGTGGGAGTGTGTGGGGAAGGGAGAAGCAAGAGGCTTAGGGCAGAAGGAATGTGCAGAATTAAATCACCCCTTGGAGGAAGATATCAGGGTGTGAAAGGCCAACTAATGGCTTTTGGTCATATCAGGCTGGAATTTCCTTCTCCCAGGTGCCTCCCACCCACCTACAAGAGCAAGCAAGGGATGCTAGAGGGCTGGGTCAAGGACTCTGTGCAGCTCATCTGTAATGTACCAGACAAACCTAATTTCTCTCCCTTTGCTTTTACAATGACTGTAACAGCCCTGCCCAGGCACGCGGCCATCATGCATCAGTCGTGCTTGAAATGCAGCTATTATCCATGCTTCAAGTGGATGTACTCGAGGGCTGAGTAGTTGCCATGTTTTATTGACACACCATCAGATCTCATCCACCTTGTTCACTGAAACAGCCCGTTCACCTCCTGACCAGCGGATCATAGCTGGATCCTTGTGACACCAAGATTTCTTTATGATAGCTACTCCATGCAAGAAGTTAGACTTGCAAAAGAAGACTTGGCCACAAAAAACAACAGGAACAGGTCAAATTCTGCTTGGGATTCATTTTGAGTTCAGAGGGGGTGTATTTTGATGCTGCAGTGGCATGGGAAAAATGACCAAGCAAAATGGAAGCACTAGGCTCCAGGGATTTTCACAAGCATAAGTGGAAAGAGGTTTAGCTGGAATGGTGTTTCCACTGAAGTCCTTCCCTCCTTCCCCTCCCCAGCTGGCTGACTTTCCCAGAGTCTCAATTTGCAGCCTGCCTGAATACCACTCAAAATATTTTCTCAATTAGAGGAGAAAACAGGAATTTGCCACTTGTCTGCCTCTATTCTGCTGCCTGTCAGCATTCAGCAAATATTTCAATCGTAGCCCTTTGCATGCTGCTAGCCCTGCTCATTTAACCTTTGGCCCTTCCCTAGGCTAATCCATCGGCCTTTACCTTCAAATCTTTACAGCTAAGGGCTGACTGAGGGCCAGGCGGGCAGGGAGGATGAAAGGGGTGGGGGGGAAACTTGTGCCAGATTCCAATACTGCATTTTTTGGGGAGGGAGCAGAGAAAGTGTAAATCTCTGAGCCCACTCCTCAATGAATTCGCTATATCAGCAGCTGCGATTTGCGCTTCTATATCTGGAAGACAACCAGGAAAATTAACACTTTTTTTTTTTTTTTTTTTTTAACCAAAAGAGAGAAGGAAGGCCTCCATCATCTCAGCTCTCCTCCACAGAGCCGGTGGCTTCCTGAGGCAGGTACCTAATTGCCCACAGAGCCTTTGCTTTTCTTCTGCCTCATCCGCTCCCCTCCCCATGTCGCGTGTCGCCAAGATTAGTAGCTAACGGTTCTGCTGTCAAAAGCACATGTGATGAAAATAATGCCCAGAGCGCAGCCTGTCAGCATCAGAAGCGCCTGCTCGAATTTGATGGCAGAGGACCCTGAAAGCCTGAGCCTGCCCAGCCTCCCCCCCGGCCGGACGCTCAGCCGAGCAACCATTGCGGCTCTCCTGGGGCCATGCCCAGCCGCCCGTTGTATGAGAAATCGCTGACCCTTCTGTCACGTGGACACTTTAATTGTTCACATCGGTATTTTGTTTCTCTCTACTATAGACAGTTTGCTGTCTGTTATCTGTCCTTCATATGTAATTAATTGTGCTGTCTCCTGGCTCATTAGAAACATGCCCCTGTCCTCCCCTTCCCCCTCTCCCCCGGCCAAGTCACAGTGTGCATTATTTAGGTTAAATCATGTTTAAGTAACTACATAAATAGTAGGTCGAGTTTGCCTTTTGTCTAGGCTGAGACTGTTACTTGGCTCCTTTCTCAGCATGCCAGATCAGGAAAGCCCTTATCACTGGAAGCTTTCAAAGGGAAACCCTCACTGGGCAGAGCAGCCATGCCCGCCCCAGGAGCAGGGGAATGTCCTCCAAGCAGAAGGCTTGTCCAGTAGGTAACAAGAATGAGCTGCCAAACATTAATAAGGCAGGTGTAAAAGTCAGAACTGCAGAGCAAAAATCCTGCCAAGATGATGTTCATTGTGTAGCAGTAGGTAACAGCACGAGGAAGGAAAGATTTGAGGGTTTTTTCCCCCTCCATAGCTTATTCTAGCCAGTGAAATGCACTTCAACTGATGGCACTTCACACATCCTGGGTCCCCCACTATCATCTGAGCAGACTGCTCTTGCATCTGTAGCATTGAAATTCAGATGCTCCAATACGAGTGAAAGACTTCTGAGCTTTCATTCAATTAAGAATGAAATGAGATTCTGAAGTGGGTTCCCTCAGTGCACCGGTTAAAAGCTGTAATTGACGATGTGGATATACAGGTTCACGCAACCCAAAACCCAACATGAATCATCACCTTGAATTCAAACAAAACCTTTACCAAACTCTTTTGGAGGGTTAAGGTAGTTGAACCAAAGCCTGTAAAGTTCATTTGATCACTTTCTTGAGCCAGAACTTAATGATGTTTGGGCTGTTTTCCTTTGCTAAAACACCTCTAATATCAGCTGATGTAAAGATTTGATGATTTAAGTATCTGCTTCTAGCTGGTAGTAAACACTGACAGAATGAGCATGAGAAAGCTTGTTTCCTCAAGATTTGCAGCTTAGTTTAGGAGATTTAATCACTTGGATGAACTTTGGGTGAATCACCTGAACTCTTAGGTACTTATTCTGGCCAAGACCTCCCATTGTTTTTCCGTGTGCACATCCTTACTGACAGACCTGGGCTAGCCCAGTGCTTTAACTGATTGGACTGGGCTCAGCTTTGCTGGATTGCCTGCACAAAGGTTGCGCAGAGCTTTGATGAAGACTTCCACATGCAAAGCACTACAGACATTTCCAGCACTGTTATATGAAGCTGAATTACTGCTTGGGAAAACTGCCTATATAAGGAATGCAAGGCAATGAAATTCTCTCTTCCCAGCACAATCTGGGTGCAAATGATGGCAGAACAAAAGCCTTCCGGGCTGCTTAAGTCCAATGAATCTCACCAGTGACATGGGAAGACCACCATGAAGAGCCAGGGCAAAGTTCAGTTTTCTTGTCTATCTACAGCTAGCCCTCTCCACCACAAGGGCTTAAAAAAGATGAAGGTCACCAGCACATGTCATGCAAGTCACTAAAGTTGTTTCATCAGAGACCTTCAGTATAAACTCACTGCCTGGGCTTAATACAGCTGGTGATCTACTGAGAAAATGTGCTGCTATTGAGCTGAACCCACCAAAATGGCAGTCTGGCTTCCCATCCCTATCCAACTTGACCTCCTAACGCCACTCGTACCACTTTGAGGGGGCAATAGTGCCTCCTGTAATCTAGGCAGACTGAAATAAAATATCCACAGCTTGATTCATCAGAAACACGCTGGCTTTTAGGTTATGTTGTATTATCAATAACATAAGCTTTAAAAAAAAGAGTTCTTAAGAAGGAAAGGGGAAAGGAAGAAAGAAAGAAAAACATAGAGGAGTGGGGGAAGGGGGGAAGAAGGACAACAATCTGAGACTTTCAATGGGAATGTCCAAAAATAACACAAACAGGATCTCCCTGCCATCTGCTCCGCTCCTCTCTGAATGGCTTTCAAAGCAAAAAGCCTTGCCAAAACCTGACAAACAAAGCACCAAGCATCAGTTTTAAGGGAATACCAATACTGTGTTCCCCCTTCCCCCTTTTTCCCTACAAATACACACACCTTCCACACCCCTCCAGTTGCCAAATAAATGACACGATGCAAAAAAATTTGCTTCGGTTATGAAGCTGAATAAACAAGGAATAATTTTGCAAGTGATCCCATATGTCTCTGCTTCTCTGCTTACAATGGACACTAATAAGATTTGCCACAACTAATTCTTTCTTTCACACCATTACCCTATTCTATACCTTAAAAAAAATTAAAGTCTGCCTATCCCATGTGCATTTTTCCACAACTTTCACACAGTTGAAACACAAGGGTTTCAACAACAAAGCCCATTGCAGTGCACACACTTTCTGCTTAGTTTATGCCCTTCAATGAGATTTAAAGGTGAGTTTTACTGAACTTAAAGGAACAGAAAAATGCCTGTTACTTTTTTCTTTGATTTTTTATTCCCATTTAAAAAAAAAGGCAAGATGTCTAAAGGGAATGATAGGGATCAGGAACACACAGGAGAGCTGTGATTTAGATACCAAAGGCTATGTGTTTGTGCGCATGAAGTAGAAAGTCTCAACTCCAAAGGCAATGTGCTAGCCCATATAAAGCAGAAAGCAAAATTCATTAGATGTAAAGCCCAGCAACCATCCTATGCTTCACCTCAGTCCAGCTAAGCCAAGCAGACACAAAGCAAACACCCAGCAGCAACACCCAGGAATCGATCCAGACTTCAGCCTGTGTTCTTTTAGTCTTTCACAACTAAAGAAAATGCGCGAATATGAAGATTTCTGTGCAGGTCAGAAACAGATTTTACTTTGTGTATTTGTATTACTGGTTTGTGTTTGTTCTTGTTTTGTTTCGTTTTTTTTTTTTTTTTTTTTTTTTTTTTAATTATTCACATCTCTCCTAACAAACCTGAGAAACAAAATTGAAATGTTTAAATTCACAGTTCTCTGTTGTGCTTTGTTCCCTCTGCTACTGAGGTATTTCTCTGTGCCAGCAGCACACCTTTACCAGTCCTGTCCATATTTTTTTTCTTTCCTTTTTTTTTTTTTTCTTAACATCCAAGGCCTAAATTACTTGAACAAACAATAGAGTTTTTGCTCTCTCTCTCTCTCCCCAGTTACCAGCCCCCCCACTGCCGGATCTGCCCCTCCTCCTCTGGCACACAAATGGCCTCACACCAGACGGGACAGAGGGAGGGATCCCAATTACGCCTCTTTATTAATGAGGGGCCATGGCAGGGAAGGGACTGGAGCGGGGTAGGGGAAGAGACAGAGGCTGCTGGCTGCTTCCCGCCACCCCAAATGGGGAGCAGAGGTCATGGGTAATCTGCCAAGAGGGAGCCCATGCACAAGAGCTTTGGGCCACCTGCCAGCCCATCCCATGGGATGCCATGGTGGGTGGGCACTGCTGGTCTGCCCCTACCATCACAGCTGGGAGAGGGTGGCAGAGAGGACCTGCAAGGACTCTGGGTGTGTCTTACAGCCCACTCACAAGGTGAGGTGGGTGGTAGTGGGAGCCTAATAGATGCACCAAGCCACAGGGGTGGGTGCAGTGATCCTTGCTGCAGTTGGAGCAGTGGAAGTGAGGATGCCTCCTCTGGTGGCCCTGTGTCAGACACCTCTGTTTGCCTCAGTTTTCTGCTTGCAGACTGAGAAGGACCTTAGGAAAGTCCTTGGCTCTTCAGTGGTGCTCAGGGCACTGCCTTCAAATTTCTGGCCATACAGTCCATCATCAAAGTCCTTTCTTTATCTCTCTGTGGTGATTAATTTTCTAAATTTTCTTGTTCCACAAGATATTTTTCCACAAGGTATTTTTTGAGAAAAAAAAACATGGTCAAAATAAAAAATCTGTCTCTCCCCTTTTAGCCTCAGGCCACTCTTTACATTCACCCTTCAACATTATAGCATCACACCTGATGATAAACTTTGAGTGCCTCAGGCCTCTGGGTTACCCATTAGAGCCTCTCCAGCACTGCCTGAGTGGCCACCTCCATCTGGAAGAGCCCAAATCCTCCTTTCTCCTTACTTCACCGTTTAAATTCCTCTCCCACTGGGCTGCCGGCTTTGCCTTGGGAACAAAGCATGGCCCCTGTGAGCAAACATTTCTACCCATCTGCATCCTACAGCCAAGACAAAACCAGCTTTCCTTACTTGCAAAGCCCCCATAGTTTTTTCCCCAGACCTCACAACACAGTTGATATCCTTTCTGACCGCTTCTCCACTCTCAAAAACTAGATTGGGTCACTTTGTTCAGTCTTTGGGTTTATTTATTGACGGACCTTTATCCTACCTGTGCTCCATATGGAGGCTGCTTGGAGTCAGCCTCTATCTGGGTTTTCACACAAGGGCCAAGGACTATGGGCAGGCAGAAAAGTTGCAGACAAGCAGAAGAAAAGGGGACTATAAGGGGAACATAAAGCATTTCGACTTTTTCTAACCAGGGATTAACACATGGGTTTTAAACAAGGGGACTCCCTTCCCAGCTGACAGCAGCAGCTGCAGCTTCTGACTTGCTCACAGAGTGGCAGGGAATCGAATCAAAAAGAAAAGAAGAAAGAGGACAACCCTTCCTTGGGGAGTAGGAAACACAATACGAGCTATTCTAAAACCCCTGCAAATACTGGCTTGGTTTTAGGTCAGGCTCTCCTTCCCCCTTCTGTCCCAATCCCCCCCTCTTCGCCTTCTTGCAACAAAGGGAAATTGGTATTTTTCAAAATTCTTCTGAAAGCGAACCCGGCAGATGGTTCTTTCCGTATTGGGGAGGGAACAAAAAGAAAAACCTGCCAGGATACACATCACCGAGATGTGACAAAGATGGGCATAGTGGCTGGCCTCTGACCCAGGGATTTCACAGAGGCCTATTAAACCATGTGGCCAAGATGGACTGAGTCGACTTACATCTCAAGCATGCAGCTGTTGTACCCTACAGGCTTGCACTGTTTTATTAGCTTAAGTCAGGCCAAATAGACTGAGAAATGACAGGATTTCTCTACCTTTCCATCCCGCCTTTTCAGCACCTTAGGATAATCCTCCACACCAACCTCTTAACAGGTGAAAGTGAAGTTCAGCGGCCCAATTCACAATGTAATAAAAAATGGCTTATTTAGACAGTAACTGGCAACTGTTCTACTTTACCAAAGTCTTACATACACATCAGTAGTATGAACTCCTGCAGATACAGAAAGCCAAGGCTAAGTCCTGCTGTCAGTCCTTCTGTTGCAATCAATTGCTTCAGGTTAAGAATCTGGCTGCAGCGTAAGCTGCCTTTTCTTTTTTTATAAAAAACCCTTCTCTTCCCTCTGGATGACATCAACAATCAAATCCCCACACTTTTCAAGGGTGTCTCGAGTAGACCCAAAAGCTCCATATCCCAAGCCTCCAAGGGTGAAGCATGACTTGGTTACATGCCACATCCGCAAACCACAGCACAAGGAGCAGCAAAGGATGTGCTGCCCTCCCACAGAACTGCTTCGCAATTTCCCATAAAGCGCATTTGCAGTTGCTGTCTCTGAGTGACTAATAGCAGGTCCTGCCCATACCCCAAGTAAATGACTTAAGGACAGATCAATCCCTCCTCATCACGCCCTTCCCAATTCCTTTTGTGATCACTATGCTGTAGTCATAGAAGGAAACATGCTTTCCTCCCCACCCCTCCTTCAAATCAGGAATATAATTACAAGTAATGCAATGGAATTAAGACAAGAGAGAGAAAAGGCTGGAGGGAATTCATCCAAAGGATTACATAAATTATTGAAGGAAAGTATCCCATGGAAAGCAAGAGGTTGTCTTTGAGAAGAACATTCATCTGAGCACTGGTAAACACAACATCAGAATATAACAAGACAAATTAATTATCCCCATCTAACCTGCACATACATGGGGTGTAAGAAGTGAAGCACATTGTCAATCCAGTACCATCATTTCCCAGTGGAAGATGCAATGAAACAAATGCCTTCAAGCTTCCCACTAATACACTTTAGGCAGGATGCTGATGTAGGGTCTTGTCTCTGCAGGTGAAATGGTTTTAGTGGGAGGCAGAAATGAGGGCTGATCAAGCCCCTTTTAGCGCTGCTGCTCCCCGATAGAAATATAGCTGCCACACCTCTATTTTTCTTAGACTGAAGGGTGAGTTTTCGACAAGTTACTTCCTGGAAATACAGCAGGTAAAGTTTAGATGAAGCTACCCAGGCCAGCAAAGTATTGTAATATATACTGGGTTGTGAGGGAGATTACTGAAAAACGTTGTCCATTTAGAAATTACAGTGTAGGCTCTGCCCTGAAGGTATGAGGAAACAATTTCCTATACATACTCCTGTGAAACACTTGTCAAGTGCATTGTAGAAGTGCCTTTTCACAGAAGCACCAGGTGGGGAACCAGCAACATAATCCCATAGTGAGGCAAGGGTGTGATTGGTGATGACACATCCAAATGTCCACTGCTCAGTTCTCTCCTCCTCAGCCAGAGCCGTCAGCAAGGAGAGTAAGGCTGTGGCCTCTGGCCCATTTGCTTGTGCCACCGCATTCCTCCTGAGAGTGTTGGGCAAGGCAAAATTACCCGCAAATCCCCTCTGGGCTGATTCTCATCTTTCAGCCATGTGGATGGAGAGCAGCTCACATGAAGCTAAGACATTGTGAAGTGCTGAAATTCCTCAATGAACCACCCAGGTTTATAGTGGTAGAGTTGTTGTAACACCGATGTCAATAAAAGATACCATCTCTCTCTACAAATCTTGCCATCCAGATAAGGGAGTGAGCCATGAGAAACTCAAGAGAAGATAATCAGTCCTCCAGTAAATATTTTTCATTTGACTTTTAACACATTTTAGGGTTTACAGACCAGAAGGAACTATTAAGGGACTCTAGATCGACTGATTGCACACCGGCCTCAAAACTACACCCCTTTCATTCCTGCATCAAGCCATAACTCTTCTTTGAGATAAATTTTATTTTTAAGCTACCAGTGATGATACAGAGAGTTAATAATTCTTAAACAAATTCACCAGTTTCAATGATAAGTAGTAGAGGACTGGCTTCCAGCAGGGCTGTACACCCAACGCTTGGAGATCAGGCCACCACTTAGGAATCTTAGTTGTGTCATGGTTAAGTAATCACAGTGCAATTAGAAAGGCCCATATGCTACCCTGACCTGCCACAGGTTCCTTGAGTGAGTCACTTAATTTCAGCACTCTGTTTCACATACTGTGCTAAGAGACAAGATGGTTTCATTTCCCCTCCTTTTATTTCTACAGAGATTGTGATCTTCTTGCAGGAGGACAGGCTCTCCTGATACCTTTGTATCCCACCACAGTAGACAGCGATGTGCTATGAGAACGAGAGACATCTTAAAACAATCCTGGTAGAGATACATTTACTTCTGCAAACACAGGTGCAATTGACTGTCCATCTTGAATTGCTATGTCCTTATCTTAGCCAGGCTATCTTCCGCAGCACCCACAGCCCACGCCACATCTCAAATACACAGCCTCACTTATGCACTGAGACACCTTAGCCTTTCTGCTCTCCCTTTCATTGCTAGTCCACAGCTCCAGAAAAAAAAATAAAAAAGAAGATAATAGTAAGGTATTTTGCTTGGTACCACCCTGGAAAAGCAGAATTTTTTCCAGGCTTACCATCCTACTTGGAAGCAGTGTCCTGCCACTGGAGCACTCACTGTAGCTTGAGAATTCCTCTCCCAATAGCAACAACCTGCAGCCTGTAGTCCAAACATAATCATGATGCAGAAATAGCACTTCGTGTCCTGAAATATAGGAGCCAAGTGCCACTGATCTAGTCCACAGTAGAGGTCATGGCAAGAAATTGAAAATAATGCTCTTAGAGAAACACGAGCTAACTGGACTTATCCTCGAGGGTGATGTATGAAATGGAATCATTTTAAGGTTCGGGAGTTGGAAAAGTCTCAGCGTTAAAAACCAAAACAATGCATATTTCCTCTGGATATTTTTAGACTAGTTTCCTAAGGAAACAAGGCTAATGTGATCACACTGTGTCTGTATATACAATTTTACGCAAAAGAACAGACAAACTCCTTGCTTGCCTGCATGACCTCCTCCTCAAACTTTTTGGAATACTTTGACCAATCTTGATCAAATTCCATGGAAGAACATAAATCTTCGAGATCACATATTTAAAAATGTTTTTTTCCAGTTGTTCACTGGCTAGAAGGGACGCTCCCAAAGAGGATTTGCCCAGGAAGTTCGCTCATCATTAGAGATCAGGGAAGCCACATAAGAGAAAGTGGTCCGACAGCAACTGTCACAAGTTTCAGTGCTCACAGAAAATAATGGTAATAATAGAAAAAAAGACAAGCTGAGGGCACCAACTGAAGCTTCCCTTTCCATTCCAATGCACCCAAGACAGGTCTATCATACAGTCCCACTGACTATGTAGGGGAATGTGGACAGAGATAAGCCTGCCTGGGAATGAAGCATGTGAAGGATTATACCTGACCTAAGGAGGCTAGCTGGGTATGCAGGTCTGTGTGTGTGTGTGAGAGAGACAGAAAGAGGTTGAAGGTGAAAAAGCTGGAGCTAAATCAGAAGGCATCTGTAGTCAGTCGTGCCTAGAATGAGAGAACTGCATGCAAAAGTTGCTGCTGGAGGAATGCGGCCATGTGCACAAAGGACTGTCTTGTGCATCCCAAAACCTCTGCAAACGAAGACACAACAAGTTTGCATCACTGAATGTGAACGCCAGCATGTCACATTTCCAGCACCTCTCTGTCAGCCTGGAGGCCATGGTGCTTTTGAAACACAACCAGCATCCACTGACTTGATCAAACCTTTATCGGGCTGCTGGGAGCAACATGCATCCCGTCTTGCGGTTCAGCGACGGGGATTACAGGACCTTCATCTGGATCCCCAGCTACCCTCCACCAATCTGAGTTGCCTCCCCCACTAAATCCCTGCAGCAACCCCTCAACGCCAAAACCGTCACTGGAGACATTTTTTCACGGTTTGAAAAGAGGCACAGCCCAAGTAGACAAGGAAATTTCACAGAAGGCCATCGAAACTCAACTGTGGGAGTGACTGCTGAAAAAAAAAACCTGTCCTCAACACGGATGGCCTCCACAAGCCCTGGTCATTTGGCAGCTAATCAAACACAGCAAGTCTTCCTCATTTGGCACAACATGTTAGGCAATAAAAGCCTGCTTAGATTTCAACAGCCCATCCCTTTGTTGCCAGATGTTTGCTTCTTTAAGAAACACTTGACTACATGCAAAAATAAAGTCACAATTCTTTGGGAGCAGACAGTCAGTGAGGGAGGGAGATCAGCTGATTCAGACAGAGCACTTAGCTGGAAAAGAAATTTTGCCTTATTCCTGTCAGATATCCATGACATAATGCAAGGCAGAGTTTGTTCCAGCAGGCTTTGGAGAAGGAAGGTTAGGAAGACCAGGAATCCTGTCCTTCAAGAAGGTTCAGGACTGGGGACCCCAAAAGACTCATCTTCCAATCTGGACATCTCAGGTGCCTTCAAAAACCATGATGAACATAGACCTGAGTGTGTCTCAGCTCAGAGTGAAACAGGTCTCCTAAGTCCTGAAATTTTTCCAAAGAAATTAATTTCTACTCTCTTTTTGGCAGTCATGGTACAAGGGCACCAAACTGCAGCTGTTTCATATGTCTTCAAGAACACAAAGAAAAGTTAGCCAAAAAGAAATGTGGAATGAATATCAAAGAGCTGAATTTGTGTAGCCTTGCACCCATACATTTGTGTAGAAATATTGTAAAACTGCCAGGAGCCTTGCGCTTGTTAGAGCAGTTCTGAGTTGGTCTTTCAGCTGCTGAAGAGCCAATTTCACCCTGCATGCAAATAGAAGAAGACTTCTCACTGTGCCAGCATTTCTGGGGCTTTACCACTACTCCATAACCTGGGCAGAGGATGCGGTCTACACTGACGGCTCTTGCCACCAGCATCACGTGCAGCAGATTTGAGGCTTTGCTGTGCAAGACAGGAGACCAAGACAGAACAAAACCAGGGGCTAAGAAGGGGCTAGGAGGGCTCAGTCTTTTGGAAACAGGCAAACAAAAAAAGAAGCTGTAAATCAAAGGCTGCCACTTCAAGCAGGTACCACCACAAATGCTCAGGTGCCCTCTCCTCCTTGCTAAGCCACATGCAGCACTTAGATCAGCTCACTGACTCCTGTTTGTGATTACAACAGGAAGAGCTGAGTCAGAGGACATCTCACACGGGGATGCCCTTAGCAAAGAGGAATAAGCATGCACTATGAGCAATCATGCACACAAATCACCGGGGAGAGGAGTCCAGGAAAAGGATAATCTGACAAGAGCTGCCGATGCACATGCGAACCTGGAGGGAAAGTGCAATGTGCAGTCAGCGATGAAAAGAAAAGGGAAGGAGAGGAGGGAAAGAATTCATGATCTCCTAGAAGGAGGAGGGGTACAAAAGGAAATGGACATGAATGAGTGTCCTCAAGGAGAGATGAACTGCAGGAGAAAGTTGCCTGTGTGGGGCAGAGAAGATGATGAATTGACTTTCAAAGGTAAAAATATTAGAACCACTTCCTGCGGAGAAACAGCAAATAGCTACAGGAACTCAAAGGGAATTAGTTGTTCCAAGAAAATCCAAGGATAGAGTTTCCTCTGATTGCACACAAGAAAGCTTTACTTCCAATTGACTTGCTGTTGCTTATCTCTCAGTAATAGAAGGCATTCACCCATCACAAGCTCTCAAAAAACCCCCAGTGAAATAATAATTAAAAAAAAAATGAGTTTACATGGTCCAAAGCAGGACAATATGTTTATGGTGTAAGCTCCAAAGAAATGTTGTCAGGCTATGCTTAAAGAAGTCAGGGGGAAATGGAGTGTTTGCAGACATGAGGAAATACACAGGGCAGCAAATGCAGGTGCGTGTGTAGGGGTAAATGGAAACAAAGCAAAACCAGGGAAGTACCGCTCATCTGAGGCTTATTAAATGCTATATGACAGGCAAGGAACACTGATGGATGGCTTTGTTACACTTAGTGCCATGCTTTCAGTCCCATTCCAGACTGAGAGTGGGTTTCCTTATCCAAAGGAGACGGCACTGTTGGTGACGCTGAGGATGCTAGACTCCAGCAACCCCACTGCAGGTGGGAGAGCAGCAGCTGTAGGACTTGCCAACATGCCAGCAGGACATTCTTTGGGCTCCTGGTTTGTTTCTTCCCTCCCTTTCCAATCAGACTAAATAAAGTGAACTCATCCGTAGGTTCAGAAGAAGCGAGGTTTCAGCCTCCTCCATCTCCAGGCACTGAAGGGTTGAAATGAGCTTACAGAACGTGTGTGCACTTTCCAGTTGCCACATAGAGAGGCAAAGTTACAATTCACCTTCTGAGCAACCCCAAGAAAGGGGTTAGGAAAATACCTTCACTCTTATTTTCAAGAACGGGAAGCTGATGTGAAACCTGGCATGGTCATGACTCAAAAGAAACCCCCAAAGTTGTTGGGTTGCAGCCAAACATTGAAGCTGGTAGAGGTTCTCAACATTGATGCTCTCTTACCACCTGCCTCCCTCCCGGCTCCAGGGCATCAGCAACCGCACCCAGTGAGATGCTCTCCTGGATTCCCTTCCCTCCCATTAATGATCGCATAACATCCCTGGGGCGATCACTCACATGGAAAAGCAACATGAAGAAAGTATTTAATGTATGTTTATGTCTTTTAATCTAGTGTAGCAGCTGGAATCAATGGCAAAAGAACCAGGCCTTGGCACATGAGCAGCATGGCTCTCCACAGAGCCTCCTTCTAATCACTGCTGCTCCCTGGACCACAGCTTTCAAAATCAAGCACTAGCCCCTATTGCCTAATTAGCAGAGCAATGGAAAGCTTAGGAACAGGCATATCTTCTTCCTCCCTAAGTGGCCACTGAATAAATGCTGTATCCCCAGTTCACAGCCCCTTTTTACATTGCTGGCATTACCAATCCTTTGTGTACCCACATGCTGTTACTTAAATTGCTTCCATGTTTTCATTACTTGCCCTCTGTGCTGTGTGTATTGAAACTCCTGCAAGAATGCTGAAGTGGTATTTCAAAGCACTGGGGACTACTGAAGATGTGGCTGAAATTATTATGCAACAAACTGAAGTGATTTTTCAAGCCCTGATAGGGTTTGCTCCTCCTCAGGTGGAAAGATAAATTCAGATCCATGAGGTCCAGGACCACCCATCCCATCCACTGGAGACACAAGCATGGCACTTGCAGCTTGGGTTATGCTCCGCTCTCTACCCTTACATATGTGTCTGTGGGGCCCAAACATACGCCAAGAGTATCAAATAATGATGCTGCTCCCACCTGCAAGGGAGATGTGTACATTGAGCCAAAGTATCCTGGCAAAAAGTCATGGAGGACAGTGGAGTGATGCCAAGCTGAGGATCTGCCCCACAGGCTTAAATGTGTTGCTCCCTGCTGCCGCTGCCAGTAGCTTCTTTTCTGGAGTTTGTGCTGATGAAAGCAACAGGCAATCAAATAGCCTAACTCTGAAATATCAAACCTGCCAGAATCATTTAAATGTGACAATCATGTTGTTTCGCCACCACTGCCACAGCTCTCAGCCCTTCTGCAAGTAGATGCAGAAGGTACCTGCGTGCTCCTCTCTCCCAGAGAATCCCACAGGCAAACCAGACAGCTTCAGCTCCTCCATTTAAGCTTCAGCTTGCTGTTTCCTCTCATCTTCCCCCTGAAAAATCTCTGAAACTGCCATAAGACACACGCATTGGCCATGAAAGCAATACTGATGCCAGGACTGGAGCCCTTCTCCCACTGATTCCTGACCTCCCTCTCCTCCAGTACCTTTCATCACCCCCTGATATGAAATGTTAGAAAAGTTTGCAGTCCGTGATCTGCAGCCCGTGAGCTGAAGAGGCAATTGCGTGCAAAATCCCTTTGGCTTCAGGGATGCAGGGTATTTATTATCCTGCTGATGCAGGCTGCAGGTCTCCAGGCATCAAGCCCCTTGAGATCTCCGCACCGTGGTCCTCCAGATCCCTGCTGGGGACTCCTCTGCCACGGCCCCAGCTCAGCAGCTGCCGCGCGGCAGCCGTTGGGTGTTATGCTAATGGATGCGCCGGTGCAGCAGCCCTCTCTCCATCTGCTGCTCACAGCATCCACCTGCTGGGATTTTTTTTTTTGTTTTGTTTTGTTTTAATGGCCAGATTAGGCCAGTCCTGTCCCAGAGCACTTCCAGCCTGTGCACGGGGTGTGAACACAGCTCCAGCCAGCTTGAACCTCAAAGCACAAGTGCAAGCTGGATGCAGTTACATTCAGACCATGATCCACCTCCTTTAGTCTCCTTATCTTTCTACAATTAATGTCTCACCCTGAGCGTAACCACATTACAAAATGCTTTTGGTTGCTGTTGGTGTTCATTCTGCATATAGTTTCCTTATGGTTAGCTTTTATTTATTTAACCTTTTTGGATGGCCACATGGAGGAATGAACATACCTTTCATACCCATCTGTCTGAGTGATAAACAGAAATGAAAGCTCCAGTTTCTAAGCAGTCATATTCTCTATGGTCCATGCACAGTAGGCAGTGGTTTGCCAGTCTTTTTTTCTCCCTGGGTGACCATGGAGGGATTGCTTGTGACACCTTTGCTGTCACTGAACGTGGTCTCACATAACCACTAGTTCCCCTGAGACATCTGCAAGTATTCAGGAAGGAAGGGGGGTGGAAATAAGACATTGCTCAGTGCTAAGAAGACAGCCTATCCTTCTCAATAGGTGGCAAAATCTCTTCTCGGTGTATTTCTAGGCCAAACTTCTATGCTAAAAGACCTATTTTTTTAATGCACTTAGAGTACACCACTTAGCAGGATTCACAGCAAAAATCCCCTTGGTTTTGTTTGGGCCATTTTGGGGGGTTTTATCTTCTTAAGTTCAGCTTCTAAGAGAAATACTCTCAGACTGACCCATGTTAATCTCCCTGGGCTCTGCCTTGAGTCAATGGGAAACACTGATGCTTCAAGAAGTGATTTATAGATATCAGACTTTTGGTTTAAGCCAGTCTGTCAAGGAGATTGTTTCCAGGGAGAGCCCTTGGCAATTAGCCCCCTCAAGGTTTAAAGTAGCCCTTTGAGCATCCATCAAGTGTATAAGGTATGGGAGAAATGGGGACATTCTGCACGGCAAGGGGTCGAAGCTGCGTGAGCAGGAAAGCCAAGTCATCACCCTGCTCTCTAATCAGTGACTGCCTACATCCTAGATGAATTTTCCAGGTTTTGGAGATACTTATCAGTCTTTCATCAAACCTAGGTTCCTGTTTGAAGTCATCATACACCACATGTTACTAAAAGAGGCAGAGGTGAAGTATCTATGCTGTGATAAAGCCTCAACCCGACCAAAGCTCCTTTGTCAAACACCTAAGACAGAAAACACCACTACACCCAAACCAACATGAGTAGTCACCAGGTGTCCCTTCTTTCACCAGTACTGCTTCAAATGCTTGAAATAAATTTGTTTTAAAGACAAAATGTAGGGTACATTAGGGAAAAAAAAAATCAAGCCAACAGCAAAACAAAACGGTGCTGCCCAAAATAGCTCATACGGAGAAAAGATTTTTTTCTTTCTCCCTCCCTCTTTCTCTCCTTTGCTAAATAATAAAAAAAGGAGATCAAATTTTACCCAAACTTAAAAGTACCAAAAATTTCTCTACTGAAGGATATTTCAAGAAAATGATACACATCTGAAAGAAAATGAGACTTGTAATGGAAGTATTTTCTGAACCATAACTACAGTGTTGCTAGCACGATTCTGTTATCAAGAATAATAGAGCCCTTTGCTCAGTATACAGGAATGGATTGAATTGTTCACTGTGCACATACCTGTATTTTAAAAATGTAGTCAAAAGCTTTAACTGCTTTAAAGGCTTAAGCATTACTGCTCAGACGCAAAGCAGTTTAGAAGTGGGCTCCTTCATTTATCACTCATGTAATGATTAATCTTAACTCTCAATTACCCACAAAAATAGAAGAGGCCCAACTGAACTTTTGATCCCTTCCAAATCGGTTCATCTGAAGGATAGCTCGAGATCAATCCCAAGGCATATGAGGCAGTGCAGGATGATACCCACTCTGTATTAACTCCTCTACGACCAAGCAGGGATTCGCAAAACTTGCAAAGGTTGTGGCCTCAGATGCAAACTGTTCAGATAGGTTTAATCCTACCCTCTCTCTCCCGGTGCTTTCAGGAGAAAGGGAAAATATGGAAAGAATAGGTCTTACCTTCTTTTTGGAGTGTGATCTGTCCTCCTCTTTAGATGCTTTGCTATTTTTCCCAGCTCTGGAAAGCTTCTGCTCCCCAGACTGCTTGATGGTGATTTTGATCTCAGGAGGGCAAATATAGTTCTCCAAGTTCTTTGGGGGCTTCTTCGCTCTCTTGGTGGTCTGGATCTTTAGTTTTAAACTCCCCTCCGTGAAGTTAGCCTCCTTGATGGAAAACTCCTGCTCCTCCAGGCCGTCTCCTGCCACCCATTTCTCGCTGTCTGCATTGGAAGTGGAATCCACGTCTCTCCCAGAACCCAACTCATCCTCTTCTTCAGGTTCCAGCCTCTCACCACTCACCGGGATCCCTTTCCCCGAGCCTGTCGCAGGCAGCATCGTCTCCCCTGCGCAGCCAGAGGAAGATGGAGGTTTTGCAGAGGTGACGGTGGCTGGCAGAAAGTCGGCCTCACCCCCCCTTTGCCGGGAGCTGCCCAAAGCCTCCCTGGGCTCCATAGCAATGTTGCAATGCCCTGGAGTTTAATCAGAATGAAGGGGAGTGTGGAAGGAGATGAGGAGAGCAAGGGAAAGTATGATCCCCAGAAATGAATGGTAACTGTCCACTGAATTCAACGTCCTGATTGCCCAGAGGCTGCAAAGAGCTCAGAAGAGACCAAATCTGCCACTGTCAAAAGAAAGAAAAAGAAAAAAAGGAAGTTAGTACTCATACACATATTAAATATCAGTGTGAAGACGGCTGAAATGGGGCACATTCTGGCTTCCTCTGCAGCATCTCAAGGGGGAAAGCCCTCAAGGAAAATGGGAGCCAAGACTGGCCAGCCTTCCTGAGCGCTGAATCTGGTATGACAAAGTGAGGAACCATAGCTATGTGTGTTGCTAAACTGATGGAAATGCACATATCAAAAAAACATTTAAAACAGTCTAAAAATCCAAATGCCTTCAGCTCTGGACTTGGGAAAAAAGTTAGAGGGTAATCAGCTCTCCACATCCATGAACCTACTCATTATTTCAAAGTGCTCAATGTCACAGGGATGTTTAGGGGGAAAAAAAGATAGAGGCAGATGCTTGCCTCAGGTTAAACAATAACCCAGTGATTAGAGCACAGAAAACATGATGCTGCCCTATGAATCAGGCAGAAGTTTCAAACCCCCTATTGCCCCACTCCCAAGCAAGAGAGAGATGACCTTGGCTGCTGGCTATTCCAACTGTGCTTTGGATGAATTATTCAGTACATGCTGGGCCAAGCACACTCTGCCTGCAGCCCAAGATGCTCCCTGGGATACTGGCAGTGCAGGATGATCCAGTTGGTTTTTTTTGCAAGGACATGTGAAGGACCTAAGTATTGAGGTTGATGTTTTCCAGAGTTCCTCGTACCCCTGGGTACAGGATCCGCTCTGTGGCAAAGGCTTGGACTGACTGAAGCAATGACTGTACTCTCATCCTTTCAAATGGGGGCTTTTTTAAAACATCACAGTCTGAGCACTTAAGTATGGAAGTACTCGTAGTCAGTGCCTTATCAAGTCTTGGTCAAAGTTAGTGGGAGAAGCTGTGAATGGTCAGCTGGGGCAAAAGATACATCACTCAACGACACAGAAAGACTAAGTCAAATATGAAGCATTTGGTTAAAAAAAAAAAATTACATGTAGGGTGTTTCTATAGGTGTTGAGGTTCTTTTGCATGTCTTCCCTAAAATCTCCCACATTGCCACTCCCTCCTCCCCACCACGGTAAGCCAATTTATTCTACAAAATTAACAGAAGAGTATCTCAGAGAGGAACAAAGATATATTTTTTTCTCCTTTAGCAAAAACAGCGCCCCTGTGGGTCAGAGGAGCATCACTCCTGGCATACAGAGAAGGAAACAAGAAGGGCACTGCCAAGAGTAGAAGCTGGGGGTACAGACCTGCTCTTTCAGTAGCAGCTCCTTGCTAGATAAGCTCTGCTACACTGCCAAACCCCACCCCTCAACCAACTGCAAGCAAGATCACAGCCAGGGATTTCCCAGGCAATTCTTAGCAGCAATAAACTGTAAAGGAGAGACAAAGATGATGTTGCTACCTATCAACAAATCATAATAGCTTTGTCAGCATAGATTAGTCTACTTCAAAGCATAGCTCATCAAGAAAAATCACATGCCCTTGTACTACTGCCTTCTTCCTGCTTTTTAAAAATACCTTGATGAGTGAAAAGTATTAACAAGCACCTTTTATTAGTTATATATCCACATTTCCAATGGGGTATGGCCGTGGGTCACTTGGCTGAACCTGGCACATATGGCTACTAATGGAAAATCCTAAGCATTCTAGAGCTCCATGAAATCACTGAATGACCTCCAGGCAGGTCCCAGGAAACACAAATTCAAATAAAGTTCCCAGAAATAGCACAAGCTGACATTCCAAGAAGAAAAACAAAACAAAACAAACACAAAAAAAGGGAAGAAAAAGGAAGAACTACAATGGAGCCTGAACTGCCATCCAACCTTAGAGGTGTTTTTTGTAGTTTTGTAGCCCATAGAGGATAGAAGTATGCCATAAAAACACTGATGCTCAAGTTGTACATCTTCTAGCAATAGGGAGGAGACTCGGTGCCAGAGCTGGTCTCATTTAAGGTGCTATTGAAGAACTAACAGACCCGAGGTCTCCTGCACACCTGCCTTGACTCACCCTGCAGTCAGTAAGTTTCTCCATTTTACCACCTGTGAAACAAGGATAACGCGTACCTCATTCATACCCATTATAGGGTGGGTTAGTTAAAGCCCTTACATAGTTTCGAACCCAAGTGTTTACCATGTGGTAGTTGTTAATTACTAACAAAATTAGTACATTAAAGCCACCCTGTTGCAAGGAGCTGCTCCACCTAATTGAACCACCTTGCACCTTGCCTCTCCTTTGTGCCTGCAGAGGTGATGGGAGTCAGAGTTACCTTCCTCTTCTAATTAGTCCAATCAAAAAAAAAATAAATAAATAAAGGCTGTCCTATTTATATGTGATTTCTCATTGTTAATCTCCTTGGAGTAGGACGCAATGTACACACACTCCTGGGCTGTAACACAAACACAAGGTGGTAAAAGCTCCGTGGTGCAGCATTCCAGGGAGTTACTGCTCTGGTATGCACACATGTACAATGGGCACTCTGTGCTGGCCTCCGCCTACAGGGCTTTTAACCTCTCTTGCTGCTGGTGAAAAAGAGCAAGCTTGTGGCAGACAGCATCTAGCTCAGCAGGCAAGGCAGTAGGATGAGTCTGCAGCCACCGAGGGTGCAGGGAAGGGACCACAACCAGCAGCACAACATTCCCATCCCCTTGGGAGCTTGTATCAAAGGGGAGCTGAAATAAACTCATGGCTTTGAGCTGGGAAGTGTTTTCAGGGTTTGAATCATTGTATAATGTTTAGTAGAAGGTGAATAAAAAGCTAGCTTTCTGCTCCAAGGTCTGACTGTGGGTCTTAGACCCAAGTTCTGGGACATGATCCTCAAACACTCATCCCTGCTTGGCAGTGTGCCTCCAGGTCAGTACAAACAAGCAACAGATGGATAAAGTCATTGCATTGCACTACTGCCAGGTGAGCTCACACTGAATAAACCCTAAAATCCCCCTCGAAAATATTGACCTCCTGTTCTGCTGAGAGCCTGCAGATGATGATATCACAAGACCCGCAGGCAGCAACAAATAATTCTGCACTCAAACACCAAGCAGAATTAACTGGGTCATTGTTTTAGGTATCTTCTTGCTCTCCTCCAGGGTTAATAGTCAAATTGCCTGGGTGCAGGGACATTATACTCATCTTTCTTGTTTGGGCAGGCTACCTGTGCTTTGACTAATCAGGAAACCTCACTTCAGGCTTCTGAAAGTGTAACCTCTTTTGGAAACCTTTCCATCTTCCCTCTCCAGGCTGCCTGTGAGCAAAAGTGCTGAAGGGATGGTGATGAGTACTTGTCCTCCAGCAGCCCTTCTGCCTTAGCCGGCAACGTGCACATCTGGAAACCTAGGGAGGAAGTGGATTTTTGAAGAGATTCCTGGCTCTATTTTAAACACCGGAGCGATGGGGGCTTGTCTAGACTCCTAAGTGCACACTCAAACTGCCCTTCCAGATCTCTGAGGCTCACCAGCATCAGGTCCTGTTCAAAAAGCAGCTGCAGAGGTGTTTTACCATCCGAATTAAGCTCCCAAAGGAAAGTACTACTAGCAGGCTTCCTGCAGTCAAGTTAAATTTGAGGAGGATAATTCACAGGTGAATGACAACAAATTTCACAGAAGTTGGCATTAGCTCTTAATTAGGGAGACAGTCATGCTTCCTCTGATAAGTACTGAGAAAAAATCAAATGCCTGTCTGCTCGGGCTTGCTATGGCTGCTCACATGTCTCTTATCAGCTCCTCTGGGTACCTCAGACTTGCTTCTGGAGTCAAAGGGCCTGAAGTACAAGACCTCCCTTTGGGTCATACTGGATGCATCCCATTAAGGGCTCTAAATATGCTCCTTCTCTCCAGCCTCAGGCAACTACTCAGTCAGATGCCAGGGCTACAAATAGATTGAACACAGAATTTGCTGGGGACAAAAGCAAAGAGTAGGGGGGAAAAATCCACCTGTTGGGATTCTCCATGAAATGAAAGTAGGCATAACACTTGGCATGGATTTTGCGTTAAGCTCAGGAGCAACCCGATTAGTAACAGGCAAACAGTGATTAGGCAAACGCAAACAAGCCAGGCTCAGTTGCTTGAGCGTATGTGCTGCCACTTTGATATGCTCAAGTTCCAGGAGCACCAGCAGAGAGATTGGAGCAATATTACTGCCCAGTTCCCTTAGTACACTAATCCCAGCCATGAGTGTAGCTACTGAGACTGCTTTTGCTTTATCCATAGAGTCCAAAATGCCTTAGGATGAAAAAATAAAAAAAAAAATCTATTGAGCAGGTTCAAGTAAGGGGAAACTGAGGCATGAGTCTAGGAGTGCCACAGTGAACGTGAACTGAAGCCCACATCTTCTTGAACCCCACCATCTATTACGTTGCCTTTGGATCTCACATTCTCTCTTGTGACGTACAGTTAAATCCCTAATCTCTGCAAAATATCAGAAATCCTGGAAGCCTTTTTACACTCCATCTTTCTAAAACCATTCACCACAAAGCACTGGAGACTATACAGAAATACTTAATGACGAGATATCGCCTTTCACTCCAAAGAGTCCCGGGTTGCTTCCTCGCTTATCTGTGCCACCACTGAAATGCATCTGCCTCTGGGGCAGAGGCCAATGGACAACCCACATTATACCCAAGGGAAAGTTTTGGTCAGAAATCTGCTTTTATGAGAAGTGTCAGTGAAACTTCAGAATCCATCATGGGACATAAAAACCCAACAGCCTGGCATGCAGCAAGCTGCACTGAACTCAGTTAACCCACATTATGAGTAAAAAAATACAAAACCAAACGCCAAACCAAACCTATTTCTTCTTTATTTCTTTACCAAAAAAGTAGGAATTGCGAGCTTGGTTGAGGTCCTGATCCATGCACTGCCAGATCAATCACCCACAGCACAAGTTCAATGCAGATCAGGAACAGGCATCTCATCACACTGCCATTGAATGGACCAATGCACACAAATCTTTCTTCATGTCAACTTAAAGGAAGTTCCAGAGGATGAGTAAAACTTAGGAGCCAGAGAACCAGTGTGGTACAGAAAAAAGACGTCGTACAACACAGTACCAAGTCTCCTGATGTAAAATTAAGGCATTGCATTTGTTTTAACAAATTTGAATCAGGGAAATGAGTTTATACTGGATCAGTAACGTATCACTAGTATATTTAATCTGCCACTCAGAGCCCTGGAGTTAGATTTATTTCATCTTTGGACCAGAGCCTCATTTACTACTGTGATTTTCTGAAAGAACAACCCACCTTTGGCAGGGACATGTCAAAATGGCTGTGACAACTACTTTCTATCCACACAGGAAACACCATCTCCCTTTCACCCACTTTGCATCAATCATGACAGAAACAAGACAGAGGAACTTTCCCTTCAAGCAAAACAAATGAATGTCATCTTTTCATAAAGAACCAGAGATGGCCTGGTGATGCCCAAATCCTGACCAGATACATCCATGAGCATCTTGCCCTAGGTGACCCTGTGCTGAGGAGCATGATGGACTGGACAATCTCCAGAGATCCTTCCAACCCCAGACATTCTGTGCTACTGTGATATTTTGGTTGGTCTGTTACGTAGTGCTGGGAAAATCGGTCTCTCTACTGCATGACATTTTAAGTACACTGCTAAAATTTCCATCTATAATATATACCCAGATACAAACATATATAAAACCTATATAAAATGAATCTGAGTATACAACAGGTACAGTATGAGATCCTGAACTGATAAGATGATTGTGAGTGGGATGACCATATGTGAATGCCTGTAATCCACAGATTATCCATGAAACTAACTAATTAACTAACTATGGCTTGCGATTCACTGATTGGGTTAGAAGAACCGGGAGTTACATAGAAGAAAAGTGGTTCCTATCTCTGTGGTCCCCTTGTATCCAAAGCTTCCTTTGTTCCAGTCCTTCCACCTCTGCCTCTGATTTTCATGGATTTTGTGAGGACCTTCTCTGAAGAGAATGAGTACCAGCTCTCCCAGATGTGTCTATCTACATGAAAACAAGGAGCAAGGATTAAGGGTAGTTGCCAGAAAAATGGGAGAATGTAATCTTCACTCATTTCCATTGCATTGCCCTGAATCTAAGTGCTACCAGGCCTCTGTACCTCCACCAGCACGGCTGAGTAACGCTGACTGATGGCTCTGCCTCAACATGCCCAAGCCTGGCAAAATAAACCAGAAAAAGTCACACTGGAGGGGAAAAGGCAAGGTAACCTGAAGATCTCACAGCCAGATGAGGCTGCAAGCATTCCCCCAAGATAAAGAGAGCCCAAGCATTTCCATAATTATGGAGACATGTTAAGTGTGCACATCACACATGTGTATCCGTCTTCTCAACACAGAGACATTAAGAGTAGATTATGGAATCATATTTGACTCCATAATTAGGTTTGAGACTCCATAATTAGATCAGATAGTCACCTTTCTATGTAAGTAACTAACTATCTTACAGCGCTGAAGGGAGGGCCAACTGAATGATTAAACAACTGACACAGCCATAAATCACAAGGCCCATAAAAGCAATACTGCCCAAGGTACAGCTGTGGCAACAGCCAGCTTTGCAAAGCACCCATCTGCGGTAGGAGGAGAGATGCCCATCATGTTGCCCAAGGACTTTTACAAGCTTCTGCCCGAGAACTGTGCCAAGCTTCTATAAATCTGCTCACTCACAACCTAAAGCTTTATCTGGGTGTCAGGGAACAAAGTACGGTCTTCAGACCTGTGAGCACCTCCTAATGCTGACTTCTGGTCTCTAAAGGACCAGCCTCATCTCACTTGTGCCCTCTGACAAAAATGCTGATGGAGGACTGCTACAAATCTGGGCTCAGTTCAATGGATTTACGTCTCTGAATCAAAGAGGAGTGTTTGATCCCTATTACATCAAGAGTTGGTGTGTCATTTTTACCCATCACCCTTTGAAGACTAGGTCACTGGGACACCAGAAAACAGAATGAGACGTCATCTGTGCTTCCGATCATTGCAATCCAACAAGCCAAGCCAGGATATTTGCCTATGTCAAGTCAACACCGTATTGCTGAGCTCCCAAACCAGGCATCATCACTCTCAGCAAGATGTACAATCAAAGGTGACTCCTGACATGACTCTCATCCAAGAGAATATCTTGAGCTCTCTGCTAGGTACGGCAGTGTGTGCCATTACAAAGGTAAGACTTATTCCATTAACAACAACTATAAAACTTCGGGGAATATTGTCAATATATATAAGAAGGGAACTTCAAACGCTTACTCCATTCTAGCCAGCTCTTGCCAAGAGCACCATCCTGGACAGAGCCACTCAAGGCTACAAAAGGAAACTTTTATGGGTATTTAGGAAAGGTTATTGGCACAGAGACCAACCACAGAAAGCAAAAGCCTGCATAATTCCATCATCTGTGTTACCAAACTTTCCTAGATTGACACTGTTCTTGGAGAGGTGCCACCAGACACAGTGGCCTCCTTCTAACACTCTTGTAGTAGGGCAATAATCTCTCCTTTTCTCTATAATCAAACATTTCCCTCTGCACCTTGAAATGTGGGGAAAATTACTTCACTGTACAAATCATTAACAAGAGGGTTTTTTTTTTTTATTTACAGCTGATGCCACAGGACACTTTCTTTGTCCTTTTTTTCCCCTCTTCCATAATTTCATTTTCACTTGCACAAGTGGCAAATACACCAGCTTTCTCTCCCTTCAGGAAAAAACAAAGAAATAAATAAAATAAAACAACACATCTGATAGGGAATGCACTAAATCTTGGCTCAACGTCCATTCATCAGAGCTGTAAGTGATCACACAAGGAGGATCAAAAAAGGCTTCGGTCCAGGGTCTATCTTGAGCTCAGTCTACAGGCCATAAACACATCCCATATTACTCAATTCTGCGTGCTTCAAATGAGTTGAGGAATAAGAAAGGCTGGATTTTGTCCATGCAGGCTCGCACTGTGTGTTTCGATGCTGAGTAAGCAGTGGTGTCTTTCTTGGTGCTGCGTAATGTACCAAGCATCCCCAGCATCAAGGGAGGACTGTGGGAAAACAGAGCACACAAAGGGCATGCAAGAAGAAAAGCAGTAATTTGGGCTGTTTAGAGGAAGACATTAAGACTGCTTTGGCTTGCAGAACATATCAGTCCTTCGGATTTGAGGAGAGACTATCTGAGTCAGCAAAACAAGAAATACCCTTAAAGTCCCATGGATTGTAGAACTAAAAGCAGGAGGAAAAACTAGTGCAGGACACAAGTGGATGTGGCTGGATGTGCACAGGGCAAAGAGCAGCCCACAATGCCAGGACGGGGATGTCAAGAGGCATAAACTTTAGTTGGGAGCATGCCAATGGGAAGACCTGAGGCCAGGAATAAAGGCAAGGTAACCAACAGCTGCTATGGGCAAAAGAAAGGAGTAGCTTTGCCTCTAATAGGGTGAAGAGGAAGTGATTATAGAAGTGCAGGGAGAAGTTGAGCCAGATGGGAGATAAGAGCCTGCTGAGTGCCTGCACAGCTGAAAGGTGTCTCCAGCTGAATTACTTCATTGTGCTCTTTGTATGGCATTGCACACATTGGAGACTCTCTGAGGTAGCAAATAGGATTGGGAACACTGAATTCACAATTCAAATCTATTCAAGCAAGACGAGGACTTTGGGTGGTTATTGCCTCGCAACGCCACTGACTTCAAGAAGATGTTAAAGGTTGGGACGGTGTCAGAATTTGGGGGAATCCAAGGTCAAGTCAGTCACGGCTGCCTCCCTCTCTCTTGATAATCCATAGGTCTCTGTGTCCTAATCCAAGTCCTTCACCTAGGTCTCAACCAAACAAAATCTGATCTGCTGGCTGCAACGGGTCAAAAGACCCCTAAAATGATAGACTCCACAGCACTGATCCTCAACTGAAGATGGGTTCAGTTCTGAATAGGCCCCTAGTTCCTACCTAGGGCCATGCTGCACCTTATTGTTATTTTAATTGTTCCTCATACTATTTTTTTCAGAGGATTTCCTTAAGGGCCCTGAGAGGTCTGTTCACTGAGCCAAGCCAGAAGAAAATGTTCTGGTTTGAAAGCTGCACTTAAAACACAGAATGTTTTAAGAGCAGATCTGTCTTCAGCTGTAATAAAAGCACAGAAAAACAGGACCTAGGTTTCTGTGACTACTTCCTATGACACAGAACTAGAACCTAATGTTACCAACACCAATAGCAGGTGCCATTTATGTCACTTATCCTGAAGGATTTGTAGGGACAGTACCCTTCCTTTGAAGTCAACGGACTAAAACATCTCCATCGACTTTGGGATGCTTACAATGACACTTTTAATTTGTCACGGCATCAGAAACCATGAATTCCATTTTTTCTTATTTCACCTGCCAAAAGAAGACAGAGGTCTTCACCAAGCCCTATGTTTATATCAATTTATTGGCTCAAAGTCTAGCAGGTTAGAATGCTACCATGTTTAAAAGCCTGTGTTAGAATAATTTAAAAGAGAAAAGTATTTCCTTTCCTTCCACCACCCTCAATTTTTATGATAAAACCAGAAAAAAAAGGGAACCACTGGAGAGAATTTACTCAGCCTATCGAGAAGACAATTGTTATCAATCAAATAGGAAGTATGACTTTTTCAGCCCGTTAAGTGAAGGTTTATGGAAGTTAAAAGGATGTGAATATACGGGTTAATATTTTAAACTGTTTTGCAACCTTAGGAACAATGGGTGTGTATAATAACACTGCCTAGGTGCCTACTATAATACTTCATATGTATACAATCCTGTTTGAACACTTACTAAACTTCCCCGGTTAATCTTCAAGTCTCTGATCCCTTTTAAAAAAGAACTGAAGAATTCAGCAAAGAATTATTTCCCTGTGCAGGATTATTGAATCCCCACTACAGATCTCCATAGGAAGGCTTTAGGGAGAAAAAGAAAAAAAAGAAAGAAAAGAAAAAAATTACAGGAAGGATTTCCTTGTCTATCTAATAGGATTTCAGAGGAGTTTTGGTGGAAACCCCACTTCATTCTCCAAAGCCAAAAAATTAGCAAGCCTTAAGGAGAGATAGGCATGGATCACAGCATCGTGCCAGAATAAACTGAGTTTGGAAACACACAGGGAAGTTAGGCCAGTGTCCAACTCTTAGAAATCACATCAGTAGGTTATTCAGGATAAGTGGATTCATATGGAGGAAAGACATGGCTGTAACGCCTTGCAGCTTGACCTCTGATTTGAGTATCATCATTTTCTCTCTTCCCTCTTAAACCCAACTTCTCCATCTTCTAAAATACCAGGAGATAAAGAGAATGATTCATTGTGTACATATATATCTTTCAGTTTTAAAGGTTCAGTCTAACAAAAATTTCAAAGTAACGTAAAACCTCAGGCTTCCGATCTTTAACCCATCTCTAATTTTGAGGTATTTAAGCGAGTCCTGGGTTACCTCATGCTTGCCTACCACACGTTCTTCTGAAGAGCTGTCCAAATCACTGTTACAGGACATACCATACTACAGTAGCGAAAACTTTGCTCTCATCACTGCCACATTCATAGGGCCCTAACTGTCCAGGACTACACTGCAAGCCTTACAGAAACAGGAATTCACTCCTTCAGAGGCCATGAGAAGCTAAATAAGTCACCTGGTAACAGCATTTAGCCACAATCCCAGCACCCCACTCCTCAAGACTTTTGCATCCTAATTTATCATGCATTGCAGAGCCAAGCCTTGGGCCACACTGTGCTCTGATACTCGCCAGGGCATATTAGAACACCACCTTCTAACCTCATGTTTGCATGGAAATTGGTCTCCTCTTGCACAGCTTTTCCACATATTGAGTTTACTTTCGAAGAAGTCTGACAAGCTCTACAAGAGGAAGACGACTCAGGCTCATCCTTATCACCTGTACAACACTTTCTTCCCGGCAAGAGCTCTGTGCTGGATGGACGTGTGCAAGGGTCCTATCAGTGTCCCCACTCATAAGCAAGAGCAAAACCTAACCCAGGGATCTGTGAGCAATACCGATGTACATATTCCCAGAATATTTCTCTGGCTGCCTTCCTATTTTGTCACCTGTTCTTTAGACCCATCACTTTCCCTTTCACATCCAAAGCCAACAGGGTAATCATCATACAGTGACAATGGCATATGGATTTGGTGGGCAAGTAGCTGGGGAAGTATCATAGAGATACAGGGGCCTTCGACCTTGCGAAGATCCCCGGCTAAACTTGGAAGTGAACTAGAGCTGTAAAGATCATAATCAAGCCTGGATCAAATCCTCCCAATCCTTGCAGTGTTTGAGGTCCGCAGTTTCAATTTGGCCTTTTAGAGAGAGGGGTGACTAACCTGAGAACTCTTCAAAAAATTCTATTTCATAAAAGACAACAAAAGCCTGAATGAAATAATGTCAGAAGATTGCTTTTCATATCCAGCCACCTCACAGCTTACAGTAAAAGCTCATCATTGTGTTTGGACATTCTGTGCTGCAAAGTAAATCCAACTCCAAAAGGGCAAAATAGCCCCTAACTCTGTTCCCTCTCAAGAGATGATAAATAGAAATTACCACCCTCCTACTTCCTTCAGATATTTCCTCACCTCTAAAAGACAACCTGCATTATTCTCTAACTGCTTTTATTCAATTTAAGAAATTATCTTTCCTTCTTTATTTTTATCCCCACCTATTTATCCCCCGTTGCTTTGTTCTCTCTATGACCTGTTAAACGTGAATGGCAGAATCCAGGTACCTGTTGGGGAGCTGCACTTGTTTCTATCATCCAGCAAATCTCTAAGCAGGCTGAATATGCAATAAACTTTTGAAGCCACATCAAGAGAAGCATTCACATTGGGAGAAGGAGAAAGAAACCATCTCTAAGGATTTGAGTGCAACTCAGAAGCAACTGTGCTAGCAATGTGTGCTTGCAACCCGATTTCAGGACTGTATCGGGATGCAAAGCAGTCCCAACCTCAAAAGTTTGGAAAGCATTTTCAGTTCTGACAGTCCCCCCAGGCTAAAACCTGGAGTTGAGGGGGCTTAAAGCCCATCTTTAATCAAGATGACAATTTCCTAACAGGATGAGTCATTTTATTTCCTCAACAATAATAGCAGGAAAGGAAACTCTTTTCTTTTCTATCAAGCTGGAAAGAGAGAAAGTAATGAGAACAGAACCTATAACAGCAGCAAAACCAGTCCCAGTAGAAACCACAAACCCTGCAGCAAAACAGTGGGAACCTTCTACGCTGAAGTTCTCCCACAGGCTCTGGCCTCTCTTCTTAGGCTTTGGATTAGCTCTAAACATTGGACTGGTGCTGCCCGAAAAATGTCTGGATTTCCCAACAACAAAGCTGGATTTTGCCATGGGTTTCATCTGGCCACCCATTTTTTTTTGTGCAAAGACTTGATGACCTTCTCTCACCATTGAATGCATGCTTAATGGCAGCACTTAACTCTCTCAAAACTCTGCATGTCTCCATGTTAAGGTAGGCAAAAATGAACTACTGAATTTTCTGAACATGACTTAAATCGTATTCAATTTGCCTTACTGTGGGCTGCGCCTCATGGTGCACATTTGGGCAGTTATTAATGCTGACTTTCAACATCATCGCACATCCACAGATCACAGATATTCCAGAGATGGGTAGTTAACAGGGAGCAAGAAAGACCGCCTAGGCATATGGTTAAACAAATCAGTCATCAGTTCACTGGGAGAGCTTTCATTCCCATCACAGCAATCTGTTGGATCCCAGAACTGTTTTTACGTGGTTCATTAGACAATAGCCTTTCTCGCTACTAGTTGGGTCAAGAGTCAAAATTGCTGTGTAATTGCAAGCCTCCAAGCACAAGGCCAGAGTTTTTCAGTCCTGGAGGGTGTTGTCCAAAGGGGAAAGAAAACAGAAGGGAAAGATTATGTGTGAGCAATTGAGCCCTACTGAGAGGGCAAAAAAAGTCACTGAAACTGGGATTAGCCAAATCTTGTAATGGAAAACAAGAGTCCTGTTGGTAAGCTGGCACTCTCACCCAAGCAATGTGTGTGCTGGGGAAAAGGAGCTCAAAGGTTGGGTGAAAACAGACTAGAAGAGAAGATTAAGCAGCATCCGAGCCAAAAAATGATGACTGGACCTTTTCAAGCATTTAACTCCTTGAGTTAATTAATCATGTGGCAATAGCAGTTATTGAAAAAAATACCAGTTCTCGGCTTAATCAAAGTACATTATTGGAAACAATACTGAGGAACCTCAGTAGAGAAATCCTGTAAATATCAACACAAGATAAATAGCTCTGTTATGATTATTATTAATAATAAATCATGGCCACTGTTTCTTTTGTTTGCCAACAACTAGCATAGTTTATGGCTCTGTGCAAACCTAGCACACCAGTTTATTACATTTCAGAGAGTGCATCCTCCTAAAATGATAATGTGTTAATAATCTATGCTGGGCTTTTTGGCAGGAACCAAAGAGCTCATACAACTTGAAATAACATCAGCAAAAAATTATTTATTCCCCATCCCTAGCTGCAGAGAAAACAGAGGTTTTCTTGGCTCGGTTACTTCTCAATAGATTTCTGGTTTCAATTAAAACTTTGAGTCTGAGAAGTTAAAAAAAAAGAAGCCGAAGCCAAACCAATAAGAGTTGGAAGAGAAGTCTCCATTCACTGAGTGTTTCTGCTTTCTTTTTTTCCACCCCTCCCACCCTCCCTGCTTTTACATAACCCTTCCAAGCTAAGAGCAGAGATTAAAGTACAACTATATTGTTTGGAGGTGTTTGTCTCCTTTCAGTTAAAAACCAAACAGAGATAAAAAAAAGTTTCTCCTTTCAGTGGAAGTAGGCTTGAACTGAGAGGAGTAATCTCAGCGAGAGCTGAGGAAGCATAGGAAGGTGTACCTGGAGCAGCCTATTGCATATTTTCACTGATAGGCATTTTTTTCTCCCATCTACGATAACAGATCCTAGACACTTGTTTCCTCAGGTCTGTCCTATCGCTGCTGAACGTTAGGCTGGTGGTCATATCATCACTGCAGCCTGCACCAAGTCAGTCCTGGCTGCAGGGGCTGTCGGATCAATAATTGTTCCCATTTGGGTCCATAATACCCAACACAGGGGTCGGATTCGCTATCCGTCCTCTACCTCTGAAATCCTCCTGTCAATACCGAAAGGATCACTGACAGCAGAGCACCAGTGGGCTCAGCGCTCTGCTCGACCGGCACATCCTTTGAGGACGGACAGACGGACATATAAGGCAACACAGCGGGACAGAAGCGGGTCCAGCAAGAGCCACCTAATGAAACCCGGCTAATGAAACACCTCTGCTGGCGGGGGGAGAAGCCCTGCCCGGCTCCCACCACCCACCCCTCGGCTGCATTTGCTTGCGGCGGACTCCTCCCAGTGCCCAGCTCGGCTGGTAGTGTTCACAGAAGAGCTGCCTCCTCATGCACACACACACCCCCCCGCCTCCCCCGCCCGGACTTATCCTTCTCCGCAGGGATGCCCCCCGCATCCCCCCTTGCAAGCCCACCCCGGGGAGGGAGGGGGGAGCAGCCCGCCGTGGGTTGCGGGTTCAAGTCCCGTCCCAACCAACGCCGAAGGCTGCCGCTCCCCGGAGCAGAAATGCCCTTTTAGCATCAGGCGTCAGGCCCGAGATTATCAGTGCCGTTTATTTGAAGCGGAAACGAATCGGAAATCCTTCTCTCAACTGCCTTTTTAGACACATAAATACACACAGGCAAGGGGTAGGCAGCGCGGGGGACCGCCGGCTCCCGGTGGGATGCGCACACACACACCTCCCCGCGGAAACAAGGACGGGAAAGGGCTCCCCCCGCACCGGAGGGACCTGATTTCCCACTGGGAAAGACCCACTGGGAAGGACCCATCGGGAGACCCGGCGAGGAAGGGGTGTGAGTGTGTGTGAGTGTGTAGGGAGCCTTTCGCCAGGGCTGGAGTTGACAATAGGTGCCCGAGGCTGCGTTTTGCCCCCACCCTCCCAAATATAAATATTCTTCCCCCCCTCCTCAATAATATCAAACCACTCGAAGCTGAACCCCACTTCCACCCGCGTGGGGGTGGAGAGGAGCGATGGCGATCACCGTTTTATTAATGACAAATATTAACACTCCTCACTCTGCCACCAAGCAGGGGGACCGAGGGGAGGGGGTGGGGTGTCCCTCCTCCCTCGCACCCCCCTCCCCCCGCACCCCCCCCCCGCCTTCCTCCACCTTCCACCGCCCCAGCACTCCTTTCCTCCTGCAAAATTGCCGCTTTTCGGGTCTGCGTGTCCTTTTCAATGTCAAAACAAGAGCGGGGCAGAAGCACTGCCCCCCCCCCCCCCACAGTGCCCCCTGCTCCCGGCAACGAGCATCGCCGCCCCCCCCCACGGCGCACAGGCACACTCAAACACACACTGAAACACACACGCACACTCACACACACACACACACACACACACACACACACACACACACACAAATCCCCATAAGGTTACAATGTTGCTCTCTAGCTCCACTTAACCTGCAATTTACGAAGCGGGGTGGGGGGTGTTCTCCCCCCACATCTCCTTTCCACACGCACACACATGCCACCTACCCCCGGCACCGTCGGGGAAACGCATACAAGGTTACCAAAAAGGGGTGTGAGGGGGTAATAAAAGGGGGGGTAAATACATTATGCAAACTCCTAAAAAAAATTTGCAACCCCAGCAGCACGGTTTTAAACGCACATACCCCTCCCTCACCCCCAAACCACACACATACACACCCCCCACGAGCCACAAAGCGTGGGGTGGGAAGGGGTCGGAGGGGGCAGAGGATGCATGCATTGCACAGCAGAGAAATATTTTACACACACCCCCCCGCAATAAATAAAGACCTTTCCGCGCCATTGCAAAGTCACAACACGAAAGAAAAAAAAAAAAAAAAAAAAAAGGAGACGACATTAACTTTTGCATGCAGAGGTGAAAAGATGGGGGGGGGGAGAAAAAGGCACAGGAGTAAGACCCTCCCGCAATCCGGATCATCAAGACAGACCTTTCCTCGATGTCTCAGGTTTTTTGTTGCCTTTTTTTTTCTTTTTTTTTTTTTTTTTTTTTTTTTTTTTTACTAACCCATATCCCCAAAAAGGCAGCGGGGTCTTCTTCGAAGCTTCCTCTTCTTCTTCTTTCTTCCTCCTCCTCCTCCCTCGGATTTTCCCCCCTTTTTCTCGTCTCTTCTCTTTTAGATCCCGGTTTCAATTCCTCGCCACAGCCCCCAAAGGTGCTTTTGCTTGTGTTGCGGCAAACCCATGGCGGTGTTCATCTGTCAGATTAGGGGGAGCGCACGGCCGCGCAGCACACGCAGAGCGGAGAGGGAGGAGGGCGGGGGGAGGAGGGAAAGCACCCGGGGAGAGGGAGATGGACGGACAGACAGACGGACAGATAGATAGATGATAGATAGATAAATAAGAGCGAGACAGAGCAAGAAAGGGGGGAAAATGGCGTCTTGGAAGCCGGAATCCCGGAGTAAATCAAATTAACACGCAACACCCAGAGCAGTCCCGGCTAATTTTAGCAAGATCCGAAATAAAAATGAAAAGGAAAAAAAGGGGGGTGGGAAGGAGGAGAGGGGGTGAAAGAAAGAAGGAAGGGGGAAGGAAGAAAAAAAGAAAAGGGGGCGAGGAAAAAAAAAAAAAGGAAGAAAAAAAAAATCAATGCACTGGATAAAATCCTGGATTTGAAATCGATGGAGCTTGTCTCTGGCTCTCTGGATCTCTCGCTTTTTCCTTTCTTTTTCTTCTTTTTTTTTTTGAGGGGGGGCGGTTTTTTTTGGCTTTCTGTTTGTTGTTGTTAGTTGTTTGGGGGCCGTTTCAAGGGGGGCGAGGAGGGGAACCGTTTTCGGTTTTGCTTTTCCCGGCGAGGAGTTGTTTTTTTTTAAAAAAAAAAAGGCAAAGGAAAAAAAGAAAAGAAAGAAAGAGTAAAACCCCGCGAGGAGAAGGGGGGGGAAAAAATAAAAGGTCTGCTTTGGCGGCGAGGAAGCTGTTCCCTTTATTCC
Source organism: Neomorphus geoffroyi (assembly GCA_033558235.1). Classification (NCBI taxonomy): domain Eukaryota; kingdom Metazoa; phylum Chordata; class Aves; order Cuculiformes; family Neomorphidae; genus Neomorphus; species Neomorphus geoffroyi. Next base: position 5,019,839 of record JAUMJM010000025.1, read on the forward strand.
GTCTGTCTCTGGTCTCCGGGCCCGTGCTGGTGCCGGAGCTCCGGCGGGATGCGGGGCTGCGCCCGCCCGCCCGCTCCCCCCGCCGAGGGAGGGCAAAGGGGAGGCGGGGGGGATGGGGAGGGGGGGAACACCCCCTTTCCTAACGGGGATGCTCACACCCCCCCTCCTCACTGAGAGTACAGCCTCGGGAAAGGGGAGTCCAGGGGCTGCGTTTTGCTCCCCGCTGGATTTTTTTTTTTCTCCCTTTTCTCTTTTTATTTTGTCTTTTGGTCTGGTTCCCCCCTCCCTTCCTTCCCTCCCTGCGAGGGGCGGTGATTTGTGTTTAAGCAGATCTAGAGGGGTTGATGGCTCCGTCTCTCTCTCTCTTTTTTTTTTTTTTTTTTTTTTTTCCCTCTGTTTCTATCGTTCGCTCCCGGAGTCCTGCAGCACTGGGGCGGGGAGGGGTGTGTGTGTGTGTGTGTGTGTGTGTCGGGGAGCGGGGGGGGGGAAATAAATGGTAATGATCAGGCGCACACACAGACACACGCACACACAGACACACACGCTCGGTGTGGCTGCAATAGTCAGCCCTGGGTTAATGTACTCAACAGTGCCACTACCTGACACAACAGCAGCAGTGATGGGGGCAGGGGAGAAACGGCAGAGAAGGTGAGACTCAGGTTAGTGGTATTTTTCCCCACTCCAATCCCTCCCTCTTTCACGCGGCCACCCCCTCTCCTCACCCCATTATTTCCACAGCACAGCCCTTGAGGGCTCGTGCCCCACGTGGGAGATTTCTGGGGTCCAGTGATTTATCTCAGTTCAGACCTGAGATGAGGAACCCCTCTGCGAGACTGGGAAAGAGGGTGTTGGTCTCTTCTCCCTAGTAACAAGTGATAGGATGAGAAGAAATGGCCTCAAGCTGTACCAGGGAAGGCTTGGGCTACACATTAGGAAATACTACTTCACTGAAAAGGTTGTTAAGCACTGGAACAGGCTGCCCAGGAAAGTGGTGGAGTCACCGCCTCTGGAGGGATTCAAATATGTGTAGATGTGGTGCTTAGCCATGGTTTAGCGGTGGATTTGGCAGCGTTGAGTTTACCGTTGACTTGATGATGTTAAAAGTCTCTTCCAACTTAAATGACTGTGATTTTCTGATTTTGAGATAAGCAAGGACTCTCAACATCTTTCTAGAGGTTTAAAGCTCACACACACCCCCTCACCCACACTTTCAGTGGGATTCAGTAATGGTGCCAGCTTGGCAAGCTGTTTTTCAGAAGAGTCAATTATTGGCCTGATGGAGTAATCACAGAGGTGATGAGGAGGAAGCCTCAGAAACTGGAAAGTTTACGGGAGGAAGCTGTGGAAATGTACTTACAAGTGGAGGTGTCTTTGGGAGGGTGTAGGGAGTCCTTCCCTGGGTACCTCTGTAGATCTGATCTCTGCAGCGGTAGTGCCACAGGGATCCTCGTCCCAGAGCATTGCAGGAGGCCCAAAGTACATGGAGTTTCTCCCCTTTGTTCTGGAAAAAGTGATAACTGCTCACCATCACTCAAGTGACCTGAATTCAGGTTCAACAAATGCAAGGACTACCTGGGTTAACCCTCATCAGCCATGGAGGCTTTTTCATAAGCCACAATGCCCTGAATGCACGTGTATGGCACAGTGTCAGTCTATGGCACAGGTGCCACACTAGTGCCAGCTGGCTAGGAGAGCTTTGTGTGGTCCATGAGATGCCAGCATAGCCCTCACTACCCCTCAGCTACATGTATGCCCTCAGTCCCACAGTGCTTCCTCATGCTTTCTGGGAAAAGCTCCTAGACCAAAACCACACTGAGCCATTAGTTTGCTTTGGATCTCTCTGTAGGACTGAACATTGCTGTGTGCCTACAAATCCTGAACTGATGGTTTCGGGCAGAGGCAAGAGGCTGAGTGTGTCCTTCTGTCACGGTCCTTTCGTCCTGCTTTTCTCCACCAATAGCAGAAAACAAATAAACAAATCAATAAAACACACAAAACTATGATGACCATCAGATCAAACTCACCTCCATCCCCCAAAAATACGCAACTCTTCAACTTTAGAATCAGAAATGTCACACTGAAAATGTTGACATTCCTTATTGAAGCCAAACAATTGTCATTTCGAATCAGCACTTTGACTCTGAAGGGAGGCTTGTTTGTTTAGTTTGAATCACCCAACTCGAGCTACATTTTGTCATTTTGTATCAGAATGAAATAAAAAGAAATAGTTTCAACATTTCTTGGCAGAGCTGCCGGTGACATTTTCTTGTGAAGAATTCTGCTTTCAAAAACTTTCGGTAAGTAAACCCTGTATGTATTGAACAACCCCATTGACCATCAACCATCATCTTCCTCCTTGGAATAAGCTAACTCATTCTTATGAAATAATTGGTTTGATTGGATTGATTAACACAGAAAACCAAATTATGGACTAAAACACTAAAAAAAAGAAAGAACGACAATATCACTTGGATTCTCCTTTGTTAGAAAATAGCATTTTTTAAAATCTAATCAGCTTGGGATGAAAAGTGTTTCATGAACCTTTATTCTTTTTTTGTCTAGTCTTTCTTTTTGTCTGGAGAGCATAAAGACACAGATACAAATGTATTTAAGCAACCCCACTTAAATAATTCCAAATTGAGAAGTTCAATTCAGAAAGCAATTTTGATAACAAGTTAGTTAATGATAACTTACTTCCAAAATATGGAGTCTAAAATATTTTCTTTAAAAAATTTAATAACTACTAAAGGATGTTTCTTATTGACCCAAAGTTGATTTTAGGCTTGTCTTATGTATAACTGGGGAAAAAAAAAATCACACGTGTTAATCTATAGAAGTCAGACTCTGAAAAGACACATCAGGATAAATTTCATAATCAGAAAAAGACCATACCTTTGAATGGTAACCTTGTAGGATGTGCATGAATAAAATCACTGTGGATCAAGGATGACATCAAAAGTATTCTTGCCTATGATTGTCTTCTAGATCTAGAACATTTTTCTTTTTTGAAAAGTTCTCCTCTCTCTGAGTGTGCTGTGCGTCAGGGAATTCGTACCATTTAAAGTGGATAATCTGAAACAGGAAATTTCCTTCACTTTGTTCTTTTCACTTAAAAAATACCATGGTATTCATAAATTTGGCTTGGTCCCTGCCGCAGACCTGAGATGTGTTTCCTGTTTGTGCCTGACAATCTGTACATAACCTTGACTACATGAGACAGACAGATGTTCTATAATGAAGGCCATGAGCCTGTTGTTTTTAGATAAATAGCATAGTGAGTCAAATATGTATATACTGGTTCAAGTATGAATTAATGGTACGCAGAATTATTGGATGATTTGTAAGTTCATGTAAAAGAAAACAATATACCCAGCAAGGCCTCCACTAAAACACTGGTTCATATCATTAAAAAATACAGGCGGATCACTAAAAATAACATTTACAATTGTTTAATTGATTAGATCAGATCCATTTCCGTATGTGTTTTAGTTTTTCAGCTGTCTAGGATACTTCTGAGCTTTACATGGTAGATATCTACCCACCTATCTGTCTGTCTTTCCGTCTATTTATCTACATACAGTCACATAAACTCCTACCTATACAACGGTTAGCAATTCATTGCATCCCCATACAATGTAAAAGAGGAGTGATAATATTCCAAGACAGATGAAAACAGAGGGAAACGTGAATGTATTTCAATCATCCCGTTTTTTTCTCAAGAATTTGAAATTCAACTGTTCGCACAATTGCCCCCAAAATAAAAATAACAGCGATTTTTAAAAGTTGCCCTTTTATTTTGTAAATCTCTCAGACACATGGTATCAAGTTTCAACATTCTTGTGTGAACAATGGCAGCAAGAGTCAAAATTGACCACCAAGGCATTGGAAACCAAGTGCAAAACTAATTTTAGAAGCAATAAATCCTCTCTTTTCTTTGGTTCACCATGGGCTTACAGTATTTATACTCCCAGCATTCCCAGACCATCTTTCTTGTAGGTTATTTTGATAAATGAGTATTATTAGCCCTATGTCAGCATCTTCTGGATGCTGACAGAGACTATGCCATGCTCACTTCTGTCCAAAAACAAAAGAAAAAGATTTTACCTCAAATTTCTCAGCCAGGACAATTAGAAAAAGAATTGGTAGATTAGTGACATCGTAATACAGTGTGGGACGTCACCGCATGGGAGGCTCAGCTGCAAGTCGAGAATTTCTTACCTATCAAGATCTTTCTGCAATCTTCTTCCCTCTACAGAGCCGGTGACTAAACATTTCCCTGCAATCAGATGGCAGACGAAAGCTGTAGAGCTCAATGATGCAGCACTTGCTGACACACCAGCAGAAGACCAGGACTTGCCCTTTGCTCAGGCTGCTTAGACATGCAAGTCGTTTTGAAAACCTTTGAATATTTGCCTCCTGTAGTTCTTTCAACATCCATCAGTTTGTTACTGCTCTTACAGTTGTTATATTTCACAGTCGTTCCTGAGCAAACAAGTAACTCTGATCTCATAAGCGCACAAAATTCTTTCCCTCATAAATATCTTCAAAGAAACTAATTACTAATAAGCATCAAAGCCTATCTTGGATTCTCATGTGTATCGCTGATCTATGACGCTGTGGATTTAAACCACAGTTTTCATACTGATTACAATTTTGCATATATATGTGTATATAGCCTTGAATATATGCAGTTATCTATATTTAAAGCTTTATAAAATAATATATAAAGCAGTGACATGAATCAGAAGGACAACATATTAGCAGAAATGTAGTATCAGTCAATGAGGAGCAGGATCAGCAGGAGGTAATTTAAGCCTACATAATTTAGGATGGAGAGTGAATGAAAATATTGGATCTGCTTGGGAATTCCAGGTATAAAGAATTGTTATACCCAGCTAGGGAAGTCATAAAAGGAATTGATAACTAGAAACTGAATTTAGAGAAAAGATCACGTTGCAATAAAGATGTACATGGTTCATAGTGATTAATCATTCCAGAAACTTAATAGGAGGATTCGTAAAAAATCACCATCTTGTGACATTTTCAGGTTGGAGACTGAATGACTTCCTAGAAAGCATGCTTTAGCCAAGCAAAAGTAATTGGGTTCAGGACAAGAGCAGACATGAAATGAGTTAAGAACTGCCTAACTGACAGGTCTTTGAAAGTAATTGTCAATGCAGAATTATTGTAGAAAAGGAGTGTTACTAGACTTTTCCCTTATGCTATTCATCAGTGATCTGGAAGTAAATATAAAACTACTCCTGATGACATTTTTAGATGGCATTTTGGCTGATGAAATAGCAAAGAACAAAGGACCAAGGCAACCTGGTGTAGCAAACTGCACCACCTGGCTTGGACAAACAAAATGCATTTTAATGCAATAAGATGCTACTTTCGCCTCTTGCAAACACAGACAAAACCCCTATATCACAAAGGACTGCAGTGTGGGCTTTAAGTTGGACCCTAAAATCCAAAAGCATTGATGTCCTCGGCTCTGCCCCCAGGTGACTTGTGTTGTATGGCACTAATAAAGCTGAACTCAAGAGGTTGTTTATGAGTATGACAGCCAAATTTTAAAATATATGGTGACAAAATTGGAGAAGCTACAGAAAACAGTCACCAAAAAATGACTGAGGGCTTAAAAAAATGATTTGCAAGGCAAGTGTTGAAGAATTATGTTTAGCTATCAGAAATAGATTTCATTTCAGGGGAAAAATGCCTTGTAGGTGAAGAAATTACATGGTACCAAGGGACAGGAGTTAGGTTCCTAATTTCTCAAAGGACTAAAGCTGGGACAATTCCTCCCTTCAACATTTCCTGCATTACTGTTTAAGTTAACCCTGTCCATTGTAATTTCAATTAATTCCTAACTGTCCACATATTGTAATAGAAAGGCCTGACTTAAAGCTCTGAGGTCTACTTTGCAGCTAGGTGTTGTCTTGCTCTGGTGCAGTTCTGGATATGGCTTCAGATTCCTTTCTGAAAAACAAAGTTTAGCTGAAAAAATAAAACTATTCTTTAGCCTAAGTTAAGCTGAAACACCGATGACCTTGACAGGCTGGAAACAGACTAGATGGCTAGATGGTCTGTTCTGACAGGCAGTCTCTGAAAATGGATTTGCAGAAAAAACGTGTAAATATTTCTTAAACTTTGATGGCAAAATATAGCCAGTGCAGTTCTGATGAAAGGTGCTATATGGTATCAAGCAATATTTTGCTACTCCTAGTTAAAAGTATCAGCCATCCAATGGCTGAAGAAACACCATCAAGGTGAGGACAAATCATGACTTCTCCTAAGAAACTCTTGAATCACTGAGAGTGGAGGTTTTTTTTGCTTTGACTGCATTTGACTCAGAAGATTTCTCCAATCCAAGATGGACTTCTCGGCATAGAAAAGGTCAGAGTCTTGCCTTCGTGGAAAGGTCTCACTGGTGATGCATGATATCAAGACTTACATTTTCATTCTGACCAAATCAGAGCAGACACTTGAACATCATATTCCAGATGTTTCAAGTGTGACACAGTTGGCTGCTCTTGGATGAGTCTGCCATTCTATTTCATCAGGCTGCACTGTTAGGCACAAATAACATCGATTAAATCAGAAGTACTACACTTCTTTTGTCCAAGTATGTTATCAATCCCATGGAGAAGATAATTTAAATTTCTCAAGAAAAAATACCAAATGGCCTTGGATTTATTAATATATGAAATATAGTTAACATTTCAAAAAAAACCCGAACCAAAAAAAACCCAAATCCACGCCAACAACCTTCAGAGAATATGAAAGCAGCTTCCTCCTTTGCTCTGCATGATTACATTGGGACAGCAACACCGTTGGAAATACAGACCAGGAGATAAAATTAGCAGTCAGAGGGTGCATTTCACATGTGAGATGAGATCGGACTCAGAAATTATTTGGAGGAAAAAACTGAACATGCTCACATGCTATTAGTAAGATTATTCAGATGGCAATAGATAATACCTGTATGGATATCCATCCACAGAAAATATTCATATGGAGAACATCCAGTTCTCAGTATCTATCATCTTCTTTATCTAACACATAAGTCATCTTAGCCGATCCTTTCCTCCCAGGGCTTTGCAAAAATTCACACATGGATGCTTTATGTGTTTTAATTATTTATCATTGTTGTGGGACACTTGAAACTTTTGAAGATGGAAACATGAGGAACAAGGTGTATTGTGTTTCAGTGTGAAGCTCTATCCGAATAACAGTTTGCAAACATACGTAATACTTCGGGATGTTTGGCATCGTGTGCATGAATGAAGCTCTGCCAGCCCTTGCACAGTGAGAATGAGACCCCACAAGGCTGAATCTGTGCTGGTATTAAGACTCTGTCATTTATATTAGGTGTCATCTAAGAGACAGCACCTTTCCCAGCCAGGCTGTGGATGGCATCCTGCTGCTCAGTGTACTCGTGGGACACTTGACCACAGCAAGCAGCAGCACACCCAGTACAAAGCAGATTATGTTTATCAGTGCCAGGTCTACAGCAGAGCCTCAGGATACCTAATTCTGCCGTTTCTCCCTTTTCCCTGTTCATTACATTTCCCTGACACCCCTGCAGTGATAGCCAGCCTTGTCATCAGATGGTGCACAGATCCTCAGAGTCAAAGGTAGCAGCACCAGGCGTCAGCCCGAGCGAACCTCACTCCCCAGCCTGAGAGAAAACCAGGCAAGAAATGCTTTGTCTGCAGAGCTGACGGCTGATTAATTCCCCATGCTCCAGGGAATGTGCGGAACAACTTTTTAATTCGCACTTTGGTCGTTTATCAGTGCTTTCTTATTGTGGAGTTTCTTTACCAGTGGAAAAAACTCAGAAGTACGTGAGTGCTCGGGTCTGACTCGGGTGGGTTTTGCCGCACGGCTACAGTACTCTTATCTCTTGCAGCACAGCCTCTTGGTTTGTTGGTTTTTTTTTTTTCCCCGCCGAGCTCTGGAACGGTTGCAGTTTTTGACGGGCTTGGGAGAAGAGCCATGAAGCAGTGCCCTCTGCCGGTACCGGCCGCCGGCTCGGGGAGGGAGAGCAGTGCCTCTGCCTGCAACGCTCAGGTTTGCAGCTCAATATCCAGGTTTTGAAAAAAAGGAAGGGGAGGAAAGTCAGGAAGAAATCACCATCACCAAAAGCATTGCTTGTGTCCGTAGATTGCAATACACAAATACGGTTTGATGTGTGTGTCCCCTTTTTATTTTATTATCTTTTTTTTATTATCTTTTTTTATTATTATTATCTTTTAAAGATTAACAGGTGAAGCGTTTCTTGCTGCAGCCGCACAACGCTGTGCTCATGCAGCAGCACATGCGAGTGAGAGAGACCCGTGCAGTCTCATTGTTCATTAGGAGGGAAATGCAGACTTAACAGCATGGGTGGTAAAAACTCACTGACAATACAGTATTGTTTGAGAACCCGAAGCATCTACCTTAGGTGCTAATTTGGCCCTTGATTATAGTAGGGTATGAGCAGCTCACAGTCTCACAAAAAACCACACACAGCCTGCAGGACTTGAGGAGGCTGCAGTGCTCCTATTTTATAGGCAAGGACATGAGGCATAAAAAAATGAAAATTATTTATGTTGGGTTGCAATGGGAGCTTTGAGCAAGAGGACTTGAATTCACAATTCTCACACCCTGGACTCTCCCTACTCAGTTCGTAGATGAGTTTTCCTAGCTCCAAAATTTATACCAGCTCTGTCCAGCTTAAACTGTGAGGAGTTTAGGTAGCAGGATATGTTTTTAACATTTTTCACTTTGACGAAATGCTGCATCTCAAATAAATTATATAATATAGAACAAGAAAACTTCTAGTGAGAGCAAGCTAAAAATATAAGATTTTTTCTTTTTTTTCTCTCTATCACAGCTCCTGTTCCCAAATTACACTTGCCTTGCTCAGAATCTTAGAAAGCTGACATAGAACAAATTGTCCTATGTAAATTGCAAGTTTCCTTTCTGATTGACAGCAATCCACAAAGATGGACTAATTCCAGAGGAAGTTTGTGTCATAACTATTAACCCAGTTTTAAAGATGTTCCAAATTGCTGCTGAGTTGCCAGCACGTCCCTTATATAATGGCACACGTAAATCCAACATACAGGAGCCAGACAGATTGCACGCGAGTGGAACTTAGTGGGCTACAGGTTGTGTAAGTGCAGTTTTGCTCCGCTGGATACTGCAGCCTGTGTTGGGGAGGGACAGCCACATACTGCTCACTCCTTCCTGGAGACTTTGATCTTGAAAACATGCAATGGGCAGTCAAGCATACGTCCAGTTACATTCTTTCTGCCTGTTTTGTTTGCTGTCATTCTTAAACCCAAACAAGCCATTAAGGGACTAAGGACAATTATTTTTTTGAAATTTGTGTAATGGAAAGAGAGAGGGAATATGGGCTGCTGCAAAATTGATATTGTCACACAGCTGATTTGATTATGCCACTCCTTACCACAGAGCCATGCCTGAGTTTATCGAGGTCTCCCTTTGCAAGTGATAATAAACCTAATAGCTGCCCGCAGCTTAATATTTTTTCTTACACTACATATGTTCACTTTTGGTCTTTGGATTATTTTTTTCTCCAGTCTCCATCTGTTCTTTTGCCTTTGAGGTACTTTAGTTACCATGGAAATGACAACATCATCTGGATGGGCGGAGCTTCATGCAGTGTAAAGTTGGTTTCCTATATAAAGTATTTTGCAAGGTATGGAAATGGCTGATAAAAATATAACATTTTATGTGGTAGCCTTTCGTATTTCAGGTGTGCAACAGGGAGATACCTGTATGTGCTTGTGAGAGCACGATGCATGATCTACCTGTTCCAGGAAGGTGCATATGTTTCATTTTTGCTCCGCTGGATGAAATGTTTCACTTGAGTCTTTCACATCAGATTTCTGACAACCTCTAGCTGCAAGTTGGGTTTGGATCCTGTGATTATCAGATGGGTGAAGCAAGGTGGAGAGTTCATTCACTGCAGAAGTGCAACTTCTGTCACCATTGCCATGAAGAAGAATAAGATGAGTTAATTAGTGGGAGGTTGTTACATAGGTTTTGTTGTCTGTTTATGTCTGTGGTCTTGGTCTCCTAGAGATGTCTTGTGCCTTCAACTACTTCACATGACAAATGATCCATGAGCAATACCACCCAGAGATCACTCAAAACAATCGTACACGTATGTCACAGTTTTCACCTCAACAAACTTGGAAATTCCAGGGCAAAACCCATTGTTTATATCAAATCTGACCTTATTTCAGCAATGATCCTATGGACTTTAATACAGCCTCAGAAACTATCACCCACTATTAACCCCTGTAGCACCTGGCAATGTAGATTATACAGCCTCGTGGAGATGAAGGTGAATAACAATTTTTGGAGAAGGATATTAAGAGAAGGGCCAGACATATGAAAAAGATGAGAGCTTGGCTGATGAAACTTAAAGTTCAAGCCTGTGCAGTCTCTGTAATGCTTTTAGACTATTTCATGTAGACAGTGAACATCTTTTAAAGAACCTGAAGTGCTTGAGTCAGGGAATATGTCACAGAAAAGGTTTTCATGAAGTTCCCACAGAGAGCACAAAACCCAGGAAAGTGCTAAATTCATCAAAGCATATGCAAGCACAGGTTCACGATGGAGTGACGCTTGAACACAGGCACATCTGGCTGGCTGAGACAGCATTTAGCAAAGTTTGGTGGCGAAACCGTGAGGATCCCACAAAACAATGGGGAGTCCCATGCCAAGTCCCATGGGAATGACATGGGTGAGTGCTTAGACATGTCTGAAGAGAGGAGTCTAAGGTGAAATCCTCCAATCTTTTACTCTGAGCTTATTTGTCATATGGCTAGAGTGATAGTATTTATTTATTTCTGTTATAGTTATTTTTAGTGCTCTAACTCCAGCTGCAACCATTTCTTACCGTAACAGTCCTTTGAAGAAACAACCTCCCCAGCAACAGTGGAAAACTTTCCTGTTGAAAAAACACCAAACCAAAACAAAAAAACCTTGAACAAAACAACAAAAGAACCTAACAAACTCAGCAGCCAGCAGTAGAAATCCTTCTCAAAGGCACATTCCAGCAATAAATAAACTTGTAATTCTTATAAATCTCAGGAACTGGTGGTAGTGCTGAGATTTTTCAGCAATTCAGGAAAATCCATCTCTGGGTCCAGCATGAATGGCAAACTCTAGGGCTCGAGACCTCTCAGCAATCTTCCTTGATTTCTTTTTTTGTGCCTTGGTTGCAGAAAGCTGGAGTATTCACATGTCAGGCACCATCCTAGCTAAAGCACAAGCAATTGCACCAGTGAACTCCAGAGCGAAGAGCATGACCTGTTATAATCGGTGCCAAAAGCTTTTAACTGGGCAGCGACAGGCTTGCAGTCGGTGTGAAGCGAGCACAGAAGGAGTGTTCATCAGACAGACTCATCAGGAGAAAGAGAGGGCCTGAGGGGGGAAAAAGGGCTTAGTTTCAGTCCTCTTAGACATGGGGTTGTCTGAAGCGACATTTCCACAAAGGCTGCCGGCAGCTGGGGCTGCCTCCAGCGTTGCGGTGTCACGTTATCGGCGCGACAAACTGCTTAATAAGCCAGCAGCTGCTCCCATCATCAGTTCATCTCCAGAGCAGTTTCCATTCAAGCCCTGCATGGAGCACATTAGAGTTGTAGAAAAATAGGGCTCAGAGGGACCGGGAGAGGTCACTGCTGTCACCTCCACACCCACCCACAGGACACACGCAACAAGCACCAGATTTGACAGGACAGCTTTGAAACCTCTTGGTCAGACACAGGCAGGAGCAAAAAAACAGACAAAAAAGGCCTTTTCTGCTGTAATATGGCCAGCTAAGAGCAAATGGATGGCCTCTTGGCATCTCAGTGGTGCATTTCAGGTCTTTTTGCTGCTTGGCTTTCTTTCTGCTCAAACTTAAAGCTGAATTTGCTAGGAGTGTGTCAAAGGTCCTCAGTCACCTTTCCTGGGAGTCCGTTTTCCCAAAGGCTCTTCAGCAGGTCACAGAATCTGCTGTCAGGTCCTGTGTCAGAATGGTTGGCCACCCCACCTGACCTTCACCTGTGGCAATGCTCCTCAGGAGGCCACAGGAATATGAGCTGTTCCAGGTGAAGAGAGGAGATATTGCTCAGCCAGGACTTCAGTAATCCAGCACAATGTACACAAAATACAGATCCAAAGAGAGGTCAGGTATGAGAAGACGTGGACTGCTTCTACACATACAACTGTGATTTTCTTACATAAATCATAAGCTTGTTAAAACTTAAATTCCAGTTGTCTTCTTCCCTTGAACTGATTCACAGTGTACATCCAGACTAACTGAAGCTAATCCAAAGGCACAGTCCAAAACCAAGGGTCTTCATTCTGATCTGCTCTCCAGTCAAAGCCACAGTGGGGTAAGTAGATCCTTGATTTCATAACAGCTCTTCACACTTTATAAGAGGCACTTCACAACTCAGATACAGTAAGAAGAAAAGTACGACTTGATTTTTTTTTCCTGATTTAGACCTCTATATGCATATGCACTGCAAAAAGTTAAAAGCTTGGGAGTCCATCTTTAATGTATCTGTTCTTCATGATCTATTCGTGTTCCTCGATGGAATTACAGCTTTGTGAGTAATCAGCTGCTTGGTCTGTTAGTCAAACCTCTCAAAATAATATGAATGTTTTTCTTTGAGTTTATTCAGTTGTTAACTTTTTTCTTCCTCTTTTTCCCACCAAAATGATAAATCCCGGGGTGGGGTGGTGGTGAAATTAAGTTAGAATTAGTGTGGGTATTTTTGTTATTATTTCTTAATTGTAGATAAGCATGGGAATTAGAGAATGTGAATATAAGAGATTTTGACTTGAAGAGATAAGCCTTTTCTGACCAAAACTTTCAAAGTAGTTAAATAAATGAGACATTGACTCACATATAGTTTCAAAGGACACAAATCTGGGGGACTTGTTTGGGGTTTGGGATTTTTTTTTGGTGAAGTGCAAACTAGGTTGCAAAATGTCACCAGGATCTAATTAGGATCAAGATGTTAAACTGGGATTGAAAAACAGAGCAGAAGGGCAGGTATATGGGCTTCACATACTCAGGGTTGCTTCACCACTGCAGGAAGTGGGGAGAAGTGGTTTGCACCGGCTGCACCCTGTACATTGTTTTCTCATTCATCACCGAATGCCAGGAGTTACAGTAATCCATCCTGGAAGTGACAATCTTATGATACCATGCAGCCTGATCCTGTGGGAGGAAGGGTGGAATTTCCTATGGGTGCAGATGTCTCAAGAAAAAGGACTTTAGTAAACCTGGAGTCTCTTCTGGCTGTGCAAGGTTAGTGATCAATGGACCATGACTTTCAGATATTGCACCATTTTGCTACTCTTTGCCAGTTATTTCTACCATTTTTATTGTGAGCATTTCTCTACTGGTTGCAAAGGGACCACAGTGGATTTGGGCTGCGGTAGGAATCATTCCCTCATATGAAAGACTAGGATTTATTTTTTTTTATCCTTAATTTAACCATTAAGTATCCGCTGCATCTGTTACTTGTACCGTTGTTTCTCACAATCCTCTGTCTGTTAGAATATACACTGACCTTTAGCCATAGAAAAAATAATCCTATAACAGGATTTGCAATCAAAATGTGTACTCATCTGACGAAAGCCGTTGGAATAGCAGCCATCCTCTTAAGGGCAGGATTAAGGTTACGAAGGCAGAAGGAACGTTATTATTTCCTGATCTGGTGAGTGTTGGACAGTCCCACATCCAAGTTATCTCACATCCTATATGATTTATCCGTAACTGTGAATCAAACTTAAAAACTTGTTTCCTGGGGTTAACAGATGTTCATAAATCAGAGGCACTGAGTGATTTCCATATCATGTGCTAATATCTCCTCTCCTTTCTCCCATTGCTTTTCAACATCCAAGGCTGACGTATTTGGAGGAAAAGCAGAGCCATACCCATCACCTCTCAGATCCCGCTTGTGAGCACAGCTATGAAAATTGAGGTAGCTGTGGGTTTGTTTCTGGACACCCACACATAATTGCATGCAATTACACTGGAGTTTTAATGATGTACTGTCTCTAAATTCACATTTGGGGAAAACCCTGCTGAGCTTGCGTTTGTCCCCTATGTGTTGCTTGTGAGACTGAGAGTCCTTGATCGGTTGTAGGCTATGGTTATGCAATCTGTGATGCAGCTGACCCTATGTCTCCTCCAGAGGTTTCGCTGATGTGCTTTGGGCAGCATTTTCAAATACGGGGACAATCCTAAGGCTTTTTTGATGGAGAGAGAAAGTGTCTACTGCATAAAACAGAAAAGTATTTTACCAAGACTGTTGCCAACCCATTATGCCGCTGCATCACCATCTTATCCCCTTTCAGGACAGACAGTGCTGCTGGTTACAGCAGAATTTACCCCAGCTTTAGGCAGAGATATACCCTCATGACAAGCAGAAAATACAGTGGAAGCTGCTAAGATTTACAAAGCTTGGCACTTTACATCGCTCTGGGGACTGGTTCCCCACGAGCACTGAATCCTTTAGTTTGTATTCAGGATATTCGTTCTGGCTCATCTTTCTGCAGGTGCCTTGCATCCAATATCTAGTGTTCTTTTGTTTGCTCTCCTTCTTACTTTAAACTCAGGCTTGCTCTCAGTGGAGCACCTGTGGTGTATAAAAACACAACAAAATCACTTTATCTATTCTGACATTTTCACTCTGGAACTTTGGTTGTTTTTCCTGAGTCAAGTACCTTGTTTCCTACACCCATCAGTAGCTTTATACTCAGTAGAGCTGATAAGAAAACACGTATCTTGTCCAGGAAGAAATGTTTTTTAAATTTCTTCTGATTCAAAATTGAGCTTATAGAAAAATATCTTTTCAGAATTTTCCATAGAATGAAAATTCTGGTTACAACCTCCCACCCACCACACATTAAAAACCCCAGACAATGAAAGGATTTGCATAGACAGAGTTCAGGCTGAACATTTGTTATTGTAAAAGCAGTATGACAGTGATCTCTTCTCTGTTATCCAGATATGAATTTCTAATGCTCTTTGATATGTCAAAGAGGGTCTGTAATATCTCCAGGAGCCCGAAGGATGTGGTACGGGACTTCTGTCCTTCTGGAACAGCCCGTAAAAACCTGGTGGGATAATCCAGGATACCTCAGATGCCAAAACCCATCTACATACGAGAATGAAATGGAGCTCTGAAACTGCACACCTCATTTTGAGGGTCTGTGATCTCAGTCTTACCTCTGCCTCTTTGCTGAAGTTCTGCCTAATGAATCAGTATCGACACCGTGATGGTTTCAGCATGTGTGCCCATGTCTGAGACGTGGTCCACTAAATCCCCAACATGCCAGTGCTTCTAAAATAGGATGTAGATCTGTGAAGTTTGCCTGAGTGCTTAGTACAACCCTTGGAGTGCATGTTTGAGTGTGGACCTTGACTTAAACTTGGTATATTTATCCCTGTAACACTGTTAGCACTGACAGCTCTTGTGTCACGTCAGAAAAAATCAATTTATACCATGTTTCCCAAAAATTTTCAAAGCCTGAGCCAGACAGACATCCTTAATACTGGATATACACACCCTAGTATTAATTCAAATAGCTAGGAAAAAAAAGACTCACGGAAATAAAAAGAACAGAGCAGACTAAAATAAACTGAATTACAAATGCTCAACTCTCTTTTTTATTCAGAAGCCAGCTCATTACTAGTACTGGCTTGATAGTGGTCCCCTTCCTGTTTCGGACCTTCTTTTTTAGCCCAAGCTTGTGACTTTGGGTAATCCAGCTCACTTTACACCATGACGTAATAACTGCCAGAGGAGCAGCGGGTGGAATATGAGAACCATCCTCATCTTTATCATAGGTGAAAACAGGGAGAGTAATTATTTAGGGTGGCTGAAGTAGGTAAGGTTGGAAATACTAAGTCAGACTGTTTAGACAGAATATCAAGATAAAATTATATTATATATGATATATAAAATATATATAAAATATATATTATATATATAATATACATTATATAATATATATAATTTATATTATATATAAAATATATTATTTTAGGCAAGGGGATTTATTAAGTCTCAAGTAGTGGCAGTATGGTCTAACATCACCACAACTACTGACAACATTATGGTCCCTTGGCCTATTAAATCATCTTTCAAAAAACCAGTGGAGTGTTGACTTGGACAAACCGCTAGTAACTGTAATAGAGGGGCTAAACCCTTGATGGAGCCAGAGTGGAATAAACAGGTAATTTCCATGTTACTCATTAGAAGATATTGTACCAGCTAGTGATATCCACCAAGCTGCATCTGTGCAAAGATTCTTGATGGCATTTTCAAAACTACCAAAAGGACTTAGGTGTCCTAATCCTTTTCCTGAAAAACTGTATGTAAACTTAAGTATCTAAACCCCATTGTATCACCTAGTAAGAATGAGATTTATATAGCTTTCTCTTTTAAAATTGCTTGGGTTTGAAAAGCTCATCTAGACATATAGATTCATAATTATGTGGACCTACTGTAGGCAGACATGATATTATTCTGTACTCTACGGTGAAGGACTTACAAGAGGCTTGGTACAGGAAAAATTAGACCCATATGCATCTTTTGGGCACACATCAAGGTTTACCTGCAATTTGCAATGCAAGCAAACCCCAAATCGTGATTAAGCTAGGATGAAGCCTCCCAAAGTGATATTTCGTGTCATGTTTCTTTCTAAATGTGTGCTCTGATGGCACATGTATTACATGAATCAATGTGTGTCACCAACAAATACAATATATCTTCGATGAAGAAAAAATTTAGTGGCAGATGAACATCCAGATCGGAATCTTCATGTCACTGCCACCAGCCTGAATGCTATAGAAATCCAGAGCATCACGGGTATTATTGCAATTTGCATAAGTAGAAGATACAGTGATTAAAAGTTATCAAAGAAAGCTATCGCTCAGTTGTCAGCTCCACAAGAAGATCCCAGTGATGTTTTTCCAGCTTCTTCATAATAATCTCTGTAAATTCTCGCTATGAGATGCATTGAAACAACCTGTCATTTACTCTGTCTTTCACCATTTCAGCTCAAAGAGATGCACCAGCTGTGATTACTTGGAGTCAGAGTTCCTGTGTAGCAAAGCATCACTACAGCTGCAGGCAAAATACACAATTCAGAGATCTGCCAAACCCAAATGCCAGGAGAAAGCAGAGCTGTGCCACCCATAGCACCCTACCATAGTGGCAAAAGTGCTGCCCCAGGAGAGGAGACCTCAGCCTCTGGCATGCTTTGCATGTGACAAACAGGGGCAGTATAGGAATACATTCCTTGTCTGAATGGTGTCTTCTCTTTTCCTGGTTTCTGCTGGCCTCTGGTGTGGAAGCAGGGTGAATAAAAGGCCGTGGAAAAGTCCACAGGTTGCATCTCCTGGTGGATCAGAAATACCTGATGTTTTGTTGATGATGGCTAAGTCTTCATCTGATTCACTTTTTCCTATATGTACTGCTGAGTACCACAAAACCAGGGAGGTGTTGTAAAGCTCCCTCAGGCAAGATGATGTCATTTCCAGCCTGCGTGTGCTTTGGAAGGATAGAAAATTTCATTATCAGTTGAACATGACCTTTCAAGGTAGAAAATGAGATCGAAACATAGTATGTTCTTTCCATGGCCATTTTTCTCTACCTTACAAAGCATCTCCTGATACGAATGCTCTCAGCTGGCTGGACTTTTGTCTCTCACACTCAAGTTTTCTCTATTTTTTTTTCCTTTCGTTCCCTAATCTCTGAGTGCGAGTGCTTAACATGGACTAGTTTAGCACAACGGTGTGTTGTTGCGCTTTTACTGGAATCTCTAGAGCTGACACCAATCTTTCATCTTTTTCTCTGCCAAGTAAAACCAGCTCTCCTTATGACACTCACGAGGAGGGGTGGCCTCAATGGTTCCATGAGCAGCAAGTCCTGCTGTTGAGCTTCACTCAGACATTTTTCCCAACTCTCCATTTCATTACCCTTCATCAGAGACTGATATCTCTGGATGTAAACCATAAACACCTCTCTGACATCAGGGCTTCTTGGAAGCCTCAGCCTATCAACAGCTAGTGAGTTCTTTCTCGGGCTAAGTGGGTTAATTACATTTTCTTCTATGGAGCCAATTAGAGGTTGATAACATTATCACAAGTATCTGATTAAACTTTTGCTCCTTGTCCTTTAGAATTACTTTCAGTCCTCTTCAGACACTCAAAACCATGAGACTTTGAGACAAGCAACCCCAAGAGCTTTCCTGATGCTGTTATTACCAAGAGACTGGGTGCCAAATAGTTCAGGTATTCTTCAACTGGGAAACCTGAATTAGTCTAGAATCAAAGAGGTATATAAAAAGACATGAGGTAGGCCAAATAAAAGAGACTCAAGGACTATTCTCCAGTGTCATAGCTCCTGGATGGTGGTCCAGGTTATGCTTTAAGCCACCTTTATCATGGCATATCAAAGTCAAACCTCATCCTCAGGACAGTCTGAGGATCTGTCTCAGTATAGTTGGCATCCTAAACTTGATTTAGTTTGTTATATTGCTAATGTCTAAGCTATTGCATCCAGAAGCATTTAAGATTTAATTTACTAACTGAATTGTGAGAGAGAAAAACAACAAAGGAAGGAGGAAAGAATCAAATCAAAAGGAAATTCCAAGTTATTAAAACATGCTTTTGGGGGCCAGAGGTATGTGATACCTCTCACTGTGAGTTAATCTGAGTGGTTTTCTCCATGTAACTGTGATGGGACATAAGTCTCTCGAAGTTCCAAAAACATGTGGTTAGACTTATATCCAGATTTTGGAGCCTGAGGGACCTATCATCTGGGCTCTGTGATGACAATACCTGAGCACCTGAGATTTTCTATTTAAACAAATGCAGATAGCAGTATTATTTCCAGATGAAACATGTAGGCACAGAGAGCCAGGCAATCTCTGTTGGATTTATCCATATCCAACAGCAAATATCTGACAGCGACAGAAAATAAGACTGAAGTCTACCTGGCCCACAGAGAACTTCTTCTCATCTGAAATTCGTCTTTCTGCTCTAAGTCTATGATTTTGAATGTTCAAGCAATGCATACAACAAACTTCCTCTCTTTCCAATTAATGAAATACTATTGTCCTGAGTTCTTCCAGAACAGAGCTAAAGCTCTGTGGTTCATTGAGCCCAGTTTTTCAGTGCCTCATATTTTGGGTTGAAATTTCAAGACTGAACAAACTTCACAGTTCATGGCTGCATGCGCGGCAACACCACGTGGAACTTCACAGCTGCCCAACGTGAAGCCCTGATGGGCTCCCAGTGAATCTGGCCCTTAGCAGGGTTTGTAGCCCAGCCCAAAATAACCTGGCTTTTGATCACTTTCTCAACTGCTTCCCACGCCTCCCACGTTTAGTCTGGCAGCAGGTACCTTCAATGCCCAGTTCTCGTAAAACCTGAAGGTGGTCCCAAAGAACTTCGCTTGGTTTTGGATAAAGATCTAAATTTCCAAGCATGTCTCAGCCCAGGATTTCTATTATTTGGCCTGCCATAGGCATGAAGTCACAATTTCCAATCATTCAAGAGACTTTTTGGATTACGGGTACATCCATTTCTGCATCAAGAACAAATACTGATATATTAACACTTCACTAACGCCTGGGGTCTTACTATAGCTCTAATAGGAATGAGGTCCCTTTTTGCTCTGAGTTAAGATATGTTGTTCAAGTCCAAAAAAGAAACAAAATGCTCCTATATTATTAGAGGCAGGTTTATTACCATTTTCAAAGTTATAAGGCAATCTGTTACAAAACTGACAGCAGGATCTGTAAATCCAATGTTTCATTAAGAAGGTGGAATATGTTAATAGAATAGAGGATATCGCATGTTGGCAAATGCTATGAATCAATTTATTTTACTCCTGGGTCCATGCTGATATGAAATTGGTCTAACTTTCCTCTCTGTCAAATATAATATATATGAATCTGGTAACATTTTCTTAGTTTCACTTGCTAGAGATGTGGGACTCTAGACTCAATAAGGTCTTTCCAACTCAAAGAATAAATGCTCCTAGAAAAGCTAGCCAGGAGCCAGTTTTTGCAACAGATTGCTTAGCTTGTTGCAATCCATTCAGCTGAACATTTTTTTACAGAGTTTGAGAGCACTGTGTGAATATCAACTACATTCATGTTGTTAGCATCAACCTTTGGAAGTCTCCTTCTAGGAACTCTTATTTGATTTGATCTTGTCTCAGGTAAATAAAAGGAACAAAGTGGAAATGGCCTTTGACCCACTAATTAATCACTAGCTTATGTTAACTATTCCTCCATCAATGTTATTAAGTGGTAACATCCAAGGATAAATAGGCAACCTTGTAAAGAGGCTCAAGTGCCATCTGTCCTTACCTGCTAAGGTTCTTTTGCCCTTTGGAGTTTATCCCTTGGTTTTATTGTCATCCTTCCCCCTCCAGCCCCCACCTTTTTTTTTTTTTTTTAATCTTAGGGAGAGATTTGTGTGCAATGTGATTAAAATACGCAGCTGGCCAATTCAACCCTATATCCACGGATATTTGAAGGCACTCAGCGAATAAAAGCAAGTGTGGTTACAGATGTCCTGTTTATCTCTCAGTGATCAGAGCAACGAAGAAAGCAATTGTTGTCACATGAAGAGCAAGGGTGATTAACAATAGTTGATGTGTAAGTTGAATATTAGCAAGGAATTATTTAGTCATACAGCCCTGACAAGGGTTTGCAATGAATGATAAAGACTCCTTCCAAGATCAAGCCTAGAACACCGCTAGCTGATAGTACTTTTTCTCTTTAACCAGTTAAAAGTATGGGTTTAAGTCTTATTCATTATCCCCTTCTTATGCATACTTTTTATCCTATGCAAGGAATCAGATGTTTTTTTCACCTAAATGTTGTTTAAGTGGAAGGAAATAACACAGGAAGACATATTTCATTGATCCATCTCTGGGATGTGGGTGAATTGTTCCTGCAGGTGATTTAAAGGATGGAGAATCAAATGCTTGTGCAAAATAACTGTACCCTCAATCATATGTTTGGTTGTATCTTACTTCCTTAATAGGGATTTTTATTAATGTGCAGTCTTTCTGTGCCTGGATGTGTGCAAGACGGCACAACACAAATCTCACAGTTCAGAGAGACAACGAGGACTTCTTCATATTTTACGATGCTCGTGATTTCATCTCCACAAAAAAGCAGGGTTGTGCAAGATTCTGACAATCTTCGTGTCTACTGATGAAGGCAATTGCAGAACTTGTCAGTTTTCAGTATTTTGGGCCCTTATCTTCAGAGATTAAACTTTGACCCATGTGTTGTAACAGTCCAGTGTTCTCACTGATGTTGTCAATTATTCCTGTAGCCTTTAGGCTGCATTTATTGTTGAAAATGTCAATACTGTTTAGTTAAAATCCTTCCAAAAGTACAATCATTGCTTCTTTGCCATAAGCTACCCATGAATGTGGGTAGGCTCTCTGAAGTCTGCATACTGTCATTGCAGAAACAGGAAGTTGTAGGACTGGTGGAACTTCATGGACTGCTAAAAAGACCCTTGAATAAAAAGTAGCCCTGTCCGTGGAGTTGTACTGATGTAATTAAAGTTGCAGCCAGGCTACCAAGGTAGGGCGCTTCCCTCTGTCTCGGTGTATCAGAGAGCATAACCTGGCCCAGGGCCTGTAATCAGGATGAACAATCTGTCAGGTGCTATGGGTTTTCGAGGTGAAAGGTGCTATGTAAATGTCACTCATCCTTTGCAGGAGCGCTACATACAGGCTGAGATGAACAGCCTGCCAGAGACACTTCAACAGGGTGTTAGGAGTGATCTGCTAGTGAAACATATTGTACTAGATGTATGGTTGTTTGTTGAGCAGAATCATATAATTCTGGTTACTATAAATGACCTGACACGTTTTCCTTTATATTCCTATTTTATCTGATTTTCTCCCAAGTTTTCTTTATTATTTAAATAAATCAACCCAAATAGCTGTGTACTAAGATATTTATTTATTCAAAAGAGGTGTGATCCCAGCTCCCTAAAGTTTTTAATAGTAAATAACAAAAGAGAGTGAATCATTTAAACAGGTTGGTTGCTCTTTTTGGTTCATGAAATGTTTATGAACCAATCAGAACATTCTCACCTGCATTCATTATTGAAAACAACTTGTGAAGTAATGAATAGCTCACACAGGGGATGGGGAGGACATTGCTGAGACTTCAAAACACACACTGCATCTATTGCTTACACTAGTGTCCTGGTTGTCTTGCTGAATTACTTAACCAAAAGAATGTGAATTTTGAGAATGGCACTGTGCATATGGCTTGATCATTGTTCTTGGGAGTTCTGAGCACCTCAGAAGACTTGAAGTTGGGCCCAGATGAATGAGTTGGTTCCAGGAGCGGGGAGAGGCCATAAATAGCCTCCACAAGGACGAGATTTTTCCTTCAGAGACTATTTATGACATTATGTTCCAGGTTGGCTTTTCAAAAGGCAAAAATTTCTTAAATCTGAGTGCAAAAACATAGAAGAGACTATCCTCCTATTTGGGTCATTTGTGCCTTTCCAGGGGAAAAGCTGCACACAAATTCTTTTCTCTGAATACCTGCAAAATTGCTTTTCGTGTCGCATGGCACCAGCGAAGGGAGTTCTCTTTCCTTCACTGGGAGAGAACTGGGGGTAGAAGAGGGAGGTGCTGGGCAGCTGTGCAGGAAAAGGGCAGCAAGCCTCAGGAGGGAAAGAAAGGATTTTTCTACCTCTGGTCACAAGATGTGGGGAGACCATGGGGAAGGTGAGTGTAGACCAGGTGAAGCTGCTCTCCCAGGCTATCTCTGCTTGCTTTGCTCCACACGGGTCCCCTCAGAGGGCAACTCTGAGCTCTCTTGACACTGTTTTTAGGAGGAGTCTGTAGAGACTTTCTCAGCTCACACTGTTCCACCTTCTGTGTTCTGTTTAGTTCTCGATTTCCATCTTCCTCTTTTCCCTTCCAGTTTTTACTATATCACAGCAAAAAACAAAGATAGTAGCTGTTTGTGTTTTTCAGTTCTGATTTGAAAGCGGGACATGCAAAGCCCTTTCACCTGTGACATACAAATCCCAGTTTTCCTTAGCTAATAGCTTGTTCTTACTAGAATTTAATTTCATTATCTCCAAAGTGAAGGACTTTTTTCTCCTCTACATGGTTATAGGTTTGGACCTGTAAACAGCATCCAGTACCTAAGAATCACAAAGGTACAATTCTTGGCAAAATCATCTGAGAGTGGACCAATCTGTAAATATCATTCTAAATTTTGTATATTCGTCATTTTATGTATGTTTGCATGCTGATAGAACATGATTGCCTTCGATACACAGAGAAAAAAAACAACCATGTGAGAAAGCTGACAAGATAGAAAAAGGGAGATACAGGAAATAGCAACTATTTCTGGAGTGGTCTCTTTTCGTTGTTTTGATTTGATATATTAAATAGGAAGGTCAAGAAAGGCAAGAGAAAAATTAAAATTCTTTTGTAAGACAGTTCTGGTTTTTGAATTGCAGTACTAAAATTTTATTACAAAGAAAAGAGCTTCTTCAGTTTGACACGTATCATAGTTTTCAGAAAGCTAGTTTTCCAATTGAGGGCTGAAAAATAAATAGCATTTTTGGGCACCAATAACTCTACAAACAATTCCCAGCATTCTTAGAATCAAGATTCAACTTTTAAACCTTGTAAGTAGGACTGAGAAGTTTTTAAGTTTTTTTAAATGAAAAAAATACCTAAAAGTAATTAAAATATTTCAAATACTAAGTAAGTCATACTCTTTAAAAATATGTTCTGAACATAAAAAAATCTTCTAAAAAACAGGAGAAAATATGAGACATCCCTCTACCCACCAGTTTTTGGTTTGAGCATTTAACATACACTGGTAAGTTTTGAGAGTGAACCTGGAAGTGGAGACCTTCATGAAATGACCATGATATTTATGAGATACACTTGTGGCTTCAGCATCTTTAGAAAAATGAAGGAAAAAAAGCAATAGCTTTTCTTGGGACACCTCTTTGTCACAATCTCAGCTGAGACCTTAGCATTAAGCCTGAACAATTTTCCCTCATCATCAGCCTTAAATCTCCCTAGAAGATGATGAGAACAGGGATCGCTTTGATAAAATACATGTAAATACAATAGGAAAGTGAAAGGAAAAAAAAAAAGAGTAGCTTTTTCTAAATACAAAGTAAATTATTCAAAGAGTACATTTAAAGGAAATTGGTCATAAATTGTTAAGTATTTTCAAAGTTTGAATGCAGCCATATGTTAGCAAAGAGAGTCCAAAATAAAGTACGACTTTGGAAATGTCTTAGTTCCATTTTCACACAAACATGAACTCATAAATTAACCATGGATTTAGCTGAATATCCCTCCCACATCAATATGATTTTGTGTCACAACTAAGCGGTGTAAATTTGTATTATTCATATTAGAAGGATGAAGCTGAATGCCAGCTTTAAGTGAAAAGTATTCACCAATGAACCTTAATACAAAATACATGCAGTGCAATGCTCTGCTTCAAAAATGCATTATCTCACAGAGATAAAATCTTAAGTTTCAAATATATACTTACATAAACTTGTAAAAACTACATGAACTTGAAGGAATTGGGCCCAGTTTCTCCCCCTTAACTTTCCAGTGTCATTCCCAATACCCATCACTAACATCTTACTTAAAACACTTTATTCTCTGAACCTCCCTTCCCGTTAGAAGCAGGGGAGGGTGGCACGGTGAATACTTCAAAGGGACCATGATATGGGCAGACCAAAGCAACATTCCCTCTATCTTCCTCTATTATTTGCTGTAGTTAGATTTGTGCCCACTTTGGTTCCAGTCCCTGCCCCTTCCATCATGAAAGAGGCTACTAGGAGGCTTACGGCAACGCTTTTTAGCCAGCCCTAAGGGACAAGATAATAAGGCCCCTAGTCTCAGCCGGATGATTATCCTGTGCTAATGTCGCCCACTTCCCCTGGAGTGCAGAACTTGTAACTATTACATGACTTTCATTTTTACATATGTAAGGAAAATGCCTTGATTCCCACAAGCTGTCAGTTAATGTTACAATGCTTTAACTGAGAGGCTGCAAGCATCACCCACTCCTTAAAATGCTAATGATCTGCCTCAGATGTGTGATCACAGAAGCCCATGAGCTGGACTGTTTTGTAGTACCCTTGTATTTTGAGCTTATAGTAATGATCTTGTGCTGTGTACATCTGGGTGTGCAGTTTGTTTAGGATTTTTTGTTGGTTTGTTTTTGGTTTTTATTCTTTCTCCTTTTTTTTTTTTTTTTTGTTAAGCCTCCTGTGTGCTCAGTAGATCAACTGGAAAAAAAAAAGGGGGAGGGAGGGGAGTGTATATCTCATCTCTAAACATTTCTGAGTCACAAGTAGAAAGAAAGGCAGGAATAAAACATCCTGGGAAAACCAGAATGAGATATAGAGCAGAGGTAGAGATATGAAACATCAGCTCTATTTAATCTCCTCTTTGTGATGCCTGGCCCTACGGAGTGCTCAGATCAGTATCCGAAGCATCTGTCTTGCTGTGTCATCGAGAAGAAAAAAGCTGAAGTTCTCTTAGAAATTCCGAATTCTGTTTCTGTAATTCAAATTCATTATGCAGCACACAGGATCACATATAGCTTGGCCATGGGAAGTTGAGTTTGGTGTTGGGGCTGAGGTTACAGAACAGAAGCAAACGCGTCCACCCACTTCCTTTTTCTCCAGACTTTCGTGCCTTATAAATAAGTGTCTCTTTGTAAATACGAAATCTCTGTTGGTTGTCTTGGTAAGGCCTAGGTGCAGACCCACAGAGACTTTCAGGAACTAAATGTAAATTAGTTTCAGTATGAGCCTCATTATATTTACAACCCATGCTAAGATCATTATTTGGACACCTATTTAGACAAGGTGAAAAGTCAAGTAAAATGTTGAGTTGCGCTTGTTTAGTAAAAAGTAATAATAACTGAATCAATAATCCTGCTGCTAGGGGGTTTTCGATGGCCCTTGAGTGTATCACCCTTGGATGAGTTGTACTTACTAAGCACAACACAGATTTGGTTGCTGTACCTGTCAGAACTTTTATTTAATAGGGAGCTGGTTGCTGTTGACATTTTAATTTTAAATCCCAAAACCTAAAACAATAATATTGCTCTGTGCATAGTGTTAATATTATTCTGAGATTGATATCTTTCCCTCTTCCCAGTGACTGAATTAATTAGTCCAAATGACCTCTAGTCTATTCTCTCTGTGCAAATCAATCTTCTTTTAAAAAAAAAATAAATTATTTTTTTCTTCATGTCTATGAGGCTTCAAATAAAAGCAGACCTGAAATTTCAGAGCCTCCCTACCCCTGAACTTTTGTTTGAGGTTTGGGACAGACTGTTGCCTTGAAGAAGACCTTCTTTAAAAACCCTGCCAGTCTTGACTAGTATTGTGATCTTGATGGTTTGAGATGTGATGCCCTGTGGAAACTTGGCTAAGATCTCAGCTGCGGTTTTGAATGCTTCAGAATGGCATCTGCATAGGGAATTGGACTCCCTTCTTTGGGGCCTTGTTCTTAGATTAGAAGATGGTGTTCAGTCTGTCTCGCTTTCCTGGGGCAAGTAAGCGAGCATCCAATGTATTTCACCTTTATTGGTTAGGAAAGGAGGTGATAAAAGAATGTAGTCTATTTCTTAGGATTTTATGGTGTCATTTCAATGAAGTTAGATGTTAACTACTTGCATGAAACACTTTTTAATGGAACACACTTTTCCCAGATGGGAGAAGATATGCTGCTTGCTGCTATTTTATTTTGTTGCATTTCCCTCAAGCTACATCTATATTACAGCCATAACCCAATCCGAAAACTCAATCACAACAAGGTTGCAGAATGTTTAACAGTTCCCAAGCTGAAGAGATCTAACCACATTTCTAAAACAAGGTAGGATGTTGGAGGATACCATAATATCACTTGTGGTGCAAAGGTGTAGGAAGATCAAAAGGAACTGGTTTGCGTCTGATCCGTCCTCCTAATTCAATCAACTTGAACCATGTTTTCTGGCTGAGGTGAGTTATATATTCATCCAGGTTTTAGGCTCACATCTCTCAGTCTGCAGCTATGTGAGCAATCACATTCAACTGAATGCGGTTCCTTGTTGGAAATGCTGCAGGATAGAAGGCCCAGTCAAAATAGTCGTTCTTGTCAGTCTTTTTTCTTCACAGGAGAGAAAGTTGGGCCGTTAGTCCAACCCATAAAAACCCTGACCAGCTTCAAACTGTGACAAATGTGACAGAATGTGGATTCATCTGATTTTTCCCTCTGGGCAGCAAAATGACCTGAGACCTGCCTCAAATTGTCTCATGGATCTGTGATATGGGAAAAGTTTAATGAAAGGGTCAGGTATTTATACTGTATTTTCCGTCCATCTTTGGCTGCAACTTGCTGCGCCATCAGGACCGTGATTGCGAAGAGTCAGCCCAGGGTGAGACTATCAGTAGTTATGAGCATCCACTGCTTCCTGTAGTTAAATCTGCAGAAATAGATGCAGAATGCTTAGGTGTGTAAGCCCTGAAAGGATTTTATTTTTCCTAGATTTTCATTGCCTAAGGCAACACAGTTGCCTAGAAATAGTTAATAGTGCTCTTCGCAAAGTCATATTCTCCTTTTAAGGGTCATTGTTATCTCTATTCTAAGGCTGAACTGGGATTTAAATTTAACTTCACGTTATTGAGATGCAAATCACCCTGGTCTCGTAAGTATTATAGGTCTACACCATATTTTTCATCATGAAACTCTCTCTCTTTTTAAAAGTGTTTCCCTTTAAGTACATTTTTCCATTAAACTAAATATATGTTTAATTTTTTTTCTCTTCCAAAGGCAAGGTCCTTTCAACTCATGCCAGTGTTATTATTTCTCAAAACGAGTTTCATCTTGATCCATAAACATTTTATGCCAAGAATAATGCTGTTTTAAAGACAATAAGTGCCTATTTCTGCCTGAGGCCATCGGAAAACCCGTAAAGGAGGCAGCAGGAATTAAAGACACTTAATCATATTTCCCCATTTTAACTGTTATTTTTTTTATACTCTGAAGCAGTTTTTCTATCCTGGCTGAGTCCTATTGAATGCCATAAATCTTAATTAAAGATGTAATTTTTTTTCTTTATGAAATCTGAGCTGGAAAGAACATTTCTTATTTTTAAGACTAGCACTGTGTGCAGGCTCATAAAACAAACAAGACTTTTACACTTACAGGGTTTCAAAACCAGTTATTGCTGCCATCATGTTGAATTGGTTCTATAATTATTATTATTGTTGGGTTTGGTGTTTTTATGATTATTATCATTGCCTAAGCTTTGCATTTTCTATACACAAGACATCATGGAGGAAATAATAACTTACACAATGTGCAAATCTGTATGGAAAATGGAGAAAGGCTTATAGAAATATACCCATCAGCACAGAGATTTGTTTTTAATATATTCATTATAAGATGTTGTGATTTTTGTTGTGTTTTTTTTTGGTGCAGGAGCTGATTCATCTAGGTAGAATTAAATAACAGAGCTTGTGTGGTGTAAACTCGCATCAGTTTATTGCAGCCAAGAGAATAACGTCATTTTACACTGGGACAAGTGTCACCTCTGATAATGTAGGAGGAGAGCAATGTTTCAGTGTCTTATCTTTATTGGTGAAAATAGGTACTCCATACCTCTTGAGAAGAGATTCTATTTGTAGTATCTTCCTGTAGCTGAAATGGAAAGCACTGCGGAAAGGTTTTGATCTGGAGCCCATTAAATTCAATGGGAAGATTTGTGTAGTTTCTTGGTAATGAGCAGTATTTGCTCTGGTTTAATGGAACCCGCTGGAAATATATCATTTGACAGCCTTGTTCTGAGCACTAAGGCATTTTAACAGCTTTGCTCCAAAGTCAATGAAAATCAACATGAATTTTCCCAATAATTTCACCACCT
Source organism: Neomorphus geoffroyi (assembly GCA_033558235.1). Taxonomy (NCBI): domain Eukaryota; kingdom Metazoa; phylum Chordata; class Aves; order Cuculiformes; family Neomorphidae; genus Neomorphus; species Neomorphus geoffroyi. The sequence continues at coordinate 5,048,837 of JAUMJM010000025.1, forward strand.
TTTTTTATGGAGCTTCTTATAGACTTAATTGCAGCAGATACCATCGGAGTGAACTTCCCTTGCAACACGGATGGTAGGAAGCACTGGCTACTAGGTTATGGTGGCTTTCCAAGCACTTCTCACCACAGCAATAGGCTGATGTCATCAAAAAGGAAGCCCTTAAACGTAACAAATCACGTAACACTCCTGGTAGAGAGGAAGTAGCAGTTCAGGCATATCCATAACTGTAGTCCATTTATTCAAAGATTTCAGCGTGACAGGTGCTTAGAGAGGCCATCGATTTTCCATGGGACAATTTCAGACTTCATACTAAGATCAGTAATACACCGATGTACCACCACATTCACAGTCCTGCTGGTTAGTAATGATACAACCATTTAAATTTGACTTATCTATATGGAGTTTTTCCAGTTAATGCTGGTACGTTTCTGCGTTTTGGAAAACAGAACAAAAGAAAGGCTGTAAGTATTGCACACCGACGAGCAAGCTGTTAGTGTGAGCGAGTGTACAGAAATGTGATTCTTCAGTCATTAAGCACATGAATAACATTGCTCCGGTGACTAATGCTGCTTAGTCAATGATGAAACACTCATGTGAATAAACCTACCTATGGCTAAGTCTTTGCGGGGGCACAACCTCATGCTCTCACCTTCTGCTGTAAGGTCACCGTATTTGCACAGCTGCCAAGTCAACCAGTGAGACATCAGTGGCTTTTACTAGATACTCGTAGTTACTATTCCTTAACATAACGTGACCTTCCTCAATGAAGCCTGAATCGAAAGGTCATTGATTTACTAGCTGTGAAGTGATGTTTCCTTACTGGCATCTAATAACTTATTTTAAACATAGTTTAGCTCATTATTTTAGATTCACATCTCTGCTTTCAAAGACATTTTGGAAGTTAAGAGTAATGCAAAGAGATTATGTTTCCCATCCCTGACTAAGCAAGAATACGAGTTGTAGACTTTTTTTTGTGTAAGTTTAATACTTGCAGCTACAGTGTCTTACTTCTACATAGCTACTCTGTATCTCAAATCAGTTGCTGTATTTGGTAATTTCCACTCCGTACGTGTTAATTATGTTGTTACAACTACCCTGAATCTTCCAAGTGAATGATCATAATTTTCATGCTTGCTCTGTTTTATAAAGTGTAAAAAGACTATGACAGGTGAAAAAAATCCAATTGGTAGATATTTTTCTCAAGGTGGTATGGTTTTCAGGCCAGTGATCATATGTAAAAGATGAAACTTTCTGCTGAGGATCCTTTTATAACAACTAGTAGAAGGAAAGACCAAAAGCATTCTAGGTCAGGGATCATGGGGTGGAAAGGTGATTCTGGGGTGGGTCATGTAATTAGGGAAGCTGGTTTGAGGACAGGATAGATCAATACTTTCTAAAATTTTAAAATCCAAATAATCTAATCTGTTTGGACAAAAAAAATTTGCTTTTTTTGTTTTTAAAGAAATATCCCAAGGTGGTCATTTGCAGCATTACTCCAAAAGGGTCTATGTATAACAAAAACAGGGTCTATATATAACAAAAAAAGAGAGTTTCTTTTTTCCCTTGCCCTTTTTTGTTCTTATTTTATTTTTTCTTACTTTTCTGAGATTGTGCTCCTGTGTGATCTTACAAGAAATTTAGCAGTCACTTTACAGACTCTATTCTGACACCTTCCAAACACTCAGCAGTCCATACACTTACAGGCTGAGAAGCAAGGGAGAATTTCTCTGGGCTCCAGGCAGCATTATTTACTATAAAGCTGTGATCCTGCAAGCTTTTGAGTGTACAAATATTTTAATGTAGGTAAGCAGAGAACTGACATAGGTCATTTTGGGTTATTTTAGTTTAATTTAATTTTTTCAGGTCATGATATATCTTGTTAAAAGCTGATTAACTGTGTTTTTGATTGACTGTTATATCATCTTTTTTTTAAAAAAAACAGGCCTGAAAAAAACGCCCTCCAAATCGTAATAGAAGGACCTCCTTCTACTACCTCTGGCAAAGGTTAGTGAAATTTGCCCAGGTTTTCTGGTCATCTAGTATTTTGTTGTTTAATCCACTATACACACATACATACAAACACAGAAATACTAACATATGTATACATATATATACACACACATATGCATATATAAAATACCTATTTTCTTGTTCGGGTCCTAATGGTAAGCGGTGGGTACTGAGGTAGAACACTGTTAAAGCTGTGTTTTGAGGGAAGATTAGAGCAGCCTTTTCCATATATACATTTTGTGTGTAGCTCACAGATTGAAGGGGAAACTTTGACTTCTGGATGGCTTTGGATATGTACTTTATTCCAAGCCACTAAGGCACTAATGCTGTTGATCGCGGGTGTCTTCCAGTATCTGCAGAATGGTACAATGTTTCTGACGAGTGTACGCAGTTGACAGGTTAGTTCTACTCCTGGCAATCTGGTGAGGAGCTCGGTGGGGCTTTTTAGTTTTACTTTTGCCTTTTCTCTTTTCTTTTCTTTTCTTTTCTTTTCTTTTCTTTTCTTTTCTTTTCTTTTCTTTTCTTTTCTTTTCTTTTCTTTTCTTTTCTTTTCTTTTCTTTTCTTTTCTTTTCTTTTCTTTTCTTTTCTTTTCTTTTCTTTTCTTTTCTTTTTTTCTTTTCTTTTCTTTTCTTTTCTTTTCTTTTCTTTTTCTCTTCTCTTCTCTTCTCTTCTCTTCTCTTCTCTTCTCTTCTCTTCTCTTCTCTTCTCTTCTCTTCTCTTCTCTTCTCTTCTCTTCTCTTCTCTTCTCTTCTCTTTTTGGTAAAACCTCTGTTCTCTTGCAGTGGTGACCCTTGTACTATTAAACAAACGTGAAGAGAGTATTATTGTTTTCAATAAGGGTTGGAATAAGCCTCAAAATTGAGATACATGAACAAGTCCAGATAGAGTACCTTAACTTATTGACTCACATTTATTCTATAACTTAAAAGAAATTTTGTGTTTAGGATTCAAGTTACTTACTAAATTTACTGGCACCATGAGAAATATACTGTCATTCAAGGAATACTTCATACCTGGAAACACCGTCTAGGCTTTTCTAAGTATTTGAATTAGTTATTTGAGTACAAAATCTCCTTTCTGTTGTGACCTCAGAAATCCAGATGAATATAAAATGCTGGACTTGAGTCTATTGTGGCTTGAATTATAAAAGCCTTTGCAGATGATGGAATTCAGATCTGCTCTGACAGCTAAAGTTTATGGCTCAGGTCCATCTTCATAATATCATTATGTTAACTTTAAAACAGGCTTCACAGGAACTTAATAGGCAAATTATAGCAAATAATTATTCGTTCCTAGCTCAATCTTTCTTTTTTTTCAGTGGGTTTAGACAATGCAAGTACTTTAATTATATCATTATTTATGCAATAATTTCTTTGTCAGAGTTAATGTTTTAATAAAGAAACAAGAATTTTCTGATAATTAAATAACCCGTGAATGAAATAATGTATTCAGTCAAATGACTGGTCTGCCTTCAACAGAAACAGATACATTTTCCCAAGCCTGTGAGCTGTTTGTCTGCACTTCTGAACATAAGAAGCTCTGCCTCTGAATGAAACAAGATGCCTTGACCTCCTGGTGAAGGCAGTGGAAGGAGTTGTTGACACTAGTTAGAAGAGGACCATGGTACACAGCCGGGGAGGAGAGCAGTCTCCAGATGCACAGACAGCCAGATTTGCAAATGTATGAGAAATGAACCCTATCTTCTGAGTCAGGTCCAGGAAAATGCTGTTCATCTGAAAGTCTAGACTACCAAAAAAAATAAAAAGAGAGGAAAACCAAAAAAAAAGAGAAACCGATATAATTCATGGCTTAGCCAAGGGCAAGTCCTACCTGACCAGCCTAGATGGGGTGACTGCATCAGTGAACATGGGGAAAGCAACAGAAACAATCTATCTGGACTTCTGTAAAGCCTTTGACATGGTTCTTGCACAACATCCTTCTCTCTACATTGGAGGGATATGGATTGGATGGGTGAACAGTTCAGTGGATAAGGAATTGGTTGGATGATTGCATTCAGAGAGCAGTGGTCAATGGCTCGATGTCCAGATGGAGACTCGTGACGAGTTGTGTTCCTCAGGGGTCCCTACTGGGACCAGTGTTGTTTAATATTTTCATTGATGATATAGACAGCTGGAGCAAGTGCACCCTCAGCAAGTCTGCAGATGGCACCAAACCGAGTGGGGCAGTGGCCAGTCCAGAAGGATGGAGAAGTCGGGCTGTGAGAAATTCATGAAGTTCAACAAGGCCAAGTGCAAGGTTCTACACCTGGATGGGGCAAGCCCTGGCATCAATACAGGATGCGGTACAATGGGATTGAGAGCAGCCCTGTGGAGAAGGACTTGGGGTGTTTATTGATGAGAAGCTTGACCTGAGCCGACAACGTAAGCTCACAGCCTGGAAGGCCAACTGTGTCCTGGGTCACATCAAAAGAAATGTGGCCAGCAGGGAGAGGAAGGGGATTCTTCCGTTTTACTTCTCTCTCGTGAGCTCTCATCTGGAGTATTGTCTTGCTATAGTTTCGAAATCTTTCAGGGAATTTTTCTCTCCCTTGCCAACACAGGGGGTTTGGCAGTTGAAGAGACAGGACGGGTGGCAGGGGGGTGGTTTGACTGCTCTGAGTTCCAGTTTGGTAGCTGGGTAGAGGGGCGGGGGGAGTGGGGGGATAGGTTTCTTCCAGTTTCACACCACTTCTGCTCCATGGCTACTGTTAGTGGGAGCCACCATCTTGCTGGGCTGGTGGACGCATCTTGGAGGGAGCTCCCTTGACTCGTCCCCAACTCCACGTGTCCTGTGCTGTCCTTTGGTGAGAAAACAATCCTCACTGCCTGGAAGTGATGCAGACTCCCTGAGTGCCGACGCCTCCTGCAGAGGAGTTGCTACCCTATTCCCCCACTCTTCCCAACGCTTTTGAACAAAAGGATAAGGAGGGAGAGCCACCACCTCCCAGAGTGCGACATCGTGTTCTGCCCTCCATAAATATAACTGCACCGAAAGGAGAAGGGATAGAACTTCAATTGTTTAAAGGTTTTCGAACTGTTATCCTTCTCTATACATTTTTCCCTGGTTAAAATCTCTCCATTTCAAAGGTCGTGGTGGTTTCAGATACACATCATAGTTTTCCTTTAAATGGAGACATATGTCCAGTTCTGGAATCCCCAACAACAGAAGGACATAGGACTGTTGGAATGGGAATAGAAGATATTTATCTTTCATTATTTCACTCTTTTCACAAGGGTGAAAAGTGCCACTACTTTTGTCAGCTCTCAGTCAATTGCTTAATCAATTGCTTATCTTCTGGAGATTACGATTTCATAATAAGCAAAGAAAAGTATTCCAGAGGTTGGCTGAAAGATGAGAAATTTGGAGTAGGTAAAGGTGGATAGAATCAACTAAAGTTGTTGCCATCAAGTAAAATTTTTCATTTAAAGGAGATAGAAATATTTTTCACTGACTTTCTTTCCTAATTAGATTTTGACTACTTAAAAATATCTGGGTTTTCTGTAGTTGAATGTAATGCAAATAGTAAGTCACGTAGTGTATATGCACATATTGCATTCTTACCTTCTATATGTAAAAGTCAAATACAGTATTTTTCTTCACCAAAAATGAGTCATTTTGTGGCTCCAACTAAAACACTGAAGCCTTGTTCATCTCAGTTTTTACAGTTTTAGTATGATTTATGAGAGAAAAGAAAAAATTTTTTACAATATTAGAGATGCACACAGATTATTTGTATCTTGAAATACGCTGCTTCCATTGTGCCTCACCTGCTCACTGATGTCGATGATGGCCCTGCAGCAGCCTTACACAAGAGTAGGGACTTGGAGAGAGGACAGGAAGCTCTTGTGCTCCTGGTTCTGCTGCAGCCTGACTTTGGACCATGAGACCCAGCTCTTCTGCGAGAACCAGTTTATTGTCCAATACATGATATCCCTCCTAGCTGGAGGGTTTGAACCAGGCTCTGGCCTCTGGCAGCCAAAAAGACAAAAGTGAAGCTCAAGCTGTATGGAAAGCTGCTGCCTGTCATTAACAAACATGATTTGTCTCCAGAGCAGTGTGATACCACACATTTTGCCTTTGGGGACTGCAGATGTGACAGGAACTGTTGAGTTGTGGTGGTTTTTTTCATGAACTAGAGTATTTATCTGTTTTGTATTATAGTCAGGCATCCAGTGAGCTGTGTGGATCCTTCCCTCTGGTTAGCTGGGATGAATCAGCAGTTGGGTGAATCAGACTCATCCAATTAGTGTGATGTACAAGACAGTTATGAGTAAGGTGAGCAAGCATGGCTGGAGAAGTATGACTTGTTGTGGTCCTGCTCAGGGTTCGTGTGATCGCCCCATGCAAGGGATATTGACTTTGAGGTTGAGGTTTGTAAAGGAGGCTTCAGTCATTGACCTGAGGGAGATGCTGAACCCAGAAACATGTAGTATGTATTTTCTCAAGCCAGGCTCGCTGCATAAACAACAGAAAACTCAGTTGCTAGCCTACAAGCTGAAACCATTCTTGTCACCCAGTATTGCACGTTGTATTGTGAAGGCAATAAGGCCTTGCAGTCATGACAGGAAATTATCACAGATATAATTACATGTTCAGTATGGTTAAATTCCAATGCCTTATGTATTACCGTCCATCAGTTGCAATAACCACTGTACAGATACAATCTGTTTCCTGATGAAACGCAGAGGTTCGTAACACACTATACATTGCGCTCACAGAGAAAACCCTGCCTTTGTCTCAAAGCCCTTTATCCACTTTAATTGTTATTACTTGTAGCAGTATGGTACCTGGGGGATAATTATTCTTATACAGTATACTCTGAAATGGTAGAAGCTGTTCAGGTGGTTGAATTGGTAAAATGAGAACTGATGATGTGGATGGGGGAAGAGGTTGCCTACTGCTGGTCCAGTTCTCTTACTTGTTTGAAAGGCCACCTATGAATTGAATCACAAAATAATTCAGATTGGAAGGGACTGCTGAGGGCTGCCTACTCCAGCTTATCCTCTTGTGTGAGGTTAGCCCTTCCCAGGTACCAGAGTCACCTTTGGGAAGTCCCTGCCGGCCCATTTTTTCCAGGCCATTAAAGTACCTCTGAATAAAAGCCTTGTTCTACAGCGTATCAACTTGTTATAATCCATGAACTAGCTGGAGGCACACTCCACCCCCTTGTCCAGGTCGTTAATAAAGAGGTCAAACAATAGTGTTCCCAGTTACAATCCCTGAGGTGTGCCACAGGTTGCACTTTGCACCACTGACTGCCACCTTGTAAGTCTGGAAATCCAGCTAATCTTCCACACTCAGAATGTTTGTTCAAACAACGAATGTTTATCCAAACACATAATGTTTATTCAGTTTGTGTCTTGGCAATAAGTATGTTCTGGGACACTGTGTGAAAATCTTTGCTCAAGCCAAGGTGTCTAAAGCCCGCTGCCCCAAAGACACGGTACAAATCTCAAACATCAAATATCATACTCATTTTCCAGAAAAGAATGTTGTGGCACAGATAATTGAATTTTGTGCTGAATTCTAGAGTCACAATGAAGGATATTAAGAAGGTAGTAACGGTTTCCTCAAAGACTTTGAAGGGTTTGTTTCTTTCACAGGCTTAAGGACTGTTTTGCGTGTTGGTAAGAGCATGTACAATGCAGCTGCTTGTATAAGCGGGCTGGATCCCAACAGCACACCGCTAATTAACCCATTGTCTGGGATACACTGTTTTAATTACTTCAGGATTTCTCTCTTTAGAGACATCTTTTCCGTTATTTGAGATCAAGCTTTGGTGTGTCACCCCGTTCCATTAACTTGAGTCAAGAATCCTAACCAAAAACATTGCCCTAATTTAACTAAATCAAGCACATACCATATTTTTTAGTTTAACAAAGGGAAGTCAGCATTTAGATCATCTTTCTTCTTTCAGCTGCTGTCCCTTGCCTGGTCTGTAAATTAAGAGCTCTTGTGCTAACCATCAATTTTCCTCCCCAGTCCTAGGATCCCAAGGGGACATTTCTTGCTGGGTTTATTCTTGAGGAAGCCCATTCCACTGCTGCACAGAGCTGACATTGTCAGGAAGATTTAGGTTCCTATGGTAAAATATCTTTCATTGTGAATTCTTCTCATCATAAGGAGCTTACAAATCCTAAATCACAGTGGGGCCACCCCTTCTTTTGCTCTCAGTGCACCACCGTAACTCTTCCACCTTAACTATCAGAGGAATGCTGTCTATGCCTCTTATCATGCCTGGGTCAAAGGTAAATATCTGAGCTTCTAGGTCATGATGTTATGAAGTGCTGTGAAATATGGTAATAACAATCCTTCAGGAATCTCTAAGACCCTTCTGTAAATGTATAAGAAAGCCCATGTGACTCTGCTTTTTGTCTTCCACTGCAGATGTGATGCTACCTTCAAAGAAGAGGTTAAAAAAACTCCTGAAAGCAGCTTCTGTGTTTGGGGCAGTGAGGGTGAAAGGGCTGGCTTTTAGTCATTGATAGTATTGGGGAACAGCTAGGAGCAGAGTTTACATAGCTATCTTTGGTCTGCAGTCGAACTGACAAGCCTTGCAGGCTTGTTGCAGGTCACTAGTGTAAATAGACACTGATTACTCTTGGAGTCATTCAGTAACCTTTCAACACTGCTTCTCCTTAAAATAAAGAGTTCTTTGTTCATGGCAGGGAACAAAATAAAAAAAAAAGAGTCTCATCTATGAACTGAAAGCTTCTTCTAATTATCTATTATCCTTCTCTGAGATAAGCTTTTTTTCCCTTCCTGCTGGGCTTTTGGGTTCCAGTTCAGTCCCTACTATTTTTCCTTTAAAAAGGAAAAAGGGAAGGTGTGATACAAATAGTTTAACAAACCACCACTGGCCTCCACAGAGGACTGTGTCTTTGGGGAGTGCTTTCAGTCTCTCTGGAGCCTCAGCAACTCTTGAGTGTGGAGTGTCAAGGTAAAGGACAAAAAGAAGTAGAGGAGCTTCCATGGACTTGTAGCAGATAGCAGGGGAAGGCTGGAGGAGCTGTCAAAGTGCTCTTTATTCCGTGGAGCAGGGCGAGCAGTGTGTGTGTGTGGTACTCAGAGGAGGAAGGCCAGCCACTGCCCGTGTGTGCTGAACTCACAGTAATCATAATGGAGACACAAATACCGCGAGATGGAGCATCATTTCCTATCACTGGATGAGCAGAGAGAGGACTGAGGCTTACCTGCCTCTTACTGCAGAGAAAAGGACACACAAAGTAGGCTTTTCCTCTGTGCGTTCAGGTAAAGGCCAGAATCTAAAAAGGTTTTATTGCTGTAGACAGCCCTGCGGATGCACATGCGTGTCTCTCCTTCAGAAACCTGTTGCATTTCCCAAACTCTAAAAGGAATTAAGATAAAGACATACTCTGCGTTGTCTAACAAATATGCTGTGATAGTACATTAAATTTAGGATTCACTCAGCAGCATTTAGCAGTCCTTTCATCACGCTGTGCTCGAAGACCTTTTGGTGCCTCCTCTGTTCTCCTTGCCCCTCGCTCTCTCCTTCTCCCCCCACACCTGAACACTCCTCCCCCATCATGCTTAATATCCAGAAACTTGTTCTCTAATTTCTGTGGCTATGATTTGCAACCTGCCCAGTGGTGCCAGGAAGGGAAACAGCCTTTTCAAGCGTGGAGGAATCAATCTGGCTTCAGTCAAAACAGAGTGATATGTTTCCAGCTAATTAAGAGGTTTGGTGATGACAAGCCCTGTTGAGCATAGTTGGTCTGCTGTTGAGTGCGCAACAAAGTCAGGAACGCACCCTATGGGAAGGGAAAAGGGCCTTTCCTTTTTCATTTTTATCTTTTGTACCCAACTTATATGATTACACACACAAAGGAAAAAAAAAAAAAATAAAAGAAAGGGGAGGTTGTCCCTGGACAATTTTAAAGTCTGTTTTCAATCAAGCTTATTTTTTTTCATCCAAGGTCAGTGTTCCTCTTACTCCCCTGGCCCTGGTCCCTCCTCCCCTTTTCTGAGCTCTAACAAGTTATTTTTTAAGGGTTGTGATAAGAGTCTTTGCAGACTTCAGATTTTTGATGTCATGAAGTGTGATTGAATGTGTAAGATATATGAGGACTAGAGGAAAATAAAAGTCTCCTACCTGGATGCTCTTGTAGAATTTTCAACTCAATAGTAATTCTGACAGCTACAATTACAATAATATTAAATAATATTATCGTGGTAACAAAGAATAATAGCAAAAAGGAAGAGATTTAGTACACTACATAGAAAAAATAAATCCTGCATTAATTGAATAGTGAAGAAAAAGTGAAAAGGAATCCAAGTTTTCATCTATAGTTCTGACAGAACCAGAAAACAACACATTTTAAGACTAGAAACAGACCTTAAACTACCTGGGGTTTTTTATTTCCTACATAATAAAGCTTGAAAATGTAATTTAAATTTTTCAAAGGTTGAGAAACGGTAATTTCATTTGTCCTTTCTCCTTGTTATGTTTTAAAAAATGGTGGAGAAAAGGAAAAATATGAGAAAAGTTGATGAAAACTTTCCCAGAGCTGGAATTTACAGATGCAAAACATGGATTCTTTGGATCATATTCATACGTACCTAAACACCAGGACTGGGGCAGCAACCTGCTCTTTTCATGCAGCCACAAAATGTTGTATCTGAGAATATCAATTATATGCAATTGGCAGGAGGTCACTCACAGACCCTTGTCCTAATCCAAGCAAGCTGAGAGCTTGTGAGCGGGCTCCCATTTGCTTCTGTACATGACGTCAAAGGAAAAACCCAAGTCCTGCTTCTGTTTCAGATGTATTTACCACTCTTGCAGAGCAGAGACATTGTGGATACGTAGTGCAAACAATGTGGCTGGATGAAACCAAACCAACTAGTGCAAAGAACCAGTGAAATGGTGTGTAAACAGCAACACAGCTGTGAGTCTCCCCCATGTATCGTGTGTGTAATTGTGAGATTTCTACTTATGAAGATTGCTTTTCCCTTGTGCTAATAATACCGAAACAACTGTATGAGAAGGAAAATTATATGTGCTCTTATATTGACTGTTATTCTGGTTGGTATCATTGAAATATTGGTGGATGTTCTGAAAAAAACAAGAAGTTCCTTAGATGTTGAAGGAGTTTCTGCAAAGGCAGTAGATATTTTTTTGCAAAGGCAGTAGATACTAGGTTGTTCAACTTCTGTAAGTAACTTACTGCTTTATCTTGTTTTCAATCATGAGTATAGACAAAATTATCTTGAAAAAAACCCGAAGATCACTTTTCAACTTAAAGGGTAATAACGTGTGTTTTAGCAAGCTTTCATGCTCAAAGAGGGAATAAAAGGTTATTTTTGAGGCCCTTAACCTAATTAGTACATTCAATAAAAAAATATATCTGATCAACTGTATTCCTTTCTAGAAGATGTCTTTTAGAAAAAGTAAAATTTTTAACAGTACGTAGTCAATGACAGACTGAAATCACAGGATAAAAATTTGGAGGGACTTTGTAAGTCAAATCTTCTGCTCAAAGGAAAACCTAATCAGATCAGACAGCCCAAATATCTTCTGAAGTAATGAAAAAAACAGTGTTACTTTGTCTCTTGAAATGCCTTAGTCTACACATCGTTCCTGAGCTGGAATCTAGCAGCACTGGCTGCTACTGAGGTCTGTTAACTTCCATTGCTGAGATTACCTTAGCAAGAAGCAGATCAGCACTGGCTCTGACAGCTGGCTCCAAGTTGCCTTCAGCATAAGGAACTGCCAAGCTACCCTAGCACTGCTCCCTCTGAAGACATTTATTTCTGCTTTAGACATCTACATTGTAATCGAACTAGTTTCTTCGAACTCCTTTTCAGTCAACCAAGAGAAACAGGTGATTTTTAATCCTGATCCATCTGACCTATTTCAAATGTCTTTAGGATCTGACAAACTGCATTTTGAAGCTCCTCTTTATCTCCACTCCCTGTAAGGGTAATGACTGGGGTCATACTTGTATACAGCAGGGATAGCCCTCTGATTAAACGAGGGTATCCACAAGGCAGGAGTCTTAATCATTTCCCTAGCCAAGTACCTTTAGCTCACTTTATGGTCAGCAGAATAGAGAACATAAGACCACTCACCCTGAAGTAGATGTCTGCACAAGCAGATGAACTGCCTAGATTTATACTGGTCAGATCTCCACTGATGAGGAACTGAGACCATGATGCATGAAATTACGTGGTTAGTTCCACTCTCAGAGCCGACATTTGACCTATACATCTAGAACCTTGTGGAGGGCTGGGCAAAATTTCCTTATAAGTTGGCTCAAGAACTGACTGAGACAAATGTCCAAGTTTGAACTTTGTAACCAAAATGGACGTATTGGTAAAAATGCTTGACTAGGAGAGTGGTATTTGAGCTGTATATCTTGTTCAGGTATACTGTCTAAAGTTTATGTTAAATAAGTGAACTTGTTAGAGATTGAATTAATCTCCAAGGAAGAAAATAGGAAGTCCTTATAGAAAATAGAGAATGTGGCTTAGGTGGGAAACAGCCACAGTTGTAATTTTCTCAATTTTCACTCCTAACACATTGCAGTTACTTTCAGTGCCTGGAATAATCAGATAAAATTCAGTTAAGTATAGAATGAATTATTTTTTTATTGTTGTTTAAATCAAAGAATCATAGAATAGTTTAGGTTGAAAGGGACTTTCGGAAGTCCCATCTAGTCCAGAAGTGAGAAAGGACATCTCTGACTAGATCAGCTTGTTCAAAGTCCTGCCCAGCCTCGTCTTGACAGGTCCTAGGAATGGGGCATCCACCATTTGTTTGTGAAACCTGCACCACCCTTGTGGCAGAAAATTTCTTCCCTCTATCTAGTCTGGGTCTCTTCTCTTTTAATTAAAAACCAATACCCCTTGTCCTATTACTACAATTGGCATTCTGGGCTGCAAGTGCATGCTGTTGACTCATGCAGTTTTTCATTCACCAGTACCTTATGTTTTCTGGGCAGGGCTGCTCTGAATCCCTTCATACCACAGCTTATAATGATACTGGGATTGCCCCAGCTCAGACGCAGGACCTTGCATTTTGCCTTGTTTAACCTCATGAGGTTCACATGGACCCACTTCTCAAGCTTTTCCAGGTCCCCAAGGAGGGCGTCACTCAGGTGTGTCAGCCATACCACTTAGCTCGGTGTCATTTGCAAACTTGCTGAGGGTGCACTTGATCCCATCACCTATGGCATTGCTGAAGTTATTAAACAGTGCTGATTCCAATACAGACCCTTGAGGAACACCAGTTTTCACCGATCTCTGTTGGGATATTATGCCATTGCCCACTACCCTCTGGTTGAGACCATCCCACCAATTCCTTATCCACTGAACAGTCCACCCATGAAATCCACATCCCTTCAATTTAGAGAGAAGGATATTGTGGGGACTGTGCCAATGGCTTTACAGAAATCCAGATAGGTGATATCCATAGGTCTTCCCTTGTCCTCTGATGTATCACTCCAGCACAGAAGATCAGTATGTTGATCAGACAGGACTTCCTCTAGGTGAAGCCTTGCCAATTGTCTCCGATCACCTCCCTGTCCTCCATGTGCCTTAGCACAGCTTCCAGGAGGATCTTTTCCATCATCTTCCCAGGCACAGAGGTGAGGCTGAAAGGTCAGTAGTTTCCAGGGTCGTCCTTTCTACCCTTTCTAAGACTGAGTGCAATGCTTCCCTTTTTCGATCACCAAGGACTTCACCTGACTGTCACAAGTTTCCAATTATCGTGGAGAGTTTCTGGGCAATCATATCAGCCAATTCTCTTAGGACCCTGGGGTGCATCTCATCAGGTCCCATAGACCTATGCACATTCAGGTTGCTCAGGTAAGTCTTGAATCAGATCTTCTCTTACAGTGGGAGGGATTGCTCCCCTAGTCTCTGATTTGTGGTCCATCCACTCAAGAGGTGTGGGAACAGAGGTTGCCAGTGATGACTGAGGCAAAAATGTCATTGAGTACCTCAGCCTTCTCCTCGTTGGTTGTTACCAGTCTGCCCGTCTTGCTCGCTAGGCAGGGTATGTTTTCTTTGACCTTCCTTTTCTGGCTGACATGGCTGTAGAAGCCCTTCTTATTATTGTTTTTTCCCTTGCCAATTCCTCTCCAGCTGTGCCTTAGCTTTCCAGACCCCATCCATAAACAACTGGGCAACATCTCCATCCTATTCCCAGGATTCCTGTACCTGCATCCACTGCCTGAGCACTTCCTTCTTGTTCTCAAGAAACATGAAGAACTCTCAAGAACATGATTTCTTCTTACAGTGTCTTGTCTTACAGTGACTGAGGTGACATGTATTTCAGAGAGAGGGAGGAAATGATACCTCCATGCAGTAGTTCTGAAAGCAGTAGTCATGAGAAGTATTTCCTCCTCAACTCCAAATACTTAAAATATTAGTTGAAGCCATGAATTGGGAAGGATTACTTTGGTGTGGTAATACAAAGAATTGCACAGAATTCCCTTCTAAATATGTAGGTTTTGAAGATAGAAAAATGGAATTTCAGGTTAAAACAAAAGGAGATAAAGAAACACCTTAATAAAGCTGAAGCTATGAAGTTCTGGCTCTCAAACCTGCCCACAAATTGTGTTTATTTTAAATAGATTAACAATAACTGCTGCCAAATTTCACTTCCTGGTGGAGAAAAAATATAGCTGAAGCTGAGAAATAGAAATTTTATTCCATAAAAGCTAATTTTCTCAGCAGTTTCTTTTTTCCTGAGCTCAGTCATCTTTGTTTATGACTGCAACATTACCCATGAAAATAAAAAACAAAACTCACACCAGCACAAGACTATTGTTTAAGGGAAGTTGCTTGAGATGTTGATCTGTTTCTTAAGAAACTAAGTGACTTTTGTATGAACATGTAGGCATGTTTTACAGTGGAATTTCACTGAGGAGCTTAATTATCTCTATGCTATTTAATGCTATGATAAATGACTTACCAAAAGTTATTATTAAAGTCTCACTGTTTTTTAATAGTAGGGCATATAGAAAGAGAGAAATGAATAGGACTTTATTATTAACAAATTTCAGAGAACAGTGAGTAAATTGGATAAACAGAGGAAATGTACATCTGGCTGCTTCCATTTGTTGTATAAATTATTTAATATTTTATACTTGTTGCAAGACTCTTGTAGATACTCAAGTATGTGCAAATACTCTAAACTATTAGTACTGTTGGCTAGTCATTAAAATAAACTTTCTCCATAGTCAACTTTAGGAAATCAAGGCTTCTTGGCTCCTTAGTGTTCATCTGCCTTTGTTTAGCCACATTTTAAACCTACTGTGTGAATGGGCATTTCACTCTGTCACACTTAATAGTGGGGAATGCAGGCGATTTGCCTGTTCCTGGGCTGATTAAACGCTGTGCATCACAGTGGTCAGAGGAATCTACCTCTGACTGTTATTGATGACAGTGTTAGATTTCATTCACCTATAGTGGGAAACCAGATAACTTGCACAGATAGATATTGATACCACAGACACCTTCAGTCAGGAGAGAGGAATCTCAACATCTTTTTTTCTTGGTTGATGTTTTCCTGTGATGTATATAGTGATCAAACAGATCTTTCTCCTGTAAAAATGTGTGCACTGAGAATGCATGGGAATAACCCAATCTGATGGTGAAGAAATCTTCTGGTCTGGTTCATCTCGTGAAAGGAAGAGATGATGCAAGGGAGGAAAACATCCATGTTAAAGAACTATGTAGGATGTGTGTTTAAAATGTATCAGAGAGCCTAATCAGCTCCCTTTTAAATTGCAGTCCATTTTTTTCAGCTGACTTATGTATTGTCATCATCTCCTCTTTTATGATTGGTTTCTCATTCAAAGCTATGTTTAAGGACGATGCTCAGAACCCATCACCTTACTGCTCTGATGAGGCAGAAGCAGTTCTGGTTACCTACAGAAGCAGAAGGTGTCTATGGGGCCAGTGAGTGGTTTGGAACTTCCACCTGGATATCAAGTCATGCATGCAGAGGTGAAAGGTGAAGACAGACTCTCTCAGAAGCCTGATCGTGCTGCCTGTTTTAATAACATGAGTCAGTAGATCACTAAGGGATAACACAATTTATTTACACTGCTAAGTGCAAATAAAATCTACAGAAAATCTCAGCAGATATTCTCAGACTTCTGCTGAAGTTCATAACAGGTCTCAAAGAGAACATGAAAATTGTTCCTAATAAACAACAATCACGAAATCTTGCTCAAAAGCATAAGCACAGAATTTTGTCTGAAAGAGAGAAAGTGTGTTGGTGCTGTTTCATCAATGGGATGAAAAGAATTCTGAGTCCTATCGCATGTTTCCTCCCCACCACACTGTTGTAACAAACTAGGGAAAAAAGCAGAATCAAGAACAGCTTGGATGCGCTGAAATCTGAAAAACTCCTTAGGGTTTACATTTTGTCTAATTACGCATCATGGCATCTAGGGCAATGAGAAATGCTGTGCTCAGCTGTGGAAATACATTTTGGTCATCGAGAAGTATTTTGGCTACCTCTCCTCCCCACAATCAGAAAGTGTCATGTGCCAAGCTGAACCACTCTATTTGTTGATAAATTCCAAATATATGTATGTGGAGGGGAAAAAAGTGTGTATAGTAAAAGTATAAAGATAAATTACTTCTCAGGATAAAGATCTTTAAGTTGGTGTTGAACATAGTATCACCTCGTGTTCAAAAGAGGTAAAAAAGGTGAATAAAATATTAGAAATTACCAGGAAAGAAAAGAGAAAGAAAAAGAGAAAGAAAAAGAGAAAGGAAAAGGGAAAGAGAAAGAAAAAGGGAAAGAGAAAGAAAAAGAAAAAGAAAAACAAAAAGAAAAAGAAAAAGAAAAAGAAAAAGGAAAAGAAAGAGAAATAGAAAAAGAAATAGAAAAAGAAAAAATACTAGATATTGTATAGGTCCATGGATAGTCTATATTTGAAATCAGTCTCACAAAGCATGTTAGAGAATAGTATAAAAAGTACAGTGGTGCAGATTGATTTCCAGTTAAGGAGGTGCCGGACTGTGGTCTTAACAGCTTCGAAATGAGAAAACCAGGGTGGATCATGTGTTGTGACTGATGCCCATAAGGTCATGAATGTTTTGTGGAGAAAGCACACAGTTATCAATATCAGTATTTTCGCAGTTAAAACATAACTGTTAGAGGACGCTGAATGCAATTGTCAGGCAGCAGGCTGAAAGCAAATTTGGTGATGAATTACTTTGTAATAAAATGTGTGATTAAACTATTAACTCATTGCCAGAACATATTGTGGAGGTCAGACATTAATTATTAAATATAGTCATTGAGAAACCAGCTGCTGCTTGGAAAGTTCGTAAGATTGTGGGGAAGGGAGGTTATACCAAGTGGAGGGTTCTGTTCTACCGTCTCATTGCTGAGATATAAATTATTATCCTAAGCATCTTTTGTTAATGCTAGTACAGATAAAATAATGGGCTAGACAAGACTTTGGTTTGACCTCTTATTCTTACATTTCATGCTATGTTTTTATATCTTGACTGACAGATCTAGACCTCCACCCTTAACAGGAAGAACAGAGTGTGGATATCCCAGACCTGACTGTGTGTACGTACAAAGCCGTAAGATCCTCTATTCAGTAGCAGGGTGATACGGTAGAATTCACTTGTCGGATGGTTACAAAGAGTGACAAAAGTGACCAAAATATATTTGATTGAGGAGGAGGGTCAGTAGGAACATCCTGAGCAAATAAAAGGGAAGGTAATATTTCTCTCAGAAGTTACTTTTTTACTCCAATGTGTTTTAATGTCCTCAGTCAGAGGAGACAACCCACTAATATTTTTTTTTCCAATCCGAGTTGAGGCTGAAATAACTAATCGGAGTTGGAAGGTACACCACTTCTCTGGAAATATTTTGAATAAATGTGTCCACCCTCTTTGAGTGGATCTCAGTCCCAAAGCATTTTGTTGGTAATTTTGTGCTAACTAGGGATTTTAGGGAACCTGATCCTTCCTGACAATTAAAGACTTAATCAGACTAGTTGAACAAATAAATATCTGACCTACTCTCACTAGGTTATACCACACTATTTTATGCAGCAGTTAAAAAATTTGTTGTTAGAGTGGCAGTCATTGAGTAGATGTGAACTTTATCTGAGAGATGGCTTTAGTGACAAAACGCACCACTGGCTCAGGAAATGGTGAATCTTAGGACTGTATTAAAATTAAAGGAACGCATAGTAATAAAAAATTGCTATTAAAGATTATTTGACTGTGTGTTTGAAGAAATATATTGCTGGGATCATTCAATTCTGGTATATCTGAGAGGAAAAATATGGACCTGAAAGAAGACATCTAAGATTAGGAAAAGACTATGAACTTAAAAAATCAGCAAGACGGATGATACTAAGAATGTAAAATTTCAGAAAAAAAGGTTTTTTCTATTATTATCGTACAGCTTTTGAAAAAGTTATATATAAAAAACAACTTTTTTATTTTTAAATGTGTATCTAGGTAAACACTGTATTAAAGATGTCAGTACTAAGGTACCACTGATATTTTGCAGGATGGGAGGGTATGAAAGGAATTAAATTTTACACATGTGCACATTCTACACATTAGATAAGTAATAATATTTTATTACAAAAACCAATGCTTTTCATCCTTAAATTTTTCAAAGAACTTCACACAGTAGCTTTGTGTGTGTTTGGAGATCCTGCCACACGTGCCCCTGTATTAAGGCAGCATGAAAATGGTCCATATTGCACAAACCCTGAGCAAATGCTTATGTAAAGAGTCTGATTGATGTGTGGAAGCCTTACCTGAAAGCGTTTAAACTCTTAGTGACCACGACTTTTCAACCCACTGGGTGTTACCTCCTTAGCAGGAATGGCAGAATACGAGTATCCCCACAGCTCAGAAAAACAAAAATAAGGTAGAAAAAAACAAATATGTTTTATCAATGACTCCAATAAGACATCATCAACACACATGTGCATGCACACACATCCACACATGCAAAGAAGGAAGAAACTGGATCCTTTCCTATTTAATTATGAAGATGCTAAACCACACTATTCATCTGGCTGCCAGGAAGAGGCTTCTCCTCTTTCCTCCCCAGTTATCTTCTGGATTTCACTAATTATCGGTAAAGATTATAAAATGGGGAACTACATCTGACATCTCTGTCATCCAATACAAATTCCTTCATTTTCATCTGGCCTCCCTAATATACGAGACACATCCTTGAGGATGGTGGAGACTGTTGTCCTAAAAGCTGAGATGAATCCCAGGAAAGCTACAATTACTGTAAATTCAGGATGATAATGTAGCCTGGGCTGGAGTGGGGTTATCTGTGCTGAGAGAGGTAATTCAAGTTCAAAAGTGGTGTACAGGAGGGTTTCAGGACTAGCAAAGGGAATGGAGGAATTCTCAGAAAGAGGAACTACTGAGTGAACAGGGGTGAAATCTCACAGGACTGCTCAGCCCAGTGAAATGAAAGATGGCATGGATGTGACTGCAGTCTCTAAGGAGCAAAGAGAGATGACTTAAAGGACAACAGTTATACAGGAAATGTGCGTGAGCTGATCATGAATAAATTTTGGCTAGAAACAACAGATAAAGAAAAGGAGTTTAGGAGTGGACAGAAAATATCTGTGATTTAAGTGGGACCCTCACATCCTTAGAAAGGACTCACTGAGGTGTTGATTGGCAGTATGAAAATTCTAGTCTTTGTAGCTAAGGATATTTGGTGTGATTTTCTGATCCACAGAGGAAATCGTCTCTCCTTCCAGCCATGTTGGCACTGTGCATCTATTATACTTACATCAGTTTCACTGCTGACATGTCTCTTCCCCTTCAGTCCCTCTGACTGTATTTCCCAGTTTGTAAAGGTCTTTGAAAATGAGACTGTCTCGTTAGATGCTGAGCCAGCAACTAGTCCCTCAGATACTTTTGCTTGAAGTGCTACCTTAACAGACAATAGTTAATGCTGTAATAGGTGTTATGCTGAACTTAGTAGAGAACCAGAGCTTAAGTTTTTTCATGTGGCCTTAATTCTGAGCTCCTATGCAAATGACTTGTAGGTTTTACATTGTAAGTTGTCCTGCTCTTTTTAAAAATACCAATTCACCAAAACAATCAGTTGTTGCGTTTTATACATGGATTTGCAGAGGCAAATACTCAGACTTCCTTTCCGAACTTGGGAAAACTTGATTTTCTGCACTGAGCTGCAATTCACATCTTCTTTTCTCTGTGCAGACTTTTATGTTCAAACACAAGATGTGAGCAGCCCATAAGGCCAACCCTCCACTCCCTTTCAAAGGAGACTTACGGCCTTGCTGCAGATTCTTTGTTTTTGTTTAGGAGATAGCGGGGTAGGGAGAACAACGGGACAGCCTCACTGGACAAATATTTGCTACTCATGTGGCAGCAGTCACAGAGAAAGCTTCACTGACCATATATAATGAACATTATAGCTTATTACACCCAGGAGGCTCCTAAGGGAATATACGTCTGCCTCAGGAGAAACTCCTCCACCTTCTCTTAATTCACAGGTGTTTGCACTGACTCTGAGCTGCTGCTAAGCAGGTAGTGAAATGACAGCACAGAAGTTATTTAGTTCCCCTCAAAACTGGATCATATGACAAAATATGTACGGAAATAGGTCTATAAACAATATGCAATTCTAAGCAGCCAGCCGTAAAAAGTAATTAAAGAGGTAGTCTAAATCACAGGAGAATGCAAAGAATTTTAACTAACACGTCTATGCATATTCCTGCCCTTTGTCTAAGTCATTCACTTATTCCTTCCTTTAGCTACATATCAAAACTTGTCTCTTCTACAGAGTAAACATTCATATAAACAGAAAGATCAAATCTATTCCCTCAAAACTCATCACATTATGCTGGGAAGAGACCGCAAATAAATGAGCTGCAACTTGGCTTTCTGTACTAGCGAAGCAATCACCAGACGCTGGATCTGCAGGATAATAATTTGCTGTTCTGAAAGAGCAGCCTCTGAAACAGTGTTTAAGTACTCCAGGCTCTGCCTCCCATCCACCTCCTGGCCATACAGGTGCCTTGCAGATAAACTGTGGGCTTGTAATGAAGACAGGCAGTGATGTATTAAACTTCTTGACGTGCATGGGCACTGTTTGCAGGGGTTTTCTGTTAACAATGGAAGTGAGTCTTACCTTGAGGACTGCCACAGGGTCACGCACAGATGGTACCCAGAATATTGACAGATGTACTTTCAAACAATAAAATTTATTTTCATTTAGCAAGGCCATGCTGTCCTGCACCCTCTTATGAGCAGTTAACTGATGGGTTGGATTCAGCCACTGTGATTAACAAAGTAGTAAATCTGTGAGTAACAGTAACTAAGAATCCATAGCTCCTAAAGGGTCCAAGAGGACAAGGTACAGCCAGTTCACCTCCTTCATGTGTTTTCCCTTGCTTTGCTTTTTTTTTTTTACATATTTGCTTAAGCTGTTACTCTGCTTTCAGTTTCACAGGAATCTATTTTAACTCACTCTGTGTATTTTATCCACTGATAGACACCCTTTCAACCTCCTGACGTACACTCTGCTTTGGCCACTGTGGGGTTAATCTGCCACGTTTTGGTCAGACAGTCATTGCCTCAAAGCCTTCCCCAAACTTTGCAGACATGGAACTGATATTTTTACAACTAGTGCCGAGTCTCTGCTGGTTGTATTCCACAGCAATGCACCTGGATGCAATTGCGCTTGTGTAACTAAACCTGACTGATGGGTTTCACTTAGTGGGGACTCTGCTTGTTTCATTGTAAAGATTAGAGAGTGATTCAGCATTCATGAGAAAATGTGGCAACAAAAGGTTAGCTGAACAGTGGTAGGAGTGGAGCCATATTGGGAGCAATTGAAAGAGGAAATGGTCTGGATTTATTGTCTGCATTAAAGATATTGTGGGTCCCATAGATACCAGGAGTGTCATGGAGACACAGCTAATAGGATTTTTATTGGATTATTGTCGGGATGTTGCACCTGCTTCTGAAGGAGGTGGTGGAGTTGGTTTTCTGGCACAATCCTTAAACAAGGAAGCAGAAAGGCGCTACGGGAGCTGGAAGCTCCGGTATTAATATTTAAGGAAATTTTAACAATTGCCTCAAAGCCATTTCAAGCAAGCCGTCAGCCAGCAAGCACCCCTTCTGTCCCTTTAGAAAATGCTCATGCATAGAAAATGCACTGCTGAAATGAATGAAGACACCATGGACTTATTCACAACTCTCTACACAGCCCAGATTGGTTGGGTTTTTTTGGGCTTTTTTTGGGGGGGGAGGTTTGTGAAGTTTTTTTTGTATTTTGGGGGGGGTTGTTGTTGTTGTTTTGGGTTTTTTCAATTGAAATTTTGATTTCTGCCGTTTCTGTTTTTTCACAGTAGCATTTATCAATTCATTTGGTCTCTCATTTCCCCTGTCTCCAGTGTGTTTGATAACAATACTTTCATTCTCTGTAGCCTCCTTTACTTACTGTGAGTATTACAAGATTTTGCTAAAAGGTCAAGGTGAGTGCCCTTTGTGGTCATTTCAACACCTGAAGGTCTCGCACATGATTTGCCTCCATGCTTCGCATTCAGCAAACCATTTTCCAGCTCCCTATTGTGCATTTTACTTATTCAAAGCAATCATGGCACATTTTATCCCACAGAGAACTGAGCTGAGGGGAATAAAGAGAGTTTCCATCACCAGTTCTTTTTCACTATCACTGCTGGTTTCTAATGAAGCTGAACATTAGAGAAACTCGGAAGCCATGTATATTCAAAAATCAAGCTAAACACATCTAATGTTGATTTAAGAGTGTCTTATTAGATTTTAAGTAGATTTGAATGAATAATTTGTAATAAATGATCTCATGAATTGTATCTCATTTCTTTTTTGGGCAGTTACTTGCAAAAGGAGTAAAATCGTTCCACCCAGGATCTAATCTAAAGCTCTCTGTAGTTAGTGGAAGGAAATCAATACGTTCTGGATTAAGACATAAAATATATTTTATTGAATAATCTTGATCATGAAATGTATTCACAAGAACCCATTCCTAAGATCATTCAGTCTCAGAGAAGTTGTGTTTTAACGTGTGTCTCTAATATAAGTTGTCTTTCTGTCCCCACAGATCAGAATGCGCTAACTTCTTTGTCTACATTTCTATTACAAAGTTAGCAACTCCTGGAAATTTCTGCTACAATCTTATGAATAATTTACAGCTTTTACTTTAGAGGTATTGTCATAGAAATTTTTTTACTAGTTAATAATTTTAGGTAGAAACTCAAGGTGTGAAAATCTGAGGTCAGCTCCTTTGACCTCCAAATGATTAATCACCTGTTATATTCCACTAATATTATCCTCAAAGATTGCTGTGAATGGCTTCTTTATAACTTTCTTTTCTCTGTCTTTCTCTTTTTACTCTTCTTCCTCAGTGATTCTATTTACATACCTATATACTAGTCTCTTCTTCCAACAACTCAAATAAGACTAGGGACGTTTCTAGAGACTTCTAGTGGTATGTTATTAATTGTGAACTTCCCGATCTTGTCTTTCTCATTGAAATCAGTTTCTTTCCCAGATTTCACTTTTTTTTTTTCCTTTTTGTCCATCGCGGTTTCTAGTAATCAGTTCTCCAGTTTGCATATTTTTGGTCCCTTATTTCCCTTCGTTTCATGCATTATTGCACAGTGGTCAACATAGTACAGTAATTTAAAATTTGTTGTATTGAAAGAGATTTGACTTAAATTGCAGACTTTATTCTGAAGGTTGTATAATGTGTTTGTGATCAGGTCCTTGTCTCCAAGAGGTATATCACTAACAATAAATATTGTGTTGGAGATATAATACAAGAATTTGAATTGATAGTGAAAAGATACATGAATAACTTCCCAAGACAAGAAATTTCTTCCAAAATTCCACTTGCATTTTAGCTTTGCTTTCTTATTAATATACCATTGGTAATTCAGGACAAATCATGTTACTATTGAAATCTGTACGAACACACTGCTAGAGTTTTCCTTGATGTGATATTGGCCATTGGCAAATAACTGTCCCAAGTACTTCCTTCTGAAGAATTTGAGAATTGAAATATTACAAGGCAATTCTTAATTCTTAATTCTTCTAGTGATCTCCCTAATTTGGACCGTACAAGACCTTAAAAATAAGTATGTAAGGTTTTTGCAACATCCTCCTTCCTTGCAAGTGTGTTGTCCTGAGAGCGCTTAATTTTCTAGTACAGGTAAATCCCACAGAACTTATTGTTGTCATTGAGGGCTTGGAGTGATAGGATGAGGGGGAAAGGCTTTAAACTGGAAGGGGAAAGATTTAGATTAGACATTAGGAAGAAATTTCTCACGATGAGGGAGGTAAGGTTGCCCAGGGAAGTTGTAGAGATGTTCAAGACCAGGTTGGATGGGGCTTTGAGCAGCCTGGGCTGGTGGGAGGTGTCCCTGCCCGGGGCAGGGGATTTGAAACTAGATGATCTTTGAGATCCCTTCCAACCCAACCCATTTTACGATCTTTTATTCTGCAAGTCTTTCACTCAAACAGTTGCCTTTCTCCACTTCCGTCTCAAGGCACCTAACAACACTTCGGTTCTTTGCAATGGTTAATACTATAGTAATAAAAATAAAATCTAAAAATATGTCACCTACTTTATAACTTGGTTTGTCTTACTCCTAGTGGATTAAGCTACACCCACTTTAAGATATATTTCAGAAGTATCTTTTTGTACCCATGGAATGGTGATAGGTAAAATTTAACAGATAAGCTTTAGTTGAGGAGGTGTCTACATTGAAATACTGACAAAGAACATAAACTACCATTTCAGTTGCACACTTGCTTTGATGACACTTTCATTCACCCGCACTATAGCTGTGTATTTATGCTATGATGATAAGTTTTAATAATTAAGAAAAGTGAGGGAAGACAATTCATGTCACCCTAAGGTAGCTTAAATAATCATCTTCTGCAGTTGCTTTATGGCTACAAAAGTGACCTAATATTACTAACTCAGGAATCTAAATCTGAGAGTTTAAATCTAGGTGAGGCAAATCCTAATCTTAACATTTATCTATCTCAGTTCTCCACTTAGAAAATGCACAGAATCTGAAATCTTTACTCATTATATCACTAACATGCACATAATATTTAAGGGGCAATCTTGAAGATGTGATGGGAGAAGGCAGTTTAGAGCTAATTAGTGAAGAAACCTGTTCCCAGTTCACTAAAGGAAAAGAGAAGATTCAGTAGGCAAAAGGAAGAGGGCAAGGTGCTGGTTTTTCCTGCAAGCTAGCTGTCTGTTTGGGCTATGAGATAATTAGGATATGGATTGTATCTTTTAATGTGCCGTCTAACTCATGCAAGGCAGAAAAAAACAGAGAAGCTGGCAGCAGTTAAATTGGAGATGTTAAAATATATCTGTAATCACTCACTTAGACAGTTCTGGGACAAGCTCATGGAGCTCCTTACACCCAAGGATGTTTTTGCTAAGGTTGGCATTGCTGTGAATATATCTGTGTTTCACTCCATCATTTAGTGTACATACACCCTCTGTGCCTCCAGGCACCTCCCTCAAGGTACTACTAGAAAAACCTGAAAATGGGAGTATTATAAAATCATAGAATGATTTGGGTTGGAAGGGACCTTAAAGCCCATCCAGTTCCACTCCTCTTGTCATGAGCAGGGATACCTGCCATCAGAACACGCTGATCAAGACCCCATCCAACACGGCTTTAAACAATTCCAGGGAGGGGGCATCCACAATCTCCCTGGGCAACCTGTGCCAGAGTATGTATCACTGTAACAGAAACTTGGGCCCAAAAGTTTGCAGAGAATTGCTGGTACACCATGCGGTGACCTAGCTCTGACTGCGTGAAGTTAGTGCCTGTAAATTCTGCCAGTTTAATATCTCTAGAGAATAGTTAGTTTTATTTATTGGCCATTCTGGAATCTCCTACAAAAAGAGCAGGAAAATCGTGCCAAATTGTCAGCTCTGGTCAGGGACACAATATCACAGAGTGAAAATGTAGTATTAGAGTCGCTTATTGTGAACAACACAACACCTTATATTGATACAAATACGATTAAAATGAAAAGTTTATTTCTGGTAAAAACTTTTCCTAAGCTCTCTGTTTGGAGTATAGAACATTCCATTCCTGTAATTCCAAATATAAATAATAAGGCTGCTACCAGAAAGCATTGACTCATAATAGTCACCAATATTGCTCCTGAGAGAATAGTAGGGTCATTAACAAAACACAGTCATCACATATATGGTCCTGTATGGCATCAGCCCAAGCTTTGTAAAAGAGTGTTCCTCCCACAGGGGTTGTGAGCTCATTCAGATTTCTGCCAGTTTCCAAGATCAAACCTATGACTTCAAAGGATTTGTCTTGACAATTGGCTGCCGATTCCAGTACTGCTGTTCCTAGGTAAGAATGGCCAAATGTCTCACTGCTCTCAGAAATTATGTAGGATATGCTTCCAGAGTCAATATTAATGCCTTCAAAGAGACAGAAATGCAAGAAAAAGACAAACCATGTATGACATTGGTTTATTCCACCCAATCTTTTGACATCTAAAAGAGACACATTTACATAGCTGTTTATTTCATCTGAGCAAGATGTTTGTGAGACTTTGGATTAATTTTTATAGAGTGGTGACAGAACAATCTTAGATGTTGAACTCTGAATTAGACAAACAAATACTGAATCCAAAGTTAGGTGAGATGAACGTTAGCCTCTAAGAAATACTTCATATGGCTATGGAAGTTGGTCCAACATATGTCCCCATCTTATTTATTTATTTGTTTTGCAGTGCACTGGGTTTAGGTGTTTAGGTCCTGTACACAACAGGGAGACAAAGTTCTTGAGGATCACCATAAAAAATATGTGTATCTTGGTAACGGATCCATAATTCCGTGCTGAGGTTAAATTTGCTGAAACATTCCGAAAAGTTCATGAGCACTTCAAGAAGTACAGGTAAAGTCTTTACAGACCTTGGCCCTAATTTCAAGGTAGACTGTGCTATCACTTTTGAGAACAAAGGGCATGGATATGTATAATGTGCACTGACATAGAGACACAATATGTTGGGAAAAACCATTCAGATTTCCCCATCATTTTGTAGTATGAGAAGCTCACAAATATGCTTCTAGTTCCTTTAGTTCTAGTATTGTTAGAATGGTTCATACCTAAATTTTAATTTATTTTATGTATAAGTCAAGGTTACTATGAAAGAGGCTCAACTGGAAAAACATAAAAAGAGACATATGGGGATGACATTATAGGGATTAAAAGACAAACTATCTTATATATTAGATCTGAGTAAACCTCTGAACTTTCAATCAGATTAAACTGTTCAGTATTTTTTCTGAGATTTATCTATCCTTTGTGCATGATTTAAAAAAATCCATGTAACTATGTGTGTTATCAAAATGTTACCATGGATCCAACTTTTAGTCTTAAATATGAGAATATCTCAGTACACTCAGAGACAGTTTATTCAATTATTATTAAAAAATAAATAAAAAAATACAGGCATCTCATTTTGTTCTGAAGAGCAGAAGTTCCACTATTTTTCATAACACAGGAAGAAAAAGGAACTGCGTGATTCAAGGAAACAGGTCTGATTATGAATTTTTTGCCTGTAGGGAATCAACCCTCAAATTCTCTGATTTCATATAAAACAAGTTACATGTTTTTCCAGTGATCACATAAAAACTTGGTCTTCAAAATAAGAACATTCTTGTTCAAAAGTGTTGCTTAAACTGCAGAGCAATAGTTGTCACATATATTATATTGATAAGTAGGGCTAAAACTATGTAATTGGCTGAATATTTTACAAGATCATTTGTTTAGCAAATCCCTTGAATTTTGTTGATGGATGTGTTTATGAATAGCATACAAAAAACTCTATAATGAAGTCTTATTATTGAGCAGTAGACGAAATGGCTCAAATGACTAAAGCAGTTGTCTGGATTTTTTTTACTCAAAGTCAATGAGAACACAAACTGAATTTCTACTTTAGGAAGGATTGGTTGACTCATCCTTCCTCCTTACCTCAACATTATTTTTCACTTCACGCTGCTTCCCAGTTACGGTAAAGAGTAAAAATACAAGCAGAGATAAACTCTGTAAAAGCCTTTCAGAGTGCATATTTTCTTAGAAAACAGACTTTCAGTCCTATTTTGAAAACCCAAAAAGCTCAGCTAGGTGATAGTTTTCCTCCATATCAACCTTTCACCAGACACGTTCATCTGTTCTCTTTATCCCCTGATTGTGTGTTCAAGGAACTATCCACAGGGTTATTTTCTCTCCAAATAGTGATTTCTGCTCACACGATCTTCTTTCTTTCCACCTTCAATTAGAAGCAGTGGATACGAGGTTAGCTCTGCAGCCATGTGTTTATAAGCACATATGAGTTTACATGCACTCATCGCAAAATGTGCTTTGACAGCCCCCTGCTACGGCTTTTCCCAGATTAAGGAATTGTAAGCAGCTTTGGACTGCTTGACCCTGCTGGTTCATCATTTATGATGTTCAAAACACGTTCATGGCCAATTTGAGTTTATCTAAACACTTAAGAAGAAACTCTTCAATTAAAGATCACACTAAGTGACACTGACAGTAACTCTCTTACCAATTTGGTGTGGATAAATCACCATCAGATGGTGGGAAGAGTGCTCTTCCCTTCATAAAACAAATCAGAGAGCATCATATCCAGAGCAGTTCTCTCTTAGAACTCATTTTTCATAACCTTGAAAGGAAGAAGTGTTTAAAATCAAATGTTTCAACAAGAGTTCATTGTGGAGTTTTGCTTAGGATGTAATTTCAAATACCTCAGCTCCAGTGGAAAAAAGAATGTATTTCTGTATAGAAAGAGTGATACCGTGTTTTTTTCAGTATCAATCACTCAGAATGCTTTATCATTTTAGTGAATGATGCCATATAATCTTTGTGTCACATCAAACACCAAAGCAATAAATTCACTAGGGGATATTTACAAGGGTATCCAGGCTGAATTGAGATGTCTTCTAGTTCTTTTTGTAAATAGTCACATTTACTGCCTGCTGTACAAAGGGGAAGCCACCAATTGATTTCTAATTCTGCAAACCCCAGGGTGTAAATGTGATTAGCAGTAATTGGAGAAGTTCAGCAACTGTTAATTTCTCCTCTCTTTGTTGTTTTTCCTATTTAAAATATTAACGAAATGCGTATGTAGGCCAAAACTGACTCCAATGCAGCTGAACAAAGGATACATATTTAATCAGAGCTGTGGGACCCCGATGCGGTTGTCTGAAACAAATGTGACATGTGCTTCCTCTCAAAAAAAGTCAGGCAGCTAATAAACAGCATCAGTATTTTGCTGTAATGTTCATTGTCTACATGATGTCGAGTTTAATGGCATTACACTATGTAAAAAAGCCAGAAGTACATTGCTAAATTTGTCTTTCCCAGTTGGCTGTCCCTGAGGAGATTATAATGCAAGCGGCGGTTTTGTTTGTTGCATGCAGAAGTATGCACACATTCCTAAGTTTTAAGTTGTAAAAGAAGGTGGGGAGAAGAGACATTAACTCCTGCATGGCTGAACGTCTCCTTAGAAGGAAACAGTTTTACTAGACATTGAGAAATTATGAAAAAATAGATTTTCCTTTCTAACTGTAGAGTATCTCTGGTTTTTTTCTAGGCAAGAATCTCCCCATCTGTAGGTGCAAAGGTTTGTTAATGCATTTTAGCAAAGAAATAGTTTATTTTTCAGCCATAAACAGGAACCTGTATTTATTTTTAGTCCCTAAAATTAAATATTTTTCAGAATTAACTTAAAACCAAGAAGGTCATGTGCAAAACAGAATGTAATCCTACTCAAAATGGTTTGAGTATCAGGAAGCCAGCTGGAAGCTTTGGTTGACTAGGCATTCTCCTCATTCTAGGATAGCTAAAGCTAAGTAAGAGAGATCTCATCTCTAACCTTTTGAAGCAAGAATCTTACCTGGAAATGTCTGAAAAAAGAGTTCAATAAGTTAATACAAATGTTGTTTGGCAAAGACAAACCGATGCTCTATGGGAGTAATTCCTCACAGAAATGCCTTGAGGACATTTTTTCATCAAACAACCACATTTGGAAAGCTAAGGACCACAATAGTGACAGACGCTTAATTCTGTATTTGAAAGGCTAAAAGATTGCCCCAGGTTGGCATATTCATGGCTGGAGTTTGTTCATTTGTAACTGCCCTCCTGAAAGATCACAAGTATTAAAGAGATACATCTAAAAATATATCCCTTGGAAAGGCATGAACACGTTGGAAACAAGAGCCTCATGAGAGTCATCTGGCCCTGAGCTACTGAGCTCACCCTGCAGAATCACCACGACATCATCAGGCTCTCTACCAGGCAGAGAGTTCCAGAATTTCAATTTACCTGTCTCACAGGGGATCAGTAGCAAACTGAACCCTTCAGTAACAGTCCCAAATATTATTCCTCCTTAGCAGGTTTTACTCCTTTATAAGAGAAAGGAAAACAGAGCTTTGTGTAACTCATCACTTAGATTGCCTATTGCTTTCAGAGATTTGGGAAGCAAGAGTTATCAGTGTTCAGTGCAGAAGCATTGATGCCACAGAGAAAATCCGAGTTTGGGCACACTCTGAGTTTGGACTAATTCAGTAATTAAAAGCTTTATAAATATAGTAATGGCATGCAACTTTATGTCTGCCTGATACTTGTTGCTGCTCTGTTGAGAACTAAGGAAGTTTGTGAGATGGAGCTCAAACAGGGTGGGTGTTGCGATATGAAGATTCAGCTGACACGTGGAGGGGCACAGAAAACAGATCTGCGTCACATTGTGAGATGAAATAGATATCTCCATAGTACAATTCTACCACCTCTTGTTAATATACAAATTTAATTTATAATTTATTCTGTATTTCTTTCACTGGAAAACACAACTTTGACTTATTTTGCAAAGAAAGGTTCAAGAAACACATTGCCTTTTGCCCACTTGACAGTAATCAAAGCCATAAGGATCCTGAGTGCTATGAGGAGAATGCATCCTCAATTTCTCAGTATTTTGAGTTGTGTTGAGCATTGCTGGTAAGTTCTCTTTTCACAATCCAACGCTGGCATTCAAATAAGCAGCTACTGGTAGAACATTTCTAATATATTGTGAGAGGTATTAATATAATATGATGTGATAGAATATGATATGATAGAATAGAATAATACAGTAATCATATAATGTAACCATATTACACCATCCCATATAATATATAGTACCATTATGTATGCAGTATGCATTTATGTAGATTACTTTATTAATTTTAAAACATATATTATTTATACACAGACATGTACAAGCACACATACACATTTGTAACAAATACTGAGCTTGGGAACTAAATAGCTACAGGTGGGACCACTTTCACTTCTTTAGTAAAATCCAACACTTTCTACTATTTATTTAAATATTAATATTTCTAAGACACTTTTTAAGTGTAATAGAGCAATTTTTTCCTTCTCTTTTCTCTGGATTATATCCCAGATATAGAGAGGCATGATCATACTTTAAGTCAGAAACTGGAAACATGCCCCGTTATTGTATTGTTATCTGTTACGAAGTAAGATGGAATTGTCTGGGAGATTTGTTTCCTCCTCTGGCTGCTGTTAAAAACAACTTTTGGATGGGTTGTTTTACTCCAGTGACAAGCTGCATAATCCTCTTCTGCACATGACACACCTAAACCTGGGCTTCAGGGGAGCAATTCAGAAAGTGCTGGGCACTTCTTGCAGTGATGTACACCTTCCCTTAGCCCTCCCAATGCACAAATCCACCTGTGACCTAAGCTACCTTTCAGAAACACTTGCTTCTCTCTCCTGACAATTAGAATGACTACATCTAGTTGTCAGAGACATTAATATACTCTTAATCCCCCCTTCTGGATAATCCTGCTGCAGATTTCCTTTTGGAAGAAGTGATACCATTCACCTCATTAAAGAACAGTTCCAAAGGCTGGAGAATAGGACCTCCCTAAATGCAACAAAAAGAGACCGGCATCTCCAGACCAAGAGCCAAATTGCAAGACTCCAAATACCTTTCGCACTCCTCCTCGGTTCATGAGGGACGCCTACGGAAAGCGGGGGTTTGACTCAGGTCGCTTCAGACACTGAAGTCATTTGTAGGTATTTACACTGGGGCTTGTCCTTCATAGATTGTACCAATATTTGGAACAAGGCTTGTCAGTACAGTCAATGGAGGCTTTATTTGTCTCATGGAACACATACAAAACTCTGGTCACGTGAAAGACACCACACCCTCTGTTAACCGAAAGGACTACATCTCTAGGGCAACTGACTTGAATGCTAGCAGTGTGAGTAGCTGAGGCGAGAGAGAGGAATCTGACAAAAAGCTCATAGATCCCAAACACAGTTTCTTGCAAAGCAGAACTTGTTGTCATGAATTTTGTTTAAACTTCATTTCCGTAAATGAAATTTAAAATTTTTTTTAAAAAAAGAAGGAAAACCAATCCATTTGATTTTTATATTTATCCTTATTTTCAGATTTATTAGAAGAAAAAAAAGGGGAATGTAGGGTAAAAAGGAAATGTTTTTCACAGATGAGCTTGAAAGAAACAACATTAAGCTCTTTCTTTGATCAGGAGAAAAGTATAGTTCCTCACTGGATCCTGTAGCAATGAAGTAAATTAAGTTTAATAAGGTGAAATTATAATAAATCCTACTCTTTGTAGAATAGTATCCAGATGGAAAAAACACAGATATGCTGCATGAAATGCTGTCTTTGTTACATTCCAAAGAAAACCCCATTGCTAAATGGTTTCTGGAGTGAGAGGCTTGAGTTTTTCTGCTGTCTCCTTTTATGTATCCCTCTCTCCTCGTTTCTATCACTGACCTTAGCAATTATATCCTTCCACGCAGTTCTCTTTTTCCTTATATTATGTTTCCTTTCAGGGAGTGCTCTTACTAAGCCATTTTGTCATGCTAACCTTCAGCTTGTTTTGATATCTCTCATAGGAACTCATTATTCTTAGTATTGAAAAGGCAGTTCTAAACAGAAAGTACGAAAGAAATGCAAAAAAAATGTAGAGAATGAAGATGCTGAGAGGTATTCCTACCTGTATGAATCATTGATATGTCTACAATGTTCAACAAAAGAAGCCACGAAGTAATTTCTGGTGCATGGGTTATGTGACAGAGTGGCTTACATTCACGTTACTACTTAAGAGACCTTTGTCTTGCAGAAGTGTTTTGGAGAGAGTTCGTTGCTGTGGTCCAAGGCTGAACCAAAAGAGAGCTATCTGTTGGGTGGCTTTAGCTCTTATGCTTTCTTTTTGCTTTATTTCATGGCAAAGATGAACCCTGTGTTTCTTACCCAGGCCAGCTGTAAAGCTAGAAAAATGCCATG
This sequence comes from Neomorphus geoffroyi, assembly GCA_033558235.1. Lineage (NCBI taxonomy): Eukaryota > Metazoa > Chordata > Aves > Cuculiformes > Neomorphidae > Neomorphus > Neomorphus geoffroyi. Next base: position 5,082,237 of record JAUMJM010000025.1, read on the forward strand.
AATTTTTACACGTGGTTTACAGATAGATGAACAACACTTGGTTATGTAATACTGTCCATTGATCACTCTAAGTCTGAAAACATCCTATCCCATGCATCACTGATATACTGTTATTTCTGCTTTTAAGCTGTTGTCTAGATACTACTAGATGTTGTCTAGATACTGCATAGCTTTGTATGCAAATAATTTTTGAAAAGTTTGCACTTCCGTGGGCGTTTGGCTCATAATTTCGGTCTAAGTATTATTAAAATGTTGGACTTCCAAGGCAGTATAAAAAATTGGTTCAGACACGAAGAAAGTCTTGGTGGAAAAAAAAATGTTGTGCTTTCTATAAAAGATTTGTGAGATGAGAGGAAACTTTTACTTTGGAGTTCTTCAGCTTGTGTTACAAGTAGTCTGTGTCTTTATTTCTCAATTTGCTTATTTTCTCTCTTCTTACAGTCTGCTCCACCCACATTTTCTCCCTAGAACAACCATAAAATTGCATTTACAGCTAATTTGCTATGCTCAGAAACACAATTTAGATGCTTTAAGTGAGACTGCCTGTTTCTAAAAAGAAAGGTCTCTTTCTGCTTCTTTTTTTACCTGGCATACATCTAACCCTGCTCCTCCAGAACAGCAAGTGTGATAAATGTGTCGAAAACATTCACATCAAAACCATGTGATACGAGTTGTTATTTTGACTCTTGTTGACACCTCCCGTTCTCTTTAACCCAGATGTTTCCATGAAGTAGCACAAAACTTTTTCTCTCTCTCTTTTTTATTTTTCCCCTAAGATTAGAAACAGGCATTTCCATTTCTAAGGAAACTGAAAGTCATTCCTTCTTCCCTCTATTACTCTGTGAGTGCAGGTGCTTTTATGCAGGTGTATATTTCTTTACCAGAGCTGTTTTCAAGAACTGGGGACGCTTTCTGCCCAAACATGTCTTTGATTCACAATGAACTAGCGATACATTTTCAGTTTATGCAAACCCTATGTGCATTTGCAGATGTTTAGCTTGAACTTGATTGTTCCCCAACCAAAGAGATCAGACCATGACAAGATAAAAAGTCAATACTTTGTAGGCCAGAAGGTGTAATTTTAATGGCTTTTAAGTCACAGAGTAGTGAAGGTGTTTAGACTACTATTGAAGTAATTGGCTTTTAAATATCAGTGAAAGAATAGTTCTAGTGATTATTCACCTAGAAGTTCAAAACTACAACTTTTATCCAAGGCCCTGTGCCCTATGGGAAATTCATCCATGACTTAGAAGTTAAGGATCCTGCTATCAAGTACTGAAGAGAGAGATACCTATGAATACTGATGTGGCCATCCACAAGGAACTGGGTCAGCTAGCCACAGTGAATGCCCAGGAGAGGGGTTAAGATGGGTAATCAGCCAGGCACCTAAATATGTATCTGAAAGCAAAGTCTATTTTTATTCAGCATTTCCTAACATGACTCTTAGCTGAAGCCAGAATACCAAGTTGGACACCTGGAAAAAGGGGCCTTTAAATCCATATAAATGGAACGTGGATGAGACTGCTAATTTAGCAACCGAACTCAGTTCAGTCCCGAACTGTACCTGACCTGAAACAAAGACTGGAAACCTGACAGACTTTGTCTCAGAGATGTGCTCTGCTCATGAACTTACCACAAGTTGGGGTCACATCCACCTTTCTCCTCCACATCCCAAATATTCACCCCAGTCTGAAAAAGAGTGTGTCCTAAAATGCATCTTTTAAAGGTTTTCATAGCGTTAAGATCAAGGGTGAGCATTTTAAAAATCTAGGTAAACCAGAATATTTTACCCAGTGTTTCTTGTGTTAAAACCCACACCTTAAAGCAATCGCACCTAGAAGGAAAGGCAGACTGGATTTAAAATCTTCCATGATGGTAAATCCACCATATCCACTGGCAAAGCTGTTCCAGTGATTAATTGCCCTCACTGTTTAAAGAACTTACATTGTGCTTCCTGTTTGGATTTTCCAGTGCTACTTGAATTGTTTCAGTCACAAGTTTCTTGACTTCTATGTTCTAGCCACAACAGGAAACAGAAGTGCCAAAATACCATGAAAAAAAATATTTTTGTCTTGTTTCTCTTCCCTCAGAAGGAGAAGGAAGCAATGAAACTTGCAAAAAAGTAACTGGAGATTTGCTCAGTGTGGACACAGCCTCACTTCTAATGAGAGCTGGCAGAGGCATCACTTAAGCTAATCTGCGGTTACCAAATCTGACTCAGTAGTTTTTCTCCAAAGTTTCTGAGTCTAAGGTGTCCAGTAGGTATTCAGCTCATCCCTGCCGCATCGCTGAGCCTGGGACTCAGACAGCAATAACAACTGTGCAAATGCTCATGTGCTTTTCCACTGCTTCTGAAAAATCTGGCAAGTCTCACAAGACTGGGATTGATCGGAATTCAAGAACTTTTTTGATTTGGGTCTAACGGGTGCACCTTGTTGTCTAACAGCATTTAACTATTCAGTCACCTACTTTCTTTCCATCTGAATGTAGGGAAGCTATTACTGCTCTGGGAATATTTTTCTGTGGTTTCTGACTTTCCGCCTGGGTGTTTCTATGCAGCAGCTGGCAGGAAAACATACAGCAAGGGCACTTAGTGCACCCAGGGAAACTGAAGCATCTGTTTACCTCTCCTCCTGAGCCAGGGTCAGAGTGGAGGTACTGAACTGCATCGTTTGTTTTATTCTGGCTTCTTAAAATCAGGATCTGAGTTTAGCTTCTCCTGCAGGAAGGGATTTAGTGTCAGCTTGGATTCCAAGGTAAAATTCTGGTCATATGAAACTTCATCCACAATATTTGAATTGTTAGTAAGATGAAAATTCTTGAGGTTTCTTATGATTTTCTTTCCTCATTTCTTTCTTTTTAATGTGCTGTTTTAACAGCAAGGCAAAAGTATGTTGTGCATTTGAGTTTACACGCGGTTCTACTATTAAGCACCTGGATTTGAAGTAGTTTCTTCCCTAAGGATTTAAATAAATGCATTGCCCCGGTTTTAGGATCCAGGTTATTATAAGTTAGCCAGGTGCCACAATAATATTAGCTCAGAGAACCTTGTAGGTTTTTGTACTGCAAATGCAGCTCTCTTGCCGGTCATAATAAAATAAATGAGCTTGTATTTCTTTAATAGCAAAGCCTCCCTGTGTATTAATTTGGTTCCATGACAATACATCTTGTCAGAGCAGCACAACAAATGTGAGAACATACACTAAGAGAATTGTCAGTAGGTAATTTATGTTAGCAGGTTAATGATATTTTGCATGGCTTTACTTCTGATTGCAAGGAAAGCACAGGAAGGCTCCCTAGAAATTAATACAATTATAAAATAATTTGTTGGCAAAGTCAGTTCTAAAATAAACACAGATTTCCAGTGTCTTTTAAAAAAATATATTATACTACTCCTATAATACGGCATGATATTAATATAGATATCCTGATTCCAGGGCCAAATGCCTGTTTGCATCTTTGGTCTGGATTTGTTGTATTGCACATGTATACAAACGTGTATTAAAAGGTGTGTACTGTGAGGGGCTGTGTTCCTTACAGTTATTAGAAAAGACTCTTTTTAGTAATCAACAAATATTATTATAGTCTAGTAGACAAAAAAAAGATGTGGTAAATTGGATACGAAATTATGACACTATCAAATTGGAAGTAAAATGGAACTACAAAATGGAATTTGGACTGAAATCTGACATTCAGTTTGGAATTGAGTTTAGTTTGAACTATTGAAACAGTGTAATTTGCCAAGCTTAATTCATGCCCTGTCATTTTATTCTCTAAAATAAAAACTGGTTCTTTTATATAAGGTATGTCATACTGACAAGTTACTGATTTCTTTCTTTTTTTCTTTCCCTTTTCACAGGTGGGAATAATTTGTCTTGCCTAATCCTTGGATCTCTGGGTAACATTAAGTAGTTGGATAAGATTATGCTACAGATGAATCTTGATTATTGTAATAGCCATTTCTGCCCTGAAAACCTATAAATTTAATAAGCTATCATTTTACTTGACTTTAAATATAAGTACTAAACTATATACTTTGAAAAACTTTGTTCATGTAGGAAAACAAGTAGCAAGTGAAGTAGCAACTGGGGCGCTATAGAAAACAAAATTTTAACATCTCCTTCTGTATAAGGATGGTTCTTCAGCAATCGTTTGCAAATCTTTGGGACTTGCAAAGTGATATCTTTGTGTAAGGGAAACCAAACAAAAATCCAGAGTGCTAGTGCTTGCCAGCTTGATGCTTATGAATGTTTCTATTCTGAGGACTCCATTTGGAAAAGGAGAAATATAACCCTGAGCATTGCAACAAGGAGTATGACTTCAAATATGAGCTCTGGAAAATAGACTATCGATTGAAAGGCGTCAGGCTCACAGCAATCAAAATATTAGTCCTATGCCGTGTTCAGTTTTAAATTCCCAACTACTTGAAGCTGTTTATGGACCGAAACGCTTCAAAGGAGTGTGGCTTAAACATGCACATCCACACCAAAAATTCTTGCCCATGGTTTCTTGTGTTGGTTACTGGTGGTATCTCAGACACACCTTGATGTTCAGAGGTGACCTCACATTGGAGGCTAAGATGAAATCACAATTGCTAACAAGTCCGTTTGGCTTTAAAAACAGTAACAAAGGAAACACCAGGAACGCACAGCCAGAGACAAATATTCATAAGAGAAGAGTCTCTTTCGTTCCCCTTCCCAGCCCTCTGCCCCTGGAAAAAACTATGGTTTCCCAGCAGCCCAGGCTCTGTCAGCAAGTCTGTCACTGCACTCTGACTGCCAGAGCTCACTTGTGGGAAATATTCAAGCCATGCTTGTTTGGTTTTCCTCTTCCTGTTTGACTTGTATCTTTAAATAATGTGGTTACTTCACAACAGCTTCTTTGGACTGGGGCACAGGGCATATTTTTCTAGTAGATAAAAAAACTTCCCACAATTTGCCTTGTGTTATTTCCCCTTTTGAAGGGAAAGCTGATAAATTCAGGATAATATGTAATAGATGCTTTCCTGTTTTTACTTATTGCTCTGTCAGGCTTGTCAGTTAGAAATTTATTAGCTCGTTTTGTGGCTGTAATGTTTAAAAAAGAGAGTAAGCACTACACTTACCCTAAAATGTGAATAACAGTGCTTATATTGTATCTTACCCTATGGACTGGCATGGGTGAGGGACAGTAGGTGTTTTCCACTCTAATAAGTCTTTACCTACACACATATATTCATTTTTAAAACTTATTTTCTCGTTTCTCCTCTGTGTTATTCTCATTTTCTGAGTATTTCAGAAAACAGAGAAGGGAGGGTAATAGATGTCAGTCTTAATTTCATCCACCTAGAAGTGAGTTGACCTGTCTAAGCAATTACAGAATCTTCCTCCGTGATCAATGGAGTGAGGAGATCTACCACATTTATTTGGGAATAGGGCAGATAATCCTCTAGATCTTCTTGCCTCGTAATTGCGTATAGGGAAAGCCTAACATTAAATAACCACAACAGAAGTGGCAAAAGTCAAGGAGGTGGATTTCTCACTTCATAAGGTGGCCATGGAGAGAAGAACCTAAGAACCAAGGCTATGTCTGCCAAGTTACTCCAGGGTGGTCCCGACACTCACATATCCTTCCTCACCTCCCCCTACTTATTTTACTGTTCATTTCAGTGTCTGGTGGATGTATTTATTATCTTCACCCGGCTGAGACTGACCCCATCTGAGGAAGCAGCACCATGGCCCCTCTGCCAATTGTGGACAACTGAGATCTAGTGAGGCATTGGTGTTTGGTTGTTTGTTTATTTGTCTGGAACCAAAATCCTTCTTATAGAGGGAGGATAAAAGTGAGTATTTCCTGGGTTGGAAGTTGATGTGATAACGGGATAGCGACAGGGAAAGGAACAAGCTTTTGTGGCACATAGAGTACTTGCCACACAAAATGGTGAGAGGAGAGTAAAAGGACTACAGATCTCTTCACTGGGTGGTACATCAGTTTCTGAATACTCTCAAGGTCTAGAGAGGAGTTCAAAAGTTGACTGAAGGTGGCAGAAAATCTGCCTGGCTGAGCTGAGTCATTTAAAATCTTGCAGGAGTCAGAAGCATTTGAGTTGAATTTTGCTCTTTCACCCAAATGTGGGGGAAAAGTATTAGTGTCCCCTTGCACTTCACAGCAGTCATCAAAATTCTTACCTTAGCATTTCAGACTGCTGTGCACAGCAGGCAGAAGGAAGCGCTGGTCCTGCGGAACAGCTGTGCAGATGGCACTGATGTGCTGTCACACTCACACCCACTGGAGCAGTGTCATTGGAAACACAGACCTTGACAGGACAATGGTGCTGTGAGCTGGGTGAGGACTGAGGAGGAAATGTGTTGGGTACTTTCTGCAGTTGGAGAACACCCTGTTTTCTGTGCTACGCAAATAACACCCACCTGGGGCTTCAAAGCTTGCACATTGCATGGAAATCAGCTTTTTTCCACTGATTTTGCAGCCCAGGATTGTGCCTCACTAATGAAAATTATCAAACACATCCCTTCTTCCAGCCTGTAGAACAACAGATCGAAGTCTCACACATGAGTTTTGTGGCACTTTTGAGACAAGAGGGGATAAAGGGAAAGCAAAATCATAATGGCTAATCTGAGTCAAGACAAAGATCTCTTGCTATTGGTCTCCTTCTCTTATGGCAAATGCTACAGAAAGGTGTAAAAAGCAGAGTAACATCAGAGTTTTTCCAAAGTTTTATTTCCTTCCAAGGTCTTATTTTTGATCAGATAAATTGATATCAGCCTGCAACAGTTGTGGCAGGAACTGGACAAAAGAAATTGTCCAGAACACTGTTCTGAATCAAAAATACCTATCTATTGCCCTCAATATAAACATGTGCCTTTGCACAGCATCACAGCCTTTTGGATACAACGGTCTTTTCCTTCCACATTGTCTCCATGTTAGTGCATCCAGACTGAAGACTGTTTTGTTCACCAGCTGTTGCTATTCTATCAGTTTAGGCACTTCACTTCCTCAACTTTGTTGACTGCAGATCCCCACAATGTTAGCCCTGGGCCAAACAACAAAAGTGGTCCAAACGTTTGTTTTCTTTCCAAGGACTTCTTGGAAATCCATATGTTGTCATTTGCATCACCATTTTCCGTAGTAATTGACTACTATATTCCCTGAGCCATTACTATACTAAGGGACTAACCGGGTAGCAATTTCTATCTGATTTTCTCAACTGGAGAATTCCAAGTCTGAAAAAGAAATAATCTATAGAACATTTTATAATCCAAATAGATGCTTGTAGGAAAAATGAACACCCCTTTTTCCTGGAAAGGTATAAGGAAATGGAAGTACGATTTTGAAATGCTAGAGAAGGAGAGACCTCAGCATTACTAGAATTAACTTCAAAGTATGTTAGAATTTACTTTCCATCCCTATAGCCAGACAAAAAGTCTATACATTCTGTCACTATATGCATAAAACGAAAATACTTTCCAATCCAAAGCCATAAAGGGCTTTGTTCCGTGTTCAGCAATTAAGAGGTTCAGTGTTGGAAACATTGTGCATTCTTCAATTTGAGAAGAACCTAGTTCCCCATGGTGTCTACAGTTACTAAATCCACATTAAAAGGACAAGGCTTACAGAAACAGCAAAGTCATACAACTGAATGGTATCGTTCTATAATCCGTTTCTATCACATGTTGCATTTCCCAAATTACAGCTCTTCGTAGCTGTAGATTGCAGGTTATATTATTCTATTTAGCTAACAGAAAACAACTTCTACAAATTTTCCACCAGCAGTTCCTAAATCGCCATAAACATAGATAGATCTTACCTAAAGTTTTCTGAATAAATAGTTTTTCAATTTAGTGGTCAATAGAAAAACAACCAAACAAAACACTCTCTTTTGACCTAAATTAAATGTTTCTCATGACCCAAACTGTATAATTTCCTTTTTCTTTTCATCTGCTTACTGACGCCATTTTGAAATAAAAATACCAAACGTCTTTTTTTAAAAAGATTAAATGTTTTTTGCAGAAGTTGGCCACTTTCCACACTGAACTACTAATTCCAAACCCATATAAGAATTTGTCAAGACTTAGTCAGCGTCTTCACAGAGATGCCTGATGCATGGATATCAGGAAATGAACATAAACTAAAGAGGGAAGGTTTTGACTTGACAGAAATAAAGTATTTCTCAGCAGAAGGACAGTGAAGCATTGGAAAAAGTTTCCCAGAGGCTTTGTGCAATCTTTGTCCTTTGAGAGTTTGAAGATGAAATTAGACAAAGCCCTAAGGAACTGGGCTGAAGTAAATGTTGTCCTTACTATACGCAGGAAGATGTACTAGAATCCTTCTGAGATTCTTTACAACTTAAAATACCTTATAATTTTATGAAATTGGAAGAAACAAATGATTTTGATTAACCTAAACCTGTCTTGCTCAGAAAATAAGCCTATTCAACAAAAGACATCTCATTTATAGACACACGCGTGTGAGTTTAACCTGAAATAAACCAAGGATCATTATAATGAATTCGCCAATTGGCAACCGCACAGCAGGAGATAGCACGTCAGAATTGTTAGGAGCAACTTTTCTACTCTAATTTCCCTTTTGTTCCATAATTTTCTTCTTAAGGAGTCTTCATTGAGAAGTGGTCACAGATGCTCAGGACTCATGTTCCCCTTCCTGGACAGGGATGTTATTTTCAGGTAGTCGCATTGGAATATAATAGAGCCTTAATAGTGAGTAGTGTTTTCTTGGATTTGGATAAACCTAACTAAAACAACAAAAAGTGGATTTATTTTCTTTTATTTATTTCTTGCTCTTGTTGCAATTACAATTGTAATTGTTCTGAAAGACATTTTCTAAACCATTATTCTTCCTTCACAGATTACTACTAAAAAAAATTGGTGAACATTGTTGTGTTTTACTGCACAGAAATGGAGCTGCCTAAATGGGATTTTGAAATAGTCTTTGTCTATGTAGCAGCTTTGGTTATTGAGTTAGCAAGTTAAATTATACAACTAATATTTGATGGAGAACATTCCCCAACCAAAACATGTAAGAACAGGAGTCTCAGCTACTCACTTAGTTGACTCTTTAGTGGTACCAGCAGGTTCTGGACTTATCTTATCATAGAATGAGGCAAACTATGTCCTGATGGTTTTCTTCTCCTTGTCAGACCTAATGCAATAATTTCAAAAATCACAACACTTTCAAGATTTTGATTCCAGTAAAGAAAAAAAAAAAAAAATCATTTAATATAATTGTTCCCATGATTTTTACAAACAGCAATTAGTCTACTGCCAAAAAAAATAGTCCAGCTGCTGCAAGCCAGGTGTCTACTGACAGTTTGACTCTTTATACTCACACAAGAGATCCTCAAGCCTTTTCCAGAAATTACAAGACAGTACTGTCTGAACTAGCAACTTCGGCCATGGTTGTGTCATGCTGTTTTATGCATAACCAAGATGAGATTTTGCCCAACAGTGCAGAAACATAGATAGAGAGTTTTCAGGGCCCTTGTGGCAATTTGTGAAATGATATTTTCGCTGTGGCTCTGGTCAGCGTTGATTTGAGGAACACGGTCTGCCATGATAAGCTGGTGCTCCCTTATTAAACTCTGAGCCCTATGGAGTGAGCAAGAAGGTTTTACTACCTCTTGCACACCCCTTTGTGTTTTGTATTCTGAGTTGTTGTCTCTGGTTGTGTGCTTACACCATGATGGTTCACTGGGAATGGACTAAGGCCATCAACTCATCTGGAGTGGGCACCCCTGAATAATTTGGTGCAAATAAACATGAATAAGAACTTTAAGAGCTACAGGCTGGAGTCTACGGATCAAGAAGCTGGGGAAAATACGTAGCCAGAGAGGCGCTGCAGGAGTAGGGAGTTACTTCACATTATTCTGATGCTTTTTTGCTACTCCTTGTGGTGTGATATGACTGCATGAGTCATCGCAGCAGCAAGAACTAAATTTAGGACATCTTTGAAATAATGACCCTTCACTGCCTGTGCTAACTGGCCTCCGTTTTCTAACTAAAAGGCTGCCAGTTCTGACTGTGAAAGGACAGAGACTTTAAATGTTGGGCTAATACAGGGCTATCAGGGGAAATCATGATGTTAAAGAGAAAACCATCCACTGGTGTCCTTTGGCAGTAAATCCTTAGAATCCATACTGTATAAGCAGGAGTTACGGTTTTCTTCTGTCTTCAGAGACAAATGTAGTAGCAGTCACACTTCCTAATGTATTCCTGGAACTATAAACTAGTTATTATGGACAATAATTGCAGTGATAGGGTCAGTTACAGTTCTCATCACTGCATTTTCATTAGCTAACATGCATTCATTAATGAAGCTAGCCATTAGCATAGCGTGCACCAGGTGCTGGAGAGCTCAGAGAGATGATATGCACATAAATCACAGGGAAAAGTTCAAATTACTTTGTTTTACAATCTCTATCCACACCCTCATGCACTCACTTCTGTGATGAGAGAGCCCAAAGTTATATTTTAATGATAGGGATTTACACCTGGCAGAGAAATATCTGTGGAGCTGGAAAGACCAGGAAGGGCTGTCAAGGAAAGCTGGCGTTTGGCGAATGATCTCAGCCACTAAGAATCTTACAAGGCATATGATCAGAGTTCTCTGACTATGAGCCAGTGACTCCTGAAAAAGACCAGCTGTCAGCCATGAAAAGGAGAAAGGCTTCTGGAATGGTGGCTGAGAGCTAAAGACTGCAGCAGTCCAGGGAGATGTAGACCTTGGAGCCTTGTATTTAGTCAAGCACCTGCAGAATATCATCAAAGAGAAAGGGGGAAAAAAAAGAAGAGGAAAGAGAGGAAGCAAAAAAAGAAATAATATTAAAAAAGGTTGTTAGGACTTGCCTGGGGCTTGGGGAGCGTGAAATATCTTCCAGAATGGATCACTCTGATAATGAAACTTTAGAACCCGATTAAAGCTCACAGCAGTGGAGAGAGGCAGCTCTATCAGTTCACAGCTGCGGCCGCGCCTGGGAAGAAGAAGAGCTCTGCCTTAAAATCCACCCAGGGAGAAGGCAATGCGGGGAACATCTGGCACACCAGAGGGGTTAAAAAGATTGGCAAGAGTGCTAAGTATGGGAATGCACCTAGCAAGGCTCAAGTGGAATAGGGTCGAAACATAACGCAGAATATACCTAAATATAAGGAAGATCCAGCCCCTTTCAGACTGGGAACCCACACAAAAGCAAAAGGAGGAAAAAGGGTTTTCATGTGTGTGTCTGGGAGAGGAGGGAGAAATCTGAAACTAGGCATCTTTTTCATAAAAAATAGTTCCCAGGAAACATTAAACACGAAGTCCACCGAGTAAAATTCTGATGACATTAAAGCAAAATATATCTTCAGGAAAGTAGGGAGAAAAAGCCTTTGAAAATGAAAATAGCTCACATTTCTTGAGAAAAATAGAAGTATGTGCATCTTTGGAAAGTGAATGTGGCAGGATAAAAGAAGTTCTGAAAGAAAGGGCACTTGATGTTCTCTTTCCTCTCCTGTCCCCCCCATTTTTTTTTCCCTTGTGTGCTAGAATCCTTGTAAGATTCCTGGCCTTCTGAGGAAGGACACAAACCAGAACTGCAGGCAATATGGAGTGGGGATTTCTTAGGCATATCTAGAAGGAAGGAATTTTCAGAAAATTGCAGAGTAGGAGAGAAACAGGTGACATTCTGTCCTTACTGAATCCAGGGGCTTGGCACCGAGTTGTTGTCCAGGCATAACGGCAATTCTGAATAAACTACAAGTAGAGTCGGGTAACCACAAGTATCCACTTTGACAAGTAGCATCTCCAAGTATTTATGTACCAGTTTAGCTCAGGCTGCTTATAAGGACAATAGACATCATTAGGTCTCATTAAGCCCATAGTCTGGATAACAGAGGACAGCCTCACATTTTTGAAGATTTAGGACTAAGTTTCCTCTGTAGTAAATAAAGTTAATTCCTAAAGTGAGACATTCAGGGAAGTCTCAGGGTTGTTTTCAACAGTTTATTTTTTGAAAATAGTTTGAAACTTGGAGAGCCCCAAAAAGCAGCTGTCAGAAAATTCAGTTCATGTGGAGCTAAGTTCAATTAGTCTGGGCAGGAATTGTCTTAGAAGTTTGGGATAAAACTATTTTACTTTTCTGTGCCATAAAAGCAGTCCAATGCTGGATGGTGGCAGGGGCAAACTTTTGGGAAAGGCAATTCCACTTAAAAAGAATCCCTTTTCCCAGACTGCTGTACAAACTTGGACTCGGGGGCCTCCGCTTTCCTCCCTCAAGTCTACCTTGTAACTTTATACCGTTGAAAAATAATCTAAACAATTGGAGGCACATTTGGCTGAGACTGCTGAGAGCTGGCAGAGCCCTGCTCCCTCCCTAACTGCAGTGGTTTATGATCATTAAAACTAGTCTCTCTAGGAAAAAAAAAAAAAGACAAAAAGTGGAAGTGTATGAATCATACATTCCAAGCAGTAAAAACATAAAATTATAGAAGTTTGACTGTGTGATTTTCCTGTCCCTCCCCCACTTCGCCTCCATACTCTGATTTAAAATAGAGAGAAGAAAGCTGCAGAGAAGTGAGACCAGGGATTAAATGAGTCAAGAAAGGAATCAGAGGAGCTGCTCTGAGATCTGCAGGCAAAGAAAACTGTGAGCAGCAAAAAAAAAAAATGTTTAGCAACATGGTCAATGGGGGACAAAACAGATTATAGGTCACAATGTATTTCCCTAAATTTATTTAGAATCCTTTATTCAGTTCTGTTTCAGTCCTTGAAGTGATATTAGAATTACATATATGCATGAAAAAACCTGAACAGTAAAGACATTTGTGGCCCATCACTGTTCAGGGGTCAGAACAGCCTGCAGTCCTACAAGGAATGACAATTCAGTTTCAAGAATACAGTGCCCTAGTTATATCATAGATTGCTGTATCAACCAGTGCAGCCTCTTTACACAAGCACTCTAACTTCCTAGACATGCACATCACCAAGAAAAAGTGCACAGACTTATCCATTTCCACATTTTCCTTCCTAGATCTATGCTATTCTAATTTCTGTATCCGTCAGTCAGTGGTAAAATTGAGTTAAATCCTAAGCGTAAGAGCAATTAAAGGGATGGTTCTTAACTCTGTTTTAATCATTTGTCATCTTAGTTTTTGGAGGACGTTTTTGCTACAGCTGATGACATTTATGTCTGAAAGTCTTTGTGAAATGGAACAAAACCAAGAACAGCCAACGCAAAAAGGGCCAGCAGTGTTCTGCTCATTTTGTTTTCAACATTTCTTTTCCTATTTGGAAAAACTGCACACCAAGCTTAGTGAAACCCTATGTCCTGTTGGCACAACCATCACAGCTTCACTGGAATGAATGGAGATTACACCTGCTGTGGATCTAGATCAATGAACAGAAACCTATGAAACCTTAAACTGACTAGGAAAGAGGGCAAAGTAGTGTAGTGTTATTGTCAAGCTCCTCTCCCAGTATGTGCACTCTTACAGAGGTGAGTAACAGGAGTTTCCCTTAGAAGAAACAGAAGTAGGTTTGACCAAGCAACTCTGATCAAGAATGCTGAGAAGTTGCCGAAGCTGGATAGAAGATGTGAAATAGTTGACAAACTGTTAATGATGGTTCTTTAGAAACAGATACATTGGAAAAGACAAATTTTAGATATCCCATGTTGTCTTGCTGCTTGCAGAGCTCAGCCTTGTGGAGTTGAGTCTTCATTCAATTAGAGGATTGGTGATGTTCCTGTTAGCTCTTCACTCCATTAAATGGAAATATTTGTGGAAGCTGATTTTGATTAAACTCCTAGGTCAGAAATGTCAATTATGGAGCCTGATGAAGGGGAAAATCTCGGTCAGAAGAGCCTAATAAGGAAGGATACATGTTGGTCCAGAGGCTTGCTGCAAGCCTTAGTACTGGTCTTCTATGTGATCTAGGGATAGCCCGCTCACCTCTCTGTGCCCTGCTTCTGTGCTTCCACCTTCTGTAGCGGTCCTCCTTTCCAAAGAAATGAATAGCCTAATGGAAAACAAAACCAGCCCCACCTGTTCTAGCTCAAGAATTTTGAGGTTTCAGATAAAAACCAGAAGTTCAGAATGAAATTTATAGCCTGAAACCTAATCTTAGGGTAGCTGAATTGCACTGAGTCTTTACATCAATACTTAATAATATCCAGTTAATGATATTTACCCCGAGGAGTTTTGATCAAAGAACTATACTTCTTTTTAAAGGCAGAACAAAGTTTCATAAGAGTAGTTTGGGGAAACTGTAAACAAATATCTATGCCCTGAAGAACAGTCAGCTTCTGAAACATTATGACTAACTCAAGATTCACCTTCCTGCTCTGGATGCAGCAAATGATAAAAGTTTGGTGACACAACCCAAAATATCATGACAACTTACCACGTCACTGCGTCTGAGCTTCGGGCTCTCACATGATTCACAACACAGGAATTTTGACTGAAAGCTTGGAAGAAATGGTGGTCCTACGTTCCATGGTGGAGAAGGACTTTAAATAGTTCTCTTGTAGGGACCTGCAAACCTCTGGGAAGGTGAGGACAATATCCTTGGGGAAAACCGGGAATATGACTGGCAAGAGGCGAAAACACTTTTGTTCCTATGGCAGGGCTCTCATTTTGAGACTCGTTGCAAAAATCTTTTCCTGATAAATCCCATCTCCCTCTTCACAGCAATGATGGGAATCAGGCCAGCAGTGAAGGTCATGGAATGATGTAAGGATGGGCAGCAATAAATCACATTTATCAGAGCATGGTCAAAGAGAGGGGAAAAGCTTGTGTGCGAAACCTAGGAGAGCTCGGTGGGATGAGGGATGGGGGAAGGTATAAAAATGTCAAAGAAAATGAACATGCAAGAGTAAATAAGGATAAATTATCTAAGCTTAAATCAGCATTTCATTTCTCCCTCATTCATTCTCCTGTGACTGCTGAATCTACCAGCCCCACTTTACTTGCTTTCAGCAGGAACTGCTGATGGGAGAATGAGGCAAAGGTCTCAGTCACACTTTTGTTGAACAGAAAGCACCAGCGTGACACAGCTTGGACAAACCTACCAGCAGGGATGTAACCTGCAGACCTGTGGAGCACTTTTGTTCTTGCAATATTGCTTTGCTTTATAAATTTACAACACCTGTGGGAAAAATAAAAAATTAGCCAGAATTGGAAAGACTGATTCCTGGTGCAGACAGAATACCAAACCACCAGTAATTCTTGCCTTTTAAAGCCAAACCTGTTATGTTTCTTTGATCAGAGGCTAGTTAAAATAATATCATGTATCGTGTACCTTCTTCTGACAAACAATTTCCTGTGCCAACATTATAATACTCTGATATGCATATTAAATCCAAATTAGTGTTTTACATGCGTTAAACTGCATGCAACCATCAGCTAATCTGATATTTATCTCACCTACCTGATACACTGCCACCCACATTTTCAGCAGAATCTTAGTTGCCTTGCAGTTTTAGTATGGGGAATAAATGTATTTTATACAATGCATCATAAAAATTCTTATGGTTATGCATATATAACCAGAATTGAGTTGACTATGCCACAGATGCAAAGATTATATTCAGGATAATCAATTGAGGTTCTAATGTGGATCATGTCTTTTTGCCTGTGTTTAATACTGCACACTCCAATTTCAGAGTAGGAATTTCCTGAGAGTAAAGTTCGCACCTATAGAAAACTCCCCTTACAGAGATCTGACTTAACAGCAGGTGGCCTAAAGAGTCTCTGTCCAATGCAGTAAAGAGATATCATTGTATGCAAATATACTTGCAAAATTGCATGGTTTAATTAATGGATATTTGAATACAGCCATCACTTAGAGTGTCAGGAAGTTATTAAAAGTAACATTGAACTAAAGTGACAACCAATGGCCAAATAAAAACTAACTGCTGTAGCTGGATTGTTTTGATTTAAACTGTGCCAGATCTGAGTTTGACAAAACCGTAAGGAAGTATTAAGGAGGCAGAGCATGGGGCGTTGTGCTACAGACTGTAAACTGCTGAAAACCATGTGTCCTGAGAGCAAGAATAGACAACTTGTGATGTTATCATTATCCTCTACGGTTTTCTTGAGCAGCTCACCGTGCATTTTTATCCCAATTTCCCACTCTTTATTGAGGACTATTATGCTGTCATTTTTTGTAAATCACTTTGAAATATTTTTTTAAAATAAAAAATATAATTTAGGTTTGTTTTTTTTCTTTAAAAAAAAGGGATGAAATTTACTACAGGTTTTGTAGGCAGTAGATTATGTGAATGCTAGCTAAATATAAGTCTCTCCATAAACCTAAGGACAACATCTCTTCAGGAATTCTCTATCCACTCTTAATTTTCAGGGTAAAGTGGAAATTCATTGGCACTAAACGAACAATAGGAAGGTCCTCCTACCCTGTATGAGCAACACATTCCCATAAGAGTGCTATAATTTTTTAGAGGTGCTATTCTGCCACTCACAAGAGACCCAAGGAGATCAACGGCAACCAGGAGCTGCTCTTTCTGGGACAAAGAGAGGGTATGATGCTTTCAGCAAGGTTGCCAGGTTACTCTTACAAGTTAATATTACAACAAAGTACACATCTCGCACACAGTAGACAAAGTCTTTCAGTTATTGTAGATACAAACAAAGGAGGCTTAGGGAAGGACACCTTAGTGACTTCTCAGCTTCCCAGAGCAACAAGGTCAGATGGAAAGGAAGATACCTTTTCTTGGAAATGCCCTTAGCTCCCAAGCTGTGCATGTCTCAAAGAGTGTGAACATCTCTTGAATAACACTGTCCATATAACACTGATTTACCATTATTCATAGGTTAGAGGGCATGGCAGAGTGTCCATATGAACACTTTCATATGGAAATTTCAACTATTAATTCTTTCAATCCAAATATGTAATTTACCATAGCCTAATTGAGGTCATCTGCGTTTTCCAGACTTTTTTTCCAATAGTAGCAGAGGGATACGAATCAGAACTGCTGAATAAGTAGTGGCAAGACATGTTCACTGGGATGGTGCCAGTGGATACTCTCAGCCTGTCTCTGTTGACAACCATGGCGTAGACAAAATTTGGGTACTCCATTCCCTAGAATAAATATGAACATTAAGAAAATAGAAGAGTGCTGAAAAGGCTTTGAAGAAGTGGCACAGCTCTTCCCTCACTCTTTCTTTCTCTCTCAGCTCCAAAAAAGACCTTGGTAACACATTTCTCCTCAGCTTTTTCGAAGGAACTCCCTTCCAGTTTGAAAGCTGCTACTACACTAAGGGTAAACCTACAGACTAGCTGATGCATTCATTTGCATAATTTCTGGACAGTCCAATTTACCACGGCCCAGTCCTTCCCAGGGCCTTCACTTGTACTTGAGGAGTTCCTCTGAGGATGCTGGAAGTTGCAGAGGTCATTGTCACATCACTAAAGCCTCTTGTTGGGTTTGGCCTTTGGGAGGGCCCAGATAAGGAAGTGACCAAATCCATCACTTCCGCTTGTGAAATGCCACATTTTCATGTCATTGCATTCATGCCCATATTTCAGAGCGTTCCTTCATGAATATCACTTTTCAGCGGCCCAGTTAATCACTGCTTGGTGGAGGTGGGGGGCAGAGCTGTGTGAATTATATCCTGCTCCTTACCCAAAAGCAGTTAAGAGAATTTTACCCAGCCATGACACCGTCAAAGTTTTTTTCGTTAAGAAAGAGTTTGCCTGGTCTACTCTTGACTACGTAACTGCAAAAGAGCTTAAACTCAATTTCTCCATGCAGTTATCTAAAAAGTTCTAAAGTGCTTTCCAAATGACAACAATGTGTCATTAATCACAGCTGACAGATTCTCCTGAACAGTCCCTGATTGATCCTGATGTTGTCAAACCTTCTTTTTCTTTTGATATCTCTCTGATTGGCATCTCTCTTTAGTGCTTTTGTGACCTTTCTGCTATATTGATCCATACAAATCACAGGGAAGTGAGTAGTTTCAAGAGGGGGCAAAGTTGATAAGAACAGGTCAGATGGTTACCAGGACTTCCACACACCACTACATTAATGATTGATTAGTGAAAGTGTGGAGGAAGAGTCAAGGACATAAAAATTAGGAAATGATAAGGTCTCAACCAGAAGGTTCTTATACGATCTTTTTATGACTCCCATCGAAGTCTCTTATCTCCTTGGGTTGTTTACTAATGCAAACAGCCTTCAAGTTACACACACTTTTAACAACAGGTTTATTGAAAGAGCTGGTGGTTGCATGCAGCAAGTTTGCTTGTGCCAGTTCTGAGACAGTTCTCAGCATCAGAAACTGCCCTTCCTTCAACAGAGCCTTCGCATTTTAGGTGACCTCAAGAGGTAAGAGTTTCCACTAGCAAGGAAGCTGAATGCTCTGTAGTTCTGGGGTCAGGATCCTCTCAACACGCAGCAGTGGGGTTTCTAGATGGGGAATTTCCAGTACACAAGTTCCTAAGACCCAGGCATGCACAAACACATAGTAAATTAGTAAAATCTTCAGACAAACTGATAATGTCCACCACAAACATCGAACATGTGAGCATGTCAGCAGGGTGAGACAAGAAGGCTGACTGCAGCTAAATGCACAAAATGCCCAAACAAAATGAAATATTCCACTGAGTCGGCTGTCACAGCACAGAAAGTCTTGCTTTATTCCATTTTCTTCCTTTTCTCCTCATGCATCACTCCAGAAAACGTGCTGTTCAGAGGGATGTATTAAGCAAGGGAACGGGTTAGTTGAGAAATAGTTTGCAGGCTGAGTGTCTGAACACTCAATTTTTAATCATCCTTTCACTTCAAATCCCTGTGTATTTAATATGGAGAACACCTATGTGAGCACACATTTGAGTATGTGTCTTTCCTGAAAAGCAAAGTACTTTAGAAATACATTTTATTAGAAATTACTGGGGATATTAGTTTCTGTGATAAATCTATTTTGGATTTTGAGCATTTTTAATTCTCTTGCAGAGACATTGATTTTGTTTTGTAAAGTGCATAACTCTCAGTTCAGTGCAAGGACATACTTACAGCACTGAGAAGAGAAATTATAGTTCTTCAAAATGGGAAGAACACACATTCTTTAATCCATCTGTAGCCCTCCTTAGTGTCTAGCACTGACCAATACCTTTCAGAGTGTAGCAATGGTCCATATTTAGATATCAAACAACTTAGCTGTGACTTATTTTGTATTGAGATAGCTGGTTCTTAAATTCACTTATTTTCTTCCCATTGCACAAACTTAATAAGCCAAAATATTATTTCAAGAGAAGCCCTGAAAGTTCTGAGAAAAACAAAAATCAAGACTATTGAAAAGAAATATTTTGTTCATGTCGTATCTTCTACCCCAGCTGTCCTTCTTCCTGTCCAATGAAAATACTTATTTTAATTTTTGTTACCGTGGTCTAATAAAAACACAATAAAATAAATTATATCCTCCGGTGCTTCACATCACTAAGAATTTCATTGAAATCATCACGGTTTTGCAAAATGGTTCTACTTGCTCAGAAAAGGTTTTCAGCAGGAAATATGCTGATGCTTTTTCCAACAGGTTTCCAAGTTTGAGTTTTAGGAGGGGTATTTTTGTCAGCAGTGTTCGTTCCTGGGGTGGTAAAGCTCCACCTTAACAATCTCATTGTGATAGCAGGAGAGTCCATCCTTCCTTTTGTTCCTACAGCGGTACCTTAAGCTGATATTGCTTTTACTTCCTTTCTCGTACAGATATAAGACTTGTTATTATCACTCTCACTCTATGGGGAACGTGTAGTGGAATCATTAATCAACCTTTTGTGTGTAGACACAGACTACAAATTTATTGGACTTTTCTGGTTTGGGGTTTTTGGATGCTCAGTGGAGCAATACAATATGAGATGACGTTTTCAACTCAACCCTATGTCCTAAGGCAGAACAAGTCTAAAGTCAGAAGAGTGCAATGGTTTACTTAAGATTTATAGTCTGAGTTTTCTAGAGTAATATAGGAATGTAAAATTTTGTTGCACTTTGAAGCCTGGAAGCAAATCTACCCTGATGTCTGTACTACTGATCCTAATTACGTTCTACTACTAAGTAATTAAATTAAAAAATGTATCATGGATAAAAGAGTTTTGCTTGTTGAATTTTTTTTTCTGTATTTCCATTCACTTAATCTTCTGATTTACCAATTCCATTGGTAACAAAAGAATTCCTCTTATTTTAAATCTGAAATAGCACCTGGTACAAAGAAAATTCAAGTAGTGACTTTTTGAGACAGCAGCAGCAGAAGCGACAGGCAACTTTGGTGGAACACATGTGATTACCTCAGGTGTAATGCAATGTTAACTTGGCCGGATGGCTCCCAGTTCTGTTTTACTAAAGGGATCCGTTTATTCAAGTATTTGCATTCCACTGCCATATTAGGGAAACAACGGCTCTTAAATACTGTTCTGCCTAATTGCTCTGAGGAGCCTGCTTTGGTACTAATAATTTGAATGAACCACGCAAGGCTTCTGCAATTGCAGCATTGGTTTTTCTTTTCAAGTGATGTGGTAACACCTACAAGTTACAGCTCTACTCACACAAAACACGCTGCAATATCTGTGGTGTTCAGATAGAATCATTAACTATTTTTTTCCTTAATTGTAAATGCACAATCTCATATTAAAAGCAAATACAAAATTAAATAAGAAACAGAATGGACTAATACTTCACTCTCTTTTTTTGTTTCTCTTTGTTGATCTGTGCCATTTCAGCCATTTGGTATCGGATCCTCTTTTTTTCACCTATTGATGAGAATTAATTTATATTTAAACCAAAGAAACACATAGATGGACATTATTATTTGTACTATAATAAAAAAGACTTTGAAATGTACTGGGTTTTGATAACATATTAAAATGGCACCATATTATCCCTGGAATCTTCCAGCTTACGATTTTCAGGTTTTGGAATGAAAAAATTGTAAGGTAGTTTAGAAATTAATAAGATAGTAATCACTGAACCTGAAGTGGGCTGCTTTGACTTTAGCACTGAAAGAGAGCTTGTGTGTCTGCAAATTGGCTCACTTTCTCTTGACTATATCAATTATTCCAACTAAAATATTTCTTCCTACCTATCTTTCTTGTCTTATTGTACACAATGACTTTAGTCAGATTTCTACTGAAAGTAAAAATAGACTGAAGTTTAAAAGTGTTTTTAAATCCCTTGAAATTACTACATGTCAGTGTGTACAGGATTTTTGTCACTTGCCCTTTATGCTTCCAAAACATTTTCAATTTAGATTTTGATTATACCATTCAGGTTAAACACATTTTAGAAAAGTTAGATTACAAAAGTTCAACCAACTTAGATTTAAACAACACCAAAAACTTTATAAATAAGTGAATACAAAATATATTTTTTTAAATTTTTTTTAATCAATCTGAAAATGTCTGTACTTTATTATGACATAACTTCACGTAAGAAAATCTGGCCACCCAAGGTGAAGCCATTTATTACAAAGACTAAGAATGCCAGACTTGAAGACAGTGATGTACTATAGAGGTTAGGGAAGTGGCCAAAATCCAAGATTCCTTATATAAAGGATTCTTTGCTTTATGTATGAGTTCTATCGTAGTTTGGCATTGTGCATGAATAATATTAAACACTCTCTTTATTGATTCCATCTTCATGCCAAATACAATTGCAGCACAGTTTGCAGAGTCAACCAGCTGAGGAAGAAGGTGATGGACAAAGGGATAAAGCCATTAGAAGAAGACAAAGACAGAGAACAAGGCTTTAAATCTACCTGCAATCTATATTTCTTTATGGTTTTTCCTGCACATCCGTACCTATATTTGTCCCTCCCCACCCATAGACGCCCCTAAATCTCACGAACCAGGAGCTGTGACAGGATCTGCCATTTTCCAACCAGGAGGAATGTCAGAATATCCTAATTCCTGGCCCCCAGGTATGCTGGGCAACAGGAGGAGCTCCTTTACCCATCCTTCCTCTCTACACCTTCCATATCAAGATGTGGTTGATGAGTAGGTGTAGGTGTTGGGTCATAGGTTGGACTCGATGATCTCAAAGGTCTTTTCCAGCCTTGTGATACTGTGATACTGTGATATGGTGATCACACAGTTGCAGGGAGTGAGGATTCAAGCTCTCCTTAGCAATTATCTTAACTATAACATGATAAAAATCTGCTTCTGGCTCCAGTTTTCTCATCTTCTAAGTTTTAATTGAAAATGCTTTGTAGGACCAGGGACTTGGTAGCATTTGTAGGTGTATCTTTTTTCCCTTTGCATGTACTTGGTAGATTTCGCATTAGGATTATAAAGGCAATATTCCTTCAGATTTATTTTATGGAAATTTCCATAAAATGTGGGTTTAAAACTACTAAAAATTAAAATATTTGGGGGTTTTTGGTAGAGCAGATCAGGAGAACAAGAGGCCACAGGTGCAATCTGAAACAAGAGAGTTCAGGATGGATGTCTTATGAAGTTATGCACCTTCTCTTCCAGATGTACCTATCTACCTGCTATAGAACTTCTTGATGTGCCATTTCACTTCCATTTCTGTAAGTTTTTCTGTACATAAAATAAGCATAATTACAATTTCTTTGGACTGCTTCAGAGATCTGTGGGTAAAGTAACCAGGTTATACAACTACTTGCATTGAGAGGAACAGAAAAGGCAGAAAATGACGGCTATATATTCTATAAAAGTGTAAAAGCATATTTTTGGCTTTAGAATACTTTTCCTTGTGTTTCTGCTTCCCATCAGGAAGATCACTCCTTTTGGACTGTCAGAGCTGTGTGATGATTTGCAGTTTGTTAGAAAGCTTTATCTAAACCTTTGCAAGGCTTACATTATATGGTCTTGTGCCTCTCAATACTGCTTTATGTAAACATAGAAATAAAGATGAACTTAAAACAAGCTAAATTTAAAATCAGATACGAGACACATACACACTTGCACATATCCCACAAAATTTGTGTTCAACAAACTGCAGGCTGAAAGAGAGAACTCTATGTTTGAAACTCTTCAAATATAGAAGATATCTAAACCAAATACAATTAATTGTCTTCTTCAATTTATGAAGAAGTGTGTAATTCTATGTCATGTATTATACATGACTGAGCAGTTTAATAGTTAATTTCCATCTTAAAATTGTGTGATTTCAGCCCATTATGGGGCAGAAGTTTGGATTTGCTCTATTTCCCCAAACTCAAAATTGTACCAGTTTTTCCTTAGTGAAATATCCTGACTGTGACAGCAAAAGGCTATGAAATATCGACAGACTTATTCTCAGAATCGTACCAGTAGTAAAAAACTGAAAGTAGATGGTATTTTTACTTTTCTTCTTCTCTTTGCAAAAGTGAGTGGATGAATGTAAGTAACGAAAAGACTGAGTCCAGCCCACTGATGAGGGGACTGTTCCCAGGGAAGCCTTGGATATTGAGGCTAGTTTGTTTATTTTGTTCTAAGGAGTCATTAGATAAAGAAGATGAAATAAGAATCGGAGACCTGGAAATACTACCAATGGAATAGTCGATATTTTCTGCTCTAAATGAGTTTTTAAATAAGATTTTCTGATGCAAAGGAAACACAAAGTAGAAGCTTTTAAGCTCTGGGTGGTGAAATGTTGGCAAGTATTGGTTAAAGGATCTATTAAATTTTCATCGCTGATGATGCTGAAGGGCAGCTAAACAAGAATCCATCAGGACTGGCTCATCTGATGGAGCAGGACAAGAGTTTTCAGGAATAATCTTGTTTTCTTTCAGCTTGGTGTGTATTTGTACTGTAGCACACACTTTTCATTTTACCTTCTTTGGGTATCTTTTTACATGAAATGTTTCTAGATAGTCATTTGTTAAGACTTCTGCCATAAGCTTATAAACCAATACGTAAAATAGAGTTGTGCTTATTAAGCAAGTCCTTTCATGCGCATACATACACAGTTAAATTAGACTGCGTTATAAACCAGCGTTTCTTTAAAAAATGTGTATTTAAATCACCTGTGACAAATACTAGCATTTATAGTAAGATGTGAAAATGTTGCAGGCAATGGCGTAGCGTGAGGCATAGCTACATACAATAAAGTGCCTTGTGTGCCAAGATAAACCTCGCATTGGGCAATAGGCACCGGGGTGTAGAGGGGAGAGGAGCTGCCAGGATTGTACAACCTCTGTTGCCTTCTAAATTCTTAACTGTTTATGGGCAAGGTCAATGGAAGGACTCAGGGTCTGCAGAAAAGTACCTTAAGTAGTATCAATTCTCTAAGCAGTATTTGAGACTCACATCTCTCAAAGGTTCTGGAATTTGGGTTCTCTCATCTTCTGAATATTTGCTAAAGCCAGGCTAATGACTTTAAACCCTTCTGCATGTATTCCATATACTGTAAAAATTCAGAGGGTTCAGTAGCCATTCTGCTCATATCCTGTCTATGTAAATCAGTCCCTTGTGCTATGTTTGGAGAAAAGAATCAGTCTTCAGACTAACACATTTTCCCCTGGCACAATCATGGAGTTTTTCTCATCTTCATAATATATGGATTTGATTTTCCCTGATTACATGGGAAAGTTTCTTGAAGTTATTTAAACTTGGTACAACAATATGACAATTCCACTCCTCTCTGCCATCAAAACAGAGATGAAGATGTTAGTTTGGGGAGCAATCAGGCAACCTAAATTATTCAGATCTGAAAGTTTTAAGTTAGAATAGATTTTAGAATTCATTTGTATCTGGATTGCAATAGGCTCAACCCATGTCTGTCTAATGAAGCTTCTGCTGAAAATCTCTACTGGAAATTCAGAGAATAAAGTCTATCCATCATCTCAAAGTCATGATTATTTCATAAGCAACATTCAGTGTTCAGTCAAGTCTTTAACTCATCATTCGAGTTGCCATAGTTTAACCATACAGGCATGTTTTAGATGAACTCATGCTGAACAGTACTTGATGAAGTTAAATCCCATTAGCAGAACAAACAGATCAGAAGTCTGTGTCCTGACATCACAACAAGTAAATTTAAACATTCACAAAGGATATGGGTGCAGATCTCTCATCACATATTGGAGCACATTCAAAGCCTCTAGGAAGAATATTAATAACGTCTTCTCGTGCATTTCTGTTGGAGGAATAGCTCAATTAGTTTCAGTCTGCTGTCTTTCCTTTTATCTATTACACATTTGGATGGCTACACTTTGTTTCTGAAAGAGTGCATGGAACGATATGCATTAGAAAGGTGACAGTGCACAGGGGAGAATATGGGCACCCTGTACCACACTCCTAGAGCTGACAAAGGCCTCCATCCACTTTTATGTTTATGTACACTATTTGCTTTTCTGCCCTTTTCCCCTTGTTGCTCTACAGATTGAGAACTTCAGAAGGAAATCGGCTGGAAAATGCAATGTCCCACATACAGCCACTCCAGTTAGTTTTATGTGGCATACTCCACAGGTGGAATGAAGTGAAAACACAGCACAAAGAAGGATAAAATGAGTTAAAGGGAGAGGAGACCTGAAATGGAGAGATGGGGAGATGGGGTGTTGGTGAGGATCATAACCAACCTGTGAGACTGCAGCTCCATCAAACAAAACAGAGGTGGGAAGGGAGAAACAGTTAAATGTGACAGCAAACACAGAGGAAGGTCACTTCTTTTTGATATGTGACCTTAACAGTTTTATATATTGTAATATATCTGTGAGGCTGTAAAAAAATGGGTCATCTGTTAGCCTTTTGCCTTCTGATTTCCACTTTTACTGAGTCATGAAGGAGACTTGGATGATTAATGACATAGAATCATAATTTGTAGTATGTGCACGTTCCCAAACACCTTCTAGAGTTCAGTGAACAGGTCAATTAATAACACTTATCACCCCTTAAAAGTGGGTTAATCATCTATAGGGGATAATACTGTACATATTTCAAACTGTAATTACCTAATGTGATGCTCTAACAAGGTTCATTTTCTATCATGCCATCTACCATAAATGTTTCCCATGTGATATATATAACATGATTTGACTTTTGAAAATCTTACAGACTACCATTATCTCCTAGTATACATATTAAAAAAGAGACTAGAAGACATGTAAAAAATATCAAACAAATGTCATTCAAGCTGGCCAGATACATTCAGTTAATAACGGATGGCTTAAGTTAAAAAATAATCATAATAGCTGTCAGAAAAGGTTTATTGAGTTCTACATTAATGTAGCATAGAATTTCCTAGGCAGAAAATATATATCTTCCATTCAGCCTGAGAAAAAAAAAAAATCTTCACAACTTAGTGGTTTGCAGAAATAACACTACAGAACTCCTTCTCCAAAACACAAGACAATTCAACTGGGGCTACAGAAAAAATTGCCACCATCTGTTATCAGTATAGAGCATATAACACAACCAAGGAATTCTGTTTCTAGGCAGAAGAATGGTACCATGTACTGCAATAACAAAATCACTATGCTCACTGGGAATGAATATTCTAAATATCCTAAATATTCTATTTGAGGTAGCTCTGGTATGATGCTAAGGATGTGCCTTGAGTTATCTCTTATTTCTGTCCAGAAAACTCATTGCTAGGGAGTAAAACAGGCTGAAATGCTACTGAGACTGCTTTCATAGGGGACTGAGCCTTATTTGTGCTCTGTTCTAGCAATTTCTCAGTCAGAGCACTGGGTTACTTAAATCTCCTTCTAAAGTGTCACAACTCAAGTCCTTCCTCTCTTTATTCCCTGTAAATTGAGAACTGGGACCTTATTCTATAATAGAAATGCCGGTCTGCAGAAAATTAGACCCCACACTGTGATATTTGAGGTGGTAAGAGAGGATGGGGGGAGCAGGCAAGGAAACTTGACTTTCATCCTTATCATATAATAATTTCTGATGTCCCAGAGAGGTAATGGAGAGGAAGAGTCAAGAAAGCATGTTCTGTATTACTCTAATAGCAACCATGTAAGTATCCACAATTAATAATGAAGCTTTACCTTAAAAACACTTACAAAATAAACCATGCATGGAGATGACAGGAGGATCACACCCTTTGTGTTGCTGTTAAGGAAAGGTTGCAGGAAAAGTAAGTTCCCTTGAACGTATGCCATGTCCACCTAGCCCATGGAAACCTTTTACACAGATATTTTAAGACATCTGAAATGGTTCTGGACAAACAAGGCAAAAGAGTTGAGCTTCACGTTTCCACTGACAGTAACAGCACCCGCCTCTTAGCTGACATGTGAAACTTATATTTGAGACGTAATACAGACATGGATACAAACTCAGCTGACTTGCCCAAGAAAGTATATGGCACACTAGGGGTTAAACTCCATTGATTCAGCAGTTGGTGTAGAATATTAGAAAGGAGCTTTCCCATTTTGCCAGCACCATCTACCTCTAGCAAAAATGAGTTGTGCCTGAGTTAATGACTCATATGGTTTTATTGGCTGATGATTAGATTGTAATGAAGAAGGTATTTAATGAAGATGTTAATATTGCAACAATGAGTTATGGTGGATGACATCATTAAAATTCAAGGGAGATTATTTGGTGAGGATCGGTCTCTTCTCCCAAGTAGCAAGTAATAGGACAAGAGGAAATGACATCTAGTTGCACCAAGGAAGGATTAGATTGGATATTATGAGAAATGTATTTACTGAAAGAGTGGTGAAGCATTGGAAGAGGCTGCCCAGGGAACTGGCAGAGTCTCCATTCCTGGAGGTGTTAAAAACCATGTGGTGCTTTGGGATACAGTTTAGTAGGCACAGTACTGTTGTGTTGACGGCTGGACTTGATCTTGGAGATCTTTTCCAACCTTAATGATTCTGTGGTTGTTTTGTAGTGATTCTATGATTATTTTTTTAGTAATCCTATGACTGTTTTGTAGTAATGCAAATTTAAAATACAATTGGCATAATAATTTATTTTATTTGGCTGCTGTGCAAGTAGAATCTTATTTTTTAGAAAAAACATAATACTTGATTGCACAATAGTGTTATAATGGAGTAATAGCACCTTTGGTGTGCATCTTGTTGGGGGTTATTATTCAAGAAAATATTTATGCTCTGAGTTCTCAAAACGGAACACAATTAACATGAATATTCTTGCACTGGATCAGGGTCTAAACCCCTTTGGATCAAACATGACAGTAAAATAAGAAAGGGTTTGTCATTTCTATGCTAGAAAATGCAGTACTTTCTATAATAATTGAGTTCCCACTTAATGGGAGTGGTGATAATTGATTGGAAAAGCTGGTGTGGGAATCAAAATAAGCCATGTCAAGAAGCAGAGTGCCTTAATCTGGCAGAATCACACTCACATTGACTGTTTTGGTGTTGTCTTTAGTGTAACTATCAAATGAATTACGCACCTGCAGTACCAGACTGGTAACATTTTAAGTTGAGGCCAGCATTAAGTGCAGAGCAAACACCCACCCTGCAAGTGATCCTCAGAGGTAAACAAACAGACTGGATCAAGTAGGCTGAATCGAAGCTGCTGAACAGCTTGTTTTTACATGCAGGGTCCTCCACTGTGAAAGGAAGATTCCTAGTGAAATTGTTGACAGCTTTCAAGTATCTGTAGTGCCTCTCTGCATACGGACGGGACTTAACCTTTGCATTGCCTTGACAGCTCAAGAAGAAAGGCTCTGAAACTGGAAGGAGGGATCAGAGCAGAGAATAAGTCACTAATGTCAGTAAAAATGGCTGAGTAGAAGAGAGGGAAAAATCATGCTCTGTGGGGGAAAACAAAACAAAACAAAAAGAACTCGAGCATATGGCTCCAAATATGTGAGTATGCACATGTTCCTATCTCTGCACTAGCAAATGGTCTTATTAGCACCCAAGGATACTGTTGGTACACAGCACCTATGCAGATCTGGGTCCAGTTTGTAATATCATGATGAGACTTAGACCAAAGCCCATGAGCCATCTGGATGAGCTAATAAGGTTTAAACTGTTTCATTTTTGTTTGCTTGTAGAGTCTTTACTTTTTGTTCCAGGGCAGAAAACTGAAACTCTGTGATTTAAAATATCTATTTGTTTTACTTTGCTTTATATTTCTGTGTGTGCATTTGTTCTTCCTCCAAGGAATATACTCCCAGAGTTCTTCCTAGGATCCTTTTTCCACCTTTGATATGAAAAACTAATGGTTTTCTATTAGTAGATATCATAAATGGAAAAGAAAATGGCATAAATTGTGAATACAGTTGAAAGATAATTGATGTGTATATATATTTATATATTTATATATGTATATGCATGTGGGCAATTTCCAAATTATCTGTTGAGCTCACAAGCAGCAGACTATTACTCGTTAGCTACAACCTGTACAGGTTAGTTTTAAATTTTGGTGACATTTAGACTAAATAAAGTAGAACTTCTTGGGTCCTCCAAAACATAACGAGACATGAGGCAAACCCATTGGTTTTGGGGCTTATCACGTGGTATGTTTCTGCACACAGACTGTTTAGCCTGGGAAACGTGGGGACTGGGTGTCTGGGAAGAAGACGTGGTGCCAAATTAAAAAAAAAAAAAAAGGAGATAAGAAGTGTGTCTGAAAAGAAGGAAAGGCATCAGAAAGAAGGTGGTGAAGACCTTAGTGGGAGAAAAGAATTGAGGGATGATCCTGCAGATCAGGGAGATACATGTGGATTTAGGCTTGACATTAGGAAGAAGTTCTTTACTGAGAACTGGCCATTGGAATGCGCTGCCCGGGGAGGTGGTGGAGTCACCGTCCCTGGAGGTGTTTAAGGAGAGATTGGATGAGGCTCTTAGTGCCATGGTGTAGTTGACCATGGTGTAGTAGGAGTAGGTGTAGGTGTTGGGTCATAGGTTGGACTCGATGATCTCAGAAGTCTTTTCCAGCCTTGTGATACTGTGTGAATGGTGGATAATGCCTGGGGACCAAACCAGGGACACCTGAGATGTAACTGGTGGCCAGCATGGCTTTCTGTCTGACCTTACTGGGCCAGGGCCACCTTTCTGTGAGGAAAGGCAGTAGAGGTCTGGAAATTTCAATGCTGCCAGAGGAGTAAGCAAGTGAAAGTGTGAGATAATCAGCGAATCAATGGTTTGCATCTTAAAGATCACATCAAAAGCGTATTTCACTGTCTTTTACATGACATGAACACTAGGGTCCAGGTCCCTACAGACGGTTGCTTGCTCCGTCTCACCCATGACAGGAGGGAGACCTTGATCCCAGCTCTGATTCCTTGGTGTCGCAGGAAAACAAGTCCTACCAAAGCAGTGGTTAACTACTGTGGGTTTCTCAAAAATGACACAGCTGGGGAATTAACGGGCCAGTGGGAAGAATGAAAAGTTCATCTAACTGGAGAATCACATGACCTGCTTAATTAGTACTCGTGTAGGTCAGGGCATGTGTGATACTCGTGACTAAAGGAGAATTCAGGGCTATCTTTTTGATGCAGTTTCATAATGTGGGCTTGTAAATATTCAATGAAGAGACAGAAGAGGAACAGTGACTCTGGTCAGTCTTCCTCCACGCTCCCTATCCTATCCCCATCCAAAATTTACTGAATTTAGCAGCTGAATACAACATGATGCATCCTGCTGCTAGATTTTGCTAACCATAAACTGAGCATCTAATGCGTTCTACAGTTGATGGTGATGAAGGACAAACTGACCATCACCAGACTTGTCACCTTGTCTGCAGATGGTACAAGACAAACAGCTTGAGTGAGATGCCTGATGAAAGGCAAGTAAAGTCTGTGCTGACCTCATGAATGGCCTCTGATAAACACAAGGAAGTGTTTTGTCTTGTAGAAAAGAAACAGCCGTAGCCTACAAGGTTCAGCAAGCTGGCAGACAAACAGAGGGGTGAAAATTAGGCCAGATTCCTGTCCAGAACAGCCTCTTGATAACTGGAAAAAACATTGTCATTTTATACCCATGACTGGGTTATTTAAGTGACATCCACCACACGTTTCCACATGTTTGCACAGAATTATTTCTATTTTCCTCGTAATCAGAGATTCCTTTTACTCCTCTGCTCCTCACAGTTCAATGTGACACCATATTGATTAGGTTTCTAGAGCACACCACTCCAGATGTATTTATATGGCTGTTCCTGAGGATTTACTATAACTAATGTAACAAGAATAGACTTTTGGAAATATAATACCAGCCAGTAGCAGTGAAGGCTCTGCTAATGGCCAGTACTCCTTGCACCATGGGAATAAGTTGCCACTGACAACATATCACTTGAAGACCCTATCTTCAAGTTGATGCAAATTGGCATAGAATCAAATTTCATCACTCAGTGGAGCTCTAAAGGCTTATGTCAGCTGAATGTCTATCTGTCCTAATTACCCTGATAGCAAAGCTGGATAAAGCACAAGGAAGATCCCTGCAGAACAGCAAATTTGTTTGAAGCCTGTCATGGTGCAGGGAACCAAAGTTCCTGCTTTCCATCTCTCTGGGGAATTTCTCTCCACCGCAGAAATAGTTTGGATCAACAAGTATTGTTCTATTTCTCTGAAACATTGACCCTCCAACGGATATAAGTAGATTGATTTGGGTTTAATTTATTGCAAAAATACATCTTCTAGAAAGCTTTGAACATTTCTAAGAAGTTTAATCCCTCTACCACTATTAAGTCATCCTTATTCTTGCTTTACCTCGACATAGAACCAAAACTTAGGATTTTATCTCCGGAAAAGACGTGACTAAAGAAAGATTTAGGACTATCCAAAATTAATGTCGTTCCAGGTTCTGGAATGACATAAAAATCCAGTGCTTCTACTGAGAAATTAATTCTCCTTGTAGTGATATCAGCATTACTCATAAGGGGTAATTACAGATTTTAATTGTTTAGGTTTTATCTATGAAACCAACATGACAAGAAGTAGGTTGTTATTACCTGAATGCCAGCTCATTTGTAAATATCAAGACAACAACATTTCTTTGCATAAAACTGCAATTTATATTTGGCAAATTTCACAAGAATGAATGAAATCTGAATGAATGAAGTCTACAGTCTGTCAGAGAAACAAGTGATCAAAGCTTTGCTTTGTAGTCTCATGGTTTCATTAATAAATGAAAGACGTTCCAAACAACCCTTTAGCACTGATACGACAAAGTTGATTTATCTCCAGATCTATTTGTAGGTCTTTTAGCAGCCCCTCAGTACCTACTGTGAAAGCTGTAGAAAGGACATCTTTACAAGTTGAGGACAACCCCTGCTTAATGTAAGGGCTTTTGGTTACACAGAAGGCTTTTGTACAAGAGAAAAAAACCTCTCAAGACAACAATCTGAATTGTTTACAGAATTTCAGAGCAGTAGTTCAAGGGACAGGTTGTTCACTCCACAAATGGAACATGCAAGTGCTATGGACAAATCTAACAAAAATCTTACATTTCTGAAGAAGAACTGGATCAAGAGTAAGATCTTCAGGTCTATATAAAGCAATAACGTTCAGACACCTGACCTTTAAAAAAAGTTATAATTTCTTATCATAAACTTTGTTATTAAGAGCTAATTAGTCTAGTTGATTATAGGCATCAAGAACTGTAAAATCTAATTCGAAATTCCAAATACATTTTTTCACATCAGTGGGTTAGAGGATTGGATGCATTTAGTAACCTTTAACTAGATGCTGAAGACCAAAAAGACATCTGAGTGTGCTAAATACATTTGAAGAATTCTGCACTCCTCGGAAAGGTCTGAAACTTGGAAGTGTTTATTTCTCATGAGAATATAAAACCTGAAGAAAATATTGAGATTTGTAATATATTCAGGATAGTTAAATAAGCTGTGCAGCTCTTCAGGGTTTGTGAAATGTCTAATTCTTAATTTAGAGTCAGATTTTAGATCAGATGCCTAAAAGGAAAAAAATATGTCTTGTGTTTCTGATTCAAATATTATTTAAAAATCTATTTCAATAGCTGCGTAGTATAGCCAGAACTAATACAATTTTTTTTTTGAGCAAAATACAGACTCATAGATATACATACAGGCAAAGTAAATGCAAATTATTCACAGATAAATCTTCAAAAAAATGTAAATAAAATTCAAGCAATGTGCAATACCACTGTATTACAGAGTGGAAGCAAATATATCTAAGCAATGCCTTGTTTTTAGACAGAGCTTCATTTATTTGTAAAGCAAATCCATTGTAGAAATTACCAAAAGAATACCGCATGCACACACACTGACACACTCATGTGTATTGGAAAATGAAGTTTCAGAAGCAATACACATCACAGTATCACAGTATCGTAAGGTTGGAAAAGACCTTTGAGGCCATCGAGTCCAACCTATGACCCAACACCTACATCTACACCTACACCTACTCCTACTTGTCAACTACACCATGTCACTAAGCATCTCATCCAAATTCTCTTTGAACACCTCCAGGGATGGTGACTCCACCACCTCCCTAGGCAGCGCATTCCAATGAACAATTACCCTCTCAGTGAAGAATTTCTTCCTAATGTCAATCCTAAACCTCCCCTGGTGAAGCTTGAGACCGTGTCCTCTCGTTCTGTCACTGGTCGCCTGAGAGAAGAGTCCAACTCCTGCCTCACCACAACCTCCCTTTAGGCAGTTGTAGAGAGCACATGAAGCACTTGAGAAGACCAGTAGCATTCCCAAAGATGTTACAACGTATGTGTTCTTCAAGACGTTTGGCGACTGAAATACTCCCTTAACCACTAGTGAATATCTTATGGTTTTTTGGTTGAGCATTTACACAGAAATCACAATGGGATAAAATTCCTTTGGTTTTTCAATGTTTACTCACGGTAATATAATGATATTGAACACCCATGCAGAAAGAAGTATATGCAAAATATAATCAATACACAAACATATGATGTGGTGAACTCTCAGGTAGAATAAAACTATTATCAAATAGATACAAAGATACACAGAGAGAGATGTAAGTTAAAACCAAAGTCTAGGGAAATACAGATGAAACCAGGCAACAATCAAATTCTTATCAAGATGAACAACATTATGAAGAAAAGCTGGGAAAGAAAAAAAGAAAGAAGAAATTTATGACATTGAAAGATTAAATACATTAGCAAAAATACACTTATGGTCCACAGCTGGCAAAAATTCGTTTGCGTATGCTGAAAAAAATATACATACAGGTTCTGAATTTTATTTTTAATAAAATATTTAATATTTTTGTATTACCTAGAAATAATACTGTGTTAGAGAATACAACTGAACATACAATCTCAGATATAAAAGCTGTATTTGCTACCAACCACGATAATAATAGATAACAGACTACAATTTCATTGCTGTCAGTATAAACGTTTTGCAAGATGGTATGATATTAAACTCTACTTGGAATCTGAGCTAAGTTCTGAAGGTATTATGAAAAATATTTTTAAAAGATGTTAAAAGGATCCTTTAAAAGGTTTAGGATTCAAGTTTTGATCCCTATTTGACACCATTAAATTACAAGTCAGCGTCTCAGAAGCGCCTGTAATATAAAATATTGTTTAAGAGAAAGGTTGTACTTCAGCTTCTGTGTTGTGAGATCGTTTATGTTGGAAGTCGGAAAATTGAACATGCTATTAAAAATCAAACAGACAGAGAGAGGATCCTGCAAATGAAAGCCACAGATGCAGATTTGGGTTGATGAAGGGAGTAGAAAACAGTAAATTATTAAAGAAACAGAGAAGACCATCAATTTGTAAGACAAGGAAAGGAAAAGAGTTTCCAAAATACAACAGAGAGACACTGAAGAAACCGGAGGATCATACAGAGTTGAGGGAAAAGACAATGTGGAGCACTGCAACAGCCGAGTCATGAGATGTTACTTTAGGAGACCACTAGCTCAGAGAATGGCTGAAAATACTGATACGTTACCAATACCTATCTGTACATTAGAGAATGGGAATAAGAAAAGAGAAAGGCTCGCAAAGATTTAGGTTACAATAAAACAGCCCCTGGAATTCATGTGTCTATAACCCAGTTAACTGTTAGAGTGGGTTGCCATTAGGAACCTGGAAACTTACCAGTATGAAAGAAACACAATCAGACTTAGGGACTATTTCATCTCCCTTAAAAGCTTTTTGCTGTCACCCTCCCTTATGAAGAGCACAAGCATCTCTATCTCTATTAAAAATTCTTAAGTACTTTTAATAAGTAATTAATTATGCTGGTGTTTTTATTTTACATGTAAAATTACAGTGATTATTTGTGTATTTCTCCATCCACATGCACAAATTTTATACCCACGCACATGTGTGTGTATATATATATATATATATATATATATATATATATATATATCTCAACCATTGTGGCTTTAAGATATCAGGAAATGGAATGAAGTTGACCCAGCCCAAATAATATGAATAAATATTATGAAATGACCCAAATACATTTTTCACTGAAAATGGAAATTTAATGTTGAATTCAACTCAATCAAGTCATACTTCAAAATGAAGTATGGGGATTATTAGGCGGGATTTTGGGGTAAGGCAGACTGGGTTAATTATTTCAAGAAAAAGTCAAAATTAAGAAATAAGCTGAGAACAAAGTTACACACTTAAAATTTGGTTCAACACTTTCTTTAAGAAAGGGAAGATTTGCCTGCAAATTATACAATTTTATTAACAGATACCTTATGTTATATATAGAAACAGACTGTTCCTTTACATTGCAGTGCCTATTAATCTATAAAAGGAAAATCCTCTTGAAAAGTTTTCAAATAATGAATATAAAATATAAAGTGAAGTAACAGGATGTTTCCTGATCCAAGCAATCTTACAATTTCCAGTAGGAATATATTTCCATGTAGATAATTTAGCCAATGCAACAATTTCCCACAGAAAAAAAAAAAAAAAAAAAATAAAGAGAGAGGTTCATAAAAATGTACTGAAATTTTTGTTTGGACTCTTCTCACTAATTTCAACATGTTTTGATTTAGACCTCTAAAGGTTCAGCACAAAATCTTGGACCTGTAAGTACAATGTGGGTATAGCAAGAAATCAAACATTATTAGAACAGTTTAGCTTGGTAAGAAGGAGTACACCAGGAGCCATTATCAAATCATTGGAAAAAGGGAAGTATAGAGGAAGTAAACCACTTGCTTTAATTGTTTTCCTGCTTCCAGAGAAAAGAACTGCTAAGAATGGTTTTTGCCAAACACAATGCACAGTTAATTCGCAATTTACATCATTAAGTTCTTGCAGATGTAAACAGAAGTATTACCTAATTCTCACAGAGCACTTTTCATCAAGATATCTCAAAAGTGCTTTGAAAATTATCTAACATCATCCATTCCACTACTAGAAATAAAGGCCTGGGGAAGCAAAGTGACTCACAACACACAGAAGCCCTGGATGAAAATCAAGATTTCCTTTCCATCCATTTAGTGCTCAATCCTGCAGACTCTGTTTGCTTCTCAGAGTCAACGTGTGCTATTTCTTCAGAAATGAGAAGGATAAAGTGACGAGAATTAAGTGTGACTACAATAAATAAACTGAGCGGGCACTGTAGCTGTTTGCAAAGCAGCTGTCGAAAGCTGATACCAGTTGCAAAGGGCCAGTTTGCAATGTAAAGGCTCATTGCAAACCCCAAGATTTCA